>CM039672.1:260493100-261828725 GCA_022496015.1 Hordeum marinum | reverse complement strand
CAAGAGCAGAGACTGTTCAGTCAGCACACAGTCCTGGTTCACCTTTGCATCGCAGGGGCGGAGTAGTTTTCGTGAGGATCAATATAGAGATCAGGGACGAGATCAGTTTCACGTGATGGACCACCATCGAGTGCCCATCCTCCAGGGGTGGTCCGTACATGCCCGGCACCAGGACGAAAGGCGCTCATCGGTGGTGAGGGAACCCAGGGTTGATGCTCGAGACGTCCTCACTCAGAGGCAAATCGATAGAGGCAGAGCCCACAGAGATGGGTATGACAGAGATTTCCGAGTGGCAGCACCGTTGTTATTTCTGGTCCCGAGTGCTTTAGCCCCCCCAACTTCAGGTTTGCGGCTAGGGTAGGCAAGTTTTCTGGCAAGTCAAAGCTAGATACATGGTGGATGATTACTGAGTGGCTGTTCAGATCGGTGGTGGTAACGACAACATTGCAATGGAACATTTGTCCTTGATGTTAGATAGTTCGGTTCGTGGATGGCCGAATCGCTTGGCTCCTTCTAGCATCCACTGTTGGGAAGATCTTGCTCGAGTGTTCATCAAACGTTTCGAGGGCACTTGCAATCGTCCCCTCCGGTTTGATTGATTTTGCAGCATTGTGTTCAGAAGCCCAACGAGTCTTTGAGAGATTACATTCAACGCCGGTCACTTTGCATCATACAATGGATAATGTTTCGAACATCAGGTTGTTTGTGCTTTCAAGGCCGGAGTGAAATACAGAGAGCTTTACTTGAAGTTTGGCGAACAGTTTATATTTTGCCGAGTAAGATGATGTGAAATTGCCACCTGGTATGCCAATGGTGAATAAGAAGACCGCCTTCGCAGCGGGGCAAAGGAAAAGCAGTCGACAACGATGCCGACGACAATTCCAGTCGGAAGCAGAAGCGGAAGGCTGATGGCCATGTTCAGGCAGAGGCAGCCGCCCTAGCGGCCCAAGGGAAAAACAAGGGGAAGTCCAAGGGACAGTTCAACCCCAAGAAAGGAAAAAATCAGTGAGGAACTGATGTTATGGATTTACCATGTGCAATCGACACGAAGAAAGATGAAGAAGGCAATCTGATATTGCCCCAAGCATACCACTCGATAGTGTCGTCTGTTGATCCAGCAATTCAAGGAGGGCCCATCGAGTGAGAAAACCCCTGAAAAGGATGATGATGAATAAAAAGAAACTTTTCCCGATGTCAACACTACACTGATGATTTTTGCTGATGTTGAAAGCAAGAGTCGACTGAAGATTATAACAGAGAAGTCAACATGGCCATGCCTACAATCCCCACCTACCTCAAGTGGTCTCAGACTGCCATCATGTTTGATCAGTCAGATCATCCTATTCATGTGCCCCACTCCCGGTCGGCAGGCTTTGGTGGTCGATCCCATTGTGGGGGGCACTCGACTCCGCAAGGTCCTCATGGACGGTGGAAGCGGTCTGAACATTTTGTATGCAAATACCCTTAAAAGGATGGGATTCCGATGTCCCGACTCAGTGAGAGCAACATGCAGTTCCTGTTGGGAAACATTGCATGGGAAACAAAAAAATTCCAATGCACACGCAAGGTCTATCCATGGTGATGAGCATCTACGAGAGGAGAGTGGATCTACATACCCTTGTAGATCGCTAAGCGGGAAGCGTTGAGAAACACGGTTGGTGTAGTCGAACGTCCTCGCGATCCAAATCGTCGAGCATCCCGTGATCCCATCATGATCCGTCCCGCGATCTCATCACGATCCGTCTCGCGATCTCATCATGATCCGTCCCGCAATCCAATCACGAATCGTCTAGCGATCTTGATCATGGTCCTTCCGATCTAGCGCCGAACGGACGACACCTCCGCGTTCAGCAAACGTATAGCTCGATGACGATCTCCGCCTTCTTGATCCAGCAAGAGGTAGCAGAGAGGTAGAAAAGTTCTCCGGCAGTGCGACGGTGCTGCGGCGATGGTGGTGGAGCTATTCCGGCAGGGCTTCGCCTAAGCACTGCAGAAAACCGATCTAGAGGAGAAACTATGCACTAGAGGAATGGGTAGCACGTGGCTGAAAAAAAACTAGTGCCAAAAACCCTAAAACCTCTAGTATATATAGGAGGAAGAGAGGAGGAGGCTTGGCCCTCAAGGGGCCAGCCCTTGGTTCGGCCGAATCAAGGAGGAGAGAAGGACTCCTCCTCCAATCCTAGTAGGACTAGGATTCCTCCCTATTTTGCCTTTTTTCCACCTTTTCTCTTTGGATTTCTCCCCTAGCCGCATGGGCCTTGTGTGGGACTTCCACCAGCCCACTAAGGGAAGGTATTCACTCTCCCAAAGCCCATGTAGCCTATTGGGTCGAAATACCCCTCCCGATGGTCTCCCGGTACACTACCGGCACTCCCGGTACACTACCGATGAGCCCGAAACTTTTCCCGCGACCAAAATAGGACTTCCTATATATCAATCTTTACCTCCAGACCATTCCAGAGCTCCTCGTGACGTCCGGATCTCATTTGGGACTCTGAACAACCTTCGGTCACCACCATACATAACTCTATACTATCGAAACGTCACCGAACCTTAAGTGTGCAGACCCTGCGGGTTCGACAACTATGTAGACATGACCGAGACACCTCTACGGTCAATAACCAATACCGGGACCTGGATGACCATATTGGTTCCTACATATTCTACGAAGATCTTTATCGATCGAACCTCTATGTCAAGGATTCAGTTAATCCCGTATGATCTTCGCTTTGTTCTTCGGTTGTTACTTGCCCGAGATTCGATCGTCGCTATCTCCATACCTAGTTCAACCTCGTTACCGGCAAGTCTCTTTACTCGTTCCGTAATACAAGATCCCGTGACCAACACTTAGTCACATTGCTTTCAAGGCTTATTGTGATGTTGTATTACCGAGTGGGGCCCTGAGATACCTCTCCGTCACATAGAGTAACAAATCCCAGTCTTGATCCATGCCAACCCAACAGACACCCTTGGAGATACCTGTAGAGCACCTTTATAGTCATGCAGTTACATTGTGACGTTTGATACACACAAGGCACTCCTCCGGTGTCCGTGAGTTGCATGATCTCATGGTCATAGGAACATATACTTGACATGCAGAAAACAATAGCAATAAACTGACACGATCATATGCTACATTTGCAGTTTTGGTCTTGTCCATCACATCATTCTCCTAATGATGTGATCCTGTTATCAAATGACATCTCATGTCCATGGCTAGGAAACCTTAACCATCTTTTGATCAACGAGCTAGTCTATTAGAGGCATACTAGGGACATGGTTTTGTCTATGTATCCACACATGCATCTAAGTCTCCGATCAATACAATTATAGCATGGATAATAAACGATTATCATGAACAAGGAAATATGATAATAACTAATTTATTATTGCCTCTAGGGCATATTTCCAACAGTCTCCCACTTGCACTAGAGTCAATAATCTAGTTCACATCACCATGTAATCCGCATTGTTATGGATCAAGCACCCAATGAGTTCTGGGGCTCGATCATGCTTTGCATGTGAGAGATGTCTTATAGTCAACGGGTCTACGACATTCAAATCTGTGTGTACTTTGCAAATCTCCATGTCAAACTATAAATACTGCTACCACACTCCACTTGGTACTATTCCAAATGGCTGCTCCACTATACGTATCCAGATTGCTACTACGAGTCATCCGGATTGGTGTTAAAGCTTGCATCGACGTAACTCTTTACAACGAACTCTTTATCACCTCCATAATCGAGAAACATCTCATTAGTGTTTTAGTTTGTTAGTGCATCTAGTGCCCCTTAGTGATTTTGGTGTATTGAAGACTTATAGGTTAAGGCACTAATGTGTTTGTGAGTATACACAGGCTCTATAAGTCGATGAGGAGTTTGATATATTCAAAGATTATCGACCCCTAAAAATGTATGTCTTCAAGTGAAGACTTTGCTGAAGACTTTCTGAAGACTTTGGTGAAGACTTTGTGAAGACTTTGAAAATGAAGAAGTTGGTGTGACCTTGAAGATATGAACGAGGAATATGAAGCGTGAAGACTCTTGTTCTCGTAGTTTCATTTCCTTTATTTCAGTCATAGGAAACACCGTACTGTTAAAGGGGGCCGAGGTAATACTAAGGAAAATTTCCAACTGATGCTCAACTCCAAAATCCTCAACCCATACAATTCTTCGAGTGAAGCTTTTGGAAATCTCTTACGGTTCAGACAAGTTTTTCAGTGACAGAGATGAAGGTCTTCTGGTCTCTGAGGAAATTGATCTGACTGAGGAGTTAGGATTTCGCGAGTGCGAATTGCCTACAAGTGAGGATCATGATAAGCTGAGGACTTTCATAGTTCGAAATTCCGACCGTTGCTGTGCTTAGCGCCAGTTGTCCCCAATCGTTCTTATCCACATAACGGTCATATCATTGGGGGCATTTATGTCTTATCATGTCAGGTTGCACCCTGGCTATAAATAGCCGACCCCCACAACCACTAGCTGGTTGGCTGCTCCGAGAGAGAACTGACACTTGTCATTTGAGAGCAACCCATCCTCTAAGGACTTTGAGAGAAAATCATCAGTGAGGAAAAACCCACAAACCAAACCACAAAACCCATAGTGATTGAGCATCACTGAAGAAATTCCTGTTTGGAACCGACGCTTGTTACCTTTGAGGACTCTGCATCCTCCAGACGGTTAGGCGTCATGGTCTAGTGCTCCTACAGTCAATTGGGGACCACGAAGTGACCTTGGTCTAGAGCATCCAGTAGTAAATTGTGGATCGCCGGGTGACCAATTTGTGAGGGTTTTGGAAGTCTACCCTGAAGACTTACCACGAGTGTTGGGCGAGGACTGTGTGACCTTAGCTCAAGGAGAATACGGTAAGGACTGTGTGTCCTCTGGTTTAAATACCGGGCCGCTCCAACCAGACGTACGAATGTCACAGCAGTTGGAACTGGGTCATCAAACCATTGTCTTCATCAAGCTACCTGGTTCTATTTACTCATCCTCCTTATTCCTCATAAACCTGTTGATGAAATTGATTGTTACTGTTTGAAGAATTTGACTGAAGACTTTTGCAAATTCCTCACCTCAAATTCTTCAAGTTGCCTTGTTCATCACTGCTTATACTTATCACGCTACTCACTGTTTGTGCATGTTTCATTTCATCATGATGACTAAGCTGATACTATGCTCCTCATGCACCTGAGTACTTATTCCGCTGCTAGTTATTCATCACATTTCAAATTTCTCAAAGTTAAAATTCCTCATGTGATGAATTTGTAAAAATTGCCTATTCACCCCTCTCTAGCCAATATAACGCACTTTCAATTGGTATCAGAGCAGGTACTCCATCGCTCTGTGTGATTTTGGTTTAACCACTTAGAGTTTTAGTTATGTCAACTGCAGGTATGATCAAGGTTTCCGCGGGCTGTCCTACCTTCGATGGGACGGACTACCCCTACTGGAAGAACAAGATGCGTATGCACCTTGAAGCTATTGACAACGATCTCTGGTATATTGTGGAAAATGGTGTGCCCTCTGTCGCTCCCACTGTCACTGCTGCTGATGTGAAGAGATTCAAGCAACTCGATTCTCAAGCGAAGAATATCATCTATGGCCATCTGAGCAAAGGTCAATATGGCAGAGTTAGTGCTTTGGAGTCTGCTAAGCTTATCTGGGATAGGCTGTCCAAAGTCAAAGAAGGTGTTTCCACTCAACGTGACTCTCATGTTGATGTTCTTCGCAATCTCTTCAACCGCTTCAAGAGGCTTGACAATGAAAATGTTCAACAAACATTTGGTCGCCTCACTGATATATCAAATGAACTTCAAGCACTGGGTGCCACTGATATCACTGACCATGAAGTGGTGAAGAAACTGCTACGATCTCTTGATTCCTCATTTGATACTCTCGTTTTGATGATCCAAGAACATGGAGACTATAAAGCTCTTGATCCTGCTGATATTCTCGAGAGACTCAATACTCATGAATTCTAACAAGCTGAAAAGAGAGACCTCTACGGGCCATGCTATGGAAGATCTCGTGCTCTGAAGGCAAAAGCAATTTCCTCATCTGAAGAAGAAGATTCTGACAGCAGCCTTGGTGATCCTGAAGAACTAAGTCAGGAACTAGCTATGCTTGTGAGGAAATTCCAGAAGTTCTCAAGAAGAGGTGGATTTGGAAAGTCATCAAAAAGTGGCTTGAGGAAATCAGATTCCTCAGAAGATTACAAAAAGAGAACATGTCATCGTTGCAAGAAGCCTGGCCACTTTATCTCTGATTGTCCTCTCTGGGAAAAAGACTCAAAGAAGAAGAAGAAATACAAGGATGATAGTTTTGATGACTCGAAGAAAAAGAAGAAATCTTCAAAGTCCTCATCTGCAAAGTCCCCATCTTCAAAGTCCTCAAAGCACAAGAAGAATGGTTCCAGAAAGGCACGAGCATTCATCGGCAAGGAAATGGATTCTGAGGAAGAATCTAAAGAATATGAAGAAGAGGAAGATTCTAAGGAGGAATCAGAATCTGGTGTCGCTAGCCTTGCTCTCGCTACCGCCTTTGTCAGCAAGTCCATCTTCAACGATGAAGAATATGACTACTCCAATGACTCTGACAACAGCAATGATGATTATGCTCCCACTTATTGCTTCATGGCAAAAGGCTCAAAGGTACACAAACATCATTCCTCATCTGAATCAAGTGAAGGTGAATCTGATGAATATATGAAACCTAGCTATGCTAAACTTGTTAAAATTGCCACTAAGCAACAAAGTGCACTTGAAAAGCTTCAGAAAATGCTAGACAAAAGCGATGAACTGTTGAACTATGAAGTGGATTGGACTCAAACTCTGTCTGTTGATCTTAAAAATCTTCAGACAAAGTATGATAACCTACATAGTCATCGTAACGACCTCTTAGATGATCATGAGAAGATTTCTTATGAATTTCTTCAAGGAAAGCAAGATCTTGAGAAACTGAGGGTGTCACATGAGGATCTCCAAAGGGAAAATGATTCCTTACTGGCTCAATAGATCAGTACCGCTCAGGAAGATTTCATTCCACCTTGTTTGAAATGCATCGAACGTGAAACTGCTAATTCTTCACCTAAATGTTCAAGTGCTTCTATTGCTGCAATTTCTTCAACTATTCCCGTGGTCTTAAATTCCTCATCTGAGGATACCACTAGTATCACTGATGAAAATGCAGGGTTGAAGGAATTGTATGTGACAGGCATGTACAAAAGTCTCAAAGGGCATCAAACCCTTTGCGATGTCCTCAAAAAGCAGATACTGATCAGGAACCCTAGGAAAGAGGGTATTGCCTTTGTGAGGAAACTCAACGCTGATGGATCCTACTGGACACCTGAGCAGTACCCCAAAACCTCATGGGTTGCTACAAAAGGATCTCCTATAGATCCATCCACTTTATCTGGCTTTACTTGCGAAACTTCATATTCCTCTGATGAGTCACTTGACTCCAATTACAGATTCTTCAAAAATCAGAGAAGTGAAGTATTTGCTAGATATGTTGGAACTAACTGCAGGAACGGTTCTCCTATGAAGAAAATATGGGTTCCCAAGAGCTACCTACAAAATCTTCAAGTGAATGTCCTCATGACACCACTCATGAAGAATCAGAACCCCAGATCAAATTCCTCATATGGACCAAAGTCCTCACTTGGACCAAATTCCTCAAATGGTCAAAATCATCATTCTCGTGCTAATGCCTCTGTTTCGCAGGGAAAACCCAATAATTATGAATATGTGCATTATTCTTCAAACCATTATGTTCATAAGTCCTTGAAAAATTTCTCTGCTTATTCATTTGAATACTCTAACCCTCGCCCTGTGAAACGAAGCGCACTTGCTTCAATGCCTCACTTCTCACATGGTGCTCACAGAATGATGAATTCTTTGCCACCCCTCCAGATGTGGGTGGTGAAGAAAACAAACTGACATCTTATGCAGGGTCAGGTCTCCAGATGAATTTGAACATCTGATGAATTTGCTGGAGACCTGAGGAAATGCTTGAAAGGACGCAAGCTAACCATAATGAAATGAATTCTTCATTTCTCACGTCCTCACTCTACTTGCTTACTATCTTATGTGATGAAATTCTGTCTGATGAAATTGATATCATATTCTTCACTCTGAAGCATATGAGTTCGTAAGTTGTACTAATTCATCTGCAGGATGATACTCTAAAAGCTACTGAGTGGGTTCTCGATAGTGGATGCACAAACCACATGACGGGTGACAAGAATCTACTGATGAATTTGCCACTCACTCCATCTCCTCTGAAGCATATCACCTACGCAGACAAAGGAAAAAGCAAGGTATTGGGACTTGGTAAGGTTTCTATCTCAAAGGACCGAACCATGGACAAGGTGATGCTTGTTGAATCCCTCGGGTTCAACCTTATGTCTGTCTCAATGCTTTGTGATCTTGATATGGTTGTCGTATTTGGAAAATATCGTTGTGTTGTCATCATGGAATCTGACAATTCCAAAGTCTTCAAAGGCTTTAGGAGAGGAGACTTGTATATTGTTGATTTCTCTACAGGTCCTCAACCTGCCACTTGCTTACTTGCAAAGTCTTCAGAAGGCTGGCTATGGCATCGACGACTTGGACATGCTAGTATGAGGAATCTGCACACACTCGTGAAGAAAAAGCACGTCATTGGCATCGAGGGAGTCAAATTCCTCAAGGACCACCTTTGTGGTGCATGTGAATCTGGGAAGATGACCAGATCCAAGCATCCGTCGAAGACAATCATGACCACTACGCGACCTTTTGAATTGCTTCATATGGATCTCTTTGGTCCCACTCACTACTCCGTACTAACAAATTCTTCAAGTTTGTATGGATTTGTCATTGTTGATGATTACTCTTGTTATACATGGGTGCATATCATTCTGTACAAAAATGAAGTGCAGGATGTCTTCAGACGATTTGCTTCAAGGGCCTCCACCAACTTTGGCGTCAAGATCAAGCATATCAGGAGTGATAATGGGACTGAATTCAAGAACACTAACCTTGATGAATATCTTGATGAACTTGGTATTACTCATGAGTTATCTGCTCCTTACACTCCTCAGCAGAATGGCATCGTGGAGCGCAAGAACAGGACTCTTGTTGAGATGGCTCAAACCATGCTTGACGAATACAAAACCCCTCGTCGCTTCTGGCCTGAAGCAATTGATACTGCATGCCACATCATCAACAGGGTATATCTTCACAAATTCCTCAAGAAGACTTCATATGAGCTCATGACAGGCAAGAAACCCAATGTAAGTTATCTCAAAGTCTTCGGTGCAAAATGCTGGATCAGAGATCCTCACCATAGTTCTAAGTTTGCACCGAAAGCACATGAAGGTTTTATGCTTGGTTATGGAAAGGACTCACACACCTACAAAGTCTTCAACACCTACCATCACAAGGTGGTTGAAACTGTAGATGTGCGGTTCGATGAAACTAATGGCTCGCAAAGAGAGCACCTGCCTTCTGAGTTAGATGAACAATCTCCTGAGGAATCCATCAAGCTGAAGGCAACTGAAGATGTCATATCCACTGAGGAAATCATTCCAACAAATGAAGACTCTCATGCTGATATACCTGAAGAAAATGGTGCTGATGAAACTCCTCAGCCTCGTCAACTTGCTCATCCAAGAGTAGCAAATGAAGTGCAGATTGACAAAATCATCGATGACATCAATGCACCAGGTCCTCTCACACGCTCAAAAGCTTCACATCTAACTAACTTTTGTGGGCACTTTGCCTTTGTCTCTATCTTAGAGCCCACCAAAGTTGATGAAGCATTCAAGGAGCCCGAATGGATTCAAGCTGTGCAAGAGGAATTGCATCAGTTCAAGCTCAACAACGTGTGGGAACTTGTCAAGCGGCCAGATCCTCGCAAGCATAACATCATAGGTACCAAGTGGATCTACCGCAACAAGCAAGATGTAAATGGTCTTGTGGTGAGGAATAAGGCTCGACTTGTAGCTCAAGGCTATACACAGGTTGAGGGAATTGACTTTGATGAAACTTTTGCACCTGTTGCTAGACTTGAAGCTATTCACATATTACTGGCTTACGCTAACCATCATAATATCATCTTATATCAAATGGATGTGAAAAGTGCATTCCTCAATGGTAAGCTTGAGGAAGAAGTATATGTTGCTCAACCCCCAGGTTTTGAAGATCCTAAGCATCCTGACAAAGTCTTCAGACTAAACAAGGCCCTCTATGGCCTCAAGCAGGCCCCTCGGGCGTGGTACGACACTCTGAAGGAATTCCTCATGAAGAAAGGCTTCAAACCCGGTTCACTCGACCCTACTCTTTTCACGAAATCCTATGACAATGAACTGTTCATATGCCAAATATATGTTGATGATATTATCTTTGGATGTACTCACAAACGTTACAGTGATGAATTTGCCTATATGATGAGTGAAGAATATCAAATGTCTATGATGGGAGAGCTGAAATTCTTCTTAGGTCTTCAAATTCGTCAGCAAGACAATGTCATCTTCATCTCACAAGAGAAATACCTCAAAGATGTTCTGAGGAAATTCGACATGCAAGATTGTGAAGGCGTCAAAACCCCAATGCCTTCAAAAGGCCATCTCTGCACTGATGAAAATTGTAAAGATTTCGATCAGAAGGTATACCGCTCCATGATTGGCTCCTGATTGTACCTATGTGCATCTAGGCCTGATATAATGCTAAGTGTCTGCATGTGTGCTCGATTCCAAGCAACACCGAAGGAATCACACCATAAGGTTGTGAAACATATTCTTCGATACTTAGCTCGCACACCAACACTTGGATTGTGGTATCCCAAGGGCTCAAATCTTCACCTCGTAGGATACTCTGATGCTGACTATGCTGGAGATCGTGTGGATCGCAAGTCAACCTCAGGCACATGTCATTTCCTCGGACGATCCTTAGTCCGTTGGTCCTTGAAGAAGCAGAACTGCGTTTCACTCTCTACCGCAGAAGCTGAGTACATTGCTGCTGGCTCGTGTTGTGCTTAGTTACTCTGGATGAAGCAAACCCTCAAGGACTACGACATCAAGCTGAAGAATGTGCCTCTTTACTGCGACAACGAGAGTGCCATCAAGATTGCGTACAACCCAGTTCAACACTCCAAGACCAAGCACATCCAGATTCGTCATCACTTTCTTCGAGATCATGTACTCAAGGGCGAAATCTCCATCAATCACATTCCCACTGAAGAACAACTGGCCGATATCTTCACAAAGCCCTTGGATGAAAAGAGATTTTGCAAGTTGCGGTGTGAGCTAAATATCTTAGAATCTTTGAATGTTCTTTGATGAAGAATACACATCCTAACACGTATGCAAAATTGATGACTTAGATGTGCAACACCTGAAGTAACGTTTTTCTTCAATCAATGAAGAATAACTCTCTAAGTGTGAAGAAATTAACGAAGAATTTGATTCTCAGAACTCTACGACAATTGTAAGCGGTGTCTGAAATCATCATTCTTATACGGTGGGTTACGCCACCAACCAAAAGTTGAAATTCTTCAAAATTGAGCACCGTTGCAAATTCTTCAAATTATCAAATTCCTCAAGTTTTCAAATTCATCAACTTTTCAAATTCTTCAAAACTTTTGAGACTCATATTCTTCATTGACTATATATTCTTCATTGACTATATATATATATATATATATATATTTGAGTTTTTCAATGTCCTCAACAGCATTCACTTATTGCTAATTCTTCAAGTTGATTTTCATCTAAGTGAATGTGATCGGACCCTTTCCCCGTCTATGCTAAACTCAACCCAGTATGTTCACAAATTCCTCATATGAGTTCTACTTTGAAACTTGTTCAAAGTCTTCACTGTGTCCTTGACAGCTGAAGAATCTGCGAATGAAAACTTTGAAATCTTCACTACCAAAATTTTCGGCGGTTCCCGCTCAAACTGTTCCGATTCCCGCGCCTGGATAACCCATGATCCTCCACAATCTTCACTACCCAGATTGTGGGTGACACCTGTCGTGTGGAGAGCAAGGGTCAGGGGTAATCCTGTCCAAAATCTTCGGGAGGATCAGTTTTCACTGCCTCTATAAATGCCCCCTTCTCATCAACTGTGCTCGGTTACTCCGCATCTCATCCCTCTCCCGAGCTCCAACCTAGCGCCGCCGCTAAAGTCATCATCGCCGGTGAGGAAGAGCTTCGCTGCCTCAACCTCGTCGTCGCCGTACTCGCATCGGCCGCGGAAATCTTCATCCCGCCGCCGCTGTGGCTGTCTCCTTCTACCAAGCTAGGGCGTGGCAGATCTAAACGGACGAACTTCCTCATTTCATCTCTGTGTTCGTCGTGTTCTTCACCAGGGTAATTAATTTTTTTTCTACTGCCCCTGTTTGATCCTGAACTACAACTACTATTCCTCAATAGGTGTTTATACGTTATAAATCAAATACACAAGCACCTTACATCTCATCATACTTGATACTTGATGATTTTCCCTAAATAATGACTTTCTTCAAGATTCCGCAATTGTGCAAATTCTCAAATTTGCACAACTCTAGAACCTAAGGCTAAGAACACCTAGTAAAATTCCTCAAGACATCCATGGTCAAATTCCTCACACCTATCTCTCTTAAAATTTCTGAGAACGCATATGACCTCTTCAAATTCTTCGCACCTATACTCTGTTCAAAGGTACAACATGTCCGCTGATGAATCACTAGGTTCTCATCAACTTAACTCATTTGTAGCGCTACTAGAAGAAAAACTGTGTACCTCTTCAGAATCTTCAAGAGTTCATATTCCTCAAGTGAAGAAAATGTCTGATGGAAAGAAACCTCAGAAAGGAGGGAAAAAGCCAGATGTGCACACTGCATTTGAGATCCCTGAGGATCTGTATCATGAATATTGCACACCTGACGAAGAAACTCATGGAAAGGAAACGACCAAGCAGAGGAAGATCCGTCTACAAAAGATTGAGAGGAGATGGGCCAAAGAATGGAGAGAATATCGTTATGTAACTCCAAAAATACATGATGAAATTCGTTGTGAAACCACCTTGCAGCAGGCCTCCTCTTGCTCCTAACCAAATTGCTGATCCTACAAGCCTCAAAACTGGTGAGGACTTTCCTGACATGTGGGAAAAGCAATAAGTCAAGTTGGCGAGGAAAGCCAAAGAGGCAGTGAAGAAATTCAACGAGGATTCTACTGCTGCTGCCTCTGCCGGAGCTTCTGCTGGTGCTCCGAAGAAAATGGTAAAGAAACCTGCCCTAAAGATTGTTTCTTCAACATCAAAATCCTCAGTACAAATTCCTCAAGGTCAAAGGCCTCAGCCCAGAAAACCTTCTGCACCTGGAACTGTTGCTGCTCAGTCATCTGCAACAACTACAAAGTCCTCAACCCCAGTGCATCTGTCAACATGCAAAAGGACTGAGGGTTTCACCGTAGTTCCGAAGCTCATTGCAAGCCCCTCCACATCTGCAAAGTCTTCAACCAGTCCCTCTACGCTTAAACTGAAGAAGACAGCTGGACGTGGTCAAAGACCAAGCTCTCACACCAGCAAGGCTCTGGTTACAGTCCCCTCAGATTCTCCAGAGGGTAATGATGCTGATGATGCTGATGATGCTGATGATGAGGAATTGGTAGAAATCATCAGACAAAGTCAGCACAGGGCTGCTAGAGCAAAGGGTAGTTCTGTACCTCTCATGTTGGATCCCATGTTGATCCTCAACTTCATTGATATATGGCATGAGGACCCAAGCACTCTACTTTCCTCACTAAATCTACCTCCGAAAGTGGATCATGTCCTCACCCACTTCATCTCTGAAGAACAATGGAAGAGAGAGCAAGCTCAGAGAGCTAAGAGGAACAAGACTCGCAAAGAAAAGTTTCTGCGCGAAAATGTGATGAACTTGACCCCAAATCAACTCGTCACAGTTCAGTCCGAGATTCACACTCTCTCTTTGGATCAACAGAGATATGATGCTGAATGGAGGGGCACCAAGGTCAGACTCGTCAACGCTGCTCAAGCAGCTATAAAGGATCACAACACCAGGGTTGCAGCTCGATCACAACCACAAATGACTCAGTCTGAAGAAATTGCTCGGACTACAGATGAAATTCCTCAGGCAGCTGATGAAAATGCTCAGCCTGATGAAACTGCAGTAAGAAATGCTTCTGCCCCAGAAGCAACTGCCAGTGCTGCTGAGGAAACTCAGACCACTCATGAACATGCCAGGGCAACCTCCAATATTGTGCCTGAAGAAACTGAACCAACCAGGACGGCTGCATTAGTCGTTCCTGAAGAAATTGCTACTGCTGAGGAAAATCCCCTCAAAAGAAAAGCATCAACTTCTGAAGCCACTGTGTTGAAGAAGTCGAAAACTTTGACAAGTTCCTCAGCTACACCACTTGATGCAACTCCAATTTCCTCGGCACCAGCCTATGCTATTGTGCCAATTGGGGAAGCATATGGCATTCCTCAAGAAGAAGAGAATCATTCGGCTGCTTCCTCAGAGCCTCTTGATGAGGAAATAGTCATTGATGACATTGCATCAACTCCCAAGGGATCATTGCCCCGGCTTCTGCTAACTGCTGGCGCTGAAGAAATTGATGAAGAAGTTGACATTGGTGACACTACTCCTGTCATCAATGATGAATATTGGGAATCTGCACATCCCAATTCACCTATGGCAACTCTCCTGATGTTGATTCCTCAGTCACCTGCACAAACTGAGGAAATACCTGAAGATTCTGAACACCTGTACCTTCCAGACCCTGAAGAAATTCTAGCTGCAACAGCCGAAGAAATTGATGCTCCGGCCACTGCTGTTCCTTCCATGCCAACGAAGACCAAGGGGCGTACACGGACAAATCTTCAACCCAAGCCAAGACTGCCTCTCAAAGGCTCTGTTCGTCCCAAATTCCTCAAGACCAATTTCTTCGATGAACACATGTTCTTCTCTGGACCAAACCCCTATGACTCTGCAAGGGCTGGTCACAACAGGTTCTGGACTCCCACTCAACTGAATTATTATGCTTCAGTCCTCTATGAGAAGAAGAAAGTCTTCGAGCACCATCAGATTCCTCACGCGGACATGGAAAGTCTTCCATCATTTACTCCTGTGCTTCAAGTTCTATATGATGCTGGACTTCTTCCATTTTGTGTTGACATCTGCGATTGGAATGAGGAAATCATCCTTCAATTCTATGACACGTTGCATATCAGCGGAGATTCCTCAGACATCAACTCTTGGATACTGGACTGGATGACTGGCACAACACACTTCACTGCTCAAGCCTCTGAATTGCTTCAGTGTGTCCCAGTCCAAATTCCCTCAGAAGAAGCTCGCAAGTTGTTTGATGAACCTCCTCTACCCAATCAACTAATGAATGTGCTGATGAAGGCATTGCCATCTGGAAAGCCTCAACGCCAAGTGTTATTAGTGAAGGATCTGCTCTATGTGCCTCGCACAGTCTATCGCATATTGACAAACACACTATTTCCTCAGAAGAGTCATAACCCTGAAGAAGAAGAAGTTGAAGGAATCATGAAGAATATGCTCTTCAACGTCATCCATGGTATTCCCATTAACCTTCATGATTTCTTCATGAGGACTTTGGCCAGTGCTGCTGTCGCTCCATTTGAGCAGAAGCCATATGTACCCTGGATTATGAAATTCATCAGGGATAAGTCCTCAATGCACTACAAAGCTGATTTCCAGAATCACTTTAGTTTCCTGCCACCCATTGAAGTCATCAAGAGTACAATTTCATCAGTTGAAGGGAAAGGCAAGTCTGTTATTGATGAAGGAACACGTCCCCTGGATGGACAGTTTCGCAAGGCCGCTTCCTTCTCCACAAATGATGACACTGCCACACAAGACTCTGACGCAAAGGCCTCAGCTCCCAAAGAGTGTGCCCCTCGATTGATGACTGACCGCGAACTCCTTATAAGTCTTCATCAGAAGGTCGATCGCAATCATAAGTGGGTAACGCATCAACTTGGGTATATTGTGCAGAATATGACTATGATGCAGAACACTGTCAAGAGGAACCACTACTCTGCTCATGAAAACCTCAAGCGCTCTTGGGCTATGCTAAATCACATCATGTCTTCTGAAGAATTGGATGAGCTGAACTTTGAAGAATATCCTGACTTCTCTCGCTGTCCTCAGAAGAAGTTCAAGAAAGTCCAAGTTCCTCTGATGGTCACCAGTTCATATTCTTCATCTCGCGAGCACAATGAAGATAAAGACATTGACGATACTACTGTTGGCCCTGCATCAACAATCGACCCCGACAACGCTGGCGCTCCTTCTTCACCAACAAGATGAAATTCCTCATGGGGCGTTAGTCATCACTTTTTCTTCCCTTTTGGTCTTCGATGACAAAGGGGGAGAAACTTTGAGTTTGTCTTCAAGCGGGTCTACATATATATGGGCTATTTTTGTTTAAGTTACAACTCTCGCTCTTCTGAAGTTTTTGGTTATTGAGTTGTAAACTTAAGTCCGATGGTGGTCTGACACTTTTGAACTATTTCCTTGCATGTTTATTTCCTCAAATACCTTAATGCATGCATGCTGAATTTCGTCAGACACCATTTACCTCACGCATTTCAAATTCTTCATTTCATATATTCAAATGCGTGTATGAATTACAAGATATAGGGGGAGTTCTCCATGTTTTGAACCTGCCATGTGCATTTGCAGCCCAAAGCAAATTCCTCAAATATACACATCTTCAGGGGGAGTTCTTCTATATCTTGCAATCAAATTCCTCAAAATCTGTACTTTCACTTCATATGTTTATCCCCGTTGAAAACTTAACCTATTTGTCATCAATCACCAAAAAGGGGGAGATTGTTAGTGAATCTAGTGCTCCTTAGTGATTTTTGTGTATTGAAGACTTATAGGTTAAGACACTAATGTGTTTGTGGGTATACATAGGCTCCATAAGTCGATGAGGAGTTTGATATATTCGAAGATTATCGACCCCTAAAAATGTATGTCTTCAAGTGAAGACTTTGCTGAAGACTTTGTGAAGACTTTGGTGAAGACTTTGTGAAGACTTTGAAAATGAAGAAGTTGGTGTGGCCTTGAAGATATGAACGAGGAATATGAAGCGTGAAGACTCTTGTTCTTGTAGTTTCATTTCCTTTATTTGAGTCATAGGAAACACCGTACTGTTAAAGGGGGCCGAGGTAATACTAAGGAAAATTTACAACTGATGCTCAACTCCAAAATCCTCAACCCATACAATTCTTCGAGTGAAGCTTTTGGAAATCTCTTACGATTCAGACAAGTTTTTCAGTGACAGAGACGAAGGTCTTTTGGTCTCTGAGGAAATTGATCTGACTGAGGAGTTAGGATTTCGCGAGTGCGAATTGCCTTTAAGTGAGGATCATGATAAGCTGAGGACTTTCATAGTTCGAAATTCCGACCGTTGTTGTGCTTAGCGCCAGCTGTCCCCAATCGTTCTTATCCACATAACGGTCATATCATTGGGGGCATTTATGTCTTATCATGTCAGGTTGCACCCTGGCTATAAATAGCCGACCCCCACAACCACTAGCTGGTTGGCTGCTCCGAGAGAGAACTGACACTTGTCATTTGAGAGCAACCCATCCTTTAAGGACTTTGAGAGAAAATCATCAGTGAGGAAAACCCACAAACCAAACCACAAAACCCATAGTGATTGAGCATCACTGAAGAAATTCCTGTGTGGAACCGACGCTTGTTATCTTTGAGGACTATGCATCCTCCAAACGGTTAGGCGTCATGGTCTAGTGCTCCTGCAGTCAATTGGGGACCACGAAGTGACCTTGGTCTAGAGCATCCAGCAGTAAATTTTGGATCGCCGGGTGACCAGTTTGTGAGGGATTTGGAAGTCTACCCTGAAGACTTACCACGAGTGTTGGGCAAGGACTGTGTGACCTTAGCTCAAGGAGAATACGGTAAGGACTGTGTGTCCTAGGACTGTGTGTCCTCTGGTTTAAATAGGAGGCCGCTCCAAACCAGACGTACGATTGTCACAGCGGTTGGAACTGGGTCATCAAACCATTGTCTTCATCAAGCTACCTGGTTCTATTTACTCAACCTCCTTATTCCTCATAAACCTGTTGATGAAATTGATTGTTACTGTTTGAAGAATTTGACTGAAGACTTTTGCAAATTCCTCACCTCAAATTCTTCAAGTTGCCTTGTTCATCACTGTTTATCCTTATCACGCTACTCACTGTTCGTGCATGTTTCATTTCATCATGATGACTAAGCTGATACTATGCTCCTCATGCACCTGAGTACTTATTCCGCTGCTATTTATTCATCACATTTCAAATTCCTCAAAGTTGAAATTCCTCAAGTGATGAATTTGTAAAAATTGCCTATTCACCCCCCCTCTAGCCGATATAACACACTTTCATAGTTACTAATGATAATCTTGACCGCTGTCCAGTGATCCACTCCTGGATCACTCTTGTACCCCTTGATGGACTCATGGCAAGGCACACATAGGTGCAGTACACGACATGGCATACTATAGAGAGCCTATGGCTAAGGCATAGGGGACGACGTTCATCCTTTCTCTTTCTTCTGCCATGGTTGAGCTTTGAGTCTCACTCTACTTCACACCTTACAAAGCAAGCGAGAACACTTCTCTTTGACTGATCCATTTTTAACTCTTTCAAAATCTTGTCAAGGTATGTACTCATTGAAAGTCTTATCAAACATCTTGATCTATTTCTATAGATCTTGATGCTCAACAATTAGGTAGCTTTATCCAGGTCTTCCTTTGAAAATCACTTTTCAAACAACCGTTTATGCTTTCCAGAAATTCCACATTATTTCCGAATAGCAATATGTCATCCACATATACTTATCAGAAACTATATAGTGCTCCCACTCACTTTATTGCAAATACAAGTTTCTCATAAACTTTGTATAGACTCAAAAACTTTGATCACCTCATCAAAGTGTATATTCCGACACCGAGATGCTTGCTTCAGTTCATAGAAGGATCACTAAAGCTTGCACACCTTTTAGCATCCTTAGGACTGACAAAACCTTCTGGTTGTATCTCATGCAATCTTTTCTTAAGGAAGGAAACGATGTTTTGGCATCCATCTGCCAGATTTCATAATTGAAAAATGCAGCAACTGCTAACATAATTCCAACAGACTTTAGCATCGCTACGAGTGAGAAAGTCTCATTGCAGTCAACTCCTTGAACTTGGCAGAAACTTCTTTGTTACAAGTCGAGCTTTATAAATAATGACATTTACCATCAGCATCTGTCTTCATTTTAAAGGTCCATTTGTACTCAATGACCTGCCGTCCAACGAGCAAGTCTACCAAAGTCTATACTTGGTTTTCATACATGGATCCTTTCTCGGATTTCATGGCCTCTAACCATTTGTCGGAATCCGGCCCATCATCACTTCTCCACAGCTCGTAGGTTCATCGTTGTCCAACAACATGACCTCCAAGACAGGGTTGTCGTACCACTCAGGAATTGTACACATCCTTGTCGACCTACGGGGTTCGATAGTAACTTGATCCGAAGCTTCATGATCATCATCATTTACTTCGTGTTCAACCAACGTAGGTTCCACAGAAACATCTTTCTGCGCTGCGCTACTCTCTGGTTGAAACAAAGGTTCAACAACCTCATCAAGTTCTATCTTCCTCCCACTCAATTCTTTCGAGAGAAACTTTTTCTCGGGAAAGGACCTGTTTTAGCAACAAACACTTTACGCTTGGATTTGAGACAAAAGGTTCACCCAACTGTTCTTAGGGTAATCTATGAAGATGCATTCGTCCGCTTTGGGTTCGAGCTCATTAGGTGAAAACATTTTTCCACACAAGCGTCGCAGCCCCAAACATTAAGAAATGACAGCTTAGGTTTCTATCAAACCATAATTCACACGGTGTCATCTCAACGGATTTAGATGGTGCCCTATTTAAAGTTAATGTAAGTTGTCTCTAATGCATAACCCCAAAACTATAGTGGCAAATCGATAAGAGACATCATAGTTCACACCATATCCAATAGAGCACGACTACGACGTTCGGACACACCATCACACTATGGTGTTCCAGGTGGCGTGAGTTGTGAAAGAACTTTCACATCGTCTAAAGTTGTATGCCAAACTCGTAACTCAGACATTCACCTCCATGATCACATCGCAGACATTTTTATCTTCTTGTCGCGATGATCTTAAACTTCACTATGAATTTGCTTGAACTTTTCAAAAATTCATACTTGTGTTTCATTAAGTAAATACACACTATATCTACTCAAATCATCAGTGAAGGTAAGAAAATAACGATATCTACCGCACACTACAAGACTCATTGGATTGCATACATCAACATGTATTATTTCCAATAAATCACTTGCCCGCTCCATTAAACCGAAAACGGGGTCCTTAGTCATCTTGCCCATGAGGCATGGTTCGCATGTCTCAACCGATTCGAAATCGATTGAGTCCAAAGATCCATCAGCATGGAGTTTCTTCATGCGATTTATACCAATATGACATTTAGCGTCAGTGCCACAAGTATGTGGTACTATCATTACTAACTTTGTATCTATTGGCATCAATGTTATGAACATGTGTATTACTACGATCAAGATTCAACAAACCATTCTCACTGGGTGCATGACCATTGAAGGTATTATTCATGTAAACATAATAACCATTATTCTCTAACTTAAATGAATAACCGTGTTGCAATAAACACGATCTAATCACGTTCATGCTCAACGCAAAACACCAAATAACATTTATTTAGGTTTGTCACTAATCCCGAAGGTAGAGAGAGCCTGTGATGTTGATCACATCAACCTTGGATACATTTCCAACACACATCGTCACCTCACCCTTAGCTAGTGCTCCGTTTATTCCGTAGCTTTTATTTTGAGTTACTAACATTTAGCAACCGAACCGGTATCCAATACCCAGGTGCTATTAGGAGTACTAGCAAGGTACACATCAATAACACGTATATCAAATACACTTGTGTCGATGTTGCCAACCTTCTTATCTACCAAGTATCTAGGGTTGTTCCGCTTCAGCGACCGCTCACCTCATAATAGAAGCACTTAGTCTCGGGTTTGGGTTCAACTTTGGGTTGCTTCACTGGAGCAGCAACCGACTTGCCATCCATGAAGTTTCCCTCCTTGCCCTTTCCCTTCTTGAAACTAGTGATTTTACTAACCATCAACACTTGACGCTCCTTCTTGATTTCTACCTTCGCGGTGTCAAACATCGCGAACAACTCAGGGATCATTATTTCTATCCCTGGTGTTTTATAGTTCATCACCAAGTTGTAGTAGCTTAGTGACAGTGACTTGGAGAACTATATCAATCACTATCTTATCTGGAAGATCAACTCCCACTCAATTCAAGCGATTGTAGCACCCAGACAATCCGAGCACATGCTCAACGATTGAGCTATTCTCCTTCATGTTGCAGGCAAAGAATCTTGTTGGAGATCTCATATCTCGCAACACGGGCACGAGCCTGAGATCCTAATTTTAGTTCTTAGAACTTCTCATATGTTCCGTGATGTTCAAAACATTTCGGAGCCTCAATTCTAAGCCGTAATGCATGATGCACTAAACTATCAAGTAGTCATCAGAACATGCCTGTCAGATGTTCACAACATCTATAGACGATGCTACAGGGGATGGCGCATCGAGCGGTGCATTAAGGACATAAGCCTTCTGTGCAGCAATGAGAACAATCCTCAGATCACGGACCCAGTCTGCAACATTGCTACCATCATCATTCAACTCTATTTCTCTGGGAACATATAAAAATTCAAGGGAGCTACAGCGTGAGCTAGTAATCTACAACATAATTTTGCAAAGACACTATTGACTATGTTCATGATAATGAGTTCAATTAATCATATTACTTAAGAACTCCCACTCAAATTGACATCCCTCCAGTCATTCGAGTGATACACGATCCAAATTCACCAACTCAAGTCCGATCATCATGTGAGTTTAGGTGGTTTCAATGGTGAACATCATCATGGTTATCATATCTACTATATGACTCATGTTCGACCTTTCGGTCTCTTGTGTTCCGAGGCCATGTCTGTACATGCTAGGCTCGTCAAGTTTAACCCGAGTGTTCTGCATGTGCAACACTGGCTTGCACCCGTTGTATGTGAACGTAGAGTCTATCACACCCGATCATCACGTGGTGTCTCGACACGACGAACTTTCGCAACGGTGCACACTCGAGGAGAACACAATTTATCTTGAAATTAAGTGAGGGATCACCTTATAATGGTACCGTCATCCTAAGCAAAACATGGCGCATAAAAGGATTAACATCACATGCAAATCGTATGTGACATGATATGGCCATGAACTTGTGCTTTTGATCTCCATCTTGAAAGCACCGGCATGATCTCCATCGTCGCCGGCACGACACCATGATCTCCATCAACGTGTCGCCATCGAGGTTGTCGCGCCCATCATGCTTGTACTAGTATTGCTACCATTTAGCGATAAAGTAAAGCATTACATAGCGCTTAATGATTGACACGCAGGTCATACAATAATTAAAGACAACCCTATGGCTCCTGCCGGTTGCCGTACTCAATGACATGCAAGTCGTGATATTCTATACAACACATGATCATCTCATACATCACATATATCACACCATCTAATTGGCCATATCACATCACAACATACCCTGCAAAAACAAGTTAGATGTCCTCTAATTGTTGTTGCATGTTTTACATGACTGCTACGGGTATCTAGCAAGAACAATTCTCACCTACGCATAAACCACAACGGTGATACATAAGTTGCTTTTCAACCTTCTCAAGGACCGCCTTTGTCGAATCTGATCCAACTAAAGTAGGAGAAACTGCCACCTGCCAGCCATATTTTGCAACAAGTTGCAGTTGAGGGAACCGGTCTCTCGTAAGCGTACGAGTAATGTTGGTCCGGGCTGATTCATCCCATAATACCGCTGAACCAAAAGATGACCAAGGGAGGAAGCAATCTAAGCATCAACACCCACAAACTCTTTGTGTTCTACTCGAGATCTCATCTACACATAGACCTACCCCTGATACCACTGTTGGGGAACATTGCATGGGAAACAAAAAAAATTCTACGCACATGCAAGATCTATCCATGGTGATGAGCATCTACGAGAGGGAGAGTGGATCTACATACCCTTGTAGATCGCTAAGCGGGAAGCGTTAAGAAATGCGGTTGGTATAGTCGAACGTCTTTGCGATCCAAATCGCCGAGCGTCCCGCGATCCCATCATGATCCGTCCCGCGATCTTATCACGATCTATCTCACGATCTCATCGCGATCCGTCCTGCGATCCAATCACGAATCGTCTTGCGATCTTGATCACGGTCCTTCTAATCTAGCGCCGAACGGACGACACCTCTGCGTTCAGCACACGTACAGCTCGATGACGATCTCCGCCTTCTTGATCCAGCAAGTGGGAGCGGAGAGGTAGAAAAGTTCTCCGGTAGTGTGACGACGCTGTGGCGATGGTGGTGGAGCTATTCCGGCAGGGCTTCGCCTAAGCACTGCAGAAAACCGATCTAGAGGAGAAACTATGCACTAGAGGAACGGGTAGCACGTGGCTGAAAAAAGCTAGTGCCAAAAACCCTAAAACCTCTAGTATATATAGGAGGAAGAGAGGAGGAGGCTTGGCCCTCAAGGGGCCAGCCCTTGGTTCGGCTGAATCAAGGAGGAGAGGAGGACTCCTCCTCCAATCCTAGTAGGACTAGGATTCCTCCCTATTTTGCCTTTTTTCCGCCTTTTCTCTATGGGTTTTCTCCCCTAGCCACATGGTCCTTGTGTGGGACTTCCACCAGCCCACTAAGGGCTAGTATTCACTCTCCCACAGCCCATGTAGCCTATTGGGTCGAAATACCCCTCCCGATGGTCTCCCGGTGTACCGGCACTCCCGGTACACTATCGATGAGCCCGAAACTTTTCCCGCGACCAAAATAGGACTTCCTATATATCAATGTTTACCTCCGGACCATTCAGGAGCTCCTCGTGATGTCTGGGATCTCATCTGGGACTCCGAACAACCTTCGGTCACCACCATACATAACTCTATACTACCGAAACGTCACCGAACCTTAAGTGTGCAGACCCTGCGGGTTCGACAACTATGTAGACATGACCGAGACACCTCTACGGTCAATAACCAATAGCAGGACCTGGATGCCCATATTGGTCCCTACATATTCTACGAATATATTTATCGCTCGAACCTCTATGTCAAGTATTCAGTTAATCCCGTATGATGTTCCCTTTGTTCTTCGGTATGTTACTTGCCCGAGATTCGATCGTCGGTATCTCCATACCTAGTTCAACCTCGTTACCAGCAAGTCTCTTTACTCGTTCCGCAATACAAGATCCCGTGACCAACACTTAGTCACATTGCTTGCAAGGATTATTGTGATGTTGTATTACCGAGTGGGCCCTGAGATGCCTCTCCGTCACATGGAGTAACAAATCCCAGTCTTGATCCATGCCAACCCAACAGACACCCTCGGAGATACCTGTAGAGCACCTTTATAGTCACCCAGTTACGTTGTGACATTTGATACACACAAGGCACTCCTCCGGTGTCCGTGAGTTGCATGATCTCATGGTCATAGGAACATATACTTGACATGCAGAAAACAGTAGCAATAAACTGACATGATCATATGCTACGTTTGCAGTTTTGGTCTTGTCCATCACATCATTCTCCTAATGATGTGATCCTGTTATCAAATGACATCTCATGTCCATGGCTAGGAAACCTTAACCATCTTTTGATCAACAAGCTAGTCTATTAGAGGCATACTAGGGACATGGTTTTGTCTATGTATCCACACATGCATATAAGTCTCCGATCAATACAATTATAGCATGGATAATAAACGATTGTCATGAACAAGGAAATATGATAATAACTAATTTATTATTGCCTCTAGGGCATATTTCCAGCAGTTCCACGGAGTCATCCCAGGGAAGAAGGCCAAGTCACTCGGCCAAATTGCATTGGATGTGACATTCGGGATGGATAAAAAAATTCGCAAGGAGAAATTAACGTTTGAAGTCGTGGACTTCCAAAGCGTGTACCATGGCATTCTTGGTCGACCAGTTTATGCTCGTTTCATGGCCTGTCCAAGTTACATGTATCTCAAACTGAAGATGCCTGGGCCCAAGGGTGTGATCACAGTCACTGGCAATCGACAGAGGGCTGAGGAGTGCCTCTAGCAGGGCTCCAAAATTGCCGATCATCAGATGGCTATGGTCGAGCTAGAAGAGTACAAGGAAGAGCGCTGACCCTACTGATTAGCTGCGTGCTAAGAAGCCTGCTTCTGAGTCAGCCTTTCAGTCGGCAGGGGAAGTGAAAAAGGTGCACATTCACTCGGCATATTCAACTGCTGCCCCGACCAACATATCGTCAACACTCGACAGCGAATAGGAAGCCAAGCACTTCCAATTCCTCCGTGAGAACTAGGACATCTTCGCATGGAAGCCTGCTGACATGCTGGGGGTTCCCAGGGAGCTGGCTGAGCAACGACCGAGAGTTGATCCAAAGGCCAAGCCGGTGAAAGAACATTTGCATCAGTCCACGGTAGAGAAGCGTAAAGCAATCAACGAAGAGGTGGCTTGTCTCTTGCAGGCCAAGTTCATTCGGGAGATTTACCACTCCGTGTGGCTCTCAAATGTTGTCATGGTTCCCAAGAAGGACAAGTCACTCCGCATGTGTATTGACTTCAAGCATATCAACTGGGTATGCCCAAAAGATCATTTCCCGCTCCCTCGCATCGATCAAATTGTTGACTCGACTATGGGGTGTGAGCGTTTATCGTTTCTAGATGCATACTCCGGTTACCATCAGATCCGTCTGTTTGGTCCGGATGAAATAAAAACAACCTTCATCACCCCCATTCGGGTGTTTTTGCTATATCACCATGCCATTTGGTTTGAAGAATGCCGGTGCTTCTTTCATGCGCATGACTCAGAAGTGTTTACTCGACCATATTCCTCAGAATGTTGAAGCGTATATGGATGATATTGTTGTCAAGTCCCGCAAAGGTTCTGACCTGCTGGCTGACTTGGCTAAGACTTTCGCCAATCTGAGGAGGTATGATATCAAGCTGAATCTGGCTAAGTGTACTTTCGGTGTCCCTGGCAGCAAGTTACTCGGTTTTCTCATTTCCGAATGAGGGATCGACGTCAACCCTTAGAAAATCAGCACCATTACCCGAATGAAGAGTCCCGTGTGAGTGCACGATGCTCATAAGCTCACACGTTGCTTGGCAGCATTGAGTCGGTTCATTTCTCGTCTCGGTGAGAAGGCATTGCTTGTATACCGACTGATGAAGAAATCTGACATGTTCGAGTGGACTCCTGAAGCTGAAGCAGCGTTTGTCGAGCTCAAAGCCCTGCTTTCCGCCCAGTCCGTGCTTGCTGCTCCACGCAGCAAAGAGCCTTTGCTCCTGTACATCACGACCACTAATCAAGTCGTCAGTACAGTTCTCATTGTCGAGCGGGAAGAGGAAGGCAAGGCCTACAAAGTCCAACGCCCAGTATACTACATTTCTGAAGTGTTAACTCCTTCGAAGCAAAGGTACCCGCATTACCAGAAGCTTGTCTATGGCATCTATCTGTCAGCAAAGAAGATGGCACACTATTTTCAGGACCACTTGATTTCAGTCATCAGTGATGCTCCATTGTCTGAGATCCTCAACAATCGAGACGTGACTGGTCGAGTGGCTAAACGGGCCACTGAACTCCTATACTTTGACATCAAGTTCGAAGCCAAGAAAGCGATCAAGTCTCAGGCACTTGCGGATTTCATGGCCGAGTGGATTGAACAACAGCAGCCAATCCAGATTCACTCGGCACACTAGACCGTGTTCTTTGATGGCTCTAAAATGTTGAATGGATCCGATGCTGGTGTTGTTTTGGTGTCCCCCAAAGGCGACAAACTCAGTTATGTCCTGTAGATTCACTTCGAATAGTCCAACAATGAAGCAGAATATGAAGCACTCTTGTATGGGTTGCGCATGGCTATCTCACTTGGCATCAAGCGCCTGATGGTTTATGGCGACTCAGATTTGGTGGTCAATCATGTGATGAAAGAGTGGGATGTTTAGAATCCCACTATGAATGGATACTGCAATGCTGTCAGAAAACTTGAGAAGAGTTTTGAAGGTCTATAACTCCATCATGTTCCTCGAGTGAAGAATCAAGCGGCCGATGAGCTAGCAAAGATCGGATCCACTCGACGACCTGTCCCCAGCAATGTATTCTTGGATCATCTTCACACTCCTTCGGTGCAGGAGGATCCCTTCACCGAAGAGCCCCCACAAGCTATGAGCTCCTCTGATCCGACTAAAGTTGATGTCCCTATAGTTATTGATCTATATTGCGTATATTCTGAGGCAAGAACTCCTCGAAGATGAGACTGAAGCCCGACAGATTGTGCGCAAATCCAAAGCTTTTACCGTGGTGGATGACCGGCTGTACAGAGAAAGTGTAACTAGTGTGATGCATCGATGAATTTCCCCTAAAGAAGGTCGAATGATCCTGGATGAAATCCACTCGGGAACTTGCAGCCATCATGCGTCCTCTCGGACAATCGTCGCTAAAGTGTATCGAGCTGATTTCTTCTGGCCACGTGCCAATGAGATGGCTAAGGACATTGTTGATCACTATGAAGGGTGCCAGTTCTATGCAAACTTGTCTCACAAACCTGCGTCTGCTCTGAAGACCATTCTCCTTGCTTGGCCGTTTGCTATCTGGGGTCTGGATATGGTTGGTCCCTTTCGGACTGGACAGAGTGGATTCACTCATTTGCTTGTTGCAGTCGACAAGTTTACGAAGTGGATTGAGGCCAAGCCAATAAAGAAATTAAACCCTCATACTACAGTCAAATTCATGAGAGAAATAATCTACCGGTATGGAGTTCCCCACAGCATCATCATAGATAATGTCACAAACTTCGACTCGGAAGAGTTCAGACACTTCTGCTTCTCCCAAGGCACTCGGGTGGATTATGCCTCCATTGCATACCCCCAAACCAATGGTTAAGTTGAGTGAGCCAATGGCCTCATCTTACAAGGTCTGAAGCCTCATCTCATGTGAGATGTAGAACATGCCGTCGGAGCTTGGGTGTGTGAGTTGCCATCTGTTTTATGGGGCTTGAGAACAACACCTAATCGGTCGACTAGACGAACTCCTTTTTTCCTGGTCTATGGAGCCGAAGCTGTCCCGCCGAGTGATTTGTTTCATAATTATCCTCGAGTGGATCTTTATTCTGAAGCTGAAGCTGAACAAGTAAGACAGGATGGCATAGATCTCCTAGAAGAGGAGCTAGAGATGGCTTTGATTCGGACGACTACATACCAGCAAGATCTACGACACTTCCATGCGAAGCATGTCAAGAGTCAGTCGTTTCATGAGGGTGATTTGGTGCTCCGAGTGGACTAATAGCGACCCCACAAGCTCGCTCCGGCATGGGAAGGTCCTTTTGTCCTCACCAAGGTGTTTAACAACGGATCCTATCACCTCTACAACCTCAATAAGAAGATTGACGAGCCACGAGCCTGGAATGCAGATCTGCTCCGGCGTTTCTATACCTAAAACACAGAGTTGTGTTGATGTAATGAAAGTATTTAAAACAATGTCATTTGTGCAAGTATGACTTCCGTAGTCTTTTGTCGATTCCGATCGCGCAATTTCACACTTGGGAACACTCCGAGTGTCGAGCAAACCTCACACTCGGGGGCTTAGCTGCGAACATGCTTTCACCTAAGTTAAAAATCCTGCCGACTAGATAGTAGTCCATTCACTCAGTGACTTAGCACGAACCAGTCTTCGTCTAAGTTCAAAACTTCTTCGAGTGATGAGCAATCCTCACACTCGGGGACTTAGCTACGAACATGCTTTCGCCTAAGTTAAAAACTCTGCCGAGTGGATAGCAGTCCATTCACTCGGTTACTTAGCAACGAACCAGTCTTCATCTAAGTTCAAAACTTCTCCGAGTGGTGAGCAATCCTCACACTCGGGGACTTAGCTGCGAACCAGCTTTTGCCTAAGTTACAACCCATTCCGACTAGACTACGATCTATTCACTCGGAAAACATAGCTACGAACCAGTCTTCGTCTAAGTTCGAAACTTCTCCGGGTGTTGAGCAATCTTCACACTCAGGGGCTTCGCTATGAACCAACTTTCGCCTAAGTTACAACCCATTCCGAGTGGATTACGATCTGTTCACTCGGAGATTTAGCTACGAACCAGTCTTTGTCTAAGTTTAAAACTTCTTCGAGTGTTGAGCTATCCTCACACTCGGGGGCTTAGTTGCGAACATGCTTTCGCCTAAGTTAAAAACTCTGCCGAGTGGATACCAGTCCATTCACTCGATAACTTAGCTATGAACTAGTCTTCGTCTAATTTTAAAACTTCTCCGAGTGGTGAGCAATCCTCACACACGGGGGCTTAGCTGTGAACCAGCTTTCGCCTAAGTTACAACCCATTCTGAGTGGATTACGATCTATTGACTCGGAAAACTTAGCTATGAACCAGTCTTCGTCTAAGTTTGAAACTTCTCCGGGTGTTGAGCAATCTTCACACTCAGGGGCTTAGCTGCGAATCAGCTTTCGCCTAAGTTACAACCCATTCCGAGTGGATTACGATCTATCCACTCGGAGACTTAGCTACGAACTAGTCTTCGTCTAAGCTTAAAACTTCTCCGAGTGTTGAGCAATCCTCACACTCGGCGGCTTAGCTGTGGACCAACTTTCGCCTAAGTTAAAAATAAATTCTGAGTGGATTACGATCTATTCACTCAGAAACTTAGCTATGACCCAGCATTCGTCTAAGTTCAAAACTTCTCTGAGTGTTAAGCAATCCTCACACTCGGGGGCTTAGCTGCGAACCAGCTTTCACCTCAATTAAAAACACAATGAGCGAACGATTGAAAACAAAATACGGATAAATCCAAAGGTTTCAACACAGATAAAAGTTCCGCACGCAAGCAAAGGTGCTCAGGATTAAGGCCTGAATGAAGTTTTATGACCAATACATTTTCACTCAACATTCCAAGGCGAATAAAGTTTTTTCAAGCACCAGACGGACCTGCTGGCTTGACGAAGGTGTCCAAGTCGACCCCGTCTGCAATCCTAGTGGCAACGTCAATGAAGGTCTCCATGAAATCTTCAAACTGAAGCCTATTCATTTTCATCACTCGGAGGTCCTTCAACTTGTCCTCCCTTGCTTCCTTGCAATGGACTCTGACAAGGGAGAGCGCCACATCGGCTCCACAGCGGGCAGCTGACCTCTTCCAAGCTTGCACTCGACTAGGGATATCATTGAGACGGGCCATCATGGATGCAAGATCAGTTTGAAGGGTGTCTTCACGCCACAGTTCCTTGTCGATCTTCTCTAGCGCAGCCTTCAGTCGGAGGATATATGCTTGAACGCCCTGGAATCGAACATTGAGTGGGAACATGTTCATGGCCACGGCATCTCCAACGGGCGACTTAGTGGGATCCAGATTGGGCTCAATTTCTTCGTTCTATTTTTCAGAGTCTTGGCAGAATTCTATATGGAAGGAGGAATGGGAAGATGATTACATTTCTAGCCTGTGGGAATTGAGGAAATTCATTCGACAAGGGTAGTTACCGTCGAGCATGATGAACATCTTCCCCGCAAATTCTCCCAAGTGCTTCTCCAGGCCATTGCTCCTCTTGGACAGCTGTTAGTGCATCTAGTGCCCCTTAGTGATTTTGGTGTATTGAAGACTTATAGGTTAAGGCACTAATGTGTTTGTGAGTGTACACAGTCTCTATAAGTCGATGAGGAGTTTGATATATCCAGAAATTATCGACCCCAACAATGTATGTCTTCAACTGAAGACTTTGCTGAAGACTTTGTGAAGACTTTGGTGAAGACTTTGTGAAGACTTTGAAAATGAAGAAGTTGGTGTGACCTTGAAGATATGAACGAGGAATATGAAGCATGAAGACTTTTGTTTTTGTAGTTTCATTTCCTTTATTTGAGTCATAGGAAACACCGTACTGTTAAAGGGGGCGAGGTAATACTAAGGAAAATTTCCAACTGATGCTCAACTCCAAAATCCTCAACCTATACAATCCTTCGAGTGAAGCCTTTGGAAATCTCTTACGGTTCAGTCAAGTTCTTCAGTGACAGAGATGAAGTTCTTCTGGTCTCTGAGGAAATTGATCTGACTGAGGAGTTAGGATTTCGCCAGTGTGAATTGCCTACAAGTGAGGAACATGATATGTCTGAGGACTTTCATAGTTCAAAAATCCGACCGTTGCCGTGCTTAGTGCCAGCTGTCCCCAATCACAAATATCCACATAACGGTCATATCATTGGGCGCATTTATGTCATATCATGTCAGGTTGCACCCTGGCTATAAATAGCCACCCCCCACAAACACTAGTTGGTTGGCTGCTCCGAGAGAGAACTAACACTTGTCATTTGAGAGCAACCCATCAGCCGAGGACTTTGAGTGAAAATCATCAGTGAGGAAAAGCCCACAACCAAACCACCAAACCCAAAGTGATTGAGCATCACTGAAGAAATTCATGTGTGGAACCGGCGCTTGTTACCTTTGAGGACTGTGCATCCTCCAAACGGTTAGGTGTCATGGTCTAGTGCTCCTGCAGTCAATTGGGGATCACAAAGTAACCTTGGTCTAGAGCATCCAGCAGTAAATTGTGGATCGCCGGGTGACCAGTTTGTGAGGGTTTTGGAAGTCTACCTGAAGACTTACCATGAGTGTTGGGCGAGGACCGTGTGACCTTAGCTCAAGGAGAATAGGGTAAGGACCGTGTGTCCTGGGACTGTGTGTCCTCTGGTTTAAATACCAGGCCGCTCCAAACGAGACGTACGACTATCCCAACAGTTGGAACTGGGTCATCAAATCATTGTTTTCATCAAGCTACCTGGTTCTATTTCCTCAACCCTTCCATTTCCTCGTATAACTGTTGATGAAATTGAACTTTACTGTTTGAAGAATTTGACTGAAGACTTTCACAATTTCCTCACCTCAAATTCTTCAAGTTACCTTGTTCCTCACCTGCTTATCCTGTATCACGCTACTTGTAATCTATGCATGTTTCATTTCATTATGATGACTATGTTGTCGCTATGTTCCTCATGCACTTGAGTAGTTTTTCTGCTGCTAGTTATTCATCACATTTCAAATTCCTCAAAGTTGAAATTCCTCAAGTGATGATTGCCTATTCAGCCCCCTCTAGTCGATATAATGCACTTTCAACAGCTGCTTGGACTTCTTGATGAGTTCACTCCGTTCTAGTTTCAGCTTGGAGTTTTCCTCCTCCATCTTCTTGGCGGCGGCCAGTTTCTTCTCGGCGGAATCAGTTTTCTCCCTCGCCACCTTTTGGGCGTCAGCAAGCGCCTTGTCCTTGTCCTATAGTGCCTTCCTCATGGTATCTAAAGAAATAGCATTGTTGAGTCGCGCTTGGAGTTGACGATTTTCGTCACGCACGTCTGTTCAAGTGAGAGCACTCGGTTCAAAGGATGGAAAGTGAGAGTAAGACGGCACTGGGTCGACAATGATTACCTCCCAGAGTCTTCAGCTCAGTCCGTGCACATTCCAGGCTATTCTTGGAGACCTCCAGATCCAATCGTAGTTGGTTCCTTTCCTCCTCCAAGTCCTTGTACTTGGTGCCAAGTTCACAAGCTCTCTGAAATCAACAAAAAACTAGTTGAGTCGACATGGAAATTCCTCCACTCCCGAGTGGAAAGGGTCAAGAACAGTCGACTGGATGGCGGCCCGCCGCCCCACCCCACACTCCTGAAATAGCGTCCTATCATGGTTGATGAAATTATGTCCATGAAACTTGCATCATATCATGGTTGATGGCAATGATATCCATGAAACCTGCAAGGTAGCTTCAAAGTGGTAACGCTAAAGCAAAGAGTTCACTCGGCACGTCGAGTGGCAAGTGTACTCCGCGTATGACAAAGAACCCTTCGTTCAAGTTCTTAAGACTACTGCTCATCATCAGCGATCAACAGTAGTCTTGGGGACTACACCCAGTGGGTGCACTCAGCGTGCCCCCACTAGTTCCTAAATCACTCGACAAGGTCTGCCCTTTCAAGCACAAGATGGTCTCTATCAGACCCCACCGACGCATGCACTCAATGGCGGTCTCGGGGACTACACCCAGTGGGTGCATTCAACGTGCCCCACTAGATCTGCTAACACTCGATCTGTCGAGTGGCATAAAAATAACAAAATACATGCGCAAGCATATGAACATTGTCTCTTTTAAGACCCCCGCCACCGCAAGCACTCGACGGAGGTCTCGAGGACTACACCCAGTGGGTGCACTCAGTGTGCCCCCACTAGACCTTCTATCGCTTGATTTGTTGAGTGGTTACCAAAATAATTCTAAGACCCCTGCCGATGTCTTCATCATTCGACAATGGTCTCGGGGACTACACCCAGTGGGTGCACTCAGTGTGCCCCCACTGAACCAAAATCTACTCGACTAAGACCTGATCTATTCGAGTGGAGAACTTACAAGTATTCTACCAAAGGAAAACACCCACTAGGTGTACAATCAAGAAAGATAGGAATTCAACTGGAACTGCACTTACAATCGCACTTACCGGACGTTGGTACGAAGCGCCGTGTTGGCATCATAAGCCAGCTTGCTGGCCTCGTACGCCTCCTTGGTGTGCAACATCATTTGCTCCGTCTGGATCATGGCTTCCTTTGCAGCTCCGGTTTGGTCTTCCGGGACGTGGTGCAGAGGAAATGCAGTCACCGGCTGAATTGATGCTACAGCTGGAGTAGTTGAGGTAGTCTGAGGTTGTTCGATTGGAGTCGACGCCACGATGGTCGAAACAGCTGGTGGAGCACTCGACAACGGAACCCCGAGCTCAGGTCTGGCTCGGGATGAGTCGCCTATCCCCTGGGATGATGCATCAGTCGACCGCTGAGGCATTTGCGCTGATGGTGTTCTTCGGGCACGTATGCGCAGAGTGCCTAAGGTCACACCTTCACCCCTCATACCCCGAGTCAGTTCTTCATCATCTTCCAATTGAATGATCTCTCCAAACATCAATCAACAGCTTTAACTTATACAATCGACAAATCATTTTCAAGAAATAGAGCCGAGTGAAGATTTGTTTACCTCGTTGGGAAGTTGCCGCGTCGGCAGTATCCACATCCATTTGCTCCTCTCCGTCCCGTGGAGGCGACATCACTGAGGTAGCGGCACTGGTAGACCAAATTCCACTCGGTCAGCAAGAATTTAAAGTCACATTCGACAACGAAAGAAGAAAGCAAACACTTACGTTGAGACAATGGGCGCAACGATCTTCATGCGGGGCAGAGCTTTGCGAGGTTTAGGCGTGTCGGGCTTGGGTTGCTTTGTGGCCCGTTCACTCGACTCGACTGTCGAGGTTCGGTCCCGCTTCAGGCTTCTCTCACTCGACTCTAGGGCCTTACCTGGGGCAGTCACGGGGTGCTGATGCAGCTTGGAGTGATGCTTTGTGCGTGGAGGAGACTCGACTTCTTCTTCCTCGTTGGAGCACTCGTAGTCATCCTCACTGTCGTCAGTGCAATTGACGTCCACGCTGTCGCCTTCGCTCTCTTCATCGTCTTCAGGCTGATTCCCGTTCGGCACGGGCGAGTGCATGTGCGTCTACTCCTGCAAGATTCAAACAATGAAGTCAGTCGACATATGAACCAATCAGTCGACAAAGTAATATGACAGTCGACAAGATAAAGTTTACCAAATTCTTCGGTGGATTCTCAACAGAGTAAGGCTCGATCCTCTTGGCTCCTAGGGGGTTGTCGCAGGCTCCAGTAATGCTTCAAAGCCATTGCTCGACAGTTTTCTGTGAGACTTCTTCTGGGTGCGTCCGGGTCGTGTCTGCAGGGCCTGAGTAATGCCACATAATACAGTCGCTTGCCTGGAGTGGATGGATCCATCGACTGAGGAAAGTCTCCAGAAGGTCCATACCAGTCACTCCACCGTGGACAAGGGCCACTACGACATTCACCAAGATCCCCACTTGGACTTTCTCTCCATCCGACACTTTCAAGGATTTGGGAATGGAGGGTCGATCTAACGTAAAAGGAGAAAGACCAGTCGACATGTTGGGAGATGCTACATCTTTGCAATAGAACCAAGTCGACTGACAACCCTAACTGATTCTGGGAAGGTCATGGAGGGAAAGGAACTCCTAGCTCTTTTCTAGATTCCCAAGCCACCACACAATTGGATGACATGAGTTTTTCCATCCTCAGGATTGGCCTTTTTGACCGACTGAGATCTGATAGTGAAGATACGTTTGAGCAGACCCCAGTGGGGAGGACAACCTAGGAAACACTCACACATAGTGATAAAGGCAGAAAGGTAAGAAATAGTATTCAGAGGAAAATGATGGAGCTGGGCTCCGAAAAAGTTTAGAAACCCTCAGAAGAATGGATGGGGGGGCATGGAGAAACCTCTCTCGACGTGGGTGAGGAGGAGGACCCGTTCCCCCTTGCGCGGCTCCGACTCGATTTCCCCCTCCGACAGCCTCCATGAACCTTCCGACACGAGCCCGTCGACGACGAGATTCTCGATGTCCGTGGTGGTGACCGTCAACAGGAGAAAATCCCCCTGGATCCACCCCGGTGGTGCGGTGAATCGCGCGGTTGATGGCTTCTTGGCGTTGCCCTTCACAACCCCCTTCTTAGCACGCTCCAACTTCTCGGTCTTCCCCTTCGTCATCGTGGCGGCAGTGTTCGTCGAGGCGAAGCGGAGCTGTGCGCTGGAAGAAGGGGAGGCGGAGGAAGAGAGAAGATTTGGGGGAGAAAGACTATTCAGACCGCGGCACAACAGGATTTATACTCTGTCGAGTGTCTCGCTGACTCATGGGCCCGCTGGATCCCCGCATATCTCGACTGCAGAGGCCACATAATACGTGGTGAAATGGGCGGTCCGTGAATTGAGGCATCGTGCCCCCACTTGGCCTAGTCGTGGCGTCATCATCGTGGATGCGCGCGCTTCCCAAAGTTTCGAATCCTACAAAATCCAGGACTGATAGAGCGACCCGTCATGTCTAAAGATCCCTTCAGGTCACTCAGAACAGAATTGACATTGAGAATTCATTCAAACACTTTCAAGACATAATCGATCCGGGCGAATGACAAAGATTTCAATTGACGCAAATTTCATTGAAGCGCCGAGGTTCATTCGGAAGTTTGGTGCCTTTTTAAGAACTGGCATCGATCCCCCTTTACCACTCGAACCCTGATCCATTCGGGGGCTAATGACGAGGATATGTAGCTAGGGTAGGGTCCTAAGCCTAACCTACATACCCTACCTATGGGCACTATATTGGAGGACTTAAAGATTACAAGAGAGATTCTGTCTGAATTCTCCAGGGTGCTCAAGTCACTCGACAATTGGTCCACTCGGCATCTTCTCCCTCCACTCGACAGTCACCTTTCACTCGGAAGACCTCGCTTCCAGTCGACACCAGAAGACCAGAAGCCACTCCTAGGAGGCCAACGGGCAGGCATTAGGCCAGGCGTAATTAGTAGCAATTATGATGTACGTTACCAGTAACGCTCGTCTTTATACCCACGATCGAACCCTTGGATACCTCGCACTTATGAGGGGTAGCATACTCTAAATAAGCCACCCCTCCCCTCTAGCACAAGGGTTCGCAACATCTCTAACTTATACTCTCCACACGACAAAATCTCCCGAGCACTGAGACGTAGGGCTGTTACCTCCACGAGAGGGGACTAAACTCATACATCCGTGTGTACATCCTCGCCGTAGCTAGGACTCCGCCCTCTCCCTTCATACCCCTATCGTCCACTGTCAGACTCGTTCCCATGACAAACTCCTTGCTCTTGTGCTTCAAGATGATAGACTCCTCAACACACAATCACTCTCTCACATATTTGGCTTGGTGGAAGAGATTGATTAGGTGGAAAGCAATTTGGGGAGGCTAGAGATCTGGATTCATATGGTAGGAATGGAATGGCATGATCTCAACACATGAGTAGGATGCTCTCTCTCAGAAAATCAGTAGGTATGAGTGGGGAACTATTCTGAGTGCTTCTCTTGTGAGTGAGTGGTGGTGGAGGGGTATATACATGCATCTCCAAAAATCCAACCATTACACCTAATAAGTCAGACTCGGTGACACCAATGTGTAAATCTCGATGGTACCGAGTTGCCTCAAAGGTACCAACTTTTGAATCTCGGTGAGACCGATACATACAACTCGGTTGCACCGATAAGGTGACCAACGGTCAGATTGCCAAACTCGGTGACGCCGATTCACAAAACTCGGTGGGACCGATTTTGTGAACTTGTGTAACATGAAGTTGGCAACCAAAACTTGGTGGCACCGAAATGGAATCGGTTGCACCGAAATGCTAGGGTTTGGCTGAGTCTGTCTGAGGCTGAGGATCGGTGGCACCGAGTGAAAAGTGTTGGTTGCATTGATTTTGGATATTTGGCTTTGGACAGACTTTTGTGGAAGAGCTTGTGGGTGTATGTGGTGACTATCACTTGTGCACGTATGATCATTTTGTTCACCAACAAAACCTTACCCCCTTTTGATAGTATTGGCTTTCCTATGGACTCAAAGTGATTTCTCACAAAAGGTAAAATGTAGAGTCCTCTTGCTTGAAGCTTTGCCAATCTATTTCCTTGCATCTTGGGGTATTCCACAATCCTTTTGCCAACCCATCATTGAACTTTTCCTGAAACATGCTTAATGGAAACATTAGTTCAATGATATATATGTTTTTATTAATTACCAAAACCACCAAGGGAGAAAATGTGCTTTCAATCTCCCCCTTTTTGGTAATTGATGACAACCTATAGATCAAAGCTTCGACATATGATATAATCAATGAATAAAATCATCGCTTTGAGAAGTATGTGATAAGTAAGAGCTCCCCCTAAATTTGTGCATTATTTTTAAATTTGCATTTGAATGCAAATGTATAATCGATTAGGTACATGGGGCACTTCTTCCATGTCACATACAACTTGGTGGTGTGCGAGAGTAATAAGAGTTAATAACATAGCACAACACATCAAGCAAAGTGAATGATCATCACATAACCATGGTAGCAACACACATTAAAGCGTATGATCAAACACAAATAAGAGTATCTCACATCCAATCCAAAATACCAAATGTTTTAAAATAGCAATAAAAACATACGCTCTCTCTCTTGAAGCCCAGATCTATATACAACTTCTCCCCCTTTGGCAACAAGTTACCAAAAAGCTTGAAGAGATATAGCTAATCATTCTTCTGCGGATGATCTCCTCCAGTAGTCGATGTCGGAGTCGAGAGAACTGTGTCGGCGAAGACTTCTGCTAATATCCCGAATGAAGTTGGAGTAGACACTAGAGGCACTGGAGTAGCTGATGGAGCTGATGTCACTATAGCTGGAGAAGAAGATGAAGGTCTTGTTTCCGGAGCTGGCATTGCAGGTGTCCTGGCGTGTGTCCTGAACTAGGCAGTCATCCTGACAGGTGCACTATCCTCATCATCATCAGAAGACTCAGACTCTGAAGAGGTGCGACGGATAGGAGTTTCATCTACTTCCTTCTTAAGCTCGTTGACAGTCTTAGTCAACCCATCTACCTTGTCATTTAGAGGTTTCACTCTATCGTCAAAGATGTTCACAAGACTCTCCTAACTATCCATAATGGTTTTGATGCCCTTCTTCATGTCCATGACAGTAGAGATCAAGAGATCCATCTGATCATTCCTGGATCTGGGGACCCGAGCACTAGTGGCTCTAGCTCCTCTGCCTCCGCCTCAACTTGTGCCTAAGCTGTAGCTGATGTGGGATGGTCTAGGTCCATCACCACAACATTGTCCTCAAAATCTTGCTGAAGTGGCAAGTGGGGTCTATCCAGAGCAAATATGTGCTTCTCAAGTTTGGAGTTGATAAGCATCTGAATGTAGGGTGCATAGCAGCATGAGCGCTTTTGGTCAGCTGCAGCCCTCTTCACTGTTTCAACTATCAAGTCCATCACTCAAATCCTGGTGTGACTGTCAAGATGGTTAAGCATGTTGATGGAGTAGCCACGAATCATCTTCGCATCTCCAGACTTGGGCATCAAGGTATGCCTCAAGATGGTGTTCATGATACGGAGGCCAGCCTGGAGGAAGTAAATAGATCCTAACTTGTGTGATTGCAAGTTAGCAGCAGGGATATCATTGTACATATCCTTCATAGCATTGTGTCTCTCCTTGGATTCATAGTAGACATCCAAGTCACCATCCTGTACCTCTGGGACTCCTAAGATGGTAGCCCACTCATCAACTATAGACTCGTATCTAGCTTCTTCAATCATCCACACTATCCCACCATCACCATAGAAGTGAGAAATGGAGTAGAACTCCATAATCATCTCATCATTCCAAGCAGTGAACTCTCTACCAACAAACTGATCAAGACCAATGTAGTGGAAGTTGTCTTGCACACATGTGAAATAGTTCTCATTTTCCTTGTTATACTTCCAGTCAACATATCACATATCACTAACTGCTGAACTCTTGTCAAGCAAGATTGTCTCATAGAAATCTTGATGTTCCTTGGTGTAGAACCTACAGTCCACAACTTTTTTCTCTTCTAGATAGATGAATCAATAGCTCCCCATGCCCTCAAACCTGAATCCTTCCTCTTCTTCATATCCTCAGCAACTGGATGGCTGACATTGTGTTCAGGAAGGTGAGGTCTAAGCTTCATCAAAGCTGGCATAGCATCATCATCATCATCTGCTTCTCTGAAAGTTGATCCTTTGTTCTTCTTAGCAGCAAGAATATCTCTGTAGTCCTCTTGGACTTCCCTGCAGCAACCTTCTTAGGTGTAGCCTTGGTGCTCTTGGAGGGTCCTGGCTTTGGCATAGCATCTGCCAATAGCTTCTTTTGTTTCTTCTTGGGAGGGGCCTTGACTACATGTTCCTCCTCCTCCTCCTCAGCAGCACCAGCAGCCTCCTTTGGATCCTCAAACATTGAGGTAGACCTGCCAAAAACACAGATGATTCTCTTCCTGGCTCTCTTCTTCTCTCCTGCCTTCTTAGGCAAAGATTTCCTTGTGAGCTCAATAGACATTGTATCTCTAACACTCTCAGGTGATCTCATAGTCTCTGAGGTGCATAAGTTTTGGTGACCACCCTCCTAGATGAAGTGGCCTCATTGGCAGACTTCTTTGTAGCCTTCTCTTGCTTCTTAGCAAGAACCTCCTCTGGCACAAAATCAGAATCCTCTTCATCAGAATTATGTCTCTTCTTGGTCCTAGTGCAGATTTAGGCAACCCATGAGAACTGGGGGTGCCTGGATCTAAGAAAGAGCTGGACCCAGGACTAGTGCCTGAACTCACATCAACATTCTACTCCTGCAGATTCTGGCTATCTTCAGCATCTGACATGTCTGTTCCTGTGAATAGAGTTGAGAAGAGTGTAATAGGATAAGTCATCACAAAATGCAAAGATTTTTGGAAGTTTGAACAGCAAAATCATAGATGTAGTTCACTGCAAAACTGGATTTCGGTGTCACCGAGGCAAACAATTCGGTGCTGCCGAGACTCACAATACCCTTAACAAAAACTTGGCAGCAGTTTCAGTCGGACCGAAAACTGCCACTCGGGTTCACCGAGTACTGTCCTCAGTAGCACAAAAACGAAATCGGTGGAACCAATTTTTTTGACTTGGTATCACCGAGATGCGGTTTTGCGGGCAACTAAACCAAAAAAATTTCGGTTCGCTAATCTAATGAGATTTCTAGTGGGTGGATCAGTTTGCAAACGGTGGATTATCAATGGAATAAAATTCAATGTGCAAGATTTGGACGGGGAGCGCAAGAAGGGCCGAATCCATACCCTAGCTTAGTGTTGGATCCGCTATGGCATGGACGGCGGCGAAGATTCCCATCGATGGTGAAGATCTCAGCCGTCGAGGAGCACGGGGAGATAAGGATGACGACCAGGGGGGTCCTTTGCGGTAGATTAAGCTTTTGGAGAGCGACGTTTGACGATTGAATTTCAAAGCGTCGGGGTCCACAGTTTATACACCCATCACTGTCGGTGATACCGATTCTAAATTTTCGGTGTCACCGAGTTTCTCAATTGTTAGCTGACAGGGAAACTCGGTGTAACCAAGAATATGGAATCGACAGTACCGAGAATGAAAAACCAGATCAACCCTAGGCAATTGGTGAGACCGAGAATTTTGAGTTGGTTCTATCGAGTTGCAATTGGGAGGTTTTAATGGTCAGTCCTTTATCGATACGGAACTCCGAGTGCTCCTCACACAGAGAGATCGAAAAGTACTTGTTCAAATTTTGTGATGCAGCATGAATAGAATATGAGGTGAGAAATCATAGATAGCTAGAGGAGTGGTCCTAGGCATTCTCGTATATCCAATTGGAAAATGAAAAACAAAAAACGAAATAGCAACAATGGGATATCCTCGAATGAGTAAATAAATGGAGACCAGCATGCTCACACAATAAGATGTCAAATGAAATCATGGCAAACATGCACAAACACATTAGCATCTAACAAGCACTTTGGCAATGACGGAGTCATATATATATATATATATATGAGTATATTGACTTAGGAACCAAGTAAGAATACTTGATCATAGGTCATACTCATCGTTTAAGCACAAGTGGGGTTACCACTTTTACATAAAGCATTTAATGTTGTCACATACTATGAGATGCTTTGACTGAAGTCTTAGAGTAAATCTCCCCCATGATGTGACATACACCCATAGGAGGGATAAACTAACCTTGGGTTTTGTCGACGAAGACTTCATGTAGGTGAATTAGTGGTGGATGCTCAAAGTTGATGAAGATCACCAAGAGTTGGGAGCATCCTTGTTGTTTCATTACTCTTCTCACCTACATGGGTTAGTCCCAACACACAAGAGACAAATACAAGGATATCTATGGACATGGAATGCAAAGCATATATGATGATGTCCATTGATTTGTTGAATACCTTGTCCCTTGCTTACCTTTGAGGGAATGTGTGACTCCTTGAAGTATTGCATGATGTTGATGTTGATTGCAACTAGTTCTAGCCAATAATGAATGTGAGTGGATTTCATTGGCGGAGTCACCCCTCAAGAACTTCTCTAGTTCTTCTTCTTGGGGACCCACATCAAGTTGACGGGGATCCTTGGTGTTGAAGTAGCACTCGTAGAAGTTGAGCTCGTAGTAGCCTTGGGAGCCAGTTCACCAAAGCTCGAGATTCATCTTCATATGAGTCAATGTCCTCTTGAAGCTTGTTCTTTCCCTTGAGCTTGGGGTCTTGTGGTGGAAGGTCATCTTGAGCTTTTTTTCCCCTCGGGGAGAGTATTTTCATACTTCTACTTTTTAGGAACAAACTTGGGATTGGGGTATTGACCTTCTTCCCATTCAACTCCATTAGCGTTGAAGTAGCCAACACCACGATTCTTCTAGTATCCTCCATGCTTGCGTACAATCTCCTCAAATTGTTTGCACCCTTCAAGACTCTTGTAGATACCTTTGTCTATAATCCCTTTCAAACGTTCATTTTTTTGTCAAGTGTAACTTGGCTAAGAGAAGAGTTAGTGGGATCAAGATAACTACTAGAAGCAATATCATTGGATTTATCATTTTTATTGCTACTTGAAGTACCTTTATTTCCTTTGTTACTAGCTTGATTAGTCTTAACTTGTGGCATGAACGTAGACAAGAGAAGTCGCTTGGCTAGATAAGAGGAAGTCTTCTTTTGAAGATCGTCATTGATAGCAAGGAACTCATGCTCTTGCTCTAAATTGAGCTTCTCGAAGCGGAGCTTCTCATGTGTCCTTACAAGCTCTCTATGATCTTCTAGAGTTGACTCGTGAGCTAACTTAAGAGTTTTTAGTTTTTGAGTTAGTCGTTCTATTTCCAACTTATTATCATCGCACAACTTATCTAGAGTAGAATGATTACTAGCAAGTTCATCATGACTAACATTACTAGATTTGTCAAATAGCAAGTCATCTTCAATTAACAAGTCATCTTCATCACTACTGAAATCAAGATACTCGGGGTGTGATACCTTGGGGCCTTTAGCCATGAAGCAACGTCCACTCCCTTCATTTCGTGAATCAAATATGTCATAGGAGTCGGTTGTCACTAGTGCAAGTCCGGCAACACCTTCATCTTGACTATAGTCGGAGTTGGAGTGATAGCTTCTCTCAGAGTGGTTGTCGGATTCGAAGCTGGAAACCCATTCACCAAGATGAGCTTGATGTCTTCTTCTTGAGTAGCTCTTGGTGTACTTGTCCTTCTTCTCCGAGTCCCTACTTCTCCTTGAGGGCCTTCGTTCATAATGATCATCCCTACTCCTTCTCTCTCTTCGAGGCGAATCGTCTCTTGAGCTTCGTCTTCTTGGTGACTCTTCTTTCCTTTTGTAAGGAGCCGTGCACTCATTGGAGTAGTGTCTGGGCTTCCCACAATTTTAGCAGTTTCGATCATGACTGGACGAATGCTTCTCTTCATATCTTTAGTTGGAGGTTCGATCTTTGCTTATATTCTTGTAGAACTTGTTGATTTTCTTAACCATGAGGCTTAGCTCTTCATTTGTGACAAGGTTGTTGCTTGAGGTAGTGGGAGCATCACTTGTGGCTTTGTAAGCACCGCTAGACTTGTGGTGATGCTCTTCCTTGTCCTTGAGTGTCATCTCATGAGCAACAATCCTACCAATCACTTCCGTTGGCTTGAGATCTTTGTAGTTGGGCAGCATTTGGATAAATGTGCATACGGTGTCATATCGATCATCCAAAGCTCAAAGTATCTTCTTGATGATGAATTTTTCACTCATTTCTTCGCTTCCTAAGCCAGGAATCTCATTGGTGATGAGAGCTAGCCTAGAGTACATCTCAGCGACTCCTTCACCATCCTTCATCTTGAACTTGTCAAGCTGACTTTGAAGAACATCCAACTTGGATTCTCTCACAGATTCAGTACCTTCATGCATATCAACCAAAGTATCCGAAATCTCTTTTGCATTCTCAAGATGGCTGATTTTGTTGAATTCTTCGGGGGCTTAGACAGTTGAAGAGAATGTCACATGCTTGAGCATTGAGTTGCAACATCTTCAATTCTTCCGCAGTCGCTCCGCGATCCGGTTCCCTTCCATCCGCAAAGAATTCACCTTGCAATCCAACACGAACAACAACCCAAACGACAGGGTTATGACCAAGTAAATGCATTTTCATTTTGTGCTTCCAACTAGCAAAATTTGTGCCATCAAAGTATGGACCTCTACGGTGTTAATTTCCCTTACTAGACGACATACTCTCCTAGGTTGTGAAACCAATGCAATGGAGACCGAAGCTCTGATACCACTTGTAGGATCGAAAGTAGTGCTAGAGGGAGGGGGCGATTAGACTACTTGACCAATTAAAAATCTATTTCCCCAATTTTAAGTCTTGGCAGATTTTAGCATTCATAGTATGTCAAGTACACCCTACAAATGCATGTCTACAAGTATTGCAGCGGAAAGTAAAGACAAGCATGTAAGTAAAGGAAGGGTAGGAAGATGTCACATCCCTAGCTAGCTTTCTTAGGACAACATGTGTGTGCATCATGTTTTACTTTTTGCATCAATTTGAAATGGGGATTATCAGAAAACCCGAAACCCTCATTTGAATCAAACCAATTTAAAGATTGTGAAAAAACAAACAAATCCAAAATGCCCATAAAAAATGTCCCCTATGTCTAATAAATGTGGACATGAATATATCAGGGGTCATTCTAAATATTTGGATATTTATAGCATTTCAAAAATAAATATTAAAGCTGCTGAAAATGCCAAATAAAGCATTAAAAATAATTTCGTTTCCAAAATATTCTGAAACGTTTTATATAAGTTTGAAATATTCAAACTAATTTCTATAAAATATTTGGGATATTCTATAACCAACATTTGTGCCTAAAAATAAATAAAACAAATGACAGAAAAAAAATAAAAGCAGAGAAAAATTAAAAAAGGATATAGGAAGGAGGCCTAGGGGAGGCTGGCCCCGCAGCCCAGGTGGCCCAGCCAACCCCACCGTCTTCAACCTCCTGCCAGTAGGCAGGAGGGCATGTGCCCGCGGCGCGCCGACATGCACGCGGCCACCTCCTGCTTGCCGTCGAGGCTGGAGGCCGCTAGGAGCGCCAGCGCGACGCCCCGGACCCCCTCGAGCCGATCTTCTCCCCCTGCCGCTCTCTCTCGCTCTTCCCCTCTCCTCTGCTCTCTCCTCGCTGGACTGAAGCCGCCGGCGATTCGTCGTCCTCTGTGCGTCCCCGAGCAAGCCACGGCGCCAAAAGCCCCTCCGGTGAGGCCCCAGTTCTATTCCCCTAGCACCGTCGCCGTTCTCCTCCTCTATCCCCGCTAGTCGCTGGAACAGAGAGGAGCTCGCCGCCGGCCATGGCGTAGCCATGGCCACAGCGGCCATAGCTCGCGCCTGACCATGAGCTCGTGCTTAGAGCGCTCTCAGGAGCCCGTAGCCGCCCCTAGCTCCTCCTCCCACAGTCTGTAGCACCGTTGCCGCCTTTGCCCGAGCTTCGACCACCACGAGCGAGCTCGCCGCCGTCAGCTCCAGCCGCCCCTTGCCTCCCCACGTGTCCCACGCGATGCGGGCGAGCTTAGGCTGCGCCCCAGTGGTCTCAGCGCGCCCGGAGACCCCCTGCAACGCGTTTCTGGCGAGCCTCCGCTGGCCAAACTCTAGCGGGGCCGACGTGGCGGCCGTCAGCGCTAACCCCCACGCTTAATCAGCCCCGCAGAGGCTAGCAGTGGGCCCCACAAGCGGGTCAAACCCTAGTCAACGCGGGATTTGACCCCACTTAGTGGTGGGTCACTGACCAGTGGGTCCTGCTGGTTAGTTTGACCTGGATCGGTCGTTTGACCAAGCTGACGTCACAGTGACGTCAGGCTGATGTTTTTAAATAAATTCCAGAAAATGTTAAAAACTTAGAAAAATCATATAAATTAATCTGTAAATCAGATGAAAATAATTTAAATATGAAAATTTATCAGAAAAATCCAATGAATCCAACGGTGCTTTTATCATGCATGTTAGAGCAACCTAAGTAGATTAAAATTGATAATTACTAATAGGTTAACATGTGAAATATGAAATGGGGAATGATTTTGAACCTATATTCAAAATCACTTCATTTAACTTGGACAGTAGTTGCATTAGCTCATCCATACATGTTGCCATGTCATGGTCATGCATCATATTGTTGCACCTGCCGTGTATTGATTGTTGTCTATCTGCATTGCGGTAGGCCCTGCTTCTGAGGATACCTCCGAGTATTCCAATGAAGGAGAAAACCTTTCCGCTACCGAGCAAGGCAAGCAACCCGTTTGATAATTCCAATAACATCCCACTCTCTCGGTCCTGCTCTTGTTTATTGCATTAGAACAAACATTCACTTGTCTATCATACGCGGTAGATGAACCATTCCTTTGCATGACCTGTCATTGTCACAGTAAATAGCTAAACCTTGCAACCTAGCATACCTGGTAGATGCTTGTGCCATGTTGTGCTTTGCTTACCTTGCCTGCTATGCCTGCTATGCTTAGAGTTGTGTTAGGTCTGATTCATCTGGGTGATGAACTGGAGTGAAACAATGTTGTTCTGATGAACCCGATTTGGTAAAGGTAGCGATGAGAGGCTATGTAGGAGTACATAGCGGGTTGTCTCATTAGGGCCGTTCTTAGGAACTGAGTTCCGTGTTTGTGATCCAAGATTAGTTGCTACCACACATTGGGTTCCGGTAACTCGACCCCTCTCGACTTATCAATCGCTTAGTCCTTGTTCCAGGAGTTGCAAGTAGTTTCTGGTGTTTATGGCATGCTGGAGGCCGTGCGTAGCGTTGACCCTAGGGGTGGGTTACGACGCGGTAGTCAGTGGCATGGTGTACCAAGGGTCACCCAAATGGTGGGCTTGGGAACCCTACGCACATTGTTTGGGACCATAGCGGAAACTTCGGTCGGACTTCCATGCGGGTTCAGTCTCAAATAGGCGATAGTCTGGACTAGAGGTCTTGTGTGATTGACGGTCGTGGCCGACTCCCTCGCTGGGCTTCCGCTTGAAGGTTGTCGAGGTGCATGGTTTTATGAGCACACAGCGATAAGTGGCGAGAGCGTGCATGAAGAAGTACACCCGTGCAGGGTATGAAACTATTCGAATAGCCGCGTCCTCAGATATGGACTACTTGGAAAGCTTATGATGTTCATAGATACTTAAATGGATACTCATAAAAATATCAAGACAAGTGTGAGTACCATGGATGGCACTCTCGTGGGAGACGGAAGTGAATCCATGGTGATGTAGTGATGTGGATTTAGTGGACTCGTGTGCGATATCTAAAATCTAAACAAAGAGTTAAAATTGTGTAGTAGAGGTTAGCCATGAGTCAAACCTGGCATTGCTGCATAAACTCCACCACTCCCCTTGTTGATACCTGAGCATGAATAGTCTAGGTCTGTTTTAAAGACTTGCTGAGTATGTTTGTACTCACGTTTGCTTAATATATGTTGCAGATGAGACTCAGGACCCATCAGGTGGGTTCTATCTAGATGTCGATGATGCCGAATAGCTGGTGTCCCAGCTACGACCTTATGCCCTGTGGCGGGCTGTAGATAGTCAGGCCATGTGCCTTTTTACCCTTTCATCTGTCTGTACTCAGACAGCTTTATGCTTCCGCTTGGTTTGTATGAACTTGCTTGTATGACTTGAGTGTCGGGTCATGTGACCCCTACCTATAAGAACATATTATGCAAGGCTCTTCTAAGCCTTTTAAATAAAAGTCGTGTCGATGTATGGTTATATTGTGATGCCATAGTTGTATCTATGCATATCGGGCATGTCGTGCGTACGTGTGATGTGCAACAGTATGTATGGGATCCGACACCTAGTCGTGTGCCTTTAGTAGTACTGTTTATGGGAAACTACCTCTTTGTGCTTCCACCGAGCCTTGGTCGCTTGCTACTGCTCCGGACACATTGATTGACCGGCATGTATCCTTCTTTGCTATTGTGTCTGTCCCTTCAGGGAAATGTCTCACAGTGTAATGGAGTCCTTGTAGTCTACTACGACTCATCTACGTGCAGTGATACATTTATGTCCCACAGCATAATGGAGTCCTTGTAGCTTGCTATGACTCGTCTACACATGCTTGAGGCTGGCACCTGCATTGCTGGGTTACGTATGCCTGTTTCCATACGGATGTGCCACTTGGGTTCTATGACTAGTCATGTCAGCCCGGGTTTTCTGTCGTTTGATTGCCAGCGACATGTTCACATACGTGAGCCAAAAGACGCAAATGGTCCTGGCTAAGGTAAGGCTGCAGCCATGGAGCTTACCATGCGTGAGGCCACAAGGTGATGTGATATGTTACAATCTGGATTCATATGACTTAGGATCGGGGTCCCGATAGAAGATCAAACACATTGGTTACATGATGATTTTTCCCGTGGTTCCGATAGGTGGTGCTATCGTACATCCACGTTTATGGAGTCTTCAACCCACGAAGGGTAACAGTCGCGAGAGTCCATGGAGGGCTCTACCCATGGAGGGATCCACGAAGAAGCAACCTTGACTATTCCATGCGGCTTCCGTCCACGAAGGACTAGCCTCACTATGGGTAGATCTTCACGAAGTAGGCGATATCCTTGCCCTTACAAAATTCTTGGTTCACTCCACAACACGAAGTAGGAGGCTTCCAAGCAACACCTAACCAATCTAGGAGGCACCACCCTTAAAGGTAATAGGCTTGATAATGTCGGTGAACTCCTTGCTTTTGTGCTTCAAGATGATAGACTCCTCAACACACAATCACTTTCTCACAGATTTGGCTTGGTGGAAGAGATTGATTGGGTGGAAAGCAACTTGGGGAGGGTAGAGATCAAGATTCATATGGTAGGAATGGAATGGCATGATCTCAACACATGAGTAGGTGGCTCTCTCTGAGAAAATCAGTATGTATGAGTGGGGAACTGTTCTAAGTGCTTCTCTTGCGAGTGAGTGGTGGTGGAGGGGTATATATAGGCATCTCCAAAAAATCCAACTGTTACACCTAATAAGTTAGACTCGGTGACACCGATATGTAAATCTCGGTGGTACCGAGTTGCCTCAAAGGTAGAAACTTTTGAATCTCAGTGAGACCGATACATACAACTCGGTTGCATCGATAAGGTGACCAATGGTCACATTGCCAATATCGGTGACGCCGATTCACAAAACTCGATGGGACCGATTTTGTGAACTTGCATAGCAGGAAGTTGCAACCCAAACTCGGTGGCACCGAAATGGAATCGATTGCACCGAAATGCTAGGGTTTGGCTGAGTCTGTTCTGAGGCTAAGAATCGGTGGCACCGAGTGGAAAGTGTTGGTTGCACCGATTTTGGATATTTGGCTTTGGACAGACTTTTGTGGAAGAGCTTGTGGGTGTATGTGGTGACTATCACTTGCGCACGTATGAGCATTTTGTTTACCAACAAAACCTTACCCCCTTTTGATAGTATTGGCTTTCCTATGGACTCAAAGTGATTTCTCACAAAATGTAAAATGTAGAGTCCTCTTGCTTGAAGCTTTGCCAATCTATTTCCTTGCATCTTGGGGTATTCCACAATCCTTTTGCCAACCCATCATTGAACTTTTCGTGAAACATGCTTAGTGGAAACATTAGTTAAATGATATATATGTTGTTATTAATTACCAAAATCACCAAGGGAGCAAATGTGCTTTCACTGTCGATGATCACTAGGAGATAGTTGTTCTTGCTGGACTGTGGCATATCGTCCAAAAAGTCCATTGTAATAATTTCCCAGGATTCTTGTGGTATTGGGAGAGGTTCCAGCAGTCCTCGTTGAGCTGATCGATTTGGGTTTTTCCTGCTGAAAGATCTGGCAACAATGGACATATTGTTGTATATGTGACTTCATCTTGGGCCAAGCAAATAGTCTTCGGATACACTTACATGTTACTTGTATGCTGGAGTGCCCTCCCCATCGGGTTGTCATGGAAGGCAGCCATGATGTCTCGCAAACGGGGCAGTCCTTAGGTAAGTGTGAACCTTCCTTTTGGGTTAGGTCTGGTAGCCAATTGTTCCAAAATGCATTAAGCTTGTGGGCTTACTACTGTAGCTAGCAAATATGTCCTCCATCCATTTCCGCTGACAAGATGTGGCTGTCATTATCACTTAAGTTGTCCTGGCTTGAGAAAGGGCACATGCAATCGTATTGTTTGTCCCCTTTGTACTTGATTGTGTGTTGCAGCCCGAGCAATTTAGTAAATGGTTTTCGCTGTCAAGGAGTGGCCAGCCTATGACTCTCGAGGTGCATCAGGCTCTGTTGGTCTATTCGGATGATGAACTAAATGTGTTGTAGGTAGTGCCACCACCGATCAACGACCACAACCACGAGGAGGTATTCTTTCTCATATGTGGAAAACCCTTGGTAGCGGGGGGTAATGCTTTGTTCATGAAGGCAATTGGGTGCCCCTTGAGACGTCTCAAACATATCTATAATTTTTGATTGTTTAATTCTATTATATTATCATTCCTATATACTTTTCGTAGCAATTTATACTATTTTTATGACCTATTAATTTAGTGTCCATTGATAGTTGTTGTTTTCTTCTTGTTTTTGGTTTTACAGGAAATAAATATCTATTGAGGTCAAAATAGGTTGCCGATATAACACCATTTCTTCGGGTCAACAAGAAACACTATAAGCTTCACGAAGTGGCGAGAGGGGCTACCAGCCAGCCACAAGGGAGGTGGCGTTCCCAACTATAATATATTACCATGTATTTTGCCTGCTTTTGAGAGAGTTACCACTAGTGAACCTATGCCCCTGGTCCATTTTCCATCTATCTATTTGCTTTTAATCTTGTAACTAGCAAGACAAGGGTATTACAACCCCCTTGCCGTGTTAGGTGCAAGTATTTTATCTTGTTTGTGTCTAGGTGCTGCTTATATTGGCAGTTTGTTGATTCATATTGGTTTGACTAAACCTTGGTTCTTAATGATTATTCCAATTTAAGTGATGTTTTTCCTATATATTTTGTGCCTACAAGGTGGGCTTTGTGGAATTTTACCACGTTCGCGCATCTATTTTGTTGATGATCACTCAGGTAACGTCTTTTGGAGCAATATTTATTTAATGGAGAAAATTCTCAAAATGGCAGTGAAATCACGTATTAAAGGTGATAAACACCTTCCATAAAAACCAAGCAAGAAGGCCAAAGAAAGAGCCATCATCACACTTCCAGAGCGGACAACAACGTTCCATGCGACCACACACACTTGCATGAGCGGTCGTTTGGCGTGCCACTGCCTCTGGGGATCAACTATTTTCACCCAGTTGAAGCAGATCGTGAATCATATTGGAAATATGCCCTAGAGGCAATAATAAATTGGTTATTGCCATATTTCCTTGTTCATGATAGACGTTTATTATCCATGCTATAATTGTATTGACAGGAAACTCAAATACATGTGTGGGTACGTAGACAACATAGTGTCCCTAATGAGTCTCTACTAGACTAGCTCATTGATCAAAGATGGTTAAGGTTTCCTAACCATAGACATGAGTTGTCATTTGATAACGGGGTCACATCATTAGGAGAATGATGTGATGGACAAGACCCAACCTTAAGCATAGCATTTGATCGTATCACTTAGTTTACCGCTACTGCTTTCTTCATGTTAAGCATCTGTTCCTAAGAACGTGAGATCATGCAACTCCTTGATAGTGGAGGAATGCCTTGTGTGTATGAAACATCACTTCGTAACCGGGTGATCATAAAGGTACTCTACAGGTATCTCCAAGGGTGTCTGTTGGGTTGGCATGGATTGAGACTGGGATTTGTCACTCCGTATGACGGAGAGGTATCTCTGGGCCCTCTAGGTAATACAACATCACAAGGAGCTTTCAAGCAATGTGACTAAGGAGTTAGTCACATGATTTTGTATTAAGAAACAATTAAAGAGACTTGCCGGTAACAAGACTGAACTAGGTATGGATATACCAACGATCAAATCTTGGGCAAGTAACATACCGCTTGACAAAGGGAACTACATACAGGATTGACTGAATCCTTGACATCGTGGTTCGACCGATGAAGATCTTTGTGGAATATGTATTAATCACTATGGGCATCCAAGTCCCGCTATTGTTTATTGGCCAGAGAGGTGTCTCAGTCATGTCTACATGATTCTTGAACCTGCAGGGTCCGCACGCTTAACGTTCAGTGACGCTAGAGTTGTATTGAGATATGTACGTTGGTGACCATGTGCTGCATTGTGCTGCGATAACCTATTCTTCTTCAGGAAAACCCAACACAGATCACAAGTATCACATGTCGAATCTATCACCCTGTGCTTGGAGTACATGCCACGGCTTGAGAAGTTCCCATCTTGAACACGACGTCGCCATAATCTTCAATATTTTAGGGACGGTCATAATTCGGCCTACTATCCGGCCCATAAGATAGGTCGGCGGCCCGAGGACCCCTTAGTCCAGGACTCCCTTACCGGGGAAAGTGCATCTGTACCACATACTTGAGGTGCTCTCCGGTGGGTGCAATGAGCAACACTCCAGCACCGGCGCCTTTCAGCGAAAAAGCTCCATCGAAGTACATGATCAACGTGTGAGGTGTTTCCTTGCCGTGAAGGGCTGTGTTTGGGGTCTCCTTGTATGGTGTTGGCATCCATTCAACAACGAACTCTACTAGTGATCTGATCTTGATGGTCGTCATGATTTCAAAGCTCAAATCAAAACTAACCAGCTCTAGGGCCCACTCAACGATCCTGCCGGTTGCTTCCGGATTCCTTAGAATACGTTGCAACGGGAAGCGGGTGACGACGGTGATGCTGTGTGCTTGGAAGTAATGGCACAACTCGTAGTAGGTCATGAGAAGGCCGAAAAGCAATTTCTGAATCCCAGAGTACCTTGATCGAGCCCTCTGAAGGAGAGAGCTGACAAAGTACACTGGGTGATGTACCATCTTCTTCTTCTGCATAGTTTGTTGCTCCGCTTCTCATGTTGTTTATGTGCTGATTTCCAGGTCCATTGGGGTTGGCCCTGGCTTGTAGGCTGTTGTTTCACCATCCTTAGCTTCCCTTTCTGCCACTAGTGCAGCGGTAACCACCTGGTTCGTCGCTGCCAAGTATAGCAACAACGATTCTTCAGGTTTGGGTGCGACCAGGACCGGTGCTAAGGACATGTACTTCTTTAAATCTTGTAAGGCCGCTTCTGCTTCCGGAGTCCATGTCATGGGGCCTGCCTTCTTTACTATCTTGAAGAATGGTAAGGTGCGCTCTATGGACTTGTAGATGAATCTGCTGAGAGCAGCGATGCATCTCGCCAACCATCGCACATCCTTGACGCGCTTCAGTGCTTCCAGCTGCTCGATCGCTTCAATCTCGGCGGGGTTAGACTCTATCTCGTGCTGAGATATGAAGAAATCGAGAAGCTTGCTGGATGGGACTGCGAACACACACTTCTCCAAGTTAAGCTTTAGGTTGTTCTTGCGCAGATTTGCAAAGGTTTTCTCTAGGTATTGGACCAACATGGCCTTATCCTTGGTATTGACTATGATGTCGTCCATGTAAGCTTCCACATTTTTGTGTATCTATGGTTCAAGACTAATCTGAACGGCCCTCGCAAATGTTGAACCAACACTCTTCAACCCAAACGACATACGCTTAAAGCAGTGTGTGCCACAAGGGGTGGTGAATGATGTTTTCTCTTCGTCTTCCTAGGCCATGAAAATCCGATCATAACCCGAATAGGCATCGAGGAAGGACAACAGGTTGAAGCCGGCGGTCAAGTCCATGATTTGGTCGATGCGTGGCAAGGGAAAGGGGTCCTTCAAAAAAGCCTTGTTGACGTCTGTGAAGTCAATGCAAAGTCTCCAGTTCCGCTTTGCTTATGCACCACCATAGGATTTGCCAACCATGTTGGGTGGAGCACACCTCTGACCAGCCCTACTGCTTCCAACTTCTTGATTTCTTCGGTAATGAACTCCTGCCGCTCGAGTGCTTGTTTCCGGACCTTTTGCATGATGGGGCGTGCATGAGGGCAGACGACTAGGTGTTGCTTGATCACCTCCATGGGAAGACCGGGGATTTTAGACGGTTGACAAACAAACATGTCACATTCAGCCGTAGGAACAAGACAAGCGCACTTTCCTATTTGCCGTCGAGGGTGGCACTTATGGTGAAAGTGCCGCCCTCGCCCTCTTCCCACGCGACCACTTGCTTTGTCTTGGGGATGGTCACCTTATCTTTCTTACTCCTGGCGGTTTAAGTCTTTGGTGAGTCATCGACGGGCATGGAGCGCTCAACAGCGTGCTTCCCGGATTCATCACGAGTATTGCTGGAGATCTTGTTCTTTCTCTTCGCCTCGGGAGTTCTGCCAACATGAGCAAGTGCCTTGTCGGCTGATGTTCCAACTGCCTCCCAGTATAGCTTATCGACGCAGAGGACTACAACTTTCTTGTTAGCATGGATGGTGATGACGCTCATAAGCCTTGGCATATTGAGTGTGTTGTAGGCATGATGTGCCGCCGCCATGAACTTCACCAGTGTTGGACAGCCCAAGATTCCATTATAAGGCAGCGACATCTCGGCGACGTCGAAAATGACCCTATTTGTCCTGAAGTTGAGCTTGCTGCCGAATGTGATTGGCGGGGTTATCTTCCCCTTCAGCCGAGATCTCCCCGGGTTCACTCCTTGAAAGGAGCCCGTTGGCTTGAGGTTTGAATCGGGGATCTGCAATCACTTGATCACATCGGGCGAAATCAAGTTCAGGCTGGCCCAACTGTCGACCAACATCTTCGTGACCCTGAGGTTGGGAGTTGTTGGTGAAACCAACAATGGCATGCACCCGACCGTAGTGGTGCCATCAGGGTGGTCCTCAACATTGAAGATGATGGGAGTGTTGGACCAATTGAGGGGCTTCCTTGCTTCTATCGCTAGTTCTGCTTCATTGACCTTGCGGGCCCATTGCTTGAGCTGCCTGTCGGAGGGGTGCAAAGATGCGCCTCAATCAGCGCATATGGCATCCATGGCCTTCTGGAACTCCTGGCCGTTTGATACTTCTTCATCTTTGTCAACGTCATCATCATCATCATCAGACTTGCCGTCTCGGTCTCTACCTTGCTTTTCTTTTTGCTGTTTGGCCTTGCCCTGGCGATCACCTCGGTCATTATGGTCCTTCTTACCAGATCTGCCAGCACCATCCCGGTCGTGCTTCTTGTCACGCCTTTCATACTCTTGTTTCTGCTTCTCAGCAATCTGTTCTCCTTGGTGGCACTCGGTGATTTCATGGCCTTTGGTGAGGTGGATCTTGTAGTATGGCTTTTGACGGACTTATCCTCGGCCTCGGCCACCCCATCATCCGAGTAGGCGGCAACATCCTTGACAGACCCCTCAGCCTTGGCATTCTTGCCAGCCTTGGGCTTGCCAGAGCTCTCGACAGCCATGACTGCCCTTCCCTTGCACTTCTTATTGCGTTTGCGTCCTTTCTTCGAGGAGGCGGGTGCATTATCGTCCTCATTGGATTCGACCTCTGTGCCGGCGTCCTCCCCTGGGAGTCTTCTTCCTTTTTCAGCCCGCACGCTTGTCGGCCAGAGCGTAGAGCCCAGCGATGTCTTGCACCTTGTTGATGTTCATCTCCTCTCACGGGAGATTGTGTACGTTCGTGTGGAACGCATCGATCACCGTGGCGGGGTGGATGTCTGGGATGTCGTGTTGCACCCAGCTGAACCTCTGGATATATTTGCGGAGGGTCTCACCATCTCGTTGGGGGAGCATGTGCAGATCGCTAGGCTACCCGAGGAGTTCGTGGCCCCCATGGTAAGCGTCAACAAACTGATTGCACAAGTCCTCCGAGGAGGAGATGGACCCCTCTAGCAAGTTCATCAGCCAACTCCTCACGTTGGGTTTAAGCGTGTAGGATCGAAAGTAGGTCTAGAGGGGGGGGATGATTAGACTACTTCACCAAATAAAAGTTTTGCCTTTTTCCAATTTTAATTCTTGGCAAGTTTTAGCATTCATAACATATCAAGTAACACCCTACACATGCATGTCTAAGAGTGTAGCAGCGGAAAGTAAAGACATGACACATGTAAGTAAAGAGAGGGTTAGGAGAGCAAACACAAGTGATGACACAATGATTTTTCCCGTGGTTCCGATAGGTGGTGCTATCGTACATCCACGTTCATGGAGTCTTCAACCCACGGAGGGTAACGATCGCGAGAGTCCACGGAGGGCTCTACCCACGGAGGGATCCACGAAGAAGCAACCTTGACTATTCCATGCGTCTTCCGTCCATGAAGGACTAGCCTCACTATGGGTAGATCTTCACGAAGTAGGCGATCTCCTTGCTCTTACAAACTTCTTGGTTCACTCCAACATGAAGTAGGAGGCTCCCAAGCGACACCTAACCAATCTAGGAGGCACCACCCTCCAAAAGGTAATATGATCGGTAATGATGATGAACTCCTTGCTCTTGTGCTTCAAGATGATAGACTCCTCAAGACACAATCACTCTCTCATATATTTGGCTTGGTAGAAGAGATGGGATTGGTGGAAAGCAACTTGTGGAGGCTGGAAATCAAGATCCATATGATTGGAGTGGAAGATCTTGACCTCAACACAAGGGTAGGTGGTTCTCTCTCAGAAAACTGAGTAGTATAGGTATGGAATAGTTCTGAGTGCTTCTCTTTCGAGTGGGTGGTGGTGAAGGGGTATATATAGGCATCCCCAAAAATCCAACCGTCACACACAAGAAGTCAGACTCGGTGAGACCGATGTGTAAATCTTGGTGGTACCGAAGTGACTAAAAGTGGCAACTTTTGAACCTCGGAGAGACCGATATACAATTCTCAGTTGCACCAACAAGGTGACCAACAGTCAGATTTACCAATCTCGGTGATGCCGATTCAACATTCTCGGTCGGACCGAAAATGAGAACTTGCATAACAGAAACTTGGCAACCCAACTCGGTGGCACCGAGTGTAGTGTCGGCTGCACCGAAGTGTTAGGGTTTGTCTGAGTCTGTCTAGGGTTTGGAACTCGGTGACATCGGGATAGAAAAGTTGGTTGCACCGATTTTGCATATTTGTCTTGGGACAGACTATCGTGGGAGAGTTTGTGGATGTTTTGGTGACTATTACTTGTGCACATTTGAGCATATTGTCCACCATCAAAACTTTACCCCCTTTTAATAGTATTGGCTTTCCTATGGACTCAAAGTGATTTCTCACAAATGTAAAATGTAGAGTCCTCTTGCTTGAAGCTTGGCCAACCTATTTCCTTGAATCTTGGGGTAATTCCACAATCCTTTAGCCATTCCCATCATTGAACTTTTCCTGAAATATACTTGGTGAAGACATTAGTTCAATGACTTATATTTTGTTATTAATTACCAAAACCACCAAGGGAGCAAATGTGCTTTCAATCTCCCCCTTTTTGGTGATTGATGACAACATATAGATCAAAGCTTCGACTAAGATATAATTATGGAATATAATCGTCGCTTTGAGAAGTATGTGATAGACAAGATCCCCCCCCTAAATTTGTGCATTATTTTTGAATTTGCGTTTGAATGCAAATGCAGAATCGATTAGGTACATGGGTCACTTCTTACATGTCACATACCACTTGGTGGTGTGCGAGAGTAATTGGAATGAATATGATATCACAACACAATCAACCAAAGATGAATGATCATCAGATAAGCATTAAGATGGTAGGAAATAATAGCATCACACATTAAAGCGTATGATCAAACATCATCAAGCGTGTATCATAAACAAAACGAAAGAGTATCATGGCAACCAAAAGCAATTGTTTTGTGAAAAAGCAACAAACACCAAACGCTCTATCACTCAAAGCCTAATGATCTATATACACTTCTCCCCCTTTGGCAACAAGTTACCAAAAGTTCAAAGGCATATAACTAATCATTCTTGGGCTGATCTCCTCTGGTTGTAGAGATAACAGCGTCGGCAAAGATCTCTGTTAATGTCGTGGATGGAGCTGGAGTGGTCATTGGAGGAACTGGAGCTAATGGAGCAGGAGTTGTGCTGACAGTAGCAGGAGGCAATGAAGAGGGCTTCAAGTCTGGTGCAGACACTGTGGCTGTCTAGTCTGAGTGGTGAACTGGGTGCCTGGCTCGAGAGGTGATTCATACTCATCCTCATCATCATTATCATCATCATCATCATCATCTGAAGTAGAAGAGACCTGAGGGATGTGCATGAAGTCAACTTCCTTTTGAAGCTCTATAATTGTCTTGGACAACTTGTCCACCTTATCACCAAGAACCTTGATTCTTGTCTCGAAGATCCTCACTAGACTGTTTTGGTTGTCTAGAATCCCCTTGATATCCTTCTGCATGCCCTGGACGGCTGAGATCAGAAGATCCATTTGCTCGTTCCTGGATCTGTGGCTTGAGCACTAGAAGCTCGAACAACTTGTGCTTCTGCGTGTGTTCTAGCAGATGTGGGATGATCTGGGTCCATCACCACAACATTATCCTCGAAATCTGGCTATAGGGGCAGATGTGGACGATCTAGAGCAAAAATGTGCTTGTCCAACTGAGAGTTGATGAGCAACTGGATGTAGGGTGCATAACAGCAAGAGCGCTTTTGATCCATAACAACCCTCTTAAATGTCTCAACAATCAAATCCATGACTCTAATCCTGGTGTTCCTGTCAAGGTGGATCAGCATGTTAATGGAATAGCCTCGGATCATCTTATCATCTCCTAACTTGGGCATCAAGGTGTGCCTCAGAATGGTGTTCATTTTACAGAGGCCTGCTTGCAGATAGTTAATGGATCCTAGCTTGTGTGATTGCACCTTGTCAGCAAGGATAGGAGTATACATATCTTTCATGGCATTGTGACTTGCCTTGGGTTCTGAGTATACATCCAGATCACCTTCCTGAGCTTTTGAAACTTCCAGAAGAGCATCCCATTCCTCAATGGTGGATTCAAACCTAGCACCTTCAGTCATCGATACAATTCTACCATCTTCGTAGAAATGAGCAGTGGAGTAGAATTGCACGATCATCTTGTCGTTCCATGCAGTAAGCTCTTTGCCAATGAACTTGTCCAGACCAATGCAATGGAAGTTATCTTGGACACATGGGAATTAGTTCACATTATCCTTGATGAATTTCCAATCGACATACCTCATATCGCTAACAGCTGGGCTCTTGTCAAGCAACACTGTCTCATAAAAATCATGTTGCTCTCTTGTGTAGAACCTGTAGTCCACAACAGTTTTCCTCCTCTGAGCATAAGGATCTATGGCTCTCCAGGCTCGCAATCCCGAGCCTTTCCTCTTCTTCATGTCCTCAGCAGCTAAGTGGCTGGCATCATGCACAGGAAGATGTGGTCTGAGCTTCATCAAAGCAGTCAAGTCATCATCATCTCCAGTTCTGGAGGCAGCCCCCTTGTTCTTCTCAGAAGCTGGAATGTCTCTCGTAGTCCTCTTGGACTTCTATGCAGTAGCCTTCTTTGAAGTAGGCTTGGTGCTCTTGGAAGTGCTAGTCTTTGGCATAGCATCAGCCATCAACTTCTTGGCTTTCTTCTTGGTAGGGGCGTTCTCAACATGTTCTTCCTCCTCTTCCTCAGCAGCAGCACCAACATCCTCCTCTGGATCTTCATACATAGAGGTAGGTCTGCCAATCACATGGATAATCCTCTAACTAGACTTTTTCTCCCCTGCCTTCTTAGGCATAGCCTTCCTTGGGGGATCAACAGAATATTGGCTCTACCACATTCAAGTGCCTTGATAGTCTCTGGGCTGGCATAGATCTTGCTAACAACTCTCCTGGATGAAGTAGCTTCAGTTGCTGACTTCTGCGCAGCCTTTTCTCAATTCTTGGCAAGAATCTCCTCAGGAATGAAATCTGAATCATCTTCATCAAAGTTGAGCTTCTTCCTGGTCCTGGTGGCAGCCTTGGGCAACCCATGAGAGCTGGGGGTGCCTGGATCTAAAAAAGAACTGGCTTCTGGGCTTGTGCCAGAACTCATGTCAACTCCCTGCTCTCCCAAATTCTAACTGTCCTTTGAGCCTGACATACTAACCCTATGAATAGAGTATAGGAGAGCATAAGTAGATGAGTCATCACAAAATGAGGTTGGGTTTTGAAATTTGAACAATAAATTGTCAAGATTTTTGCATTCTGTCAAATAAATATCGGTACAACCGAAACAGATTTTTCGGTAGGGCCGAGACTGACTGACTCTCTAACCGAAACTTGGCACCCTTTACGGTCGGACCGAAAAGAGCAACTCGGTTCCACCGAGTCAGTTCTTAGCCACACAGAAAAGCACATCGGTGAGACTGATATGTCAGTTTCAGTTCCACCGAGATTTATTGGGCGGACGGCAAAACCCTAGAAAATTCGTCATTTGCAAGATTTTGGATTTTTGAGTGGATAGGAATACGTGCAAAGGGTGTCTTATAGATAAACTTGAATCTAATGCGCAAGAATCAGATGAGGAGCATAAAAGAGATCGAATTGGTACCCTAGCTTGGCGCAGATCCTCTACAGCGGCGACGAGGGAGTGGATTTCATCGGCGACGGCGATTCCCAGCGGTGGAGGAGCGCAGGGAGACAAGGGCGACGACCAGGGGTCTCGTGGGCGGCAGCTTAGGGTTCTGAGGCGCAACGAATGAGATTGAAATTCAAAGCATCGGGGTCCACAGCTTATATACCCACCATTGTTGGTGACACCGATTCTAATTTTTCGGTGTCACCGAGTGCCTCAACTGTCAGCTGACAGGGACACTCGATGTAACCGAGAAAATAAAATTGGTAGTACTGAGATTGAAAACCAGATCAACCCTAGGCACTTAGTGAGACCGAGATTTTGTGGTTGGTTCCACCAAGATGCACTTGAGAGGTTTTAATGGCCAGTCCTTGTCGATACGGAACTCCGAGTGCTCCACACACAGAGGGATCGAAAAGCACTTGTTCAAATGTTGTGATGCAACACGAAGAGAGTATGAGGTGAGAAAGCATAGATAGCTTAAGAAGTGGTCCTAGTCATTCTTGCATATCCAATTGGAAAAAGATAAATCAAAAGCCAAATAGCAACAATTGGATATCTTCGAATGGGAAAATAAATGCAGACCAACATGTTCACACAATAAGATGTCAAATGAAATCATGGCAAACATGCACAAACATCCTAGCATCTAACAATCACTTGGTCGATGACGAAGTCATCTATATATGAGTATTTGACTTAGGATCCAAGTAAGAGTACTTGATCATAGGTCATACTCATCGTTTAAGCACAAGTGGGGTTACCACTTTTACATAAAGCATTTAATGTTGTCACATTCTACAAAATGCTTTGACTCAAGTCTTAGAGTAAAGCTCCCCCTTGATGTGACACCCCCCATAAGAGGGATAAACTAACCTTGGATTTTGTCGATGAAGACTTCATGTTGGTGAGGTAGTGGTGGATGCTCAAGGTTGATGAAGATCACCAAGAGTTGGGAGCATCCTTGTTGTTTCCTTACTCTTCTCACCTACATGGGTTAGTCCCAACACACAAGAGACAAATACAAGGATGTCTATGGACATGGAGTGCAAAGCATGTGTAATGATGTCCATTAATTTGTTGATTACCTTGTCCCTTGCTTACCTTTGAGGGAATGTGTGACTCCTTGATCTATTGCATAGGGTTGATGTTGATTGCAAACAGATCTTGCCAATAATGAATGTGAGTGAATTTCATTGGCGGAGTCACCCCTCAAGAACTTTCTAGATCTTCTTCTTAGGAATCCACATCAAGTTGATGGGGATCGTCGATGTTGAAGTATCACTTGTAGAAGTTGAGCTTGTAGTAGCCTTGGGAACCCACTTCACCAAAGCTTGGAGTTCATCTTCATAAGAGTTAAAGTCCTCTTAGAGCTTGTTCTTGCCCTTGAGCTTGGTGTCTTGTGGTGGAAGGTCATATTGAGTGTTTGTACCCTTGGGAAGAGTATTTTCATACTTCTCCTTCTGAGGAACAAACTTGGGATTTGGATATTGACTTTCTTCCCATTCAACTCCATTTGCGTTGAAGTAGCCAACACCGCGATTCTTCCGGTATCCTTCATGCTTGCGTAAAATCTCATCAAATTGTTTGTACCCTTCAAGACTCTTGTAGATACCTTTATCTATAATTCCTTTCAATAAATTATTTTCTTGCTCAAGTGTAACTTGGCTAAGAGAATCATCATTAGTGGAATCAATAGAACTACTAGGAGCAACATCATTGGGTTTAGCATTTTTGTTCTTGCTACTAGATGATGAACCTTTCTTTCCTTTGTTACTAGTTTGCTTAGATTTGACTTGTGGCATGAATGTAGACAAGAGTAGTCATTTGGCAATATAATATGAAGTCTTCTTTCGGAGATCGTCATTGATAGCTTTAAGAAATTCATGTTCTTTCTCCGAATTGAGCTTCTCGAAGCATAGCTTCTCATGAGTTCTTACAAGCTCTCTATGATCTTCAAGAGTAGATTCATGAGCTAACTGAAGAGTGTTGATTTATTTAGTTAGTTCTTCTATTTTCATCTTATCATCGTCAATTGACTTATCTTGAGTAGTATGAGAAATATCAAGTTCATTATGATCACTAGTTCTATCACTTAGCAAGTCATCATCGTAAAGCAAATCATCTTCATCACTATCGAAATCAAGATATTCGGGGTGTGATACATTGGGGCCTTTAGCCATGAAGCAACTTCCACCTCCTTCATTTGTTGAATCAAATAGATCATAGGAGTTGGTTGTCACTAGTGCAATTCCGGCAACACCATCATCTTGACTATAGTCGGAGTTGGAGTGATAGCTTCTTTCAGAGTGGTTGCAGAGTCGGAGCCGGAAACCAATTCACCAACATGAGCTTGATGTTTTCTTCTTGAGTAGCTATTGGTGTGCTTGTCCTTCTTCTCTGAGTCCCTACTTCTCCTTGAGGGTCTTCATTCATAACGATCATCTCTACTCCTTCTCTCTCTACAAGGTGATTCGTCTCTTGAGCTTCGTCTTCTTGGTGACTCTTCTCTTTGTTTGTAGGGAGCCGAGCACTCATTAGAGTAGTGTCTGGGCTTTCCACAATTGTAGCAGTTTTGGTCACGACTTGACGAACGCTTCTCTTCATATCTTGAGTTGGAGCTGCGATTTTTGCTTCTATTCTTGTAGAACTTGTTGAATTTCTTGACCATGAGGCTTATCTCTTCATTTGTGACAAGGTTGTCGCTTGAGGTAGTGGGAGCATCACTTGTGGCTTTGTTAGCACCGCTAGACTTGTGATGAAGGTCTTCCTTGTCTTTGAGTGTCATCTCATGAGCAACAATTCTACCAATCACTTCCGCTGGTTTGAGATCTTTGTAGTTGGTCATCATTTGGATCAATGTGCACACGGTGTCATATATGTCATCCAAAGCTCGAAGTATCTTCTTGATGATGAACTTGTCAGTCATTTCTTTGCTTCCTAAGCCGACAATCTCATTTGTGATGGGACCTAGCCTGGAGTACATCTTAGCGACTCCTTCACCATCCTTCATCTTGAACTTGCCAAGTTGACCTTGAAGAACATCTAACTTGGATTCTCTCACGTACTCAGTTCCTTCGTGCATATCAACCAAAGTATCCCAAATCTCTTTTACGTGTTCAAGACGGCTGATTTTGTTGAATTCTTCAAGACATAGGCAGTTGAAGAGAATGTCACATGCTTGAGCATTAAGTTACAACATATTCAATTCATCCACAGACGCTTCAGGATCCAGTTCCTTTCCATCCGCAAAGAATTCACCTTGCAAGACAACACGAACAACAGCCCAAACGGCAGGATTATGACCAAGCAAATGCATTTTCATTTTATGCTTCCAACTAGCAAAATTAATGCCATCAAAGTAGGAACCTCTATGGTGATAATTTCCCTCACTAGATGCCATACTTCTCCAAGGTTGTGAAACCAATGCAATGGAGACCAAAGCTCTGATACCACTTGTAGGATCGAAAGTAGGTCTAGAGGGGGGGGGGGTGATTGGACTACTTGACCAAATAAAAGTTTTGCCTTTTTCCCAATTTTAATTCTTGGCATGTTTTAGCATTCATAGCATATCAAGTAACACCTTACACATGCATGTCTAAGAGTGTAGCAGCAGAAAGTAAAGACATTACACATGTAAGTAAAGAGAGGGTTAGGAGAGCAAACACAAGTGATGACACAATGATTTTTCCCGTGGTTCCGATAGGTGGTGCTATCGTACATCCACGTTCATGGAGTCTTCAACCCACGAAGGGTAACGATCGCGAGAGTCCACGGAGGGCTCTACCCAGGGAGGGATCAACGAAGAAGCAACCTTGACTATTCCATGCGACTTCCGTCCACGAAGGACTAGCCTCACTATGAGTAGATCTTCACGAAGTAGGCAATCTCCTTGCCCTTACAAACTTCTTGGTTCACTCCACAACACGAAGTAGGAGGCTCCCAAGCTACACCTAACCCATCTAGGAGACACCACCCTCCAAAAGGTAATAGGATCGGTAATGACGATGAACTCCTTGCCCTTGTGCTTAAAGATGATAGACTCCTCAACACACAATCACTCTCTCACAGATTTGGCTTGGTAGAAGAGATGGGATTGGTTGAAAGCAACTTGGGGAGGCTAGAAATCAAGATCCATATGGTTGGAGTGGAAGATCTTGACCTCAACACAAGGGTAGGTGGTTCTCTCTCAGAAAACTAAGTAAGATAGGTATGGAATAGTTCCGAGTGCTTCTCTTTCGAGTGGGTGGCGGTGAAGGGGTATATATAGGCATCCCCAAAAATCCAACCGTTACACACAATAAGTCAGACTCGGTGACATCGATGTGTAAATCTCGGTGGTACCGAAGTGACTAAAAGTGGCAACTTTTGAATGTCGGAGGGACTCATATACAATTCTCGGTTGCACCAACAAGGTGACCAACGGTCAGATTTACCAATCTCGGTGATGCCGCTTCACCATTCTCGGTCGGACTGAAAATGAGAACTTGCATAACAGAAACTTGGCAACCCAACTCGGTGGCACTGAGTGCAGTGTCGGCTGCACCGAAGTGTTAGGGTTTGGCTGAGTCTGTCTAGGGTTCGGAACTCGGTGGCGCCGGGATAGAAAAGTTGGTTGCACCGATTTTGCATATTTGGCTTAGGATAGACTATTGTGGGAGAGTTTGTTGATGTTTTGGTGACTGTCACTTGTGCCCGTTTGAGCATATTGTTCACCATCAAAACTTTACCCCCTTTTAATAGTATTGGCTTTCCTATGGAATCAAAGTGATTTCTCACAAATGTAAAATGTAGAGTCCTCTTGCTTGAAGCTTGGACAACCTATTTCCTTAAATCTTGGGGTAATTCCACAATCCTTTAGCCATTCCCATCATTGAAATTTTCCTGAAATATACTTGGTGAAGACATTAGTTCAATGACTTATATGTTGTTATTAATTACCAAAACCACCGAGGGAGCAAATGTTCTTTGAAAGGGCCAACGAGAAGTAGTTGGTGAGTATCGTCTCATCGCGTCCCCTAGCAGCCTGCACCGCCATGGTGTAGATGCGTAAGAATTCCGAAGGACTAATCTTGCCGTCGTACTTGTCCGATAGCTCCGACTTGAATGCTCGGCTAGTGGGCCAGCGGACATTTCGTAGCTCACGGGTGAACACCGGGTAGCTAACCTCGTAAGGTAGGCTACTGCGAACCGCTGGCATGGGCTCGTCGACGGCTGGGTCTGTGATACGTCCATTTTTCATCATGAATTCATACTATTATTTACTTTATTATTGTATATTATTCCACAATATCACACAATTATTATGTCATTTCTCTCCGAATATGCAAGGTACAATATAAGGAGGGAAATATGTGGAAATTGGAATTCTGGACTAGAAAACCGAGAAAAAGGCAAAAAAATCACCGGTCTCAGAATGACCTGAAAATTTGCGGATAATATTTTTGGAATATTTAAGAATTTCTGGAGTAAAAATATACATGAGTGGGGCTGCGACGAAGGCACAAGCCAACAGGGCACGCCGCCCCCTAGTGGCGTGCCCTGATGGCTTGTGGGCCTCTTCCTGGCCCTTCAACGCCTTTCTTCCCCTATATTGTTTGTTTTACCCTAGAAAAAATCATAAGCTACCTTCGGGACGAAGCGCTGCAATCTCCAGGTGGAAATCTGGGCAGAGGCCCTTTTGCACTCCGATAGTCAGATTCTATCAGGGAAATCCCTCTCCAGGAGGGGGAGATCGAAGACATCGTCATCACTAGCGCCTCCTCCTTCGTGGGAGGCCCAATCTTCATCAACATCTTCTCATATCCAACCCTACTTCATCTCTTGTATTCAATCTTTGTCCCGAAACCTCAGATTGGTACTTGTGGATTGCTAGTTGTGTTGATTACATCTTGTAGTTGATGCTTGTAGGATAACTTGGTGGAAGATATTTCATTCAGATCCTTAATCATCATTATTACATGTCTAATCTTGAACATGTTGATGATGTGTGAGTAGTTTGTGAAGTTGGTATTCGTTCGATGTTTTGATGATATGTATGTTATTACTTCTCTTACTGGTGTCATGTGAGCGTCGACTACATGACACTTGACCATGCTATGGGCCTAAGGGAAGTCATTGTGGAATAACAAGTAGATGATGGGTTGCGAGAGCGACAGAAGATTAAACCCTATTTTATGCATTGCTTCATAAGGGGCTGATTTGGATCCACATGTTTCATTCTATGGTTAGATTTATCTTAATTCTTCTTTCGTAGTTGCGAATGCTTGCGAGAGGGGTTAAACATAAGTAGGTTGTTAGTTAAACTAAGAACAACACCTTAGCACCGGTCCACCCACATATCAAATTATCAAAGTAGCGAACGCGAATCAACTCAACATGATGAACATGACTAGACAGAAATTCCCACGTGTCATTGGGAGCACTTGCTTAATATAAGAGTACTTTCAGGCATGTCCTTTGCTACAAAAAGTATTGGGCTACCTTGCCACACCCTTTTTACTATTTTTACTTGTTACTTGTTATAGATTACCTTACTACAAAACTATCTACTACTTTTGCTCACATCACTATCACAGAATACCTTCCTGAAAACTGATCATCATGTCCTTCTGCTCCTCGTTGGGTTCGACACTCTTAGTTATCAAAAGGACTACGATTGCTACCCTATACTTGTGGGTCATCAAGACTCTTTTTTGGTGCCGTTTCCACGGAGTGAAGCGTCTTTGGTAAGTGAAAATTGGTAAGGAAACATTTTCTATATGTGCTGAAATTTACTGTTGCTTGTCACTATGAATGATCACCCTTTGAGTGGCTTGTTCAAGGCATCTTCGCCCCGAACGGAAGATGATGAATTTTTTCCTCCACCTACTGCACCTACTAAAAATATTATTATTAGATTCCTTTGGGTATGCTTGAAAAACTATTGTCTGGTCCTTATGATGGTACGACTCATCGTGATTTCCATTTGATATTTGTCGATGAGGTTTGTGGATTGTTTCCGCTTGCAGGTTTGTTGAGGGACAAAGTTAAGAAGAAGGTTTTCCCTTTATCTTTGTGGGGAAAAGCATTGATGCGGTATAGGCTATTGTATAATGTTGGATCATGGGATTGGAATCGCTTGAAGCTGGAATTTCTTCAGAAGTTTTATCCAATGCATCTAGTGCACCGTGATCGGGATTATATATATAACCTCTGGCCTCATAAAGGAGAAAGCATCGCTCAAGCTTGGGGTAGGCTTAAATCTATGATGCACACCTACCCCAACCGTGAGCTTCCAAGATAAATGATTATACAAAATCGTTATGCTGGGCTTTCTTATGATGATCGTGTTGGAAATATGCCCTAGAGGATATAATAAAATGGTTATTATTGTATTTCCTTGTTCATGATAATTGTCTATTGTTCATGCTATAATTGTGTTAACCGGAAACCGTAATGCATGTGTGAATACATAGACCACAACATGTCACTAGTGAGCCTCTAGTTGGCTAGCTCGTTGATCAATAGATGGTCACGGTTTCATGACCATGTACATTGGATGTCATTGATAATGGGATCACATCATTAGGAGAATGATGTGATGGACAAGACCCAATCCTAAGAATAGCACAAGATCGTGTAGTTCGTCTGCTAAAGCTTTTCCAATGTCAAGTATCATTTCCTTAGACCATGAGATTGTGCAACTCCCGGATATCGTAGGAATGCTTTGGGTGTGCCAGACGTCATAATGTAACAGGGTGGCTATAAAGGTGCACTACGGGTATCTCCAAAAGTGTCTGTTGGGTTGGCACGAATCAAGACTGGGATTTGTCACTCCGTGTGACGGAGAGGTATCTCTGGGCCCACTCGGTAAGACATCATCATAATGAGCTCAATGTGACTAAGGAGTTAGCCACGGGATGATGTGTTACAGAACGATTAAAGAGACTTGCCGGTAACTAGATTGAACAAGGTATAGGGATACCGACGATCGAATCTCGGGCAAGTATCATACCGGTAGACAAAGGGAATTGCATACGGGATTGATTGAATCCCCGACATCGTGGTTCATCCGATGAGATCATCATGTAGCATGTGGGAGCCAACATGGGTATCCAGATCCCACTATTGGTTATTGACCGGAGAGGTGTCTCGGTCATGTCTACGTGTCTCCCGAACCCGTAGGGTCTACACACTTAAGGTTCGATGACGCTAGGATTATAGGGAAATAGTGTACGTGGTTACCGAAGGTTGTTCAGAGTCCCGGATGAGATCCCGGATGTCACGAGGAGCTCCGGAATGGTCCGGAGGTAAAGATTCATATATATGAAGTGAGGTTTCGGTCACCGGAAGTGTTTCGGGCGTCACCGGTAGTGTACCGGGACCACCGGAAGGGTTCCGGGGGGTCCACTGGGAGGGGCCCCGGGCCCCGGAAGGTTTCATGGGCCAAGAGTGGGAGGGAACCAGCCCCTAGGTGGTCTGGTGCTCCTCCCAGCCCAGACCAAGGTGCCGCAAGGGGTGGAGAGGGCAAACCCTAGGCGTGAATGGGCCCAAGGCCCACCCTAGGGCGCCGCCCCTCCTCCCACCTTGGCCGCCGTCCCTCCCGTCTAGGGCTGCCGCACCCTCTAGGGTGGGAACCCTAGATGGGGTGCCTCCTCCTCCTTCCCCCTATATATTTGTGAGGTTTTGGAGGGCTGCAACACACGAGTTCCTCTCCTCTCGGCGCAGCCCTACTCCTCCCTCTCCTCGTTCTCCATAGCGCTTGGCGAAGCCCTGCCGGAGACCACGCTGCTCCACCGTCACCATGTCGTCGTGCTGCCGGAGCTCTTCCCCAACCTATCCTTCCTCCTTGCTGGATCAAGGCGTAGGAGACGTCACCGGGCTGCATGTGTGTTGAACGCGGAGGCGCCGTAGTTCGGCGCTAAGATTGGAGTCCACCGCGATCCGAATCGCTACGAGGACGACTCCACCAACCGCGTTCTTGTATCACTTCCGCTTAGCGATCTTCAAAGGTATGAAGATGCAATATATTCCCACTCGTTGCTGGTTTCTCCATAAATAGATCTTGGTGAACACATAGGATTTTTTTTGATTTACTACTACGTCTCCCAACAGATCGAATATTATTGGATTCTTCCTCCTCGGGCTCGTATATGAATGAAACTATTGAATTCAGATGGGATCTTTTGGAAAGAATTAAACGCAACTCTGAAGATTGGGAGCTAGACAAAGGTAACGAGTCAGGTATAAAACTTAATTTTGATTGTGTTAAATCTTTTATGGAAACCAATACCTTCCATGAGTTTAGCAACAAATATGGTCTTAAATCTAAAATAGTAGCTGCTCTCTGTTAATCATTTGCTACTCATGTTGATCTCCCCAAAGAAAAGTGGTTTAATTACCATCCTCCCATCAAACCACCATTAGAGGAACCAATTAAAATTGGGAAAGAAGAAATAATTGTTAGTCATGTTGATCGTGTTGTTCCCACTGCTTACATTGAGAAGCCTCCTTTTCCTGTTAGGATTAGGGAGCATGCTAAGACCACGACTGTGGTTAATAAAAGTCATATTAGAACACCTATACCTTTTGAACAAATAAATGTTGAACCTAATGTTTTCATGGTCAAAGATCTTCTAGATAATAATGTTGAGGGCCAGATTCTTTATTTTTGTGTTGAAGCTGCTAGGATTACGAAACCCGCTAGAAACAAACATGATGAGTTAGACAAAAATAAATTGGTGGTTGGAATACCTGTTGTTTCAGTTAAAATTGGAGAACATTGTTATCATGGTTTGTGTGACCTCGGTGCTAGTATCAATGCTATACCTTTCACCTTATATCAAGAAATTATGAACAACATAGCACCTTCTACTATGGAAGATATTGATGTTACTATTAAGCTTGCAAACCGAGACACTATTTAGCCACTTGAGATTGTTCGAGATGTTGAGGTTATGTGTGGGAAGGTCAAGTACCCCGCTGATTTCCTAGTACTTGGTTCAAAACAAGATACCTTTTGTACTATTATATTTGGTGGACCTTTCTAAAAATACCGTTAATGCTGAAATAATTGTGTTACTGATAAGGTTAGAGTAAGCTTTGGTGATGTGTCTGATGAATTTAATTTTTCCAAGTTTACTAATCAAGCACATGAGAGGGAATTACCTACTAAAGATGAAATGATTGGTCTTGCTTCTATTGTCATACCTTCTACTGATCCTTTAGAAAAATATTTGCTAGACCATGAGAATGATATGAAAATAAATGAAAGGAATGAAATAGATAAGATTCTCCTCGAACAAACACCTATCCTTAAACACAACTTAGCAGTTGATATCCTAGGGGATCCTCCTCCACCCAAGGGAGATCCCGTGTTTGATTTCAAAACTTTACCTGATATTCTGAAATATGATTATCTTGATGAAAAGAAGATATATCATGTTATTATCAGTGCTAACCTTTCAGAGCATGAAGAAAGAAGATTACATAAAACTCCAAGGAAGCACAAGGCTGCTATTGGATATACTCTTGATGATTTAAAGGGCATAAGCCCCACTCTATGTCAGCACAAGATTAATATGGAACCAGATGCTAATCCTATTGTTGATCATCAATGCCGCTTAAATCCTAAAATGAAAGAAGTGGTAAGAACTGAAATACTAAAGCTTATGCAGACATGTATAATCTATCCTATTGCTGATAGTAGGTGGGAAAGTCATGTTCATTGTGTCCCTAAGAAAGGAGGTATTACTGTTGTTCCTAATGATAAAAATGAGCTTATTCCACAAAGAGTCATACCTGGTTATAGGATGGTAATTGATTTTAGGAAATTAAATAAAGCTACTAAAAAGGATCATTACCCCTTGCATTTTATTTATCAAATGTTAGAAAGATTATCTAAGCACACACACTTTTGCTTTGTTGATGAATATTCTGGATTTTCTCAAATACCTGTATGAAAAGGAGACCAAGACAAAACTACATTTACTTGTCCTTTTGAAACTTATGCTTATAGATGTATGCCTTATGGTTTATGCAATGCACCTGATACATTTCAAAGATGTATGACCACTATATTCTCTGATTTTTGTGAAAAGATTGTTGAGGTTTTCATGGATGATGTTTCTGTTTATGGGACTTCTTTTAATGATTGCTTGAGCAACCTTGCTCGAGTTTTGCAGAGACGTGAAGAAACTAGTCTTGTCTTGAATTGGCAGAAGTGCCACTTTATGGTAAATGAAGGTATAATGCTTGGGCACAAATTTTCTAAACGAGGCATTGAGATAGAGAAAATGCCATGCCCAAGAGATATCACAGGTATAAGAAGTTTCCTTGGCCATGCTAGTTTTTATAGGCATTTCATTAAAGATTTCTCAAAGATTTCTAGGCCATTAACTAATGTTCTTGAAAAAGATGTTCCTTTTATTTTTGATTATGATTGTGTAGAAGGTTTTGAAATACTTAAGAAGGCTTTAATTTCTGCACCAATTGTTGAACCACCTGATTGGAACCTACCATTTGAAATTATGTATGATGTTAGTGATTATGCTGTTGGCGTTGTTCTAGGGTAGAGAGTAGACAAAAAATTAAATGTTATTCACTATGCTAGTAAAACTCTAGACTCTGCTCAAAAGAATTATGCTACCACTGAAAAGGAATTTTTAGCAGTTGTTTTTGCCTATGATAAGTTTAGACCTTACATTGTCGATTCGAAAGTAACTATTCACACAATCATGCTGCTATTAAATACCTTATGGAAAATAAAGATGCTAAACCTAGACTTATTAGGTGGGTACTTTTACTTCAAGAGTTTGGCTGGCATATCATTGATAGAAAAGGAGCTGAAATCCCCGTAGCAAATAACTTGTCTAGGATGGAAAATGTTCTTGATGACCCACTTCCTATCGATGATAGTTTTCCTGATGAACAACTTACTGTTATGAATACTTCACATAGTGCTCCTTGGTATGCTGATTATGCTAATAATATTGTTGCCAAGTACATTCGACCTAGCTTCACATATCAACAAAAGAAAAAAAATCTCTGATGACCTACGACATTACTTTTGGGATGACCCACATCTTTACAAAGAGGGAGTAGACGGTATTATTAGACGATGTATACCTCAGCATGAATAGGAACAGATTCTTCGGAAGTGTCATTCCGAAGCTTATGGAGGACACCATGTCGGTGACAGAACTGCACACAAGGTATTACAATCTGGTTTCTATTGGCCTACTCTTTTCAAAGGTGCTCATAAGTATGTCCTTTCATGCAATAATTCCCAAAGAGTTGGTAACAACGGTAAGCATCAGGAAATGCCTATGAATTATGCACTTGCTATTGAACCATTTGATGTTTGGGGCTTTGACTTTATGGGACATTTTCCTTCCTCAAATGGATATACTCATATTCTAGTTTTTTTACTATAAATAGTAGGGTAAAAGCCCACTGCAATTTTTATAAATCTTAAAAGGTCTTATAAATTACAACAAGGCTTGAGGTAAGCCTGGAAGCAATAAAAGAAAGAAGAAGAGCAAGAATAATAAAAAAGAAGTAGGAGAAGGAAAAAAGAAAAGAAAAGCTATGAAATAAGTGAATCTAGCCAGTTATTGAATGAGGCAACATATTTCCTCTTGATTCTGAATCTCAGTCACTCCAATTCTATGAAGTATGTGTTTCTCCATCTCTGAAATGATGGTGTGATATTCTCAAAAATGTAATTGTTCCTTGTGATCCAGATTGCCCATGCTGCCAAAATGATCACTTCCATAAAGAAAGAAATATTAAGTTTCTCTCTGATGTCAGCAAAAGTTTCCAGGATTGACAGATTTTGGTTTCTATTGGGACATACATAGTCCCAGCATTCAGCTTCAAAGGGACAACTCCAGAACATGTGATGAAGTGATTCCTCTATCTAACAATTGAGAGTGGCACAAAGGTACGAATCCAGGTGAAAAGTTTTCTGTCTGAGAAGATTCCTGGTGTTGAGTCTATCATGTAAAAGCATCTAGAAGAATACTTTATGCTTAGGTTGGCAGGAACTAGACCAAAGCCACTTGAAATGAGGTGGGACCACTTAGGAGCCAATAAGTACCTTGTAAGCTTTAGCTTTGGAAAAATTTGTGGTACCCCAAATATAAGACCAGGTATCTGTGAAGTTAATCTCGAGAGATGCTCTCAAAGTGTCACAAATCATTTCCATTTAATTGAATTCTTGAAAAGCCTAGATAGAAAGTGGCAGGTGGAACATGTCTTCCATGTAGTCAAATTGAAGTACCCGTGCCACTGAGATTTGCCGATTTCTTGAGAAGGAGAACAAGTGTGGAAACATCTGATGCAAACATCTTTCTTGCCAAATATTTGTCCAGAATAGAGTGCTTTTTCCGTCACCAACATGGCATCTACCCATAGCCAGGTACCAATCAACTAGGACAAGCATTGATTTCCACCAGAAAGAACCCTGTAGCTGATTACCAGGCAATTAACCATTAGTGTAATAGGATTCCGAGATTAAATTACCCAAGGTATATTGTGCCTCTTGTAAAATTTGTGTAGATTCTTCAGCAGCAATGCCTTGTTTTGAATATGAACATGCAGGACCCCTAAACCTCCTTGGCTTTTGGGTCTACAAACAATTGTCCATTTAACCATAGTAGGTATGTGATCTTCAAGATCTGGTCCTCTCCATAGGCAGTGCCTCAAATATTTTGCCACTTGGTTCTTTATGGTGATTGGGACATCCAAAGATGTCATGAAAAAACAATCATGGAGGCTAACACTTATTTCACCAGGAGCAGTCTTCCAGCTATGGACATGAAAGTAGCCAAACCAGTGAGTCTGGTAGAAAACCTTTTCACTAGAGGTAAGCATTGCTCAACAGTTGGTTTGACCAGCCCCAATGGTATACCCAACTATTTGATTGGAAAATCTCGTCTTGCACAATTAAGGATACCAGTGAAAAGTTGCACTTTGTATTCTGCAATGTTAGTTGGAATAAGGTTTGATTTGTTGCAATTCACATGTAGTCCAGTGGAAATTGCAAAGGTATTCAGTAGGGCCTTTAAACAGAGAAGTTGTCTAGTATACGGCTTAAGAACCACCAGGGTATCTATTAGATTTCGGGATCCGCAAAACCCTCAAGGTTCAAACACAGGGGCATGTGCAAAGATCCCCTGTAGCCTCGCCCTACCTAGCTTGCTACTCGATGGATACCATGGCAAACTCGTACGATGACGAGGAAGAAGATGAACAAGACAGTTTTACCTAGGTTCGGGACACTGTGAAGCGTAATACTCTACTCCTGCTTTGGTGGATTGCCTCTCGGGGAGGTATGGTGGATGAACTAGTACAGTTATTTCAAGTCTCGCGAGGGGGCTCAAGTGTTGTTATTGGCTCTCTCCTTGTCTGGTGGTTCGTTGGGTGGCTAAGTCGTGAGTCAGATTGAGGATCCCCTCTATGGTGTGATCTAGCCTCTATATATAGTAGCGGACCGGGTCCTCTTCCCTTATCACAATGACAGGAAGGGATTCCACAACGGCCAAATTTGAAGGGGAAAAGAGTACATCCGCGCCCCATCCAAAGGTGGTCTTCGCCTACAGAGTAGTTGTCGATGATGTAGTGGTGGGCTCGGCAATGACATCCGCCCTGCGGGGCTCGTGGTTGTGGTCTTGTTGCACTGGAATGGAAACCTTTGGGTGGAGCTTTGGGAACTCACGTACGTCCTTGCTCCCTTTGCACCAAAGGGGACACTACACTGCCTGGTGCGCTCGCGTCCGCCCATCCTTCCCTGCGTCATCTTTGACTCCTGAGGCCGGGTTCTGCATAGAGATCTCCGCTGGTCCTGAGGGGGCCTGAGGAGGCGCATCCTTGCTGGTCTGGGTGTCATTCTTCCTCGCGAGCCCAGGATCCTTGCAAGGGCCTTGTCTTGGGTAGAGCCACAGTGACAAGGTGGGCCATATCCTGGGCACCGCAGCGAGGCAGGTCTGGGTACCCATGTTCCCAAAATGCCGACAATAGCCCCCGGGCCCAAGGCGTGCTCAAGCCGGCTTTGAGGAAAAGCCTTGAAGATGGGCTGAAGTGCCACAGCCCCCAAACGCCTGTGGGCTAGGCCTTACACGCGTCGAACGCTTGAGCGGTGATGCCCCCACTCTCCAAGGGCATCGGGAACCACCCCAAGTCAAACTGATGTGACGTCTGCGCGTAGCGCTGGACATCACTACCCTTCCTTGAATGCTGCGGCTACCTCGGTCTTCCTTCCTCGGGCCACGCGGATGCGACCCTTTGGAGGTTGCATGCCTCCCTGGATGCGAGGGGGTGTCGATTGGCCCCTGGTTGTATATAAGCAAGTGAGGGCGAGAAAACCCTCAACACACCTTCATCTTCTTTGCCTCCCAATCTCCAAGTTGCCATTCTCCCAATCATGGATCCAAGGAGGAAGCACTCTGCCGCTGAGAAGGGGAAGGCCCTGAGGAGAGCCCTGCCTCACTGTCGTCCAGGAGGGGCCGCAGTCGTGCTCCAGTGCAGCCCGGGTTACTATCAGCGGCCGCGGTGCGGCCCTGACCGGCACGGGTGCCTGTAGTAGTTGAGGAGGTTGCGCCCACGGTGGGAGGGTGGCGGTGGCGACCTTGCCGCCATGCCCGCTGCTTCATACGACCGACACGGCCCAGGAGTTTGTGGTGTGGGTGGAGAGGCTGGAGGTAGCCTGGTTTCAACTCTCGAGCTTCTTCGCGGAGGCGTTGCCGACCAGGTGGCCTGAGGGCCTATGGCTACAGGCCGATGGCTGCTACATCACATCATCATGAGTGGAGATCAAGGTCACCCCAAGGGTTATGTGTACCTCAACCGCGGGTGTCAAACATTTGATCATGCCCACGACCTGGTGGGGAGGCGCACCCTTCACTTCAAGTACGACGGGGGGCGATGCTCTTCGTCAAGGTCTTCAGGGGAGAGGGCGAGCGCCTGGGGTGCTGTCCGAAAGATGTCGATAGCGGCAATCTTGGAGATGAGCTTGCCCTTCGTGACGAGCGTCACACCTCCAGCGATAGCGACACCCCCACTGAGGGAAGCCTGAGCGACAACAGCGACAACAACTATGATGCGCCACCGCGCCGGCGTGCTCGGACCTCGAGGGAAGCCAGCCATCGCGGTGTCGCTCCTCTGCTCCTGAAGCCTCCGCGTCGGTGTGCCTCCATGGGCCCGTGAAGGAGGAGGTGGACACTGACTAAGTGCCGATGCGTGGGCCCTGGAGCTCCCGAAGTGGCAACCCCCCTGGGGGGCTTTTTCCTTCTTTTCCTGCTCCTGTAATCACAGAACAAACAGAGGCCCTACGGGCGTGTTATGAACTTGGGTGTCTCCCTCTTTTATCTGTGCTTCCATTACGTGTCCTGCTTTTGTGTTTTCGTTAATTGAGGCGGCCTTCTGGTTGTGATTAGGGTACTTAGCTTGGCATGCTCGTTGTAGGCTCCAAGGGAGGCGTGGCTATGGCGCTCGGGGAATGCGGACGTCCTGTGGACTTCTTCTTCCTACAAGTGAGGCAGGTTGGGAGCCCTTTCGACACCCAATGTCTGCAGGCCCTAGTCCTGCACATTTCCCTACCATCGTAGCATACGACTGGCCAAGGTCGCAACTACAAGGTGAGGCCCCGACACCCACAATGCCACCCGGATCACCAAGGATGACATAGAGGGTGCCGAGTGGCTATATGATCGGTAAAGCTCCCGAGGCGTGCTGCTCAGGAGCCTCTCTTGACGCTCAAGCAACTCTACAATGACAAGTTCCAGTCCCGTACATTTCCCTACCACCGTAGTGTATGACCGGATCACCAAGGATGCAACTACGGGGCGAGGCCCTAGCACCCTCGATGTCGACCGGATCACCTAGGACGACATCGAGGGTGCCGAGTGGCTATATGACCAGTAAGGCTCCTGAGCCATGCTGCTGAGGAGCCCCCCTTGATGCTCGAGCGGCTCCCGAACGAATTTTTTTTGCTTCCTGACCTGGGAGGGGTGGGCCTCCCGAGGCTCCGAGATGGCATGTCGGGCCATGAATGGAGCCCCCGAGTGAGTATGAAGCGCCACGTGCCTGCTAACTTGTCTGGGAGGACCACGTGAGGATTCGGGCGCCAATGCCTTGGCGAGGTGCGAGCACCGTGCCCCCAGCCCCCGCTCGTGGGGTGCGAGGGGAAGGGGAGCAGGCGAGTGCCCGTCCTGAAGAGAGAAAACCCGAGATGGGAAATGGCGATGAACACAAATCCTTGACCCATTTCTTTAAAACATGGTTTGGAAAAGCCCCGAGTTTTGTTCCAAGAAATTTGGCAAATCCAAATATGAGAAGGGAAAATAATAGCAGCGTCTGTCACCTAGACTAGTCTTCGTCTTCCCCCAGCGCTGAGCATAGGGCATCGACATTGCATGGGCATAGTCGTTGATGGCCAGTGTTGACTTCTCCGCCAGCACGGAGCTGTGGCTGCCACATTGCATGGGAGTAACCCCTCCGCATCCTCGGAGGGCTTTGGGCGTATACACACCGCTCATTATTATGTGAGAGTGTCACGGGTAGAACCTCTAGAGGTGCTAGATGTTCTAGGCATTCTGGATGGGGACCCCGTCCTGAGTCTCCAGGCGCATGGCACCAGGCCTGAAGACATGAGCGACCCTGAACGGGCCCTCCCACATGGGCGAGAGCTTGTGCAAGCTCTCCCTGGAGAGAACCCGCCTTAGGACGAGGTCTCCGACTTTGAGGGTCCTGGAGCGGATATTACGACAATGGTAGCGCCATAGCGCTTGTTGGTACCTTGCAGCTCAAAGCAAGGCTTGGTGAAGAGATTCCTCCCCAAGCAAGAGGTTGGTTCCTCGTGCGGCATCCTGACGCTCCTCGTCGAATGCCAAGACCTGCAGGGAGCGGTGCTTGACCTCGTGGGGGAGGACGGCTTCAGCTCCATAGATGAGGAAGAATGGGGTCTCGCCGGTGGGCTTAGTCATGGTGGTGTGGATGGACCATAGCACGGACTGGAGCTCATCAACCCAGCTGATGAGGATACGTACCTAGGGTAGGGTCCTAAGCCTGACCTACATACCCTACCTAAGGACACTATATTGGAGGACTTGAAGATTACAAGAGAGATTCCGATTGGATTCACCATGGCACTCAAGTCAGTCGACAATTAATCCACTCGGAGGATTCTCCCTCCACTCGACAGTCACTGTTCACTCGGAAGGATCTAAAGGCTAGTCGATGACAGAAGACCAGAAGGCACCCCTGGGAGGCCAACCGACACGCATTCGACCAGTCATCATTAGTAGTATTTATTGCGTATGTTATCAGTAATGTATGCCTTTATTCCCGCGATCAAACCCTTGGTTGCCTGACATTCATGAGGGGCAGCGCACTCTATATAAGCCACCCCTCCCCTCTGGAACAAGGGTTCGCACCCCCTGTAACACATACATTCCACACGACGAGAGCTCCCGAGCACTGAGACGTAGGGCTGTTACCTCCAAGAGAGGGCCCTGAACTCATACATCTACATGTACACCCTCGCCGTAGCTAGGACTCTACCCTCTCCTTTCATACCCTATCTTCTACTGTCAGACTCGTTTGCACGACAGCTGGCGCCCACCGTGGGGCTGGCGTCTAAGCGACTTCTGACGAGGTTGCATTTCCCCCTTTGTCATGTCTTCCGGCGGTGGTTTGTTCCTGGGCCACGAGATCCGTCTCGGAGCGCTCACCTTAATTGTCGACGATTCGGCATGGCTCTAGGAGGCGCCTCTAGAGGTTGAGGCACTCCTGATCCGCGGGGCGGTGCACTTCCGCACAAGCTCCTACGGTGTTCTTCTACAACAGTCATTGAGTCCGTACTCTACGACCCTCCCCACTGTTCGCCGCCGCAAGTGATCCAGTCACTCACGGCTCCAGCGCTGGGTGAGGCATGCGGCGGCTCGCCAAGTTTTATATTCGCAGATTGCAGCAATCGAGCCTGCCGAGTCACTTCACGGCGTGTTCGACTCAGAGTCAGATCAGTCTGATGCTCCCTCCGAGCGTGAGAGCTGCGATCCTGTGGCGGAAGTTCTTATGGCTGGTTCACATCAGGGCCCACTGCCTGGCTTTGGCCACGGCAGGTGCGAGACTGGTGGAGCGTCGAATGACCAGCAGCACCGGGATGAGGATATCCTCCATACGCCCATCATCGGTGCGATTGGTGAAGCCCAGGCCTTGGAGGCCACAAGCATTCGACTCAAAGAGATCCAGAAGGAACTCGACGAGCGTGCTTGCCAGCGTCCCCCACTTCCCAATCGACGTCAGCAACAGTTGTTTCCGAGTGGTTCTCAGAACAACGTTGAGGTGTACCGCACTCCAGTTTTAAATGTTGCAACAACGGCTAGGATCGCAGATTCCATTCAGCCATCACGTTCAGAGGCAGGTAGAGGTTTGCTGCAGATTTGAGCATTAATTGATGTAGCGCAGTGTTAGAACTCAGTTGTTTCTCAGTCGCACAATAGATTGCACAACAATTCATCAAAGGCGGACACAGTTCAGTCGGCACACAGTCCTAGGTCACCTTTGCATTGTAGGGGTGGAGGTTACCATGAAGATCGGTATCGAGGTCATGAGCATGATCAGTTCCATCGTGAGGACCACCGTCGAGTTCTTACTCCTTCGCAGAGTGGTTTGTACGTGCCCCGACACTATTACGATAGACGCTTGTTCAGTGATGAGTGGAACCCAGGGTTCGATGCAAGAGATGTTCTTACCTAGAAGCGAATCGATAGAGGCAAAGCCTAGAGAGATGGTTATGAAAGAGATTACCCGAGTGGCAGCAGTGCCGTTATTTCTGGTCCCGAGTGTTTTAGTTGAGCCATTTGTTCTGCAGAGATTCCCCCAACTTCGGGTTGGCGGCTGGGATAAGCAAGTTTTCTAGCGAGTCAAAGCCGGAAACGTGGTTGGATGATTACCGAGTGGCTGTACAGATTGGTGGGGGCAATGACAACATTGCCATGAAGCATTTGTCCTTGATGTTGGATGGTTCGTCCCGAGCATGGCTGAATCGTTTGACTCCTTCTAGCATCCACTGCTGGGAGGATCTTGGAAGAGTGTTCATCAGAACTTTCGAGGGTACTTGCAAGCGTCCAACTGGTTTGATCGATTTGCAGCATTGTGTTCAGAACCCCAATGAGTCCTTGAGAGATTACATTCAACGTTGGTCCACCTTGCACCACACAGCGGAAAATGTATGTGAGCATCAAGCTATTTGCGCTTTCAAGGCCGGTGTGAAGTACAAAGAGATTTACTTGAAGTTTGGGCGCACAGGTGATATCTCGCTGAGCAAGATGATGGAGATTGCCACTTGGTAGGCCAATGGTGAATAAGAAGACCGCCTCCGAAGCAGCAAGGCAAAAGCGATCGACAACGATGCCGGTGGCAATTCCACTCGGAAGTAGAAGCGGAAGGCTGATGGCCCTGTTCAGGCAAAGGCAGCCGCTCTGGCGGCACAAGAGATAAATAAGGGGAAGCCCAAGGGACAGTTCACCCCCAAGAAAGGTAAGAATCAGTCAGGAACTGATGTTATGGATTTACCATGTGCAATCCACATGAAGAAAGATGAAGAAGCCAATTTGATATTGCCTAAACATACCACTCAACAGTGCCGCCTACTGATCCAGTAGTTCAAGGAGGGTCAGTCGAGTGACAAAACTCTTGATAAAGAGGATGATGAAGACAAAGAAACTTTTCCTGAAGTCAACGCCACTATGATAAGTTTTGCTGATGATGAAAGCAAGAGTTGACTGAAAGTAATCACTAGGGAAGTCAACATGATAGTTCCTGCAACCCCCACATACCTCAAGTGGTCTTAGACTGCAATCATGTTTGACCAGTCGGATCACCCTGCACATGTCGCTACCCCCGGTCGGCAAGCTCTCGTGGTGGACCTGGTTGTGGAATGCACTCGGCTCCATAAGGTCCTCATGGATGGAGGGAGTGGTTTGAACAATCTTTATGTAGATACCGTTAAGGGAATGGGCATTCCGAGGTCCTGACTTAGTGAGAGCAACATGCAGTTCCACGGAGTCATCCCACGGAAGAAGGCCAAATCACTCGGCTAGATTGCATTGGATGTGGTGTTTGGCACCGATAAAAAATTTCGTAAAGAGAAATTGACGTTTGAAGTCATGGACTTCCGGAGCGCGTACCACGCCATCCTTGGTCGACCAGCTTATGCCCGTTTCATGGCCCGACCATGTTACGTGTATCTCAAACTGAAGATGCCTCGGCCCAAGGGTGTGATCACAGTCACTGACAATTGACAAAGGGCCGAGGAGTGCCTTCAGCAGGGCTCCAAAATTGCCGATCATCAGATGGCTATGGTTGAGTTGGAAGAGTACAAGAAGAGCGCTGACCCTACTGATTTGCTGCATGCTAAGAAGCCTGCTTGAGAGTCATCTTTCTAGTCGGCAGGAGAAGTGAAGAAAGTACACATTCAACTGACAGACCCTGATGCTGCCTCGACCAACATATTGACGACACTCGACTACAAATAGGAAGCCGAGCTCATCCAGTTCCTCTGTGAGAACTGGGACATCTTCGCATGGAAGCCTGCTGACATGCCGGGTGTACCCCGGGAACTGGCTGAGCACCGACTGAGAGTCGATCCGAAGGCCAAGCCTATGAAAGAGCACTTGCGTCGGTTGGCAGCAGAGAAGCGGAAGGCAATCGGCGAAGATCTGGCTCGTCTCTTGGCGGCTAAGTTCATACGCGAGATTTACCACTCCGAGTGGCTCTCAAACGTCATCATGGTTCCCAAGAAGGACAAGTCACTCCGCATGTGTATTGACTTCAAACATATCAATCGGGTCTACCCGAAAGATCATTTCCCGCTCCCCCGCATCGATCAGATTGTCGACTCGACTGCAAGGTGTGAGCGTTTATCTTTTCTTGATGCATACTCCAACTACCAACAGATCCGTCTGTTTGGTCCGGATGAAATAAAGACATCCTTCATCACCCCTTTCGGGTGTTTCTTCTATATCACCATGCCTTTTGGTTTGAAGAACACTGGCGCTACTTTCATGCGCATGATTCAAAAATGCCTGCTTGATCAGATCCCTCAGAATGTCGAAGCTTACATGGACGATATTTTCGTCAAGTCCCGCAAAGGCTCCGACCTGCTGCCGGACTTGGCTGAGACATTCGCCAATCTGAGGAAGTATGATATCAAGTTGAATCCGTCTAAGTGCACTTTTGGTGTTCCCGGTGGAAAGTTACTCAGTTTTCTCGTTTCCAAACTAGGAATCAACATCAATCCTGAGAAGATCAGTGCCATTACCCGAATGAAAAGCCCTATGCAAGTGCACGATGTTCAGAAGCTCACAGGTTGCCTGGCGGCATTGAGTCGATTCATTTCTCGTCTCGGTGAGAAGGCATTGCCTTTGTACCGACTGATGAAGAAGTCCGATATGTTGGAGTGGAATCCAGAAGCCGAAGCAGCATTTCTCGATCTCAAAGCCCTGCTTTCCACCTAGCCGGTGCTTGCTGCTCCGCACAGCAAAGAGCCCTTGCTCCTGTACATTGCGGCCACTAATGAGGTCATCAGTACAGTTCTCACTGTCGAGAGGGAAGAAGAAGGCAAGTCTTACAAGGTCCAACGTCTAGTCTACTACATTTATGAAGTATTGACCCCTTCGAAGCAAAGATACCGGCATTACCAGAAGCTTGTCTATGGTATTTATTTGTCAGCAAAGATGGTGGCACACTACTTTCAGGTCACTCAATTTCAGTCGTCAGCGACGCTCCGTTGTCTGAGATGCTCAACAATCGAGATGCGATTGGTCGAGTGGCCAAATGGGCTATTGAGCTCCTCTACTTTGACATCAAGTTCGAAGCTAAAAGGCAATCAAGTCTCAGGCACTTGTTGATTTCTTGTCCGAGTGGGTTGAACATCAGTAGCCAATCCAAATCCACTCAACGCATTGGAACATGTTCTTTGATGGCTCGAAAATGCTAAATGGGTCCAGTGCTGGCGTAGTTTTGGTATCCCCAAAAGGCAACAAACTCAGTTATGTCCTGTAAATTCACTTTGATTCCTCCAACAACAAGGCATAATAGGAAGCACTCTTATACAGGTTGCGTATGGCCATCTCACTCAGTGTCAAGCGCTTGATGGTTTACAGTGACTCTGATTTGGTGGTCAATCAGGTGATGAAAGAATGGGATGTCAGGAACCCTGCCAAGACTAGATATTGCAATGTCGTAATAAAGCTTGAGAAGAAGTTTGAAGGTTTGGAACTCCACCATGTTCCCCGAGTGAAGAATCAGGTAGCTGATGAGCTAGCAAAGATTGGACCCACTCGGAAGCCTGTCCCCAGCAATGTGTTTCTGGAACACCTACATTCCCCTTCGGTGCAGGAAGATCCCTTCACTGAAGAGCCCCCGCAAGATATAGGTTCCTCTAGTCCGACTGAAGTTGATGTCCCAGCGGTCATACATCTTGTCATGGAGATTCTGGTTATCATGCCCGACTGAACTATGCCTTATATTGCGTATATCCTGAGGCAAGAACTCCTAGAGGACGAAGCTGAAGCTCGACAAATTGTTCACAGATCCAAGGCTTTCACTGTGATGGATGATCAGCTCTACAGAGAAAGTGTAACTAGCGTGACACAGCGGTGCATCTCTCCCAAAGAAGGTCGAATGATCCTGGAAGAGATCCACTCAGGGACTTGCGGTCATCATGCGTCCTCCCGGATGATTGTCAGCAAAGCATACTGAGTTTGTTTCTCCTAGCCGCGTGCTAATGAGATGGCCAAGGACGTTGTTGATCACTGTGAAGGGTGTCAGTTCTACTCGAACTTGTCACACAAGCCTGCGTCTGCCTTGAAGACTATTCCACTCGTCTAGCCATTTGCTATCTGGGGTTTGGATATGGTTGGTCCCTTTCGGACAGGCCAGAGTGGATTTACTCATTTGCTTGTTGCAATCAACAAGTTTATGAAGTGGATTGAGGCCAAACCTATAAAGAAACTGAACTCTCGCACTGCGATCAAATTCATGAGAGAGACAATCTTCCGGTATGGAGTTCCCCATAGTATTATCACAAAAAATGGCTCAAACTTCAACTCGGAAGAGTTCAGACACTTCTGTTTCTCCCAAGACACTCGGGTGGATTGTGCATCTGTTGCACACCCTCAAACTAATGACCAAGCTGAGCAAGCCAATGGCCTCATCCTTCAAGGTCTAAAGCCTCGACTCATGCAAGATCTGGAACATGCAGTTGGAGCATGGGTGTCTGAGTTGCCATCTGTCCTATGGGGCTTGAGAACAACTCCCAATCGGTCGATTAGAAGCACTCCTTTCTTCTTGGTGTATGGAGCGGAAGTTATTTTGCCGAGTGATCTCCTTCACAATTCCCCTCGTGTAGATCTCTACTCCGAGGCTGAAGTGGAACAAGCACTCCAGGACGGCATGGACCTCTTGGAAGAGGAACACGAGATGGCTTTGATTTGGTCAACCGTATATCAGCAAGACCTGCGTTGCTTTCATGCAAAACATGTAAAGAGTCAGTCGTTTCATGAAGGAGATCTGGTGCTCCGAGTGGATCAATAGCGACCTCACAAGCTCGCACCAGCATAGGAAGGTCCCTTCATCGTCACCAAAGTATTGAAGAACGGAGCCTACCACCTCTACAACCTCAAGAAGCAAATCGACGAGCCCCTAGCCTGGAACGCAGATCTACTTTGACGCTTCTATACCTGAAGACTAAGCTGTTTTGATGTAATAAAAATGTTCCAGACAATGTCGTTTATGCAAGATTTGACTTCTGCAGTCTTTTGTCGATTCTAATCGCACAATCCTACAACTAGGAACACTCCAAGTGACGAGCAATCCTCTAACTCGGGGGCTTAGCTGCGAACCCGCTTTCGCCTAAATTAATAACCCTTTGGTGTGGATAGCAGTCCATCCACTCAGAAACTTAGCTACGAACCAATCTTCGTTTAAGTTCAAAACTTCTCCGAGTGATGAGCGATCCTCTCACTCGGGGGATGAAAGTGCATGTAGTCCCCATGTGTGGTTTTGGTAATTGATGACAATCCTAATGGACTAATGTTTGCATTAAGTTATACATTTGAAGGAAAGTTCCGTTTGCAATGCATGAAGAATATTGGATGAATAGAAAGATGTTTGTTCCATGGTTGATGCAAGAAGGAGATTGAATGGATTCGGAATGAATGCCATATACGTATAGTTGTGCATCAAGGTTGAGCCATGATGGATCATGATCTTGAGAGAATGATTAAAGATAATAATTCTACATATGGCTTGAAGATAGGATCATGATGTGCTCATATGTTGAGTCATGGATGGTTATGTCTTGAAGCAAGTAATTCATGTGAAGAATTCGTTGTGCCTCTCAAGAGATTGTGATGGAGCATGAAGGATAACAAATGATGACCAATATGGTATTCATGGATAAATTCTATATGGTCATATGATAATTGAGATATGGGTAATCATGTCTTGAAGAAATGAAGCATAGTGAAGAATTCAATATGGCCTTCAAGGCATCAAGATTAAGCATGGAGTAAAGATAAAGGTTTACCAAGATAAAGATCAAATAATCAAACTTTAAATGGTCAACACACAAGTGCAAACGATGCATCACATAGGATCTTGTGGCATGATAAGAAATTGTCAATTGCACTTTGTGTACTAACCCATGCTATGTGTTGTCTATGTTTATGAGGGTTAGGTTATTCTCATGGGCTCGCATCAAGAGAGAGATTCCAAGTGTCCATGAGAGTATGACATCAAATGTTCATGATCATGGTTGACAATGGCAAGTTCAAGATAACCATCCCGAAGGATCACATGCTTGAAGCTTGTGGATGATCACATGATGGACAAAGTGAAGATGAATACAAAACAAAGCTTCCCACATTGTGTATGGAAGAGCTACTTGAGGACTTCACCAATTTCTTGCCTTCAACTTGAGCCAATAAGAAACATCAACATCAAGCTCAAGTTAAAGGATCAAGTCAAAGGTATTAGTTCCTTTGGCGTTAGTGTTGTGGGGTGATGACCACCGAAGAAACATATACACTCAAGTATGGATTCTCAATAGCTATGTAGTGTTGCTCTTTTATGATTCTTGAGTTATAGGGATCCTACACTATTAATAGGGGATCAAAGGGGTTCATGATGGACTTGCTCAAGTCAACATCTTCTATACACAATTCCACTCCTATCCTATTTACCGAAGCAATACATAGCTAACTAGGTTCCACAAAGTATATGATCTAACATGTGCATACTTTGCACCTTCCATTTTGTCTTATCTTGGGTGGTTATCTATGTGATGACCTGGAGTTTTTCACTAGCTTCAAAACGAGCCCAAGATCATCAAAATCAGAGTCCGGATGAGAAAGTTATGCATGTTTTACTTTTGGGGTGCCTGCAGTTTTTGTGTCCCCCGGATATCCGGGATCTTCCCCGGAAATCCGGGCCGCCGATGTCCAGAAACTATAACGAAATGTTGTTTGTGTCCCCGGATGTCCGGGGCCTTGACCAGATGTCTGGGGCCTCAACTTTGGCCAGATGTCCGGGCCCTGCACCTTGACTCTGTTTTTGTGTTCCTATGCACACTTTAGAGCCACCGGATGTCTGGCCCGAGGTCCGGATGTATGGCCCGACACATCCACTTACACTACAAAAGCCATATTTTCACCCATGCTATATATATCCCTTCACCACTTCGTGGAGGGGTTGACCACTCAATCCAAAAGAACCCTAGAACACCAAAGTGGCTCCCTCTCACTTCTCCTACACCAAATCTCAGATCCCGGAGAGATTAGTGAGAGTTCTTGAGAGATTTTCCAATCAAGTGATAGATCCACTCACTCTCCCTCTCTTGACCAAAGGAATTCGTGGTTTGAGCAAGTCTTGAGCCTTTCCCCCTTGATCTTGTTACTGTTGGAGGTTGGAGACTCCTAGGAGGTAGGAGTGCTCCGGTGAGGAATCAACTTGTGATTTTTCCCTGGAAAGTTTGTGAAGGTTTGGAGGCCGCCTCAAGGTCTACCACTAGTGGTTGAGAATCGCCTTCGTGGTGATATCTCAAGGGGAGAATAGGGTGAGCCTTCGTGGCGTTGGTGTGCCTTCGTGGTAACATCCACCTCTATAATGGTGACTAGATTCCCTCCAAGGAAGTGAACATAGGTATACATCCTCGTCTCCGTGTCTTCGGTTATTTCTAAGCCTAGCCACTACTTGTGGTTTACTTTGGCCACTTGACCTAGCATTCACTATATATATTGTCATCCTCATTATATTGTGTTGGTTACCATATCATAGAGATTATTTAGGCGAACACTTTATAGTCCGCAATTCATACTTGCTACTATTGATATATCTTGTGCTTAGTGTGAATTGCTAGCTTGTAACATTCATTTCCATATCTTGTGATATACATTGGGTAAGTTTGTGTAACTTACTTGTGCTTACTCATATCCTCATTGTTCTCATCTTTTTCATCCTATGTTGTTGGTGCACTTAGTAAGCCTAGTATATTTAGGATTTGTCCTTGAAAAGTATCCGCTTAGTTTATTTTTGCATTAGGATATATCCAAATCCGTAAAAGATTTTAAAATGCCTATTCACCCCCCTCTAGGCGACATCGTGGTCTTTTCAATTGGTATCAGAGCTAGGTCTCTCCTTATTAGGCTTCACCGCCTAGAGAGTAACGATGTCGACTAGTGAACTAGTGCACGATGACACATTTTGTTTTAATGGCACAAATTACATTATGTGGAGATTACACATGCTTTGTCACTTTCGGGCCATGGGTCCAAATGGTTTACGGATTGTTGTTGTAGGGGATTCAAATCTAAAGGATATACAATCTCCATCACTTGAGGATATGCATCTTGATAGTGAAGCCTTAAGTGTCATTCACCAAGCTATAACCTCTGAGGTGTTCAACTCAATCTCGATTTGTTTGTTGGCTCATGAGGCTTGGACCAAACTTGAAGTTACATATGGTGGGTCCAACCTTATGGGAGCCAATGCTATTTGGGAGGAAGTGATGGAATACCTCTCTATTGCCTCCACCTCCGATTGCTTGGACACTTCAACATCTTCCACTCTGTCACAGGGTGATGACATGGTAAGTGAAGATATCTCATGGAGTGATGGTGTCAAGCTCATCATTGATGAACCATCATATAGAAATGCTAGTATTATAGGTTCCATGTACACGAGCATATCTGGCACTGAAAACGTCTTACATTCTTGTGTAGATAGTCCATGCATATCATCTAATGATTCACTCATAAAGTCTTGTGATGATATGCTTGGTCATTTGTGTTGCCATATTCAAAATGCCTTGGTTTCCTCTAGTTGTTCTATGACTAACCATCTAGAGAAAATCAAGGAAGACAAGGCACACTTGATTGATGGAGAACCCTCTTCTCCAAAAGAATCATCATCAACCCCCTTTGTTCACATGTGCCTCATGTCAAGAGGTAATGATAAGGTATCATCTTCTCTTAGTGATAATGATGATAGTTGTAATGAGAAAGATTATGATGATGACTTGACTCAAAATCTCTATGAGATTGGCAAAACTCTTCATAGAGCTAAAAATAACACTTATAAAAGGTTCAAAGATGTTCTTGCTTGCTTTGAAAAACGTAATGATTTACTTCTTAATGAGGAAGCAAAAAGTGAACAACTTGAACATGAACTTGCTAAGGCTTATCAATCTCTTAGTAACTTGAGGTCTTCAAAAGAAGAGATTGAAGTTACTCATTGTAAACTTAAATAGGATTTTGATCACCTTGACCTTGGCTACAAGAATGTCAAAGGAGAGCTCACCAAACTCTCTAAGTCTCATGAGGAACTTCAAACTACTCATGCGGAGTCTCTAGTTTCTATATGCTCCTCTCATATTGATAATGATGCTTTTGCTACTAACTCTATCTTGTGTGAAGCATCGATATTGAAAGAAAATGTTGAGTTGAGGACTCAACTTGATTTGCTAACTAGCAAGTATGGGAAATTGGAAGAAAGTCATGAAAAGCTTTCGGGCACTCATGAGGATCTTTTAATCTCTCATGATGAGCTAAAGTTAGCTCATGAGGCTATGGTCACCAAGGTAAAATCTTGTGAGTCTCATGTGGACATTAGCACATCTTCTACTCGAAATGCCTTATTGCCATGTGCTAGTCCTAGAAATTCCTCTCTACATGATATTGATACATCTTGTGATGAATTGCTCACCATGCCTTGTTGCTCTAACAATGAAGCTTCTACTTCTTCTAGTTCTTTTGTTAACACTAACCATGTAGAGGAAAATAAAGAGCTCAAGGCCCAAATCACTAGTTTGAGGAAAGACTTGGAAAAATGTTGCGATAATAATTTGAGTGTGCAAAAGGACCCTCAAGACAAAATAGGACTTGATTTCATATCCAACAAGAAGAAGTCCAAGGATAGGAAGAAGGGACAAGATCAAGTCAAGAATTCGGCCAACATTATTTGCTTCAAGTGCAAGAATGTTGGACACCATGTGAGATCTTTTCCATTGAATAATAAGGCTTCAAGTGTGAAGCATCAAGGGAAGTGGCCTCAAGTTCAATCTCAAGATAACGAAAGGCCTCTTTCCATTCTTAACCAAGATAACGTTCTCCAAGTTGAGAAGGTAAGAAGAAGATAAAGGGGAGCACATGTTGCTATATTTGCCGTGAGAAGGGACACATATCTTCATCATGTCCCAATGGTAATGTCTCTAAGCCTCCGATTGTTAATGATCATTATTCACTTAGAAAGGATAACATTGGCATTTTGTTTGCAAAGTTTGTGGACACCCAAAGTGGTTTGGGTAAAGAAAAGACCATTTGGGTTGCCAAGCCTATTGTGGCTAACTTCTTAGGACCAAACTTGGTTGGGGACCATCATGCTCAAACTTGATCAATAGGTGTGTGGAGGGCATTGGAGACTTGGCTAGTTCATAAAGAAAATTTAACCACCATTCATTTGAGAAAGCCAAGTCAAGTGGATTATCATCACATTTATCAATCCAACTCTCCTCTTTGCGGTAACTTGTACTTATATTGTTTACATTGAAAGTTACTAGCCCCTTGCATGTTTAGGTTTTACCTAACATGTGTTTGTATATGTTGTGCCTCCTAGTATGCTTGATTTGAGTTATCTAGCATGTATAGGTCGCAATGCACTTCATATATTTGTGTGTGTGGTTTCGAGATTTTATTGCTTCATTAGTTGAATCTTATTTGGCTCTTTTGAGATATTAATGGATCATCACATTATGGGGGAGTAATAAGTCATGTGCATTCCTATCTATGTGTGTTACAGCTTCATCTATATCTCACTTATAAATCTCCTTGGTGGAGTCTTAGATATGACCTCTCTCTCTCTATGTATATTGCTCTGAAAAGTGGTCTCAGCCTCCGGACCTCCGGCCCCATCGCCAGATTTCTAGGATGGCTTGGTTCCAGAATGCAAAAATTCTTGTCTCCAGGCGCCGGACATCCGGCACCTCCGACGGACATCCGGCGGGTTAGGGTTCTACTTTTTCTCAGGCCCCGGATATCTGGCTAATACCGCCGAATTTCTGACCCTCCTGCTTACCAGAGAGCCTAGAATCGACTAGGTCTGACCCCGGATGTCCGGGACCTATCCCGGATGTCCGAGAGATTAAATGTATATATATATGGGATATCACCTAGTATTTATTGTGCAAGACTATTTAGTTACTATGTGGTATATCAAGTTCATTTGAAATTCAAATTCCCTTCCATTTTTTATTTTTTGTTGGATTTCATTTGCCTCTTGTGGATAATACACGGATTATCACATTATGGGGGAGTGATATGCTTTATGCATATAAAAATCCTTGTTAATGTGAACAATTGAGGGATGGCACTTAGAATTTATATTTGAGATTATCGTATATCTCTATGGCATGCAATGCCTTGTTTACGTATGACATTCTTGTACGGTTTTGTCCATGGTTATCCTAAAAATCGTATTTGGAAAATCGTTTGATTAAAGTCATTCCAATTTTTGCTTTGCATGATGATCTATCTAATTGGAATGTTAATAATATGCGATCCATGCATTGTGTTTATTTCTAAACTCTCATGTTATGCTTGTGTTAGTATAAATGATCATGTACTTATTTGGTTTCTACAACGAATGATAACTCGAAATACCATTTCATTCGAGTTCATTATTTTGGTTTGTATGGAGTTATGGGAGTTTATTATCTCATTATTTATAATGTCCTATATCTACTTGAGTGAGATATTCCTATGAGTATGTGCGCAATGCATATCTTATATCCTCATTGGTTTTCTTTGGTTCATATGTTGAACTTTGTGTGCTATCATATGTTGATTTGTCACTTTGATTCATTTTGGACAATATGAATGACTAGTGATGTTATTGGAAGTATTAACGGTTATGTGTTCATTTGTCCAAATTGTATCTCCCTGGATTTTGGTAAGCTTGTGCATGCATATTTACTATGTGTAAATTCTCATGTCTTGTTTGCTTTAATTGATACAATATATATGGTATATACATCAAATCCTTAATAGCTACCATGTGCATAAATTCAAATTCATATCTATATGCACATACTTAAGTGGTGTTTGCCCTATATTTTGTAGTTGTGCTAACTACTTCGGACCAAATAGGTTTGGGGACCAGAATGTACTTAGAAGTGATTTAGGTACATTGGAGAAACATTGTGTGTTGGGCTTATTGATGAAGAAGGTGGTGTCACCACAAGAGAATTAGCGCCAAGCTTGGATGACTTATTGATCTACTGATTCATACCAATGCTTTCTCGGTAACAAGTATTTACTTTATGCATATACATCAATAGAGTCAACCTTGTGTAGGTTGCATCGTGGAATGATTACTAGTTAAAAATTGTGGTTCTTACATGTTCTTAAAAAAATTCACCTTATTGCAATTGCGGGTCATTTGAGAAGAAGCATATAATGAGGATCCATAAAATCATATTCATGATTCACTTATCCCAAAATATGCAAATTAAGCAATTCATTGCATATCTATTCCTAAAATGTTCTCTCATGTGAAATTTTGATGAAATTGCAAAAACACATTGCTTGTGGTATTTGCTATCTTACTTAGTAATTCATTGTTATGCAAATGATATCAATTTGTGCCATGTGCTTTGTGCCATGTGCCTTGCTCTTATGCTAGGATCATAGTTGTATAATAATGGATTCACTTATGCATATCATGTTCTTACCAATTGCGACTATTTTGTGTATGCAAGTTTCTTTGTGGATACATAGACTACTACTGTCCACTTAAAAAAATTATACATAAGAAAGTTCAGAGCTTTCCTTGATATCATTTACTCCTTGTCGGTCACCTCGTTTGTTTCCTTTCTTTGATTCGGTGGTGGTCTTGGTAAGAGGGTGAGAAGTGAGTGCTTGTATGTTTTGCATATAATCTTGTGCACTCATGTGTTTTGAATATATGTTGGACCCATACTTATCATGATGCTCAAATTGGGTATTGATATTATATCTTGTCCAGATATGTTTTTTCCCGATCTTTTGAATGTTTTTCTCACATGTAGAATGCTTATTCTCATAGCATAGTATCTTGTTGCATTCTGTAGATCCTAAGCTCCTCAAATTTTCATCATTGAATATGCACATTTGATTTTCACTCACATTTTGTAACATGCACACATTAAGGAGGAACTCATACTATATTGGCTTCTAGATTTTCCGATTTTTGGCATTTTTTGCCAATGGGGGAGAAGTTTAGAGGGTTTAAAGATAAGTGTTCTTAGTTTGCTTGTTGTCACTCATGCTTACCTACCCTTGTTATATATGTGTGTTGCATGGATGAGTAATGTATATACTATATAGAGAAAACTTCACCTAGTTTGCGTCAACCAATATATGCAATGACATTCAAAGTTCATTCACACATGCATATATTATGGGGGAGTTTGCTCTATATATTGTGGGTGTGCTATCATCAAATTCTTGTGTAGTGTTTGATGCTAGTACAACCGGTTTTGATAATTTCAAGTATCTTTGTGGCACTTGATGTTGTCAAAACCACATCAAGTATACAAGTTATCCTCAGATGAATTGCATACTTGTTCTAAAATTCAATATATAAACCATCTTATTGAGATTGTCATCAACTACCAAAATGGGGGAGATTGAAAGTGCATCTAGTCCCCATGTGTGGTTTTGGTAATTGATGAAAATCCTAATGGACTTATGTTTGCATTAAGTTATACATTTGAAGGAAAGTTCCATTTGCAATGCATGAAGAATATTGGATGAATTGAAATATGTTTGTTCCATGGTTGATGCAAGAAGGAGATTGAACGAATTCAGAATGAATGCCATATACGTATAGTTGTGCATCAAGGTTGAGCCATGATGGATCATTGTGACAGCCCAAGTGTTGTCTCTACCTTTTATGGCATGTAATCTATTGTATGAACCTTGTGGCATAAGCTTAATGTATGATTTGCACCTTGTCTTCCATGCCTTGTTCTTGCATTCATGCATCATGCATCATAGCATCCATCATGCCATGTCCTTGCTTGTTGTGGTTGAGTGTGTCTTGTATTGTGTTGGGGTGATGTGACCTTGTGTGATGTGGTTGGAGCTATGTGTACAATCTCCTTCTTCTTCCCCTCTCTTTTTCTTTTCAACAAAACCCCAACTAATGCCTTTATTCCCATGGTATTTTATATTAAGATTAAGTTGATATTTAAATTATTTAAAAATGTTCAAGTGCTAGCCTAATATGTTTTAAGCTTGTGAGTGTGGTTCTTTTGTTGATTTGAGCTTTATGCATTTGGGGTATTTAAATAACAAGGGGCTGCCTATTTAAAAAATATTAAAATTACTTGCCCTAAAAATCAACTTAATATTTTTGTTAAATAGTGCATATTATTTTCTTTACAATGGTATTTTTGTTGCACCAAAATTCCTTTTATTTTACACTAGGGTTTTTTATCTTGTGTTGTGGTGTTTTAATAAGGGAAAAACCTTCTTTGATTTATTTGTTTGAGAGGGAGAGTCAGAGTGGGCTTGCCTTCCCCGTGGCCCAACCCGCTCGGGGAATGGTTACCTGCTCCCGTTCCCCTCCATCAGGCTTCAGTGAGAGAGAGAGCCGCTCTGCCGTCGCCTTTTCCATCGCCCATCGCCGTCAGCCCATGGCTATATAGCCTCCCTCAGTGTGCGTGCCCCCTCGGCTAGGGTTCCTCTCCTCCCCGCCGCCGCCGCATCTCCCATCTCCCCCTCCATCTCTCTCCCTCCTCTCTTCTTCCTCCCTACCAGGTAAGAAATTCAGAGAGTTCAGAGATTGTCGCTAGTCGTTGTCGCCGCCGACGTCGCATCTCCGGTGGAACCCTTCGTGTCCAAGATGGCGTGGCGAACGTGGCTCGTCCCTGCATTTCCGTTCCCGACGTTAGATCGCCGTGGGAGGCTCCAAGGTGTCATCTTCTTCCTCGTCACCGTGGGTCATCGTCGGGACTGCTTCCCCTTCGTCGCCGGCGTCGTCTCTGCCTCTTCTTCCTCTTCGTGTGTCCAGGTCGCCGTCGTCCTCCACTAGGTGAGCAATCGCCACGCAGCCTCCTCCCCTTGTAGCTAGTGCCGTCGCCGTCGTGTTCGTGTCACCGCCGGTTAGTAAGGCGCGTGCTTGAGCTTGCCTCCATCCCCCTCGTCGCAAGATGAGCGGAGGGATGGGTTCCCCATAGTGTCCATAGTCCTCATGGTAGCTCCCCCTCACCGAAGAGGCCGTAGTCGCCGACAATCGTCGTCGCTGCGCTGTTTGTCACCGTGCGTGTGTAGTCGTCAGTTTCGTCAGTTAAGTGTTGTGCATGTGTGTATTAGAGGGCCAGTGCTCCTCCTCTGTTAACAATCCTGTGCGTAGCGGAGTGGTAGGCACCAAGGGAAATGACCAGGAGGTCATGGGCTCGAGCCCGAGCCACCCCATTTTTCTTTTCTTTTCTTTTTTTCCCTCTTGCTAAGATGTATGTATGTATGTATGTGTAGGGACATGTTTTCTTTGTTTTCCTGTTGTATAGAGTGTGTGTATGTGTATGTGCATGTGAGTATGCACATATGCATGATGACGAGGATATGTACCTAGGGTAGGGTCCTAGGCACGGCCTACATACCCTACCTAAGGACACCACATGGGAGGACTTGAAGATCAAGCATGAACTTCTGAGTGGATCCCTGGAGACGTTCGAAGTCACTCGACATTAATCCACTCAAAGACTCCCTCTCTCACTCGGTAGTCGCGTATCATGCAGAAGACCTCGCTTTCACTCGACGCCAAAAGACTAGGAGCCATCATCAAGAGCCCAACGGGCAGACGCTGGTTCAATGGTCATTAATAGCTTTTATTACGTACGTTACCTGTAACGGCAGACTTTAATCCCATGACCAGGTCCTTTGATGCAGGGCAGTTGTGAGGGGCAGCAAACTCTATATAAGCCACCCCTCCCCTCCTGCACAAGGGTTCACAACCACTGTAATCTTTACATTCCACACGACATAAAGCTCCCGAGCATTGAGACGTAGGGTTGTTACCTCCACGAGAGGGGTCTGAACTCATACATCCGTGTGTACACCCTCGCCGTAGCTAGGACTCTGCCCTCTCTCTTCGTACCCCTACCATCTACTGTTAGTCTCGTTCCCACGATAGTTCACGCCCACTGTGGGGCAGGCATCTAAGCAACTTTTGGTGAGGTTGCGGTTTTCATCCTTCAACATGTCTTCCGGCGGTGTTTTTGCTCTGGGCCACGAGATCCGTTTCGGAGCACTCACCTTCATTGCCGACGATTTGGCATGGCTCTAGGAGGCGCCTCTCGATGTCGAGGCGCTCCCGGTCCGTGGGGCTGCGCACTTTCGCGTGAGCCCCTGCGGCATGTTGCTGCGTCAGTCGTCGACCCCCTATGCGTTGGCTCCTCTTGCCGTTCGCGGTTGCAAGCGGTCCGGCCGCTCACGACTCCAGCGGTGGGTCGAACACGCAGCGGCGCGTCAAGCTTCTCCGTAGGTTGCAGTGCTCGAGCCCTCCGTGTCCCTTCATGGCGTGTTCGAGTCGGATTCCGATCCATCCGATGTGCCTTCCGAGTGCGAAAGCTGTGATCCCGCAGCGGAGGTCTTGATGGCGGGATCTCATCAGAGTTCACCGCCTGGCTTCGGCCGTGTCAAGCGCGAGGCTCGAGGTCCGTCAAACGTGCAACTGCATCGTGATGAGGAGGTCCTCCATACCCCCATCGTCGGCGCGACTGCCGAGGCCCAAGCTTTGGAGGCCGTGCACATTCGTCTGGAAGAGCTCCAGGCAGAGATTGACGAGCACGCTCGCCAGCGCCCGCCGTGCCCCAGTCGACGTCATCAACAACCGTTTCCGACTGGATCCCACAATGGAGTTGAGGTATACCAAACTCCTGTGCTAAATGTTGTTACTGCTGCTAGGATAGCAGATTCCATTCAGCCGTCCCGGTCAGAGGCTGGTAGAGGGCTGTTGCAGATCCGGGCGCTGTTGGATGCGGCGCAACATCAGAATTCAGCAGTTTCTCATTCTCGTAACAGGATATATAGTAATTCACCCAAGGTAGAGACCATTCAGTTGACACATAGCCCTAGATCGCCGTTGCATCATCGAGGCGGTGGTTTTCATGAAGGGCAAGACAGAGATCAGCATCACCATGAAGACCACCGTCGAGTGCCCACTCCTTCGCGGAGTGGTCCGTACGCGCCTCGGCACCAAGACAACAGGCACTCCCGTGGTGATGAGCGGGACGGGAACTTTGACGCCCGCACCTATCTGGTTTAGAAGCGGATCAACAAGAGAAGAGCCTACAGGGAAGGACTCGACAGAGATGTTCCGAGTGGAAGCTCAACTGTGGTGTCTGGTCCTGAGTGTTTTAGCAGAGCTATACGTTCTGCAGAGATTCCCCCCAATTTCAGAATGGCGACAGGGATCAGAAAGTTTTCTGGTGAAACAAAACCAGAGACTTGGTTAGATGATTACCGAGTGGCTGTGCAGATTGGCGGCAGAAATGACAATGTCGCAATGAAGCACCTGCCCCTCATGTTGGATGGTTCAGCTCGAGCTTGGTTGAATCATTTGGCTCCTTCCAGCATACATTGTTGGGAAGACCTTGCCCGAGTGTTTGTCCGGACCTTTGACGGCACCTGCAAGAGCCCCGCGGGTCTGGTCGACTTACAGCACTGCTTCCAGAAACCCAATGAAACCTTAAGGGATTATATTCAGTGATGGTCCACCCTGCATCATACGATGGAGAATGTGTCAGAACACCAGGCTGTTTGTGCCTTCAAGGCCGGTGTGAGATACATGGAGTTGTACCTGAAGTTCGGGCACACTGGTGACATTTCACTCGGCAAGATGATGGAAATTGCCACTCGCTATGCTAATGGCGAGGAAGAAGACCGCCTCCGTAGCGGCAAAGGAAAAGCAGTCGCCAACGAGTCTGATGGCGGCAACAATCAGAAACAGAAGCGAAAGGCTGAAGACCCGGCTCCGACAGAGGCAGCAGCACTGGCGACTCAGTCGGAGAACAAGGGCAAAGCCAAAGCTCAGTATGCCCCCAAGAAGGGGAAAGGTCAGTCAGGAACTGATATCTTGGATCAGCCATGTGTAATTCACATGAGGAAAGATGCAAAGGGCAACCTGATTTTTCCCAAGCACACTACTCGACAGTGTCGAACCCTTATCCAGCAATTCAAGGGAGACCAGTCGAGTGCGAAGTCTCCTGAAAAAGAAGATGAAGATGAGGAAAAGGAAACATTCCCAGATGTCACTACAACACTAGTGATCTTCGCTGATGTCGAGAGCAAGAGTCGTCTGAAAGTCATCAATAGAGAAATCAACATGGCTGTGCCAGACACCCTCACCTACCTCAAATGGTCTCAATATGTAGTCACATTCGACCAGACAGACCATCCTGCTCGTGTGGCCACTCCCGGTCGACAGGCTCTGGTAGTTGATCCGGTGGTGCATGGGACTCGACTCAGAAAGTTCCTCATGGACGGCGGTAGTGGCCTGAACATTCTGTATGCAGATACCCTGAAAAGGATGGGCATTCCAATGTCCCGTCTGAGCGAGAGCAGCATGCAGTTTCATGGGGTCATCCCAAGAAAGAAGGCCAAATCACTCAGCCAGATAGCATTGGATGTGTCATTCGGAGATAGCAAAAATTTCTGAAAAGAAAAGTTGACATTTGAAGTCATGGATTTCAAGAGTGCTTACCACGCCATCTTGGGTCGACCCGCTTATGCATGTTTCATGGCCCGACCATGTTACGTGTATCTCAAGTTGAAAATGCCAGGCCCTAAGGGCGTGATCACGGTCACTGGCAATCGACAACGGGCCGAAGAGTGTCTCCAGCAAGGATCCAAGATCGCCGATCAACAGATGGCCATGGTCAAGCTGGAAGAGTACAAGAAAACCGCTGACCCTGCTGATTTGCTCCGCGCAAAAAAGCCGGCTTCTGAGTCGGCATTTCAGTCGGCAGGGGAAGTGAAGAAGGTGCACATCCACCCAACGGATCCAACTGCTGCCCCGACAAATATCTCAACAACACTCGATAGTAAATAGGAAGCTGAGCTCATCCAGTTCCTCTGTGAGAACTGGGATATCTTTGCATGGAAGCCTGCTGACATGCCGAGAATTCCCAGGGAGCTGGCTGAGCATCGTCTGCGAGTGGATCCGAAGGCCAAGCCCATCAGGGAGCATTTGCGTCGATCCGCGGCGGAGAAGCGCAAGGCAATCGGAGAAGAAGTAGCCCGTCTCTTGCAAGCCAAGTTCATTCGGGAGATTTACCACTCCGAGTGGCTCTCGAATGTTGTGATGGTGCCCAAGAAAGATAAGTTATTGCGCATGTGCATTGACTTCAAACATCTCAATAAGGTGTGCCCAAAAGACCATTTTCCGCTCCCCCGCATAGATCAAATTGTTGACTCGACAGCGGGGTGCGAGCGTTTATCATTTTTGGATGCCTATTCTGGGTACCATCAGATCCTTCTGTATGGCCCGGACAAAATAAAAACAGCCTTCATCACCCCGTTTGGGTGCTTTTGCTACATCACCATGCCTTTTGGTCTTAAGAATGCCGGCGCTACTTTTATGCGCATGATTCAGAAATGTTTACTCGACCAGATCCCTCGGTATGTCGAGGCGTACATGGACGATATAGTTGTCAAGTCCCGCAAAGGTTCCGACCTGCTGGCTGACTTGGCTGAGACATTCACCAATCTGAGGCGATTCGACATAAAGCTGAATCCGGCCAAATGTACCTTCGGTGTCCCTGGCGGCAAGTTGCTCGGTTTTCTCGTTTTCGAGCGAGGAATTGATGTTAATCTCGAGAAGATCAGCGCCATTACCCATATGAAGACTCCCGTGCGAGTGCACGATGTTCAGAAGCTCACAGGTTGCTTGGCAGCATTGAGTCGATTCATTTCTCGTCTTGGTGAGAAGGCTCTGCCCTTATATCAGTTGATGAAGAAGTCCGACACATTCGTCTGGATTCCCGAAGCCGAAGCAGCGTTTGTTGAGCTCAAAGCCCTACTCTCCACCCAGCCGGTGCTTGCCGCTCCTGCCAGCAAAGAGCCCTTGCTCATGTACATCTGCCACAAATCCGGTCGTTAGTACAATGCTGACCGTCGAGCGAGAAGAGGAGGGTAAAGCCTATAAAGTCCAGCGGCCAGTTTATTATGTCTCGGAAGTATTGTCCCCCTCAAAGCAAAGATATCCACACTATCAGAAGCTGGTGTATGGTATTTACCTATTAGCGAAGAAGGTGGCACATTATTTCCAAGACCATTCGATCTCAGTTGTCAGTGATGCTCCTTTATCCGAGATTTTCAATAATCGCGATGCATCAGGTCGAGTGGCTAAATGGGCAATTGAGCTTGGACACTTTGACATCAGATTCGAGGCCAAGAAGGCAATCAAGTCCCAAGCATTGGCAGATTTCATGGCCGAGTGGACTGAACAGCAACAGCCCATCCAAGTTCACTCGACACATTAGACAATGTTCTTCGACGGCTGCAAAATTTTGAATGGGTCCGGCGCTGGTGTTGTTTTGATATCCCCAGAGGCGACAAGCTCAGCTATGTCTTGCAGATTCATTTTGATTCCTCCAACAATGAGGCAGAATATGAAGCAGTTTTGTATGGGTTGTGCATGGCTATATCACTCGGTGTCAAGCACCTAATGGTTTATGGCGACTCAGATTTGGTGGTGAATCAAGTGATGAAAGAATGGAATGTTAGAAACCCCGCCATGACCGGATACTGCAATGCAGTCCGGAAGTTGGAGAAGAAATTTGAAGGCCTGGAACTTCACCATGTTCCTTGACTGAAAAATCAAGCTGCTGATGAGCTGTCCAAGATTGGCTCCACTCGACGGCCTGTCCCCAGCGGGGTGTTCCTGGAGCATTTGCACACTCCTTCGATTCAAGTGGATCCCTTCACCGAAGAGCCCCCACAAGCTTTGAGCTCCTCTGACTCGACTGAAGTCGATGTTCCTGTTGTGATTGACCTGGTCATGGAGATGCTAGTTATCATTATCGACTGGACTGTGCCATACATTGCCTATATCCTCAGACAAGAGCTCCCTGAAGATGAAGCAGAGGCTCGACAGATTGTGCGCAGGTCCAAGGCTTTCACTGTGATGGGAGATCAGCTATTCAGAGAGAGCGTGAGTGGTGTCACCCAGCGCTGCATTTCCCTCGAGGAAGGTCGGATGATTCTAGACGAAATCCACTCGGGAACTTGCGGCCATCATGCATCTTCAAGGGAGATCGTCGCTAAAGCATACCGAGCTGGTTTTTATTGGCCGCGAGCAAATGAGATGGCTAAGGACATCATTGATCACTGCGAAGGCTGCCAGTTCTATGCGAATCTGTCACACAAGCCAACATCTGCTCTGAAGACAATCCCTCTCGCTTGGCCGTTTGTAGTTTGGGGACTCGACATGGTTGGTCCCTTCCGACCTGGAAAAGGAGGACTCACCCACCAGTTGGTAGCAGTCGACAAATTCACTAAGTGGATTGAAGCCAAGCCCATCAAGAAGCTGAATTCCCGCACGACAGTCACGTTCATGAGGGAGATCATTATCTGGTACGGCATTCCGCACAACATCATCACAAACAACGGCACTAATTTTGACTCGGAAGAATTCAGGAGATTCTGTAACTCCCAAGGCACCCGAGTGGATTACGCTTCCGTTGTACATCCTCAAACCAATGGGCAAGTTGAGCGGGCTAATGGTCTCATTCTGCAAGGTCTGAAGCCTCATCTCATGCGCGATTTGGATCATGCCACTGGTGCATGCGTAATTGAGCTATTGTCTATTTTGGGGGGATTGAGGACAACGCCTAATCGGTCAACTGGACGAACTCCTTTCTTCCTTGTCTATGGTGCTGAAGCCATATTGCCGAGTGACTGAGCCCACAATTCTCCTCGAGTGGAACTATATTCTAAGGTTGAAGCTGTACAGGCCAGACAGGATGGGGTAGATCTTCTAGAGGAGGAGCGTGAGATGGATCTAATCCGGACCACTGGCTATCAGCAAGACCTACGGCGCTTCCATGCAAGGAATGTCAAAAGCCGAGCGTTCCATGAAGGAGATTTGGTTCTCCGAGTGAATCAACACCGATCTCACAAGCTTGCTCCTACATGGGAAGGCCCTTTTGTCGTCACTAAGGTGCTAAACAACGGAGCCTATCACCTATATAATCTCATGAAACAAATAGATGAGCCACGAGTCTAGAACGCAGACCTGCTCCGGCGTTTTTACACTTGAGACAAGAGTTTTTTGATGTAATAAGAGTACTTCATCAATGCAATTCGTGTTTCTGCGATTAATACTTCGTCGATTCCAACCGTGCAGTTACATTCTTGGGGATACTCCGAGTGATGAGCAACCCTCACACTCGCAGGCTTAGCTGCGAAACATGTTTTGCCAAAGTTAAAAACCCTCTCGGGTGGATAGTAGTCCATTCACTCGACGACCTATTTGCGAATCCGTCTTTGCTTGGGTTCAAAAAAAAAGTCATCGAGTGGATAGTAATCCATTCACTCGACAACTTAGCTGCGAAGCAACATTAGCCCAAGTTCAAAAATACTCCAAGTGACGAGCAATCCTCACAATCGGGGGCTTAGTTGCAAAACATGTTTCGCGTAAGTTAAAAACCTCGTCGAGTGGATAGTAATCCATTCACTCGACAACTTAGCTACGAATCGACATTCGCCTAAGTTCAAATATAGTTTGAGTGATGAGCGCACTCGAGGACTTAGCTGTGAAACACGTTTTGCCTAAGTTAAAAACCTCGTTGGGTGGATAATAATCCATTCACTCGACAACTTTGTTGCGAATCAACATTCGCCTAAGTTCAAAAATACTCTGAGTGATGAGCAATCCTCACACTCGGGGGCTTAGCTGCGAAACATGTTTCGCCTAAGTTAAAAACCCTGTCGGGTGGATAGCAGTCTATTCACTCGACGGCCTATTTGCGAATCCGTCTTCGCTTAGGTTAAAAAAAAATGTCGAGTGATGAGCAATCCTCACACTCGGGGACTTAGCTACGAAACACGTTTCGCCTAAGTTAAAAACCTCGTTGGGTGGATAATAATCCATTCACTCGACAACTTAGCTGCGAATCGACATTCGCCTAAGTTCAAAAATACTCCGAGTGATGAGAAATCCTCACACTCGGGGGCTTAGCTGCGAAACATGTTTCGCCTAAGTTAAAAACCCTATCGGGTGGATAGCAGTCCATTCACTGGACGACCTATTTGCGAATCCGTCTTTGCTTAGGTTAAAAAAAATACGCTGAGTGATGAGCAATCCTCACACTCGGGGGCTTAGTTGCGAAACACGTTTCTCCTAAGTTAAAAACCTCGTCGAGTGGATAGTAATCCATTCACTCGACAACTTAGCTACGAATCGACATTCGCCTAAGTTCAAATATACTTCGAGTGATGAGCAATCCTCCCACTCAAGGACGTAGCTGCGAAACACGTTTTGCCTAAGTTAAAAACCTCGTCGAGTGGATAGTAATCCATTCAATCAAAATTCGCCTAAGTTCAAATATACTTCGAGTGATGAGCAATCCTCACACTCGAGGACGTAGCTGCGAAACACGTTTTGCCTAAGTTAAAAACCTCGTCTAGTGGATAGTAATCCATTCACTCGACAACTTAGCTGTGAATCGACGTTCGCCTAGGTTCAAATATACTTCGAGTGATGAGCAATCCTCACACTCGAGGACTTAGCTGCGAAACACGTTTCGCCTAAGTTAAAACCTCGTCGGGTGAATAATAATAATCCATTCACTCGACAACTTAGCTACGAATCGACATTCGCCTAACTTCAAAAATACTCCGAGTGATGAGCAATCCTCACGTTCGAGGGGCTTAGCTGTGAACACGCTTCGCCTAAGTTAAAAGCAAACTCGGTCGAACAGATGATCGAAAGCCAAATTCGAACAAAATCCAAAGGGTAAACCATGGATAAACGTTTTGTATGAAAGCAAATGTGCTCAGACCCAACACCTGAACGAAGTTTTTAAGGATACAAATCCACTCGGCATACCGAGGCAAATTTAACTGTTTCTTTCAAAGACATCTTTTTCAAGCAGGAGACAGACTGACGGGCTCGATGAAAGTGTCCAGGTCGATGCCGTCGGCGATTCTGGTGGCCGCTTCGATGCAGGTCTCCATGAAGTCCTCGAACTGGAGTTTCTGCTTGTTGACCATTTGAAGCTCCTTCAGCCTCTCCTCCTTCACGTCCCTGCAATGGACCCTGACGAGTGATAACGCCACATCGGCCCCACAACAAGCAGCAGATTTCTTCCAGGCCAACACTTGACTTGGAAGTTCGTCCAGACGAGCCATCATAGAGCTGAGGTCGAGCTGAAGGGTGTCCTCCGGACATAGCTCTTTGTCGATTCTCTCCATCACAGACTTTAGCCGGACAAGATATGCCTGGACGCCCTGGAGCCGGAAATTGAGTCAGAGCATGTTCATGGCCACCGCGTCTGCCACAGGTGACTTGGTGGGATCCAGATTGGGCTCAACCTCCTCCGTCTCCTTCTCAAAGTCTTGGCAGAATTCTGTTGAACAATGGGGAATGGGAGGAGAATTGGTGAACTGCGACCCTCAAAGATTTTACAAAGCTCAGTCGACAAAAATACTTACCGTCGAGCAGAATATACATCTTCCTGCAGAACTCGCCCAAATGCCTCTCCAGGCCATTGCTCCTCTTGTTCATCTGCTCGGCCCTTTTGACAAGGTCCGCGCTCCTGCTTCAGCTTGGTGTTCTCCTCTTCCAGCTTCTGGGTAGCCGCCAGCTTCTGATCTGCAGCTTCAGCTTTTTCCCTGGCCACCCGTTGGGCGTCCGCGAGTGCCTTGTCCTTCTCCTCTAGTGCCTTCTTCATGGAATCTAAAGAAACAACATTGTTGAGTTGCGCTTGGGGTCGACGGTTTTCATTGCGCACGTCTGTTCGAGCGAGAGCACTTGGTTCAAAACATGGAAAGTGAAGATGGGAAGGCTGACAATCGACAGTAATTACCTCCCAGAGACTTGAGCTCAGCATGCACTCACTCTAGGGCGTTGTTGGTGACCGCCAGGTCCACGTGCAATCGGTTCCTCTCATCCTCCATGATCTTGTACTGCGTCCCAAGTTCGCAAGCCGTCTGGAACCCACAAAAGACAGGAGTTCAATGAGCAAGTAGTTCATGGACAGTTGACTGAGTTATGAACACTGGCGAATGATCATCTTGGAAGAATTCAAGCAGAAAATCCACTCGACATGTTGAGTGACTGTGGCGCTCCGTGTGCCATAAACAAATTCAAAAGCTGTCTCTCTTAAGACCCCTGCCGATGCAAGCATTCGAAAGCGGTTTCGGGGACTACACCCAGTGGGTGTGCTAAGAGCGCCCCCACTGAGATGGTTAACTCTCGATCCGTCGAGTAACTCGTCAGAAAAAAACGCTCGACATGTCGGGTGACCCCAGTACCATGCGTACGACAAGTTTTCAAGCCTACTGTTTATCGTTTGCGATGAACAGTAGCCTCGGGGACTACACCCACTGGGTGCACTTAGCGTGCCCTCACTGGTTATTCAAACATTCGACAAGGTCCCTATCACGACACTCGACCCTGTCGAGTGACGCGCCTCTCTACTCTATGAAGTGCAGTCTATCCTTATGCAGCGTCATATCATGGTTTGCCACTAATGTCCATGAAACCTGCAAGGTAGCTACGAAGTGGTGTGATTCAAAAACAAAATGTATCCCGTATACAATAAACTCTAAAAAAACCTGCCGATGCAAGCATTCAACAGCGGTCTTGGGGACTACACCCAGTGGGTGCGCTAAGAGCGCCCCCAGTGAGACGGTTAATTCTCGATCCATCGAGTAACTCGTCAAAAAATACACTCGACATGTCGAGTGACACTAGTACCACACGTACTATCAATCCCAATCCTACTCGACTATGATCCGATCTATTCGAGTGGAGAAAGTTCAAACATTCTACGGTAATCACCCAGTGGGTGTACAACAGCCAAGAAAAGACAAGAATTCAATCAATAATGGACTTACAATCGAACTTACTCGGACATTGGTGCGGAGGGCTGCGCTGACATCAAAAGCCAGTTTGCTGGCCTCGTACGCCTCCTTGGTCCTCAGCATGAGCTGCTCCGCCTGGATCATGGCTTCCTTCACAGCCCCGGTTTGATCTTCCGGGGTGCGATGCAGAGAGAAGGCCGTCACAGGTGGGGTTGGCATGGTTGCAGGAGCAGCTGAGGCAGTCTGAGAGGGCCCGGTTGGAGTCGACGCCACAACGGTCGAAACAGTTGGAGGAGCATGCGATAGAGGTACTGCAGGTTCAGCCCTGGGTTGTGTCGAGCCACCCCCTGGGAAGACTCTGCAGTCGACTGCTGAAGTGCTTGCGCCGATGATGTGAGAGCGCGAAGTGCCGAGTCGCTCCTCGTCGTCCTCCACCTGAATGACCTCTGCATCAACAACCGACGGTGTTAACATTCACATATGTCGAGTTCCATTAGGATGAACCAACAACTATCTAACCTCTATGAGAAGTGGCCGCGTCAGCAGTGTCGACATCCATTGCATCCCTCCATCTCGATGAGGCGAAGACACAGATGTAGCAGCTCTGACGAATTGAGTGGCATTCGGTCAAATACAACTCTAGACTTCAGTCGACATAACAAGTACGGAAATAAACTCTTACGTGGAGACGACAGGCAATGCCACCCTCATGCAAGGCAGAGCCTTGCGAGGCTTGGTGACAGCTTGCTTGGGCTCCTTAGCCAGTTTTTCGCTCGGCTCAGCGGTCGAGGGGCGGCTGCGCTTCAGGTTCTTGCTAGGGCCCGGAGCCCTGTCCTCAACAGTCGACGGATCTTGGCGGGACTTGGTGCGACTTTCATGGCGGGGAGGTGACTCGATTTCTTCCTCGCCGGAGTCCTCGTATTCTTCCTCGGAGTCGGAAGAACCGTCGGTGTCCACACTGCCACCCTCGCTCACCACGTCGTCTTCAGCATGGTTCCCGTTAGGAACAGGCGAGTGCATGTGCGTCCATTCCTGCATGATTCAAGCAAAGCAGTCAGTTCAATATATCACTCAACAGTACAATACATCAGTCGACATTACACAACTCACCAGGTTCTTCGGCGGGTTTTCGTCCGAATATGGCCGGATCCTCTTGGCTTCCAAAGGATTGTCGCAGGCCTCGGTGATGCTACGGAGCCATTGCTCGACAGTTTTCTGAGGAACTTCCTCAGGATGCGCCCTTGTCGAGTCCTCAGGGCCCGCGTAGTGCCACATGGTGTGGTCTCTAGCTTGGAGCGGCTGGATACGTCGACTGAGAAATGTCTCCAACAGATCCATGCCGGTCACCCCGCCCCGGATTAGCTGCACCACCGCTTCAACCAAGATGCCTACTTGGACGTGCTCCTCTTCAGTCACCTTCAGGGACTTGGGAATAGCCAGACGGTTGGGTGTGTATGGGGGAAGGCCAGTCGACATATTGGGCGATGCCGCATCCTTGCAGTAGAACCAGGTCGACTACCAACCCCTTACAGACTCAGGAAAGTTCATGGCGGGGAAGGAGCTGCGAGCTCTTTTCTGAACTCCTAATTCTCCGCACAACTGGAGCACGTGGGTCTTCCCATCGACGGGGAGGGCTTTCTTCATAGTCTGGGATCTGACCGTGAAGAGGTGTTTGAACAATCCCCAATGGGGAGGGCAGCCCAGGAAACATGCACACAAAGTGACGAATGCAGACAGATAGGCTATGGTGTTGGGCGAGAGGTGGTGCAGTTGGGCACCGAAAAAATTCAGAAAGCCCCTAAAGAACGGGTGGGGTGACAGAGAAAAATCTCATTCGACGTGGGAGAGAAGGAGGACCCACTCCCCATCGTGCGGCTCCGGCTCATGCTCCTCCCCCGGCAGCCTCCAGGCGCCGTCCGCCACGAGCCCGTCGGAGACGAGGCCCTCCATGTCTTCACGGGTGACGACAGAGGGGAGAAAATCCCCCTGCATCCAGCCCGCCGACGCGGTGAAGCAGGTGGTCGAGGGTTTCTTGCCCTTGAGCTTCACCGCCCCCTTCTTCGCTCGCTCCAGCTTCTCCGTCGGATTCTTCATCTTTGTCGCGGCGGCTCTCGTCAAGGGAGATCGGAGTTGGGCGCTGGGAGCGGAGAAAGCGGAGGAAAAGAGAGAAAGAACTGGCGGAGGTACTGTGCAAACCACAGAGAAGACAACTTTATACGTTGCCGAGTGTCTCACTGACCAGTGGACCTGCAAGGTTACCGCACACGCCAACCGCTGATAGCGCTCGGTACGTGGCGATACGACCGGCATGAAAATCGAGGCATCGCGCCCCCACTTGCCCCGATCGTGGTGTAATCTTGGCGCGAGCGCGCGCGCTTCCCAAATTTTCGTATCCCGGAAAATCTGGGTGTGTCAGACCGACCCGTTGCCTCCCAAGATATTACCAACTCACTCGGACCAAAACAAATGCTAAAGATCCACTCGGACACCTTTAAGGCTGAATGGATACGGGCAAGCGGAGAAGAATTCAATCGACACAAGTTTTGTTGAAGCCCCGAATATCATTCGGAAGATTTTGCGTGTTGACCCTGAATGAATTCTAATGCTCATAGTTCAATCGACACAAGTTTCATGGAAACCCCAAATATCATTTGCAGGATCTGATGCACTAACTCAAGGCCCTCGAAGATACCTCTTTCCACCACTCAAACCCTGATCCATTCGGGGGCTAATGACGAGGATATGTACCTAGGGTAGGGTCCTAGGCACGGCCTACATACCATACCTAAGGACACCACATGGGAGGACTTGAAGATCAAGCATGAACTTCCGAGTGGATCCCTGGAGACGTTCAAAGTCACTCGACAGTAATCCACTCGGAGACTCCCGCTCTCACTCGGTAGTCACGTATCACTCGGAAGACCTCGCTTTCACTCGACGCCAGAAGACCAGGAGCCATCATCAAGAGCCCAACGGGCAGACGCTGGTTCAATGGACATTAATAGCTTTTATTACGTACGTTACCTGTAACGACAGACTTTACTCCCACGACCAGGCCCTTCGATGCAGGGCAATTGTGAGGGGCAGCGAACTCTATATAAGCCACCCCTCCCCTCCTGCACAAGGGTTCGCAACCACTGTAATCTTTACATTCCACATGACATAGATCTCTCAAGCACTGAGACGTAGGGCTGTTACGTCCACAAGAGGGGCCTAAACTCATACATCCATGTGTACACCCTCGCCATAGCTAGGACTCTGCCCTCTGCCTTCGTACCCCTACCATCTACTGTCAGGCTCGTTCCCACGACACATGAGCTTGTGAGTGTGTGTGCTTCATGCATACACACTTGTGTAGTGGTGTGGTGGTTCACGTGAGCTTGTGTAGGTGGTGTGTGTATATGTGTGTGTGCTTCATGCATACACACATCTGTAAGTGCATGTATGTGTGTGGAGTGGTGTATATGTATTTGTGCATGTGGATGTGAGTGTGTGTGTTGTCCTATGCATATGTATAGGCATATATGCACTTGATAATATGTGTGTGTGCATATGTTTGTGGATGCACACCCACACACACATGATCATGAGGGTATGTGAGTGTATGTGCCTAGTGCACTTGTAGTGTGTGTGTAAGGTGTATGTGTGTGTGGAGGGGGACTAGTGGGTTTCCCCACTTGATATATCCCTTTGTTGTATATATATGCATGTTTGTGATTGTTAGCTCTTTTCCATCTCTAACTAAGCTACCAATCTGGTTATGTCCATTTATGCTCATGTTCAAGTTAGAGTTATGTATCACTTCTGAGAATAGGTGGTAGTTTTGCTATCTTATTTGTGCCATGTTGTTTCACCTGAATATATGAGTATGACACGTGTTTTTGGGGTAGAAAGAGCCAATGAATCCATTGGTCCTTTCAGATTTAATTTTTGAGCAAGTTCATAAAACTGTCATTTTCAGCTGTGATGCTACTTTGTCATTTTTGCATGATTTAATCCATGCTTGCTTTGGGGCATCTGCCAACTAAGAAGTGATAGTGTTTTGTATCTATTATTCCATGGTATTTTTGTTTAACCTGATAATCACCCATATAAGTGGGAAACATGCTGCAAAGTAGCCAACTTAATGTTTCTGTTTCAGCATGCTAAAAATTGCTAAGTCTGAGAATCTGCTGTTATTTTTATGCCATGAAGAGTGGGTGACATCTAGTTGTATATTGAGAATTTGCTCATGCTCAGTGCAACTAATTTGGAGTAGATATTGTCTACTACCATCCTGTTAATTTTCATGCCAATAGATGCTCTCTAACATATTTAACTACTGCTGTCAATTTGCTACTTTATTAACTCAGATTCCAGAAAACTGGAATTTTCACTAAGTCCCAGAAAACTGTTTCATCATCTCAACTTGATAGCTTCATGCTTATTTATGTGTGCCTCCTATGCAGATTGTGTAGTTATATTAGTTGATGTATATGTTATGTAGTTCCTGTAGGATTCCTGTAGCTCAAGTTGTGGGCTGTGTAAGTTGCTATGTTGTTGTTTTGTGGCAGATTGTTTGTTTTATACTTTTGTGAATTGTGGGAGCTATACTCCGTGGAATTGATTGATCTTTGAGTCTATTGTGGTTGGTTTTTCATTGCCTAACCAGTGGATACCTTCGAATACCAAGAATTAGCCCATGGCTTGTTGTCTTGTGTTTTGCCTTCGTACCTTGTCGTGAGCGTATCGTCAAGACTGTAACTCCGTTTCTTGCATTCTTTATATGCATTTCTATCGATTTTGCATGCTGCATCCATATTGGCCATGTTCATGCATGTTTAAATAACTTAACATGAGGTTCTGTCTAGATTCATCAATAAACAAACTTTGCATGTGAAACATGACTAGTTTTTGAGTGTAATGTTAAATTCTTCATAAATGAATCATGCATCATCTTGGTTGTGCATTGCACCTTGGTTGGATGTTTATTGTTGCTGTTTATCTTGGGTAGACGCGAGTGTTGATTCTGAGTACGAGGACCCAGGAGAGTACCACTATGAGGATCCCGCTACTTGTTTCGCTGAAGAACCAACAGGCAAGATGATCGTACCCGGATCCCGATAATGTTTTCGCTTGCTAGTTTCTCGCTCTTATCATTACAATTGCGCTACCTACCACTTGAATGGCATACTCCTAATTGCCATGATAGCCTCTAATCCTCCACATCCTAGCAAACATTTGATTGGCTAAGTTAGCGCTGCTCAGCCCCTCTTATAGCGTTCTTAGTTGCAGGTGCAGGTTGCTCCATGTGATAACATTGTTTTGGATATCACAATATTATCAGTTATATAATTAAATGCACACATATATATATCTTGGTATTGGTGGAAGGTTTGGCCTTTGCTAAGTGTTTTGTTCCATTGTTACCGCCATAGTTCTTGTTACCGGTGTTATGGTTTCCATATTTTGCGCTCCTAACATGCTCGCGGTTGTTATGGGGACCCCCTTGTTTATTCGGTTGAGATTAAAACTTGTCTGGCAAGACCCAACATTGGTATTACATCTGCTTAATAACTTAATAAAATTTTCATAGGGCTTTGCAACCTCGTGGATAATTAATCAACCCCCGGGCCAGTGCTCCTCATGAGTGTTGGTCCAAACTAGAGCACTATGCGGGGCCAACCCAGGGCAACTTGGGAGATTTCTATCAGGCCTCCGTACACGTGGCTTATCCGGCGTGTCCTGAGAATGAGATACGCGGCTCTTATCGGGTTCGTTGACACGTCGGGTGGTCTTGCTGGATTTGTTTTACCTTTATCGAGTGTCTTGCGTGTGGATTCTGACTTTCTTCAGGTTTTCTCGAGGTGTTGGAATTCCTTCGGAATTATCTATGATGACCACGAGATCCGTGGTCGAGGCAATTCCCGCGGAGTGTGGTTAATTTGTGATGGACTAGTTGGAGCACCCCTACAGGGTTAAATCTTTTCGAGAAGCCATGCTCACGGTTATGTGGAAACTTGGATATTTGTTTAACACCCGGTTATAGTAAACTTGAAGTAAAGTCTAAATAAAATACACAATTGTGTGAGTAACCGTGATCGTCTTTGCTCGTGAACATGATCCGAGAGAGAACACGGTGGGGTTATGATTAAGTGTTCAGGATCTCAAAGAGATCATACTAGATTCGATCGTTCATCATAGGACACTCATATTTATTTTCATGTTACGTAAGTTAGCCACCATAAATGCTTAGTGCTACTGCAAACTAAACACCTACCCCATCCCAACCTTTAAGCTTGAATAGTCTCGGTACCTGGGCGCTTGATTGCTGAGTCCTTGTGGCTCACAGATTACTACAACCCTCTAGGTACAGGAACAGATGAGTACGTGCAGGATGATCTTACCCAGCTCCAGTGGGAATATGTTGAGGAAAGAGGCAGGATGTACGTGACTTACCCGGATGAGTAGAGGACCATGGTTGTGATCTTTGGGATAACGAGATAGTTTCATTTGCATCTATTTTATCGTTTGATTTCGTCCGTAGTCGGACCCTGTCTTCATCTTGATGATTTGTACTCTGTGTGGAATTGTAATTTAGCATGTGGCGAGTGTAAGCCAACTTGTACACTCATCTCTTCTGTAATGTATGATGCAATGATTCTATACTTGCGAACGGCAAGATGCAACTCTATCCCTTGCGAGGCCCTCATGTCTTAAGATGGATAGGCGCGCATCTTGGGCGTGACAAGTTGGTATTCAGAGCCATACGACCATAGGAGCCTTTGCTTGATCGAATTTGGCCGAGTCGAGTCTAGTAAAAAACTATTTTGAGTCTAGTTATATCGGAGAGTAGGATTCTTTTTACTCCTCTTCTATGCTCTGGTGAGGTATTCGACTTAGGAATTTTGATTCTACTCCTCTTCTCGCTCAAAAAAATTTTAGGATCACGCAGGTATTTTGGAGTCTATATGATACCGATGTCATAGGGTTCTGTCTTGGTGCCTCCTGTCTGACTTGATTTCTTCCGGGGAGTCGAGCTCCAGGGAATGTTGGCACATCGTTATCATTCAGCTTCCTTGATATCTCAGGACGGAGAGTGTTCAAAATTACTTCAATACTTGTCGTGGTGAGATAAGGTCGGAGTCACCCAGTACTGGGAGGCGTCTGGGGTACCACCATGGTTAGTATCGTTAGATGAATTTGCGGGAGCCTCTGGTTATGTGTTGAAGGATGGATACAGTTGGGGTGTAGGATTGCTAGTTGTGTGAGATATTTCCTTCTTGTATCCCCCACATCGGATTGCATGACCAGAAAGTTTTCGGAAGTTCTTAGGTGGGAAATCTTGTAGTTATCTAGGATCATCTTCTCCCGATGTATGTGGGCATATACATTTGTTCCGAGCGCTTAGCTCAATACTTCTGTGTATTGCAAGTGGCTTCTAATTTCTGATGATGTTATCATAAACCGAAGAAGCATTCTTACTAATTTTTCAGTAGGAAGGCTATGTTGTTTTTGTTCAATTTCTTTCAGGCATTTGATTCAGCTTTTGAATTCATCTTATCAATGAGGTGCTGATGCGTTTTGTCCACCTTTAGGATGTCTCCACCAACTCGCAACAATCCGGGTCGTGGTGAGCAGCAGACTGATGTTCCACCACCACCCCCGCCGCCTCCACCTCTGCCTCCTCCTCCAGAAGATTGGCAAGATGTGGCCGCAACCAATGCGAACACTCAGATCTTGCTCAGGTTGTTGCAAGAAAGGGAGCAGGGTCAGCAAGGTTTTCAAGGAAATTTCAGAATCAGCTTCAGTTTGCGACACTCAATCAGTTCCTTGCCAACCAGACCAAGTCTTTCACCTGTTGTGAGCAGCCTCTTGATGCTAATGATTGGCTTCGTGATATGAGTAAGCATTTTGAGTGCAACAATGTCAGGCTAGAGGACTTTGTCAGATTTGCATCATTCCATATCAAGGGTCAAGCAGCTGATTGGTGGCAGCACTACAAGGATTCCAGGGGCGATTGTGTTGTTACTTGGGACGATTTCCGTCATGACTTCAGGGCTCATTACATTCCGACAAGCTTTGTCGAGGAGATATGTGAGAAGTTCAGGCACCTGAAGCAGGGAAACAAGTCTGTCTACCAGTACAACGTCGAGTTCCAAAATCTAGCCCGTTATGCCAAGCAAGATGTTCCAGATGACAAGGCTATGATCTATCAGTTCAGAGGTGGTCTCAAGGATGAGCTTCTGCCAGGCCTAGTTCTTCAAGAGCCTCGTGAGCTTGATCAGTTCTATAACACGGCTTTGAAGGTCGAGGCAACTCAGCTCAAGTTGGAGAACTCAAAGAAGCGTTCAAGGGATTCATATTCTTCTTCTTCCAGCTCTCAGATGGTTCCCAAGCAGCAGAAGTATTGGGTGCCAAATCCTCCTCCATTTTGTCCTCCTCAGCAAGAGAAGAAGCTCGGTGGTCGTGGGTCTTCCCACCCACCCAACGCAGGATTTCAGCAAAGAACCCAGGCGTCCAAGGCAGTTCTTGTTCCTCCTCCAGGCAATGTTTGTCCGCTTTCTGAGGTGACTTGTCACAAGTGTGGCCAGAAGGGTCACTATGCAAACAAGTGCAACCAGCGGCGTCTTCTGCCTCCTCCTCCTGTCAAGCCTCCAAGCAATGCTATGGTGAAGCATAACCCCAAGATGGAAAGAGTGAATATGTTGAATGCAGCAGAGGCAGATGATTCTTCTCAAGTGATCATGGGTAATCTCTCAGTTAATGATTTTCCTGCAAAAGTTTTGTTTGATTCTGGAGCATCGCATTCATTCATGTCTAAAGCATTCTCAGTCAAGCATGATTTTGATTCTGAATATTTGAGTAAGGCTTTGCGTGTTGTTTCGCCCGGCACTCTCATGAGTGCTAACAAGGTGGTTCCGGATGTTTCTATCAAGATGGGCAATTATTCTTTTCTGGCTTCTCCAATTGTTCTTGGTAATTCCGATATTGATCTCATTTTGGGCATGGACTTCCTGGCTATGAATAAGGCTTATATTGATTGCAAAGCAAAAGAAGTCAAGCTGACTCATCCTTCAGAAGACGTGATTATTTTCGCGGCTCGCGATGACACAATCCTCTCTTTGCTCTTAATGAGAAGGGTGAAATCTCGGCTATTTCTTAAATTCCTGTGGTTTGTGAGTATGAAGATGTCTTTCCAGAAGAATTGCTAGGAATGCCTCTGCACCGGCCAGTCGAGTTCATGATTGATCTTGAGCCCAAAACTGAACCGGTCTGCAAGCGCCCATATAAACTTGGCCCCGAAGAGCTGAAAGAGTTGAAGAAGCAGCTAGATGAGCAAGAACGTCTGGGTCTGATAAGACCAAGTTCTTCTCCTTGGGGTTGTGGAGTTTTGTTGTCAAGAAGAAAGATGGTACGGATCGTCTTTGTTTGACTACCGTCCATTGAACAAGAAGACAATCAGAAACAAGTACACACTTCCCAACATCAATGAGTTGTTTGAACAACTGAAAGGTGCCAGGGTTTTCTCGAAGCTTGATCTTCGCATGGGTAATCATCAGATTCGGATTCGCGAAGAAGACATTCCTAAGACCGCTTTCAGGACGAGTTTTGGCTCTTATGAGTACACCGTCATGTCGTTTGGTCTTGCGAATGCTCCTCCAACTTCTCAAGAATGATGAATTTCATTTTCTCTCCTTTAAAGAATGAGTTCGTCTTGGTCTATCTGGATGATATCCTTGTGTTCTCGGAGTCTGATGAAGAACATGCAGAGCATCTCCGCCTTGTCCTTGAGAAGTTAAGAGAGCATCGATTCTATGCCAAGTTTTCCAAGTGTGAGTTTTGGCTCAATGAAGTGGTGTACCTTGGGCATGTGATCTCTGTTGAGGGAATTAAAGTGCACCCTGAGAGGCAATCTTGAAGTGGGAACCTCCTCAGAATGTGAAGCAACTTCGGAGTTTCCTCAGGCTTGCTAGTTATTGCAAAGATTCATGGACAACTTGTCTCAAATTGCTAAGCCTCTGTCCAATCTCCTCCAGAAGAGTGTCAAGTATGTTTGGTCTCATGAGTGTGATGTAGCGTTCAATACGCTCAAGCAGAGACTGACTTTAGCTCCAATTCTTGTTCCTCCTGAGCAATCAAAGCCTTTCCAAGTTTTCTGTGATGCTTCTCTCCAAGGTCTTGGTGGTGTTCTCATGCAAGACAAGAAGATTGTTGCTTATACCTCGCGTCAGTTGAAGCCTGCCGAGAAGAACTACCTCACTCATGATCTTGAGTTGGCGGCAGTTGTGCATGCTCTAATGACTTGGAGGCATTTGTTGTTGGGTAGACCAGTTGAGGTGTGCACCGATCACAAGAGATTGAAGTACATTTTCACTCAACCCAATCTCAATCTTCGGCAGTCTCGTTGGGTGGAAATGCTTGAGGACTTGAATCCAAGCATTGAGTATACTCATGGGAAAGCAAATGTCATTGCAGATGCGCTCAGTCGTAAGGCATACTGCAATAGTCTCATCTTGAAGCCTCTTCAACCCGAGCTTTGTGAAGCCTTCCGCAAGCTCAACCTTCAGATGATTCCACAAGGATTTCTTGCAAATCTTCAAGTTTCTCCGACTCTGGAAGATCAGGTTCGCAAAGCACAGCTTCTTAACGCTATGGTGAAGAAAGTGAAGCAAGGTGTGGCCATGAGCATTCCGAAGTATAAGTGCTTTCGCGTTGATGACAAAGATACCTTGTTCTTGGAGGACCGTCTTGTGGTTCCAAAAGGTGATCTCAGGAAGGTTATCATGGACGAAGCACACAATTCTCTTCTATCCATTCATCGAGGCAGTTCAAAGATGTATCAGGATCTCAAGCAAACCTTCTGGTGGACTTGCATGAAACGTGAGATTGCTCAGTTCGTGAACGAGTGTGATGTTTGTCGCAGAGTGAAGGCGGAGCATCAACGTCCAGCAGGTCTTCTTCAGCCTTTGCCTATCCCAGAGTGGAAATTCGATCATGTGGAGATGGATTTCATCACTGGGTTTCCCAAGTCCAAGAGAGGCAACGATGCCATCTTTGTGGTTATCGACAAGCTGTCAAAAGTTGCTCATTTCCTGCTAGTCAAAGAATCTATCTCAACAGCTCAGCTTGCAGAGTTGTATACGTCAAGGATAGTGTCTTTGCATGGTATTCCTCAGCTCATCTCTTCTGACCATGGAAGCCTCTTTACTTCCAAGTTTTGGGAGTCCTTCCAGACTGCTATGGGTACCAAGATCCGTTTCAGCACTGCATTCCATCCGCAGACAAGTGGTCAAGTTGAGAGATTCAATCAGATCCTTGAAGATATGCTCAGAGCCTGTGTGATTTCGTTCGGCATGAAGTGGGAAGACTACCTTCCATATGCTGAATTCTCGTACAACAATAGCTTTCAAGCTAGCTCAGGCAAGGGCCCTTTCGCGATTCTCTACAGCAGAAAGTGTCTTACCCCGCTTAACTGGTCTGAAACCGGCGAGCATCAGATATTGGGCAATGACATGATCACTGAAGTAGAAGAAATGTGCCATGTCATTCATGAGAACCTCAAAGCAGCCCAGTCCCGACAGAAGAGTTATTACGATAACAAACATCGGGATTTTTCCTTCCAAGTGGATGATCTAGTCTATCTCAGAGTCTCTCCCATGAAGGGCACTCAGCAGTTTGGAATTAAAGGGAAGCTAGCTCCTCGTTTTGTTGGTCCTTTCAAAGTTGTTGGCAAGAGAGGTGGTCTTCCATATCAACTAGAGATTCCTCCAAATTTCACAAATGTGCATGATCTCTTCCATGTTTCTCAGCTCTGGAGATGTTTCAAGACTTCGGAGCAAACCATTGACCTCCAAGACATCGATCTCCAAGAAGACCTCTCTTATCGTGAGCATCCAGTTGCAATTCTTGAAGAAACTGAGCGTAAGACTCGCAACAAGTCTATCAAATTCCTCAAGGTGAAGTGGTCTCATCATTCTGACAAAGAAGCTACTTGGGAACGCGAGGACCTTCTCCGGTCCGAATTTCCAGACTTCTTTCGTTCCTAGATCTCGGGTCGAGATCCTCTTGTAGTGTGGGAGAGTTGTGACAGCCCAAGTGCTGCCCCTACCTTTTATGGGATGTAATCTATTGTATGAACCTTGTGGCATAAGGTTAATGTATGATTTGCACCTTGTCTTCCATGCCTTGTTCTTCCATTCATGCATCATGCATCATAGCATCCGTCATGCCATGTCCTTCCTTGTTGTGGTTGAGTGTGTCTTGTGCTGTGTTGGGGTGATGTGACCTTGTGTGATGTGGTTGGAGCTATGTGTGCAATCTCCTTCTTATTCCCCTCTCTTTTTCTTTTCAAATAAACCCCAACTAATGCCATTATTCCCATGGTATTTTATAATCAGAATTAAGTTGATATTTAAATTATTTAAAAATGTTTAGGTGCTAGCCTAATATGTTTTAAGCTTGTGAGTGTGGTTCTTTTGTTGATTTGAGCTTGATGCATTTGGGGTATTTAAATAACAAGGGGCTGCCTATTTTAAAAATATTAAAATTACTTGCCCTAAAAATCAACTTAATATTATTGTTAAATAGTGCATATTATTTTCTTTACAAAAGTATTTTTGTTGCACCAAAATTCCTTTTATTTTACTCTGGGGTTTTTATCTTGTAATGTGGTGTTTTAAAAAGGGAAAAAACTTCTCTGATTTATTTGTTTGAGAGGGAGAGTCGGAGTGGGCTTGCCTTCCCCGCGGCCCAGCCCGCTCGAGGAACGGTCACGTGCTCCTGTTCCCCTTCGTCAGGTTTGAGTGAGAGAGAGAGAGAGATCCGCTCCGCTGTCGCCTTTTCCGTCGCCCGTCGCCGTCAGCCCGTGGCTATATAGCCCCCCTCGGCGTGCGTGCCCTCTCGGCTAGGGTTCCTCTCCTCCCGCCGCCGCCGCAGCTCCCATCTCCCCCTCCATCTCTCTCCCTCCTCTCTTCTTCCTCCCTGCCAGGTAAGAAATTCAGAGAGTTCAGAGAGTGTCGCCGGTCGTCGTCGTCGCCGCCGACGTCGCATCTCCGGTGGTTCCCCTCTATGTCCAATATGGCGTGGCGAACATGGCTCGTCCCCGCATTTCCGTTCCCGGTGTTAGATCGCCGTGGGAGGCTCCAAGGTGTCGTATTCTTCCTCCTCGCCGCGGGTCATCGTCGGGACTGCTTCCCCTTCGTCGCCGGCGTTGTCTCCGCCTCTTCTTCCTCTTCGCGCGTCCGGGTTGCCATCGTCCTCCACTAGGTGAGCAATCGCCGCGTAGCCTCCTCCCCTTGTAGCTAGTGCCGTCGCCATCGTGTTCGTGTCACCACCGGCCAGTAAGGCGTGTGTTTGAGCTCGCCTCCGCCCCCCTCGTCGCAAGATGAGTGGAGGGATGGGTTCCCTATAGTGTCCGTAGTCCCCGCGGTAGCTCCCCCTCGCCGGAGAGGCCATAGTCGCCGGCAATCGTCATCGCTGCGCTGTCTATCGCCTTGCGTGTGTAGTCGTGAGTTAAGTGTTGTGCGTGTGTGTATTAGAGGGCCAGTGCTCCTCCTTTGTTAACAATCGTGCGCGTAGCAGAGTGGTAGGCACCAGGGGAAATGACCAGGAGGTCATGGGCTCGAGCCTGAGCCAGCCCATTTTTGTTTTGTTTTCTTTCTTTTGTTTTTCTTTTGTTTTTCCCCCTCTTGCTAAGATGTATGTATGTATGTATGTGTACGGACTTGTTTTCTTTATTTTTCCTGTTGTATAGAGTGTGTGGATGTGTATGTGCATCTGAGTATGCACATATGCATGAGCTTGTGAGTGTGTGTGCTTCATGCATACACACTTGTGTAGTGGTGTGGTGGTTCATGTGAGCTTGTGTAGGTGGTGTGTGTATATGTTTGTGTGCTTCATGCATACACACATCTATAAGGGCATGCATGTGTGTGGAGTGGTGTATATGTATTTGTGCATGTGGATGTGAGTGTGTGTGTGTAGTCCTATACATGTGTATAGGCATATATGCACTTGTGCATGTGTGTGTGTGCGTATGTTTGTGGATTCACACCCACACACACATGAGCATGAGGGGATGTGAGTGTATGTGCCTAGTGCACTTGTAGTGTGTGTGTAGCATGTATGTGTGTGTGGGCGGGGGGACTAGCGGGTTTCCCCACTTGATATACCCCTTTGTTGTATATATATGCATGTTTATGATTGTTAGCTCTTTTCCATCTCTAACTAAGCTACCAATCTGGTTATGTCCATTTACGCTCATGTTCAAGTTAGAGTTATGTATCACTTATGAGAATAGGTGGTAGTTTTGCTATCTTATTTGTGCCATGTTGTTTCACATTAACATATGAGTATGACACATGTTTTTGGGGTATAAACAGCCAATGAATCCATTGGTGCTTTCTGATTTCACTTTTGAGCAAGTTCATAAAACTGTCATTTTCAGGTGTGATGCTACTTTGTCATTTTTGCATGATTTAATCCATGCTTGCTTTGGGGCATGTGCCAAGTAGGAAGTGGTAGTGTTTTGTATCTATTATGCCATGGTATTTTTTTTAACCTGAGAATCACTCATATAAGTGGGAAACATGCTGCAAATTAGCCAACTTAATGTTTCTGTTTCAGCATGCTAAAAATTGCTAAGTCTGAGAATCTGCTGTTATTTTTATGCCATGAATAGTGGGTGACATCTAGTTGTATGTTGAGAATTTGCTCATGCTCAGTGCTAGTAATTTGGATTAGATATTGTCTACTACCATCCTGTTAACTTTCATGCCAAGAGGCGCTCTTTAACATATTTAACTACTGCTGTCAACTTGCTACTTTATTAACTCAGATTCCAGAAAACTACAATTTTCACCAAGTCCCAGAAAACTGTTTCATCATGTCAACTTGATAGCATCATGCTTATTTATGTGTGCCTCCTATGTAGATTGTGTAGTTGGATAAGTCGATGTATATGTTATGTAGGTCCTGTCAATACCTTGTTTGTGGATGTAGGATTCCTGTAGCTCAAGTTGTGGGATGTGTAAGTTGCTATGTTGCTATTTTGTGGCAGATTGTTTGTTTTATAGTTTTGTGACTTGTGGGAGCTAGACTCCATGGAATTGATTGATCTTTGAGTCTATTGTGGTTGGTTTTTCATTGACTAACCAGTGGCTACCTTGGAATGCCAATAATTAGACCATGGCTTGTTGTCTTGTGTTTTGCCTTCGTATCTTGTCGTGAGCGTATCGTGAAGATTGTAACTCCGTTTCTTGCGTTCTTTATATGCATTTCTATCGATTTTGCATGCTGAATCCATATTGGCCATGTTCATGCATGTTTAAATAACTTAACATGAGGTTCTGTCCAGATTCATTAATAAACAAACTTTGCATGTGAAACATGACTAGTTTTGGAGTGCCATGTTAAATTCTTCATAAATGAATCATGCATCATCTTGGTTGTGCATTGCACCTTGGTTGGATGTTTATTGTTTCTGTTTCTCTTGGGTAGACGCGAGTGTTGATTCTAAGTACGAGGACCCAGGAGAGTACCACTACAAGGATCCTGCTACTTATTTCGCTGAAGAACCAACATGCAAGATGATCGTACCCAGATCCCGATACTATTTTCGCTTGCTTGTTTCTCGCTCGTATCATTACAATTGTGCTACCTACCACTTGAATATCAGCCACCTAATTGCCTTGACAGCCTCTAATCCTTCACATCCTAGCAAACCTTTGATTGGCTAAGTTAGCGCTGCTCAGCCCCTCTTATAGCGTTCTTAGTTGCAGGTGCAGGTTGCTCCATGTGATAAAATGGTTTTGAATATCACAATATTATCAGTTATTTAATTAAATGCACATATATATCTTGCTATTGGTGGAAGGCTTGGCCTTTGCTAAGTGTTTTGTTTCGCTGTTTCTGCCATAGTTCTTATTACCGGTGTTATGGTTTCCATATTTTGCGCTCCTAACACGCTCGTGGTTGTTATGGGGACCCCCTTGTTTATTTGGTTGAGATTAAAACTTGTCTGGCAAGGCCCAACATTGGTTCTACATTTGCTTAATAACTTAATAAAATTTGCATAGGGCTTTGCAAACCCGTGGATAATTAATCAACCCCCGGGCCAGTGCTCCTCATGAGTGTTGGTCCAAACTAGAGCATTGTACGGGGCCAACCCAGGGCAACTTGGGAGAGTTCTATTAGGCGTCCGTATGCATCGCTTATCCTTCGTGTCCTGAGAACGAGATACGCGGCTCTTATCGGGTTCGTCGACACGTCGGGTGGTCTTGCTGGATTTGTTTTACCTTTATCGAGTGTCTTGTGTGTGGATTCTGACTTTCTTTGGGTTTTCTCGAGGTGTTGGAATTCCTTTGGAATTACGTATCATGACCACGAGATCCGTAGTCGAGGCTATTCCCGCAGAGTGTGGTTAATTTGTGATGGACTAGTTGGAGCACCCCTGTAGGGTTAAATCTTTTCAAGAAGTCGTGCCCGCGGTTATGTGGCAACTTGGATATTTGTTTAACACCCGGTTATAGTAAACTTGAAGTGAAGTCTAAATAAAATACACCAACTATGTGAGTAACTGTGATCGTCTCTGCTCGTGAACATGATCCGAGAGAGAACACGGTGGGGTTATGATTGACGTAAGTAAGTGTTCAGGATCTCATAGAGATCATGCTAGATTCTGTCGTTCATCGTAGGTCACTCATATTTATTTTCATGTTACGTATGTTAGCCACCATAAATGCTTAGTGCTGCTACAAACTAAACACATACCCCATCCGAACCTTTAAGCTTGAATAGTCTGAGTACCCGGGCGCTAGATTGCTGAGTCCTTGTGGCTCACAGATTACTACAACCCTCCAGGTACAGGAACAGATGAGTACGTGCAGGATGATCTTACCCAGCTCCAGTGGGAATATGATGAGGAAAGAGGCAGGATGTACGTGACTTACCCGGATGAGTAGAGGACCATGGTCTTGATCTTTGGGATAGCGAGATAGTTTCATTTGCATCTATTTTATTTGTTCTGATTTCGTCTGTAGTCGGACCCTGTCTTGATCTTGATGATTTGTACTCTATGTGGAATTGTAATTTAGCATGTGGCGAGTGTAAGCCAACTTGTATACTCATCTCTTCTGTAATGTATGATGCAATGATTCTGTACTTGCGAATGGCAAGATGAGCCTCTATCCCTTGCGAGGCCCTCGTGTCTTAAGATGGATAGGCGCGCATCTTGGGCGTGACAATCATGATCTTGAGAGAATGATTAAAGAGAATAATTCTACATATGGCTTGAAGATAGGATCATGATGTGCTGATATGTTGAGTCATGGATGATTATGTCTTGAAGCAAGTAATTCATGTGAAGAATTTGTTGTGCCTCTCAAGGTATTGTGATGGAGCATGAAGGATAACAAATGATGAACAATATGGTATTCATGGATAAACTCTATATGGTCATACGATAATTGAGATATGGGTAATCATGTCTTGAAGAAATGAAGCATAGTGAAGAATTCAATATGGCCTTCAAGGCATCAAGATTAACATGAAGTAAAGATAAAGGTTTACCAAGATAAAGATCAAAGAATCAAACTTTAAATGGTCAACACACAAGTGCAAACGATGCATCACATAGGATCTTGTGGTAGGATAAGAAATTGTCAATTGCACTTTGTGTACTAACCCATGCTATGTGTTGTCTATGTTTATGAGGATTAGGTTATTCTCATGGGCTCTCATCAAGAGAGAGATTCCAAGTGTCCATGAGAGGATGACATCAAGTGTTCATGATCATGGTTGACAAGGGCAAGTTCAAGATAACCATCCCGAAGGATCATATGCTTGAAGCTTGTGGATGATCACCTGATGGACAAAGTGAAGATGAATACAAAGCAAAGCTACCCACAATATGTATGGAAGAGCTACTTGAAGAGTTCACCAATTTCTTGCCTTCAACTTGAGCCAAGAAGAAATATCAACATCAAGCTCCAAGTGAAAGGCTCAAGTCAAAGGTATTAGTTCCTTCGGCGTTAGTGTTGTCGGGTGATGACCACCGAAGAAACATATACACTCAAGTATGGATTCTCGATAGCTATGTAGTGTAGCTCTTTTATGATTCTTGGGTTATAGGGATCCTGCACTATTAAGAGGGGATCAAAGGGGTTCGTGATGGACTTGCTCAAGTCAACATCTTCTATACACAATTCCACTCCTATCCTATTTACCGAAGCAATACATAGCTAACTAGGTTCCCCAAAGTATATGATCTAACATGTGCATACTTTGCACCATCCATTTTGTCTTATCTTGGGTGGTTCTCTATGTAAGGACCTGGAGTTTTTCACTAGCTTCAAAACGAGCCCAAGATTATCAAAATAGGAGTCCGTATGAGAAAGTTACGCATGTTTTACTTTTGGGGTGCCTCCAGTATTTGTGTCCCCTAGAAATCCGGGATCTTCCCCGGAAATCCAGGCCACCGATGTCCAGAAAATATAACGAAATGTTGTTTGTATCCCCGGATGTCCGGGGCCTCAACTTTGGCCAGATGTTCGGGGACTTGGCCAGATGTCCGGGCCCTGTACCTTGACTCTATTTTTTTATGTTCCTATGCACACTTCAGAGCCACCGGATGTCCGGCCCAAGGTCCGGATGTCCGTCCCGACACATCCACTTACACTACAACAACCATTTTTTCACCCATGCTATATATATATCCCTTCACCACTTCGTGGAGGGGTTGACCACTCAATCCAAAAGAACCCTAGAACACCAAAGTGGCTCCCTCTCACTTCTCCTACACCAAATCTTAGATCCCGGAGAGATTAGTGAGAGTTCTTGAGAGATTTTCCAATCAAGTGATAGATCCACTCACTCTCCCTCTCTTGACAAAAGGAATTCGTGATTTTAGCAAGTCTTGAGCATTTCCCCCTTGATCTTGTTAATCTTGGAGGTTGGAGACTCCTAGGCGGTAGGAGTGCTCCGATGAGGAATCAACTTGTGATTTTTCCCCCGAAAAGTTTGTGAAGGTTTGGAGGCTGCCTCAAGGTTTACCACTAGTGGTTGAGAATCGCCTTCGTGGTGATATCTCAAGGGGAGAATAGGGTGAGCCTTCATGGCGTTGGTGTGCCTTCGTGGTAACATCCACCTCTCTAACGGTGACTAGCTTCCCTCCAAGGAAGTAAACATCAGGATACATCCTCGTCTCCGTGTCTTCGGTTATTTCTAACCCTAAGCACTACTTGTGGTTTACTTTGGCCACTTGACCTTGCATTCACTATATATATTGTAGTCCTGATTATATTGTGTTGGTTACCATATCGTAGAGATTATTTAGGCCAACACTTTATAGTCCGCCATTCATACTTGCTACTATTGATATATCTTGTGCTTAGTGTGAATTGCTAGATTGTAACATTCATTTCCATATCTTGTGATATACATTGAGTAAGTTTGTGTAACTTACTTCTGCTTACTCATATCCTCGATATTCTCATCTTGTTTATACTATGTTGTTGGTGCACTTAGTGAGCCTAGTATATTTAGGATTTGTGCTTGAAAAGTATCCCCTTAGTTTATTTTCGCATTAGGATATAGCCAAATCCGTAAAATATTTTAAAATGCCTATTCACTCCTCTCTAGGCGACATCGTGGTCCTTTTAGGGGCTTAGCTGCGAACCAGCTTTCGCCTAAGTTAAAATACCCTTCCGAGTGAATAACATCATGTTCACTCGGAAACTTAGCTACGAACCAGTCTTCGCCTACGATCAAATATTCTCCGAGTGACGAGCGATCCTCTCACTTGGGGGCTTAGCTGCGAACCAGCTTTTGCCTAAGTTAAAAAAACATCCAAGTGGATAACATCATGTTCACTCGGAAACTTAGCTACGAATCAGCTTTCGTCTAAGTTCAAAACTTCTCCGAGTGACGAGCGATCCTCACACTCGGGGGCTTAGCTGCGAACCAGCTTTCTCCTATGCTAAAAGACCCTTTTGAGTGGATAACATCATGTTCACTCTGAAACTTAGCTACGAATTAGTCTTGTCTATGTTCAAAAACTTCTCCAAGTGATGAGCGATCCTCTCACTCAGAGGCTTAGCTGTGAACCAGCTTTCGCCTAAGTTAAAAACCTTTCGGAGTGGACAATAGCCCATCCACTCGGAAACTTGGCCACGAACCAGACTTTGTGTTAGTTCAAAACAAATCTCCGAGTGATGAGCGATCCTCTCAGGGGGGGGGCTTAGCTGCTAACTAGCTTCCGCCTAAGTTAAAATCTCTACCCAAGTGACAAATATTCTTCTCACTCAGAAACAAAACAAATTCAATCAAACAAATGACTGAAAGCAAAGTGCAGAATAAATCCAAAGGTTCCAGCACGAATAAAAGTTATACACGCAAACAAAGGTACTCAGGCTTAAGGCCTGAATGAAGTTTTAAGGCGGTTACATCTCCACTCGGAATTCCGAGGCGAATAAAGTTTTAATTCCAAGTAAAGTTTTTTCAAGCACTAGTGGGACTTGCTGACTCTACAAAGGTGTCCAAGTCGATCCCGTCAGCGATCCGAGTGGTTGCCTCAATGAAGGTTTCCATGAAGTCCTCGAACTGAAGTTTCTTCTTGTTAATCACTTGGAGAGCCTTCAACTTGTCCTCTCTCGCTTCCTTGCAATGGACCCTGACGAGCGAAAGCACCACGTCAGCCACACAACGAGCAGCTGACTTTTTCCATGCTTGCACTCGACCAGGAATCTCATTGAGGCGGGTCATCATTGACTCAAGGTCAGTATGGAGGGTGTCTTCAGGCCACAATTCCTTATCAATCTTCTCCAGCACAGCCTTCAATCAAATGATGTATGCTTGAACACTCTAGAGACAAACGTTGAGGCGGAACATGTTCATGGCCACAACATCTCCAACCGGCAAATTGGTGGGGTCCAGATTTTGTTCTATCTCTTTGATCTCTTTTTCAAAGTCCTGGTAGAACTCTACATGGAGGAAGGAATAGAAAGGTGGTCATGTTACTGGCTTATGGGAATTAAGGAAGTTCACTTGACAATGAAAGTTACCGTCGAGCATAATGAACACCTTTTTCGCAAAATCTCCTAAGTGCTTCTCTAAACCATTATTCCTCCTAGTCAGGTGTTCGGCCTTCTTGTTCCAGTCGGCCCGTTCCTGCTTCAGTTTGGAGTATTCTTCCTGTAGCTTCTTAGCTGCAGTAAGTTTCTTCTCGGCAGCTTCAGTCTTCTCCCGCGCCACCTTTTGATCATTGGTGAGTGCCTTGTCCTTGTCCTCCAGCGCTTTCTTTATGATATCTAAAGAAACAACATTGTTGAGACACGCTTGGAGTCGACGATTCTCTTCACACATGTTTGTTCGAGTGAAGACACTCGGTTCAAAGGATGGAAGAGGAAAGTAGCAGTGCAGTTGGCCGATGGAAATTACCTCCTGGGGTCCTCAACTCAGTCTGTGCATGCTCTAGATTGTTCTTGAAGACTGCCAGGTCCACTTGAAGTTGGTTCCTCTCCTTCTCTAGGTCTTTGTACTGGGTGCCAAGTTCTCAAGCTCTCTGAAATCAACAAAAAGTAATTCAGTCGACATGAAATTTTCTCCACTTTCGAGTGGAAAGGATCAAGTACAGTCGAATGATTGGCGGCCCGCCACCCCACCCCACACCCTTGAAAAGCTTCATATCATGTTTGATGGAAATTATGTCTATGAAACCTGCATCATATCGTGGTTTGATAAAAATGATATCCATGAAACCTGCAGGGTAGGTTCGGACCTCTCTGTCCCTAGGGTAAGCATTCAGAGGTGGAAATACTAAAGCTAAAGACACACTCCATCAACCGAGTGATAAGCGTACTCTGCATACGACAAAGGACCTTGAGTCCATGTTCTTAAGACTACTGCTCATCGCCAACGATCAACATTAGTCTTGGGGACTACACCCAGTGGGTGCACTCAGCGTGCCCTCACTGGATATGAAACCACTCGACCAGGTCCGACCTATCCAAGCAAAATATTGTTCCTAATAGACCCCCGCCAGTGCAAGCACTCGACGGCGGTCTCGGGGACTACACCCAGTGGGTGCACTCAGCGTGCCCCCACTGGACTTATCATCACTCGACCGGTCGGGTGACACAAAAAGTGCGCAAACATGCAAACGTCGTCTCTATTAAGTCCCCCGTCGGTGCAAGCACTCGAGGGCGGTCTCGGGGACTACACCCAGTGGGTGCACTCAGCGTGCCCCCACTGGACCTGCTATCACTCGACCTGTCGAGCGATTGTCAAAATAATTCTAAGACCCCTGCCGATGTCAACACCATTCGACAGCGGTCTCGGGGACTACACCCAGTGGGTGCACTCACCATGCCCCTACTGAACCTATTTCCACTTGACTAAGACCTGATCTACTCGAGAGGAAAACAAACAAGTTTGCTTCAAAAGGAAAACACCCACTTGGTGTGCAATCAATAACGGCTGGAATTCAATCAGAAACGAACGTACAATCACACTTACTCGGACATTGGAGTGAAGCCTCGAGCTGGCGTCGTAAGCCAACTTACTGGCTTCATACGCCTCCTTTGTGCACAACATCATCTGCTCAGCTTGGATCATGGCTTCTTTGCCAGCTCCAGTCTGGTCCTCTGGGACATGATGCATAGGTAAGGCAGTCGTTGGGGGAGTTGATGATGTGGTTGGTGCAGTCGAAGTTGCTTGAGGCTGTCCGATTGGCACATAAGCCCAAATGGTTGACGGAGCTAGTGGGTCACTCGACAGTGGATTTGCAAGTTCAGCTCTGGCTCGGGACAAATCACCAATCCCTTGAGACGTTGTGGTGGTCGACTTATGAGGCGTCTACCCTGATGGTGTTCTCTGAGCGCGTACCCTCGATGGCTCGTCATCGTCCTCCAGCTGGATAATTTCTGCAATTTATAGTCAACAACATGGATTATTCGATCGGCGGATCATTCTCAAAAAACAGAACAGAGTGAAAGTTTCTTATACCACGCTGAGAGGTGGCTGCGTCAGTAGTATCCACGTCCATGGGCTCTCCTTCATCCCTTGGAGGCGACGTCACCGAAGTAGCGGCTCTGACGGACAAATTCCACTCGGTCAGCGAAGATGTGAAGTACCACAGCAACAAAGGAAAAAGAAATCGAACACTCACGTTGAGACAATAGGGACAACAATCTTCATATGGGGCAAAGCCTTCCAAGGCTTCAGCGCGTCAGACTTGGGCTGTTTTGCGGCCCGTTCACTCGTCTCAACTGTCGAGGCTCGGTCCCGCTTCGGGTTCCTTCTACTCGACGCCAAGGTCTTGCTTCGGGCAGCCACAGGGTCGTGACACTACTTGGAGCGATGCTCGATGCATGGAGGAGACTCAACTTCTTCTTCGTTCTCGCCCGAGTCCTCGTAGTCATCCTCACTGTCGCTGGCATAGTCAAAATCTACGCTACCGCTCTCACTCTCCCCTCCATCCTCGGGCTGATTTCCATTCGGCACAGGCGAGTACATGTTCGTTAGCTCCTACAAGATTTAAATAATAAATTTAGTTGACTGATACTACCAATCTACTCGACAAAACCTCAAAGCATTCGACAAAGGCATAACTTACCAGATTTGGTGGTGGGTTCTCAGCAGATAAAGGCTTGATCCGTTTGGCTCCGAGAGGATTGTTGCAGGCTCCGGTGATGCTCCGAAGCCACCGTGCAACAGTTTCATCCAACACCTCCTCTGGGTGTGTCCGACTGGTGTCCTCAGGGCTAGAGTAGTGCCACATGGCGTGGTCCCTCGCTTGAAGAGGCTGGATGCATCGACTAAGGAATGTCTCCAGCAGATCCATGCCAGTTACTCCGCCATGAACCAGGGCCACTACAACGTAAACTAAGATCCTCACTTGGACTTTCTCTGCTTCTAACACTGATAGTGATTTGGGAGTGGTGGGTCGATCTGGTGTGAAGGGGGAAAGACCAGTCGACATATTTGGAGAAGTAACGTCCTTACAGTAGAACCATGTTGGCTGCCAACCCCTAACTGATTCAGGAAAGGTCATTGAAGGAAAGGAGTTTCTATCTCTCTTTTATATCCCCAAGCCACCAGGCAACTGAATGACATGAGTCTTATCATCCTCTGGGTTAGCCTTTTTTACCGACTGGGATCGTACGGTAAGGATGTCTTTGAATCCTATGTACCTAAGAAGTTCAACCCCACTATCTTATTTATCTAAACATGCAGCATGTCCACATCATCATGTAGCCAACGACCAATTGGCTCAACATGCAGCAATCCAACTCACCAAATGTGCCACCTCAACATTCCCACTACATGTTTCTCAAAAAATTCAGTAGAAAAAATCATTCTGCTTTATGATTAGAGCGCACTAAGAAGCCCAAAAGTTTTGGTATCTCTGGTGTCTCCTTCCCTCCCCAGCTATTTTCTTTTCCGCTTCCCACTTCGTCCCAACAAGTATAACCCCGAGGTCCAGTTCCCCACTTCACCTGCTTCATTTGTTGTCCACCCCGTCTCTGTGAAGATATTTACCTCCATGTGGTCACTCATGAATACACTTGCCCTATGGGATTTCACCAACGCTAAGCCTCAATCCAACGCCATGGCGCAAACATTAGGGATCTGCTCCTCGTGGGATCCTCAAGAATGACTATGATGACGTTTTGTCGTTGCAGCGCATGCACATGGTGAACCAGGTTCGTGACAGTGTTTGTAGCAACACAGTTATGATTACTTGATTAAGCTTGCATTATATATATCATTACGTCGTTGGATTTTGCGTTTGTAGATCTGTATGTTCTCTCCGGAGTTAGCTAGAGACTGCCCAGATTGGAACTTCATCTGAATTTGCAAACCTAGAGCAGGTAAGTTGCTCTTGCTACAGGTTGAATCATCCGTAAGACCTTGGTTAGATCTGAGTAAGCAACTTGGATACTTATGGTCCATGTACTCAATGTTGTTTGGGTATTACTATTCTCAGATCTTCTGGATGTTGCGTGTGTGGGTGCGTACCAAGTTAATTTCCCCTCCCCCCGTGAAGGTGTGCTCTCTCAACAAAAATCTCAGTTTCTCCATCAAGGAAATTACTTAATTATGTTTTTCATCACTGGTCCACATGCATTCAGTCTATATGTTTGCTCTCTCTCTCTCTCTCATAAATCACAATCATGTAAATTTTACTCGATTTTTTATTTTGTTTTGCAGAAATTTGAGTATGTATTTCAACAAAGAAATCTATGTTTACATTATTTTAGTCAGGTTATGAAATGCTCCCAAGAAGGTTCTTTTTTCTTCCCTTGTGAATATGAAAATTCAGGATCAGTATGTGATTGGGCAAATTTTGCAATATTTACCTTAATTTCATAGGTGCATACTTATGATTCTAATGCACACAAGAAATAATACCATGCAAGCCGGATTGATAGTATTTTAATCTCTAACTTATAGTTCATGCCCTCACCTGCAGCTACAAGCAAACAATACTTTGTGCTAGATTTCAATGTCAAGCTCATCAATTCAAATTAATGTGTTGACACACTGATCGAATTGAAAATTTTCAAATAAACCACAACAACGCGTGGGGCATTATCTAGTAAACCCCAATGGGGATGGCAACCCAACAAGCACTCAAATAGAGTTATGAAAGCAGCAATATATGAAATAGCATTCGGCGGAAAGTGGTGAAGTTGAGCTACGAAAAAGTTCAGAAACCCGCTAATGAAAGGGTGGGGAGGCATGGAATAACCTCGCTCTACGTGGGTCAGGAGGAGGACCCGCTCTCCTTCGCGCGACTCCAGCTCGGTCTCCCCCTCCGACAGCCTCCACGCGCTGTCGGCCACGAGCCCATCAGCAATGAGGTTCGCGACATCCCTCGCTGTGACCATCGACAGGAGGAAATCTCCCTGGATCCACCCCGGCGGTGCCGTGAATCATGCGCTGGACGGCTTCTTGTCCTTGCTCTTGACGGCTCCCTTCTTGGCGCACTAGAGCTTCTTGCTCTTGCCCTTTGTCATCACGGCAGCGGTCGTCAGGGTGGAGCTGAGCGGCGCGCTTGGAACAGAGGAGACAGAGGAAAAGAGAGGATTTGGGGCAAGAGTATTGTGCAATCCGCGGTGCGGTGAGGTCTTCTATCAACCGAGTGAGTCACTGACCTACGGGCCCGCTACATCTCTGGGTATGTCGACCGCAGACGGTGCACGGTACATGGCGAAATGGGCGGCCTGGAAATCGAGGTGTCATGCTCCCACTTGCCCTAGTCATGGCGTCATCTTCGCGAGGCGCGCGCTTCCCAAATTTTTGAATCCCGTGAAATCCGGGTCTGACAGAGCGACCTGTCGCATCCAAAGATCCTCTTGAGTCACCTAGAAGATATTTTTCTCAAATTCACTTCGACGTTTATCAATGCAGAATTGATCGGGGCGAATGACAAACATTTTAGTCGACGCAGATTTCCTTGAAGTCTCGAGGTACATACAGAATTTCGGTGCCTAATCAGAACTGGCATCGACCCCCCTTTTTCACTCGAACCCCGATCCATTCGGGGGCTAATGACGAGGATACTTACCTAGGGTTGGGTCCTAAGCCTGACCTACATACCCTACCTAAGGACAATATATTTGAGGACTTCAAGATGACAAGAGAGATTCCGACTGGATTCACCATGGCGCTCAAGTTACTCGACAATTAATCCACTCGAAGGCTTCTCCCTCCACTTGACAGTCAGCGTTCACTCGGAAGGATCTAAAGGCTAGTCAACGGTAGAAGACCAGAAGGCAGCTCAGGGAGGCCAACTGGCAGGCGTTCGACTAGTCATCATTAGTAGCATTTATTGCGTACGTTATCAGTAATGTATGCCTTTATTCCCACGATCGAACCCTTGGTTGCCTGACATTCATGAGTGGTAGCACACTCTATATAAGCCGCCCCTACCCTCTAGTACAAGGGTTCGCACCCCCTGTAACACATACATTCCACACGACAAGAGCTCCCGAGCACTGAGACGTAGGGTTGTTACCTCCACCAGAGGGGCTTGAACTCATACATCTGCGTGTACACCCTCGCCGTAGCTAGTACTCTGCCCTCTTGTTTTGTACCCTATCTTCTACTATCACACTCGTTCCCACGACACCAGCCCCTACCGCAAGCCTCCAGTTTCTTCTTGAAGCTCCTTGTCTTGTGGCCTCAGACGACTTCCGCGTTGGCGCGCTCCGCCTGGCGTTGCTCCTGGGGTGGGCTACTAAAGCATAGAAAATCTGCGTTCCAATGTTAGCGCAATAAGTCTTGAAGAGGCTACTTGTGAAATGCGAACCATTGTCGGTGATGATGCAGCTGGGGATGCTGAACCGGCTCACGATGCCCTTGATGAACTTGATGGTCGATCCAGCTAGGATGGCGCGCACCGGCTCCACCTCCGCCCACTTGGTGAACTTTTTAATGGCGACGTAGAGGTAGCGGTACCCGCCCGCTACCCGCGGGAAGGGCCCTAGTATGTTGAGGCCCTAGATCGTAAAGGGCCAGGAGAGCGGGATGGTCTGGAGGCCTTGGGCGGGCTGGTGAATTTGCTTGGCGTGGAACTGGCAGGCCTCGCAAGGCCGGACCAACTCGATGGCGTCGTTAAGCGTCGAGGGCCAGTAGAAGCCCAATCGAAATGCTTTTCCTACAAGGGTGCGTGACGAGGAGTGTTCCCTACAGTCCCCTCCGTGGATGTCTGCCAGCACCTCACACCCCTGCTCCTTGGAGATGCCCCTGGAAGTAGTGGCACAATTTCCTTGAAGCGACAAGAAGCGCTAGGAGGAGCTTATGTTGCATGGGGTAACATGAGCATGCATCCCGCAACATCATGCTAACATAGTAGACCAGGTGGTCGATGAGGGTGATGTCTCTCATGGTGTCCCGTCCTGCGGCAGGCTCAAGAGGCTTGGGGGCCTCAGGAGCCGTCAAAGCAGTCGTGCCTCACGAGGATTGAGCGCCTCAGGGTCTGTTGAAGCGGCTGGGGCCTCAGGAGCTCCGACTTGGGGAGAAACAATCTTCTTGGGATCCTACGAGTCCCCTTGTTCTATGTTTGGGGGCCCGCCTACGCCTGGCGATGTGGTGTGGGTGTTGGCTCGCTCCTCCCTGATCATCACCAATGCAGCGCTAATGGAGTGGGGGGTTGGCAGCCAGGTATAGTAGCAGTGGTTCCCAGGGGTGAGGCGCCACCATCATTGACAGGCTCGTGAGGTATTGCTTGAGCTCCTCGAAGGCGGCGTCCATCTCCGGGGTCCATTCGAAGGGGCCTTTTCTTTTCATGATCTCGAAGAATGGCAGGGCCCATTCACCAAGCTTGGAGATGAAGCGCCCTAGGGAGGTCATGCAACCCGCCAACTTCTGCATTTCCTTGAGGGTCCGGGGCGCGCTCATCTTGCTTATGGCCTTGACCTTCTCCGGGTTTACCTCGATTCCCTAGTGCAACACCAGGAAACCAAGCAACTTGCCCGAGGGCCTCGAAGACGCAGTTCTTCGGGTTGAGCTTCAGGTTTGCTTCCCTCAGGCTAGGGAACGTCTCCTCCAGGTCCTTGATCAGGGTCTTGGCCACTTTGGACTTGACCATGATGTCGTCGACGTAGGCTTCTGCATTCCTCCCGAGCTATGGCCCAGGGCGATGAATCAGCCTCTGGAAGTTTGCCCCGGCATATCGCAGCCCAAAAGGCATGCATGTGTAGAAAAACACCCCGCACGAGGTGAGGAAGGTCGTTTTCTCAACGTCCTCCACCGCCATTTGGATCTGATGGTATCCCTAGTAAGCATCCAGGAAGCAGAGGAGGTCGCACTCCGCGATGGTGTCCACGATCTGGTGGATGCGTGGCAATGGGAATGGATCTTGGGGACAGGCTTTGTTGAGGCTCGTGAAGTCGACACACATACGCTCCTTCACGCACTTCTTCGGGACGACCATCGGGTTGGCAAGCCACTCCGGGTAGTGCGCTTCCCGGATGACCCTAGCCTCCTTCAGCTTGCCGACCTCCTGGGCGATGAACGCCTGCTTCTCCTGAGCTTGCCTTCTCGCCTTTTGCTTGATTGGGCGCGCGTTCGGGCACACCATGAGGTGGTTCTCGATCACGTACCTCAGGACCCCCACAAGGTCAGAGGCGCTCCACGTGAACACGTCCTTGTTCGCATGGAGAAAAGCCATCAATGCCTACTCTTGATCTTGGGGCAAGTCAGCGCCGATGGTGAAGGTGGGAGCAGGGTTCCCTTCATCCACAGGCACCCGCTTCGTCTCTGCCCGACTCTGGGAGAACAATTGTCTCTTCTTTATAGGCATGACATTGAGGATGCCCCCGGAGTCCTCTGTGGCATGTACGGCATCCCAGACACTAGGGCCTGCTGCGCCCGCCGCATTGTAGGTGAGCTTGAGCAGTGGGACGCATCCTCGACATTTCCCACGACGGTGAGGATGCCACCGCTCCCGAGCATCTTGACGACACTGTAGCCCGGGTCCACTGCCGCCATGAACTAAGCGAGTGCGGGGTAGCCGAGTATCGTTTTGTACGGGAGGTGGATGTGCGTGACTCGAAGTTGACCTGCTCGGTGCGGAAGTTGGAGCGGGAGCCGAGGGTGACGGGGAGGCGCACCCGCCCCACGAGGATGATAGATCCCTCGACCACCCCAGCGAAGGGCCTTGAAGGTGTGAGTCGATCGCGGGGTAGCTGCAGTGCATCGAAGGCCTCCACGGAGATGACGTTGAGGCCGACGCCACCGTCCATGCGGGTCCTGGAGATGGCCACGCCGCTTATGGTGGGCGTGCACAACATGGGGAGCACTATGGCGACTGTCGTCATCTTTGTGTGGTCGTCGAGGCCAAAGGTGATGTCGATCTCCGGCCACACGCGGGGCGACATGAGCTCGGGCCATGGCCGAACTGCTCCTACATGGCAGAGGAACTGCTGGACCTGGCAGTTGGAGGAGGGCACCTGCAATCCGCCGAGGATGCAGGCGACAGCAAGGCTGTCCCAGCGCGCCCTGGCGCCACCATGCGCTACGGGTCGGCCGACGTCATGGATCTTGCCTACCATGGGGTTGCTGAATCAGGGCTTGACTGTCATTGCGAGAGGGGAGGCTTCGACACGGCCCCTACCTGGCACGCCAAATGTCGGAATTCGGGCTCCAAAAAACCCTCAAGGTTCGAACACAGGGGCATGTGCGAAGATCCCCTGCAGCCTCGCCCTACCTAGCTCGCTACTCGATGGATACCATGGCAAACTTGCACGATGATGAGGAGAAGATGAACACGATAGTTTACCCAGGTTCGGGCCGCTGTGAAGTGTAATACCCTACTCCTACTTTGGTGGATTGCCTCTCGGGGAGGTATGGTGGATGAACTAGTACAGTGGTTCCGAGCCTCATGAGGGGGCTCAAGTGGTGTTCTTGGCTCTCTCCTTGTTTGGTGATTCGTCGGGTGGCTAAGTCATGAATTTGACCGGGGATCCCCTCTACAGTGTGACCTAGCCTCTATATATAGAAGTGGCCCGGATCCTCTTCCCTTATCACAATGGTGGGAAGGGATTCCACAACGGCCAAATTTGAAGGGGCAAGAGTACATCCGCGTCCCATCCAAAGGTGTTCTTCACCTACAAAGTGGTTGTCGATGATGTAGTGGTGGTCTCGGCGATGACATCCGCCCTACAAGTCTCGTGGTCGTGGTCTTGTTGCATTGTAATGGAAACCTTTGGGCGACGCTTTGGGAACCCGCGTACGTCCTTGCTCCCTTTGCACCAAAGGGGAAACTGCACCGCCTGGTGCGCTGGTGCCCATCTTTCCTTCCCTGCGTCATCTTTGACTCTTGAGGTCGGGTTCTGCATAAAGATCTCCGCTGCTCCTAAGGGGGGCTGAGGAGGCCCATCCTTGCCGGTCTAGGTGTCGTTCTTCCTCGCAAGCCCAGGATCCTCGCGAGGGCCTTGTCTTGGGTAGAGCCGCACTAGGCCAAGCCTAGATGACGAGGTGGGCCATGTCCTAGGCCGCAAGCAGGCAGGTTTGGGTACTCCCATTCCTAGAACACTAACAGTATCATCAACATATTGCACCACTCGAAAGTCTGGATAGGAGTTTCCTTGAATTGGAGGGGTGAGTACACCTTGTAGCTTGGCTTTGTTCAAAATTGTTTGTAGCAGATCAGCAGCCAAGACAAATAAAAGCAGGGAAAGAGGATCTCCTTGTACGACCCCACTTAAGCAATAAAAATGCTTTACAGGTACACCATTGAGCATTACTGCATAAGAAGTAGATTTGAATAGCATTTCCATCCACATGATCCATCTGTCATGGAAACTGTTAGCTTTCAGAATATCAAGCATGGCTTGGTGTTAAATTGTGTCAAAAGCCTTCTCAAAGTCCAGCTTTAGGACCACAATTTCCTCTTGGGAATTCTTGCATTGGTGTAAATATTCAAAAGCCCATCCTACACAATCTTGCGGAGATCTCTCTTTTAAGAAGCCATATTGATTAATATGGACTAATTGAAGTATCACTTTTTGGAGCCTATTTGCTAGCAGCTTTGTAATGATCTTGAGACAACAGTAAAGCAAGGAAATGGGTCTGAAAGCGTTGGGGGTGAGAGGAGTACTCTTTTTAGGAACCAAGGTGATGTAAGAGTTATTAGTCCTTCCCAAAGAGACAGTGCCTTCATAGAAATTGTGAATGAGCTCTATGACACCACCTTTAATAATGTCCCAGCAGGCCTTGAAAAACTCATTGTTGAAACCATCTGGTCCAGGAGATTTTTCATTGGGTAACTGGGAGACCCCAAATTGATTTCAGCATCAGTGAAAGGTTTCTCCAACTCATTAAAGATTTCTAAATCATGATCATCAGTTCCCATACATGTTAGGTAAATCAAAGTGCATGAAGGTCTTCTCTGTATGACCCAGTCTTTTCTTAAAGGAATCCCATAATATAGCTGCTTTGCCTGCATGATTAGAAATGTCAATGTGATCTTCATTTTGTAGAATGGCAATGTGGTTCTGTCTATGGTTAATAGAAGCTTTAGTATGAAAGAATTTGGTATTCTCATCTCCAAATTTCACCCCTCTAATTTTTCCTCTTTGCCTCCAGTAAATCATTTGGTTATTGAGAAGAATTACGAGATACTCTTTGAAAATACATCTACAATTCTCCTCGAATCTTCCTAGCTCTCTAAATTCCTCTACGACATCAAAAAAATATCACTTCATTGATATCAGCAATGTGTTTTTTCAAACAGGAAAGATTTTTTGTCCATAACTTAATGGCTCTTCCGAGATTTTTAAACTTGGCAATAATTATCTTAGCAGCATCAATATGACCTATTGGAATATTCCAAGCATTAGCCCTCACATCCTTAAAATCAGAGTTTTGAAGCCAATAGTGTTAAAACCTGAACACTTTGGATTTGGGTATTGAAGTTCCAATCTTAATCATGCAAGGCAGGTGAGCACAAATGGGCTTTGCAAGAGGGAGAACAGTGGAGTCAGGATAAGTTGTCATCCAAGATGCAGATGTGAAGAACCAATCCAGATTTTCTAGAAGTGGAGATTCTTGCATGTTACTCCAACTGTATTTTCTACCTTTGAGAGGAAGTTGCACAAGCCCCAATGAGCTAATAGCATCATTGAATAGAAGCATTTCAATAACACCCCTCCTTTATTTCTGTCAACATGTGTTATAATGAAATTAAAATCCCCCATGATAATCCAATCAATCTCAGCGGGCATTTGGATATTAGAGAAGCATTTTAAAAATTCAATCTTGTCTTGATGAGCACATGGGCCATATATATTTGTAAGAATCCATGATTTATTAGAAATATTATTAGTGAACTAGATAGACAATGAGAATCTGTTCTAAAAAACATCTCTCCTTCAAAAAGGGCACCATTCCAGACAATAAGGAGGCCTCCAGATGCTCCCACTGAGGGGAGGAACTGGAAATTACTGAGCCTGTTCAGGCAGAAGTTTTTGAGGTAACTAGCATCAAAATGCTCTCTTTTAGTTTCCCGGAGGCACATAATAGAACAAGCACTTCCTTCAATCTTGTTCTTGATGGCCAACCACTTGTTTTTATCATTAATTCCCCCTAATGTTCGAGTTTAGCACATTCCAAGTTTTGTTACTATTCATAAGAATAACAATATTCATTCCACTTCTGGCAGTGCCAACACATATCACATCTCAAAACAACGCATACATCTTTTGTCATGGAAGGAACAAAGTACCATTTAACCAACTTGCAGTTGTGGCCATGCATAAATTTAGAATTCATGAGTCTACTCATCTTCAGAGTACAATATTGCCAGTAAAAGTTTACAACTTCATTTCACAAAAGTAAACTACTCCATCTCCCTAAACCCCTACTTATAGGCTTCAACCACATCAGTTGTCTTCTGAAGTGTTAGATTTCCCTTTGGCCAAGGGCACCTTGACCAATCCTTCAGAATCCTTCTTAGGACTTTTGGAGATTTTTTTCTTCTAGTTCCTCTTCAGTCACCTTGCAGAAAGCAGCAGCAAGGTTTTTAGCCATAGATTTGTTAGAAAAAGGAGGAGCAGCATTACAGGGTAGGCATTTAACATTAGAACAATAATTCCTTTTGAAGCCTGCATTTTCTTTTCGGATCCTATCACTTCTCCTTATCTCTAATTGCACTAAAGGGTTTTTGCCTCCCCTCCTTTTCCTTGTATTTTCAGCTCCAAAAGGAAGGAGCATGGCGTTATCAGAGGTCATTATCTGGCCATCAATGGCACACTCCTTTTCCTGAGCCTGAGAGGCATCCAGATCCAATGGCGCTCTGCAAATTGGGGCCTGAGAGGCAGAACAACAAGCAAGAATATGAAAAGTGATGGCTCCATTAATATCTTCATTTCCGGTAATCACTTTCCATATTGGGGAGTTGAGGAGTTTCAAATCCCAACCAAATTTATCAGGTGTCATGAGCAGGTGAATGATGAAATTGAACCAACTTACAGGAGTGTTCTTGTTCTCTTCATCTTTGGTAGCAAAATGTTGAGCCTAGAGTTACACCCGTTCATCAAATATGATAGTTTCATAATTAGAAACATCAACTAATTGAAGATTTTGAAGTTCCATAACAGACTTATATTTAACAACATCACAAATGTTGTCTAACTAATTTCCAAACAGTCGCTCATTATTGGGTTCAGAATTAGCAGGCTCATGAGAAATGGAATGAGTAACCATTGCACAATGAATAATACTTGTAGTTTCAGTTTGGATGCTACCAGAAGGGGCATTTGTACTTACCATATTTGTAGACCCTGCACCATGCTTGGCTACTAAGATCTATGGCGCCATACTGGGCTCTGATGCAACTGCAAGTTGTATTTCTTCTTCATTGCTCTTATTCCGAGCAACAGTTTCAAGGCCATCAGAAACCAACATGAGAGGGGCATCATTAGCAACATCAACTAGAACAGTTGGAGCAACAACATTTGGAGAGATTTAATCATCCAGCAAAATCCTCTCCTCAAAAGAATTGGAAAGAACAGGCACTCGCTCTTGTGCTTAATTAGCAGGTTGCTGGTTGATATTTTCCATCTCAGCTGCTTGAACTAAGTGATCCTCTTCTTCCTCTGCTTGATATGCCTTCATTAGATTGTTTAAACCAATACCAAAAACCCTTCAATCCGAGGCACTGGTGCAGGCTACAGAATGTGCAACTGATTGACTTCCCCTAAAGCAATGATCAACCCCAAGTTGTTTGAATGCTCTGCATCAGAAAAAGTGATATTGTTTCTGTTTTCAAGGACAGGTCCAAGCTGCTCTCCATCATCCCATGCCATCTCTTCCTATTGAATAGCCTCTAGGAGGTTGTCTAGAGCTTGGTTTGGATTGTCTTGTTGTCCATGCTGTTGAAAAGCCCAATGGTTGTCCTGTTCCCACTCATCTTCATCAGTTTCAGGTGGTACATTTTGCAAAGCAACATCATGAAAACTAGGGAATACTCCCTAATTATTTGGGAGAGGGTGGGGATCCACATTGCCAGGTGGAATTGGGTCCTCATCTGCTGGCCTTCCCCCCAAAATCTCACTCATCAGAATTTCCATTGAAGAAGACCAGGCATCTTCTTCAAAGTCCTCTCCTTCACAGCAACACAGGCTCTTGGGGATAATTTACAGGTATTTAACACTTGCCTTTATTAGTATGCGTCCCATGTGATCATCTTATTTCTCCCAAGAAATTAGGTGGCCAAAGGGACTAACAGCTCTGACAAGATCTTCAGTGGTGCAAAAATCAAAAGGGACTCCCGTGACAAGCAACCAAACAATCCTATTGAGTTGAACTCTCCGATCATTACGACCTTCATCATGCTTGGCAAAAGAGATGAAAACATCCCCAAGCGCATGCGGACTATCCAATACTAGCTTATCTCTATCACAAACATGCGCTAACCTGACATAAGCTTCTCCAAACGACGATCTCTGAATATGTCTTAACCCCAGATGCACGTGCTCATCAAATACTCCTACAGAACCTCTCTGCTGTTAGGGAAGAATACCTCATCGGGAAGAGGATGGATGGTGGCAATCACCCAGTCCTCGTGTTTTCGCGGACACTAGAGAAGCACCACCCGCTCAACTCCATTACGGCCCTCGACATGTTGGATTGCGAACCCTTGCGGAACAAAAGGCCTTGGGTCAATGGGGATAATCGCCATTGTCTTCATGCTAGCAGGAATCAATGACAGCTGGGATGAGAGCAGAGCTAAAGGCTAGTTTAGCACTCAAGGAATAGAGGGAGGAGAAGCTGAGGGGGCAAGTCCCGACTAGGGCTGGAAATTAGGAAAATTTGCAAAACAAATCTCGCTAAAAGAGGAAACTCGGGGTGGGTCCCGCGTCGGTATGATTGCACGAAACCAATCGCTCACCGTGCCTGGCTCCCAGGCCTCCTCACGTGGGCCTCTGAAAGTGGAAAAACGCATGCATGTGAGCAGCCCAGGTAAGCGGGACTTAGGACAGAATCTGGCAATGTGCCCCAGCTCTTTGCATGCAAAACGACGTGGTTCTTCATTTGAAAAGGCCTGATTGGTGCCACTATGACCTAAGGGAGGGATTACGCCATCCGCATTAACCTAGGTATTGATAATCCCATTAACCACCGGTGAATTAAATCTCTACCTACTTGATAACCGCAAAAAAAACGGACTGCCGCCGGTGATCACCGGAGTTGGACTGGGGGGAGCACGATTAGAATGATAGACCAAGGTCCATGAATTAGCTTCCTCTTGATAGAACAATTTCTCTTCATGATGCTAGTTAGGTCCACCCCATCAACACAGATTAAAAACTACTTCAAAATCCTTTTCAACAATACAACCCAAATTATACATCTCAAAACCAGCGGCTTTAGACGCCACCGAGAACTTAAAACTTCGATCCTTGAGATGATGAACTCTAAAACCTTGTGGATAACCACCAAAATAAGCTTGGAGAGCAATGCTAACCATGTGCATATCCAAACGAAAACGAGCACGACAGAAAGAGACCACCAGAACAAATTCTCTGTGGCGAAACCAAGGCGAAAACACCACTGGGTGCCCAAACTTTTGCCTCATAGCAAGTTGGAAATCCTTACCTCAGGAAAAGTTGATCAAGGGAGGCTCCATGGTAGGAGGGAGAGCACTACACATCCCTCAAGGGAAGGTGGCCACTCATATTCTAGTTGATGTTGATTATGTTACTAAGTGGGTAGTGTTGGAAATATGCCCTAGAGGCAATAATAAAATGGTTATTATTGTATTTCGTTGTTCATTATAATTGTCTATTGTTCATGCTATAATTGTGTTAACCAGAAACCGTAATGCATGTGTGAATACATAGACCACAACGTGTCCCTAGTGAGCCTCTAGTACACTGTCTCGTTGATCAATAGATGGTCACAGTTTCATGGTCATGGACATTGGATGTCGTTGATAATGAGATCACATCATTAGGAGAATGATGTGATGGACAAGATCCAATCCTAAGCATAGCACAAGATCGTGTAGTTCGTCTGCTAAAGCTTTTCTAATATCAAGTATCGTTTCCTTAGACCATGAGATTGTGCAACTCCCGGATGCCGTAGGAATACTTTGGGTGTGCCAAACGTCACAACGTAACTGGGTGGCTATAAAGGTACACTACGGGTATCTCCGAAAGTATCTGTTGGGTTGGCACGAATCGAGACTGAGATTTGTCACTCCGTGTGACGGAGAGGTATCTCTGGCCCACTCGGTAAGACATCATCATAATGAGCTCAATGTGACTAAGGAGTTATCCATGGGATGGTGTTTTACGGAACGAGTAAAGAGACTTGCCGGTAACGAGATTGAACAAGGTATAGGGATACCGGCGATCGAATCTCGGGCTAGTATCATACCTGTAGATAAAGGGAGTTGTATACGGGATTGATTGAATCCCCGACATCGTGGTTCATCCGATGAGATCATCATGGAGCATGTGGGAGTCAACATGGGTATCCAGATCCCGCTATTGGTTATTTACCGGAGAGGTGTCTCGATCATGTTTACGTGCCTCCCGAACCCATAGGGTCTACACACTTAAGGTTCGATGACGCTAAGGTTATAGGGAAGTAGTGTACGTTGTTACCGAAGGTTGTTTGGAGTCCCGGAAGAGATCCCGTACGTCATGAGGAGCTCTGGAATGGTCCAGAGGTAAAGATTCATATATAGGAAGTGAGGTTTTTGTCACCGGAAATGTTTCGGGAATTACTGGTAACGTACCGGGACCACCGGAAGGGTTCCGGGGGTCCACCAAATGGGGCCACCAGCCCTAGAGGGCTGCATGGGACGCAAGTGGGAGGGGACCAGCCCCTAGGTGGGCTGGTGCGCCCCCCACAAGGGCCCAAGGCACAGCTGAAGTGGGAGGGGGGCAAACCCTAGGGCAGATGAGCCCTAAGGCCCACCATAGGGAAACCACACCCCTCTCCCTCTATGGCCGCCGGCCAAATTGGATCTGGAGGCTGCCGCACCACCCTAGGGTTGGAACCCTAGGGCGCAGCCCTCCCTCCTCCTCCTCCTATAAATAGAGGAGCCCTTGGGGATGCCGGGAACACGCATCTGTATCTCCCACGGCGCAGCCCTACTCCTCCTTCTCCTCGTCCTCCGTAGTGCTTAGCGAGGCTCTGCCGGAGTACCACGCAACTCCACCTTCACCATGCCGTCGTGCTGCCGGAGCTCTCCCTCAACCTCTCCTTCCTCCTTGCTGGATCAAGGCGTAGGAGACGTCACCGTGATGCACGTGTGTTGAATGCGGAGGCACCGTTGTTCGGCGCTAAGATCGGAGTCCACCACGATCTGAATCGCTGCGAGTACGACTCCACCAACCGCGTTCTTGTAACGCTTCCGCTTTGCAATCTTCAAAGGTATGAAGATGCACTCTCCCCAGTCGTTGTTGGTTTCTCCATAGATAGATCTTGGTGAACACGTAGGAATTTTTTTGATTTACTACTACGTCTCCTCACAGGTAGAACCTATTCCAACTAGTAGTGTTCATCATAACATCTTTATTAAAAATGCTTAAAGATATCATTTTTCTGAGGTTTGAAGTTCCTAGATACTTAACGACTGATGGTGGTTCAACTTTTATTCATGGTGCTTTCCATAAACTTCTAGCTAAATATGATGTTAACCATAGGATTGCATCACCTTATCATCCCGAGTCTAGTGGTCAAGTTGAATTGAGTAATCGAGAAATAAAATTGATATTGCAAAAGACTGTTAATAGATCTAGGAAGAATTGGTCTAAGAAACTAGATGATGCACTTTGGGCTTATAGAACTGCTTATAAGAATCCTATGGGTATGTCTCCGTACAAAATGGTTTATGGGAAGTCTTTTCATTGACCTCTTGAGTTAGAGCACAAAGCTTATTGGGAAATTATATAATTTAATTATGATTTTAAACTTGCCGGTGAGAAGAGACTATTTGACATTAGCTCACTTGATGAATGGATAACAGAAGCCTATGAAAATGCTAAGTTGTTTAAAGAAAAGTTTAAAAGATGGCATGACAAGAGGATTCAAAAACGAGAATTTAATGTAGGAGACTTAGTGCTTTTATACAATTCTCGTTTCTGTTTTTTTTGCAGGAAAACTCCTTTCCAAATGGGAAGGCCCATATATTGTGGAGGAGGTTTATCGCACCGGTGCTATAAAAATCAATAACTTCAAAGGCAAGAACGCGAGAGTGGTGAATGGGCAAAGAATTAAGTATTATATTCCAGGTGCACCCATTCATGAAGAAACCTATGACATCCAAGTCATTACACCAGAAGAACACATCAAAGAGGTCTTCCAGAACACTCCAGAAACCTAAAAAGGGGTAGGTATATGGTACAATAAGTAAACCGACTCCAAAAATTCCATAAAAATAATTTCTGGTGTTTTTGGTATTTTAGAAAAATTACAAAAATAAAATGGAGTCGGAAGGACCCACGGGGGAGGCAAAAGCCAACAGGGCGCGCCCCTTGTGGCACGCCCTAATGGCTTGTGGGTCCGTCGTGTGTCCTCTAGACTCTGATTTCTTCCAAAACATGTATTCGGACCTAGAAAACAATCATTATCTATACTCCCGGATGATTGGATCACCCCATCGCGAGATTTTCCTCTGTTCTTGTTTCGACCTGTTTTTCTGGTAGGTCGGAAAATATATCGTCCCAATATTAAGATGGAGAGAACTATGTATCCCACTATGTTGCCAATCCAAAGATCTTTGGGTATATTTACCCCTACCTATGGTCCACGGATGAGGAAGAAGACACTGATTTGGAGGAAATAGAAGATGCTGGTCCTGATGCTATTTTAGATGAAGGTGAAGCTCCACTACCTCAACTTGGAGATAGGCATGTGGAATTCAAGAAGTCAAGCCTCCCTAATGGAGGGAACAAACCCAATACTAAATTTATCCCTTCTCGTTTTCTACAGGAGAGCAAGGCAGCTTTATGCAAAAGGATAGTGAAGCTTGAAAAAGGGAATGACGATCTAAGGGAAGAAAACTTCACCCTCAAGCGCAAATTGGAGAACAAGAATATTACTTCCACACCACCGCTATCACCAAAGAATACTTGAGTACATGGGTATGGGCACCACCCTTGGCTTGTTCCAAGCTTGGGGGAGGTGCCCCGGTATCGTATCACCATCACTTTTTATCACCACTATATATCGTAGTTTGATCTTCAGTTTTCATGATTTAGGAAGTTAAAATTTTAGATTTTCTTTGCTTAGAGTTTTTGCTTTTAGTTCTACCTATCCTTGTAATCAAGTGCGAGAGTTATAAAATAAAGTTAGTTGGGATCGTGTGCCTCTTCCTCACTTTCATTCATCATCTTAGCATTGGAATGAAAAGAATAGAAAAGAATCATATGCCTATCTTTTGAGAAGTAATGACTTCACATAGAAAATAGGTATAAGCAATAAGAAGTGTTGAAAACTAACAAACATAATTTTAGTAATTGATATGATCTATGCAAAAGTATTGTAGAGAAGAGGACATTTACATATAAATATGCTATCTTGAACACCTTCTATGATTGTGAGCTTCCATCAAAATATTACATAATGAGCAAGTGTTGAAGTGGGACATGGAAGACAACATAATGATCATGGTTGTCTACATTTGCATAGAAGTTATATGGTATTGAATCCTTTAACATGGGATGCTTGCTTAGGACCCTTTGTAGCCCAAATATTTGTACTAAGTAGATATACTACTTGTGCATCCATAATCATTAAACCCAGTTTCTTGCCATGAGAGTCCACCATACCTACCTATGGATTGAATAAGATACTTCAAGTAAGTTGTCATTATTGCACAAGTCAATAAAAATTGTCTCTAAATATGTAAGATCTTTTATTGTAAGGGAAAGTAATATTTGTACGATCTTGTGATGGTGAAGCAATAAAAGCGGCAGAGTGCATAATAAAGTTTGCTACAACAAGGGGCAATATGAAGTGATGTTCCTTTGCATTAAGAGATTGAACAAATCAAACAAATAAAAGCTCATGACAACCTTTGCTTCCCTCTGGTTAGGGCCTATCTTTTACATTCTTACAACTTTTATGTTCATGCAAGAGTCAATAATATTTCCCTTGTTCTTATTCATCAAACTATTTAGTGGAAACCATTATGTGTTGAGGAAAGATTCAAACAAATATATAGAGCTGAATGTAGATGATCATGTTCCATTATTGTTGACATTATCCTTGAGGTAAATAAGTTGGGTGGCAAGAAGATTAAATCCCCCATCTTCCTATGTGTCCCACGGAATAACTTGTTCCAAAATATGCAATGTATGTCAGCAATCATAAAAGGCTACATCATAGTTGAATATGTGAACTTGATAGAAATATAAAGCTCTTACATAGACTCTTCTCTCGATTACAAAAGCTATGATTATCTGAAGGACTAATTGCATTGCTTATTGGTTCTCAATAAATATGATGCTTCATATTGATTCAGTTGTGAATAGGTTGTTACTTGTTCATGAGAGGTTATATGATTGAAAACTTGCTACTATGATTATATTCATGATGCTCTTATGTTCGTATTCTGTTTTTATCGACATCTCTCTCAAATTATGTGGTCATTATTATAGAGTTCGACTTTCACTTTAAGACAAGCGAGGTCTAAGCTTGGGGGAGTTGATACGTCCATTTTGCATCATGAATTCTTACTATTATTTACTTTATTCCTATCCATTATTCCACAATATCACACAATTATTATGTCTTTTCTCTTTGAATATGCAAGGTACAATATAAGGATGGAAATATGTCGAAATTGGAATTCTAGACCGGAAAATCGAGAAAAAGGCAAAAAAAAAACAGTCTCAGAATGACTTGAAAATTCACGAGTTGTTTTTTGGAATAGTTAAGAAATTCTGGAGCAAAAATATACCGGAGGGGGCTGCCAGCAGGGCACAAGCCAATAGGGCGCGCCCCATTGGTGGAGCGCCCTCATGGCTTGTGATCCCCCTGATAGCCTTTCGACTCCCCTATTCTCCTATATGGTGTGTTTTACCCTAGAAAAAAATCATAAGCAACCTTTCGGGACGAAGTTCCGCCGTCTCGAGGTAGAGACCTAGGCAGAGGCCCTTTTGCACTCCGATAGTCAGATTCTGCTGGGCAAATCCCTCACCGGTAAGGGGAGATAGAAGCCATCGTCATCACCAATGCCTCCTCCTTTGTGGGAGGAACAATGTTCATCAACATCTTCATTAGAACCATCTCATCTCCAACCCTAGTTCATCTCTTGTATACAATCTTTGTCCCAAGACCTCAGATCGGTACCCATGGGTTGCTAGTTGTGTTGATTACATCTTGTAGTTGATGCTTGTTGATTACTTGGTGGAAGAGATTATGCCCAGATCCTTAATCATCATTATTACACCTCTGATCTTGAAACATGTTGATTATGTGTGAGTAGTTACTATTGTTCCTAAGGACATGGGACAAGTCTTGATGTAAGTAATCTTGTGAAGTTGGTATGAGTTTGATATTTTGATGATATGTATTTTGTTACTTCTCTTAGTTGTGTCATGTGAACGTCGACTACATGACACTTCACCATGCTATGGGCCTAAAGGAAGTCATTATGGAGTAACAAGTAGATGATGGGTTGCAAGAGTGACATAAGCTTAAACCCCAGTTTATGTGTTGCTTCATAAGGGGCTGATTTGGATCCACATGTTTCATGCTATGGTTATATTTATCTTAATTCTTCTTTCGTAGTTGCCGATTCTTGTGAGAGAGGTTAATCATAAGTAGGTTGTTAGTTAAAGTAAGAACATCACCTTAGCACCGGTCCACCCACATATCAAATTATAAAAGTAGCGAACGCGAATCAACTCGACATGATGAACATGACTAGACAGAAATTCCCATGTGTCCTCGGGAGCACTTGCTTAATATGAGAGTACTTTCAGGCCTTTCCTTTGCTACAAAAAGGATTGGGCTACCTTGTTGCACCTTTTTTACTATTGTTACTTGTTAGTTCTTACGGATTACCTTGCTAAAAAACTATCTACTACTGTTACTCACAGCACTTTTAGAGAATACCTTGCTGAAAATTGATTATCATTCCCTTTTTCTCCTCACTGGGTTCGAACCTCTTACTTATCGAAAGGACTATGATTGATCCCCTATACTTGTGGGTCATCAGTCTGCGCGGCCATCGGATTGGTGATGGGTTTCCCGTCGCCTCTTGATGGTGGTGCTTGCGTCCTCCTTGCGTCTGCTTCAGGACTTTGCGTTGGTCTTGCTTCATCCACGGGTCCGTCAAGGCTTGCAACACCTCATTTTGTACGTCAGTCCGGCGGGAAGGTCATTCTTGCTACGGAGGTGACCGTACCTTGTGCGCCGTGCTCGCGTCTCGCTCGAAGGCGGGCCTTGCGGGGGCCGTTTGATGTGCACACGAAGTACTCGCCACATCTGGCTTATCGCAGTTGGCGAAGCTCAGCGGGCTTTGGATAGTCACCCTCCATTCCTTCATCCAGTCTGGCGCAGGCAAAAATTTCAGCAATAGTTGGGCTTGCGCTAGAGCTTCCTCCATGGTCTTGGGCATGGAGCGGTGTGTGGCATGGGAGGCACTCTTGCTCCTGGCCCAACCAGGGAGAGCGCTCCCTCCGGTCGCCGTCTATCATCCGCCCTCGCCATGGAGTTGTAGATGAACTTGGCCCTACGCGCCTTGCGAGTGGTGCACGGGGTTCTTATCTGCTCTTCGCCCCAGGTCACCACTCTCAGGGCGCTGAGTGTGGTTGCCTTGCGAAGCACGCGGCGAGGGCGCCATTGCATCCGCCACGGTCACGTTTGTTGTGGTCGCATTTGCAGCTGTTGTATTGGTCCCCGTCGCCGTATTGGCGTGGCCCTCGATCACCAACGGTGCGTCCGGGGACGCTCCGATGGCTGGTTCCGGGTTGCAGCTCTTAGAATTGCGAGCGGTGTTGTCACTGCGCTCACTAGCATGGTGTGCATGATGTTCGCACTCGCCCCTGCCGCCCATAGTGGCAGGCACGGGAAGTTTGGACGGGGATGAGGCGATTGATGATGGTCCCTTGGCTTTTTTGGGCGCCATGGGTGTTGATGAAGTCACGCATAGTCTATGGAGATCCACGCGCCGAATCCCCCTACTTGGCATGCCAAAGATGATGGGGGTGTGATGCTCTATGGGACTGGCAAGGCCCCTTTTGCGGTTTTGTGGGAAGTTTGGGTACACAAAGAGCACCAATGCCTACTGCATGCATGGTGGGATAGACAGGTTCGGCCGCTCGGAAGCATAATACCCTACGTCATGTGTGTTTGGTGGATTGTAAGTGCGTTCACAGTACAAGAGCGCTTGCCCGGCAAGGATGCGCGGGGATGCAGCTACGCGGGTAGAACGAACAGAGAGTCAACAGTTCTAAAGGTAGCATTAGACCTCCTCTTATAGTCTAAGGGGTTACCACAATGGCTAATATGGTCATTTCATGCATGCACAGTGCACACTGCAGCTGCTGTCAAGAGTGGTAGTGGGAAACACCTAACCCTAACGGATTAGGACAGACGCATTGAATGCACCGTGAGGTGGTGCGTTGGCGACGTTCCCCGGCAAGGATCGCCTTTCCTTCTGTGTCGTTTGCCCAGCTACCTCTTATTTCTTCGCCAGTCTATGAGTCGGGTGTCATTAAAGCTATTGTAGAGCCACTGCTTCCGCCATGCGTCTCGACCAGCCTCATCTAACCGCCTGCCCGCTCGTCACCTCAGCTGATGTTGACAATCAGCCTGGTGAGGTGGAGCGGTGGCTTGGCGGGCTGAAATCTTGTCGGATGGTCTTTGCGGTTGGATCCCTTCGTCTGGCAAGGAGGCTTGCCGCCCGCTTTAGTCTTCGTTCTTGGTTGGCAATAGGTTGACGCGATCTCGACAAGGGCTTGCCGGCTTGGGGGCTGAGGATGCCCGTGTACAAGTCTGGGTAATAGGGACTCCAGTTCCTAGTACACCGACACACCATAGTTTAAAAATATTTCGCCTTCTTCTTCGCAAGATGAGTGTGAGTCCTAGTTTAGTTTCTCCATTTGTTCTTCGTGAATGATGAGCTGTTCCATGATCTCGGGATATTCAAGTTCTTTGAAATATGGTCTTTCTTTCATTTGTGTTATAATTGGATCAAAGGAGTCATCGAGAGCATAGAACAGTTTTTCGACAACTTCTTTAGTAGTAATGTCTCTGATGCCTTGTTGACGTAGAGGTGTGACAATACCACTGAGATGTTCAGTGATCTGACCTATGCTTTCTCTTCGAAGACTTCTGACATGATTGAACATGACTCAAAGCATTTTAGTGTGAATTTTGGATATAGCAACTAACAAGTCACGAACGTCCTTGATTGCAAGCCAGATTTGCTTCATTGTTTATAACTTTCTAACTCGAATGAAAATATCTATGAAGATGTTATCATAGATGATATATTTTTCTTGAGCGTCTAGTTGAACATTTGTGAGATCTTCAAGAGTTGCCTTTTTTGGATCGCTAAAGACATATCTGTTTTCAATGATCTGCCACATCTTGAAGCTTTTGGCTTGAATTTTTCTTCTCATTCGATTCTGATATAGAAGATAATCATTTCCATTGAATATTTTAATCCTATTAGAGTGCCTAGATCCACCTGTGTGCGGAATACTCAACTCCAAGGTTGTATACCTTAATAAGCAGAGACAAGGAGTACATTGATCTGATACCAATTGTAGGGACCAAGAGTATATTGACCAGAGGGGTGAATAGGAGATTCGAAATTTCTTTCAAAACTTTGAATGGACCCGAAATACAGCAACATATACTAACGAGCAAGTGAATCTCTGAATATAATTGTGAGAGTAATGCTAGTGAGAATTAGCTTAGAATGAATGTTGAGCAAAATGTTTGAGGAAATTCTTGATTATTCCCTTAGCATAGCTACCGATTGCATTCATATATAAGATAGAGGCACAACAATATAGTATCTCTCCTATCATGAAAGCAACAAGCAAGTTGAAGGAAAAATATGAAAATAAATAACTAAATTCATGAAGCGAAAGATATATAAAAGGAGCAAGAATAAAATAGCTAGAACAAGTACATACAAGGGAATGAGCAAAATGGTGGTCAAACAACAAGGTAAAACTTGAGCAGAGATAATGGACCAGTGGTGCTCGATGGCGACAATTGATTTGGTAGACCATTCACTCTTTTGTAACAAAGCTACATCTGGTTGAAGGGACTTGTGATTTAACACATGAGCGAAACTCTCTCCATCCTATTCTCCCTCAACTCGAAGCTGATCAGACTACATTTGATTTCACTCGTAGTAGATACTTTTCAGCGATCTCCAAACCTTCGACAAACTTAGTCTTCGGTGACCACAACTACTCTTTCTCACTGGGCGAAACACAATTACTCTTGGTTCTCAGAGACTGACTTGGATACGAAAATTTCTCTTTGTCACTCAAGCCGACGCCTATCCTTCTATAGAGTGTGCAACTATCAAGTGCAATAAGCACAAGAACGCTAACTCAGATCTACTATGATGCTCAATGATAACCCCCAAGTGCAAGGAATCATCATAGCACTTTCCAAAGATGGAAGTGATAAGTATGGAGTGTTGAACCCACAAGGAGCTAAAGGTAAGATCAATATTCTCTCAAGTCCTAACTGCCACCGATATGGCTGTACATACACCAATGTTTGCCTTTATCTAGTAACGAGAAATAAAACTGCATTGTGGGTATATAGAGGATAGCTTTGCATCCTATTGGAGAACTAAAATATGAAAAATAGTTTTTGCACTAAATAGAGTTAGAATATATCACAATATATTACAAATAGAAAGTGCGGAATAATGATGGTATGGTGCACTAAACAAGATCGGTAACCATTCTAGCATTTTTATATGAGGGAGAGGCATAAGCAAACATACTTTCCATACTTGGATCATATGAACTTATGATTAGATATCTAGCAAGCATCCGCAACTACTAGAAATCATTAAGGTAATCCCAACCATATCATTAAACATCGAGTCCCATGTACTCCCATACGCAACAATCCCCTTATTCGGTTGTAAGCTCGTGTCACTCTAGCCTCCACTGTAAGCGAATCATGAACATATTGCAACACCCTACGACGAGAATTCTCTCATGTGTGCGCGGCACGGAGGGCATCATAGGACATCACAAAATAAAACATACACTCAAACCAATCAAGATCATCAATAAACCCAAAGGACAACGTATATCGACTCAAACATCATAGGATGGCAACACATCATTGATTAATAATATGTGGCATGAAACACCATGTTAAAGTAGGTGATTATAGAAGGATGCAGGAGAGTTGACCATTGAAAATAGATGAGGAAGGTGATGAAGACGGTGATGTTGATGAAGGCGATCACCGCAGCGATGGTTCCCCCAGCGGCACTCCGATGCCACCGAAAGCGATGGGGAGAGAGTCTCCCCCTTAGGCTTCCTCCTCCATGGCCTCTCCCTAGATGGGGAAAGGTTCTCCCCTATGGTCCTTGGCCTCCCTGGTGCCCGAAGGGGCGAGAGCCCCTCTGAAATTGGATCTCTGTATTTGCTTCTCTCCTGTTTTCGCTGTTGTTTTCTGGATCTTCACCGTTTCTTAAATATCCTCAGATTCGTAACTCTGATCAGGCTGAAATTTTGAGGGTTTTTTTATCAGAAAAATATCTTTCTTGTAGCGAAAGAAGGGACCCAACCGACTTAAGGGGGAGTCACCATCTATCAGGGCGCGACCAGCCCCTAGTTGCGCCCTGTTGGGTCATGGCTCCCTCGAGCACCGTGTTGCGTTGATTCTTCTTCCCAAAATTCACATATATTCTAAAAAAATCTCTGTAAATATTTATCGCGTTTCAACTTTGTTTGATATGGATTTTCTGTGAAAAAAACACACAAAAACAGGAACATGCACTCGGCACTGCATAAGTAAGTTAGTCCCAAAACTAATATAAAATGTTGCCAAAAGTATATGAAAGTTGTAGAATATTTTCATCAATACTTCCTAAATTATCGATACATCGGATACGTATCAGCATCTCCAAGCTTAATTCCCGCTCGTCCTCAAGTAGGTAAATGCTAAAAGATATAATTTATGAAGTGTGAATGCTAGCATAGTATATACGTTTGGCCAATGTTACTTCCAATCACCTTTTCTAACATCATAAAACAACAACTCTTTTCTCATAGAACTTATCATTATCAAGTAGCAAGCAATTAACATGTTAAAGTATAGACCATAAACTTTCTTCAAAACTAGCAAACTATGCTTTCAGCCATCAAACATTTACAATTCATCTTATTTTCAGGAAGGGTCTATGTAATAGCTTTGATTTAGCAAATTCCACATACTCAACTATCATTTAGTCGTCCATGATTGCTAACACTAAAAGCATATTACAAGCAGTTTCAATCAAACACATAGAAAATAGGGGCTTAATATTCTACCTCCCAACTTATTTATCTCAGGGATAATGTCTATAATAATGTATCCTGATCATATGTCCAACTAGATATATGTGCGTGGATCTTTCCCCACCACATGATGCTTGCTAACTAAAGAATTAATAGATTGGAATAGGGATGAAAATTATTGACTCTTGCATGAAAGATATGCCCTTTCCAAAGGGAAGCAGAGATTGTCATGCGCTTTTTATTTTTGGATGTGCAATCTCTTAATGAAAAGGAACGTCACTTTATATTGCCCATTGTGATAGAAATCTTTATCATGAAATCCGCCGCTTTTATTTCTTCACCATCACAAATTCGCACAAAGCTTATTTCCCTTCCAATAAAAGATCATGCACATTTAGGAGCAATTTTTATTGCTTTTTGCACCGATGACAACTTACTTGAAGGATCTTATTCAGTCCATAGGTAGATATGGTGGACTCTCATGGCAACACACTGGGTTGAGGGTTTTTTGGATGCACAAGTAGTATCTCTACCTAGTATGAATTTCTATCTAGCAAAAGATCCTAAGCAAGCACCACATGTTAGAGGATCCATGACAATATAAATACTATGTGAATATAAGCAAACATAACCATTACGTTGTCTTCCTTGTCCAACTCAACTACTTGATCAAGTTTGAAAATAATTAATGGGGGACCACAATCATAGAAGATGTCCAAGATACTATATTTATATGTGAATTCTCTCTTCCTTCAATAATCTTTCATGAATTGTTCAAGTGGACAATGCTATGTTTGCTAACCTCCAATAAATTTTATTGCTTGTACTCTTAATATGTGAAGTCACTACTCCCCATGGGACAATCATATGAACCATATATAATTTCACATTTTATAAAATTCAATTCATTCAACATTTTCTCTTAGGATATAAGTGAAGCATAAGAGTGATCATCAAACTAATCTCCGAAAGATATAAGTGAAGTTCATAGAGCATTCTTCAATGAATATAGAGAGACCAATATCCAAGCTCAATATATATAAGTGAAGCACACGAAGCATTTTATAAAGTCATACTCAAAATATTTAAGTGAATCACATGAAACATTCTATAAATTAACTAAGGATTATATCATACCAGCATGGTGCATAAAATAAAAAGGGAGAATAGATACAAGGGATGCTCCAAGAATAGCACATGTGAATAAATAAAAATGTATGATCAACATAGGCTAGACGATAATTTTTGACGAAGAGAGGTGGGAGGCGTAGCATCCCCAAGCTTATATGATTGAAACTTATTGTACTATTTACTTGGGGTGCCTTGGGAATCCCCAATCTTGAGCTTTTGTATCTTCTTCAATCCTCTCATATCCGGGTTTCACCCAAGTCTCAAAAACTTCATCCACATAAAATTTGTAAAGAACTCGTGAGATAGGTTAGTACATATAAAGATAAATCACACTCCATGTACTGCCAAGACAAGTTGCATAATAATTTTCAAACATTCGGTATTGTATAATATCGTTTCCACAATTTATATCTACCAATATAAGCCATGAAAACTCTAGGATAAGTAGATAACAAAACTATGACAACAATATGTCCAAACAGAATAGTTTGTAGAAATTCATTTAAAAAGTGTACTTATGTAAATACAAAATTATGAAAATTTAGGAAAAGCTAAAGAATTTGTATGAAAGTATTGTGTAAATATTTCAGAAACTTTCTACGTTCCAGTAAAATTTGAAAATTCAAACACTACAGCAAAAGTTTTTTGTTTTTACACACTCACACATCAAACATGCAATTCAAACATCGCAATTCTTGGAACCTTTTATTAAAAAAATGATTATTGATAAAATCTAACAGAGAACAAAAAAATGACGCTCCAAGCAAAACACATATTATGTGACGAATAAAAATATAGCTTCAAGTAAGGTATACCGATAGTGTTGAAGACGAAAGAGGGGATGCCTTTCGGGGCATCCCCAAGCTTAGACGCTTGAGTCTTCCTTGGATATTAACTTGTGGGTTCCTTGGGCATCCCCAAGCTTAGGGTCTTGACGCTCCTTATTCTCCTCATATCCGTATCTCACCCAAAACTTGAAAACTTCACTCACACAAAACTTAACAGAAACCTCGTGAGATCCGTTAGTATAATAGGCAAAGCATAAACTTTAGGTACTGTTATAAGTTGATATTTTTAATTATTGAATAATATACTGTATCTAACTTCTCCATGGCTTATACCCCCCGGTATAATCCATAGCATCATCAACACAAGCAAACCATGCAAGCAAAAACAGAATCTGTCTAAAAACAGAATAGCCTCTAATGATCTATGGAGAAACTATACTTACATAACTCCAAAAATTCCAAAAAATGGGAAAAACTAAGGAATTTGTATACCAAAACTTTATAAAAAATCAGATCAAAATTATGTTCTAGTACAATGGGAGAAATTCTGCACTGGACGCAAAGTTTTCTGTTTTTGCATAGGATCAAGTCTACTCATCCAAATCACCCCAAAGGATTTACTTGACACATTACTGAAATAAACGACACAAAACATGATTACTACGATATCTTAATCATGTGTACACAGAGAAACATAAAGAATAAGTGTTGGGTTGTCTCCCAACAAGCGCTTTTCTTTAAAGCCTTTTAGCTAGGCATGGCAACATCAATGATGCTCACATAAGAATAGTAGATGAAACATGCAAAAGAGCATCATGATTATTATGAAAAGCATATTATTTTTATGGTACAATGGTAAGTATAAGGGAATAATTATTTATATGAGAAACTTCCATGAAAATTCTATAAAATATATGGAAACTAGGGTAAAATGATTCCCTTCAATATAAAAATGGAGATAAAGGAATTTGAAACCATTTTGGATTTTTTAAAATGTTTCATTTGCATTTTATTTAAAACAGTAGCACTGTTTGTTTTTTCTTATTTTGTAAGAATTTTATTTGACAGTGAAAATATGTTCATGTTTTAGAATTTATTTTTCTGGTCATTTCGATATATAATATGTCTATATAAAACTATTTAAGATTTTCATTTATTTAGTTTCCTTTTCTGTTTTGTTTATAAAAAAGGAAAAGATTTTATTTAGTAAACCCCGAAGCCCAACTAGGAAGGTTTCGGCCCGCACCCCTCCATGCCAAATCCGAAAAGATTCTGATTGGTCACCGATCCCTTTCCCTCTCTCCTCTCTCTCTCTGATGATGGACCCCACCGACCGCCCAGGCGATTCCCGTGCTCGCCTTCCTTCTTCCTCCTCCCTCGTTCCTTTCCTCGCTGGCAAGATCGAAACCGCCCCGGATCACCCTCTATTTCCATCCCCGAGCAGCCCTGAGCCCCTGGCTATTTAAGCCACCCCTCCCACACCCTGTTCTGCCCCTAAACCCCAAGCCACGTGCCCTCTCGCCGCCGCAATCGCTCGCCGGAGCTCCGTTCTGCCACCGCACCATTGCCGCCCCACCGAGCTACTCCAACACCCTCGCCACCTCCCAAGCCCACCATCTACTCCCCCATGATCGTGCGCATCTCCCCGTGCACTCGCCCGTGCTCCAGAGCCACCGGAGCAACCTCCCCGTCCACACCCGAGCACCATCGCCGTCGTCGCCACCGTCGTCCCCGAGCTCACCTTCGACCACCTCTGGACGCACTGTTCACTGCCGCATCGCCTGGACCCCTTCGCCGTCGTCCCCGACCACCGGAGCGTCATCCCCGTCCATGCCCAAGCCACCAGCCAACGTAGAACTTGCTAGAGTTGACCTCCCGCTGCGGTGAGCCTCTCCCCTCCATTCGATCTTATTCCAACAGCCCCAATTAGATCCCCCGTACCCCTTCGGTTCTTTTAGAAGAATCGGCCATTTTTCTGTTTAGTTATTTTAGCCAAACCATTTTTTTAAGTATCGGCCGTCCACCCGAAACGTTAGAACAGGCACGCCTTATGGCCAATCACAGAGCGCCACGTAGCCCCTGTCCGTTAGTTAGAATTTTTCTTTTTCTGTTTAAAAAAATCCAGAATAGTTCTGTTTTTGTTTTTGTTTATATCTTTTATGTTTTTTATTGTTTTTTTATTCTTTTTGCAATGTGTCACGAATTTATTCTAGTTTCTGTAGATATCAAGTTTGACCATAATTGAATAACTTAAATTTGAATTCAAACAGATTTGCTTCAAAGACTAATTTGCTTATAACTTGAGTTTAAAAATAGGTTTTGAGTTGTCTTTTTTCTACTTGTCACTAGTGACTTTATTTAACAGTAGGTAGAATTTGACAATTTTTAGAATATTTTAAATTAGTATTTTAAACAAAACAGATTCTCTTTTAGTTCTTTTTAGGTTTATTTTTATTTCTTTTTTTATATTGTTTTTAATTTATTTTATATTATTTTAGTTGACAAGTTTGATATTGTTTTATGTTAGTTAGCAATCTTATTTCACCCAAGTTATTTTTAGGTCATTTATTATTATTTGGTTGCATGAAATCAATTCAAGTTGAATCATAACTTGCAAATTGATTTCATTGCTAGTATGATTTCATATTTGAAAATATTTTATAAATTGTTTTATAAGTTTTAACTTTTGTTAATTTAGTTGTTTTATATTTTGTTTTCTCTTATTGCTTTTCTTGTTTTATATTTTATTGTTTTCTTGTTGTTAAGTTTATTAGGCAAAAACTTATGGTGTTTAGTGTGTTGTTTTCATAGTTCTTACTTGTTCTTCAAAAGTAATTCTTTTTTCTAGTAAACTATTTACTAAAATACTTTTGTTATATTTTACTTTGTTTTTGTTTTGTTACTTTTGGAAATTGGTTATTCGTAGGGAAAACTACACATTGTTGATTAGATGAAGTTTTGTTATTTTAACGTTTGTCTTAAGTATTTCCTTCATCACAACCCTTTTGTGTTATCTTTTTTATTTTTAGTATTGATTGCTAGTATGATTGCTTATATGAATGCAACATTTGATTATATAGATTTTCATCGAAGAGTGACGAATAGTTCTATCAAGTTATTTCTGAGAGCGATATTTTCTTCATCAACAGTACAGGCAAGTTCACTTTGATCATCTTACATTACCTATGTTTTATTTTCATTAGAATCAATCTTTCCATAACACATCCAGTAGGTTATTGAGCTTGAACTTGTAGTAGTATCATGAGGTAGGAGAAACCCAACACCCTGTTACCATTGTCCAGGAAGGGACGTTACTTCACAATTGCTACGCTTTAGTAGACAGGGTTGGTTGTGAGATTCAGGAATGTTGTGAGGTTAATTAATTATCTCAAGACCTGCATGATGATCAATACTTCAAGACTTCAAGGACTCAATATACCTCTGGGTGGATTGGACATGCATTTTGGCAGCCTGATATCTATCATGGTTATGCCTGGAATCCTGCTATCTACCTGTGATCATCCCAACGGAATGCCACCCAGGCTCAAAGAGATGGATGGATAGTTCAAGGCCGGAAAGCTTACGTGTGCAACTGCAAGTCAATATGGGCTCTGGCTTGGTTGACCCTAGTGATGACTTCGGTAGGTCAGTTGCTACGAGATGTAGAAGAACAGTAGGATTTGGATGGGCACTGACTTTCTATCGGAGGATCACTATGGAAGACCATGTTTCGATCGTCCCGTTCTCGAACACCAGGCAGTGCGAGGACATAACAGGAGGATTGATTCTTGCGGGTAAAGTGTACAAACCTCTATAGAGTGTCAAACTAATCGATTAGCCGTGTCCCCGGTTACGGACACCATGAGCACCGGAGATGATACTATCAACCATTCTCAACACAAAATTAATAAATTTCATGATGAGTGGGTCTATTAATAATTTTTGGGACATGAGAATTGGTTGGTGGAACCATCTCATTAACAACCAACTGTTAGTAGTGGTTTCTGTTCCATACCTTTGTCGTAGGGAAAATAAAACCAGCTTTTTCTGCAAAAACTCAGACACAGAGCCACAAAGCCCTTTTGCATATAGAATAGTCTTTATTATTCTTTCTATGGTGATCTTGTCGGTACATTCAATGTACTAACCTACACAGCTGCAACGTCTTATGTTGCAGATACTTTTCTACTATGAGTAAGAGTACGATTCAGGGTTACGGTCTACACTCAACCTGCCGTTGGTGTTTATTGGGACTCCACTCTCGTTGACTATTTCCGCTGTGATTTAAGAGGTATATATCAACTTTACACTTTTTACATGTGATTGCACTTTGATATATACATTGATGTACTGTGTGTGCCAGCATACTGATCCAGGGATGGCACTAACACACAGAGGCTTGACTCGTTTTGAGTCGGGTCGATACATAGAATATATTACAAATAGAGAGTGTGGAATAATGATGGTATAGTGTGCGAAATCATCCTAGGCAATTGATAACAAGATCGGTAATCATTCATGTAATTTTATATGAGGGAGAGGCATGAGCTATCATACTTTCCGTACTTGCATCATATGAACTTATGATTGGATCTCTATCAAGCATCCACAACTACTAGAAATCATTAAGGTAAACCCAACCATAGCATTAAACATCAAGCCCCCTATACTCCCATACGCAACAATCCCCTTATTGGGTTGTAAGCTTCTGTAACTCTAGCCCCCCACTTCAGGTGAATGATGAACATATTGAAACACCCTACAACGAGAATCCCCTCATGTGTGTGTGGCACAGAGGGCACCATAGAATAGCACCAAAATAAAACATACACTCAAACCAATCAAGATCATCAATCAATCCAAATGAAAAAATAGATCTACTCAACACATCATAGGATGGAAACACATCATTGATTAATAATATGTGGCATGAAACACCATGTTCAAGTAGGGGATTACAGCGGGGTGTGGTAGAGTGGACCGCTAAAAACAGATGAGGAAGTTGATGAAGACGTTGATGTTGATGAAGGCGATCATCGCGACGATGGTTCCCCTCGCGGCACTCCGGCACCATCGAAAGAAAGGGGGAGAGAGTTTCCGCCCTTAGGCTTCCTCCTCCATGGCCTATCCCTAGATGGGGAGAGGTTCTGCCCTCTGGTCCTTGGCCTCCATGGTGCTCGTAGGGGTGAGGGCCCTCGGAGATTGGACCTCTGTGTGTGTGTGTGTGTGTGTGTGTTTCTCTCCTATTTTCGCTACTGTTTTCCGGACCTTCATCGTTTCTTAAATATCCAAAGATTCGTAACTCCAATCGGGCTGAAATTGTGAGGGGATTTTTAACGGGAAAATATACTTTTTTCTAATGATCCAAACCAACTTAAGGGGGAGGCACGAGCCAACAGGGCATGGCCAACACCTCATGCCTCCCTCGGGCATCGTGTTGCGTTGTTTTTTGTTCCCAAAATTCACTTATATTCCAAAAAAATCTTCATAAATTTTTATTGGCTTCGTAATTTGTTTGATATGGATTTTCTTAGAGATGAAACACACACAAAAAACTGGAACTCGCACTGGGCACTAGATAAGTAACTTAGTCCCAAAAATAATATAATTTTTTTCCGAAAGTATATGAAAGTTGTAGAATATTGGAATCAATACTTCATAAATTATGGATACGTTGGAGACGTATCACTCAATTACAGTCTATGTTTTGGCTCATGATTTTTGCTTAGTGGATTTTAAACTCAATATGCTCAGAGAGGGGATGTTCAATGAATCTTCTCAGAAATCTTAAATGAAGCAGCAAATGAACAATGTTGGAGCAGGGTGTGTATTTATAGCCACAACCTTCCATGAAGGGAAATGAAAAATTGAACATTAGGATCAGCCAATGGCCGAATGCCACCGCAAGAAATGTTAAATCGTCGATTTGAAAGATGTCTCCTGTAGCACCGAAGAACAACGTCTTCCACTGGCACGTAATCATTCGAAGCATAAAAAGAGTTCTCTCAACCTCTCATGGGTTTAGGTTAAGCATCACAGCTAACCTAAGCTTCGAGAACTTGTACCCTCTTAATAGTATGGTTTCCCTATGACTCAACCAAAGAAAAAGAACAACGAAACAAATGCTACATCTTTACTTCGTTTGCAAACTCCTTGACTATGGTCATTATCTTCGGACAGACTGAACATATTGATTTACTTCAGCAATATTTTAAGGGGTCAATTCTTTCACCATGATATTTTCATCAACACTTGATAGTTCGTCCATCTCACTATAGCAGCAAGGCTTTGGTGAAGTTCCTCAGACTTGACATCAAAGCAGCATTCTCCTCGGCTTCTCTTTGTGTGCACTAGCAAACCAATCAGTACATGCATGTTTCTGGCAACAACCCCCAAAACACAAGAAGGGCATATTATTGCACCACGAGATGGTCTGACATTGGATCCCCGATGGGCCCGCTTGTTCTATGAGAAAGAGGCTAGAATTTTGTCAGACCTGCCAGAAGCAAGAGGGTGTTAAAAATATGCCCTAGAGGTAATAATAAATTAGTTATTATCATATTTCCTTGTTAATCATAATTGTTTATTATCCATGCTATAATTGTATTGATTGGAAACTTAGATACATGTGTGGATACATAGACAACAAAGTGTCCCTAGTAAATCCCTACTAAACTACCTCGTTGATAGAAGATGGTTAAGGTTTCCTATCCATAGAAATGTTGTCATTTGATAACGGGATCACATCATGAGGAGAATGATGTGATGGACAATACCCAAACTATAAACGTAGCATATAATCTTGTCAGTTTATTGCTATTGTTTTCTGCATGTCAAGTATCTATTCCTATGACCATGATATCATGTAACTCACTAACAACCGAGGAGTACATTGTGTGTATCAAATGTCGCAACATAACTGGGTGACTATAAAGGTGATCTACAGGTATCTCCGAGGGTGTATGTTGGGTTGGCATAAATCAAGACTGTGATTTGTTACTCCGTGTGATGGAGAGGTATCTCAGGGTCCACTTGGTAGTACAACATCATAATAAGCCTTGCAAGCAAAGTGACTAAAGATTTAGCCATGGGATCTTGTATTATGAAACGAGTAAAGAGACTTGCCGGTAACGATATGGAACTAGGTATATAGATACCGATGATCGAATCTCGGGCAAGTAACATACCGAAGAACAAAGAGAACTACATACGGGATTAATTGAATCCTTGACATAGAGGTTCAACTGATAAAGATCTTAGTAGAATATGTAGGACCAATATGGGCATCTAGGTCCCGCTATTGGTTATTGACCGTAGAGGTGTCTCGGTCATGTCTACATAGTTCTCGAACCCACAGGGTCTGCACACTTAACGTTCAGTGATGTTTCGGTAGTATTGAGTTATGTATGTTGGTGAACGAAGGTTGTTCGGAGTCCTGGATGATATCCTGGACATCATGGGGAGCTCCGGAATGGTCCGGAGGTAAAGATTTGTATATGTGAAGTCATATTTTGGCTACCGGAAAAGTTTTGGGTTTTTCTAATGTTGTACCGGGAAGCTTCTAGAAGGTTCTGGAAACTTTCGGAGGAGTACGGAAGTCCACCAAGGGTTCCACCACGTCCTAAGGATTTGCATGGGCTGAGGGGAGGCGCCCTGGCCTTATTGGTCCAGGAGCACAAGTCCCTCATGGCCCATTTGGCTTTTGGGAGGTGGAAAGTCCACCTGGTTTCGAAAGGGAGGGAATTGGACTAGGAGTCCAACTCCTCCCCCTTGGCTGTGACCTAGGTCTTGGAGGGTCTGATATCCATGCCCCTACACCTATATATAGAGGGGAGGGGCGTCCCAAGAGCACACACAAAGCCCTTGGCGCCCCTCTCTCTCACTAGACCGTTTTCTCCCCTGTTCGCGGTTTCGGTAGCGCTCGGCATAGCCCTACCAGGATAGCACCACCACCATTGTCCCAAGCCTTCACATTGTCAGAGAACTCATCTACCTCTCCACCTCCTCTTGCTGGATAAGGAAGGCAGAGATCGGCATCGAGCTGTTTGTGTGCTGAATGCGGAGGTGCCATTCGTTCGGCGCTAGATCGAAAGGACCATGATTGGATCATGGGACGGGTCGTGATTGGATCGCAGAAATGATCATGGTTGGAACACGGGATGGCTTGCAATTTGGATCGCAAAGACATTCGACTCCATCAACCGTGTTTCTTAATGCTCCTCGCTTAGTGATCTACAAGGGTATGTAGATCCACTCTCCCTCTCATAGATGCTAATCACCATGGATTTATCTTGTCTGTGTAGGAAAATTTTGTTTCCCATGCAACATTCCCCAAGAATGGCATCATGAGCTACGTCTATGCATAGATGAGATCACGAGTATAACACAAAGGAATTTGTGGGCATTGATATTCAGATTTCTTCCTCCCTTAGTCTTTTCTTGATTCAGTGGTATTGTGGGATGAAGCGGCCCGGATCAACCTTACTCGTCCACGTACGAGAGACCGGTTCCATCGACTGACATGTGAATTTGTTGCATAAAGATGGCTGGTGGGTGTTTGTCTCTTCCACTTTAGTTGGATCGGATTCAACAATGGTGGTCCTTGAGAAGGTTGAAAAGCAATTTGTGTATCACCGTAGTGGTTTTGCTTATCTAGGAATCGTTCTTGCTAGATACCCATAGCAGCCACATAAAACATGCAACAACAATTAGAGGACGTCTAACTTGTTTGTTGCAGGGTATATTGTGATATGATATGGCCAATTACATGATAAGATATATGTGATGTATGAGATGATAATGTTTTGTATAGAATATCACGACTTGCATGTCGATGAGTACGGGAACCGGCAGGAGCCATAGGGTTGTCTTCAATTATTGGATGACCTGCATGTCAATCATTAAGCACTATGTAATGCTTTACTTTATCTCTAAGCGGTAGCAATAGTAGTAGAAGCATGGTGATCGCGACAAACCCGATGGCGACAGGATGATGGAGATCATGGTGTTATGCCGGTGACGATGGAGAACATGCCAGCGCTTTGGAGATGGAGATAAAAAGCACAAGTTCATGGCCATATCATGTCACTTTTGATTTGCATGTGATGTTAATCCTTTTATGCACCTTGTTTTTCTTGGAACGATGGTAGCATTATAAGGTGATCCCTCACTAAAATTTCAAGATAAAATTATGTTCTCCCCGAGTGTGCACCATTGCGAAGGATCGTCGTTTTGAAGCACCACATGATGATTTGGTGTGATAGACTCTACATTCGCATACAACGGGTGCAAGCTAGTGTTGCACATGCGGAACACTCGGGTTAAACTTGACGAGCCTAGCATGTACAGACTTGGCCTCGGAACACAAGAGACCAAAAGGTCGAACATTAATCATATAGTAGATATGATCAACATGGAGATGTTCACCATTGAAACCACCTCATCTCACATGATGATCGGACTTGGGTTGGCAAATTTGGATCATGTATCACTCAGATGACCGGAGGGGTGTCAATCTGAGTGGGAGTTCTTAAGTAATATGATTAACTAAACTCCTTATCATGAACATAGTCTGAAGTTGTCTTTGCAAAATTATATTGTAGATCAATAGCTCGCGTTGTAGCTCCCCTATGTTTTTATACGTTCCTAAAGAAAATAGAGTTGAAAGATGATGGTAGCAATTATGTGGACTAGGTCATAAACTGAGGATTGTCCTCATTGCTGCACAGAAGGCTTATGTCCTTAATGCACCGCTCGGTGCACCACCCCCTATAGCGTCGTCTGTGGATGTTGTGAACATCTAACATGCACATTGTGATGACTGCTTGATAGTTTACTGCGTCATGCATTATGGCTTAGAATTGAGGCTCCAAAGATGTTTTCAACGTCATGGAGCATATGAGATGTTCCAAGAGTTGGAATTGAGATTTCAGGCTCATGCCGTGTTGAGAGGTATGAGACCTCCAACAAGATTCTTTGCCTGCAAGATGAAGGAGAATAGCTCAATCAGTGAGCATGTACTCAAATTGTCTGGGTGCTGCTAATCGCTTGAATCGAGTGGGAGTTGATCTTCCAGATAAGATAATGATTAACATAGTTGTCCAAGTCACTGCCACAAAGCTACTAGAGCTTCGGGGTGAACTGTAACATGCCAGGGATATATGATCCCATGAGCTAGTGCGATGTTCAACACCGTGAAGGTACAAATCAAGAAGGATCATTAAATATTGATGGTTAGTAAAACCACTAGTTTTAAGAAGGGCAAGGGCAAGGAGGGAAACTTCATGGATGGAAAGACAGTTACTGCTCCAATGAAGAAACCCAAGGTTGAACCCAAACCCGAGACTAAGTGCTTCTATTATGAGGAGAACGGTCACTGAGGCGCAATTCCCTAAATACTTGGTAGATAAGAAGGCTGGCAATGTCGACAGAAATATATTTGATATACATATTATTGATGTGTACCTTGCTAGTACTCCTAGTAGCACCTGGGTATTACATACCAGTTCAGTTGCTAATGTTAGTAACTCGAAATAAAAGCTACGGATTAAACAGAGACAAGCTATGGGCGAGGTGACGATGTGTGTTGGTAGTGTTTCCAAGGTTGATGTGATCACCATCACACGCTCCCTCTACCATCGGGATTAGTGTTGAACCTAAATAAATGTTATTTGGTGTTTGCGTTCAGCATGAACATGATTTGATCGTATTTATTGCAATATGGTTATTCATTTAAGTTAGATAATAATGGTTATTCTGGTTACATGAATAAAACCTTCAATGATCATGCACCCAATGTGAATGGTTTATTGAATCTCGATCGTAGTAGTACACATGTTCATAGTATTAAAGCCAAAAGATGCAAAGTTAATAATGATAGTACCACATACTTGTGGCACTACCGCCAAGGTCATATTGGTGTAAAGCGCATGAAGAAACTCCATGCCGATGGGTCTTTTGACTCATTCGATTTCGAATCGGTTGAGACATGCGGACCATGCCTCTTGGGCAAGATGACTAAAACCCCGTTTTCCGATATGATGGACTGGGCAAGTTGGAAATGATACATGTTTATGTATGGGGTTCAATGAGTGTTGAAGCGTGGAGTGGATATCGTTATATTCTTTCCTTCACTTACGATTTGAGTAGATGTGGGTATATTTACTTAATGAAACACAAGTCTGCAACGTTTGAAAAGTTCAAGAAAATTCAGAGTGAAGTTTGAGAGCGTCGTGACAAGAAGATAAAATGTCTATGATATGATCGTGGAGGTGAATATCTGAGTTACAAGTTTGGTATACAACTTAAGACAATGTGAAAGTTGTTTCACAACTCACGCCACCTGGAACACCATAGTGTGATGGTGTGTCTAAACATTGTAGTCGTGCTCTATTTGATATGGAGCATACTATGATGTGTCTTATCATTTTGCCGCTATCTTTTTGGGGTTATGCATTAGAGACAACTACATTCACTTTAAATAGGGCACCATCTAAATCCGTTGAGTCTACACTGTATGAATTATGGTTTGGCAGAAACCTAAGCTATCATTCCACAGAGTTTGGGAATGTGACGCTTATGTCCGATAAGCTCGAACCAAAAGCGGAAAAGTGAAACTTCATAGGATACCCTAAGGAGAACAGTTGGGTATACCTATATTAGATCCGAGGGCAAAGTGTATGTTGCTAAAAATGGGTCCTTTCTCAAGAAAGAGTTTCTCTCGAAAGAAATGAGTGGGAGGAAAGTAGAAATTGATGAGGTTGTTGATGTTGGGAGACGTAGTAGTAAATCAAAAAAATTCCTACGTGTTCACCAAGATCTATCTATGGAGAAACTAGCAACGAGTGGGGAGAGTGCATCTTCATACCTTTGAAGATCGCAAAGCAGAAGCGTTACAAGAACGCGGTTGGTGAAGTCGTACTCGCAGCGATTCAGATCATGGTGGACTCTGATCTTAGCGCCAAACAACGGCGCCTCCGTGTTCAACACAGTGCAGCCCGGTGACGTCTCCTACGCCTTGATTCAGCAAGGAGGAAGGAGAGGTTGAGGGAGAGCTCTAGCAGCACGACGGCGTGGTCACGGTGGAGCTGCATGGTACTCCGGCAGAGCTTTGCTAAGCACTACGGAGGATGAGGAGAGGGAGGAGTAGGGATGCGCCGTGGGAGAGAGAGATGTGTGTTATCGGCAGCCCCAAGGGCTCCTCTATTTATAGGAGGAGGAGGAGGACGGAGGGCTGCGGCCTAGGGTTCCCACCCTAGGGTGGTGCGGCAGCCTCCAGATCCAATCTGGCCGGCGGCCAGAGAGGGAGAGGGATGCGGCTGCCCTAGGGTGGGCCTTAGGGCCCATCTGCCCTAGGGTTTGCCCCCATCCCACTTCAGCTGCGCCTTGGGCCCTTGTGAGGGGAGCACCAGCCTACCTAGGGGCTGGTTCCCTCCCACTTGCGGCCCATGCAGCCCTCTGGGGCTGGTGGCCCCACTTGGTGGACCCCCGGAACCCTTCCAGTGGTCCCGGTACGTTACGGGTGATTCCCGAAACATTTCCGATGACCAAAACCTCACTTCCTAAATATGAATCTTAACCTCTGGACCATTCCGGAGCTCCTCGTGGCGTCTGGGATCTCATCCGGGACTCCTAATAACCTTCGGTAACCACGTACACTATTTCCCTACTAACTCTAGCATCACCGAAAATTAAGTGTGTAGACCCTATGAATTCGGGAGACACGTAGACATGACCGAGACACCTCTCCGGTCAATAACCAATAGCAGGATCTGGATGCCCATGCTGGCTCCCACATGCTCCACGATGATCTCATCGGATGAACCACGATGTCGGGGATTCAATCAATCCTGTATACAATTCCCTTTGCCTACCAGTATGATACTTGCCCGAGATTCGATCGTCGATATCCCTATACCTTGTTCAATCTCGTTACCGACAAGTCTCTTTACTCGTTTCATAACACATCATCCTATGGCTAACTCCTTAGTCACATTGAGCTCATTATGATGATGTCTTACCGAGTGGGTCCAAAGATACCTCTCCGTCATACGGAGTGACAAATCCCAGTCTCGATTCGTGCCAACCCAACATATACTTTCGGAGATACCCATAGTGTACCTTTATGGCCACCCAGTTACGTTGCGACATTTGGTACACCCAAAGTATTCCTATGGTATCCGGGAGTTGCACAATCTCATGGTCTAAGGAAATGATACTTGACATTAGAAAAGCTTTAGGAGACTAACTACACGATCTTGTGCTATGCTTAGGATTGGGTCTTGTCCACCACATCATTCTCCTAATGATGTGATCCCATTATCAAATACATCCAATTTCCATGGTCATGAAACCGTGACCATCTATTGATCAACGAGCTAGCCAACTAGAGGCTCACTAGGGACATGTTGTGGTCTATGTATTCACACATGCATTACGGTTTCCGGTTAACACAATTATAGCATGAAGAATAGACAATTATCATGGACAAGGAAATACAATAATAACCATTTTATTATTGCCTCTAGGGCATATTTCCAACAGTCTCCCACTTGCACTGGAGTCAATAATCTAGTTACATTGTGATGAATCGAACACCCATAGCATTCTGGTGTTGATCATGTTTCGCTTGTGAGAGAGGTTTAGTCAATGGATCTGCGACATTCAGATCCGTATGTACTTTACAAATATCTATATCTCCCTCCTGAATGTAATCACGGATGGAGTTGAAGCGACGCTTGATGTGTCTTGTCTTCTTGTGAAACCTGGGCTCCTTGGCAAGGTCAATAGCTCCAGTGTTGTCACAGAATAGAGTCATCTGGCCCGATGCATTGGGAATTACTCCTAGGTCGGTGATGAACTCCTTCATCCAGACTCCTTCCTTTGCTGCTTCCGAAGCAGCTATGTACTCCGCTTCGCATGTAGATGCCGCCACGACGCTTTCCTTGCTACTGCACTAGCTGACTGCCCCTCCTTTTAAAATATAGACGTATCCGGTTTGCAACTTGGAGTCGTCCAGATCTGTGTCGAAGCTAGCATCGACATAACCCTTTAAGACGAGCTCTTCGGCACCTCCATATACGAGAAACATGTCCTTTGTCCTTTTGAGGTACTTCAGGATATTTTTGACCGTTGTCCAGTGTGTCGCTCCGGGATCACTTTGGTACCTCCCTACCAAACTTATGGCAAGGTTCACATCAGGTCTGGTACACAACATGGCATACATAATAGAGCCTATGGTTGAAGCATAGGGGATGACACTCATCTCTTCTCTATCCTTTGCCGTGGTCGAGCATTGAGTCGTACTCAATCTCACACCCTGTAACACAGGCAAGAAACCCTTCTTGGACTGATCCATATTGAACTTCTTCAATATCTTGTCAAGGTATGTGCTTTGTGAAAGACCTATGAGGCATCTCGATCTATCTCTATAGATTTTGATGCCTAATATTTAAGCAGCTTCTCCAAGGTCCTTCATTGAAAAACATTTATTCAAGTAGGCCTTTACACTTTCCAAAAGTTCTATATCATTTACCATCAACAATATGTCATCCACATATAATATGAGAAATGCTACAGAGCTCCCACTCACTTTCTTGTAAATACAGGGTTCTCCATAAACCTGTATAAACCCAAACGCTTTAATCACCTCATTAAAGCGAATGTTCCAACTCCGAGATGCTTGCACCAGCCCATACATGGAGCGCTGGAGCTTGCATACTTTGTTAGCATCTTTAGGATCGACAAAACCTTCCGGCTGCATCATATACAGTTCTTCCTTAAGGAAACCATTAAGGAATGCCGTTTTGACGTCCATTTTCCAGATCTCATAATCATAAAATGCGGCAATTTCTAACATGATTCGGACGGACTTCAGCATCGCTACGGGTGAGAATGACTCATCGTAGTCAACTCCTTGAAGTTGTCGATAAACCTTAGCAAAAGCCGAGCCTTATAGACGATCACATTACCATCCACCTCAGTCTTCTTCTTAAAGATCCATTTATTTTCAATGCCTCGCTTATCATCAAGCAAGTCCACCAAAGTCCATACTTTGTTCTCATACATGGATCCTATCTCGGATTTCATGGCTTCAAGCCATTTGTTGGAATCCGGCCCACCATCACTTCATCATAGTTTCATGGTTCACCGTTGTCCAACAACATGATCTCCAGGACAGGGTTGTCATACCACTCTGGTGCAGAACGTGTCCTAGTGGACCTTCGACGTTCATTAGTAACTTGATCTGAAGTTTCATGATCATCATCACTAACTTCCTCTCCAGCCGGTGTAGGGTCCACGGAAACAACTTCCCGTGCTGCATGCGCTACTCTACGGTTCAAGTGGATGTACGATTACCTCATCAAGTTCTATTTTCCTCCCACTTACTTCTGTCGAGAGAAACTCTTTCTCGAGAAAGGATCCATTCTTGGCAATAAATACTTTGCCTTCGGATCTGAGGTAGAAGGTATACCCAATAGTCTCTTTGGGATATCCTATGAAGACGCACTTTTCCGCTTTGGGTTCGAGCTTCTCAGGTTGAAGTTTCTTCACATAAGCATCACATCCCAAAACTTTTAGAAATGACAGCTTAGGTTTCTTTCCAAACCAAAATTAATACGGTGTCATCTGAACGGACTTTGCCGGTGCCCTATTTAAAGTGAATGCGGCGGTCTTTAATTCATATCCCCAAAATGATACCAGTAAGTCAGTAAGAGACATCATAGATTGCATCATATCCAATAGAGTGCGATTACGACGTTCAGACACACCATTTCGCTGAGGTGTGCCAGGCGGCATGAGTTGTGAAACAATTCCACATTTACTTAGGTGCGTGCCAAACTCGTGACTTAAATATTCTCCACCACGATCAGATCGTAGGCACTTTATTTTCCTGTCACGTTGATTCTTTACCTCACTCTGAAATTCCTTGAACCTTTCAAAGGTTTCAGACTTGTGTTTCATTAAGTAGACATACCCATATCTGCTCAAGTCATCAGTGAGGGTGAGAACATAACGGTAGCCACCGCGAGCCTCGACGCTCATTGGACCGCATACATCGGTATGTATTATCTCCAACAAGTGAGTTGCTCGCTCCATTGTTCCGGAGAACGGAGTCTTGGTCATCTTGCCCATGAGGCATGGTTCGCACGTGTCAAATGATTCGAAATCTTCTTCAAGCATTTGAAACCAATATGACCAAGGCGGTAGTGCCACATGTAAGTGGGACTATCGTTATCAACCTTGCATCTTTTGGTACTCACACTATGGACATGTGTAACATCACGTTCGAGATTCATCAAAAATAAACCATTGACCCGCGGGGCATGACCATAAAACATTTCTCTCATATAAATAGAACCACCATTATTCTCAGATATAAATGAGTAGCCATCTCGCATCAAACGAGATCCAGATACAATGTTCATGCTCAAAGCTGGTAGTAAATAACAATTATTGAGGTTTAAAACTAATACCAAAGGTAGATGTAGAGGTAGCATGCCGATGGTGATCACATTGACCTTAGAACCATTCCCGATGCGCATCATCACCTCGTCCTTTGCCAGTCTCTGCTTATTTCGCCGCTCCTGCTTGGAGTTACAAATGTGAGCAACTGCACTGGTATCAAATACCAAGGAGCTACTACGAGCGCTGGTTAGGTACACATCAATAACAAGTATATCACATATACCTTTAACGTTGTTGGCCTTCTTATCCGCTAAGTACTTGGGGCAGTTTAGCTTCTAGTGACCCGTACCCTTGCAATAAAAGCACTCAGTCTCAGGATTGGGTCCAGGCTTGTTCTTCTTCCCGGCAACTTGCTTACCAGGCGCGGCAACAGCTTTGTCGTCCTTCTTGAAGTTCTTCTTACCCTTGCCTTTCTTGAAACTAATGGTCTTATTCACCATCATCACTTGATGCTCCTTTTTGATCTCGACCGCCGCTGATTTCAGCATCGAGTGCAACTCAGGAATGGACTTCTCCATACTCTACATGTTGTAGTTCATCACAAAGCTCTTGTAGCTAGGTGGAAGCGACTGGAGGATTCTGTCAATGACCGAGTCATACGGGAGATTAACTCCTAGCTGAGTCAAGCGGTTGTGCAACCCACACATTTTGAGTATGTGCTCACTGACAGAACTATTCTCCTCCATCTTACAACTGAAGAACTTGTCGGATACGTCTTATCTCTCGACCCAGGCATGAGCTTGGAAAACTATTTTCAGCTCTTGGAACATCTCATATGCTCCGTGTTGCTCAAAACACTTTTGGAGCCCCGGTTCTCAATTGTAAAGCATGCCGCACTAAACCAGGGAGTAGTCATCACAGCGTGACTGCCAAGCGTTCGTAACGTCTTGGTCCGCTAGGAAAATGGATGGGTCACCTAGCGGTGCATCAATGACATACAATCTCTTGGAAGCTATGAGGACAATCCTCAAGCTACGGACCCAGTCCGCATAGTTGCTTCCATCATCTTTCAGCTTGGTTTTCTCTAGGAACGCGTTGAAGTTGAGGGTGACATTAGCGTTGGCCATTGGATCTACAATATAGATTGTAAAGACAATTTTAGACTAAGTTCATGATAATTAAGTTCACATAATCAAATTATTTAATGTAGATAGACATCTCCCTATTCATCCAAGTGACAGATGATCCTTGTAAACTAGCCCGTGTCCGATCATCACGTGAGACGGACTAGTCATCCATGGTGAACATCTCCATGTTGATCGTATCTTCTATATGACTCATGTTCGACCTTTCGGTCTTCCGTGTTCCAAGGCCATGTCTGTACATGCTAGGCTCGTCAAGTTAAGCTAAGTGTTTCGCGTGTGTAAATCTGGCTTACACTCGTTGTATGCGAACGTTAGAACCTATCACACCCGATCATCACGTGGTGCTTCGGAACAACGATCCTTAGCAAAGGTGCATAGTTAGGGTGAACGCCTTTCTTGAAATTTTATTGAGAGATCATCTTATTTACTACCGTCATTCTAAGAAAATAAGATGTAAACATGATAAACATCACATGCAATCAATATAGTGACATGATATGGCCAATATCATCTTGCTCCTTTGATCTCCATCTTCGGGGCACCATGATCATCACTGTCACCGGCACGACACCATGATCTCCATCATCGTGTCTTCATGAAGTTGTCTCGCCAACTATTACTTCTACTACTATGGCTAACATTTATCAATAAAGTAAAGTAATTACATGGCGTTTATGATTGACATGTAGGTCATACAATAATATAAGACAACTCCTATGGCTCCTGTCGGTTGTCATACTCATCGACATGCAAGTCGTGAATCCTACTACAAGAACATGATCAATCTCATACATCACAATGCATCACATCACATACTTTCGCCATATCACATCACAAGGCATATGCTGCAAAAAAAAGTTAGACGTCCTCTAATTTGTAGTTGCAAGTTTTTTACGTGGCTGCTATAGGTTTATACCAAGAATGTTTCTTACCTACGCCAAAACCACAACGTGATATGCTAATTGCTATTTACCCTTCATAAGGACCCTTTTCATCAAATCCAATCTGACTAAGGTGGGAGAGACAGACACCCGCTAGCCACCTTATGCAACAAGTGCATGTTAGGCGGTGGAACCGGTCTCACGTAAGCGTACGTGTAAAGTTGGTTCGGGCCGCTTCATCCCACAATACCACCGAATCAAGATAAGACTAGTAGTGTTAAGCAAATTAACAAGATTGACGCCCACAACAACTTTGTGTTCTACTCGTGCATAGATTCTACACATAGACCTAGCTCATGATGCCACTGTTGGGAGACGTAGTAGTAAATCAAAAAAATTCCTATGTGTTCACCAAGATCTATCTATGGAGAAACCAACAACGAGTGGGGAGATTGCATCTTCATACCTTTGAAAATCGCAAAGCGGAAGCGTTACAAGAACGCGGTTGGTGAAGTAGTACTTACAGCGATTCAGATCGCGGTGGACTCCGATCTTAGCGCCGAACAACGGCGCCTCCGTGTTCAACACACGTGCAGCCCGGTGACGTCTCCTATGCCGTGATCTAGCAAGGAGGAAGGAGAGGTTGAGGGAGAGCTTCGGCAGCACAATGTCGTGGTGACGGTGGAGCTGCGTGGTACTCCGGCAGAGCTTCACTAAGCACTACGGAGGACGAGGAGAGGGAGGAGTAGGGCTGCGTCATAGGAGAGAGAGATGCATGTTCTCGGCAGCCCCAAGGGATCCTATGTTTATAGGAGGACGAGGAGGGAGGGTTGTGCCCTAGGGTGGTCCGGCAGCCTCCAGATCCAATCTGGCCGGCGGCCACATAGGGAGAGGGGTGCGGCTGCCCTAGGGTGGGCCTTAGGGCCCATCTTCCCTAGGGTTTGCCCCCCTCCCACTTCAGTTACGCCTTGGGCCCTTGTGGGGTGTGCACCAGCCCACCTAGGGGCTGGTTCCCTCCCACTTGCGGCCCATGCAGCCCTCTGGGGCTGGTGGCCCCGCTTGGTGGACCCTCGGAACCCTTCCGGTGGTCCTGGTACGTTACCGGTGATTCCCGAAACATTTCTGGTGACCAAAACCTCACTTCCTATATATGAATCTTTACCTCCGGACCATTACGGAGCTCCTCTTGACGTCCGACATCTCATCCAGGACTCCGAACAACATTCGGTAACCACATACATTATTTCCCTATAACCGTAGCATCATCGAACCTTAAGTGTGTAGACCCTACGGGTTCGGGAGACACGTAGACATGACCGAGACACCTCTCTGGTCAATAACCAACAATGGGATCTAGATACCCATGTTGGCTCCCACATGCTCCATGATGATCTCATCGGATGAACCACGATGTCAGGGATTCAATCAATCCTGTATACAATTCCCTTTGCCTACCGATATGATAATTGCCCGAGATTCGATCGTCAGTATCCCTATACCTTGTTCAATCTCGTTACCGGCAAGTCTCTTTAATTTTTATATAACACATCATCCCATGGCTAACTCCTTAGTCACATTGAGCTCATTATGATGATGTCTTACCAAGTGGGCCTAGAGATACCTCCCCGTCATACGGAGTGACAAATCCCAGTCTCGATTCGTGCCAACCCAACAGATACTTTCGGAGATACCCATAGTGTACCTTTATGGCCACCCAGTCATGTTGTGACGTTTAGTACACCCAAAGTATTCCTACGATATCCGGGAGTTGCACAATCTCATGGTCTAAGGAAATGATACTTGACATTATAAAAGCTTTAGCAAACGAACTACACGATCTTGTGCTATGCTTAGGATTGGGTCTTGTCCATCACATCATTCTCCTAATGATGTGATCCCATTATCAATGACATCCAATGTCCATGGTCATGAAACCGTGACCATCTATTGATTAACGAGCTAGCCAACTAGAGGCTCACTAGGGACATGTTGTGGTCTATGTATTCACACACGCATTACAGTTTCCGGTTAACACAATTATAGCATGAACAATAGACAATTATCATGAACAAGGAAATACAATAATAACCATTTTATTATTGCCGCTAGGGCATATTTCCAATAGTTGAACCGTCACTTTGGTTGGATAATAGCACGACGCAGAAAGATGTTTTCACGACGCCTATACCAAGAGAAGAGGAAGCAAATGATGATGATCATGAAGCTTTAGATCAAGTTACTACTGAACCTTGTAGGTCGACAAGGACTCGTACCGCCCCTGAGTGGTACGTCAATCCTGTCTTGGAGGTCATGTTGTTAGACAATAGTGAACCTACGAGCTATGAAGAAGCAATGGTGGGCCCGGATTCCAACAAATGGCTAAGAGCCGTGAAATCCGAGAAAGGATCCATGTATGAAAACCAAGTATGGAGTTTGGTAGACTTGTCCGTTGAACGGCAGGTCGTTGAGTACAAATGGACCTTTAAGAAGAAGACAGAAGCCAATGGTAAATGTCACCATTTATATAGCTCGACTTGTCGTAAAGAAGTTTCCGACAAGTTCAAGGAATTGACTACGATGAGACTTTCTCATCTGTAGCGATGCTACAGTATGTTGAAATTATGTTAGTAGTTGTTGCATTTTTCGATTATGAAAGTTGGCAGATGGATGTCAAAACATTGTTTCCATAACGGTTTCTTTGAGGAAAGGTTGTATGTGATACAACCAGAAGGTTTTGTCAGTCCTAAGGATGCTAAAAGGTATGCAAGCTCCAGCGATCCTTCTATGGGCTAGAGAAAGCATCTTAGAGTTGGAATATACGCTTTGATGGGGTGATCAAAGTTTTTGGGTTTATACGAAGTTTATGAGAAAGTTGTATTTACAAGAAAGTGAGTGGGATCACTATAGAATTTCTGATAAGTATATGTGGTTGACATATTGTTGATCGGAAATAATGTAGAATTTCTGAAAAGCTTAAAGGGTTGTTTTAAAGGAGTTTTTCAAAGGAAGACTTGGATAAAGCTACTTGAATATTGGGCAGCAAGATCTATAGAGATTGATCAAGATGTGTGATAAGATTTCTTCGATGAGTACATACCTTGACAAGATTTTGAAAGAGTTCAAAATGGATCAGTCAAAGAAAGATTTCTTGCTTGATTTGTAAGGTATGGAGTTGAGTGAGACTCAAAGCTCGACCACGACAGAAGAAAGAGAAAGGATGAAGGGGTACAACCATACAAGAGTATGCCATGCTGTGTACCACACCTGGTGTGTGCCTTTCCATGAGTCTGTCAAGGGGTACAAGAGTGGTCCAAGAGTGGATCACTGGACAACGGTCAAAATTATCCTTAGTAACTAGAGGACTAAGGAAATGTTTCTCGATTATGGAGGTGATAAAGAGTTTGTCATAAATGGTTACGTCGATGCAAGCATTGACACCAATCTGGATGACTCTAAGTAGTAGTCTAGATACATATAGTGGAGCAGTCATTTGGAATAGCTCCAAGTGGAGCGTGGTAGCATCTACAATATGACATATAGATTTGCAAAGAACACACAGATCTGAATATTGCAGACCGTTGAAAACTCATTGGGTGTTAGATTCATAACAATGTTAATCACATGGTGATGTGAACTAGATTATTGACTCTAGTGCAAGTGGGAGACTGTTGGAAATATGCCCTAGAGGCAATAATAAATTAGTTATTATCATATTTCCTTGTTCATCATAATTGATTATTATCCATGCTATAAATGTATTGATTGGAAACTCAGAAACAAGTGTGGATACATAGACAACAAAGTGTCCCTAGTAAGCCTCTACTAAACTAGCTCGTTGATCAAATATGGTTAAGGTTTCCTAGCTATAGACATGTATTGTCATTTGATAACGGGATCACATAATTAGGAGAATGATGTGATGGACAAGACCCAAACTATAAATGTAGCATATGATCGTGTCAGTTTATTGCTATTGTTTTCTGCATGTCAAGTATCTGTTCCTATGACCATGAGATCATGTAACTCACTGACACCAGAGGAGTACCTTGTGTGTATCAAACGTCGCAACATAACTAGGTGACTATAAAGGTGCTCTATAGGTATCTCTGAGGGTGTATGTTGGGTTGGCATGAATCAAGACTGGGATTTGTTACTCCGTGTGACGGAGAGTTATCTGAGGGCCCACTCGGTAATACAACATCATAATAAGCCTTGCATTTAAAGTGACTAGAGAGTTAGCCATGGGATCTTGTATTACGAAACAAGTAAAGAGACTTGCCAGTAACGAGATTGAATTAGGTATAGAGATACCGACGATCTAATCTCGGGCAAGTAACATACCGAAGAACAAAGGGAACTGCATACGTGATTAATTGAATCCTTGACATAGAGGTTCAACCGATAAAGATCTTACTAGAATATGTAGGGAAAAAATATGGACATATAGGTCCCGCTATTTGTTATTGATCGTAGAGGTGTCTCGGTCATGTCTACATAGTTCTCGAACCCACAAGGTCTGCACATTTAACGTTTGGTGACATTTCGATAGTATTGAGTTATTTATGTTGGTGAACGAAGCTTGTTCGGAGTCCCGAATGATATCACGGATATCACGATATATATATGACTTCCCGTATATATATATTTATTTCCGGAATGGTCCGGAGGTAAATATTTATATACGGGAAGTCATATTTTGGCCACCGGAAAAGTTTCGGTATTTTTTGGTATTGTACTAGGAAGCTTCTTGAAGGTTCCAAAAACTTCCGGAGGAGTGCGGAAGTACACCAAGGGTTCCACCATGTCCCAAGAGTTTGCATGGGCCGAGGGGAGGCGCCCTCTCCTTATTGGGTTAGGCGCACAAGTCCCTCAAGGCCCATGTGGCTTTTGAGAGGTGGAAAGTCCACCTGGTTTTGGAAAGGGAGGGAATTCGACTAGGGGTCCAACTCCTCCCCCTTGGCTGCAACCTAGGGCTTGTAGGGTCTGATCTCCATGCCCCTCCACCTATATATAGAGGGGAGGGGCACCCCAAGAGCACACATGAAGCCCTTGGCACCTCTATCTCTCCCTAGATCGTTTTCTCCTCCGTCTGTGGTTTCGGTAGCGCTAGGCGTAGCCCTGCTGGGATAGCAACACCACCATCGCCGCCATGCTGTCGCATTGTCAGAGAAATCGTCTACCTCTAGGCCCCCTCTTGATGGATCAAAAAGGCGGAGATCGTCATCGAGCTGTATGTGTGCTGAACTTGGAGGTGTTGTCCGTTCAGCGCTAGATCGGAAGGACTGTGATTGGATCGCGGGACGGATCGTGATTGGATCGTGGGACGGCTTGCGATTTGGATCGCGAAGACGTTCGACTACATCAACCGCGTTTCTTAATGCTTCCCGTTTAGCGATCTACAAGGGTATGTAGATCCACTCTCCCTCTCGTAGATGCTAATCACCATGGATAGATCTTGTGTGTGCGTAGGAAATTTTTGTTTCCCATGCAATGTTCCCCAACAGAGGGAGCCCGACTATGAAGCCTCAATCACTATCTCGGTTATTTAAATATGAGAAGAAAGGTTAGATCGGCTAAAGAAGGACTACCAGAAGCTGAACTGTCCACTCATTTCACATGGGAGGAGTGGCCCTAGGTTCGCCCTCAAAGGGAGCTTAACCAAAACTCTAGATAATTTGGAGGGCTACCGACGATGTATTGTACCATGGGTGGTCCATTGGCCTAGTGGAACGAGATGCGATGAGGGCCCTCGACCCTACATGGAGTGGTCCTTATGGAATTTTCACTGATTTGGCATGCAAGATAAGAACCCCACAGCTAATCAGGGCTCTTAGTCGATGAGTAATATGTAACCCTAGACCTCATCCCTCTTTATAAGACGAGGTTAGGGGTAGTCCGAGATCATTAGACTCATTGTCATCGTCTAGTAGTAGCAATCTCCACATTTGCAACCCCCTCACATGAGGTGTTCTTCACACAATCAATCAAGGAAAAGCAGGACTAGGTTTTTACCTCAAACATGATGGCCCGAACCTAGGTAAAAACAATGTGTGCGATCCCATCTGAAACATCTAGTCGTGCTCTCCGCTATATTGGTGCTACTGAATGATTTCAATATTGTCAAACATCATGTTCCTTCCCTTGCATGTATCTCCAATGTATTTGCATTCATGTGATATTCCCATTTTTCTATCTATTTGCAATGTTATTTTCTTTGTATTTAGATTCATGTATAATTCACATTTTTTCTGCCTACAAGTTGACGGGAATGTGTGCTTTAGGCCTAGAAGGGATGTCTAGTTGAATTTTTGTTTACTCCGACAATTTTCATTCACCTACTAGATGACAACATGCTAAAGAATTCACACACAACCAAAAGCTTGCATATTATGTCTAATGATAGTGCGTAATCGTCCATTATGTTAACCAAACATGTTGGTTGTCATATTAAATTCCTAAAATCCTCACATTGCTCTTGATTTTCCATCATGCTTGGAGCTTTGGTTTGTAGCTATAAAAAACAAGGAAGCATGTCTTCTATTCTGAACTTGTATAATGTTTCCTTTCATGTAGTTTTGAGAGGTACTTAGTTCAAGTTTCCTTTCAACTAACAGATCATCGAAAAAAATATCAATGAATTTTTTGAAATTGATAAACATTATACAACATGAAGGTGGAGAGCTCACACATGGTGGAGAGAACTAAGATGGATGGGAAGGAAGGGTGGGAGGAAATATACTCATTTACCTTCTTAAAAGGAGTGTGAGGTGAGATGACAATTGCCTATGAGGAAACGACTGGGATGGAGTATTAGTTGTTTGCTATACAAATAAAAACCACTTAATGTCACATTTTTTAATCAGAATATCACTATCTATTTCTGTTATTCGGTGGCAATGTACACACATTCAACTAGTTTTCAATAAAAATCTATTTCGGTATTTTTAGGCCCATATAACATTTTTATAAAGTGAGAGATGATTTGTATCTATGGTCCTGTTGCAATGAAGATTCTAATGTTGCAATGGCGATGAACACAGACACAAGTCGAAGATGCTTTTGGAACATGGGATGTGTTGCAATGAACTTTTGCAACCAAGTCCTTGCAATAAGGTGAATAGAGAAGAGGGAACGATCACCCCCACCATAGATACCTCATTCTCCGAATGGTGGGTTTCAACTAGGAATAGGGTGCCACCATCGTACAAGAAGAAATAGTTCAATCATTTGGTCGTCTTGACTGCTTGGTCGATTTGGAAGGCACACAACAAAAAAATCTTCAAAGGAAAGACTAATTCCCTTGATCAAGTTATTAGTCAGACTAGCAAAAGAGCATGCGCATTGCAACGGGAGAGTAAATAACAATAGGTCCATTTCTTTTATTTCAACATCGCATCATATTTGTGTTGCCGACGGTGGCCTTAGTGCTCACACAACAAAAACACGTTTGAATGTGGTTAGTTGTGAGGCCTCTCTCTCTCTAACACACACACACACACACACACTTGCGCGTGCACTCACTCCGAATAAGATAAACATATGTTGTTTTTCCTTGAATGCTTTTTCAGAGGTTTGCATATGTGGTTATCAATGTTTTCTTTCCTTTCAATTTGGTTTTAATTCATGTTTATTTGTAATTCGGATCGTCGCCGGTACGAAAGAAAAACCGACCGTGCATGATAGATTAAGTTTGCACCCAAAATAATATTTTAAAAATATGTAACAACTAAAAATAACATCATATTTACATTCTATACATTTTTCGAATCAAATTTCATATATAATGTATTACAATCGGAGTTACGGTTAAAAAGATATGTATGGATGATTTTAAAAAGCATTAGTTTTAAGTAAACTGTGAATTGATTAACCGGAAAATCAAGGGGTTTTCTGTTAAAATGCAGAAAATGGTCCGTCTTACTTAAATATGGACGGCAAGTGGATTACCTAAAACGCGAGTTTTTTTAAAGAAAAGACAAAAAAGGTTCAGTTGTGGCTAAAACATGGACTACGGGTTGATTTCAAAAAAACTACAATGGCTTTTTTACAAAAAGGTGTGATGGACGGGCTTTATTATTATCTAGAGATAAATGTGATTTGTTCTACTGCTATGAGATCGGGATTAGTTATTTTGAGTCGTTGTTCTACTAGGTTGCTCACCATCACACTCTATGCTAAGTGCTTGGGGTCACTTTTGTTCAATTTTTATTTTGTTGTCATGTGTTTTGAGTCATGTGCCTTAAGCTTTCTTGAGTTTGTGTTTTTCCTATATACTAAGGATAACATGCAGCTCTCATATATAGGTCAAAAAAGATATAGCGCAATGAGTATCATACAATCAGACGGCTCAAGGCTCATGGTCATGTTTTGACTATTTTAATGGATTTAGTATCCCTCGAGGCCCTGGAAGTTTTCCAGTCGAGATGCCGAAAGAAGAGACCAGATGTGGTAAGTGTTGCCCAAATCAGCCTGGCAGTGCAGGGGTTAGCGGCAAACTACATCATTTCATGTAGCCTGAATACCGAGGTGAGGACGGATGTTTGGATGATATTACCTTCATCTGGGTTTATTAGTTCCGATTTTATTTTTTGTCAAAGTTTGACTATATATTTAACTAGAAAAATGCCAATGCATATCATCAAAAATTATGTTGTTGGATTCATAATTAAATATAGTTTTCAATAATATAATTTTTGCTACGTATAACTTATATTTCATTAGTTAAAATCATGATAAAAATATGATTCAAAATACGAGGATGACTAGTAAACCAGGACGAAGATAGTACCAAGGTATGGCAATGCCAAGTTAAATGTGGATGGTGAGTTCAATAGTGATACGCACGAGGGAAGGAGCAGTCTTAGCAGGTCCATCATGGAAAGTTCATCATAGCGGCAAATCCAAAGTTGATATTGTTTTGACTCTTTCACAATGAAAGCCATAGCAATGAGATTTGAGAGGAATCTTGCATGTACTGTTGGGTGTAGTATGATCGAAATTACCTTGGATAGTGTGTAAGTGGTAGCAACATTATTTAATGGATTTTCTACTTCAGTCGCTTTTGCCATCTTTGATGGTTGTTATTTTATGTCTTTTGATTTAACTCATGTAATCTATGAACATTGTAATAATAGAGAGAAAAATAAAGTAGCTCATGAACTATATATGATTGGTGGGTTTTTTCTTACGAACTTTTGGTAGAATCCACATCTAAGGCGGTAATTTCTTTTACTAGATCATTGATGACGCGCATTGCCGCGCCCATTCATTGTGACAACAAAATGATATGAATCATAAATATTTGAAGATACAAAAAATGAGGTTAAATTATTATCATTTTACACAAGTGTATCATTAAGACCAATTATGCAGCGAGAACTCTCTCGGGGTGACATAATCTCAATATGCTATATCACTAATCTCCCTAGGATTGGAGGCCTCACAATCAATTGAGGTCTCCAATTGGAATTTGGTCATTCGATTTTAATTGGGTCAACAATTTCTCAAACCCTCTCATTTAATTTTTTATATAATACGCTATCTTCCTATTTTTAAGCCTTCACAATAAATTAAGGCTTCAATTTAGACTTTGATCACCCGATTTTGACCAGGTCAATAATTTCTTAGGAGCTCTCCTATAATGTATCACTAATCTATCTATGATTGGAGTCCTCACAATCAACTGAGATCTCAAATTGGAATTTGCTCATCCAATTTTGACCAGGTCAACAATTTCTCAAACCCTCTCATTTAATTTTCTATACAATACACTATGCTTTCTATTTTCTAAATCTTCATAATTAATTGAGGCTTTAATTTAGATTGTGGTCACCTGATTTTGGCCGGGTCAACAATTTCTTAAGGAGCTCTCCTATTTAATTATTTTAATTCTCTATGCTCCTTAATTTTAAAGCTTATTCATTCGTTTGAGGTATTCAATTTTGAATTTAGTTTACGATTTTGATTGGGCCAACGATTTTTCAAATCAATCAGCAACAACTGGCCTATAAAAATATATCAACTCCTTGCAGACTCCTATCACCCATAAAAAATGTCAACATGTGATTCTATAGTATGAATATAGTACATGCAACCAACGATAAAAAAATATCCCCATATAAATATGGGTTGATTAGCGGATAACACAACATCACACTATGAAAGACCTGTTGGGGAACGTTGCATAGGAAACAAAAATTTCCTACGCACACGCAAACCTATCCATGGTGATGAGCATCTACGAGAGGGAGAGAAGATCTACGTACCCTTGTAGATCGCTAAGCGGGAAGCGTTAAGAATTACGGTTGGTGTAGTCGTACTTCTTCGCGATCCAAATCGCCGAGCGTCCCGCGATCTAATCACGAACCGTCCCGCGAATCAATCACGAACCGTCCTGCGATCTCGTCACGATCCGTCCCGCGATCCGATCACGAACGTCCCATGGCCTTGATCACGATCCTTCCGATCTAGTACCGAACGGACGGCACCTCTGCGTTCAGCACACGTGCATCTTGATGACGATCTCCACCGTCTTGATCCAGCAAGAGGAGGTGGAGAGGAGAGGGAGTTCACCGGCAGCGTGACGGCGCTCCGGTGATGGTGGTGGTGGAGCAATTCCGGCAGGGCTTCGCCTAAGCGCTGTAGAAAACCGATCTAGAGGAGCACCGGTGGAACGGGTAGCATGTGGCCGTAAGTTGTGTCCCGTGTGCTAGCCCTGCCCCTCTATTTATATGTTGAGCCCTGGGTCTAAACTTGGAGCAAAAACCTCTACAAGGTCGATTTTTCCCGCACAAGGTCGGTTTGGCCCGCAAGAAAAGAGTCCAACTCGGATCCCTGCAGTCCCGCGCACAAGCGGTAGTACCGCTTCACGAGCGGTAGTACCGCTTCACGAGCGGTAGTACTGCCTTACTGCTTAAGGCAAAAGCAAAACTTCCTTTTTCCCTTTCCAATACCTCGTGGGTTTTACCCCATTGGTCCATGTAAAGTGTTGCTGTACCCGAACACTTCGGTAAACATCCGGAACCCCTTCCGGTTAAGTCCGGAACTCTTCCAGAGATCAAAACACTATTATCACATATATCAATCTTTATCACCAGACTCTTCCGGAGATCCTCGTCATGCCCGGGATCGTATCCGAGACTCCGAACATCCTTCGGTCACCACCATACATAACTCTATACTACCGAAACGTCACCAAACCTTAAGTGTGCAGACCCTGCTGGTTCGAGAACTATGTAGACATGACCGAGAGACCTGTACGGCCAATAACCAATGGCAGGACCTAGACGTCCACATTGGTTCCTACATATTCTACGAAGATCTATCGGTCGAACCTCTATGTCAAGGATTCAGTTAATCCCGTATAACGTTCCCTTTGTTCTTCGGTATGTTACTTGCCCGAGATTCGATCGTCGTTATCTCCATACCTAGTTCAATCTCGTTACCGGCAAGTCTCTTTACTCATTCCGTAATACAAGATCCCGCAACTAACAATTAGTCACATTGCTTGCAAGGCTTATTGTGATGTTGCATTACCGAGTGGGCCCCGAGATACCTCTCCATCACACGGAGTAACAAATCCCAGTCTCAATCCATGCCAACTCAACAGACATCATCGGAAATACCTGTAGAGCACCTTTATAGTCACCCAGTTACGTTGCGATGTTTGATACACACAAGGCACTCCTCCGATATCCGTGAGTTGCATGATCTCATGGTGATAGGAACATATACATTGACATGTAGAAAACAGTAGCAATAAACTGACACGATCATATGCTACGTTTGTAGTTTGGGTCTTGTCCATCACATCATTCTCCTAATGATGTGATCCCGTTATCAAATGACATCACATGTCAATGGCTAGGAAACCCTGACCATCTTTGATCAACGAGCTAGTTCACTAGAGGCATACTAGGGACACACTGTTGTCTATTTACCCACACATGCAATGTGTTTCCAATCAATGCAATTATAGCATGGATAATAAACGATTATCATGAACAAGGAAATATAATAATAAACACTTTATATATTTCCTCTAGGGCATATTTCCAACAGTCTCCCACTTGCACTAGAGTTAATAATCTAGTTCACATCACTATGTGATTTACATGGTAATGAATCGAACACCCATACAGTTCTGGTGTTGATCATGTTTAGCCTTTGGAAGAGGTTTAGTCAACAGGTCTGCAACATTCAGATCCGTGTGCACTTTGCAAATATTTATGTCCTTCTCCTCGATGTAGAACCGGATGGAGTTGAAGCATCGCTTTATGTGTCTGGTCCTCTTGTGAAACCTTGGTTCCTTGGCTAGAGCAATGGCACCAGTGTTGTCACAGAACAGACTTATTGGATTCAGTACACTAGGCACTACTCCAAGATTTGTCATGAACTACTTCATCCAGACACCTTCCTTCGCTGCCTCCGAGGCTGCGATGTACTCCGCTTCGCACGTAGAATCAGCTACCACGCTTTTCTTGGAACTGCACCAGCTTACCGCTCCCCCGTTAAGAATAAATACGTATCCGATTTGCGATTTAGAATCGTCCGGATCAGTGTCGAAGCTTGCATCGACGTAACCCTTTACGACGAGCTCTTCATCACCTCCATAAACGAGAAACATGTCCTTAGTCCTGTTAAGGTACTTAAGGATATTCTTGACCGCTTGCCAGTGCTCCATTCCAGGATCACTTTGAAACCTTCCAGCCATACTTATGGCAAGGCTGACATCGGGTCTTGTGCACAGCATTGCATACATGATAGAGCCTATGGCTGAAGCATAGGGGATGACGCTCATCTTTTCTTTATCTTTTGCAGTCACTGGGCATTGAGTCTTACTCAACTTCACACCTTGTAACACAGGCAAGAACCCCTTCTTGGCCTGTTCCATTTTGAACTTCTTCAAAACTTTATCAAGGTATGTGCTCTGTGAAAGTGCTATTAAGCGTCTCGACCTATCTCTATAGATCTTAATGCCTAATATGAAAGCAGCTTCTCCTAGGTCCTTCATTGAAAAACTCTTATTCAAATATTCCTTCACGCTTTCCAGCATTTCTATATCGTTTCCGATCAGCAATATATCATCCACATATAACACTAGAAACGCTATAGAGCTCCCACTCACTTTCTTGTAAATACAAGCTTCTCCATAAACTTGTATAAACCCAAACGCTTTGATCACCTCATCAAAGCACTTATTCCAACTCCGAGATGCTTGCACCAGTCCATAAATGGATCGCTGGAGTTTGCAAACTTTGTCAGCATTCTCTGGATCGACAAAACCTTCGGGTTGCATCATATACAACTCTTCCTTAAGGAAACCGTTGAGGAACACCGTTTTGACATCCATCTGCCAAATTTCATAGTCGAAATAAGCAGCTATTGCCAACATGATTCTGATAGACTTAAGCATCGCTACGGGTGAGAAAGTCTCATCGTAGTCAACTCCTTGAACTTGTGAAAAACCCTTTGCCACAAGTCGAGCTTTATAGATGGTGACATTACCGTCCGCGTCCGTCTCCTTCTTATAGATCCATTTGTTCTGAATGGCCTTTCGCCCCTCAGGTAGTACTTCCAAAGTCCATACTTTGTTTTCATACATGGATCCCATCTCAGATTTCATGGCCTCTAACCATTTCTCGAAATCCAGGCCCATCACTGCACCTTCATAGCTCGTAGGTTCATTGTTGTCCAACAACATGACCTCTAAGACAGGGTTGCCGTACCACTCGGGAGTAGTACGCGTCCTTGTCGACCTACGAGGTTCAATAGCAGCTTGATCCGAAGCTTCATGATCATCATCATTAACTTCCTCTTCTACCATCGTTGGTTCCACAGAAACATCTTTCTGCGCAGCGCTACTCTCTGGTTGAAGTAAAGGTTCAATAACCTCATCAAGCTCTATTTTCCTCCCACTCCATTCTTTCGAGAGAAAATCTTTCTCAAGAAATGTTCCGTTTTTAGCGACAAACACTTTGCCTTCAGATCTGAGATAGAAGGTATACCCGACTGTCTCTTTCGGGTATCCTATGAAGACGCATTTTTCCGCTTTGGGTTCCAGCTTTTCAGGCTGAAGCTTTTTGACATAAGCATCACATCCCCAAACTTTAAGAAACGACAACTTCGGCCTTTTGCCAAACCACAGTTCATATGGTGTCGTCTCAACGGATTTCGATGGTGCCCTATTTAAAGTGAATGCAGTTGTCTCTAATGCATAACCACAAAACGATAGTGGCAAATCGGCAAGAGACATCATAGATCGCACCATATCTAATCAGGTTCGATTACGATGTTCAGACACACCATTACGCTGTGGTGTTCCGGGCGGTGTCAACTGTGAAACAATTCCACATTTTCTTAAGTGACTGCCAAACTCATAACTCAGATATTCACCTCCTCGATCAGATCGCAGAAATTTAATCTTCTTGTTACGATGATTCTCAACTTCACTCTGAAATTGCTTGAACTTTTCAAACGTTTCAGACTTGTGTTTCATCAAGTAAATATACCCATATCTTCTCAAGTCATCAGTGAAGGTGAGAAAGTAACGATATCCACCGCGCGCTGCAACATTCATTGGACCGCACACATCAGTATGTATGATTTCCAATAAGTCACTTGCCCGTTCCATTGTTCCTGAGAACGGCGTTTTAGTCATCTTGCCCATCAGGCATGGTTCACATGTGTCAAGTGATTCAAAATCAAGTGACTCCAAAAGTCCATCAGCATGGAGCTTCCTCATGCGCTTTACACCAATATGACCTAAACGGCAGTGCCACAAGAAAGTGGTACTATCATTAACTACTCTACATCTTTTGGCATCAATGTTATGAACATGTGTGTCATCACTATCAAGATTCAATATGAATAAACCCCTAACATTGGGTGCATGACCATAAAAGATATTACTCATATAAATAGAACAAACTTTATTCTCTGATTTAAATGAGTAACCGTCTCACAATAAACAAGATCCGGATATAATGTTCATGCTTAACGCAGGCACTAAATAACAATTATTCAGGTTCATCACTAATCCCGATGGTAATCGAAGAGAGAGCATGCCGACGGCGATCACATCAACCTTGGAACCATTTCCCACGCGCATCGTCACTTCGTCCTTTGCCAGTCTTCGTTTATTCCATAGTTCCTGCTTTGAGTTGCAAATGTGAGCAACCGAACCGGTATCAAATACCCAGGCACTACTACGAGAACTAGTAAGGTACACATCAATAACATGTATATCATATATACCTTGTTTGTCGTTGGCCGCCTTCTTGTCAGCCAGGTACTTGGGGCAGTTCCGCTTCCAGTGACCAGTTCCCTTGCAATGAAAGCACTCAGTTTCTGGCTTAGGTCCATGCTTAGGCTTCTTTGTAGAAGTAGCAACTGCTTTGCCATCCTTCTTGGTTTTACCCTTCTTGCCTTTGCCCTTGCCATTTTTCTTGAAACTAGTGGTTTTATTGACCATCAACACTTGATGTTCTTTCTGGATTTCAGACTCAGCGACTTTCAGCATCGCAAAAAACTCGGATGATGACTTGTTCATACCGTGCATATTATAGTTCATCACAAAACTTTTGTAACTAGGTGGCAGTGATTGAAGAACTCTATCAATGATCGCCTCTTGCGGAAGGGCAATTCCCAACTCAGCTAGACGGTTTGAGTACCCAGACATTCTGAGTATATGCTCACTGATAGACCCATTCTCCTCCATCTTGCAAGCATAGAATTTATCGGAGGTCTCATACCTCTCGATCCGGGCATTCTTCTGAAAGATAAACTTCAACTCCTTGAACATCTCATATGCTCCATGACGTTCAAAACGTCTTTGAAGTCCCGGTTCTAAGCCATACAATATTGCACACTGAACTATTGAGTAGTCTCCAGCACGAGCCTCCCAAGCGTTCTTAACGTCTTCGGAGGTCATGTCTTCTGGTTGGTCACCAAGCGGTGCATCAAGGACATATTGTTTCTGGGAAGCCGTAAGGATAATCCTCATATTACGGGCCCAATCAACAAAGTTACTTCCATCATCTTTCAACTTAGCTTTCTCTAGGAACGCATTAAAATTCAGGGGTGCTACTGCGCGAGCCATTGATCTACAACATAAATATGCAAACGTTATTTAGACTATTGTTCATGATAATGTGTTTAGTTAATCAAATTACTAAAGCTCCCACTCAAATTGACATCCCTCAGGTCATCTGAGTGTCACATGATCCAAACTCACCAACTCAAGTCCGATCATCACGTGAGTTAAGCTGGTTTCAATGGTGAACATCATTATGTTGATCATATCTACTATATGACTCATGTTTGACCTTTCGGTCTCTTGTGTTCCGAGGCCATGTCTGTACATGCTAGGCTCGTCAAGTTTAACCCGAGTGTTCTGCACGTGTAAATCTGGCTTGCACCCGTTGTATGTGAACGTAGTCTATCACACCCGATCGTCACGTGGTGTCTCGACACGACGAACTTTCGCAACGGTGCACACATGGGGAGAACACAGTTCATCTTGAAATTAAAGTGAGGGATCACCTTATAATGCTACCGCCGTACTAAGCAAAACAAGGTGCATAAAAGGATTAACATCTCATGCAATTCATAAGTGACATGATATGGCCATGAACTTGTGTTTAAGATCTCCATCTTCGAAACACCGGCATGATCTCCATCGTCACCGGCACAACACCATGATCTCCATCATCTTGATCTCCATCAATGTGTTGCCATTGGGGTTGTGGCACCAGCCCTGCTTCTACTTCTATTGCTACCGCTTAGCGATAAAGTAAAGCATTACATAGCGCTTAATGATTGACACGCAGGTCATACAATATTTAAAGACAACCCTATGGCTCCTGCCGGTTGCCGTATTCACCGACGTGCAAGTCGTGAAAATCTATACATCACATGATCATCTCATACATCACATATATCTCATCATGTAATTGGCCATATCACATCACAACATACCCTGCAAAAACAAGTTAGACGTCCTCTAATTGTTGTTGCAAGTTTTACGTGGCTGCTACGGGTATTTATCAAGAACGATTCTCACCTACGCATAAACCACAACGGTGATACATAGATTGCTTTTCAACCTTCTCAAGGACCGCCTTTGTCGGATCCAATCCAACTAAAGTGAGAGAAACTGTCACCCGCAAGCCATCTAAGCAACTAGTTGCGTCGAGGGAACCGGTCTCTCGTAAGCGTACGAGTAATGTTGGTCCGGGCCGCTTCATCTCACAATCCCGCCGAACTAAAATCCGACCAAGGGAGGAAGCAATCTAAGCATCAACGCCCACAAACCTTTTGTGTTCTACTCGAGATCTCATTGAACCATCAACCTAGCTCTGATACCACTGTTGGGGAACGTTGCATGGGAAACAAAATTTTCCTACGCACACGCAAACCTATCCATGGTGATGAGCATCTACGAGAAGGAGAGTAGATCTACGTACCCTTGTAGATCGCTAAGCGGGAAGCGTTAAGAAACGCGGTTGGTGTAGTCGTACTTCTTCGCGATCCAAATCGTCGAGCATCCTGCGATCTAATCACGAACCGTCCCGCGAATCAATCACGAACCGTCCCGCGATCTCGTCACGATCCGTCCCGCGATCCGATCACGAACGTCCCGTGGCCTTGATCACGATCCTTCCGATCTAGTACCGAATGGACGGCACCTCCGCGTTCAGCACACATGCAGCTTGATGACGATCTCCACCGTCTTGATCCAGCAAGAGGAGGTGGAGAGGAGAGGGAGTTCACCGGCAGCGTGACGGCGCTCCGGTGATGGTGGTGGTGGAGCAATTCCGGCAGGGCTTCGCCTAAGCGCTTCAGAAAACCAATCTAGAGGAGCACCGGTGGAACGGGTAGCACGTGGCCGTAAGTTGTGTCCCATGTGCTAGCCCTGCCCCTCTATTTATATGTTGAGCCCTGGGGTCTAAACATGGAGCAAAAACCTCTACAAGGTCGATTTTGCCCGCACAAGGTCGGTTTGGCCCGCAAGAAAAGAGTCCAACTCGGATCCTTGCAGTCCCGCGCAAAAGCGGTAGTACCGCTTCACGAGCGGTAGTACCGCTTCACAAGTGGTAGTACTGCCTTACTGCTTAAGGCAACAACAAAAATTCCTTTTGCCCTTTCCAATACCTCGTGGGTTTTACCCCATTGGTCCATATAAAGTGTTGTTGTACCCGAACACTTCGGTAAACATCCGGAACCCCTTCCGGTTAATTCCGTAACTCTTCCAGAGATCAAAACACTATTATCACATATATCAATCTTTATCTCCAGACTCTTCCGGAGATCCTCGTCATGTCCGAGATCGTATCCGAGACTCCGAACATCCTTCGGTCACCACCATACATAACTCCATACTACTGAAACGTCACCAAACCTTAAGTGTGCAGACCCTGCGGGTTCGAGAACTATGTAGACATGACCGAGACACCTCTACGGCCAATAACCAATGGCGGGACCTGGACGTCCACATTAGTTCCTACATATTCTACGAAGATCTATCGGTCGAACCTCTATGTCAAGGATTCAGTTAATCCCGTATAACGTTCCCTTTGTTCTTCGGTATGTTACTTGCCCGAGATTCGATCGTCAGTATCTCCATACCTAGTTCAATATCGTTACCGGTAAGTCTCTTTACTCGTTTCGTAATACAAGATCCCGCAACTAACAATTAGTCACATTGCTTGCAAGGCTTATTGTGATGTTGCATTACCGAGTGGGCCCCGAGATACCTCTCCGTCACACGGAGTAACAAATCCCAGTCTCGATCCATGCCAACTCAACAGACATCATCGGAAATACCTGTAGAGCACCTTTATAGTCACCCAGTTACGTTGCGACGTTTGATACACACAAGGCACTCCTCCGATATCCGTGAGTTGCATGATCTCATGGTCATAGGAACATATACATTGACATGCAGAAAACAGTAGCAATAAACTGACACGATCATATGCTACGTTTGTAGTTTGGGTCTTGTCCATCACATCATTCTCCTAATGATGTGATCCCGTTATCAAATGACATCACATGTCAATGGCTAGGAAACCCTGACCATATTTGATCAACGAGCTAGTTCACTAGAGGCATACTAGGGACACAGTGTTGTGTATTTACCCACACATGCAATGTGTTTCCAATCAATGCAATTATAGCATGGATAATAAACGATTATCATGAACAAGGAAATATAATAATAAACACTTTATATATTGCCTCTAGGGCATATTTCCAACAATACCAACCAAATAACCGCATTATAAATAAACATAAAACACATTCCATCGTCTCCCCCACCGGCCAAACTAAATACTCCATCAATTTCGAAATATAAGGGTTATTAGTTTTTTGGAAAGTCAAATTTCTATAATGTTGACGAAGTTTAGAGCCAAAAATATCAACATCCACGATATTAAACAAAAAAAATATGAAAATTCATTTCATGATGAATCTAATAACACCGATTTGATATTATGATTTTTGATATATTTCATTATATTTTAATCAAATTTAAAGATGTTTGACTTTTCAAAACTAATACACCATATTGAAATAGAGTGAGTAAAGAAATTTAAGAATCCCAACAAATTCAACGGCGCAGCAAAGCACATACAACCCTTCTAGTTATTGCCAAATCGAGACTGAACACATAATTAGCACTAATATGATGCAATAGATAAGAGTGAATCACATGGTACACATATTCATTTGGAAGTTTCCTATTTTGACACACACACTTACTACAATCACCAGGCAACAACACTGAAAAAAGTACATGCATATATTTCAAGGGGGGAAGGGCCAATCTACATAGCAGGACTACAAAGAGCTGCTAGACAAATGACATAGATGATGAACATGAAAATCAGGTTACAACTACGACATATCAATACTCATATAAAACTAATGAACATATATAGGCATCTTAGAAAATAATAATGAAATGGAAAAGTATGCGAGCCTGCCCATTGAATTGCATCTCACTTTAGACTACAATTACATATCACGGAACATCTGATGTTGATCCTTGATACTACTATATATTTACATGAATTGGAGAGTACATATAAATGTAACCAGATTCCAACAAAAACTAGTGGTACATACTCCAAGGCTATTTTATGTTGGCTTTGCAAACATACCCCAATACTTTTTCAATATACACTTCCCTGTCTTGGAGAGATCCTTAACCAATACTTCCTGCAAGACAATCCCGTAATATTTTTACCTACCATACCATATAGTTACCAATATGTATGAGTTGCCAAGTTTTAAAATTGAGCTTAATGTGTCATGGGCAACAAGTAAAGGTGGGTATCCATTAGCGGATGCTCAGAATGAAATTGAAATCATTATCTCTAGATAATGTTGATATTATAGTGATGTCCATGGTAATTCCCATCCCGCTTCATCGGTAAGAAATAACTTATGATGTGCATTGTAACACACTAATCTTTAGGCCCCATTATACACAAGCAAGGTATTCACACTAAGTATATGCCTTGCGCTGCAATAATAACAAAATTTATTGACTTTCTAGAAGGGCTTGATTATACATATGTATCAAGATGCAACACTAAGGTAGTACTACGGTGCAAAGGATTATGACTCAAGGTTTTTCTGGAACTCTAGTCTACAATGCTTTCAAAGTCTATATTGTGATCAGAAATGTGTGTAGATATAGCAGGTAAAATGTCTAAAGTAAACAGTTTGGCACAAAACTACAAAAAATATGAAAATGGAAGCCTTTCCTGGATCGCAAGTTTTGTGAATTTTACAAAAAGAATTCCAAAAAATTAGATGAATTGAACTTGACAAAATTTAAAAAATGAAGCCTCTGTACGCGTGACAATGAAGCCCCAGGTTCGTCCTTGATACGTCTGCAACGTATCTATAATTTTTGCTTGTTCCATGCTTTTATATTATCAATCTTGAATGTTTTACAATCATTTTATAGCAACTTTACATCATTTTTTGGTACTAACATATTAACATAGTGCCAAAGTGCCAGTTGTTGCTTTTTTGCTTGTTTTTTTACTTCACAGAAAATAAGTACCAAACGGAGCCCAAACGTCCTGATTTTTTGGAGATTTTTTATGGACCAGAAGACCCTAGATGGGCCAAATACCTCCCAGAGAGGAGGCCAAGGGTGGCCACCACCCACCAGGGACGCCAGTGGCCCCTAGCGCAGCCTGGTGGTTGGTGACCACCTCGAGACCCCCCTTCACCGACTATCGAGCCTATAAATTTAGAAATATTCGAAAAACCCTAGGGGAGTCGACTAAACACAATTTCAGCTGCGGCAAGTTCCAGAATGTTTGGATCCAATCTAAAACCAACATGGAGGGGTTCATCTTCATCATAGGCACCTCTCCGATGATGCGTGAGTAGTCCACCATAGACCTACGGGTCTGTAGGTAGTAGCTAGATGGCTTATTCACTCTCTCTATGATTCTCGATACAATGGTCTCTTGGAGATCTATTTGATGTAGTGACTTTTGCGGTGTGTTTGGTGGGATCCGATGAATTTTGAGTTCATGATTAGTTTCTATCCATGAATATGATTTGAGTCTTCTTTGATCTCTTATTTGCATGATTACTTATAGCCTCATATTTCTTCTTCGAATCTTTGGTGTAGTTAGGCCAACTAGATCGATTTTTCTTGCCATGGGAAGAGGTGCTTTGTGATGGGTTTGATCTTGCAGCGTTCTTTCCTAGTGACAGAAGGGGCAGCAAGGCAGGCATGTATCATTGCCATTAAGGATAAAAAGATGGGATCTATTCCTACATGAATAGATATTGTCTACATCATGTCACCGTTGTTATTGCATTACTCCCTTTTCCCATGAACTTAATACACTAGATGCATGCTGGATAGCGGTCATTGTGTGGAGTAATAGAAGTAGAAGCAGAATCGTTTCGGTCTACTTGTCTTGGACGTGATGCCTATATAATGATCATTGCCTGGATATCGTCATGATTATTTGATCTTCTATCAAGTGCCCAACAGTAATTTGTTCACCCACCATGTGGTATACTCATGAGAGAAGCCACTACTGAAACCTATGGCCCCTGGGTCTACTTTTCCAACATATTGCTTTACGATCTACTATTTTGCCTTTTTGTTTTCATACATATTAATCCAAAGAAAATACCTTGTTGCACTTTTTCTTTACTTATTTAATTTTGTTTTCTTGTGAGATCTATTTGCCAAAACTATCATTACCGAATCTATCTTTTTACCATTGAGAACTTGACAACCTCAATTACGCGTGGGTTGCAAGTATTTGCTATTTGTGTCGAGATGTTGTCTACGTGGGTGCGTGATCTTCCTCTACGGATTGATACCTTGGTTTCATAACTGAGTGAAATACTTACCATTGCTATGCTGAATCATCCCTTCCTCTTTGGGGAAATACCAACGCAGTCTCAAGCCACGTCAGTCCTCGCGCCCTCACGGCCCCCTTCCAGGAGACTGAGCAAGCTATTCTATTTCCCTTCTTCAACTGCGTGCTCTTGAGTTACAAGGGTATCCCCCACTTTAGATTTGACGTCCACGTGTGCTGGGCTGACGTCCGCGAACGGTGAAGCCCTTGTGGAGAATTTCCCTACCCCCCACAAGATGAGAGGGTTTGCTTCGTTTCCTTCCTTCTGCGAGGCCTAGGATTTCCTGTCCACCCCTTCTTGAGGGGTCTGCTAGAATTCTATGGGATCCAGCTCCACAACCTTATCCCCGGCTCGATCCTTCACATCTCAGTCTTCGTGGCCCTTTGCGAGATGTTTTTAGGTTGCGAGCCCCATTTTGATTTATGGAGAAAGTACTTCTGTCTCATTCCCCAAACTAGGGGACGAACAATCTTGGAAGTGATCGGAGCCAAAGTATCGCGCATAGCCGGGACGGGGTACCCTATCGGGACCCCAAAGAAGGAAACCAACAAGTGGTCCTCAGAATGGTTTTATATTGAAGACGTCCCCTTATTCGACCCAGCTCGGAGGGGTCTGCCCGAATACTCCGAGGCCCCTCTAAAGAAGTGATTCAACTGATGGCCGAAGAGCCCCTCTCACCGAGGTAGAGTGTGTGGCTGACAAGGTGAAGTTTCTAGCTCACAGCAAGTTGACCATCATCGATGTGATGGCCGCAGCGATTACCCGGTGTGTCCAACCGCTCCAACAATGGAAGATACTTTTTGGCATTATAGTTGGACAAGTGACACCACCCATTCCAGACGGCAAAGGTCAGACAATCAACAAGCACTGGCGGCTATCTTGACCGATCTCTTTAAAGGAGAGAAAGAAGAGTTTGCCCGCCTCACAATCAAGGACGACTTCTCTAGCTACAACCCCATTGAATGGGTAAGTTTGATTATGTTCTCGAATCCTGGATGCCTATACTTGATTTTACTGATCAAAAAACTTCCGTATTTCTTAATAGAAATGGAGACGTTGGGTCGAGACAGTCAACTGTCCCTCGCCCCAACAAGAGAATTACTTTTGTGATGATGATCCTGGATTTCACGATGATCCGAAGGTTTCAATGATCTTTGAGGACGGGGTCTATTACCAGGAGAGTGTCGACGAACACAAGGTGGCCCTCATGGACGACCATCCCCGGATCCTCACTTCTTCGACTGTAAGCGAAAAGAAGGCTCCATCCCGAAAAGGGCGCAAGCCTGTCATCATTCCGACTATATCAAATCCTACCCCCAAGGGTCGTCGGATGATACGTCTCCAACGTATCTATAATTTATGAAGTATTCATGCCATGTTTACAATAATTCTATATGATTTTGGTATGATTTTATTAGAACTAACCCAGACTAACGTTGTTTTCAACAGAACTACCATGGTGTCGTTTTTTGTGCAGAAATAAAAGTTCTCGGAATGGGCTGAAAATTTAGTATGAATTTTTGTGGACCAAAAGAGACCCTCGAAGCATTGGAGTTGGGCCAGAAGAGCCACGAGGAGGTGACAGCCACCCAGGCGCGGCCAGGTATGTTATCTTATGCCTCTCCCTCATATAAAATTGCAATAGTGATTTCCTATCTTGTTAACAATTGCCTAGGATAATTCCACACACCGACCCATCATTTTTCCACACTTGCTATTTGTAATATATTGTAATATATTCTAACTTTATGTTAACAGAACCTATTTTAATATTTTAGTTCTCTGTTATCATGCAAAACTATCCTATTCATACCCACAACATAGTTTTATTCCTCGTTTCTAGATGGAAGCAAACGTTCGGTGTACGTAGAGTCGTATCAGTGACAGATAGGACTTGAGAGAATATTGATATTACCTTTAGCTTATTGTGGTTTCTACACTCCATAATTATCACTTCCAACTTTGGAAATTGCTACGATGATTCCTTGCACTTGGGGATTCAAACTCTTTTCTCGCGCCGTTGCTGGGGAGCAATAGTGTGGGTTTGATATTCTCGTGTGTGCTTGTTTGCTTTCTTCACTAAGTAGATTTTGTTTTCCCTTTTTAATTTTTTTAGTTGTGGGTGAAACAAACAAAAAACTTAAATAATGAAAAATACAAAAAGATTTACTTGCCTCTTATGCCTAAGAAGTTCTTCAAAAAGAGAGGTGATTGGAAGGTTGTGCATTGGAGAAGTGAGGGTTGACCTTGAACACTTGTGTTCATGCTCATGGAAACAATGTAGAATTTTTCATGTAAGCTTATGAAAAATAATTATACCCTTGTATATATCCATTGTATTATAAAAATAATGTGCAAAGATTTGCTTTTAGGATGATTAGATTGCTTGTTTTGTGTGTAGTGCAAAAACAAAAACTTTGGCTGTAGTGCATGAATTTACATTTTTTAATGGAACGTGAAAAGTTTATGAAATTTTTACACAGCACTTCTATGCAATATTTTTATTTTTTCGTAAATATTCTGAATTGTTTTAGTTACATAAGTATACGAAGTTTCCAGATTATTACAGACTGTCCTGTTTTTGGAAGATTTTGTTTTCTATGCATTGTTCTCTTATTTTGATGAATCTATGGGTTGTATCAGGGGGTATGAACCATGGTGAAGTTTTAATACAGTATAAATAATGCTAATATGAAATTTTAATGAGTTTACAATAGTACTTAAAGTAGTATTTTGCTTCATTATACTAACGGATCTCACGAGGGTTTTGTTAAGTTTTGTGTGAATGAATTGTTCGAAGATCGAGTAGGTATCAATATAAGAAGAATAAGGAGAGAAAAGAGTTCAATATTGTGGATGACCAAGGCACCCCAAGTAAATATTTCAAGTAGATCCAAGCATCTTAGCTTGGGGATGCCCCGGAAGGCATCCCATCTTTATTCTTCAACAATTATCGGTATACCTCGGGGTTTTTTGTTCACATGATATGCGTCTTTAGTGTTTGTATTTTCCTTTATGCACCCTTCTAGTATGATTTAGTACTTCATTTATTTGAAGAATGCTTCATGCACTTCACTTAAATATTTTGAGTATGGCTTTATAAATGCTCTTTGTGCTTCACTAAAATCTTTTGAGTATGACCTTATAGAATGCTTCGGGTGCTTCACTTATATATTTTGAGTTTGGATGTTGGTTTATCTATATTAATTGTAAAATTCTCTATGAACTTCACTTATATATTTTAGAGTATGAATAAAATGATCATCAGAATTTGGCTTGGAAGAGTATCATTAAAATGTCATGCCTAGATAAAAAGGCATTAAAGAAAAGCGCTTGTTGGGAGATAACCCAACACTTTTACTTTATGTTTTGATGTGTTCACATGATTAATATACTGTATTAATAATCTTTTGTGCCTTTAATTTCAATAAAATGCCAAGTAAAGCCTTTGGGATAGTGCGGATACTTGCTTGTTTGATTTTGTGCAAAAACAGAAAGTTTTGCTTCCAGTATATGAATTATATGATTATACTAGAGAGTCACAAAAACTGAAATTTATACACAACATTGATATGAAAATTCTGTGATATTTACTAAGTTTTCAGAATTTTTAGAGTTATGTAAGTTGGGTGATCATTCAGATCTTTACAGACTGTTCTGTTTTTGACAGATTCTGTTTTGCATGCATAGTTTACTTGTTTCAAGTGTTCCTATAGCTTATATTGAGTAATATAAATTATGGGAATGATATAATACAGTATGTATCATTTGGGAACAATTATGAATCTTGTCTTGACCGTACCTAAGTGAATGATTTATCTTTATTACACTATCCCTTCTCACGAAGTTCCGTTAAGATTTGTCTGATTGAAGTTTTCATGTTTTGGGTGAGATACTGATATGGAGAATAAGGAGTGACAGGAACCCAAGATTGGGGATGACTAATGCACTGCGAAGGTAATATTCAAGGAATACTCAAGTGTCTAAGCTTGGGGATGCCCCGGAAGGCATCCCCTCTTTCGTCTTCAACACTATCGGTCTATCTTACTTGGAGCTATATTTTTATTCGTCACATAATATGAGTTTTGCTTGGATCATCATTTTATTTTGTTGTTACATGTTAGGTGTTATTTATATTCTTGTTTTTCAATAAAAAATTTCAAGAATTGCCTTAGGATGCTTGCATTGCATGTTTGATGTGTGTTGTGTAAAAAATAGAAACTTTTTCTGTAGTGTTTGAATTTTCATATTTTACTAGAACGTGGAAAGTTTCTAAAAATTTTACATAGTGTTTTCATACAAATTAGTTAGAATTTAATTAATTTTTAGAGTTTTATAGTTATATAGGTATATTGGTTAAATAAATTGCTACAGACTGTTCTGTTTGTACAAATTGTTGTCATAGTTTTGTTATCTTCTTATCCTATAGTTTCCATAGCCTATATTGGTGATTATAAATTGTGGAAATGATAGTACACAATAATTAATGTTTGAAAATTATTGTGAAACTTGTCTTGGCAGTACATGAAGTGTTGATTTGTTCTTATGTGTACTAACCTATCTCACGAGTTCTTTTTGAGTTTTGTGTGGATGAAGTTTTTGAGAATAGGTGAAACCGGGATATGAGAGGATTGAACAAGATACTAAATCTCAAGCTTGAGGATGCCAAAGGCACCCCAAGCAAATATTTCAAGAACTCTCAAGTATCTAAGCTTGGGGATGCTACACATCCCACCTCTCTTCATCAACAATTATCGGTTAGCCTATGTTGAGCCTAAATTTTTATTCCTTCACATGATGTGTGCTTTTCTTGGAGTGACATTTATTTTGTTTGCTGTTTCAATAAAATCATTGGATCTGAAATTTTGAATAAGGGAGAGTCCTCACATGGCTATTTAAGTAATTGACTACGCATTGATCTTCACTTATATCTTTTTGGAGTAGTTTGTCATTCACTCTCGTACTTCACTTATATCCTAAGAGTAAATGGTTGAATGAATTGAATGTCATAAATCTGAAATTTAAAATGCTTCATATATTTATCCCATGGGGAGTAATGACTTCGCATATAAGAAGTATAGGTGGTAAAATTTATTGAAAGTTGCAAACACCGCATTGGTCACTTGAACAATTCATGAAAGAATATCGAAGGAAGAGAGATTTCACATATAAATATACTATCTTGGACATCTTTTTATGATTGTGAGCCCCATTAATTATTTTCAAACTTGAGAAAATTAGTTGAAGTTGGACAAGGAAGACAACATAATGAGTTATGCTTGGGTATATTTGTATAGCAGTTATATTGTTATGGATCCTCCAACATGTGGTTCTTGTTTCCACCTCATACTAGTCAAAACTTCTGCACCAAGTAGAAATACTACTTGTGCATCCAAACACCCTTAAACCAGTTTTGCCATGAGATTCCACTATACCTATCTATGGATTGAATAAGATCCTTCAAGTAAGATGTCATCGATGCAAAAAGCAATAAAAATTGCTCCTAAATATGTAAGGTGTTTTATTATAAAGGAAAATAAGCGGTGTACGAATTTGAGATGGTAAAGAAATAAAAGCGATGGACTTCATAATAAAGGTTTCTATCACAAAGGGCAATACAACGTGACGTTCCTTTGCGTTAAGAGTTTGTACATCCAAAAACAAAAAGCGCATGACAACCTCGGCTTCCCTCTTTGAAGGACCTATCTTTTATTTTCTAGTACTTACCTTTATACAAGAGTTATGGTGATCTTCACCACTTCCTATATTTCTCCTTTTTCTCTTGGCAAGCATCATGTGGTGGGGAATGATCTAAGCATATATGGCCATTCAAATATATTTGATCATGAATTATTATTGTTGACAATTATCTATACGATAAATAAGTAGGGAGGCAAAACTTTAAGCCCCTATCTTTCTTTGTGTTTGACGGATGTCATTTGCTCTAGAAATATGCCTTGAGTGTTAAAAATCATGGAAGACTATATGATAGTTGAGTATGTGGGATTTGCTAAATCAAAGTTCTTACATAGACCCTTCCTGAAAATAAGATGAATTGCAATTGTTTGGTGACTGAAAGCATAGTTTGTTAGTTTTCAAGAAACTTTATGGTCTATACTTTAACTTGCGAATATCTTGTTACTTCATCATGAGAAGCTTTATGAGACGAGCTACTATTTATGATACCTATTGATGCTAGAAAAAGTGATTGGAATTTTCATTGATCAAACTTGTGCACTTCCTAGCATTCACACTTCATAAGTTATTTCTTTTATCATTACCTACTCGAGGACGAGCAGGAATTAAGCTTGGGGATGCTGATACGTATCCAACATATCTATAATTTATGAAGTGTTCATGCCATGTTTACAATAATTCTATATGATTTTTGTATGATTTTATTACAACTAACCCGGACAAACGCTGTTTTCAGCAAAACTACCATGGTGTCGTTTTTTGTGCAGAAATAAAAGTTCTCGGAATGGGGTAAAAATTTAGTATGATTTTTTGTGGACCAAAAGAGACCCTCGAAGCATTGGAGTTAGGACAGAAGAGCCACGAGGAGGTGACAAGCCACCCAGGCATGACAAGGGGGGGTCGCGCCTGGCAGGCTTGTGACTCCCTCGTGGCCTCCCTTGACGTGAGATCGACGCCACAAATTCCTATAAATATAGAAACCTTCGAAAAGAAACCTAGATCGGTAGTTCTGCTGGTCCAAACCTCCAGACACATGAAAAACTAATCCAATTTTGGCCCTCTTCGCCACCCTGCCGGAGGGGGTCACCATCACTGGAGGCCATCTTCGTCATCCCGGAGGGGCCATCAACACCATGGAGGCCAAGGACCAGAGGGAGAACCTCTTCCCATAGAGGGGGGAGGCCATGGAGGAGGAAGCACAAGGGGGAGACCCTCTCCCCCTCTCTCCCCGTTGTGCCAGAGTGCCACCGGGGGAACCATCGACGCGGTGATCATCTTCATCAACATCACCTTCTTCATCACCATCCTCATGTCCTTTTAGCGGTCCACTATCCCGCACCCTGCTGTAATCCCCTACTTGAGCATGGGGCTTTATGCCACATATTATGATCCAATGATGTGTTGCCATCCTATGATGTTTTGAGTAGATTACTTTTGTCTTATGGGTTGATTGATGATCGAGATTGGTTTGAGTTGTATGCTTATTTTGGTGTTGTCATATGGTGCCTTCCATGCCGCGCACACGTGAAGGATTCCCGTTGTAGGGTGTTGCAATACGTTCATGATTTGCTTATAGTGGGTTGTTTGAGTCACAGAAGCATAAACCTGAGTAAGGGGGTTGTTGCGTATGGGATAAAGGGGACTTGGTGCTTTAATGCTATGGTTGGGTTTTACCTTAATGATCTTTAGTAGTTGCGGATTCTTGCTAGAGTTCCAATCACAAGTGCATATGATCCAAGTAGATAAAGTATGTTAGGTTATTCCTCTCCCTCATATAAAATTGCAATAATGATTTCTGATCTTGTTAACAATTGCCTAGGATAATTCCACACACCGACCCATCATTTTTCCACAGTCGCTATTTTTAATATATTCTAACTTTATGTTAACAACACCTATTTAAATATTTCAGTTCTCCGTTATCATGCAAAGCTATCCTATTCATACCCACAACATAGTTTTATTCCTCGTTTCTAGATGGAAGCAAACGTTCGGTGCACGTAGAGTTGTATCAGTGGCAGATAGAACTTGAGAGAATATTGTTCTTACCTTTAGCTCCTCGTGGGTTCGAACTCCGTACTTATCACTTCTACCTTTGTAAATTGCAACGATGATTCCTTGCACTTGGGGATTATCATCAGACTATGCGCCGAACACCATCCCGGGCTACCCCGGCTGGGTCCGCATCACACGCTGGCGAGGGACCCAAGCGAGGGGCAATAGCAGTAAACTCATCATCCACACCCTCCAACAAAAGGTCCCCGATTCACATTTGCTTTTTTGCTGCCATTACCTTAAACACTCATGGTCTCTCTTACCGAAACATTCAGGAGACGAGTACAATCGCCCGAAGACGCCATCAGAGTGCTAGATAGCCGTTGCCCACCAGGGCCTTTGGTCCATGCTAAAGCTGAAGCGGGAGCCCCTGTTACGGATCAACTCCCTAAGGATTACGGGGGAGTCTTGGTCACTAATTCCAAGGTTGAAAGTGCAATAAACCATCAACATTGAAAGGAGTCCTTGCGCCACCCTGATAACCCACAAGTATAGGAGATCGCAACAGTTTTCGAGGGTAGAGTATTCAACCCAAATTTATTGAATCGACACAAGTAGAGCCAAATAATATTCTCGAGTATTTGCAGTTGAGTTGTCAATTCAACTACACCTGAAAGACTTAATATCTGCAGGAAACTATTCAGTAGTAAAGTAGTATGGAAGTAACGGCAACCGTAGCAAAAGTAACCGTAGTAGTTTTATAGTGATTGTAACAGTAGCAACGGAGAAGTAACGTAGCAGAGATCAATATGTGGAAAGCTCGTAGGCAATGGATCTGTGATTGCTAATTATGTGGGATGTCATTCATTATGCAACAGTTATAACATAGGGTGACACGGAAATAGCTCCAATTCATCAATGTAATGTAGGCATGTATTCCATATATAGTCATACGTGCTTATGGAAAATAACTTGCATGACATCTTTTGTCCTACCCTCCCATGGCGGCGGGGTCCTAATGGAAACTAAGGGATATTAAGGCCTCCTTTTAATAGAGAACCGGACCAAAGCAATAGCACTTAGTGAATACATGAAGTCCTCAAACTACGGTAATCACCGGAAAGAATCCCAGTTATTGTCACCCTAGGGGATGCGGGTCATAACTCGTAATAGGTGTCTACAACTTGCAAGATAGGATCAAGAACACATATATATTCATGAAAACATAATAGGTTCAGATCTGAAATCATGGCACTCGGGCCCTAGTGACAAGCATTAAGCATAGCAAAGTCATAGCAACATCAATCTCAGAAGATAGTGGATACTAGGGATCAAACCCTAACCAAACTAACTCTATTACATGATATATATCATCCAACCCATCACCGTCCAGCAAGCCTACGATGGAATTACTCACGAACGGCGGAGTGCATCATGGAATTGGTGATGAAGGATGGTTGGTGATGACGATGCCATCGATTTCCCCTCTTCGGATCCCAAAACGGACTCCAGATCTGGTCTCGTGAGGAAGAGCAGGAGGTGGCGGCGGCACCGTATCGTGAAACATGGTGAACTCTTCTTTCTGATTTTTTCTCAGTGAATAGGGTTATGTGGAGCTGGAGAGGAGGTCGGAGGAGACACGAGGGACCCACAAGCCTGCTAGGCGTGGCTAGGGGGTGGCCGTGCCTAGCAGGCTTGTGGCCTGCAGGTGCCCCCCCCTCTGGTTAATTCTTGCGCTAGCATTTTTTATTAAATCTAAAAATATTCTTCGTAAATTTTCAGGACGATCCAAGAACTGTTATTTCTGCACAAAAATAACACCAAGGCAATTCTGATGAAAATAGCGTCAGTCCGGCTTAGTTCCATTCAAATCATGCAAATCAGAGTCCAAAACAAGGGCAAAAGAGTTTGGAAAAGTGGATACAATGGAGATGTATCAACTCCCCCAAGCTTAACCCATTGCTTGTCCTCAAGCAATTGAGTTGATAAACTGAAAGTGATAAATAAAAACTTTTGCAAACTCTGTTTGATCTTGTTGTGGTAAATACGTCTAGCTGATGTTCAGATTTTCAGCAAAGATCATGGACTAACCACGTTCACAATAACATTTAGGTCTCACATTTACTCATATCAATGACATAATCAACTAGCGAGCAATAATAATAACTCTCGGATGACAACAGTTTCTCAAAACAATCATGATACAATATGACAAAATGGTACCTCGCTAGCCCTTTGTGAGACCGCAAAACATAAATGTAGAGCGTATCTAAATAACAAGGACTGATTAGACATTGTAATTCACGGTGAGAGAGATCCAGTCATGCTCATACTCAATATCAATTAACAACAAAGCATACAAATGACGGTGGTGCTCTCTAACTAGTGCCTTTTATAAGAAGATGATGACTCAACAATAAAGTAAATAGATAGGCCCTTCATAGAGGGAAGCATTGATTTGTAGAGGTGCCAGAGCTCGAGTTTTTGAGATAGAGATAAGTAATGATTTGAGAGGTATGCTTTCATTGCTCACATCACGACCAAAAGGTTTTAAACATCTTCCATGCTAGATACATTATAGGCGGTTCCCAAACAGAAAGATAAAGTTTTTGCTCCCCCTCCACCAATCAGTCACACTCGGCGAGCCGAATTCACGGGTACTATCCATACAGACACAATTCCTGGGGGAGTTTTGTTTAATTATTTTCTTTTTTTCTTTGAATTCGGGATTGGGAATCCCTATTACTAGCCATTTTCTCATGAATGATAGTGAATCAACACATACCGTGAGAATAACCCACCTAGCATGCAAGATACTGATAGCCCCCAGTCGCCAGATGAGCGATTTGGGCATACAAAACAGAATGTTTATTTGAAGGTTTAGAGTTTGGCACATGCAAATTTACTAGGAACGGCAGGTAAATACCGCATATAGGTAGGTATGGTGGACTCATATGGAACAACTTTGGGTTTGAGGGATTGGATGCACAAGCAATATTCCTTCTTAGTACAAGTGAAGGCTAGCAGAAGACCAGGGAGCGACCAACTAGAGAGTGACACAGTCATCAACAAGCTTTGATATTAAACAACATTGAATGCAATCATGAGTTGGATATAAATCACTATGAACATAAATATCATGGAGGCTATGTTGATTTTGTTTCAACTACATGGATGAACGTGTGCCAAGTCGAGCCACTTGAATCGTCCAGAGGAGGATACCATCCCATCATACTACATCACAACCATTTTAATATGCATGTTGGCACCCAAAACAAACCAATATCCACTCCTAGCTAATTAAGCATGGCATGAATAACTATAATCTCTAATTGTCATTGCAAACATGTTTCACCCATGATGAACTGAATTCGGAACGATGAGCTAATCATATTTACAAAATCAAGATAGGTCGAGTTCATACCAGCTTTTCTCTATCTCAATCTTTTCATCAAATATCGTCATTGTTGCTTTCACTTGCACGACCTAACAGTGTGAATAATAATAAGAGCACACGTGCATTGGACTAAGCTGGAATCTGCAAACAATAACTCAGAGGAGAAGACAAGGTAATATAGGCTCTCTCACAGGTAAACAATAATGCATATGAGAGCCACTCAACATTTTCATTGTGGTCTTCTCCTTACGCCCCAAAGAAAAGAAATTCAAAACAAGAACAAGGAAAATTATTTACACGGGAAAACTCCCAACAAGCAAAAGAAGAACAAAAAATCTTTTTGGATTTTATTTTCAATGCTGCAATTAAGCAAACTGGAAAGTAAAGCTACAACTATTTTTTTTTTTGGATTTTCTCAAAGTTAATTAAACACACAAGAAGAAAGAGAAACAAGAAGATAAAAACTACCATGGATGGTACAATGAAAGAGTATGAACACCGACTACTTAAGATGAGTGTGTGAACATGAATATAAAGTCGATGAGAAATACGTACTCCTCCAAGCTTGGGCTTTTGGCCTAAGTTGGTCTATGGTCATGGATGGCTCGGGTAATATCCGAAGTCATAGGTGGGGTTGTACTGGGCTACGACGGCTACTGCCTGAACGATTGCAGCGTGAAGGCAAGATGATTCTGCGTTTCTCCCATACTCGTTTGCCTCCTCTCTGGTTATAAAGTATCTCTGTTTTTCCTGAAAGTTAAAGAAGGCAGAAGTAGGAAGGGTAACATGGAAAGCATGATGTGAACTAGATTATTAACTCTAGTGCAAGTGCGAGACTGTTGGAAATATGCCCTAGAGGCAATATATAAAGTGTTTATTATTATATTTCCTTGTTCATGATAATCGTTTATTATCCATGCTATAATTGCATTGATTGGAAACACATTGCATGTGTGGGTAAATAGACAACACTGTGTCCCTAGTATGCCTCTAGTGAACTAGCTCGTTGATCAAAGATGGTCAGTGTTTCCTAGCCATTGACATGTGATGTCATTTGATAACGGGATCACATCATTAGGAGAATGATGTGATGGACAAGACCCAAACTGCAAACGTAGCATATGATCGTGTCAGTTTATTGCTACTGTTTTCCGCATGTCAAGTATGTGTTCCTATGACCATGAGATCATGCAACTCACAGATATCGGAGGAGTGCCTTGTGTGTATCAAACGTCGCAACGTAACTGGGTGACTATAAAGGTGCTCTACAGGTATCTCCGATGGTGTCTGTTGAGTTGGCATGGATCGAGACTGGGATTTGTTACTCCGTGTGACGAAGAGGTATCTCAGGGTCCACTCGGTAATGCAACATCACAATAAGCCTTGCAAGCAATGTGACTAATTGTTAGTTGCGGGATCTTGTATTACGGAACGAGTAAAGAGACTTGCCGGTAACGAGGTTGAACTAGGTATGGAGATACCGACGATCGAATCTCAGGCAAGTAACATACCGAAGAACAAAGGGAACGTTGTACGGGATTAACTGAATCCTTGACATAGAGGTTCGATCGATAAAGATCTTCGTAGAATATGTAGGAACCAATGTGGACGTCCAGGTCCCGCCATTGGTTATTGACCGTAGAGGTGTCTCGGTCATGTCTACATAGTTCTCGAACCCGCAGGGTCTGCACACTTAAGGTTCGGTGACGTTTCGGTAGTGTAGAGTTATGTATGGTGGTGACTGAAGTTTGTTCGGAGTCCCGGATGAGATCCGGGACGTCACGAGGAGCTCCGGAATGGTCCGGAGGTAAAGATTCATATATAGGAAGTCCCAGTTTGGTTTCCGGAAAAGTTTCGGGCTCATCGGTAGTGTACTGGGAGTGCCGGTAGTGTACTGGGAGGCCTCCGGGAGGGGTATTTCGACCCCAAGAGGTCCATGGGCTGTGGGAGAATAATAACCAGCCCTTATTGGGCTGGGAAAACAGCCACAAAGGCCCATGGCGCAGGAGAGAAAGTCCTAAAGCAAAAAGTGGAAAATCAGCCAATAGGAGGCAATCCTACTCCAACTAGGATTGGAGGTGAAGTAGGATTGCTTCCCACCTCCTATTTCGGCCGACCCAAAGGCCTTGGATGCCTCTCCTCTCCTCTCCTCCTATATATACTAGTGGATTGGGTGGTTTTTCGACAGAATTTCCGGCCACGTGCTACCCGTTCCACCGCATAGTTTCTCCTCTAGATCGTTTTCTGCAGCGCTTACGCGAAGCCCTGCCGGAATTCCTCCACCACCATCACCGGAGCGCCGTCACGCTGCCGGTGAACTCTCTCTCCTCTCCACCTCCTCTCTCTAGATCGAGATGGTGGAGATCGTCATCAAGCTGCACGTGTGCTGAACGCGGAGGTGCCGTCCGTTCGGCGCTAGATCGGAAGGACCGTGATCGAGATCGCGAGACGGTTCATGATGTGATCACGGAACGGATCGTGATGAGTTCGCGGGACAGATCGTGATCAAGATTGTGAGACGGATCGTGATGAGTTCGCAAGACGGATCATGATGTGTTCGCGGGACGGTTCGTGATTGGATCGCGGGACGCTCGGCGATTTGGATCGTGAAGAAGTTCGACTACACCAACCGCGTTTCTTAACGCTTCCCGCTTAGCGATCTACAAGGGTACGTAGATACACTCTCCCTCTCATAGATGCTCATCACCATGGATAGGTTTGCGTGTGCGTAGGAAATTTTTTGTTTCCCATGCGACGTTCCCCAACAGTGGCATCATGAGCTAGGTTGATGGTTCGATGAGATCTCGAGTAGAACACAAAAGGTTTGTGGGCGTTGATGCTTAGATTGATTCCTCCCTTGGTCGGATTTTGGTTCAGCAGGATTGTGAGATGAAGCGGCCCGGACCAACATTACTCGTACGCTTACGAGAGACCGGTTCCCTCGACGCAACTTGTTGCTTAGATGGCTTGCGGGTGACAGTTTCTCTCACTTTAGTTGGATCGGATCCGACAAAGGCGGTCCTTGAGAAGGTTGAAAAGCAATATATGTATCACCGCTGTGGTTTATGCGTAGGTGAGAATCGTTCTTGCTAGATACCCGTAGCAGCCACGTAAAACATGCAACAACAATTAGAGGTCGTCTAACTTGATTTTTCAGGGTATGTTGTGATGTGATATGGCCAATTACATAATGAGATATATGTGATGTATGAGATGATCATGTGATGTATAGAATTTCACGACTTGCATGTTGTTGAGTACGGCAACCGGCAGGAGCCATAGGGTTGTCTTTAATTATTGTATGACCTGCGTGTCAATCATTAAGCGTTATGTAATGCTTTACTTTATCGCTAAGCGGTAGCAATAGAAGTAGAAGCAGGGATGGCGCCACAACCCCAATGGCAACACATTGATGGAGATCAAGATGATGGAGATCATGGTGTTGTGCCGGTGACGATGGAGATCATGCCGGTGTTTTGAAGATGGAGATCTTAAACACAAGTTCATGGCCATTCATGTCACTTATGAATTGCATGAGATGTTAATCCTTTTATGCACCTTGTTTTGCTTAGTACGGCGGTAGAATTATAAGGTGATCCCTCACTTGAATTTCAAGATGAACTGTGTTCTCCCCGAGTGTGCACCGTTGCGAAAGTTCGTCGTGTTGAGACACCACGTGATGATCGGGTGTGATAGACTCTACGTTCACATACAACGGGTGCAAGCCAGATTTGCACGCGCAGAACACTCGGGTTAAACTTGACGAGCCTAGCATGTACATACATGGCCTCGGAACATGAGAGACCGAAAGGTCGAACATGAGTCATATAGTAGATATGATCAACATAATGATGTTCACCATTGCAGCCACCTCAACTCACGTGATGATCGGACTTGAGTTGGTGAATTTGGATCATGTATCACTCGAATGATCGGAGGGATGTCAATTTGATTGGGAGTTCTTAAGTAATATGATTAATTGAACTCATTATCATGAACATAGTCAAAGTGTCTTTGCAAATTATGTTGTAGATTACTAGCTCGCGATGTAGCTCCCTTAAATTTTTATATGTTCCTAGAGAAATAGAGTTGAAAGATGTTGGTAGCAATATTGCGGACTGGCTCCGTGATCTGAGGATTGTCCTCATTGCTGCACAGAAGGCTTATGTCCTTAATGCACCGCTCGGTGCGCCACCCCCTCTAGCGTCGTCTATAGATGTTGTGAACATCTAACAGGCACGTTTCGATGACTACTTGATAGTTTAGTGCGTCATGAATTACGGCTTAGAATTGAGGCTCCGAAACGTTTTGAACGTCACGGAACATATGAGATGTTCTAGGAGCAGAGATTGTGATCTCAAGCTCGTGCCTGTGTTGCGAGATATGAGATCTCCAACAAGATTCTTTGCCTGTAAGATGAAGGAGAATAGCTCAATCGTTGAGCATGTACTCAGATTGTCTGGGTACTACAATCGCTTGAATCAAGTGGGAGTTGATCTTCCAGATAAGATAGTGATTGATATAGTTCTCCAAGTCACTGTCACTAAAGCTACTAGAACTTAGTGATGAACTATAATACACCAGGGATAGAAGTATTGATCCCTGAGCTGTTCGTGATGTTTGACACCGCGGAGGTAGAAATCAAGAAGGAGCGTCAAGTGTTGATGGTTAATCAAACCACTAGTTTCGAAAAGGGCAAGAGCAAGGAGGGAAACTTCATGGATAGCAAGTCAGTTGATGATCCAGTGAAGCAACCCAAAGTTGAACTTGAACCCGAGACTAAGTGCTTCTATTATGAGGTGAGAGGTCGTTGAAGCGGAACAACCCTCGATACTTGGTAGATAAGAAGGCTGGCAACATCGACAGAAGTATATTTGATATACGAGTTATTGATGTGTACCTTGCTAGTACTCCTAGTAGCACCTGGATATTGGATACCGGTTCGGTTGCTAAATGTTAGTAACTCGAAATAAAAGCTACGGAATAAACGGAGAACTAGCTAAGGGTGAGGTGACGATGTGTGTTGGAAATGTTTCCAAGGTTGATGTGATCAACATCGCACGCTCTCTCTACCTTCAGGATTAGTGACGAACCTAAATAAATGTTATTTGGTGTTTTGCGTTGAGCATGAACATGATTAGATCATGTTTGTTGCAATACAGTTATTCATTTAAGTCAGAGAATAATAGTTATTCTGTTTACATGAATAATACCTTCAATGGTCATGCACCCAGTGAGAATGGTTTGTTGAAATCTTGATCGTAGTAATACACATGTTCATAACATTGATGTCAAAAGATACAAAGTTAAATAATGATAGTACCACATACTTGTGGCACTGCCGCAAAATGTCATATTGGTATAAAGCGCATGAAGAAACTCCATGGTGATGGATATTTGGACTCATTCGATTTCGAATCGGTTGAGACATGCGAACCATGCCTCTTGGGCAAGATGACTAAAGGACCCCGTTGGATGGAGCGGGCAAGTGATTCATTGGAAATGATACATGTTGATGTATGCAATCTAGTGAGTCTTGTAGCGTGCAGTGGATATCGTTATTTTCTTACCTTCACTGATGATTTGAGTAGATATAGTGTATATTTAGTTAATGAAACACAAGTCTGAATCGTTTGAAAGGTTCAAGCAAATTCAGAGTGAAGTTTAAAGATCATCGTGACAAGAACATAAAAATGACTGCGATATGATCGTGGAGGTGAATATCTGAGTCACGAGTTTGGCATACAACTTAAGACAATGTGAAAGTTGTTTCACAACTAAACGCCACTTGGAACACCATAGTGTGATGGTGTGTCCGAACATCATAGTTATGCTCTATTGGACATGGTGCGTGCTATGATGTCTCTTGTCGTTCTACTACTATAATTTTGGGGTTATGCATTAGAGACAACTACATTCACTTCAAATAGGGCACCATCTAAATCCGTTGAGATGACACCATGTGAATTATGGTTTGATAGAAACCTAAGCTGTCATTTCTTAATACTTGGGGCTGCGACACTTGTGTGGAAAATGTTTTCACCTAATGCGGTCGAACCCAAGGCGGACAAATGCATCTTCATAGAATACCCTAAGATCAGTTGGGTGAACCTTTTATCTCAGATCCAAGTGCAAAGTGTTTGTTACTAAAACGGATCCTTTCTCGAGGAAAAGTTTCTCTCGAAAGAATTAAGTGGGAGGAAGATAGAACTTGATGAGGTTGTTTAAACTTTGTTCAACCAGAGAGTAGCGCAGCGCAGGATGTTGTTTCTGTGAAGCCTACATTAGTTGAAGAGGAAGTTAATGATGATGATCATGAAGCTTCAGGATCAAGTTACTATCGAACTTCGTAGGTTGACAAGGATGTGTACTGCTCCTAAGCGGTACGACAACCCTGTCTTGGAGGTCATGTTGTTGGACAAACGATGAACCTACGAGCTATGGAGAAGCGATGATGGGACCGGATTCCGACAAATGGTTGGAGGCCATGAAATCCGAGATAGGATCCATGTATGAAAACCAAGTGTAGACTTTGGTAGACTTGCTCGTTGGACGGCAGGTCGTTGAGTACAAATGGATCTTTAAAATGAAGACAGACACTGATGGTGAATGTCACTATTTGTAAAGCTCGACTTGTTGCAAAGATGTTTGTGACAAGTTCAAGGAGTTGACTACGATGAGACTTTCTCACTTGTAGTGGTGCTAAAGTCTATTGGAATTATGTTAGCAGTTGCTGTGTTTTCAATTATGAAATCTGGCAGATGGATGTCAAAACATCATTTCCTTAACGGTTTACTTGAGGAAAGGTTGTATGTGATACAACCAGAAGGTTTTGTCAGGCCTAAGGATGCTAAAAGGTGTGCAAGCTTCGGTGATCCTTCCATGGACTGAAGCAAGCATCTCGGAGTTGGAATATAAGCTTTGATGAGGTGATCAAAGTTTTGATGTTTATACAAAGTTTACGAGAAACTTGTATTTGCAATAAAGTGAGTGGGAGCACTATAGAATTTCTGATAAGTATATGTGGATGACATATTGTTGATCAGAAATAATGTAGAGTTTCTGGAAAGCATAAAACGGTCATTTGGAAAGTGATTTTCAAAGGAAGACCTGGATGAAGCTACCTAATTGTTGAGCATCAAAATCTATGGAGATAGATCAAGATGCTCGATGAGACTTTCAATGAGTGCATACCTTGACAAGATTTTGAAAGAGTTCAAAATGGATCAGTCGGAGAAAGAGTTCTTGCCTAATTTGTAAGGTGTGAAAGTTGAGTGAGACTCAAAGCTCGACAACGGCAGAAGAAAGAGAAAGGATGAACGTCGTCCCCTATGCCTTAGCCATAGGCTCTATATTATGCCATGCTGTGTACCGCACCTGTGTGTGCCTTGCCATGAGTCCGTCAGGGGGTAAAAGAGTGAACCAGGAGTGAATCACTGGACATCGGTCAAGATTATCCTCAGTAACTAAGAGACTGAGGAGATGTTTCTCGATTATGGAGGTGATAAAGAGTTCGTCGTAAGGAGTTACGTCGATACAAGCTTAACACTAATCCGGATGACTCGTAGTAGCAATCTGGATACGTATATTGGAGCAGCCATTTGGAATAGTACCGAGCGGAGTGTGGTAGCAGTGTTTACAGTTTGACATAGGTATTTGCAAAGTGCACACGGATCTGAATGTTACAGACCCATTGACTATAAGACCTCTCTCACATGCAAAGCATGATCGAGCCCCAGAACTCGTTGGGTGTTAGATTCATAACAATGCGAATCACATGGTGATGTGAACTAGATTATTGACTCTAGTGCAAGTGGGAGACTGTTGGAAATATGCCCTAGAGGCAATAATAAATTAGTTATTATCATATTTCCTTGTTCATGATAATCGTTTATTATCCATGCTATAATTGTATTGATCGGAGACTTAGATGCATGTGTGGATACATAGACAAAACCATTTCCCTAGTATGCCTCTAATAGACTAGCTCGTTGATCAAAAGGATGGTTAAGGTTTCCTAGCCATGGACATGAGATGTCATTTGATAACGGGGTCACATCATTAGGAGAATGATGTGATGGACAAGACCCAAACTGCAAACGTAGCATATGATCGTGTCAGTTTATTGCTACTGTTTTCCGCATGTCAGGTATGTGTTCCTATGACCATGAGATCATGCAACTCACAGATATCGGAGGAGTGCCTTGTGTGTATCAAACGTCGCAACGTAACTGGGTGACTATAAAGGTGCTCTACAGGTATCTCCGATGGTGTCTGTTGAGTTGGCATGGATCGAGACTGGGATTTGTTACTCCGTGTGACGGAGAGGTATCTCAGGGCCCACTCGGTAATGCAACATCACGATAAGCCTTGCAAGCAATGTGACTAATTGTTAGTTGCGGGATCTTGTATTACGGAACGAGTAAAGAGACTTGCCGGTAACGAGGTTGAACTAGGTATGGAGATACCGACGATCGAATCTCGGGCATGTAACATACCGAAGAACAAAGGGAACGTTATACGGGATTAACTGAATCCTTGACATAGAGGTTCAACCGATAAAGATCTTCATAGAATATGTAGGAACCAATGTGGACGTCCAGGTCCCGCCATTGGTTATTGACCGTAGAGGTGTCTCGGTCATGTCTACATAGTTCTCGAACCCGCAGGGTCTGCACACTTAAGGTTCGGTGACGTTTCGATAGTGTAGACTTATGTATGGTGGTGACCGAAGTTCGTTCGGAGTCCCAGATGAGATCCCATACGTCACGAGGAGCTCCGGAATGGTCCAGAGGTAAAGATTCATATATAGGAAGTCCCAGTTTGGTTTTCGGAAAAGTTTCGGGCTCATCGGTAGTGTACCGGGAGTGCCGGTAGTGTACCGAGAGTGCCGGTAGTGTACCGGGAGGCCTCCGGGAGGGGTATTTCGACCCCAAGAGGTCCATGGGCTGTGGGAGAATAATAACCAGCCCTTATTGGGCTGGGAAAACAGCCACAAAGGCCCATGGCGCAGGAGAGAAAGTCCTAAAGCAAAAAGTGGAAAATCAGCTAATAGGAGGCAATCCTACTCCAACTAGGATTGGAGGTGAAGTAGGATTGCTTCCCACCTCCTATTTCGGCCGACCCAAAGGCCTTGGCTGCCTCTCCTCTCCTCTCCTCTCCTCCTATATATACTAGTGTATTGGGTGGTCTTTGGACAGAATTTCCGGCCACGTGCTACCCGTTCCACCGGTGCATAGTTTCTCCTCTAGATCGGTTTTCTGCAGCGCTTAGGCGAAGCCCTGCCGGAATTGCTCCACCACCATCACCGGAGCACCGTCACGCTGCCGGTGAACTCTCTCCTCTCCACCTCCTCTCTCTGGATTGAGAAGCTGGAGATCGTCATCAAGTTGCACGTGTGCTGAACGCGGAGGTGCCGTCCGTTCGGCGCTAGATCGGAAGGACCGTGATCGAGATCGCGAGACGGTCCGTGATGTGATCACAGAACGGATCATGATGAGTTCGCGGGATAGATCATGATCAAGATCATGAGATGGATCGTGATGAGTTCGCGGGATGGATCATGATGTTTTCGCGGGACGGTTCGTGATTGGATCGCGGGACGCTCGGCGATTTGGATCGCGAAGAAGTTCGACTACACCAACCGCGTTTCTTAATGCTTCCCGCTTAGTGATCTACAAGGGTACGTAGATACACTCTCCCTCTCGTAGATGCTCATCACCATGGATAGGTTTGCATGTGCGTAGGAATTTTTTTGTTTCCCATGCGACGTTCCCCAACAGGAATAAGTGAAGGGGGGCACGTGGGACCCACAAGCCTCCTAGGCGTGGCGAGGGGGGTGGTCGCGCCTTGTGGGCTTGTGGCCCACTGGTGCAGACCCCTGTAGTGTGCTCAGTGCCAGATATTTTTAAATATTCCAAAAAATCATATTCCATTTTCAGGACATTTGAAGATCTTTTATTTTTAGGTCACTCTTTTATTGCACGGGAAACTCAAAAAACAGAAAAATAATAGCATTTCACTTTATTTATTCTAACTAACACAAAGTAAAAGTTGGGTACAGACAGTTGTGCTTTCTAAATTCATTCATCTCGTGCTCATCAAAAGGAATCCATCAATAAGGTTGATCAAGTCTTATTAACAAACTTCTTTCGAATAACATGAAACTGAGGAATTTTCGAATAACACTAAGTTACCTCAATGGGGATATGCATATCCCCAACAATAAGTATATCATATTTCTTCTTGACAGTAGGAAGAGGGAATTGAAAGCCACCAATAATAATCGTTGGAATTTTTTCAATAGAGTTGATACTATGAACTTGAGGTTGTTTCTTCGGAAAGTGTACCATATGCTCATTACCATTAATATGAAAAGTGACACAGCCCTTGTTACAATCAATAACAGCCCTTGCAGTATTCAAAAAGGGTCTACCAAGGATGATCGACATACTGTCGTCCTCGGGAATACCAAGAATAACAAAGTCCGTTAGGATAGTAGCATTTGCAACTACAACATGTACATCCTCCCAAATACCGATAGGTAGAACAGTTGATTTATCAGCCATTTGCAAAGAGATTTCAGCCGGTGTCAACTTATTCAAATCAATTCTACGATATAAAGAGAAAGGCATAACACTAACACCAACTCCCAAATCACATAAAGTAGTTTTAACATAATTCCCTTTAATAGAGCATGGTATAGTTGGTATTCCTAGATCTCCTAGTTTATTTGGTACTCCACCCTTAAAAGTATAATTAGCAAGCATGGTGGAAATTTCAGCATCTGGTATCTTTCTTTTATTAGTCACAATATCTTTCATATACTTAGCATAAGGAAACATTTTCAGAATATCAGTCAAACGCATACACAAAAATACAGCTCTAAGCATTTCGACAAAGCGCTCAAAATCCCCATCATCCTTTTTCTTGGATGGTTTAGGAGGAAAGGGCATGGGTCTCTGAACCCATGGTTCTCTTTCTTTACCATGCTTCCTAGCAATAAAATCTCCTTTATCATATCTTTTATTCTTAGGTTGTGGGTTATCAAGATCAACAACAGGTTTAATCTCCACGTAATTATCATTACTAGGTTGAGTATCAGCATGAACATCATCATTAATATTATCACGAGGCTCATATTCATCAATAGATTGTGTCTCAGCATCAGAAACAGAAATATCATTTGGGTTTTTAGGTGTATCTATAACAGGTTCACTAGCAGCACGCAAAGTTCTATAATCATCCTTATTCCTCTTATTACTGGAGCAACTAGGTACATCAATATTACTCCTTTGAGAATCTTGCTCGATTCTCTTAGGGTGGCCCTCAGGATACAAAGGTTCGTGAGTCATTCTTCCACCTCTAGTCACAACTTTAACAGAATGATCATTGTTCTTACTATTCATCTCATTAAGAAAATCATTTTGTGCCTTAAGTACTTGTTCTACTTGACTTACCATGGAAGCATGTTTACTAATCAGTTTTAAATCATTGATAGTTCTACTCATATAATCACCTAAGCGATCAAGCATGAAAGCATTATGTTTCAATTGTCTACTAACATAAGCATTAAAATTTTCTTGCTTAACAACAAAATTATCAAACTCATCCAAGCATTGTCTAGCAGACTTATTATAAGGAATATCACTTTCATCAAATCTACGAAGAGAATTTACCTCTACTACCTGTGTCGGGTTATCAAGACCATGTATTTCTTCGATAGGTGGTAGATTCTTAACATCTTCAGCTTTAATACCTTTTTCTTTCATAGATTTCTTTGCCTCTTGCATATCTTCAGGACTGAGAAATAGAATATCTCTTTTCTTCGGAGTTGGCTTCGGAGGTGGTTTGAGAATAGTCCAATCATTATCATTGCTCAATATATTATTCAATAGTATTTCAGCTTGTTCAACAGTTCGTTCTTTGAAAACACAACTGGCACAACTATCTAGGTGGTCCCTAAAAGCATCGGTTAGTCCATTATAAAAGATGTCAAGTATTTCATTTTACTTGAGAGGATGATCAGGCAAAGCATTAAGTAACTGGAGAAGTCTCCCCCAAGCTTGTGGGAGACTCTCTTTTTCAGTTTGCACAAAGTTAAATATTTCCTACAAGGTAGCTTGTTTCTTATGGGAAGGAAAATATTCTTCAGAAAAGTGATATATCATATCCTAGGGACTACGCACACAACCAGGAGCAAAAGAATTAAACCATATCTTAGCATCACCCTTTAGTGAGAAAGGAAACAACTTGAGAATATAATAATAATGAATTTTTTCTCATGAGTAAATAGGATGGCTATATCATTCAGTTTAGCAAGATGTGCCACAACAGTTTCAGAGTCATAGCCATGGAAAGGATCAGATTCAACCAAGGTAATTAACTCAGGATCAAAAGAGAATTCATAATCCTTATTAGTAACAAAGAAAGGCGAAGTAGCAAACTTAGGATCATATTTCATTCTAGCATTCAAAGATTTTTCTTTCCATTTGCATAGTAGTTTCTTAAGATCATATCTATCCTTACAAGCAAGAAAGTCCCTAGCTACCTCTCCTTCCATAACATAACCTTCAGGAATATCAGACAGTTCGTATCTAGGAGAGCTAGGTCTAGCAGGTGTCTCAAAGTGTTCAGTTTCAGTAATTTCATCAGTTTCAGAAGTATCATCATTTTCAGCATTGACCCTAGCAATTTGCTCATCAAGAAATTTACCCAGTGGCACAATATTATACAGCAAGTTATCATCATAGGCATCATGCATAGCAGAAGTGTCATCATCAATTACTTGCGACATATCAGAATTACTAGTAGGTGATGGTGTCGCAAACTTACTCATAACGAAGGTGAATCAAGTGCAGAGCAGATGGCAGTTCCTTACCTCCCCTCATAGTAGAGGGATAGATCTTGGTTTTTGGATCTTTCAGATTCTTCATAGTGATCAATAGATATAAATCCCAAGTGACTCAGACAATAGATCTATGCTCCCCGACAACGGCACCAGAAAAAGGTCTTGATAACCCACAAGTATAGGGATCTCAACAGTTTTCGAGGGTAGAGTATTGAACCCAAATTTATTGATTCGACACAAGGGGAGCCAAAGAATATTCTCGAGTATTCACAGCTGAGTTGTCAATTCAACCACACCTGAAAGACTTAATATCTGCAGCAAAGTATTCAATAGTAAAGTAGTATGGAAGTAATGGTAACGGTAGCAAAAGTAACAGTAGCAGTTTTATAGTGATTGTAACATTAGCAACGGAGAAGTAATGTAGCAGCAATCAATATGTGGAAAGCTCATAGGCAATGGATCGGTGATGGATAATTATGTGGGATGTCATTCATCATGCAACAGTTATAACATAGGGTGACACAAAACTAGCTCCAATTCATCAATGTAATGTAGGCATGTATTCCATATATAGTCATACGTGCTTATGAAAAAGAACTTGCATGACATCTTTTGTCCTACCCTCCCGTGGCAGCGGGGTCCTAATGGAAACTAAGGGATATTAAGGCCTCCTTTTAATAGAGAACCGGACCAAAGCATTAGCACTTAGTGAATACATGAACTCCTCAAACTACGGTAATCACCGGAAAGAATCCCAGTTATTGTCACCCTAGGGGATGCGGATCATAACTTGTAATAGGTGTCTACAACTTTCAAGATAGGATCAAGAACACATATATATTCATGAAAACATAATAGGTTCAGATCTGAAATCATGGCACTCGGGCCCTAGTGACAAGCATTAAGCATAGAAAAGGCATAGCAACATCAATCTCAGAACATAGTGGATACTAGGGATCAAACCCTAACCAAACTAACTCGATTACATGATAAATATCATCCAACCCATCCCCGTCCAGCAAGCCTACGATGGAATTACTCATGAACGGCAGAGAGCATCATGGAATTGGTGATGAAGGATGGTTGGTGATGACGATGGCGTCGATTTCCCCTCTCCGGAGCCCAAAACGGACTCCAGATCTGGTCTCCCGAGGAAGAACAGGAGGTGGCGGTGGCTCCATATCGTGAAACGCGATGAACTCTTCTCTCTAATTTTTTTCTCTGTGAATAGGGTTATATGGAGCTGGAGAGGAGGTCGTAGGAGCCATGAGGTCCCCACAAGCCTACTAGGTGCAGCTAGTGGGGTGGCCGCGCCTAGCAGGCTTGTGGTCTACAGGTGGCCCCCTCTTTGGTTAATTCTTGCGCCAGTATTTTTTATTAAATCCAAAAATATTCTCCGTAAATTTTCAGGACGATCCGAGAACTTTTATTTCTGCACAAAAATAACACCAAGGCAATTCTGCTGAAAATAGCGTTAGTCCGGGTTAGTTCCATTCAAATCATACAAATTAGAGCCTAAAACAAGGGCAAAAGAGTTTGGATAAGTGGATACGATGGAGACGTATCACACCCAACATTTTCCGATCAAGAGTTTAACGCTCTTAGTTCGGTGGACGCACACCTTGGAGCTGCCCGAGTAGGCGTCGAGGGAGCTATCGGACTAATGTCTTCCAATACGCGGTTAAGTAGTCGGTTTTGATAACCGAACATAAGTCCTAACCCGGTATCTCCCGAACCTTAATTTGGTTGGGACGACCGATTTAAGGGTCTAAACACTGTTTTGCTATTGTATAGGATTTAAGGCAACAAAATGAAAAGTTGTCCAAGGATCTTGAGTCTAGTCAGACAGATTTGAAGGCTATCAAGGCCGAATTGGAGGAGGTGAATTTTTTTACCAAAGAGGCACACAGTAAGTAAAGAAGTGTTTTATTATGTGCCAAAAATAAAATTTGGAGACACCCTTTCTAATGAAGGATTGTGTTGTAGCAGCTCAATCCATAGGTCAGCTACAAAATGATTTGGATGTGTCTCAAGAAACTCTAAGGTATGTCGAGTCTCAGCTTGAGGCTGGTTACCATGTATTAGAACGATGTCGTGAAGAAAAGAATCAACTCAAAGGGGAAAACCAATGGCAAGCCCAAGAAACTGAGAGTTTAAAAACTCAATTGGCACAAACCCATGAGGAGAACCAGAAATTCAAGGGCGGCATGTTCTGTAAGTGAATTTCTAACCTGGAATGTCATAGAGTATTCACATTGTGTCTAGTGTAATTGATACACCATATGTCGTGCTTAGGCCTCCTAACGGGGCGTCCCGAGGAAGAGATCAGATCATTTGGTGGGGATCTGCTGAAGGAACGGTCCATAGTGCATGAGCAAGATTGGAAAGTTATGAGGAGCATGACCAAGGCGCTCTGGCCAACAGACACACCTCCACAAGGGATGGTCGAACTCGCGGAGTGTTTTAAAGTATCCGGAAGTCGTTTTGAGCTATGGAAGACTTCGGCTTGTCAAGAGGGGGCTCGGGAGGCATGGGCCATGGTGAAGACCCGTTTCACCAAACTCAACCCGGAGCACCTGGCCCGTGTTGGGCCAGATGGGCCGGGTGGATTGGAAATACCCCTTCACTTGGTTTATGACCAAGTGATGCCCATCGCTTGTATTTCTCAGGAGGACTGTGCACTGGATGTCATAATAGATGATCTCGAACGATCAGTGTAATGTTTTGTTTCTAAGTAACTATGTAGTTGACACCAAACCGGTTCCATCCATGTTTTAAACGTTGTCTTAACCGGCCATCGGCTTCTGCCTCCCCCGCAAATGGCTAGGGAGTGTTCTGTACTGTATATCCTGTAGTAACAGGAAATCATTTCGGAGAACTAGGCAATCCGGCCATGTGGTGCGAATAGACAAAACATGCATGGGTGGGTATGTTATATTACTGCTTAATGTAAGAAACATCTTCCGGAGAAAATAGTTCCTCCATGGGTTCCTTTCGATGAGTTACTGTGTTAATCATAGATGACATAGCTATGTACCCGTAATCGGGCGGATAGAAGCTATGTTTGGAGGAAAATCCGGATTTGTGGTGAATACCACCAATTATGTCTTCTTCCTGCGTAACCGATCAATTTGTTTCTTAAGAGTGCTAACTTTTGGCTTCACCCATCTAAGGTACGTATCTGGGTAATCCGGTCGTAACAATCATAGAGGTGCTTCCTTTACTCTCTAGCCGAACATTCGGAAATGTAGAGGGTAATCATAGGAGCGAGGCAACCCAGTTTGGCAAAAACTTAAATACAATTGATGCATATGGAGGCGTAAATACTATACTGCTAGGATGCACACATGTAAATGTATAATTGCTTGGCTTTTAATGAAGCCCCCACGTATTACGAGGTAGAACATTATATTTTAATGTATGCCTATGAAGAACTTGACATTGTTCGGTTAAGCCTAACATAGCCTGGGAAAGTCTAAACAATCCTATAAAAGTAAACATGGAAATGTATAAAGGAGCAAATACAAGTGTTTTTTAGAGAAGGTAGCGACACTGGTCTAGCCATAGAAGCGCCAAAGGCGAGCTGCGTTCCATGGGTTTGGTTCAAGGTGATTGTCCTGCGGGTCGTGGAGGCGATAAGCTCCTCCTGTCAATACTTCATCAATTACGGAAGGTCCCTACCACTTGGGGTTGAGTTTATGCTTTTGTTTCTTTGGGAGTCATAATATAAGTTCGCCCATGTTATATGCCTTCGCTCGAACCTCCCTCCTTTGGTATCGCCGAGCTTGCTTTTGATAAAAGGCAGATCGATCCCGAGCTATATCGCTCTCTCCCTCCAGGTCGTCTAGGTCATCCTGCCGATGTAGTTCGGCCTCATTTTCTTCGTACATGCGCACCCTAGGAGGGTCATGGATGATGTCACATGGTAGGACTGCTTTGGCACAGTATACCATGAAGAACGGTGTATACCTCGTTGACCTGTTCGGGGTGGTGCGTAATCCCCATAGCACGGAGTCAAGCTCTGCCACCCAATGGTAGTCGGATTCTTGAAGATATCAGACCAGACGAGGTTTGATACCACTCATAATGAGACCGTTGGACCATTCGACTTGTCCATTGGTCTGCAGATGATACACCGAGGCTTAGTCGAGCTTGATGCCCAAGTTATCACACTAGTCCTTTATCTCATGGACAGTGAAGTTGGATCCGTTGTCCGTTATTATGTTGTGAGGGACACCATAACGGTGTACCACGCCCGATATAAAGTCGATGACCGGTCCGGACTTAGCTGAACTTACTGGCTTTGCTTCGATCCATTTGGTGAACTTGTCGACCATAACCAGAAGGTATTTCTTTTTCTTGGTCCCCCCGTTAAGTGGCCCGACCATGTCCAGACCCCAGACCGCGAAAGACCATGTGATCGGAATTGTCCGAAGAGCCGTTGGGGGCATGTGGCTTTGATTTGAAAGAGTTGACAACCCACACAATGTTGTACGAGTGTATGGGCATTCGCTTGGGCGGTGGGCCAGAAGAACCCGGCTCTAAAGGCCTTGTTTACCAGGGCCCGGGCCACTGCGTGGTGACCACCCATGCTCCCGTGTACCTCGGCCAAAAGCTGCCTCCCTTCTTCCTCTAGGATGCATCATTGGAGCACCCCAGTGATGCTTTCCTTGTATAGCTCACCCTCATATACCTTGTAGGCCATTGATCGATGTATTATGCGTCTCGTCTCAGTCTGGTCGTCGAGGAGTTCTTTGCACAGAAGGTAAGCCAGGAAGGGCTCAGTCCATGGTGTGATTACTGCCATGACCTCGTGAGCTGAAGGTGTCCCTTCAACTATAGAACTGCCGATGATTTGCTCGTCCGGTTCGACCGTGGGGGGAACAACCTGTTCTACACCATTAGTCCCTACGCTAGTGTTCTCTTCCTGCCATATCACGGATGGCTTGAAGAGCCTCTCTAGGAATGTGTTCTTGGGGACGGGATCATGCTACGCACCCAAGCGGGCGAGGACGTCGGCAGCTTGATTGCTGTCTCTGGAGACGTGGTGGAATTCTAGTTCCTCGAACCATGTTGATATCTTGAGGACGATGTTTCTGTATGCCACCATTTTTTGTTTTTTGGCACCAAATTCTCCGTTGATTTGTGAGATGGCAAGATTGGAGTCCCCCCGTACTTCAAGCCATTGTATCGCCATTGATGCTGCCATGCGTAGTCCGTACAGCAGTGCCTCATATTCGGCCGCATTGTTTGAGTCGGCGTACATGATCTGGAGTACATATCAGACGTTGTCCCCAGTGGGGGATGTGAGGATGACTCCAGCCCCAAGTCTAGCAAATAATTTAGACCCATCAAAGTACATCGTCCAATGAGCATATGTGCGATACTCTCTGGGAAGCTCGGCTTCTGTCCATTTGGCGAGGAATTCATCCAACACCTGAGATTTAATAGCTCGTCGTGGCTTGTAGGTGATCTTGAACGGAAGGAGTTCGATGGCCCATTTAGTTGTACGACCGGTGGCGTCCCTGTTGTTGATTATGTCATTCAGGGGTACCTCGGATGTCACTATGACCGCACACTCTTGAAAATAATGCCAGACCTTGCGCGATGCCATAAACACTGTATAGGCTATCTTATGGTAGTGTGGGTATCTACATTTGCACGGAGTGAGCACCTCGGATATATAGTAGACAGACTTTTGTATCCGGAGTTTGTGACCCTCGGCTTCCCGTTCTATGACGAGGACCGCACTGATCACTTGATTGGTGGTCGAGATGTACAATAACATTGGTTCCCCAGCGCAAGGTACTGCAAATGTGGGCTTGCTGGCTAGCAGTGTTTTGATTCCCTCTAGAGCCGTCGCTGCCTCGTTGGTCCATTCAAAAAATTTGGTCCATTTGAGCAGCCTGTATTGTGGTAGAGCTTTTTCACCGAGGCGGGAGATAAAGAAGCTCAAGGCTGCCACACGGCCCGCCAGTCTTTGGACGTGTTTTACCTCCGTAGGAATCGCGAGTTGGGATAAGGCTCGGATCTTAGCGAGATTAGCCTCTATTCCTCTTCGTGGAACAATGAATCCGAGAAGTTTACCGGTGGGAATTCCGAAGACACACTTGTCCGGATTAAGCCGTATGTCGTATTCTCGCAGACTAGCGAAGGTTTGTCTAGGGTCATCTACCAGCTGGCCGACGTGTTTGGTCTTGATGACCACGTCGTCCATGTACGCCTTGACTGTTTTGCCAATTTGCTTTGTCAGACATGTCTGAATCATGCGCTGGTATGTGGCGCCTCCGTTCTTTAACCCGAAGGGCATTGTATTAAAGCAGAATGGACCATAGGGGGTAATGAAGGTGATTGCAGCCTGATCAGATTCCTTCATTTTAATCTGATGGTATCTGTAGTAAGCGTCGAAGAAGCATAGTGAGCCGTGTCCAAAAGTTGCGACGATGATCTGGTCTATGCGGGGTAAGGGAAAATGATCCTTGGGGTAGGCTTTATTCAGGTCTTTGAAATCGATGCACATCCGCCAAGATTTGTCCTTCTATGGCACCATGACCAGATTTGCTAACCACTCGGGGTATTTGATTTCTCTAATGAATTCGTCCTCAAGTAATTTAGTGAGTTCCTCGCCCATAGCTTGATGCTTTGGCTCAGAAAATCGGCACAAAGCTTGTTTGACGGGCTTGAAACCTGTTATTATATTCAGGCTGTGTTCCGCTAGCCCCCGTGGGATTCCCGGCATATCTAAGGGATGCCAGGCGAATATGTCCCAGTTTTCGCGCAGAAATGTGCGTAGTGCTTCGTCGATCGCAGGGTCCAGCTGGGTTCCGATGGATTTTGTTTTATTGGGGTCCGTTGGATGAACCTGGAATTTGATGATCTCGTCTGCAGGTTTAAAGGATGTGTACTTCGGCCACTTGCCAAGGACGACATCGTCCTTGTCCACTATAGAGCGGAGCGTAGTGAGTTCTTCTGGGGCGAGAGTCTTGACTAATACCTCGAGGGCTAGAGATGTTATTTTATTTTCTGCACGGAGGGCTCTGTTGGGGTCACTAATAATTGTGATCACGCCGTTGGGCCCTGGCACTATGAGCTTCATATACCCGTAATGTGGTATGACCTGAAATCTTGTGGAGGCGTCGCGTCCTAGTAGAGCGTGATAGCCAGGCATGATATGGAAAAGAAGTTCTTCAGATGTGTAGTTCTCAGGTGTGCCGAATACTACATCGAGTGTTACCCATCCGGTATAGCGTGCTTCTTTCTCGGGGACGATTCCTCGAAAGGTAGTATTGCTTCGTTCGATGCGAGATCTATCGAACTGCATTTTGTCTAGTGTATCCTCATAAATGAGGTTTAGACCGCCGCCACCATCCATTAGCACCTTGTTCAACCTGAAGCCATCATCTATGAGGTTTAGGACCATGGCGAAAAGTGTCCGGTCTGTGCAGGATATCGGTTGGTCAGGCTCACCGAAAGTAATTGGCGTGTCCGTCCATGAGTTTGCTGCTGCCACATGGTGAATTTGGTGGAGTTCTCGAAGAGCTATTTTTCTTTGGTTTCTCGAGGAAAACGTTTCATAAATCGTTTGGATCTCTACATTGTATTCTGGTGGCATTGTTGAACCTTAGTCCAGGGGTGAGGCCCCGAGTATGCTTTCTCCGCTCTTCGCGACTTGCCTGACAACCCAACATTCTCGAAGGTTGTGGGTCAGGCTCGTGTTTAGCAAGACCGAGTGTATGGGGCATGGTATTTCCAGTAGTCCATCGAGGACCGTTATGGCACTTGTCAGAGTTTTATTCCTTTTCTCGGTGGGCTCAGGCGTGACCGGCCATCGCGGGAGTATGCGCCTTCTCCGGATTCCTCTATGTTGTTCGGCATGTACTGGTTCCATGCGCATTTGTTGTACTTGCCAACTACTTTCCAAGGCGCAATATTTGCGCACCAGGCTTGACAACTCAGTGATAGTTTTAATTTGGCGATGGGCGAGGGCATTGAGGATTCCTTCATCATGGAAATTGTGTCGGAAGGCGTTGCTCATCTCACGTTCGCTGCGGCTCTCTGACCTATCTTTCTTGAGGAGGAATCTATCCCAGAAATGATGGACTGATTCCCCTAACCGTTATTTGACCTCCCGTGGGGCCAATGAGTGAAACTCTTTCGCATTTCTTGAAGAATACTCGAGTTGGGTGGTGGGTGGAATAGAATTTTGTACTCCCACTAGATGTGAGTCCAAGACCTTGACAACCGCGTCCCATGCTCTATTAGGGTTTGGCACGGCAGGCTCGGGGTCCGTGGATTCGACGAGACCCTGCTGCACTGATTCTGGCTTATATGTCGGGTCGATGACTGGCACCGAATTATTCTTGGATGAGTTAAAGGTTCCGGACTATCGAAGGGGCCTGGGTGATCGATGACCAAGACGTAAACCGCCCTTAGCCCCGGTAGTTGAGGCGGGGAACCCTCAGTCGAACACTCGATGGTGGCGACCAAACGCGTGATGGGTGGGATGCGAATTTCCCTATCATCGGGTCTAAGCCCGACTCGATCCTAGACCGAATCGGTCGTCGACCATGCTCATAGCTTGGATCCGGCCGAGTAACCCGCATAGCAGCAAGATCTTGACGGAGTCCACATTGTTTGAGTGTTTGGAGTTGGTCTACGACACTCTTGCCCTAGGGTCGTTCGAGGATGCTCCCGGGATATGTTCGGTTGAGACAAATCTAGGCGTATCAACCAGGTCGGGTTTAGGGCCAAACCAGGGATGGTGGCTGCCCCATTAGCGGGATCCATGGATCTTGAAGTTAAAGCCTTAGGGCTCATGGGCTCTGCGAAAGGAGCTAGGAGCTTTGTTAACACCAGATCTCCCCGAGGGTTGGTGGTGAACTCTAGGCTCTCGAACGTGACTTCCTGACCAGGGGCGAAGCCTTCGACCTGAGTGAGGTGGCCGACCGGATTGGCAAGCAAAACAATGCTTTGACCTGAGTGAGGTGTCACGCCCAAGATGCATGCCTATCCGTTTTAAGGCACGAGGGCCTCGCAAGGGATAGATGTGCATCTTGCCATTAGCAATAATAGTATCATCACAACATACAATACTGAAATAGATGAGTATACAAGATTGGCTTACACTCGCCACATGCTAACTTACAATGCCACTCAAATTCACATCATCAAGTTGAACACAGGGTCCGACTATGGACAAAATCAAATGGTAAAAAAAGATGCAAATGATACTATCAAGCTATCCCAAAGATCACGACCAGGTCCTCTACTCATCCGGATAAGTCACATACATCCTGCATCTTTCCTCATCATATTCCCACTGGAGCTGGGTGAGATCATCCTGCACGAACTCATCTGAACCTATACCTAGAGTTGTTGTAGTAAACTGTAAGCCAAGATGACTCAGCTATCATGTGCCCGGGTACCAAGACTATTCAAGCTTTAGGTAAGGTTGGGGTGTGTGTTTAGTTTGCAGCATCACTAAGCATGTATGGTGGCTAACTTACGTAACAAGAATGTAAATATGAGTGGCCTACGATGAACGAACGAATCTAGCATAATCTCTATGAGATCCTGAACACTTACTTACGTCAATCATAACCCCACCGTGTTCTCTCTCGGATCATGTTCACGAGCAGAGACGATCACCGTTACTCACATAGTTGGTGTATTTTAATTAGAGTTTTCTTCAAGTTTACTATAACCGGGTGTTAAACAAATATCCAAGTTGCCACATAACCGCGGGCATGGCTTTCCGAAAGATTTAACCCTACAGGGGTGCTCCAACTAGTCCATCATAAATTGACCACACTCCGCGGGAATAGCCTCGACCATGGATATTGCGGTCATCATAGGTAATTCCAAAGGAATTCTAACACCTCGAGAAAACCCGAAGAAAGTCAGAGTCCACACGCAAGACACTCGATAAAGGTAAAACAAATCCAGCACGACCATCCGACGTGTCAACGAACCCGATAAGAGTCGCGTATCTCGTTCTCACGACACGACGAATAAGCTAGTGTATGGTGGCCTGATAGAAATCTCCCAAGTTGCCCTGGGTTGGCCCCGCATAGTGCTCTAGTTTGGACCAACACTCATGAGGAGCACTGGCCCGGGGGTTGATTAAATTATCCACGGGGTTGCAAGGCCCTATGCAAGTTTATTAAGTTATTAGCAAATGTAGTACCAATGTTGGGTCTTGCCAGACAAGTTTTAATCTCAACCGAATAAAAAAGGGGCTCCCCATAACAACCCCAAGCATGTTAGGAGCGCAAAATATGGAAAACATAACACCGGTAACAAGGAACTAATGACGGTAACAGCGAAACAAAACACTTAGCAAAAGGCCAAGCCTTCCACCAATACCAAGATATATATGTGCATTAAATTAAATAACAGAATTTATTGTGATATCCAAATCCATGTTATCACATGGAAGAACCTGCACCTGCAACTAAAATGCTATAAGAGGGGCTGAGCAGCGGTATCTTAGCCAATCAAAGGTTTGCTAGGATGTGGGGGGTTAGAGGCTGTCATGGCAATTAGGAGGCTGATATCAAGTGGTAGGTAGCACAATTGTAACGATAAGAGCGAAATACTAGCAAGCGAAAATAGTATCGGGATCCGGGTACGATCATCTTGCCTGTTGGTTCTTCAGCGAAACAAGTAGCGGGATCCTCATAGTGGTACTCTCCTGGGTCCTCGTACTCAGTATCGGCACCCGTGTCTACCCAAGAGAAACAGCAACAATAAACATCCAACCAAGGTGCAATGCACAACCAAGATGATGCATGACTCATTTATGAAGAATTAACATGGCAATCCAAAACTAGTCATGTTTCAGATGCAAAATTTGTTTATTGATGAACCTGGACAGAACCTCATGTTAAGTTATTTAGACATGCATTATCATGGCAATTCTGGATGCATCATGCAAAATCGATAGAAATGCATATAAATATCGCAAGAAACGGAGCTACGGTTCTCACGATACGCTCTCGACAAGGTACGGAGGCAAAACACAAGTCACCAGGCCATGGGCTAATTCTTGGCATTCCAAGGTAGCCAATGGTTAGGTGATGAAAAACTAATCACAATAGCCTCAAGAATCAATCAATCCCATGGAGCATAGCTCCCACAAGTCACAAAACAATAAAACCCACAATCTGCCACAAAACAACAACATAGCAACATAGCAACTTACACAGCCCACAACTTGAGCTACAGGAATCCTACAGCCACAAAAAATATATTGACAGAATCTACAAGACATATACATCAACTTATCAAACTAAACAATCAGCAAAGGAGGCACACATCAATAAGCATGAAGCTATCAAGTTGACATGATGAAACAGTTTTCTGGGACTTGGTGAAAATTCCAGTTTTCTGGAATCTGGGTTAATAAAGTAGCAAGTTGACAGCAGTAGTTAAGTATGTTAGAGAGCACCTCTTGGCGTGAAATTTAACAGGGTGGTAGAAGACAACATCTACTTCAAAATACTAACACTGAGCATGAGCTAATTCTCAACATATCACTAGATACAACCCACTCTTCATGGCATAAAAATATCAGCAGATTCTCAGACAGTCATTTTTTGCATGCTGAAACAGAAACATCAAGTAGGTCACTTAACAACATGGTTCCCACTTATATGGGTTATTATCATGTTAAAAAAATACCATGGCCTACTAGATACAAAATACTAGCACTTCCTAGTTGGCACATATCCCAAAGCAAGCACGTATTAAATCATGCAAAAATGACAAAGTAGCATCATGACAGAAAATGACAGTTTTATAAAATTGCTCAAAAGTGAAATATGATTGCACCAATGGATTCATTGGCTCTTCCTATCCCAAAATCATCTATCATACTCATATGATCATGTGAAGCATCAATGCACAACTAAACTAGCAAAACAATCACATGCTCTTAAAGTTAAAACTTACTCTAAAGGAAAGATCATGAACGGGCATAAGCACACTTGACAACTTAGCTAAGAATGGAAATGACAACAAAACAAACATGACATGCTTACTTACGTCAATCATAACCCCACCGTGTTCTCTCTCGGATCATGTTCACGAGTAGAGACGATCACGGTTACTCACACAGTTGGTGTATTTTAATTAGAGTTTACTTCAAGTTTACTATAATCGGGTGTTAAACAAATATCCAAGTTGCCACATAACCATGGGCACGGCTTTCCGAAAGATTTAACCCTGCAGGGGTGCTCCAACTAGTCCATCATAAATTGACCACACTCTGCGGGAATAGCCTCGACCACGGATCTCGCGATCATCATAGGTAATTCTAAAGGAATTCTAACACCTCGAGAAAACCCGAAGAAAGTCAGAGTCCACACGCAAGACACTCGATAAAGGTAAAACAAATCCAGCAAGACCACCCGACGTGTCGACGAACCCAATAAGAGCCGCGTATCTCGTTCTCAGGACACGACGGATAAGCTAGTGTACGGTGGCCTGATAGAAATCTCCCAAGTTGCCCTGTGTTAGCCCCGCACAGTGCTCTAGTTTGTACCAACACTCATGAGGAGCACTGTCCCGGGGGTTGATTAAATTATCCACGGGGTTGCAAGGCCCTATGCAAGTTTATTAAGTTACTAGCAAATGTAGTACCAACGTTGGGTCTTGCCAGACAAGTTTTAATCTCAACCGAATAAACAATGGGGTCCCCATAACAACCCCGAGCATGTTAGGAGCGCAAAATATGGAAAACATAACATTGGTAACAAGGAACTAATGACGGTAAAAGCGAAACAAAACACTTAGCAAAAGGCCAAGCCTTCCACCAATACCAAGATATATATGTGCATTAAATTAAATAACAGAATTTATTGTGATATCCAAATCCATGTTATCACATGGAACAACCTGCACCTGCAACTAAAATGCTATAAGAGGGCTGAGCAGCGGTATCTTAGCCAATCAAAGGTTTGCTAGGATGTGGGGGGTTAGAGGCTGTCATGGCAATTAGGAGGCTGATATCAAGTGGTAGGTATCGCAATTGTAACGATAAGAGCGAAATACTAGCAAGCAAAAATAGTATCAGGATCCGGTTACGATCATCTTGCCTGTTGGTTCTTCAGCGGAACAAGTAGCGGGATCCTCGTAGTGGTACTCTTCTGGGTCCTCGTACTCAGTATCGACACCCGCGTCTACCCAAGAGAAACAACAACAATAAACATCCAACCAAGGTGCAATGCACAACCAAGATGATGCATGATTCATTTATGAAGAATTGACATGGCAATCCAAAACTAGTCATGTTTCAGATGCAAAATTTGTTTATTGATGAACCTGGACAGAACCTCATGTTAAGTTATTTCGACATGCATGATCATGAAAATTCTGGATGCATCATGCAAAATCGATAGAAATGCGTATAAATATCGCAAGAAACGGAGCTACGGTTCTCACGATACGCTCTCGACAAGGTACGGAGGCAAAACACAAGTCACCAAGCCATGGGCTAATTCTTGGCATTCCAAGGTAGCCACTGGTTAGGTGATGAAAAACCAATCACAATAGCCTCAAGAATCAATCAATCCCATGGAGCATAGCTCCCACAAGTCACAAAACAATAAAACCCACAATCTGCCACAAAACAACAACATAGCAACATAGCAACTTACACAACCCACAACTTGAGCTACAGGAATCCTACAGCCACAAAAAAGATATTGACAGAATCTACAAGACATATACATCAACTTATCCAACTACGCAATCAGCAAAGGAGGCACACATCAATAAGCATGAAGTTATCAAGTTGACATGATGAAACAGTTTTCTAGGACTTAGTGAAAATTCCAGTTTTCTGGAATCTGAGTTAATAAAGTAGCAAGTTGACAGCAGTAGTTAAATATGTTAGAGATCACCTCTCTTCATGAAATTTAACAGGGTGGTATAAGACAACATCTACTTCAAAATACTAACACTGAGCATGAGCTAATTCTCAACATATCACTAGATACAATCCACTCTTCATGGCTTAAAAATATCAGCAAAATCTCAAACTTTGTCATTTTTTGCATGCTGAAACAGAAACATCAAGTAGGTCACTTAACAGCATGGTTCCCACTTATATGGGTGATTCTCATGTTAAACAAAAATACCATGGCCTACTAGATACAAAATACTAGCACTTCCTAGTTGGCACATGTCCCAAAGCAAGCACGGATTAAATCATGCAAAAATGACAAAGTAGCATCATGACAGAAAATGACAGTTTTATAAAATTGCTCAAAAGTGAAATATGATTGCACCAATGGATTCATTGGCTCTTCCTCAACAGGGGAGGAGAGGAGGGGACCGAAGAGAGGGGGCCAACGGCATGGGAGAGGAGACGAGGGAGCAGGGCTAGGGCGAAGCCGGATCGTCTAAGAGGATATACAACTGGGCGCCTCAAACGACCTCTCATACGCCCACAACCGCGTCTGGTCAGTGACCGAGCAGAAGAGAAAGAAAAAAATTACCCAACCAGACCCCTCATATCATCCTTATACTCCTGGGATGTCCACGAACCTTCATACCCATCTCAAATATATGAAGGATATGAGGGCTCGCGGACGCGTCCGGTCAGTCCGCTACGTAGGACGCGACCCCACCTCGGAGCACTTTTTCTTTATTCATTCTTCTCTCTCTCTCTTCCTCTCCACTAATAATGTGCAAGTGACTCAACATATGAGAAAAAATAGGAGTGTAGCTGGACGGACGGACAAACCGAATGAGTCTACGGGCGTTTAGGGGCTCCGGCTGTACATGCTCTAACTTAAAGAAGGAATGTCACAATACTGCAATGCTAGTTTAGTGTAAAATGCAGAAGGAAAGTTAGGGACCGTTAGCTCGTTATTTACTATAGATATAAATAATCTAAAATTAATTTTATTTTACCATAAATTTGTCTATATGCAAGTAGTATAAATATACATAGTAGATTTATAGTTTACAAATTAATTTAAATCATTTTGGCCTTAATCATATGGATTGAAAGAAAGCAAATTAGGGTACTATATAGCTTCTCTAGCATCCTTTCTTAATATTAGAGGATGTGGGAACCTCGGCGATTTTTTTCCTATCAAGAACGAGATTAGATGAGTGGGCTACGAATGGGCTGACAGAAGAGGCCCATTTCATCAGAGTCCTTCGTTTCGGTCGGTCACTTGTTACACAAACAGAAAAGATGATTGTACACATTTGATCATACGGCCAAAAACATCTCAATCACGAAAATAAACGTGACAAACGCAAATTACTGAGACTTTAGCCTCAGTTTTACTGTCCTAATAAATTGTAACCATGTTACGATCATCATGATTCATGAAACGAGGAAATGATTGTAAAAATAATAAGAGAAAAAGAGACCAGATTTGGGTCGTGGAAACAGAGTGTGTGTGCCCGTAAGCCACGACGACCGACGTCGACACGACCATCATAATCGCGCCGCTCCCACATCCCATCTCGCCGGCATCCCTGAATTCTCCCGTCCGCCCATCAGATCTCCCCGCCGTCGTCACCCCTGTTCGTCGCCGTATGGTCTCATCCCCAATCTGAAGCAGCAGCCATGTCAGCCGGCATCGCTACGCCGGGACTCGTCGTCACCGCCACCGATCCCATCTGCTCCTTCCTCTCCTCCGCCGCCAGCTCCACCGATCTCTCCGACGACCTCCGGGACCTGGCCTCCGTCCTTTCCTCGGAGGCGGCCGTCCCCTACCGCTCCATCCGCGCCATCTGGTGCGCCGACTGCTCCCGCGGCCGCCCACCTCTCAGACAACTCTTGCAAGGCGCTCAATTCGTGCTGTCCAGCCCCAAGCCCCGCGAGAAGGTGAGTTACAGCCATGGCAGCGCTCGTCTTCTGAGCTGCTGCGGTTTAGCCAAATATAGCCTTTTGATTTGGCCGTGCCCGTGCAGAGCGATGAGCTCAAGGCGAGGCTGGAGAAGCTCCGGGAGATGCAGGAGAGGAAGGAGTACGCTGAGCTCGTCAAGGACGTCGCGCCTAAGGAGGACAACACCGAGCCCTTCTCCTCTTACAAGGATCAGCTAGGATTCGGTACATTCATGCTTTCTTCATCTCCTAAACTGGATGTGCGTTGTTGGTTTGGAAACAAAACTGAGCCCTCATATATAAACCTGATTGCTAATACAAGGATATGATGCACATTTTTTAGAATTGAGACAATACAAATAGGTTTCCATGTGGGAATAAAACTTGGATGGATCACTGGTGCTGGCTTCAAGCATGGGAAATTCAGAACTAGCAACGACAGGGGCTGAGACCCCAGAACAGATTTCAAAACAACAGGAAGCCTATCTTCAAAGACTCAGAGTCATTGGCTTAACAGAACGAAAACTACACAGTTTTACTGGACTCCTCCAATAAACAAAGGAGAAATCGCAGCCTTCGGATTTCTTCATCCACTGTTCACCCTCCATCCCATTTCAACCAATGGATCATTGTTCTTCATCCTCGCAGCTCGCAGGGCACAGGACACTTCATCCACCACCTGCTTGAATAGCCTGGCTCCCTACTTGAGCTCCTTTTGCCTTCCTTGCCCTGCAAAATAGACCATGCCAATAGGCAATGCCCAATTAGTCTAATACTAAAGGCATGCATAATTACATGTTTACTAGATATATCATAGGATTCCTGCAGTTCCAGCCATAACCAGCACTTTTCTTTTTTTGCTATATGTATTGAACGAGCCAATTATCAAACAAATGAACAATGTATCGTGGCTTAGAGGTGAAATGCAAAAGCTCAGCAGATGACAGTCCTTATCAACGCCAGTAAGCGTACAATTTGTTTCAGTAAATTGTAGGTGCCAGCTGCTACACAAATGATAAATTGATGGCTTATTATTCGACGCTTCAATTTCCCATGCATACATACATGTATGCAGTCTGTAATTTTAGATTTACACTTGTGAGATCGCTTTTTTACTACCTAGTACTCCCTCCATTCCATAATATAGTGCGTCCTCGGTTTTCGAGCTTTAAGTTTGACCATGAATTTAACCAGCAAGACCAATTGCGTCGGGAGTTAAAATTGTACCATCGAAAACTTGATTCGAATACGAATTCAATGATATAATTTTTACTCCCGCCACAATCGGTCTAGTTGGTTAAATTTATGGTCAAAGTTAGATTTTGGGAAGCGCGGGCGCACTACATTGTGGAATGGAGGAAGTACCTTTTACTCGATCTTTCCAAGCAAATGAAATATTGAAATTCCGTCTGTTCTCTTCCCGGTTGTAGGACCAGGATGTTACCCTTTATACATGAAATTTGATCCAAGTTGGGATTTTCGAGTGAGGAATGCCTCACTATGTTTAAGTAGTTAGAAGTATCTTATAATGTTATGTTTCATTTGTTGATGCGATGTTTCCCCAATTTCAGGTCTGCATGTTGTGGTCATAATGTTCACGGGTTATTTGGTGGGATTTGCTACTTTCAAAGCTCTGTTCAGCAACAGTCCTGTGATGGTAAGTCAAGAAGAATGATAGTTGCTTGTTTTTCCATTATGAAACTCTAGAGGGTGATTTTTGTGCTACCGTTGTGGCTTTACTCATACTGCATTTACCCCATACTGCAAGGCACTATGGCGCAGAAGGCTGCATTACGTAGTAAAACATGTTTAAATATAACACTTATGGCCTTGGTATTATATTTCAGAATGCTGCTGGAGGCATCTTAGGAGTGGTGGGTGGCATGTTGATGGAAACAGTTCTTTTCATCATAAGATCATCCAGTAAAGAGTTGTCGTCCTCTGTTCCAAGATCCAAGAAACTTCAGTAGACAGTGATCCGATTTGATTTTTTATGTGTACTTTACCTTGCGAAACGGCAGTATGTGAAGTTTTGGATCATTCAGATGTATGTAAGGAAATATAGTTGATTATCAAAAGTATTGAGTGGGACATTATATTTGTAGGGCTTGCATTTACCTGGGCGTTTTTATATGATGAACTTGCTGCCAGTTTATCATATATGATTGTGACACCCATACACTGTGAAATAATGGTATTCAATTATGCTTTATTTCATATTGGCAGCCTCCTATGAAGCGTGCTTTATAATGTTCTAAAGGTTGTGGAGGTTGTGCGCATAGAGCTGCCATAATACAACCTTCATATTGGCCCTGCAAGTAGGATCCACCTCTAATTGGGTCAGTCATATGTTCTTTCTATCCTATTTATAACAATTTAGGTCAACAATTAGCATAATTCAACAAGTATTATTACAAACCGTTAATCTAAATATAACATATAACCCAAATTAAGAAATAATGCAAATGCAACAAATAATCTGATCAAATAAAGTGGTCAAGGAGAAATAAATTAATTTTAAAGTAATTTAAACATAATATCTCCCACCGAGCTGCCAATGATGCTCAGCAAGATCATCCGTAAGCTGATGATGGGAGGGACGGTCTTCTATCTTCTGGTACGCCTCAAGAAATGATTGAATGTGTATTGTGTGCTAGCGAGGCGTGACGATTGTCCAAATATCTTCATGGTCAATGGGGTATGTTGTGTAGGATCACACAATGTGTCATGATATTTGTCAAGACACACTTGTTCCATAAACGAGCAAGCCCCGTGACAATTGCAAATCTTGATGCAACACTTCAAATGTCCTCTCAACGTCTTTACCTTGAGCTTGTTGTGCCTTCATGAAATGCTTATGTTTCCTGCTCTCGGAACTAGAAATTGTCTTCACAAACGTTGACTAAGATGAATGTTTGCTATCGGCTACACAACAGTCTTGGTCATAGTGATGGTCATTCAGCGTGACGTTGCAAGGTGAAGAAGTAGGCAACCCAAAGTAGCAATGTCGTATCCAAAGACCTTAGGAGGCAATAACTTCCAAATTATGGTTAAATCCTTTCAATGCCCCACGAATTGGTCATGCCAAGCTACATGGCAATTCTTCCACATCCAATGCATACAGTCAACGCTCCCTAATATACTAGGCTCATTTTCTGCATAATGCATCGCAAGAAGCATGGTCGTGTCCTCGTCATTCAATGCTCGTTGATATCACATTCCATCAACATGCACCACAGTTTCAATAAATACTTTTGTGGACTTGATAATTGTATCTTCGGTCATTCGAAGAGTGACATCTCATGAATCTATCTTCCCTATCAGTCGAATACTTGACTTCATGGATTATGATATTTTTTACCATAAGAGCAAAGGAAGATCCATATGCCAGAATCCGAAGTGTCATGGCCACCTTTTGAGAAGGGGAAAATCCCAAGAGACCGACATCATTTATTCTTTGTAGGAAGGAAGGTTCAGTGGTGTGCATGTTTCCGGCAAGTTGACGGAACAATCGCTTGGTCACGTAGAAGCGTCATCGGAACACATACGGTGGGAAGTTATAACCCAACAAAAATTAGTGGAGCATGAAATGCTCATGGCCGCCGTATCCGTTCTACAGAAATTCGCATGACCAACCTGCGATCTCGGACGCTTCATCTTGCTTAATTACTTGGTGTTATCTATTCCGCAACCATCAATATTATCTTGTCATCTTTTTTGTCCATCATTTCACTCTCGGACTTGGAGCTCGTATCCGATGAGAATCCTCAAAAAGCATTAGCTCGGCCATCGAACCCTTCTACACATAAAGAGAATCTTATGCCATCTACACAAATATACAAGTCGCTAAACTATATCTACGAAGAAAGGGTGGCAAAATTTACCTTTGAGGTCGCGGGCGAAAGGGGTGGTGCGGCCAAATGACAGAAAGAAGGTGTGGGGCTATAACCAAACATTAGGGGTCCGAAAATGGTTCAGTGGAGGCTACCGGGGCCAAATCATGGCAGTTCGGGTGACTGAGGTGGCACCAAACGAAGGCAATGCAAATATGTGGACGGTATTGAAAGGGAGTGTGTGTCCTTGAATGTCCGTGGTGCCAATATCTGAATGGATGAGGACATGTTATATCGTCTCACCCAACCTTATGAAGACACGCTGACTTAATTTGAAACAGTCCCTAAATCTTATGACGACTCCGAACCGAATGATAACTGTGTCAAAACGACCTTTTCAACCAAGTTCATCATTTCGACAGATTATATAGTATTATAAAATGTTTTAGGTCATTAAAGTGATCTAAAACGTCTTATAATAATTTAAACAGGAAATACCAATGAGGCCAACAAAGCGACTCCCCGGAGTTACTCTGATATCTAATACAATTGAAGTCTGGCCATTTTTTCCAAATGATATGGCACGAAACGGTCAAGCCTTTACCTTTTTTACAACTAAAGTCATCATTCGGAAAGAAAAAGAAATTTGTCATTCGAAAAGATATTATCAAAAAATAGCCATTCTAGCGTCAAACTTGTCAAAAACGTTTGGAGTTGCATTTGTGCCATATATGTGACACTTATCAGGGTCTAATTTTTTTATGCGAAATTCTTGCAGATGTATGGACGGGCGATCCATTTGAAAAGTGAATTTGGGGTGATACCTGTGCCGCGCTGCGATCCATGTGCCAGCAGCTTCATCGGTTAGAGAAACTGCAGCGTAGGTCAACCGATCATTGCAGTTCGTTAGTCTGAACGAATCCCCCCACCTCCATGTGTCATGCTTTCTTCTTCCTCTTCTCCATGTGCAACTTGCACGACCCTTTACGCAAGGCTTCACGTTGCATTGTCAACCTTGCTAGCTTTCGTTACCGAAAACGTGTCCATGCGTTTAGCACTAACGGAATATAGAGTGGTGGTACTAGATTTCATGTGATCTTGTTGTTTGCGTCTTTTCCCCTGCCCTCGATGCTTCTCTGGATGCTGGACGGCGCCACCTTATTGGCCCTTTTCGCGAGCCGAGACGGAGTTAAGCATAGATAATGGTTGTCAGGTCGGCTGGTTCTTAGACTTAATTACGTGTGTCTCCAAAGTTATGTTACTCGATGTTCAGTGCTAAAGCTCCTTGATCAGCATACATGCTCAATGTAGTTTTTTTCAATCCCATCTAGATTTGTCCATGACGCATCGGTAGATGCAGGAGGAAGAAAATTTAGACATCTCCAAGAATTTGAATGTATTTTTTTTTGTATGGACGTGTCTGGGAGAAACTTATGATAGGTAATATAAGACATAGGCCTTCATGTAGAAAAAAATGTTACAGCCTTTTCAAGGTTGACTCAAAGTTAACCTGGTTCTGCAAGATCAATCCAGATTATGTTTTTTACCCCCGGCTTGTGCATCAACAACGATGCATACAACTATTTTATTAATTATTTACGAAGAACTTAAAAAGTAATACATCAGTAAGTCTAAAGTCATCAATTTAGTAACAAATGTCTCAACTCCTATTTTCTTGATGAAGGAGTGTAGATTGTCGGGGCGGCATACCAAGATCTCGCACCAGAATCCAACATCTAAAGCAGGAGGCCTAAAACCAACCGAATTGTCGAGTCTGGGTCACACACCGGTCCGGTTCACTCTCAGCATGCACCGCATGCGCACCCTGCAGAGGTCGTCACCAATTCTTCCATCGTTCCATCTTCAGAGCGGGTACTGACGCATCGACCATGTCCTGCCCATCGTCGATGCCGCCACGACGCCAGACAACACTACTGCACTGTGCGAGTTTATGTATCCACGTCCAATGCCAGGACCCCGCCGCACCATGCCATCAAGACTCATCATCATGAACGAGGTAGATAAACACTGCTCCACCACTTGTCTCCTCCATCCAGCAGCTTCTCCAAAAACGATGCCACCACAAGGGAGAGCGGTGCCTAAAGTGTCCCCATCGCCCTATGCGGGAAACCCGAATCTAGGATCTCACCCGGAGCAGTGCAAGTAAGTCGACGGTAGCTGCAGTGTCGATGTCTTCAATAAGATAATGACGCGAAACGCTGCCATCGCTCGCCATGATAGGAGTCATAGCACGGTTTTGACCGATAGCATCGCCTCCCCACTCACTGTCGGGACTGGATGTGTGATGCAACAACCAATCGATCAACCACCTCCGGCGAAGGAGGTGGCCACCACCGACGCACCGAGGGATTGAGCCCTCGATGACCTCGTGTTGGGGTTCTAGCCTAGAAGCTGGTTGTCGTCGACGAATCAATAGAGATACAGAACAACAGTAGGTGCGGCCCGTTGAAGCCCATCTAGGCCCAGATCGGGCGTGCTAGCCGCCGCTAAAATCTTGCCGTCGTCGATGCCTGCACGCCGATCCAGGCCGCTGCCGTCCCGCACCACCGCGTTCGATCCGTCCGGAGCGAATCGCCACCCTAACGCAAACGTCGACCGAGAAGAAACACCGCCGTCGCCGTTACGGCACACATGGTTTGCCTACAACGCCCCCGCCGACGACGAAAAGGACAGATATTGTGCTTGGGAAGGAAGGCTGGATGCAGCTGGTGGGGATTCCTCGGTGCGACGCGGGGAAGGGAGGGGGCAATGACGATTCTACTCGCCATGCTTCGACAGGCTTAAACCTGCCCTCCGAATTAAATAACAAAAATTTAATACCAATACTCGTTCTATCTCAAGCCAATTGTCTAGTGCCTAACCTGTTGTTTCCCGTTCTAGCCTTATGTTGCATGCAAAGTTTATAATCAACACAAATATTGTGCTCAAGCCGGGCTACTATGTATTTCCCTCACCCGCAAACAAAAAAGTACTGTATTTCCCTTTCTGGCGGTGGCTACGCTGTATATACAGTGCATGAACTAGTGAAGATTTGACTTTCTGAGGTCTGCGGTCCACCTAGCAGCATGTAGGGCCTTTGGCAGGCTCAGCTCAGCTCAAGTGAGAAAAGGGGACGCGACAAGATAGACACAGCTCATCACTCACTGGCGAATCGCGTCCATATGGCTCAGGCTCGGGATAAGAAGATGGGCACGACAATTCAAGTACGGCTGTCGGAGTGCTGTGCATTATCGCTGCGGGCGGAGGCTACGTAGCACGTTGCTCACGTACGTGTCCTGCATGCACTTCTCACCCAGGCTCAATCAGACAGGCCGTACCAAGGCTCTATTGATCTCTGGAGCTGACAAGTGAATGAGATCTACGATGAACTTACAAGACCGATTAGGATAGATGATTTCGATAGAGGTGTGGAGGATGTGTATACCTTTTCTTGATCCAGAGGAGTTCGAACCGCTGGTCATCGAGTCGGCGACTGCGCAAGTACATACGCGAGGTGATGGTGGTGGTGATGAGTGGACAGAGAGGTGGAGGTGACGGTGCTGTGTATGCAGTGGCGAAGGTGACATTTTTCGTGAGCACTGCAATAACTCTAGATCGAAAGGGGATATCGGTGGGGTGACTAGCGGCACGGTAAACCTCGTACCACGAGCCTCGGCTTCCATCTCTTTATATATCGCAGGTCACAGGGCCCCACCAACCATAAGAGGGTTGGGCGTCCCCGATCAGGACGCGTAGATCGGGGGTCCGGTGGACCGTTGGGGCCACACGGGAAAGATCATCATAACATTCTCTCCCTTGATCTCAACTTTTACTTTTAACTTTATACTTTTTAGTTTATTTGTTTCATCACATATTGGTACATAGAGCATGTTTCATCGTCACAGCTTAATTGCCGATAGAATCATACAGCTACAACATACGTTCTGTTTAAAAACAAATTATGTTTCTTTTGGGTCTCTCATGATCCAGAAATCATAAGGCTTTCCCTTAAATCCATGCCGGCTAAGTGTTCCTTGAACACATTGGGTGGTAAGCCTTTCGTTAGCGGATCCGCAAGCATATCCTTTGTCTTTATATGCTCGAGACTTATAGTGTGATCCTGGATTTTATCTTTCACAACATAATACTTTATCTCTATTGTTTTGGCAGCATTACTCGACTTGTTGTTGTGAGCATAGAATACTGCGGGTTCGTTGTCACAATACATGTTTAGTGGTTTGTGAATACAATCTACCACTTTCAAGTCAGGTATAAATTTCTTTAGCCATATCGCCTGCCCCATGGCCTCGAAGCATGCTATGAATTCTACATACATCGTAGATGATGCAACTATTGACTGTTTGGAGCTTTTTCACGAAATAGCCCCTCCAGCGAGAGTGAAGACGTATCCTGACCTGGATTTTCTATCATCTCTGTCCCCCGCAAAATCTGCGTCTGAATACCCTTTTATCTCTAGGGAATCAGATATCCTGTATGTTAGCATATAGTGCTTCGTGCCTTGCGCATAGCGCAATGCCTTCTTTGCCATCTTCCAGTGCTCCATGCCTGGATTCTCTTGATATCTATCGAGTACCCCGATAACAAAAGCTAAGTCAGGGCGAGTGCACACTTGTGCATACTGTAAGCTTCCAACAGCCGAAGCATATAGTACTGGTTTCATGAGATCGATCTCGTACTGGTTCTTGGGACATTGGAATTTCCCAAAACTATCGCCCTTGACTATAGAAGCAGGCGTGGCTTTACTCGCATGCATATTATACTTTTGAAGAACCTTCTCCAAATATTCCTTCTGCCATAGTCCTAAGACTCCATTGTTCCTATATCGGTGAATTTCTATACCCAAAACATAGGATGCTTCACCAAGGTCTATGATGTCAAAACTTGAGGATAATAACTTCTTTGTCTCTAGTAGTAGACTAACATCACTGCTAGCAAGCAGGATATCATCCACATACAAGATTAGGAAAATATATTTCCCATTTTTAAACCTTGCATAAATGCAGTTATCCTCAATATTTTCTTTGAACCCAAAACTTTTAATCGTTCGATTAAACTTTAGATACCACTCTATTGAGGCTTGCCTTAATACATAAATGGATTTCTTGAGGCGACATCCCATATTTTCCTTTCCTTACATGATAAAACCCTTGGGTTGTTTCATGTAGACCTTTTCTTTTAAATCACCGTTCAGAAATGTCGTCTTGACATCCATTTGATGTAACTCTAAACCAAAATGAGCAACTAATGCCATTATGATTATGAAGGAATCCTTACATGATACGGGGAATAGGTCTCATTGTAATCAATCCCTTCTCTTTGTGTAAATCCTTTAGCCACAAGTCGGGCTTTGTACTTTTCCACATTCCCATTAGGGTCATACTTAGTTTTGTAGACCCATTTACAGCATACTGTTTTGGCTCCTTTAGGAATTTCCACTAAGTCCCAAACATCTTTGGAACTCATAGAATTCATCTCATCTTCCATTGTCTGTAGCCATTTTGATGAGTTAGGGCTTTTAATGGCTTCTTCATATGTAGTGGGGTCACCTTCCATATGAACCATTCCTGTGTTGTAAACTTTATAATAAGTAGAAATAGCCGATCTTCTTGTTCTATTAGATCTTCTAAGGGCCTCAGTTTTTGGCACATTTTGTGTCTCAACTTGTGGCACATCTTCTATTACTGGCTGTTGTACCTCCCTTTCATGCTCAACAATGGGTTCATTCGGATCCTGACGGACAGGTTCCGGATCTTCTCCCATAGTTTTCACGGGTGGAGTTACAGCTAGTAGTGAGAAAAATGGCTTGTGAATCATCGGATTAGGTGCATGCACCCTCTTCTCATCAAGATCAATTTTCCAAGCTACCAAGCTCCCCCTCATCATTTTGTCCTCTAAGAAGACTGCATGTCTTGTTTCTACAAACTTTGTATATCTGTCGGGGCAGTAGAAACGAAAAACCTTTAATCTATCTGGATAACCAATGAAGTGGCAACTCACTGTTTTGGGATCTAACTTTGCAATGTTTGGATTAAACATTTTGGCCTCAGCGGGGCACCCCCACACCCTGAAGTGTTGTAAAGAGGGCACTCTTCCTGTCCACAGCTCGTATGGTGTTTTAGGCACCGACTTGCTTGGCACTCTATTGAGAATGTGAATGGCGGTTTTCAGTGCCTCCATCCATAATCCCAATGGCAAGGTGGAGTAACTCATCATGCTGCGCACCATATCCATCAAAGTACGGTTACGCCTTTCAACTACTCCATTTTGCCGAGGCTCGCCCGGCATTGAATACTGGGCTACTATGCTAGTCTCCTGTAAGAACTTTGCAAAAGGTCCAGGGACTTGGCCATATGGGGTGTGCCGACCGTAGTACTATCCCCTATGGTCGGACCTTAGTATCTTTATTCTTTTATCATGCTGATTTTCAACTTCAGCTTTGAATATTTTAAACTTATCCAACGCTTCGGATTTTTCTTAAATTGGATAAATATAACCAAAACGAGAGTAATCATCTGTGAATGTTATGAACGAGTCATAGCCATCCACACTTTTCACCGGAAATGGTCCACAAATGTCAGTGTGGATGATTTCTAGTGTGCCTGTGCTATGAATTTCACCCTTTTTGATTTGTTTTACATACTTTCCTTTAATGCAATCTACGCATTGTTCTAAGTCTGAGAACTCTAATGGAGGAAGAATTTCACTTTTGACTGATCTTTCTATTCTCCCCCTATACATATGGCCCAAGCGAGAGTGCCATAATTTTGATGAGTCATCAGTTCTTTTTCTTTTCTTTTGTTCTTTGCTCGACAAGGAAGCATGCACATTCACATTGGACACATAATGCACCTTTTCACGTAGTGATAGTAAATAAAGCTCATTGTGAAGTAAAGCAACACCAACATAAGCATTATTACACCATATTGCACACTTGCCATGTCCAAAGTAACACTCATAATTGTCTTTGTCCAAACAAGAAACACTAATTAAGTTTCTATGGCATGAAGGAACAAATAAGACATCTCTAAGTAGAAGTTTGAACCCATCAGCTAACTCCAAGGAGATGTCGCCAACAACTTCAACTTCTCCTTGGACTACGTTAACGACTTCAATGCATCTTTCTCTTCTTTCCATAGTCCTGGTCGAATGGAATCCCTGCAAAGAGTTTGCAACATGAACAATTGCTTCTAAGTCAATCCACCAAGTAGATTTTGAAAACCGTGTATACAAGGATTCATTTACAAAGGAAACGATGCCATTACCACTCTTTGCCATAACAGACTTTAGCCAAGCAGGGCAATCCTTCTTGTAGTGCCATGTCTGCTAACAGTGGAGGCAAGTGTCTTTTGTTGGGGAACGTTGCATGGGAAACAAAAAATTTCCTACGCACAGGCAAGATCTATCCATGGTGATGAGCATCTATGAGAGGGAGAGTGGATCTACATACCCTTGTAGATCGCTAAGCGGGAAGCGTTAAGAAACACGGTTGATGTAGTCGAACGTCTTCGCGATCCAAATAGCCGAGCGTCCCGTGATCCCATCACGAGCCGTCCCGCGATCCAATAACGATCCATCCCACGATCTCATCACTGTCCATCCCGCGATCCAATCACGAATCGTCTCGCGATCTTGATCACGATCCTTTCGATCTAGAGCCGAACGGACGACACCTCCGCATTCAACACACGTACAGCTCGATGACGATCTCCACCTTCTTGATCCAGCAAGAGGGAGCAGAGAGGTAGATGAGTTCTTCGGCAGCACAACAGCATGGTGGCGGTGATGGTGAACTAATCCTACAGGGCTTTGCCTAAGCACCGCAGAACTAATCTAGAGGAGAAACAGATCTAGAGGAAGAAGAGGGCAGCACGTGGCAATTAGGGTTAGCTGTCCCCTCTAAATCCTGTAGTATATATAGGAGGGAGGGAGGGTAGGAGGCAGCCTCAAACCCTCAAGGTTTGGTCGAAATTGGAGGTGGAAGAGTCCTACTCCAATCCTATTAGGAGTAGGATTCCTCCTTTCCACTTGAAAACTCTTTCCACCTCTCCACCTTTTTGATTTTCCCACCCCTGGCCACATGGGCCTTAGTGGGGGCTTAGTCCAACCCACCAGGGGCTGGTTTGACTCCTCCCACAGCCAATGATGTCCTTTGGGTTGAGACACCCCTCCCGATGGTCCCCCGGCACCCTCCCGGATCTCGCGATACACTACCGATGAGCCCAAAACTTTTCCGGTGACCAAAACATGACTTCCTATATATCAATCTTTACCTTCGGACCACTCCGGAGCTCCTCGTGACGTCCAAGATCTCATCCGGGACTCCGAACAACCTTCGGTCACCACCATACATAACTCTATACTACCGAAACGTCACCGAACCTTAAGTGTGCAGACCCTGCGGATTCGAGAACTATGTAGACATGACCGAGACACCTCTACGGTCAATAACCAATAGCGGGACTTGGATGCCCATATTGGTTCCTACTTATTCTACAAAGATCTTTATCGGTTGAACCTCCTTTTGGAAATATGCCCTAGAGGCAATAATAAAGTGATTATTATATTTCCTTGTTCATGATAATTGTCTATTGTTCATGCTATAATTGTATTAACTGGAAACCATAATAGATGTGTGAATACATAGACCACAACATGTCCCTAGTGAGCCTCTAGTTGGCTAGCTCGTTGATCAATAGATGGTCACATTTTCACGACCATGGACATTGAATGTCGTTGATAATAGGATCACATCATTCTCATTAGGAGAATGATGTGATGGACAAGACCCAATCCTAAGCATAGCACAAGATCGTGTAGTTCGTCTGCTAAAGCTTTTCTAATGTCAAGTATCATTTCCTTAGACCATGAGATTGTGCAACTCCCGGATACCGTAGGAATACTTTGGGTGTGCCAAACGTCACAACGTAACTGGGTGGATATAAAGGTACACTAGGGTATCCCCAAAAGTATCTATTTGGTTGGCACGAATCGAGATTGGGATTTGTCACTCCATGTGACAGAGAGGTATCTCTGGGACCACTCGATAAGACATCATCATAATGAGCTCAATTTGACCAAGGAGTTAGCCACGGGATGATGTATTACGGAACGAGTAAAGAGACTTGCCGGTAATGAGATTGAACAAGGTATAGGGATACCGACGATTGAATCTCGGGCAAGTGTCATACCGGTAGACAAAGGGAATTGTATACGAGATTGATTGAATCCCCAACATTGTGGTTCATCCGATGAGATCATTATAGAGCATGTGGGAGCCAACATGGGTATCCAGATCCTGCTGTTGGTTATTGACCGGAGAGGTGTCTCGGTCATGTCTACATGCCTCCCGAACCCGTAGGATCTAGACACTTAAGGTTCGATGACGCTAGGGTTATAGGGAAATTGTGTACGTGGTTATCGAACATTGTTTGGAGTACCGGATGAGATCCCGGATGTCATGAGGAGTTCCGGAATGGTCCGGAGGTAAAGATTCATATATAGGAAGTGAGGTTTTGGTCATCGGAAGTGTTTCGGGCATCACCGGTAACATACCGGGAGCACCGAAAGGGTTTCGGGGGTCCACCGTGTGGGGCCACCGGCACCAGAGGGCTGTGTGGGCCGAAGGTGGGAGGGAACCAGCCCCTAGGTGGGCTGGTGCGCCTCCCACAAGGGCCCAAGGCGCAGGAAAGGTGGGAGGGGGGCAAACCCTAGGCGCAGAGGGGCCCTAGGCCCACCTAGGCCGCCGCCCCTCCTCTCCCCTCTCTTGGCCGCCGGCCTAGACCCATCTAGGGTTGGCCGCCGGCCCTAGGGTGGGAACCCTAAGGGCTTCCCACCCCTCCTCCTCCTCCTATATATAGTGGAGCCCTTGGGGCTGCCGAGAACACGCATCTCTCTCTCTCTCTCGGCGCAGCCCTACCTCTCCACCTCCTCGTCCTCCGTAGTGCTTGGCGAAGCCCTACCGGAGTACCACGCAGCTCCACCGTCACCATGCCGTCGTGCTGCCGGAGTTCTCCCTCAACCACTCCTTCCTCCTTTATGGATCAAGGCATAGGAGACGTCACCGGGCTGCACGTGTGTTGAACGCGGAGGCGCCGTTGTTCGGCGCTTAGATCATAATCCACGCGATCTGAATCGATGCGAGTACGACTCTACCAACCGCGTTCTAGTAACGCTTGCGCTTTACGATCTTCAAAGGTATGAAGATGCACTCCCCCTTTGCTCGTTGCTGGTTTCTCCATAGATTGATCTTGGTGACACGTAGGAATTTTTTTGATTTACTACTAGGTTCCCCAATAGTGGCATCATGAGCTAGGTCTATGCGTAGAATCTATGCACGAGTAGAACACAAGTTGTTGTGGGCGTCGATTTTGTCAATTTGCTTGCCGTTACTAGTCTTATCTTGATTCGACAGTATTGTGGGATGAAGCGGCCCAGACCGACTTTACACGTATGCTTAAGTGAGACTGGTTCCACCGCCTGACATGCACTTGTTGCATAAGGTGGCTAGCGGGTGTCTGTCTCTCCCACTCTAGTCGGATCGGATTCGATGAAAAGGGTCCTTATGAAGGGTAAATAGAATTTGGCATATCACATTGTGGTTTCTGCGTAGGTAAGAAACGTTCTTGCTAGAAACCTATAGCAGCCACGTAAAAACTTGCAACAACAATTAGAGGACGTCTAACTTGTTTTTGCAGCATATGCCGTGTGATGTGATATGGCCAAAGGATGTGATATGATATATGTGATGTATGAGATTGATCATGTTCTTGTAATAGGATTCATGACTTGCATGTTGATGAGTATGACAACCGTCAGGAGCCATAGGAGTTGTCTTAATTTATTGTATGACCTGCGTGTCAATCAAAAACGCCATGTAATTACTTTACTTTATTGCTAACCGTTAGCCATAGTAGTAGAAGTAATAGTTGGTGAGACAACTTCATGAAGACACGATGATGGAGATCATGATGATGGAGATCATGGTGTCATGCCGGTGACAATAATGATCATGGTGCCCCAAAGATAGAGATCAAAGGAGCAAGATGATATTGGCCATATCATGTCACTATATGATTGCATGTGATGTTTATCATGTTTTACATCTTATTTGCTTAGAACAACGGTAGCTTAAATAAGATGATCTCTCACTAAAATTTCAAGAAATGTGTTCCCCCTAGATGTGCACCATTGCTAAGGATCGTTGTTCCGAAGCACCATGTGAAGATCGGGTGTGATAGGCTCTAATGTTCGCATACAACGGGTGTAAGCTAGATTTACACATGCAATACACTTAGGTTGACTTGATGATCCTAGAATGTACAGACATGGCCTCGAAACACGGGAGACCGAAAGGTCAAACATGAGTCGTATAGAAGATACGATCAACATGGAGAGGTTCACCATTGATGACTAGTCCATCTCACGTGATGATCGGACATGGGCTAGTTGGCGTGGATCATGTGTCACTTGGATGACTAGAGAGATGTCTATCTAAGTGGGAGTTCATTAAATAATTTGATTATGTGAACTTAATTATCATGAACTTAGTCTAAAATTGTCTTTACAATCTATATTGTAGATCCAATGGCCCACGCTAATGTTGCCCTCAACTTCAACGCGTTCCTAGAGAAAACCAAGCTCAACGATGATGGAAGTAACTATATGGACTGGGTCCGTAGCTTGAGGATCATCCTCATAGCTTCCAGGAAATTATATGTCCTTGATGCACCGCTAGGTGACACACCCATTTTCCCAGCAACTCAAGACGTTATGAACGCCTGGCAGTCGCGTTGTGATGATTACTCCCTGGTTCAGTGCGGCATGCTTTACAACTTAGAATCGGGGCTCCAAAAGCGTTTTGAGCCACACAGAGCATATGAGATGTTCCAAGATCTGAGAATGATTTTCCAAGCCCATGCCCGGGTCGAGAGATATGATGTATATGACAAGTTCTTCAGTTGTAAGATGGAGGAAAATAGTTCTGTCAGCGAGCACATACTCAAAATGTCTGGGTTGCACAACCGCTTGTCTCAGTTGGGAGTTAATCTTCCGGATGACTCGGTTATTGACAGAATCCTCCAGTCGCTCCCACCTAGCTACAAGAGCTTTGTGATGAACTACAACATGCAGGGGAGGGAGAAGTCCATTCCTGAGTTGTACTTGATGCTGAAATCAGCGGAGGTCGAGATCAAAAAGGAGCATCAAGTGTTGATGGTCAATAAGACCACTAGTTTCAAGAAAGGCAAGGGTAAGAAGAACTTCAAGAAGGACGGCAAAGAAGTTTCCGCGCCCGGTAAGCAAGTTGCCGGGAAGAAGAACAAGAATGGACCCAAGCCTGAGACCGAGTGCTTTTATTGCAAGGGTACCGGTCACTGGAAGCGGAACTGCCCCAAGTACTTAGCTGATAAGAAGGCCGGCAATGTTAAAGGTATATGTGATATACTTGTTATTGATGTGTACCTTACCAGCACTCATAGTAGCTCTTGGGTTTTTGATACCGGTGTAGTTGCTCACATTTGTAACTCCAAGCAGGAGCTGCGGAATAAGCGGGGACTAGCGAATGACGAGGTGACGATGCGCGTTGGGAACGGTTCCAAGGTCAATGTGATCGCCGTCGTCACGCTACCTCTACATCTACCTTCGGGATTAGTTTTAAACCTTAATAATTGTTATTTAGTACCAGCTTTGAGCATGAACATTGTATCTGGATCTCGCTTGATGCGAGATGGCTACTCATTTAAATCTGAGAATAATGGTTGGTCTATTTATATGAGAGAAATGTTCTATGGTCATGCCCCGCTGGTCAATGGTTTATTTTTGATGAATCTCGAACGTGATGTTACACATGTTCATAGTGTGAGCACCAAAAGATGCAAGGTTGATAACGATAGTCCCACTTACATGTGGCACTGCCGCCTTGGTCATATTGGTGTCAAACGCATGAGGAAACTCCATGGTGATGGACTTTTGGAGTCTCTTTATTTTGAATCATTTGCACGTGCGAACCATGCCTCATGGGCAAGATGACTAAGACTCCGTTCTCCGGAACAATGGACGAGCAACTGACTTTTTGGAGATAATACATACCGATGTATGCGGTCCAATGAGCGTTGAGGCTTACAGTGGCTACCATTATGTTCTCACCCTCACTGATGACTTAAGCAGATATGGGTATGTCTACTTAATGAAACACAAGTCTGAAACCTTTGAAAAATTCAAGGAATTTCAGAGTGAGGTAGAGAATCAACATGACAGGAAAATAAAGTGCCTACGATCTGATCATGGCGGAGAATATTTGAGTCACGAGTTTGGCATGCACCTAAGGAAATGTGGAATTGTTTCACAACTCACGCCGCGTGGCACACCTCAGCGAAATGGTGTGTCTGAATGTCGTAATCACACTCTATTGGATATGGTGCGATCTATGATGTTTCTTACCGACTTACCACTATCATTTTGGGGATATGCATTAGAGACTACCACATTCACTTTAAATAGGGCACCGTCTAAGTCCGTTGAGACGACACCGTATGAATTATGGTTTGGAAAGAAACCTAAGCTGTTGTTTCTAAAAGTTTGGGGATGCGATGCTTATGTGAAGAAACTTCAACCTGAGAAGCTCAGCCCAAAGCGGAAAAGTGTGTCTTCATAGGATACCCCAAAGAAACTGTTGGGTATACCTTCTACCTCAGATCCGAAGGCAAAGTCTGTGTTGCCAAGAATGGATCCTTTCTAGAGAAAGAGTTTCTCTCGAAAGAAGTAAGTGGGAGGAAAATAGAACTTGATGAGGTAATTGTACCTCCACTCGAACAGGAGAGTAGCGTAGCACAGGAAGTTGTTTCTGTGGAGCTTGCATGTGCTAGAGAGGAAGTTAATGATGATGATCATGAAACTTCAGATCAAGTTGCTATTGAACCTCAAAGGTCCACAAGTACACGTTCCGCACCAGAGTGGTATGGCAATCCTGTCCTAGAGATCATGTTGTTGGACAACGGTGAACCCTTGAACTATGAAGAAGCGATGGCGGGCCTGGATTCCAACAAATGGCTTGAATCCATGAAATTCGAGATAGGATCCATGTATGAGAACAAAGTATGGACTTTGGTGGACTTGCCCGATGATCGACGAGCCATAGAAAATAAATGGATCTTTAAGAACAAGACTAACGCAGATGGTAATTTGACCGTCTATAAGGCTCGGCTTTTCGCTAAGGGTTATCGACAAGTTGAAGGAGTTGACTACGATGAGACTTTCTCACCCGTAGCGATGCTGAAGTCCGTCCGAATCATGTTAGCAATTGCCGCATTTTATGATTATGAGATCTGGCAAATGGACGTCAAAACGGCATTCCTTAATGGTTTCCTTAAGGAAGAACTGTATATGATGCAGCCGGAAGGTTTTGTCGATTCTAAGAATGCTAAAAAGGTATGCAAGCTCTAGCGCTCCATCTATGGGCTGGTGCAAGCATCTCGGAGTTGGAACATTCGCTTTAATGAGGTGATTAAAGCGTTTGGATTTATACAGGTTTATGGAGAACCCTGTATTTACAAGAAAGTGAGTGGGAGCTTTGTAGCATTTCTCATATTATATGTGGATGACATATTGTTGATGGGAAATGATATAGAACTTTTGGAAACCATAAAGGCCTACTTGAATAAGAGTTTTTCAATGAAGGACCTTGGAGAAGCTTCCTACATATTAGGCATCAAGATCTATAGGGATAGATCGAGACGCCTCATAGGTCTTTCACAAAGCACTTACCTTGACAAGATATTGAAGAAGTTCAATATGGATCAGTCCAAGAAGGAGTTCTTGCCTGTGTTACAGGGTGTGAGATTGAGTACGACTCAATGCCCGACCACGGCAGAGGATAGAGAAAAGATGAGTGTCATCCCCTATGCTTTAGCCATAGGCTCTATTATGTATGCCATGCTGTGTACCAGACCTGGTGTGAACCTTGCCATAAGTTTGGTAGGGAGGTATCAAAGTGATCCCGGAGTGGAACACTGGACATCGGTCAAGAATATCCTGAAGTACCTGGAAAGGACCAAGGACATGTTTCTCATATATGGAGGTGCCGAAGAGCTCGTCGTAAAGCGTTACGTCGATGCTAGCTTCGACACAGATTCGGATGACTCCAAGTCACAAACCAAATACGTGTATATTTTGAACGAAGGGGCAGTCAACTGGTGCAGCAGCAAGCAAAGCGTTGGCAGCATATACATGTGAAGCAGAGTACATAGCTGCTTCGAAATGAGTTCATCACCGACCTACGAGTGATTCCCAATGCGTCGGGCTCGATGACTCTATTCTGTGACAACACTGAAGCTATTGCCCTTGCCAAGGAGCCCAAGTTTCACAAGAAGACAAGACACATTAAGCACCGCTTCAACTCCATTCGTGAGTACATTCAGGAAGGAGATATAGATATTTGTAAAGTACATATGGATCTGAATGTCACAGATCCGTTGACTAAACCTCTATCACGAGCAAAACATGATCAACACCAGAACTCTATGGGTGTTCGATACATCACAATGTAACTAGATTATTGACTCTAGTGCAAGTGGGAGACTGTTGGAAATATGCCCTAAAGGCAATAATAAAGTGATTATTATATTTCCTTGTTCATGATATTTGTCTGTTGTTCATGCTATAATTGTATTAACCGGAAACCGTAATACATGTGTGAATACGTAGACCACAACATGTCCCTAGTGAGCCTGTAGTTGGCTAGCTCGTTGATCAATAGATGGTCACAGTTTCATGACCATGGACATTGGATATCATTGATAACGAGATCACATCATTAGGAGAATGATGTGATGGACAAGACCCAATCCTAAGCATATCACAAGATCGTGTAGTTCGTCTGCTAAAGCTTTTCTAATGTCAAGTATCGTTTCCTTAGACCATGAGATTGTGCAACTCCCAGATACCGTAGGAATACTTTGGGTGTGCCAAACGTCACAACGTAACTGGGTGGCTATAAAGGTACACTACGGGTATCCCCGAAAGTATCTGTTGGGTTGGCACGAATCAAGACTCGGATTTGTCACTCCGTGTGATGGAGAGGTATCTCTGGGCCCACTCGGTAAGACATCATCATAATGAGCTCAATGTGACTAAGGAGTTAGCCAAGGGATGATGTGTTACTGAACAAGTAAAGAGACTTGCCGGTAACAAGATTGAACAAGGTATAGGGATACCGATGATCGAATCTCGGGCAAGTGTCATACCGGTAGACAAAGGGAATTGTATACGTGACTGATTGAATCCCCGACATCGTGGTTCATCTGATGAGATCATCGTGGAGCATGTGGGAGCCAACATGGGTATCCAGATCCCGCTGTTGGTTATTGACCGAAGAAGTGTCTCGGTCATGTCTAAATGCCTCCCGAACCCATAGGGTCTACACACTTAAGGTTCGATGACACTAGGGTTATAGGGAAATTGTGTACGTGGCTACCGAAGGTTGTTCGGAGTACCGGATGACATCCGGACGTCATGAGGACTTTCGTAATGGTATGGAGGTAAAGATTCATATATAGGAAGTGAGGTTTTGGTCATCGGAAGTGTTTCGGGCATCACCGGTAACGTACCGGGACCACCGGAAGGGTTCCGGGGGTCCATCGTGTGGGGCCACCGGCACCAGAGGGCTACGTGGGCCGAAGGTGGGAGGGAACTAGCCCCTAGGTGGGCTTGTGCACCTCCCACAAGGCCCAAGGCGCAGCAAAGGTGGGAGGAGGGCAAACCCTAGGCGCAGATGGGCCCTAGGCCCACCTAGGGCGCCGACCTTCCTCTCCCCTCTCTTGGCCGCCGCCCTAGACCCATCTAGGGTTGGCCTTCGGCCCTAGGGTGGGAACCTTAGGGGCTGCACACCCCTCCTCCTCCTCCTATATATAGTGGAGCCCTTGGTGCTTCCGAGAACACACATCTCTCTCTCTCTCGGCGCAACCCTACCTCTCCACCTCCTCGTCCTCTGTAGTGCTTGGCGAAGCCCTGCCGGAGTACCACGCAGCTCCACCGTCACCATGTCGTCTTGCTGCCGGAGTTCTCCCTTAACCTCTCCTTCCTCCTTGTTGGATCAAGGCGTAGGAGACGTCATCGGGCTGCACGTGTGTTGAACGCAGAGGCGCCGTTGTTCGGCGCTTAGATCGGAATCCACCACGATCTGAATCGCTGCGAGTACGACTCTACCAACCGCGTTCTAGTAACGCTTCCGCTTTGTGATCTTCAAAGGTATGAAGATGCACTCCCCCTTTGCTCGTTGCGGGTTTCTCCATAGATTTAGCTTGGTGACACATAGGAATTTTTTTGATTTACTACTACGTTCCCCAACACCTCTATGTCAAGGATTCAGTTAATCTCGTATGCTATTCCCTTTGTTCTTCGGTATGTTACTTGCCCGAGATTTGATCGTCGGTATCTCCATACCTAGTTCAATCTCGATACCAGCAAGTCTCTTTACTCGTTACGTAATACAAGATCCCGTGACTAACACTTTAGTCACATTGGTTGCAAGGCTTGTTGTGATGTTGTATTACCAAGTGGGCCCTGGGATACCTCTCCATCACACGGAGTAACAAATCCCAGTCTTGATCCATGCCAACCCAACAGACACCCTCGGAGATAACTGTAGAGCACCTTTATAGTCACCTAGTTACGTTGCGATGTTTGATACACACAAGGTACTCCGGGCTTAGTGAGTTGCATGATCTCATGGTCATAGGAACAGATACTTGACATGTAAAAAACTGTAGCAATAAATTGACATGATCATATGCTACGTTTATAGTTTTGGTCTTGTCCATCACATCATTCTCCTAATGACGTGATCCCATTATCAAATGACATCTCATGTCCATGGCTAGGAAACCGTAGCCATCTTTGATCAACGAGCTAGTCTATTAGAGGCATACTAGGAACATGGTGTTGTCTATGTATCCACACATGTATCTGAGTTTTTGATCAATACAATTATAGCACGGATAATAAATGATTATCATGAACAAGGAAATATGATAATAACAAATTTATTATTGCCTCTAGGGCATATTTCCAATAGTCTCCCACTTGCACTAGAGTCAATAATCTTGCTCACATCGCTATGTGATTTGTTATGAATCTCACACCTAATGATTTTTGGGGTTCGATCATGTTTTGCATGTGAAAGAGGTTTTAGTCAACGGTTCTGCGACATTCAGATCCGTGTGTACTTTGCAAATCTCTATGTCATACTGTAGACACTGCTACCACACTCCACTTGGAGCTATTCCAAATGGCTGCTCCACTATACGTATCCGGATTGCTACTCAGAGTCATCCGGATTGGTGTTAAAGCTTGCATCAACATAACCCTTTACGACGAACTCTTTATCACCTCCATAATCGAGAAATATTTCCTTAGTCCTCTAGTTACTAAGGATAATCCTGACCACTGTCCAGTGATCCACTCATGGATCACTTTTGTACCCCTTGACGGACTCATGGCAAGGCACACACAGGTGCGGTACACAGCATGGCATACTATACAGAGCCTATGGCTAAGGCATAGGGGACGACATTCGTCCTTTCTCTTTCTTCTGCTGTGGTCGAGCTTTGAGTCTCACTCAACTTCACACCTTAAAATTCAGGCAAGAACTCTTTCTTTGGCTGATCCATTTTGAACTCTTTCAAAATATTGTCAAGGTATGTACTCATTGAAAGTCTCATCAGGCGTCTTGATCTATCTCTATAGATCTCGATGCCCAACAATTAAGTAGCTTTATCTAGGTCTTCCTTTGAAAAACTCTTTTCAAACAACCCTTTATGCTTTCCAGAAATTCTACATCATTTCTGATCAAAAATATGTCATCCACATATGCTTATCAGAAACTCTATAGTGCTCCCACCCACTTTATTGTAAATACAAGTTTCTCATAAACTTTGTATAGACTCAAAAACATTGATCACCTCATCAAAGTATATATTCAAACTCCGAGATGCTTGCTCTAGTCCATAGAAGGACCTCTTAGCATCCTTAGGACTGACAAAACCTTCTGGTTGTATTCATACAACCTTTCCTCAAGGAAGGAAACGATGTTTTGACATCCATCTGCCAGATTTCACAATTGAAAAACGCATCAACTGCTAACATAATTCCAACAGACTTTAGCATCGCTACGGGTGAGAAAGTCTCACCGCAGTCAATTCTTGAACTTGGCGAAAAATCTTTTGCGACAAGTCGAGCTTTATAAATGCTGACATTCACCATTAGCGTATGTCTTCATCTTAAAGGTCAATTTGCACTCAACGACCTGCCGCTCAATGAGCAAGTCTACCAAAGTCCATACTTGGTTTTCATACATGGATCCTTTCTCGGATTTCACGGCCTCTAACCATTTGTTGGAATCCGGGCCCATTATCGCGTCTCCATAGCTTGTAGGTTCATCGTTGTCCAACAACATGACAGGGTTGTCGTACCACTCAGGAGCAGTACACGTCCTTGTCGACCTACGGGGTTCGATAGTAAATTTATCCAAAGCTTTATGATTATCATCATTAACTTCCTCTTCAACTAACATAGGCTTCACAGAAACATCTTCCTGCGCTGTGCTACTCTCTGGTTGAAACAAAGGTTTAACAACCTCATCAAGTTCTATCTTCCTCCCACTCAATTCTTTCGAGAGAAACTCTTTCTCGAGAAAGGACCCGTTTTAGCAACAAACACTTTATGCTTGGATCTGAGATAGAAGGTGTACCCAACTGTTCCTAGGGTATTCTATGAAGATTCATTTGTCCACTTTGGGTTCGAGCTCATTAGGTGAAAACCTTTTTCACATAAGCGTCGCAGCCCCAAACATAATGAAATGACAGCTTAGGTTTCTATCAAACCATAATTCACACAGTGTCATCTCAACGGATTTAGATGGTGCCCTATTTAAAGTGAATGTAGTTGTCTCTAATGCATAACCCCAAAATGATAATGGCAAAATGATAAGAGACATCATAGTTTGCACCATATCCAATAGAGCACGACTACGACGTTCGGACACACCATCACACTATGGTGTTCCAGGTGGCGTGAGTTGTGAAACAACTTCCACTTTGTCTTAAGTAGTATACCAAACTCATAACTCAGATATTCACCCCCACGATCATATCGTAGACATTTTATCTTCTTGTCACGATGATCTCAAACTTCACTCTGATTTTCTTGAACTTTTGAAACGATTCAAACTTGTGTTTCATTAAGTAAATATACACTATATCTACTCAAATCATCAGTGAAGGTAAGAAAATAACGATATCCACCGCATGCTACAACACTCATTGGATTGCATACATCAACATGTATCATTTCCAATAAGTCAATTACCCGCTCCATCAAACCAGAAAACGGGGTCCTTAGTCATCTTGCCCAAGAGGCATGGTTCGCATGTCTCAACCGATTCGAAATCGAATGAGTCCAAAGATCCATCAGCATGGAGTTTCTTCATGCGATTTACACCAATATGACATTTAGCGGCAGTGCCACAAGTATGTGGTATTATCATTATTAACTTTGTATCTTTTGGCATCAATGTTATGAACATGCGCATTACTACGATCAAGATTCAACAAACCATTCTCATTGGGTGCATGACCATTGAAGGTATTATTCATGTAAACAGAATAACCATTATTCTCTAACTTAAATGAATAACCGTGTTGCAATAAACACGATCTAAACACGTTCATGCTCAACGCAAACACCAAATAACATTTATTTAGGTTCGTCACTAATCCCGAAGGTAGAGAGAGCGTGCGATGTTGATCACATCAACCTTGGAAACATTTCGAACACACCTTGTCACCTCACACTTAGAAAATCTCCATTTTACCCGTAGATTTTATTTTTAGTTACTAACATTTAGCAAACGAACTGGTATCCAATACCCAGGTGCTACTAGGAATACTAGCAAGGTACACATCAATAACATGTATATCAAATATACTTCTGTCGACGTTGCTAGCCTTCTTATCTACCAAGTATCTAGGTTTGTTCCGCTTTAGTGATCGATCTCCTCATAATAGAAGCACCTAGTCTTGGGTTTGGGTTCAACTTTGGGTTTCTTCACTGGAGCAACAACTGACTTGCCATCCATGAAGTTTCCCTCCTAGGCCTTGCCCTTCTCGAATTTAGTGGTTTCACTAACCATCAACACTTGATGCTCCTTCTTGATTTCTATCTTCGCTATGTCAAACATCGCGAATAGCTCAGGGATCATTATTTCCATCCCTGGCATTTATAGTTCATCACGAAGCTCTAGTAGCTTAGTGACAATGACTTGGAGAACTATATCAATCACTATCTTATCTGGAAGATAAACTCCCACTCGATTCAAGCGACTGTAGTACCCAGACAATCTGAGCACATGCTCAACGATTGAGCTATTCTCCTTCATCTTGCAGGCAAAGAATCTTGTTGGATATCTCATATCTCACAACACGGGCATGAGCCTGAGATCCCAATTTCAGCTCTTAGAACATCTCATATGTTACGTGACGTTCAAAACATTTTGGAGCCTCAATTCTAAGCCGTAATGCATGACGCATTGAACTATCAAGTAGTCATAGGAACGTGCCTGTCAGATGTTCACAACATCTACAGACGACGCTAGAGGGGGTGGCGCACCGAGCGGTGCATTTAGGACATAAGCCTTATGTGTAGCAATGAGGACAAACCTCAGATCACGGACCCAGACTGCAATATTGCTACCATCATCTTTCAACTCTATTTCTCTAGGAACATATAAAAATTCAAGGGAGCTACAGCGTGAGCTAGTAATCTAGAACATAATTTGCAAAGACACTACTGACTATGTTCATGATAATGAGTTCAACTAATCATATTATTTAAGAACTCCCACTCAAATTGACATCCCTCCGGTCATTCGAGTGATACATAATCCAAATTCACCAACTCAAGTCCGTTCATCACGTGAGTTGAGGTGGTTTCAATGGTGAAGATCATCATGTTGATCGTATCTACTATATGAATCATGTTCGACCTTTTGGATCTATCCATGGTGATGAGCATCTACGAGAGGGACAGTGGATCTACATACCCTTGTAGATAGCTAAGCGGGAAGCGTTAAGAAACACGATTGATGTAGTCTAACGTCTTCGCGATCCAAATCACTGACGATCTCTGTCTTCTTGATCCAACAAGAGGTAGCGGAGAGGTAGATGAGTTCTTCGGCAGCACAACGGCATGGTGGCGGTGGTGGTGAACTAATCCTGCAGGGCTTCGCCTAAGCACCACAGAACTAATCTAGAGGAGAAACAGATCTAGAGGAAGAAGATGGCAGCACATGGCAATTAGGGTTAGCTTTCCCCTCTAAATCATCTAGTATATATAGGAGTGAGGGAGGGGAGGAGGCAGCCTCAAACCCTCAAGGTTTGGTCGAAATTGGAGGTGGAGTCCTACTCCGATCCTATTAGGAGTAGAATTCCTCCTTTCCACTTGGAAACTCTTTCCACCTCTCCACCTTTTGGGTTTTTCCCACCCCTAGCCGCATGGGCCTTAGTGGGGGCTTAGTACAGCCCACCAGGGGCTGGTTTGACTCCTCGCACAGTCAATGAGGTCCTTTGGGTCGAGACACCCCTCCCGATGGTCCCCCGGTACCCTCCCGACACTCCCGGTACACTACCAATGAGCCCAAAACTTTTCCGGTGACCAAAACATGACTTCCTATATATCAATCTTTACCTTTGAACCATTCTGGAGCTCCTCGTGACGTCCGAGATCTCATCCGGGACTTCGAACAACCTTTGGTCACCACCATACATAACTCTATACTACCGAAACGTCACCCAACCTTAAGTGTGCAGACCCTGCGGGTTCGAGAACAATGTAGACATGACCGAGACACCTCTACGGTCAATAACCAATAGCGAGCCTGGATGCCCATATTGGTTGATACATATTCTACGAAGATCTTTATCAGTTGAACCTCTATGTCAAGGATTCAGTTAATCCCGTATGATGTTCCCTTTGTTCTTCGGTATGTTACTTGCCCGAGATTTGATCGTCGGTATCTCCATACCTAGTTCAATCTCATTACCAGCAAGTCTCTTTACTCGTTACGTAATACAAGATCCCATGGCTAACACTTTCGTCAGATTTCTTGCAAGGCTTGTTGTGATGTTGTATTACCGAGTGGGCCTTGAGATACCTCTTCGTCACACGGAGTAACAAATCCCAGTCTTGATCCATGCTAACCCAACCGACACCCTCGAAAATACCTGTAGAGCACCTTTATAGTCACCCAGTTACATTGTGACATTTGATACACACAAGGTACTCCTCCGGTGTCAGTGAGTTGTATGATGTCATGGTCATAGGAATAAATACTTGACATTCAGAAAACTGTAGCAATAAAGTGACACGATCATATGCTACGTTTATAGTTTTGGTCTTGTCCATCACATCATTCTCCTAATGACGTGATCCTGTTATCAAATGACATCTCATGTCCATGGCTAGGAAACCTTAACCATCTTTGATCAACGAGATAGTCTATTAGAGGCATACTAGGGACATGGTGTTGTCTATGTATCCACACATGTATCTGAGTTTCCGATCAATACAATTATAGCAGGAATAATAAACGATTATCATGAACAAGGAAATATGATAATAACTAATTTATTATTGCCTCTAGGGCATATTTCCAACATCTTTGTCTAGTGGAAAGAACTTGTGCTGATTCTAATGCTGATAGGCTGCTTTTCCATGTGGATTTGAAGGAGAACCTTTGCTATTTGGATTGTAATTCTTTTTCTTATGATCCTTCACATAGTTGATAGAACCACCATGTGAGGCTTTCAGTCTGTCCTCTTCTTGGACGCACATGGCTATAGTCTTTTGTATGTCCCATTTTTCAGGTGACATGTTATAGTTGACAACAAATGTGTCAAACTCTTTAGGCAGCGAAGCCATAATCAGGTGGACCTAGAGCGCAGGTTTGAGCTCCAAGTCCGCATCCATGGGCTTGAGTTTGGCTGCCATGTTGCACATCCTGAGAATGTGCTCTCGAATGCCATGACCACCGCCAGTGTAGTTCTCTATTACCAGTTGCTCTATCAACCGGGTGGCATATATCTTTGAAGAACCAGTGAACTGGTTCTTTATCTTTGTAAGCAACTCCCCTATGGAAGTGCACTCTGCAATTGAGCCCACAATGGCGTTCTGAATTGTATTCTTTATGATTGACATACATTTTTTGTTGGCGGTGACCCCATATTTTGTTGTCGAGAGTAAAGGACATCTCCACTAGAGCATGATCCCTCAACTTTTTCGTCCATGCATCAGCATCATCATTGGCGTCTCTGACTAGCTCAGTAGGTCAGACTGGCTGTGCGGTGTCCACAACCCAGTCCACCTCAACACAAACAAAGGCCAAATCAACTTTCTTCCTCCACTCAGTGTAATTATCACCTGTGAGTGTTGGAACTTCTTTTAGGCAACTCATTAGGTTGAAACCTCCTGAAATTATAACAATCATATGCAGTAATCTAACGTTGGTCAAATTAACATACAATTGTCTATGCAATTAAACTTATATTACTGTGGGCAAAAGAACAGGAATAAATGCATCTTTAATAAAACATGATCATGTTATTAGCAATGTTGGTCATAAAAATAACATAATCATATTAATTATAATAATCACTTTAATGTGCTCTTTAAAAAATAATTCTCTCTAAAACTTTATTATCTTTGTAAAAGAGCACTATAAATATTTACAAAGCGGAAAAACATGAAAATAAATTCATGAACTTTTTATACCTTACAGAAACTTTTCTTTTATTAAATAAAAAAAATTCATGAACTTTTTTTTTTTGAAAATTTTCTGTTTGTTTTCATAAAACTTTTCTATTTTACTTTTCTATCAAAAACTTTCATTTTTCTTTTCAGAAACTTTTTTTTTGCAGAAACATTTCTATTTCTTTTCTATTTCTAAACACATTTTTTGTTGGATAAATATGAATAGATATTAAAAGGATAAAACAGGCAACGACCTGTCAAAAGGCGGCAATGGCCCAAAGCGCGCGCCCTCCTCCTCGCACCGAAAACGGCCCACGGCCATGGCCCGGTCGGCGTGCACGCTGCTACCACCGCCCCACTTTCGGCCCAAAAGCCCGGTTGGGACTAGGGTTAACCTTGTGGTTGTCGGATCATGAGACAGAGCATTCAACGGTCGTGCACCGAGATCTGGCATCCAAAACACCCAGCGCCATCGGGGTGGGGGAAACCCTAATCAGTTTTCCCCTGACCCGCCGCTCTGCTCTCTGTCCCGTGAGTCTGTGCGTGCCTGGTCGAGCACCACCGCTCCCCGCGAGCTCGTTCCGAGCGGCGGTTCCGCCGGCCGCCGGTGGCGATGGTAGTCGCCACGGCGCCGCGCTAGCCCTCTCCCTTCCATTCTTTCTCTCCTCCACCTCCTGTAAGACAGAGGGAGGAACATGGACGCGCCTCCCCTGTTGTTTCTCCATGGTGGAACTGCATGCGGAGGAGGTGGCCACGGCGGTGCCGTGGCCTTCCCCCTCGCCGGCTGCGCGTTCACCTCGCGATGAGCGCGTTGCCGTCGAGCGGTTTGGTCATGGTGGCCTTTACCCCCTTGAGGAGGTGGTTTTCTTCTTCCCCACACCTTGGCTTGCCAATGCGTGTGGGGACCGATAGGAACGGCACGGCCGAAACGGCGGTGCTCTTTGCCGGAGAGGATTCCGGTGACTTTTGCTCTTATTTTTTTGATTTTCTCTGCCCTTCTAGGGTTCCTGAGGGGGATGGAGGGGATTTTCTTTTCTTTGCTTTCTATCAAAAATACCATCTAGATCCCAGGGGCTTTGATTACCATTGATGAACTTACAAGACTGACTAGGATATATGATTCCGATAGAGGGGTGGAGGATGTGTATACCTTCTCCTGATCCAGAGGAGTTCGAGACGCTAGCCATCGAGTCGGCGGCTGCGCGAGTACGTGGGCGAGGTGGTGGTGGTGGCAATGAGTGGACAGAGAGGTGGAGGTGACGGTGCTATGTATGCAGCGGCGGAGGTGGCGCTTCCCGTGAGCATTGCAATAACCATAGATCGGAAGGGGATGTCGGTGGGGTGACTAGCGGCACGGTGAACCTCGTACTACGAGACCCGACCCCCACCTATTTATATATCGCAGGTCACAGGGGCCCACCAACCATAAGAGGGTTGGGCGCCCCCAATCAGGGCGTGTAGATCAGGGGTCCAGTGGGCCGTTGGGCCCACACGGGAGAGATCATGCTAACAATCTAAACTCCGAAATAGGGTTTCCTCCCGCTTTATATTATAAAGCAACAAACACCGATCACAGGGTAACTGCTGGGGCAAACAACACATCAAGCCCAAAGACAAAAAATGCCAACAACGGCAGCTCGGCAAGCATGGATGATCCGCCAGCGCTGCGCCCACCAACTACATCCCACCACACACCATGACCCCAGATCCCCACGTACCAAGCAACACCTCCAACAAGGAATGCAACGCCAATGACGCTGCTGCCCAGACAAGTCCTAGGGTTTCCCCCGACATGCTGAGGGGAGCAGGGGATGGATAGCACAGACGCGCTTCAAGAAGGAAGGGCGGCACCCACACGCATCACCACGTTGGAGCCGGACAGATCGGCAAGGATTTCTCCTGCATCTCCAAGCACCGCCACTCACTCGAACCGGAGCCATCCCACCATCTTGTTGCCCACAAGCACGCGCCACCATGGTCTTGGACCCAACCATGCCACCAAGCTGCGAGTACCACCACGAGGTCGATATGACACGGGCAAAGAGCATCCAAAGGCAAGGGTGGAGACACTGAAGCCGAACAGGAGGGAACCGCCTCCACCGCAGCCACGCACGGGTCTGTGCCCCCAGCACCGCTGTAGTCTGCCGCCCGGAGGCAGCAGCCGAGGCATACCAGGCCACCTAGGCCCGACCGAGCCCATCTAGGGCCTGCAAAGCTCCGGCTGTCGCGCTGCTGCATGCCTGCAACCTCGCCGCGACCCACTACCATCCAGACGCCCCGCCACCACCGCTCGAGAGCAGCGTCGCCACCCAGCAGTCGCCGGCCCGCCCAGACCCAGATGGGGCACGAAGGGCCCGGATCTGGGCCTGGCGGGCGCCGCCAGCCCGCGCCACCGTGCCACCCGCCGCCAACGGCGCTGCCACAGCCCAGCACCAGCCCATGCCCGCGCAGGACCTTCGCCACCTGACAGCACCACGTACGCCACGCCCACCCCGCGCCGGAGCTGCAGCAAGAGGGGAATCGCCCTGGGCCACCGCCGTCGGGGCTGCCCCGTGCCAAGCCCGACGCCGTACGCCGGCGACGGCGGAGGAGGAGAGGAGGGAGGTAGGAGGATGGAGGGGGCGCAGCCGGTCGCCCGCACGGGGGGCGAGCCGGTCGCGAGAGGGGACCCGTGAGATCTATACTATAGTACCATATTAGTATATGTCTGCTTCTGGTTGGTATCAACCATCCATGTTTATCCATGGCCAGGGTATTCATTTTTTCTGCTTACCAAAAAACATAGAGCACCAAGGCAAATGAATATACGAGCCTACGAGCGAGAGCAAATTATGGACTTCTTATTAAGTATGATATGAGTCCGTGCGTTGTATTGGTGAAAAAAAAACACTCACTAATCTAGTAATCACGGGTCCATATGTTCATGTCATTTATTTAACGCATGGCATTTCATCAGTGTTTAATTTATCCTATTTTTCATTTTCGTTGACGCTGATCTCGGTGTTCACACTATTACAATATGTTTGAATGTTGTTAATTTTAAGACGTCCTCCTCGGCATATGATGATAAATTTATTTTTTGTAAGGTTTTGACGAAACGTGCATGCGTGGATATAAATATTATTGTTCTTCTCCATTCTGGTTTTGCCGTGTTCATTTTCAATTTGAATTGGCACCGGTATGTAAGAAACATGCGCTATTGATTAAGGTTTCATTGTAAATATAATTTTGTAAATGGTCGACGGGTAAAATAACAACATATTTTCTAATCAAATTCCATATATAACATGTTAAATTTGAATTTAGGGTTAAAAATATATGAATTTTTAAAAATCAATTAAAATTACGGGTTAATTACCAGAAACTTAAGAAAGATTTTGCAAAATAGCATGACGGACTAAAAATATATATTTTCTTTATTAATAGGTATATACTAGTAAAGTATATGCGTTGTAACGGTCCATCTCTCTTAACATCAAAATATCAAGTAGAAACGGCTCGTCATGTCTCATAATTAAGAAACTTGGTGCAAAGCACCAACATCCTAAACGCTAGTAAGACTTTGATGGCTCTAGTTACGTATCATTGATCCCTTCCGGCCATCAAACCATCTTCATCTTCTGGATGACACCGGCGTCCGCAAAATCTTTTGATTATCTACCACCTAGACTCTAGGCGATGATCAAACGTGTAGATTCTGGCTTGACCACTGGTTGGATGGTAAATCCATCGCCGAGCTTGTGCCCGCCATCTTTAGGATGTCCTACGCCGGTGTCGCAACAAACGACTTGTTCATGAGGGCCTCCTAAATCGGGCATGGATCCGACATACGAGGCGTTTTGGGTGTGGTTTCCACCATCGAGTACATAGATCTTCGGAGGCGCCTCCTTTGAGTGACACTTTATTTCGAGCCCAACACTATCCACTTGTGGTGGACCAACAACAGCTCCTAATCCTTCTTGACTTGCTACCGAGCACTCTTTCAGGTCTCCATTGAGGACGAGGACTGGAAGCTGACCTGGAAGGGCTGGGCTACCACCGATGCCAAGATGTTCCTCTGGCTCCCGAAGCAGAACCGGTACTAGACGACTGAGAGGATGGCGCGTCGAAGGATCGCTCACCCTCCACACTGCGTGCTCTTTGACTGGGCATCAAGGACATCCACCACCTACTGGTCGACATGTATCTTCTCTAAGGAAGTTTGGTACATGTTGACATGGTGTAAGTTCACCATAGGCCCACCTGATGGAGATCTCTCACCCTACGACTAGTGGAGGACAACCACCAATGCCTCGCCCTCCTCGCTCCGCAAGGCCCTTGCATCGATTGATTCCTTGGTGGCTTGGGCAATCTGGAAGCACCAGAATGCTTGCGTTTTTGACTATAGTCAAGACTACATCCAAGGTGACATTCTGAAAGCACATTTGCTCCCTTGGTGGTTTTGGTAATTAATAACAACATATAAGTCATTGAACTAATATTTCCACCAAGTATATTTCAGGAAATGTTCAATGATAGGATGGCAAAAGGAGATTGTGGACATACCCCAAGATGAAAGGAAATAGGTTGGCCAAGCTTCAAGCAAAAGGACTCTACATTTTATATTTGCGAGAAATCACTTTGAATCCATAGGAAAGCCAATACAATTAAAAAGGTGTAAGGTTTTGTTGGTGAACAATATGCTCAAACGTGCACAAGTGATAGTCGCCAAAAACATCCACAAACTCTCGCACCAAAGTCTATTCTATACCTAACACTCAAAATCGGTGCAACCAACTTTCCCATAACGGTGCCACCGATTCCAGAACCTAGACAGACTCAGCCAAACCCTAGCCACTTCGGTGGAACCGATTCCATACCGGTGCCACCGAGTTTAGGTTGCCAACTTTCTGTTACGCAAATTCATATTTTCGGTCCCACCGAGAATGTTGCATCGGCATCACCGAGATTGGAAATCTGACCGTTGGTCACCTTATTGGTGCAACCGAGTTTCCTATATCGGTCTCACCGAGATTCAAAAGTTGCCACCTTTTGGTCACTTTGGTACCACCGAGATTAACACATCGGTGTCACCGAGTTGGTCATTTTGTGTCTAACGGTTGGATTTTTGGGGATGCCTATATATACCCCTTCACCACCACCTACTCAAAAGAGAAGCACTCAGAACTATTCAACACTTGCCCCATCTAGTTTTCTGAGAGAGAACCACCTACCCTTGTGTTGAGGTCAAGATATTCCACTCCAATCATATGGATCTTGATCTCTAGCCTCCCCAAGTAGCTTTCCACCAATCCCATCTCTTCCACCATGCCAAATCTGTGAGAGAATGATTGGGTGCTGAGGAGTCTATCATCTTGAAGCACAAGAGCAAGGAGTACATCGTCATTACTGAGCCTATTACCTTTTGAAGGGTGGTGCCTCCTAGATTGGTTAGGTGTCGCTTGGGAGCCTCCTACTTTGTGTTGTGGAGTGAACCAAGAAGTTTGTAAGGGCAAGGAGATCGCCTACTTCGTGAAGATCTACCCATACTGAGGCTAGTCCTTCGTGGACGGAAGCCGTTATGGAATAGTCAAGGTTGCTACTTCGTGGACCCTTTTGGGTGGAGCCCTCCGTGGACTCTCGCGACCGTTACCCTCCACGGGTTGAAGACTCCATAAACGTGGATGTACGATAGCGCCACCTATCTGAACCACGGGAAAAATCATCGTGCCTACAACCGCGTTTGATCTTCCAACCCTATCCCTTCTATACATGCTTGTTGTTACTTTCGGTCCTACAAGTGGTATCAGAGCCTTGGTCTCCATTACTTAGGTCTCACAACCTAGGAGATTATGGCATCTAGTGAGGGAAGTTATCACCATAGAGGTCCGTACTTTGATGGCACTAATTTTGCTAGTTGGAAGCAAAAAATGAAAATGCATATTCTTGGTCATAACCTCGCCGTTTGGGCTGTTGTTCGTGTTGGCTTGCAAGGTGAGTTCTTTGCGGATGGATGGGAACCGGATCGTGAAGCGACTGTGGATGACTTGAAGATGTTGCAACTCAATGCTCAAGCATGCGACATTCTCTTCAACTGCTTATGCCCCGAAAAATTCAACAAAATCAGCCGTCTTGAGAATGCAAAAGAGATTTGGGATACTTTGGTTGATATGCACGAAGGAACCGTGTCCGTGAGAGAATCCTAGTTAGATGTTCTTCAAGGTTAGCTTGACAAGTTCAAGATGAAGGATGGTGAAGGAGTCGCATAGATGTACTTTAGGCTAGCACTCATCACCAATGAGTTTGCCGGCTTAGGAAGCGAAGAAATGACCGACAAATTCATTATCAAGAAGATACTTAGAGCTTTGGATGAGAGATATGACACCGTGTGCACATTGATCCAAATGATGCCAAACTACAAAGATCTCAAGCCTACAGAAGTCATTTGAAGGATTGTTGCTCATGAAATGACACTCAAAGATAAGGAAGAACTTCATCACAAGTCTAGCGGTTCTTACAAAGCCACAAGTGATGCTCCCACAACTTCAAGCAACAACCTTGTCACCAATGAAGAGATAAGCCTCATGGTCAAGAAATTCAACAAGTTCTACAAGAATAGAGGCAAAGAAAGAAACTCCAACTCAATATATGAAGAGAAGCGTTCGTCAAGTCATGACCACAATTGCTACAATTGTGGGAAGCCCGAACACTACTCAAATGAGTGCACGGATCCCTACAAAAGAAGAGAAGAGTCACCTTGAAGACGAAGCTCAAGGAATCAATCACCACAAAGAGAGAGAAGGAGTAGAGATGATCGTTATGAACGAAGACACTCAAGTAGAAGTAGAGATTCAGAGAAGAAGGACAAGTACACCAAGATCTACACAAGAAGAAAACATCAAGCTCATGTTGGTGAATGGGTTTCCGGCTTCGACTCCGACAACAACTCTGAGAGAAGCTATCACTCTGACTCTGACTATAGTCAAGATGATGGTGTTGCCGGAATTGCTCTAGTGACTACCAACTCCTATGATCTATTTGATTCACCAAATGAATGGAGTGGAAGTTGCTTCATGGCTAAAGGCCCCAAGGTATCACACCCCGAGTATCTTGATTTTGATAGTGATGAAGATGATTTGCTTTGTGAAGATGACTTGCTTTGTGATAAAACTAGCGGTGTTGATCAAAATGAACTTGATAATTCTCATGCTAGTCAAGATGAGTCATTTGATGATGATAATATGAAAATAGAAAAACTAACTGAAGAACTAAACACTCTCAAGTTAGCTCATGATTCTACTCTCAAAGATCATAGGGAGCTTATGAGAACTCATGAGAAGCTACGCTTCGAGAAGCTCAATTTGGAACAAGAGCATGAGTTTCTCAAAGCTATCAATGACGATCTCCAAAAGAAGACTTCATCTTATCTAGCCAAACGACTACTCTTGTATACTTTCATGCCTCAAGTTAAAACTTAGCAATCTAGTAACAAAGGCAAGAAAGGTTCTTTATCTAGTAGCAACAATGAAAATGACAAACCCAATGTTGTTGTTTCTAGTAGTTCTATTGATTCCACTAATGATGATGCTCTTAGACAAGTTACACTTGAGCAAGAAAATGCTTTATTGAAAGGAATTATAGAAAAAGGGTATCTACAAGAGTCTTGCCGGATGTAAGCAATTTGAAGAAATTGTACGCAAGCACGGAGGATACCGGAAGAATTGTGGTGTTAGCTACTTCAACGCTAATGGATTTGAGTGGGAAGAAGGTCTATATCCCAAGCCCAAGTTTGTTCCTCAAAAGGAGAAGTATGAAAATACTCTTCCCAAGGGGACAAACACTCAAGATGACCTTCCACCACAAGACCACAAGCTCAAGGGCAAGAACAAGCTTCAAGAGGACATTGACTCATATGAAGATGAACCCCTAGCTTTGGTGGAGTGGGTTTCCAAGGCTACTTAAAGCTCAACTACTACAAAGGATAATTCAACACCAAAGATCCCCATCAACTTGATGTGGGTCCCCAAGAAGAAGAATTAGTAAGTTCTTGAGGGGTGACTCTGCCAATGAAATTCACTCACATTCATTATTGGCAAGGACTTTTTGCACTCAACATCAACTCAATGCAATAGTTCAAGGAGTCATACATTCCCTCAAAGGTAAGCAAGGGACAAGGTAATCAACTAATCAATGGACATCATAACATATGCTTTGCACTCTATGTCCATAAATATCCTTGTATTTGTCTCTTGTGTGTTGGGAATAACCCATGTAGGTGAGAGGAGTAAGGAGACAACAAGGATGCTCCCAACTCTTGGTGATCTTCATCAACATTGAGCATCCACAACTACCTCACCAACATGAAGTCTTCATCGACAAAACCCAAGGTTAGTTTATCCCTCTTATGGGGGATGTCACATTAAGGGGGGGGGGCTTTACTCTAAGACTTGAGTCAAAGCATCTCTTAGTATGTGACAACATTAAATGCTTTATGTAAAAGTGGTAACCCCACTTGTGCTTAAACGATGAGTATGACCTATGATCAAGTACTGTTACTTGGCTCATAAGTCAAATACTCATATGTAGATGATTTTGTCATGACCCAAGTGCTTGTTAGATGCTAGTGTGTTTGTGCATGTTTGTCATGATTTCTTTTGACATCTTATTGTGTGAGCATGTTGGTCTGCATTTATTTTCTCATTCAAGGACATCCAATTGTTGCTATTTGGTTATTGATTTTCTCTTTTGCCAATTGGATGGACAAGCATGCCTAGGACCACTCTTTAGCTATCTATGCTTTCTCACCTCATATTCCATTCATGCTGCATCACAAAATTTGAACAAGTGCTTTTCGATCCCTCTGTGTGTGGACCACTCGAAGTTCCGTATCGACAAGGACTGACCATTAAAACCTCCCAAGTGCATCTCGGTGGAACCAACCCCACAATCTCGGTCTCACCAAATGCCCAGGGTTGATCTGTTTTTCAATCTCGGAACTGCTGATTTCATATTCTCGGTTACACGGAGTTTCCCTATCAACTGACAGTTGTGGAACTCGGTGACACCGAAAACATAAAATCGGTATCACCGACAGTGGAGGGTATATATACTGTGGTCCCCGACGTTTTGAAATTCATCCTCAGAACCGCCACACCTCAGAACCCTAAGTTGCCGCTTCGAGACCCCCGGTCCTCACCCTTGTCTTCCTGCGCTCCTCCGCTGCTGGGAATCGCCGCCGTCGATGAAATCTACTCAATCGTTGCCGCCGTAGCGGATCCGCACCAAGTTAGGGTACGGATTCGACCTCTTTTGCACTCCCTTCTGATTCTTGCGCATTGGATTTGATTTTATCTATAAGCCACCCATTGCATGTATTCCTATCCACACAAAATCCCATAGGCTAGTGAACCATTGATTTTCTAGGGTTTTGCCTTTCGCCCGACGCAACTCGGTAGAACCGAATCAAGAAAATCGTTACCACCGATTTTCGTTTCTGTGTTGCTGAAAACTGTCTCGATGAAACCGAGCACTCCTTTTCAGTCTCACCGAAAAGGGTGCCAAGTTTCTGTTAAATGGGACAGCCAGTCTCGGTGTCACCAAAAATTTTGCTTCGGCCTTACCGATTTGTTTCTGACAAAATGCAAAACTTTGAAAATCTTTTGTCCAAAATTTCAAAAAACAGCTGATAATTTTGTGTGACTCATCTACTTCTGCTCATGTATATTCCATTCACAGGATTAGTATGTCAGATGCAGAGGACAGTCAGAACTTGCTAGAGCAGGGTGCTGACATGAGTTCAGGCACAAGCCCAGAGTCCAGTTCATTTTCAGATCCAGACACCCCCAACTCCCATGGGTTTCCCAAAGCTGCTACAAGGACCAGAAAGAAGCTGAATTCTAATGAAGAAGATTCAGACTTCGTTCCAGAAGAGATTCTTGCTAAGAAGCAAGAGAAAGCTTCTAAGAAGTCTGCTACTGAAGCCACTTCTTCCAGGAGAGTTGTCAGCAAGATCTATGCACCTGCTTCAACCTTCAAGGCTCATGAGACTGCCAGAGCAACTATTTCAGTTGAGGTCCCCAAGAAAGCTATGCCTAAGAAGGCAGGGGAGAAAAAGTCCAGGAGGAAGATTATTCATGTGACTGGCAGGCCTACTTCCATTTATGAAGATCCATAGGAAGAAACTGGTGCTGCTGCTAAGGAAGAGGAGGATGAGCCATCTACAAAGGCTCCTCCCAAGAAGAAGGCCGAGAAGCTTATGGCTGATGCTATGCCAAATACTAGCACATCCAAGAAGTCTACTACTGAGAAGCCTAAGAGGACATCCAGGCAGATTCCAGCTTCTGAGAAGAACAAAGGGACTGCTTTCAGAGTTGAAGATGATGATGACTTAACAACTTTGATGAAGCTCAGACCACACCTTCCGGTACACAATGCCAGCTACCCACTAGCTGAAGATATGAAGAATAGGAAGGATTCTGGATTGAGAGCTTGGAGAGCTATTGATCCATATGCCTAGAGGAAGAAGACAACTATGGACTACAGGTTTTATACCAAGGAGCAACAGGATTTCTACGAGACTGTACTTTTTGATAAGAGTCCAGCTGTGAGTGATATGCGGTATGTTGACTGGAAATTCATTAAGGAGAATGAGGACTACTTTCCAAGTGTCCAAGACAATTTCCACTGCATAGGTTTGGATGAGTTTGTTGGTAGAGAATTCACTGCTTGGAATGATGAGATGATCATGCAATTCTACTCCACTGCACATTTATATGGAGATGGTAGAATTGTATGGATGACTGAAGGTGCAAGGTATGAATCGACTGTTGAAGAATGGGCTGCTATCTTAGGAGTTCTTGAAGCACAACATGGTGACTTGGATGTATACTCAGAATCCAAGGAGAGCCACAATGCTATGGCAAATATGTACAAGGAGATCCCTGCTGCCAATATGAAGTCTCACAAGCTAGGATCTATCTACTTTCTTCAGGCTGGCCTCCGCACAATGAACACCATCCCGAGGCACACTTTGATACCCAAGTCAGGAGATGACAAGATGATCCGAGGCCACTCTATCAATATGTTGATCCACCTTGACAGACACACCAGGATCAGAGTCATGGATTTGATTGTTGAGACAATCAAGAGGGTTGCTGCTGACCAGAAGCGCTCTTGCTGTTATGCACCCTACATCTAGATGCTTATAAATTCAAAACTAGAGAAGCACATTTTTGCTCTAGATCATCCACATTTACCCCTACAGCCAGATCTCGAGGACAATGTTGTGGTGATGGATGTTGAACATCCCACATCTACTATAGCTCAGGCAGAGGCAGAGGCAGTTAGAGCCACTAGTGCTCAAGTCCCTAGATCCAGAAATGAGCAAATGGATCTGTTGATATCATCAGTTTAGGGTATGTAGAAGGACATTAAGGGGATTCTAGACAACCAGAACAGTCTTGTGAGGATCTTTGAAAACGGGATCAAGACCCTTAGTGATAAGGTGGATGGGCTGACTAAGACAGTCAATGAGCTCAAAAAGGAAGTTGACTCAGTGCCTCTTCCTCAAACTACTTCTTCTTCTTCTGATGATGATGATGAGGATGAATCGCCTCTCAGGACAGGCACACAGTTTCATACCCAGGCCAGATCAGCCACTATGTCAGTTCTAGACTTGAGGCCCTCTTCATTAGTTCCTGCTGCTGTCACCTCAGCTCCTACTCCATCTGTTCCAGTTCCTCCAACTGCCACTCCAACTCCATCCACGACATCTACAGAGATCTTTGCCGATGTTGTTCTCTCGACTCCTTCATCAACAACCGGAGGAGATCAGCCCAAGAACGTTTAGATGTATGCCTTTGAAATTTTTGGTAACTTGTTGCCAAAGGGGGAGAAGTGTATATAGATCTTTAGGCTTTGAGCGAGAGAGCGTTTTGGTGTTTGTTGCTTTTCAAAACATTTGGTCTTTTGGTTACTTGTGTTGAGCATATGATCATGTGTGTTATGCTACTATTTTACGCCTTATGTGTGATGCAACTATTTCCTATCATCTTAATGCTTATGAGATGATCATTCACCTTTGCTTGATTGTGTTGTGCTTTGTTATTCGTTCTAATTATTCTCGCACACCACCAAGTTGTATGTGTCATGGAAGAAGTGCCCCATATACCTAATCGATTGTGCATTTGCATTCAAACGCAAATTCAAAATAATGCACAAATTTAGGGGGAGCTCTTGCTTATCACATACCTCTCTAAGCGACGATTATATTCATTGATTTCATCATATGTTGAAGCTTTGATCTATATGTTGTCATCAATTACCAAAAAGGGGGAGATTGAAAGCACATTTGCACCCTTGGTGGTTTTGGTAATTAATAACAACATATAAGTCATTGAACTAATGTTTCCACTAAGTATATTTCAGGAAATGTTCAATGATAGGATTGGCAAAAGGAGATTGTGGACATACCCCAAGATGCAAGGAAATAGGTTGGCCAAGCTTCAAGCAAAAGGACTCTACATTTTATATTTGTGAGAAATCACTTTGAGTCCATAGGAAAGCCAATACTATTAAAAGGGGGTAAGGTTTTGTTGGTGAACAATATGCTCAAACGTGCTCAACTGATAGTCGCCAAAAACATCCACAAACTCTCCCACCAAAATCTTTTCTATACCTAACACTCATAATCGGTGCAACCAACTTTCCAAAACCGGTGCCACCGATTCCAGAACCTAGACAGACTCAGCCAAACCCTAGCCACTTCGGTGCAACCGATTCCATACCGATGCCACCGAGTTTAGGTTGCCAACTTTCTATTACGCAAATTCACATTTTTGGTCCCACCAAGAATGTTGGATCGGCGTCACCGAGATTGGAAATCTGACCGTTGGTCACCTTATCGGTGCAACCGAGTTTCCTATATCGATCTCACCGAGATTCAAAAGTTGCCACCTTTTGGTCATTTCCGTACCATCGAGATTAACACATCGTTGTCACCGAGTTGGTCATTTTGTGTGTAACGGTTGGATTTTTGAGGATGCCTATATATACCCCTTCACCACCACCTACTCGAAAGAGAAGCACTCAGAACTATTCCACATTTGCCCCATCTAGTTTTCTGAGAGAGAACCACATACCCTTGTGTGGAGGTCAAGATATTCCACTCCAATCATATGGATCTTGATCTCTAGCCTCCCCAAGTAGCTTTCCACCAATTCCATCTCTTCCACCATGCCAAATCTGTGAGAGAGTGATTGGGTGCTGAGGAGTCTATGAACTTGAAGCACAAGAGGAAGGAGTTCATCGTCATTATCAAGCCTATTACCTTTTGGAGGGTGGTGCCTCCTAGATTGGTTAGGTGTCGCTTGGGAGCCTCCTACTTCGTGTTGTGGAGTGAACCAAGAAGTTTGTAAGGGCAAGGAGATCGCCTACTTCGTAAAGATCTACCCGTAGTGAGGCTAGTCCTTCGTGGACGGAAGCCGTTATGGAATAGTCAAGGTTGCTACTTCGTGGACCCTTTTGGGTGGAGCCCTCCATGGACTCTCGCGACCGTTACCCTTTGTGGGTTGAAGACTCCATAAACATGAATGTACGATAGCTCCACCTATCGAAACCACGGGAAAAATCATTGTGTCTACAACTGCGTTTGATCTTCCTACCCTATCCCTTCTATACATGCTTGTTGTTACTTTCTGATGCTATATACTCTTAGACTTGCATGTGTAGGGTGTACTTGACTTTCCATGAAATGCTAAAAACTGTCAACCCTAAAAATTGGTATAGGCAAAACTTTTATTTGGTCAAGTAGTCTAATCACCCCCCTCTAGACATACTTTCGGTCCTACACGTTCACGCCTAGGCCAATACGTACGTGAAAGGGATCCAATCCATGCTTGACATAATGTAGATTGTGTTGTAACGGGGATGAGCAACCCCATTCTCCTGCTCGTGAGGGCCTCTAATACGCCTCTCATGTATACGTAACGGAAGCCCTCAACCTTGTAATTCTCACCCTACCCATCAATGCAATGATACGCTCCCGCGCGAAATGAGAAAAAAAATATGAATGTGTTTTTAGTTTTAAACTATTACACAATATTGTTTAAAAAAAATATTGCACAATACAATATAATATATCCTAGATTATGTGACTGAGCGATCTAGTTTTCTTTTATGACCGGTTGTGGTGCTCTTTAATGCAATACCCCACTTGCGATTTTGTTGTATTTTCTTTTCTTATAGCTTTCAATTATTATGAATAAATTGCAACTTTACAACTCCCATGAAATAAAAATGTCATATTATTTCAATCTGATCATATAGTGATTGATTTTGCATTTTAGTGGAGTCCATCGCTAAAAATACAAATCATTTTTACTTACAACACTATTTAAATTAAATATGGTATACTACTTTGTATAATTTTCCTTTATTCTGAAAAAGCTTCTGCATGAAAGTTTGGTTGATGATGTGTTTTTTATCAGTGTTGTAATATTTTTGATACGTCTCCATCGTATCTATAATTTTTGATTGTTTCATGTCAATATTCTATAACTTTCATATACTTTTGGCAACATTTAATATTATTTTTTGGACTAACTTACTTATCCAATGCCAAGTGCGAGTTTCTATTTTTTGTGTATTTTTTGTGTCTCAAAAAATCCATATCAAAAAAATTGCAAACGCGATAAAAATTTACAAAGATTTTTTGGGAATAATTTTGGGAAGTAGAATCAACGCAACACGATGCCCGAGGACCCCACAAGCCAACAGGACATGACTAAGGGGTGGTCGCGTCCTCGTAGCTTGTGGTCGTCCCTTAAGTCGGTTGGAGCCCTTATTTCTATGAAAGCAAGATAATTTTGCAATAAAAATCCCCTAAAATTTCAGCCCACTCAGAGTTACGGATCTCTGGATATTTAAGAAATAGTGAAGGGGTCAGAAAACAGTCACGAAAACAAGAGAGAAACAAATAGAGAGATCCAATCTCGAAGGGGTTGTTGCCCTCTGGGAGCCATGTCGGCCATGGACAAAAGAGGAAACTCTCCTCCCATCTAGGAGGGAAACCAAGTAATAATAAGAATGAGGGACTCTCTCTCCCCTCCCTTGGTGGCGTCGGAGCACCGCTGGGGCAACCAACGTGACGGCGATCTACACCAACAACTTTGTCGCCGTCACCAACAATTCTCTCTCCCTCTATCCAACAGTGTAGAACCTATTTTCCCCGCTCTAATCTCTACTTAAAAATTATGCTTAATGATATAATTATTACCCAATGATGTTTGGCTATCCTATGATGTTTGAGTAGATTCCTTTTGTCCTATGGGTTTATTGATGATCGCGATTGGTTTGAGTTGTATGTTTTATTTTGGTGTTGTCCTATGTTGCCTTCCATGTGATGCACACATGGAGGATACCCATTGTAGGGTGTTGGAATACTTTTATGACTCGCTTATAGTGGATGGCTAGAGTGACAAAAGCTTACAACTGAGTAAGGTTTTTTTGCATATGGGAGTAAAGGAGACTTGAAGTGTTAATGCTATGGTTGGGTTTGCCTTAATGATCTCTAGTTGTTGTGAATTCTTGCTAGAGGTCCAATCATAAGTTCATATGACCCAAGTACTGAAAGTATGTTAGCGTATGCCGCTCCCTTGCCTCTCCCACATATAAAATGGCAACAATGATTAGCGATCTAGTTATCGATTGCCTAGGGACAAATCATTCTCTTGTGTTACAAAAAGCTTTCTACTAAACAACTAACCAAATTAATATTTATCTAAACATCCCTTAACTTTTATTTAGTTGTTATTTATTACCTTGCAAAACTATCTATTACATCTGCCAAGTACTTCTAGTTTCTTCCCTCAAAGTAGTTTCATACTTGTTCTAGGTAAAGTAAGCGTTAGAGTGCGTAGACTTGTATTGGTGGCTGATAGAACTTGAGAGAATATTAATTCTATGTTTAGCTCCTCATTGGGTTCGACATTCTTACCTATCAAAAAAGGCTACAAATTATCCCCTACACTTGTGGGTTATCAAGACCTTTTCTGGCATCGTTGCCGGGGAACAATAGCGTAGCGGTTGATATTCTCGTGTGTGCTTGTTTGGTTTATAACTAAGTAATTTTCTTTTCTATTCTAAGTTCTTTTCCATCTTTAGTTATGGGTAGGAAACGCAAAATACCCCAAAAAATTAGTTGCACTTGCTAAACCAGTGGTTGAGGAACCACCCAAAATCTACTATACTGTTAAAGCTTTTTACTTGGATCATCTTCGATCGCTTTGTGCTCGTGTTGAAAATCCAACGAGCTTAGTTGAGGGAAAATCATTAAATGAGCATGCTTATTTTGTGCAACATCACTTATCTCAAAAAGGGAAACTCTTGTGGCATCAAATTAATACTTTGTGTTGCTATGCTTGGAATTTATGTGAAATACATGATTTTACTTGTTGTTCTGAAGACATTAAAAAACACCTTCCCTATCAACGTGTGTTTAATGATAATGAAATATTATCTTCTTATGCCAAGGATGACTATTGTTATTATGATATTGAACAAAATGAAGAATTTTTTTGCTTTTAGCGGTGCATATTAAATTGCTTCTTTGATTGAAAAGTATGATGCTACTCTTTACAAATTTGAAAATTTTGCCATACTTAAATATTGCTATGAAAACAATGCTTCTAATGCTTATGTTAAAGGATTTATTGAGAAAATATCTACTGCCTTGGAAGACAATAATATTTTGCAGGAATCTATGGAAGAAGAAACTGCTGAAACTGTGAGCTCATTAGATGAAAAAGATGAGGAGGAGAGCGAAGAACAAAAGGAGTAAGAGTGTATTAGCTACCCGTGCCCACCTTCTAATGAGAGTAACTCTTCAACTCGTATATTGTTTAATTTCCCTTCGCACATGCCGAAGGATGAATTCTATGATGATTGGTATGATACCTTGGATTTATTTGAAATATCCATTTTTGATGAACTTGATGCTTGCTATGCTTGTGGCCATGATGCCAATATGAATTATGCTTATGGAGATGAACTTGCTATAGTTCCTTATGTTAAGCATGAAATTGTTGCTATTGCACCCACGCATGATAGTCCTAATATCTTTTTGAATTCTCCCAACTACACTATATCGAAGAAGTTTGCACTTATTAGGGACTATGTTGATGGGTTGCGTTTTAATATTACACATTATGATTTTGATGAATATAATATGCATGTGCTTGTTGCTCCTACTTGCAATTATTACGAGATAGGAACCAAATCTTCACCTCTCTATGTTTCCAATACGATAAAATTATAAGAAATTGCTTATGCTATGTATTGGACTTTACTTGATGTGCATAAATTGTTCTTTTATGACATGCCAATGCATAGGAAGAGAGTTTGACTTCTTTTTTAGATGATATATGTTGCTTTATGCTTACTACTTAATTACAAATCATTTTTAATTAAAATTGGGTATGATATACCTTGGGATCTCGGTGGATCGATTAGTTGAACACCATATGCTAGCTTAATGGCTTTATAGAAAGCACTGCCAGGGAGACAACCTGGAAGTTTTAGAGAGTCATTTATTTCTGTTGTGTGCTTTTAAAATAATTAAAAACCAAAAAATAAAGTGGGGAACCTAAAACCTTTTCAGAAATAAACGTGAACGTGAGAAAGATGAGCATCGTTGAGTGGGGGACGTCCTTGAACTTGTGTACATGCCCATCGTGGAAGTAATAAAAATAAACAAAAATAATTATACCCTTGTACAAATCCATTGTGTTATAAAAATAAAGTGCCAAGATTTACCTTTAGGATATTTGAATTGCTTGTTTGATATGTGCTGTGCAAAAACAAAAACTTTTGTTGTGGTGTTTGAATTTTCATATTGTAGTGGAGCGTGTAAATATTCTGGAGTTTTTACACAGTACTCTTATGAATTGCTTTTATTATTTTCTATTTTTTCAGAATATTTTGAGTTACGTAAGTATATGTTTCATCTGCATATTTATAGACTGTCCTATTATAGATTGCTGTTATAGTTGATTTGTATGCTTATCTTTGAGTTCTTGTTGAACCCCATTGACTTGAGAGCCATATAATTGTGACAACATACCATCTAGGTAATTTAGACTATATTTATACAATAATGTTATGGCAGGACATGATGGGATTTGATGATTTTATGTACTAACCTTTCGAATAAAAGTTTTGCGTGCATGAAGTGTTCGAAGATCGAGCAGGTATCGATATGAGTGGAATAAGGAGAGGCAAGAGTTCAAGATTGGGGATGCCCAAGGCAATAAAAGTAAATATTGAAAGAGACTCAAGTGTCTAATCTTGGGGATGCCCCATAAGGCATCCCATCTTTATTCTTCAACAATTATTGGCATGCCTTTGTTTTTGTTTTGTTCACATGATATGCGTAAATTCTTGGAGCGTTGTGTGCCTTTTATTTTATTTTAGCAATGCACCATGTTGGTATGGGAAAGCCCATGGTTGATTTATAGAATGCTCTTTGTACTTCACTTATATCTTTTGAGTATGGCTTTATAGAATGCTTCGTGTGCTTCACTTATAAATCATTTGAAGTTGGATGCATGTTTATCTGCATATAGAATAGCGTTATTTGTAGAATACTCTTTTGCTTTGTATCTATTAGAGCATTTACAGGTCTTTCGTAGAAAGAATTAAACTCTCATGCTTCACTTATACCTATTAAGAGAGTCGACAGGAATTGGTCATTCACGTGGTTAGTCATAAAATTCTACATAAAACATGTAGATCACTGAATATGACATGTTTGATTCCTTGCAATAGTTTTGCGACATTAAGATAGTAATATGAGAGTGTAATAATGGATGGTTGTGTATTAGTAGGAATATCAGTGTTAAGGTTTGTGATTTCGGAAGCATGTATTTCCTATATGAATAACTGAAATCAATCCTCACTTGTATTAACTTCATGAGTGAAGAGATAAAGAAACCCTCAATACCGGCACTGCTCCTATCAAAATCAAATAATTGGATTTGTTTCCCCACTTCCTCCACAAGATTAGTACATCGTATAAGGATTCCTACAACGGTACAATGGGTACCCATTGTTTGGTTTTCTCATCTGGAAATGCAAAATAGAAAGTCCACTTTCCAACTCTAATACATCAACCCTGCCTCACGTTACTCCTACCGAGCCTGCGGCATTCCGGCCGGCATATCTCGAGATCGATTTTTAGTTTCTTTTCTAGTTAGGGATTAAGACCCAGCTTCAAATCCACTAAAAGTCCGAGTAGCTTTGTGAATGACTTTAAACCACCATAGTTAGACCCATCCACAACATAGATCCGGAGAATCCCAAATAGGTCAACCTTTTGAACTACCTGCTGAATCCATGTGCAGGCAAGAGACAACCTGCCGAACTGAAACATCTTAGTAGCTAGAGGAAAAGAAAGGATAATGTTTCTCTTCAAAAAATGCGTAAGTTAGTAAGAAGAAAAACCTTGATCTTTACTTCACACAATCTCGATTTGAATTATCATTTGGTGAACCGGGCATCTCGAACAAAGACAATAATGACACATATAGTCTCTAGTTATGCGGTGAAGTTGGAGGATAATTTATCCCTGATGGAAATCCTTTGTGTTGTTATAATTAGGAGGGGGGCAATGGTTAACTCCTACAAACCTCCTTCCTAGGGCCATGCGAGTAGTACTTTGCTTCGAGAGAGCTAATAAAACCTTGCAATAAGTATGTGAGTTCTTTATGAGTAATGTGAATCCATGGATGTATGATAATGACCCACAAGTATAGGGGATCAATCGTAGTCCATTTGGTAAGTAAGAGTATCGAACCCAACGAGGAGCAGAAGGAAATGATAAGCAGTTTTCAACAAGGTATTCTTTCAAGTGTTGTGAGTAACAGTGATAGATAGTTTTGTAGCAAGAAAATTCGTAACAAGTGACAAGTAATAATAGTAACAATGGTGCAGCAAGGTAGACCAATCCTTTTTGTAGCAAAGGACATGCTTGAAAGTACTCTTATATTAAGCAAGTGCTCCTGAGGACACATGGGAATTTTTGTCTAGTCATGTTCACCATGTTGAGTTGATTCGCTTTCGCTACTTTGATAATTTGATATGTTGGTGGACCGGTGCTAAGGTGTTGTTCTTACTTGAACTAACAACCTACTTATGACTAATCCCTCTCGCAAGCATCCGCATCTGGGAAAGAAGAATTAAGATAAATCTAACCATACCATGAAACATGTGGATCCAAATCAGCCCCTTATTAAGCAACGCATAAACTGGGGTTTAAGCTTGTGTCACTCTTGCAACCCATCATCTACTTGTTACTCCACAATGAGTTTCCTTAGGCCCATAACATGGTGATGTGTGATGTAGTCGATGTTCACATGACACCACTAAGAGAAGTAACAACATACATATCATCAAAATATCGAACGCATACCAACTTCACAAGATTACTTATAACAAGACTTCTTCCATGTCCTCGGGAACAATAGTAACTACTCACACATCATCAACATGTTCAAGATCAGAGGAGTAATAATGATAATTAAGGATCAGAACATAATCTCTTCCACCAAGTAATCCAACAAGCATCAACCACGAGATGTAATCGACACAACTAGTAACCCACAGGTACGAATCTAAAGTTTTGCGACAAAGATTGAATACAAGAGATGAAATAGGGTTGGAGATGATATAGTGCTGGTGAAGAGATTGATGAATATCGGTCCTCCCACGAAAGAGAAAGCGTTGGTGATGACAATGGCTTCGATCTCCCCCTCCCGGAGAGGGATTTCCCCGGCAGAATCAGACCGTCGGACTGCAAAAGGGCCTCTGCCCAGGTTTCTGCCCCGAGACGGATGCGCTTTGATAACCCACAAGTATAGGGGATTGCAATAGTTTTCGAGGGTAGAGTATCAACCCAAATTTATAGATTCGGCAAAAGGGGAGCCAAAGAATATTAGTGAGTATTAGCACTTGAGTTGTCAATTCAACCACACCTCGAGATTAAATATCTGTAGCAAAGTGATCAGTAGCACAATAATATGATAGTTTGATAGCCATGGTAATAGTAACAGTAATGGTAACAGTGATAGCAATGGTCTTGTAGCAAGTGTAACAATGACACGAGCAATAATAACTTAGCAATAACAATATGTGGAAAACTCGTAGGCACTCGATCCGTGTATTCGTTGTATGATATTCATCATATAACAATCATAACCTAGGGCAACACAGAACTAGCTCTAGTTCATAAATGTAATGTAGGCATGTATTCTGTAAATAGTCATACATGCCTATGGAAAAGAACTTGCATGACATCTTCTGTCCTACCCTCCCGTGGCAGCGGGATCCATAAGGAAACTAAGGGATATTAAGGCCACCTTTTAATAGAGAACCGGAACAAAGCATTACCACATAGTGAATACATGAACTCCTAAAACTACGGTCATCACCGGAAAGTATCCCAACTATTGTGACCTTGGGGTTTACGGATCGTAACACATAATAGGTGCATATGACTGATAACCCACAAGTATAGGGGATCGCAGCAGTTTATTGGCAGTTTATTGACTGATAACCCATATGAGTGTAGATTATTCAATCCAAATTTGTAGATTCGACACAAGGGGGGCCAAAGAGTATTTGAGAGTATTGGCAATGGAGTTGTCAATTCAACCACACCTCGAGGATAAATATCTGCAGCAAAGTGATCAGTAGCATAGTAATATGATAGTTTGATAGCAGTAGTAACAATAACAGTAGGGGCAACAGTAGCAGTAGTGATTTTGTAGCAAGGGCATGAGTGATAGTAGTGTTGGTGAACGTGGCATGGGAAACAAAAAATTTCCTATGGACACGCAAGATCTATCCATGGTGATGAGCATCTACGAGAGGGAGAGTGGATCTACTTACCCTTGTAGATCGCTAAGCGGAAGCGTTAAGAAACACGGTTGATGTAGTCAAACATCTTTGTGATCCAATCATGAGCCGTCCCACGATCTCATCAAGAGACATCCCGCGATCCCATCATGTTCCTTCTAATCTAGCGCCGAACGGACGACATCTCCGTGTTCAATACACGTACAACTTGATGACGCCCTCGCCTTCTTGATCCAGCAAGATGGGCGAAGTAGTAGATGAGTTCTGGCAGCACGACGACGTGGTGACGGTGGTGGTGAAGAAAAATCTCCGCAGGGCTTTGCCAAGCAGAACGAAAACTATGACGAAGGATAAACTAGAGGGGCTGGGTTGCCTGCACACGGCTTGGGGAATTCTTGATGTGTTCCGGGTGCTAGACCCACCCCTTTATTTATATGTTGATACCTAGGGTCGAAACTTGGAGAAAGATCCTCCTCAAGGTCGGTTTGGCACACAGGCAAGGGTCCTTCTCTGACTCTAGGACCAGACGCCAAGGTCCTCGGCGTCTGGCCCCAAACGCCAGGGTCCCTGGCATTTGGCCCTTGGCCTTCGCAAAACTCCTTTTGCACCTTCCGAAAGTCTCGTGGGCTTTACCCCTTGGCCCAAATAAAGTGTTCTTGTACCCCAAACATTTCAAGAAACATCCAAAACTCTTTCCGGTGAATTCTGGAACCCTTGTGGAGACCAAACACTATTATCCCATATATCAATCTTTACCTCCGGACTATTCCGAAGCTCCTCGTCATGTATGGGATCTCATCTGGGACTCCAAACAACTTTCGGTCACCAACATAACAACTTAAGTATACTTATATCATCACCAAACGTTAAGTGTGTAGACCCTGCGGATTCGAGAACTATGCAGACAGGAGCGAGACACCTCTACGGTCAATAACCAATAGCAGGACCTGGATGCCCATATTAGTTCCTACATATTCTACAAAGATCTTTATCGGTTGAACCTCTATGTCAATGATTCAGTTAATCCCGTATGATGTTCCCTTTGTTCTTCGGTATGTTACTTGTCCGAGATTCAATCATCGGTATCTCTATACCTAGGTCAATCTCGTTACCGGCAAGTCTCTTTACTTGTTCCATAATAGAAGATCCTGTGACTAACACATTAGTCACTTTGCTTGCAAGGCTTGTTGTGATGTTGTATTACCAAGTGGGCCCTTAGATACCTCTCTGTCACATGGAGTAACAAATCCCAGTCTTGATCCATGCCAACCCAACAGACACCCTCGGAGATACTTGTAGAGCACCTTTATAGTCACCTAGTTATGTTGCGACGTTTTATACACACAAGGTACTCCTCCGGCAAGGACGATTCTAAGGGGGGCGAGGGGGGTGGGCGAGACCCCCCCTAACGATCTCGTTCCCCTTAACAACGATTAGGTACCACCTATAATTTTGTTCGTACGCACATAAATTTGGTATGTCTTGCCCCCCATGTGATCCATCTGGCCGTTCCCATAGCGAGAGGCTAGAGCCCATGTGCGTGATTGTAGGCAGCAGGCCAATGGCCCTAATATGAGGAAAGAGAAAAGCCAAGAAAAACAGCCCACATGGAAGACAAGAGTCTGGAAGCAATACGCACGACCACGAGCGAGTCCACGAAGTACACACGGTCGTTTCGTTACCAATCTGCTCGTTCGTTGTTCCTCCGTTCCCGCGACTGAGATTCGAAAAACTTCGCTGCTGCCACCATTGGCTGCCTAGTAGATCGTCAATCCTCTCCATCCAATTTCTCCGTTCGCCGAGGAGGGGAGGCCTCCGTCCGACCATCCTCGACAGTCCGACTCCCAACATGTCGATCCGCAGACCGCAAGCGCATTCGGGTCGGCCACACACACATGGACGAGTGACCAGATGATCAATAAAAGGTCAGTTTATTTGCAGAATTGGATTAGTCTATCTTAGAATGTTACTCTAAGAATATAGACATTAGAAACTAATTAAAAATTCTTGTATTGTCCAACTATGTGTTTGTAGACATGAAGAGAAAGAGAGCTCAGTCAATTCATAATTTTCTCAAGTTAATTGAGTCAAGCTCTCAGCCATGTGAACATGATGCTATGATGTGAACATGATTTCTAACTTCCTCTTTCAATCTACAATTTATTTTGATGTGTGCCTTAAAAATAATAAAACAAGAAACTAGAACAATAAAAAAATCAGAAAAATTGACTATCAGATTATGGGTTTTTAAGCATGAAGTGGAAGAGTTCCGTTGAGAACATTTCCTAGCCAATTGAAACTACTAACCAATTTTGAAGAAATTTTTGAGTCATAATTTTCATTCAGATTAGTAGATATGCAAAGTTTATTCTTATTGCAGAACCGCTCACCTTGCGATGTTTGCTATGCTATATCCCTATGCGATTGTCTCTTCAATGACTATGATCGACTCTTCTAGTTCAAGCCCTTGCCCCCCTATTGCCATTTTCTGGCTCCATCCCTGTCCTCCGATGTCAGTGAGTTGCATGATCACATGGTCATAGGAACATATACTTGACATGCAGAAAACTATAGCAATAAACTGACACAATCAAATGCTATGTTTATAGTTTGGGTCTTGTCCATCACATCATTCCCCTAATGATGTGATCCGTTATCAAATGATATCTCATGTCTATGGCCAGGAAACCTTGACCATCTTTGATCAATGAACTAGTTAACTAGAGGCATACTAGGGACACTGTGTTGTCTATGTACCCACACATGTATTTGAGTTTCCAATCAATACAATTATAGCATGGATAATAAACGATTATCACGAACAAGGAAATATAATAATAACCAATTTATAATTGCCTCTAGGGCATATTTCCAACAGTCTCCCACTTGCACTAGAGTCAATAATCTATTTCACATCACCGTGATTTACATTGTGATGAATCTAACACCCAATGAGTTCTGGGGTTCGATCATGCTTTGCATGTGAGAGAGTTCTTTAGTTAATGGGTCTGCGACATTCAGATACGTGTGTACTTTGCAAATCTCTATGTCATACTGTAAACACTGCTACCACACTCCACTTGGAGCTATTCCAACTGGCTGCTCCACTATACGTATCCAGATTGCTACTCAGAGTCATCCAGATTGGTGTTAAAGCTTGAATCGACGTAACCTTTTATGACGAACTCTATATCACCTCAATAATCGAGAAATATTCCCTTAGTCCTCTAGTTACTAAGGATAATCTTGACCTCTTGTACCCCTTGACAGACTCATGGCAAGGCACACACAAGTGCGGTACACAACATGGCATACTATACAGAGCCTATGGATAATGCATAGGGGACGACCTTCGTCCTTTCTCTTTCTTCTACCTTGGTCGAGCCTTGAGTCTCACTCAACTCCACACCTTACAAATCAGGCAAGAACTCTTTCTTTGACTAATCCATTTTGAACTCTTTCAAATTCTTTTCAAGGCATGTACTCATTGAAAGTTTTATCAGACGTCTTGATCTACCTCTATAGATCAATACGCCCAATATTTAAGTAGCTTCATTCCAAGTTTTCCTTTGAAAAACTCCTTCACAAACAACCCTTTATGCTTTCCAGAAATTCTACATCATTTCCAATCAACAATATGTCATCCACATATAATTATCAGAAATTCTATAGTGCTCCCACTCACTTTATTGTAAATACAAGTTTCTCATAAACTTTATATAGACTAAAAAACTTTGATCACCTCATCAAAGCGTATATTCCAACTCCTAGATGCTTGCTCTAGTCCATAGAATGATCGCTAGAGCTTGCATATATTTTTAGTGTCCTTCGAACTGACAAAACCTTCTGGTTGTATCACATACAACTTTTCCTCATGAATACCGTTAAGGAAACGATGTTTTGACATCCATCTGCCAGATTTCATAATTGAAAAATGCATCAACTGCTAGCATAATTCCAACATACTTCAACATCACTACGGGTGAGAAAGTCTCATCGTAGTCAACTCCTTGAACTTGGCAGAAACTTCTTTGTGACAAGTTGATCTTTATAAATGGTGACATTCACCATCAGCGTCTGTCTTCATCTTAAAGGTCTATCCATGGTGATGAGGATCTACGAGAGGGAGAGTGGATCTACATACCCTTGTAGATCGCTAAGTGGAAGTGTTAAGAAACATGGTTGATGTAGTCGAACATCTTCGCGATCCAATCACGAGCCGCCCCACGATCTCATAAAGAGCCGTCCCACGATCCCATCATGTTCCTTCTGATCTAGCGCCGTACAGACGACACCTCCGCGTTCAACACACATACAGCTTGATGACACACTCTCCTTCTTGATCCAGCAAGAGGGGCGAAGTAGTAGATGAGTTCCAGCAGCACGACGATGTGGTGACGGTGGTGGTGAATAACAATCTCCGTAGGGCTTCGCCAAGCACAACAGAAACTATGACAGAGGATAAACTAGAGGGGCTGGGTTGCCGACACACGGCTTGGGGAATTATTGATGTGTTCCGGGTGCTAGCCCCGCCCCTTTATTTATATGTTCAGCCCTGGAGTCCAAACTTGGAGAAAAATCCTCCTCAAGGTCGGTTTGGCATGCAGGCAAGAGTCCTTCTTGGACTCGAGGACCAGACGCCAAGGTCCTCGGCGACTGGCCCCAGACGCCAGGGTCCCTGGCGTCTGGCCCTAGGCCTCTGCAAAACTCCTTTTACACATTCCTAAAGCCTCGTGAGCTTTACCCCTTGGCCCAAAAAACTATTCTTGTACCCTAAACATTTCGGGAAACATCCGAAACTCTTTCCGATGAATTCTGGAACCCTTTCGGAGACCAAACACTATTATCCCATATATCAATCTTTTCTTCCGGACTATTCCGGAGCTCCTCGCCAGGTCCGGGATCTCATCCGGGACTCCGAACAACTTTCGGTCACCAACATACCAACTCAACTATACTTGTATCGTCACCAAACATTAACTGTGTAGACCTTGCGGGTTCGAGAACTATGTAGACATGACCGAGACACCTCTACGGTCAATAACAAATAGCGGGACCTAGATGCCCATATTGGTTCCTACATATTCTACGAAGATCTTTATTGGTTGAACCTCTATGTCAAGGATTCAGTTAATCCTGTATGTTGTTCCCTTTGTTCTTCGGTATGTTACTTGCCCGAGATTCGATCATCAGTATCTCTATACCTAGTTCAATGTCGTTACTGGCAAGTCTCTTTACTCCTTCTGTAATACAAGATCATGTGACTAACACATTAGTCACTTTGCTTGCAAGGCTTGTTGTGATGTTGTATTACCGAGTGGGCCCTGAAATACCTCTCCGTCACACGAAATACAAATCCCAGTCTTGATCCATGCCAACGCAGTAGAAACCCTTGGACATACCTGTAGAGCACCTTTATACTCACCCAGTTACGTTGCGACGTTTGATACACACAAGGTACTCCTTCGGTGTCTGTGAGTTGCATGATCTCATGGTCATAAGAACATATACTTAACATGCAGAAAACTATAGCAATAAACTGACACGATCAAATGCTATGTTTATAGTTTGGGTCTTGTACATCACATCATTCTCCTAAGGATGTGATCCCGTTATCAAATGATATCTCATGTCTATGGCCAGGAAACCTTGACCTTCTTTGATCAACGAACTAGTTAACTAGAGGCATACTAGGGACACAGTGTTGTCTATGTACCAACACATGGATTTGAGTTTCCAATCAATACAATTATAGCATGGATAATAAATGATTATCACGAACAAGGAAATATAATAATAACCAATTTATTATTGCCTCTAGGGCATATTTCCAACAAGTAGTAGTAGTAACTTAGCAAGAACAATAAGTGGAAAACTCGTAAGCACTGGATCGGTGTATTCGTTGGATTATATTTATCATATAACAGTCATAACCTAGGGCGACACAGAATAGCTCCAATTCGTCAATGTAATGTAGGCATGTATTCCGTAAATAATCATAAATGCTTATGGGAAAAAAACTTGCATGTCATCTTTTGTCCTACACCCCCGAAGGCAGCGGGGTCCATAAGAAAACTAAGGGATATTAAGGCCTCCTTTTAATACAGAACTGGAACAAAGCACTAACACATGGTGAATACATGAACTCCTCAAACTACGGTCATCACCGGATAGTATCACAAATATTTTCACTATGGGGTTTACGGATCATAACACGTAATAGGTGCATACGACTAGGCAAGATCGGATCAAGACCATAGATATACTGGTGATAACATAAATGGTTCAGATCTTAAATCATGGCACTTGGGCCCTAGTGATAAGCATTAAGCATAGCAAAGTCATAGCAACATCAATCTTAAAACATAGTGGATACTAGGGATCAATCCCTAACAAAACAAATTTGATTACATGATGAATCTCATCCAACTCCTAACCGATCAACAAGTCTACTAAGGAATTACTCACTCCCAGCGGAGATCATCATGGAATTGGTGATGAAGGAGGGTTGATGATGACGAAAGACCCAAGATTCCCCTCTCCGAAGCCCTAAACGGACTCCAGATCTCGCCTCCCGATGAAGAACAGGAGGTGGCAGCGGCTCCGTGTCGTGAAACGCGATGGAACTTCCTCCCTGATTTTTCTCTCAAAAAATAGGATTTTATAGCGCTGGAATTAGGGTCAGGGCCCCCACGAGGTGAGCACCATCTACCAGGCCACGCCATGGGGGCTCACGTGCCCTGGTGGGTGTTACCCAGCCTTGCCCCCTTCTCTGGTGGTTTTTGGCTCCAATATTCCTCAAATATAGTAAAATAATTCTCCAAGAAGTTTTGCTCCATTGCGAGAACTTTATTCTCCACAAAAACAACACCATGGTAGTTCTACTGAAAACAACATCCAGATGGTTTGTTCCATTCAAATCATGCAAATTAGAATCCAAAACAAGAACAAAAGCGTTAGGAAAAGTAGATATGATGGAGACGTATCACCTCCCCCAAGCTTAAAATGTTGCTTGTCCCCAAGCAATTCATTTGACAAACTGAAAGTGAAAACGGAAAACTTTTACGAACTCTTTTGCTCTTGTTTACATACATATGCTTAAGTAGCACCCAGGTTTTCAACAAGGATTATGACTAACCATGTCAACAATAACTCTTAAGGATTATATTAACTCATATCAATGACACAAGCAACTAGCAAGCAATAATAAAATATCTCAAGTCCAAACATTTGTCAAAACAATCATGATATATAATATGACAATAGTGGTATCTCACTAGCCCTTTTCTGAGACCGCAAAACATAAATGCAGAGCACCTCCAAAGTTCAAGCAATGACTAAATATTGCAATTCATGGTAGAAAAGATCCAGTCATGATGCATCCAACATTCACTATAAACAATGCATGGGGATGACAATAGTGCTCTCAGATCTGACGCTTATATTAGAAGGTGATGACTCAACATAAAAGTAAATAGATAATCTCTTCTCATAGTGAAGCAGGGATTTGTAGAGGTGCCACACCTCATGGCTTAAATAAGAGATAAATATAATTCTGAGTGGTACACCCATCCTGTCAACATTACGATCAAGAGCTGTCAATATCTTTCATGTGAAACAAATTAGCGGCGGCTCCCAAGCTGTAAAATTTAAGTTGTACTCCCCCTCCACCAACAAACACACTCTACGCCGAACCGAATCCATAGGTACCGTCCAAACCAACAACATTCCTGGGGTAGTTTTGTTTAATTATTTGTATTTCTTTTTATTTCGGGACTGGGAATCCCTATTACCGCCCTTCTCATGCAAGGACGAGTGAATAAACACTCAACATGAGAATAACCCGCTTAACATGGAAGATACTGACCACCACATGTCGCTCCATGAGTGGTTTAGGCACACAAAACAAATATTCATTTGAAATTTTAGAGGTGGCACATGCAAATTTACTTGGAACGATAGGGTAGTGCCCCATATATGTAGATATGGTGGACTCATTTGGAATAACTTTGGTTTAAGGATTTTGCTGCACAAGCAGTATTCCCCGCTAAGTACATGTGAAGGCTAGCAAATAGATTTAGAAGCGGCCAGCTAGAGAGCGAAGACGGTCATAAACATGCATTATGAATAATAAACATTGAATGCTATCATGAGTAGGATATGGACACCATGAACATAAATATCATGAAGGCTATGTTGGTTTTGATTCAACTACATGTGTGAACATGTGCCAAGTCAAGCCACTTGAAACATTAAGAGGAAGAAACCATATCATCTAAGATAAATCATTATCCACTCCTAGCTACTCTAGCATGGCATGAGAAACTATAATATCTAATTATCAGTGCAAACATGTTTGATCATAATATGGTCAATCATGGATACTAGGTTAAATGTATTTACAAAAACAAAAACAAGTTGAGTTCATACCCGCTTCTCTCTGCCATAGTCAATTCATCAAATATCATCATTATTGCCTTTCACTTGCATGATCGAATGATAGGAAAATAATAAGAGTGCAAGAGTGTCATTGACTAAGCTGGAATCTGCAAACATTTTATTCAAAAGAAGAAGACAATGTAATATGGGCTCTTTGTTAGATCAACAGTAAAGCATTTGAGAGCCACTCAACATTTTCATCGCGGACTTATCCTTGGTATGACTCAATAAAAAGGAAGAGAATTTCAGAGAAACACACTAAAATATTTTTTGGATTTTTTAGTTTTTCTTGAAGAAAACAAATAAAATAAGGAAAAACAAAAACGAGAAAAACTATTTACATGGGAGAACTCCCAACAAGCAAAACAAGAAATGAAAAATCTTTTCGGGTTTTCTATTAATACTACAACTAACTAAAATAAAAAGGGAAACCGAAAAGAAGCAAGAACTATTTTTGGATTTTCTCAAAGTTTTTCAAACACACAAGAAGAAAGCAAGGAAATAAATCTAGCATGGATAATATAATGAAAACGTATGAACACCGACAACAGGGATGAAATGTGTGAACATGAATATAATGTCGGTGGAAACACGTATTCCCCCAATCTTAGGCTTTTTGCCTAGCTTGGTAATCACCATCCGTAGCCCGGATAGTAGTCTGAATTGATACCAGGCGGAGGTGGCACCCGAGCGTCCCACTCCTGGGGTTCCTCCTCGGCTGCTGCTAGACTATTCTGGTAGGCGGTGATGTCATCTAGCATAATTCTGTATTCCTTCCTAGCAATAGAATCAAACAAGGCAGGTGCAGGCAACGACATAACATCATGGGTTACGACGCTGAATACTAAATTTTATTGAATATTATGAAAGATATCAACTTCATCAATAAATTGGTGATCCAGCAACGACCTGTGATCTAGATAAACCTTGGGCAAAAGATAATCATGTGGGCGTATCTGAACTTTAAAATTAGTCGCTAAACGAGTAGCATAAATGCCACTGTGTATCTTGCCTTTACTCTTGTTAAGGTGTAGGCGTCGTGCAATAATATCCCCTCAGCTAAAAGTATGATTATTGTGTAATGCACAACATAATATGACAAGGTCAGGGGCACTGAGTGCACCAACCTTTTCCTTAGCAGTTAAACACTTTGTGATGAATAGAGCAAAGTGGTGCACAGAACGAAACTGCAAACTGGTAGAAGTGGATTTTGACACGCCTCTTTCATCACCCACTGTTAAAGTGAGGAGAAAGTCCTCAAACTCTATTTGTCTAGGCTCTCTTAATTCTCCGTCAGAAGGAATCAGACATATGTCACAAAAGTTGGCAAGTGATACCTTATAAGTTTCAACATAAAGATTAAACTACACCTCAGGAGGATTATTCTTACTTAGAAAATGAAAAATTTGCACAAAGGAATTTGTAAGGATGTGATGTTGGTCACACTCATCTCCGAGGAAGTTGATCAACCCATCATTTTCAAAACATTGTGCAAACTCTTGGTAGAATCCGTCCTCCTCCATAAAGGGATTATGTGGCCATTCGCACGGCCGCACTTCCGCTTTCCTTAGAGTGTTGAGGTCGCTGTCAGACAATTCCCAATGACTCCTTTAGCATTCTTCTTGGAGGAATACTTCCTAAAGAAATTCATCTTATTTCTACAAATAAATTTCTGAAAATTTTAGTCCACAAATTTTTTGTTAACTAAACTTAATAAGATTGATAGCAACTACTCATAAGGATGCCTAGAGACCATATCAATCATTCAAACTACTTAGAACTCTAAGAATTCGACATGCAAGATCATCTACAGCAACTCCAAGAGTAACTATATATTATGAAAATAAACCATTATATCAAAAACTAATTGGAGCAATGGGGGGAGTTACATACCAAGAAGCAATCCCCTAAAACAGTTTCGAAACAGGAGCTTTGAGCAAAGATATCGAAATCCACGGGTTTGTGAGCAAGAATATGAGAGAGGGAGTTGTGGTGAATTTTTTTCAGGATGTAGGAGACGACATGGGCTAAGGGAGTAAGTGAGGGGACCCACATGGGGCCCACCACACACCAGGGCGCGCCTAGGGTGGCTGGCACGCCCTGGTGTCTTGTGGGCACCAGGTGCACCCCGCCTCTGATGTTATTTGTACCACAAATTTAGAAATATTCAGAAAAAATCATGTTAAATTTTGAGGACATTCTGAGAACTTTTATTTTTGATTTATTTTTTATTGCATGAAGAAATAAGGAAACAAGATAAACATGGCATTTTATTTTATTTAAACTAAGAGAAATAGAAAACAAAAAGTTGGCACCGAGAGTTGTGTCTACTAAATTCATCAACTTCATACCTCTCAAAAATGATCCATTAATAAGGTTCATCAAGTCTTATTAATAACCACCTTCGATTAGCATGAAACCAAAGAACTTCCGTAAAACACTAAAGTACCTCAAAGGGGATATGCATATCCCCAACTATAGTTATATCATATTTATTTTTGGCAGTAGGTATTGGTAGGTGAAATCTTCCAATAGTGAGTGTCGGAGAATTTTCAATAACATTTACACCATTCACTTGGATTGCTTCTTCGGAAAGTGCATCGTATGCTCATTACCATTGATATGAAAAGTGACTTTGCTTTTATTGCAATCGATAATATCCCTTGTAGTATTGAAAAAGGGTCTACCAAGGATAATCAACATGTTGTCATCCTCGGGCATCTCAAGAATAACAAAGTCCATTAAGATAGTAACATTTGCAACAACAACGGGCACGTCCTCACAAATACCGATAGGTATGGCAGTTGATTTTCAGCCATTTGCAAAGATATTTGAGTCGGTGTGAGTTTATTCAAATAAAGTCTTATATATAAAGTGAAAGGCATAACACTAACACCAGCTCCCAAATCACACAAAGCAGTTTTGACATAACTTATTTTAACGAAGCAAGGTATAGTTGGTATTCCAGGATCTCCAAGTTTTTTAGGTACTCCATCCTTAAAAGAATAATTAGTATGCATGGTGGAGATTTAGACTTCAAGTATAGTTCTTTTATTAGTGATGATGTCTTTCATGTATTTAGCATAAGGAGGCATCTTTAAGACATCACTTAAGTGGGTACGCACAAACACTGGCCTAATTATAGCAAAGCGTTCAAATTCTTCATCATCTTTTTTCTTACATGGTTTAAGTGGAAAGGCATGGGTTTCTGAACCCATGGCTCTCTTTCTTTACCATGTTTTTGAGCCAAAAGTCTTTTTTATCATGTCATTTTTAGGTTGTGGGTCATCAAAATCAACAACATGTTCTATTTCTACATCATTATCTGGTTCTTTATCATTACTTGGTTGGGTATCCTCATGAACATCACTACCATTATCATATTCACTAGGTGGATGTTCATTACCAGATTGAGTTTCAGCATCATAAATAGAAACATCATTATTATCAAGAGGTTTTTCTATCTTAGGTTCATTATAAGCATGCAAAGTCCTATCATTTTTCTTTTCCTTTTTCTTCTAAGAAGGACTAGGTGTATCAGCATTAAATCCTTGAGAGTCTTGTTCAATTCTTTTAGGATGACCTTCAAGATAAAGAAGTTCTTGGATCATTCTACCTCCTCTAGTCACTACTCTAATAGCATGATCATTCATATTACTATTCATTTCATCAAGCAATTCTTTTTGAGATTTAGCAAGTTGTTCTAACTAGGTATGAACCATAGAGGCATGTTTTCCTACACATCTAACATCATTACTGATTCTAAATAACAAGTCACTCAAGCGGGCAAGCATATCAGAATTATATTTCAATTGTTTCAGAACATTTGCATTGAAGTGATCTTGTTTCTAATGTAGTTACCAAACTCATATAAGCATTGACTAGGATGTTTATTATAAGGAATGTCACCTTCATCAAACTTTAAAAAAGAATTTATCTCTACCACCTATGGAGGTGGTGGTGCGTTAATCCATGTATTTCTTCAATAGGTGGTAAATTCTTAACATCCTCAGCCTTAATACCTTTTTCCTTCATACAATTCTTTGCCTCATGCATATCTTCAGGACTGAGAAATAAGATACCCCTCTTCTTCGGAGTGGGTTCAAGTGGTGGCTCAGGGAGAGTCCAATCATCATAATTTTTCAATATATTATTCAATAGTTCCTCGGCTTGTTCAACAGTTTTTTCCTTGAAAACACAACCAACACACTATCTAGGAAGTCCCTAGAAGCATTAGTTAATCCATTGTAGAAGATATCAAGTATTTAATTTTTCTTAAGAGGATGATCAGGCAAAGCATTAAGCAATTGGAGAAGCCTCCCCCAAGCTTGTGGGAGACTCTCTTCTTCAATTTGCACAAAGTTAAATATTTCCTATAAGGCGGCTTGTTTCTTATGAGTAGGACAATATTTTTTAGAGAAGTAGTAAATCATATCTTGGGGACTATGCACACAACCAGGAGTAAGAGTATTGTACCATATCTTAGCATCATCCTTTGATGAGAAAGGAAATAATTTGAGAATATGATAGTAGTGAATCTTCTCATCGTAAGCAAATAGAGTGGCTATATCATTCAGCTTAGTAAGATGTGCTACCACAGTTTCGGTATCATAGCCATGAAAAGGATCGGATTCAACCAAAGTGATTAACTCTGGGTCGACAGAGAATTCATAATCCTCATAGGTAACAAAGATTGGTGAAGTAGCAAACTTACGATCACATTTCATTTTAGCATTCAAAGTCTTTTCTTTATACTTGCATAGTAGTTTCTTAAGATCATTTCTATGCTTACAAGAAAGAATCTATCTAGCTATTTCTCCATCCAAAGCATAACTTCAGGTCTTTTAGGCATTTCAAATCTAGGAGAGCTAGGCCAAATAGGTTTTTCATAATTATCAGTTTCAAAGTTCTCACCAGTTTTGGTAGTTTCATTAGTTTCAGTAATTTCATTATCTCTAGCTCTAGCAGTTTGTTCATCAAAAATTCACCTAGTGGCACATTATCATCAAGCATGGTACTAGCATCATCATAAGCATCATTCATAGCAGAAGTAGCATCATCAATGTCAGGATCAATAGCATGTGGTAGTGTTGCAAACTTACTCATAACCGAAGGTGAATAAGGAGCAAAGCTAGATGGAAATTCCTTACCTCCCCTCGTCGTACAGGAAAAAAAATCTTGGTTTTAGTATCCTTTGGGTTCTTCATAGTGATCAATTGGTATAAATCCCAAGTGACTCAACAAATACAGCTATGCTCCCTGGCAACGTCGCCAAAAAAGGTCTTGATAACCCACAAGTATAGGAGGTCGCAACAGTTTTCGAGGGTAGAGTATTCAACCATAATTTGTAGATTCGACACAAGGGGTGCCAAGGAATATTTGAGAGTATTAGCACTTGAGTTGTAAATTCAACCACATGTGGAGATTAAATATCTACACGAAAGTGATCAGTAGCACGATAATATGTAAGTTTGATAGCAGTAGTAACAGTAACAATAGCGATAACAGTAGTAGTAGTGATTTTCTAGAAAGTGCAACAGTGATAATAGTAGTAGTAACTTAGCAAGAAAAATATGTGGAAAACTCGTAGGCACTGGATCGGTGTATTTGTTGGATGATATTCATCATATAACAGTCATAACCTAGGGCGGCACAGAACTAGCGCCAGTTCGTCAATGTAATGTAGGCATGTATTCCGTAAATAGTCTTACGTGCTTATGGAAAATAACTTGCATGACATTTTTTGTCCTACCCTCCCATGGCAGCGGGGTCCATAAGGAAACAAAGGGATATTAAGGATTCCTTATAATAGAGAACCGGAACAAAGAATTAACACATGGTTAATACATGAACTCCTCAAACTACGGTCATCACCAGAAAATATCCCGATTATTGCCACCCCAGGGTTTACGGATCATAACACATAATCGGTCCATATGACTAGGCAAGATCGGATCAAGAACATAGATATAATGAAGATAACTTAGACAATTCAGATCTGAAATCATGGCACTCGGGCCCTAGTGACATGACGAATCTCATCCAACTCCGCGTCGACTAGCAAGCATACAAAGGAATTACTCACTCCCAGTGGGGACCATCATGGAATGGCGATGAAGGAGGGTTGATGGTGACAAAGACCAAAGATTCCCCTCTCCGAAGCCCGAAATGGACTCTAGATGTGGCCCTCCCTATGAAGAACAAGAGGTGGCGGTGGCTTCTTCTCGTGAAATGCGATGAAACTTTCCCTTTGATTTTTCTCTCCATATATAGTAATTTATAGCACCGAAATTAGGGTCAGGGCCCACGAGGTGAGCACCACCCACTAGGGCGCGCCAGGGGGGCTGGCGTGCCCTGGTGTCCTGTGCCCAGCCAGGCCATCTCCTTCGGTGGTTTTTGGATCCAGTATTTTCTATTCATCGTAAAATAAATCTCCAAAAAGTTTTGTTCAATTCCGAGAACTTTTATTTCTGCACAAAAACAACACCATGGTAGTTCTGCTGAAAAGAGCTTCAGTGCGGGTTAGTTTCATTCAAATCATACAAATTACAGTCCAAAACAAGAGCAAAAGTGTTAGGAAAAGTAGATATGACGGAGACGTATCAACTCCCCCAAGATTAAACCCTTGCTTGTCCTCGACAATTCAGTGGACAAACTGAAAGTGATAAAAAAAAACTTTTACGAACTCTTTTGTTCTTGTTTACATACATATGCTTAAGTAGCACCTAGGTTTTCAGCAAAGATTATGACTTACCATGTCGACAATAACTCTTAGAGTTATATTAACACATGTCAATGACATAAGAAACTAGCGATCAATAATTAAATATCTCAAATGCAAACACTTTGTCAAAACAATCATTATTTAATATGACAATAATGGTATCTCGCTAGCCCTTTCTGAGACCGCAAAACATAAATGCAGAGCACCTCCAAAGTTCAAGAAGCGACTATACATTGTAATTCATGGTAGAAAAGATCTAGTCATGATGCATCCAACATTCACTATACACAATGCATGATGATGATGATAGTGCTCTCAGATCTAGCGCTTATTTTAGAAGGTGATGACTCAACATAAAATTAAATAGATAGGCCCTACACAGAGGAAAGCAGGAATTAGCAGAGGTGCCAGAGCTCAAAGCTTAAATAAGAGATAGGTATAATTTTGGGAGGTACACCCTTCCTGGCAATGTTACGACCAAGAGCTATCAATATCTTCCGTGTTAAACAAATTAGCAACAGTTCCCAAGCGGTAAAATGAAATGTTTACTCCCCCTCCACCAATAAACACACTCCATGGGTAGCTGAATCCAAGGGTACCGTCGATACCAACAACATTCCTGGGGGGGTTTGTTTAATTATTTTCATTTCTTTTGATTTCGGGACTGGGAATTCCCATTACCGCCCCCTCGTGCAAGGATGGGTGAATAAACACTCATCATGAGAATAACCCGCTTAACATGGAAGATACTGACCACCCCCTGTCTCTTCATGAGTGGTCCAGGCACACAAAACAGATGTTCATTTGAAATTTTGGAGGTGGCACATGCAAATTTACTTGGAACGACAGGGTAATACCGCATATAGGTAGATATAGTGGACTCATTTAGTGTAACTTTGGTATAAGGATTTTGATGCACAAGTAGTGTTCCCGCTTTGTACAGGTGAAGGCTGATACGTCTCCAACGTATCTATAATTTTTGCTTGTTCCAAGCTGTTATATTATCAATCTTGGATGTTTTACAATCATTTTATAGCAAATTTATATCATTTATTGGGACTAACCTATGGACATAGTGCCAAAGTGCTAGTTGTTGTTTTTACTTGTTTTTTACTTCACAGAAAATCAGTAGCAAACAAAGCCCAAACGCTACGGGGATTTTTGGAGAATTTTGATTGACCAGAAGAGCCAAGATGGGCCAAACAAGCACCAGAGAAGGGGCCCAGGGTGGCCACCCTCCACTAGGGCGCACCAGAGGCCTCTAGCACGGCTTGGTGGAGGGTGGGCACCTCGGGAGTCCCCTCAACCGTCTATCAAGCCTATAAATTCTTAGAAATTCACAAAACCCTAGAGGAGTTGGTGAAAAACAATTCCATCCACCACAAGTTCTAGAACCTCGAGATCCAATCTAACACCATCATGGAGGGGTTCATGTTCATCATAGGTGCCTCTCTAATGATGCGTGAGTAGTCCACCATAGACATACGGGTCCATAGGTAGTATCTAGATGGTTCATTTCTCTCTATGATTCTCAATACAATGGACTCTTGGAGATCTATTTGATGTAATGACTTTTGTGGTGTGTTTGTTGGGACCCGATGAATTTTGAGTTCATGAGTAGTTTCTATTCATGAATTAGATTTCAGTCTTCTTTGATCTCTCATTTGCATGATTAATTATAGACTCGTATTTCTTCTTCGAATCTTTGGTTTAGTTAGGCCAACTAGATTGATTTTTCTTGCCATGGGAGGAGGTGCTTTGTGATGGGTTCGATCTTGCGGTGTTCTTTCCCAGTGATAGAAGGGGCAGCAAGACACACGTGTATCGTTGCCATTAAGGATAACAAGACGGGGTCTATTCCTACATGAATAGATCTTGTTTACATCATGTCACCGTTCTTATTGCATTACTCCATTTTCCCATGAACTTAATACACTAGATGCATGCTGGATAGCGGTCGATGTGCGGAGTTATAGAAGTAGATGTAGAATCGTTTCGGTCTAGTTGTCTTGGATGTGATGCCTATATAATGATCATTGCTTGGATATCATCATGATTATTTGATCTTCTATCAATTGCCCAACAGTAATTTGTTCACCCACCATGCGCTATACTCATGAGAGAAGCCACTAGTGAAATCTACGGCCACCGGGTCTACTTTTCCAACATATTGCTTTCCGATTTACTATTTGCATCTTTTGTTTTCAGATCTATTAATCCAAAAATGCAAAAATACCTTGTTGCACTTTATTTATTTATTTGAGTTTGTGCTCTTGCGAGATCTATCTGCCAAAACTATCATTACCTAACCTATCTTATTACTGTAGAGAGCTTGACAACCTCTCTTTTGTGTCAGGTTGCAAGTATTTGTTATTTGTGTGCAGGTGTTGTTTACGTGTGTGCATGATCTTCCTCTACAGATTGATGCCTTTGTTTCATAATTGAGGGAAATACTTACCCTCTTTGTGCTGCATCATCCCTTCCTCTTTGGGGAAATACCGACGCAGTCTCAAGCCACGTCAAAGGCTAGCAAATAGGTTGAGAAGCGGCCAGCTAGAGAGCACAGACGGTCATAAACATGCACTATGAATGAATATTGAATGCTACCATGAGTAGGATATGGACACAGTAAACATAAATATCATGAAGGCTGCGTTGGTTTTGATTCAACTACATGCGTGAACATGTGCCAAGTCAAGCCACTTGAAACATTAAGAGGAGGAAACCATATCATCATACTACATCACAACCATTTTAATGCATGTTGACATCCAAGATAAATCATTATCCACTCCTAGATACTTAAGCATGGCATGAACAACTATAATCTCTAATTGTCATTGCAAACATGTTTAATCATAATATGTTGAGTTATGGATACTAGGTTAAACATATTTACAAAAACAAGAACAAGTTGAGTTCACACCCACTTCTCTCTGCCACATTCCTTTTAAATATCGTTGTCTTCGTTTTCTCACGGCAGATGCCATGGGTAGGCTTATCGTAGGTGGTTGGGGCCGAAGGATGCCGATGGGCTCCGGGTGCGAGATTGGGCACAAGCGGGGGTGACACATGATGTACCCAGGTTCAGGGCCCTCCGTGGGACGTAATACCCCTAGTCCTGCTAGGTCTAGTTGGATGGATAGTTGTGTTTACAAGGGTGCTCCTGGAGCTGTGTCTAGAGGAGGAAGAAGGAGCAGCCGACTCGTCCTCCTCCGTTGCTAGTGATGGTATGAGAGGAAAGCTCTATGTGGGTGTATACGAATGATCGTCCGTCCTCATTGCATGGGGGCTCGGGGGGTTTTATAGGCCAACCCCCCGGCTCTATAATATGTTCTAAAGTACAGGGGTGGGGGGACCCGGCTGGCAGTCTCTCCGGCTGGCCAAGGGGTCCCTCCCTTCATGTCGTCACGTTGTTTGTAGGGCCCACCGACTGAGCGGTCCCGTCTCCCGCTGGGGCGGGCCAGTCAGTTCTGCGATTGGCCCTTGCCCACCTGCCACGGCACGGGTCGCCCGGGAGGCGTCGTCTAGCACCAGCCGGCCGAAGTCTCCAGTACGGCCGACTGCACTGTAGCCACGCGAGGGCAGGTAATCGAGTGGGCGAGGGCGTGCCGGCACTATTTCCCCGCCCGGTCGCGCTCTCCAAGGTCAGCGGCTTGGATGGCCAGACTGTAGCAATTCGCCCCAGTGCGTCAGCGGCCACTGTGGCCACAGGACCGCCCATCATGGCGGTCACACCTTGTTGTCGTACCCGGGCCCAGGGGGATGGGACATCGCACGTCCGCCCTTGGGTCAACGGAGGAGGTGGCCCAGAAGGCAGCCGACCGCGCCCATTCGGCTGGTGATCGAGCCGGTTGCACGACCATCCGCCCGTGTTGCCAGCTGGCAGCACATCGAGCCAGCCGTCCTCCAGCCGGTCATGGACAGCCGGCCACGTAGTTTTTCTTTGAAGTGGAAGGGGGGAACCCCGTTGCTTTGGCCTACCTAGGGGTGATAACCCCGTCAGTAGTCCCCGAAGACGATGGGGGCCCGCGTCCGGCAGACGAAGGGGAGCCGGCGGCTTCCCCTAGTGGTACCCGCCTCCGGCGTGAAGTCGAAAGGGCAGCCGGGTCGGCCGTTGGACCCGATGCCTCGGGTACCGGCGCGTCGCCCTAAGACCCACGCCGACCCGCCGCGCGCCACGTGGCAAGTAATGATGCAGCGGGCCCCACGCACGTGGGGGAGATGGGGCGTCGGCCTGGGCCTAGCCCGCTAGGCCCCAGACATAGCCTAGTAGGCCTCGGGGCGTAGCTTGGGGCGCACACTGGAATCCTCTGCGCCTCGAAGCGGCCGTTACGATCCGGGGCCACCCACGAGCACGGAGTTTCCGGGGGAGTGGGCGCAATTAATCCCATGTCCCCCGGTCGTGGCCTCCCCAATAAAAGGGGACGAAGGACAGGGGGCGGAGATACCCGCATCCCTGTCGCCCCCATGTTGCCCCGCCTTCTTGCCTTCTTAGTCCTCCTCGCCCTCTTGCGCAATCCCACGCTCGAGCCTGCAACCGCGCCTGCATGCCGACCCGCTGCTGTAATGGCCGACGGACACGGAGGGAGCTGGGCTGACACCGTCGTCGTCGAAGGAGACATTGGGGAGCTCCGCCGCGTGCAATGCTACCACCGGCGGAGCAGGTGGTCGCACACGCAACCTGGCGACGAGGTGGCGCCGGCACCGCAGCCAGGGGAACACGTCGTGTTCCCCTCGCACTTCACACGTGGCTTCGGGCTCACTGTAAGCCACTTCTTCCACCTACTCCTCGACACCTTCGACCTCCAGCCGCATCACCTTGGCCCCAACACGATCTTGTACCTTGCCGCGTTCGTGACACTGTGCGAGGGATATCTCGGGGTTCTTCCTTTTCTCGAGCTCTTCAACGCCCTCTTCTATCTCAAGCCATTGAAGAGCAGCACCTGCGAGGGCATGGTGGTGTGCTGCCACGGCACCGCGCGCTTCCCTCCACTTTCTCTCATCGACTCCGTCAAGGGGTGGCACCAGACGTTCTTCTACATGAAGAACGCCGACCCAGGCTTGGATTTCATCCTTCGGCCGCCGTTCGTCGATGCGTAGTCCACCCAGGTGAACTGGCAGGGAACCTCCCCGCGTGGCATGGCTCTGGTGGAGCTCGGCTGGCTCGCGCAGCTGAAGAGCCCCGAGGGGTTGGTCGCTGCCGATCTGGTGGCAGCCTTCATCTCGCGTCGGGTGTTGCCTCTCCAGATGAGACCGCACCGGATCTGCGATATGTCCGGCCGCCGCGACCCCTGACGGTTGTCCACCATCGAACTGACACCGGCTCAAGTGGCGAAGCAGGTGAACGCCCTTACGATGTTCAACCTGAAGCCCGAGTCATGGTCCTTCGGCATGGAGCCGTACGACCGCATCAACCGTCCCCTGGTAAGTCTTTTGATGAGACGGTCTTTCTTCATTTGATTCTTTCCAACTTGCAGTCGGCTACGGACCTCACTTTGCCGTGCTGACCGCAGCTGTTGTTGCGACAGAACACGTCGGACGGCCCACACCCCCAGATCTTTGAGGCGGAGCGCGAACACTCCGACTCCAAAGACTACGAGCGGTCAAGCCCGCCGGAGGAGGGGGTGGACTCCTCGGGAGGAGTCGATGAGCCGGCGGACCCACGAGCCAGCGACCCCAGTGGAGCCGATGGATCCGACGCAGCCGGGGAGCCTAGCGGAGCGGGTGAGTTCCTTCTTGCCCCCATGATCAGGGACTGGACGGACGACGACGACGACGACGATGACGATGATGAGGTAATTTTTCTGAATGAGCCACCTCCCTTGACGCGTCAGGGTCGGCGGAGCAAGGAGCGGCCGACACAAGCCCCGGTAGCCGGAGCTGTCGGCCGGGCGAAGAGGCCGGGCTCAGGAGGGGCAGGCAACCCCGCCACCAGTCCCTAAGCGGGTAAAGGTGATGGCGCGGAAGACGCCGGTGCGCGCCAAGCGGGCCTTGCCCCTCGTCATCGGGTAAGTCTCTTTTTTTGTCTTGCGTGTGTTTTCTTTTGGGTCGCGAGCTGGTGGGTGACCGGCCTTCATGCGCTGCAGGGACCCCATCGAGCTTCACAAGGGGGAGCCGGTGGGGGACCCGACGGATGCCGCCAGCCGGCTGGCCCGCGAGCTCCGCTCCACCCGCGGAGCTGCGAGCCTCAAAGTCCGAAACGCGGGGCGGGGCCTCGCATTCCGGGACTTCGAGCGGCGGGCGGAGGAGGAGGTCCGTGGATCCCGCGCGGGCGTCGGACTCAACGGTGGAATATACCCATTTGTCGAGGCCTTCATCGAGCGAGCCGGCCCGCTTGCGCCTCCGTCCGCGGAGGAGGCGGCCCAAGCGATGGCAGCGGCAGCGTAGCCGGCTCCTAAGGCGACCCGGTCGGAGGTGCCGGATGTGACATCGCCCGCGGCCGAGCCGGCCCGGGTCAACGTGCCGGAAGCCCCGGTGGCCCCAAAGGCGGCATCAGTGGCGGCGCCGGAGGTGGCTGACATGGAGGTGGAGGCGCGCTCCGTCGCGATCATCACGCCGGAGCGGCAGGGAGCAGAGACGGTGATGGCGTCGGGCGGAGGGCCGGCAGGGGGCGACACCCGGACCCTCGCCGTTATTGACCTGCCGCCGGCGGATGGTACTGTGGCGAGCTCGGGCGGCAATGGTGGCCGCGCCCGGAGGACCTTGCAGACCATGCTGGAGGTGCTCCGGGCTGGCATGCGCTGGCGGGCGTGACAGCCCTACCGGCTCCCTAGGCGGGCGGCCTGGTCCCCTCGTTCGGGGACTTGGGGAGCATCCTGGACCGGTGACGGAAGGATCTGGCCCGGTTCCCGGAGGCGACAGACGCCACCCTGCAGCGTGCGGAGGTAAGCACTTTTGCCCTTGTCTTAGATTTTTCAGTGGGAGCGCGCAAGCGCACCCACTAGGTGTAGACCCCGAGATGCGGGCCGGCTGACCGGCTGACAGGCAGCCGGGCCGGATCTCTTTTGAGCATGTCTTGATTTTTGGCTCTACGTGACAGGAGGGGAACTCCTTGCGGCAGAAGTTGTTTGAGGAGGCGGTCGCCATCCACGATCGCGGCAAGCACAGCTTGTACCGCCTGGAGGAGGAGCTTGAGTGCATGCAAGGTAAGTTGAGTTTCGCGGGGGGGGGGGGGTATGCAGCCCTCGAGAGACGGTTGATGTCTGCCTTGTCTTGCTGGTGGCCTGACCGCCCTCCGGGACGAGAAGACCAGGCTCATCTCCGAGCGGTACCGGCTGGCGCAGGATGTCTAGGTGGCCACGCAGGAGAAAGACCGGCTGGCCGCGCTGCTGGTGGACGGGGAGGCGGCGCAAGACCGCCTTGGCGAAGGAGGTGGCGGCCAAGGAGACGACTGTCAAGGAGGCGGCTGACGCCACCCGGAGGACCACCGGCCTCCAAGACGAGGTGACCCGCCTCGAGAGGTCGCTCGAGGAGGTTAGGGGCTCCCTTGCCGCATCGGAGGCGGTGCTGGTGTCGGAGCGGAAGGCGGCGCTCAACTTCTCCATCGGGGTGGACGACGCCATCGAAGGTAAGTGTTTGTTTTTCCCTTCTCCAGCCGGTTGCTTTTTTCTTTGGTGGTTCTTGTGTTTGATTTGCCTTTCTTCCCTCTTCTTCCCCTTTCTTCCAGGGTGTTTCCCGGAAACTTAGCGCCGCGCTGAGCGCGCTGTCGAGGAGCATCGGGAATACCTTCGGGAGCGCGGGCGCTCCATCGAGGAGGACGTTGCATGGGATGTGGATGAGCTTAGGGACGCCATCGAGTATCGGTAGACCCACCTCGAGTGGAGCGTGGAGCGGCTGAAGATGACCGGGAAAGAGATCATCGTCGCTCTGTGGCCGGGCCGCAGGGGAGCTCCGACGAACCACGTGGCCTTATGGCTGGAGCAGGGCGTGACTCGGCTCGAGGCTTGGAAGGCATCGGCAGCTCGAGCTGGCGCGCAGATGGCGCTCTGGTTCGTCATGTCATGGTACCGCGGCGTGGACTTGGGCCGGCTGGCCACCATGCGGGACAAGCCGGTTGAGGAGCGGGAGGCCCATGAGCTGGCCCTTGTCTGCCGGGCCAGCAAGCTCGCGTCGTACGTCGATGCAGACGAGTTCCTGCCGGCCCTTCGCGAGGACGATGAGCCGGTGCCTGAAGACTCCTTCGGCATCCCCCAAGGCCTAGCGGATGAGGAGGTTCTCGACGAGAGCACCAACTCGAGCAGCGAGACAGCCAGAACTGCGGAGGCCGCCTCGATGGCCAAGGAGGCCGACCCGAGGCCACGACCACCTCCGAGGCGAGAGTCGAGCCGCCTAGCGACGCGCCGGCTGGCGACGCGCTGGTGGCCTAAGCCCCCGGGCGCCTTTATCTTTTTTTCTTTCCTGCAAGTTAGGCTCGAGTCCACCCACTGGGGGTGTTATGTAATGAACCGTGCTGGTCGTGGGCCACTTTTTTCTTAACTCTTGCATTGTGAATATTTGTGTTTGCCTTATTGCTCGTACCAACTCGTCCTTATCCTTTTTTGCCCTCTTGGTTCTTTTCAATCCCTCCCCCCCGTTTTCCCCTTTGGTTTCAACCCCGCCAGCCCGATAGCCAAGAGTTGGTGTGTAGCTGGGTCGGGGTGTTCGCCTTGAGGGAGCCAGTTCGGAACTTAGGAACCGCGAGCGCCTTTCGGGATAAGTAGAGTGGCAAAGGTGAGGCGGTGGTCTGGCTGAGCCTAGCCGGCATCTCCTTTCGATTAATCTTTCGTGTGAGCTAAGCCTTGCTGCCCCGGAGCCCCGTTAGCAGGATAGCCGAGAGCCAGATCTGTAGCTGGGAGGGGTGGGAGGGTTTGCTCGGCTCACACTACTTAGCCAATTTTCGAGAAAAGCGACCTAGGACCAGCCGGTGAGCCCCCGGGCCCGGGATCCGGGCTGGGGAGCCAGTGAGCAAGGAAACCTTTGAAGGAAGCGAAACGGGGCGTGCCCCAAGAGCCGCCCTGGGGCACCCATTGAATTCATAAGCCCAAAAATGGTAGGGATACATACATACATTGGTGTTTTCAGCAGTAAAACGGGCGGAGGAGCGCCGCATTCCATGGGCGCTTCGTCTCCTCGCCGGAGGCATCTCTTTTGTGCTTCTGCGGTTTTTGGGCGTCTATTAGGCAGTATGCATTGTTGTGCAGCGCCTTGCTGATGATGAACGGGCCCTCCCATGGGGAGGACAGCTTGTGTTGTTCGGTTGTCCGCTGGATCTGCCTGAGGACCAGGTCCCCTTCGGGAAAGGAGAGTGGCCAGATCCGTTTATTGTTGTAGTGTCGGAGCTTCTGCTGGTAGATTGCCGTCCGGCTCAAGGCCAGTTCACGAGATTCCTCGAGTACGTTGACGCCGTCTTCTCTTGCGTCCTTTACGTCCTTCCCTGTGTATAGGGTGACCCGAGGCGAGTCAAACTCGATGTCGGTGGGGATGATCGCCTCGGACCCATACGCAAGGAAGAAGGGAGTGTAGCCGGTTGATCGGTTGGGGGTGGTCCTGAGACTCCAAAGGACGGCCGGCAGCTCGTCGATCCAGCAGCCGACTGACCTTACTAACGGCGTCACGAGCCGGGGCTTGATGCCGGACAGGATGAGGCCGTTTGCCCTCCCGACCTGGCCGTTTGACTGCGGATGAGCGATGGAGGCCAGGTCGAGCCGGATTCCTTGCTTGGAGCAGTAACGCGCGAGCGTGCCCTTGGCGAAGTTTGTGCCGTTGTCGGTGATGATGCTGTGGGGATACCGTAGCGAATTGTGATGTGGTCGATGAACCGGACGGCCATGGTGCCATCCAGCTTTTTGATCGATCGTGCCTCGATCCACTTGGTGAATTTGTCGACGACCACTAGTAAGAGCGTCATGCCGCCTCGTGAGGTCTTGAAGGGGCCTACAATGTCCAGCCCCCAGATGGCAAAGGGCCACGAGAGGAGGATTGTTTGGAGGGCTGAGGCCGGTAGGTGGCTCTGTGTGCTGAAACGTTGACAGCCCTCTCACCCGTCGACCAATTTCTTTGTCGCCTCGAGAGCAGTGGGTCAATAGAAACCGTGGCGGAAGGCCTTGGCCACCAGGGTCCTGGATGCGGCATGATGCCCGCACTTGCCCTGGTGGATGTCGAGGAGGATCTCTAGACCCTTCTTAGGCTCGACGCATCGCTGGAAGACGCCGGTGGTGCTGCGATGGATGAGCTCGTTGTTGATGATGCTGTACACTGAGGCCCGGCACTGAATTTGCCTCGCCAAGGCCTCGTCCGGGGGGAGCTCGCTGCGTAAAAGGAACGCCATGATAGGTTGGGCCCATGAGGGGGCCGAGACAGGGGCTGGCTCGGGAGCCCCCGGGACTGGATGATCAGCCCCCGGGACCGGCTCGCCAGCCCCCGGGGCCAGCTCACCAGTCCTCGAGGTGAGCTAGTAGATTGTGATCATGACGGCCGCGTCATTGGGGTCGGCCGTCTCGGACGCAGCCGGCTCAATTCGCGTCGGCAGGGCAACCAAGGTTGCGGGAGCCGGTGCTGAAGACGCCGAATGGACAGCCGAAGCCACCGACGGTCCGGCAGCGTCTGCCGGCATGAGGATCGACTCCGATTCTAGGGGAGGCTTGATCGATGGCTTGAGCAGCTGCTCGAGGGAGACGCCGGTTGGGATGGCCTGTCGGGTGGAGCCGATCTTTGCTAGCGTGTCGGTCGCCTCATTGTCCGCCCATGGGACGTGGTGAAACTCGCAACCCTCAAAAGAGTCGGTGAGCTGTTGTACGAGGAAGCGGTAGCTGGCCATGCTGGCATCCCTGGCGTCCCATTCGCCAGAGACTTGCTGCACCACGACGTCGGAGTCCCCGAAGCATAGGATGCGCCTGATGTCAATCTCCTTGGTGAGCCGGAGGCCATGAACGATGGCCTCGTACTCGGCCACATTGTTGGAGGCGGCGAAGTGGATCTGGACGGCGTACTTGAGCTGGTCACCTTTCGAGGAGGAGAGAACTATGCCGGCACCCAGGCTGGTCCTCATTTTCGAGCCGTCGAAATGCATACGCCAATACGTGGAGTGTGGGGGAGGCGGTATGAACTCCGTCTCCACCCAGTCGACGAGGAAGTCATCCAACGCCTATGACTTGATGGCATTTCTTGGCTCGTACCGGATCTCATGATCGGCGAGGGAGATGACCCATTTGGCGATCCGGCCGGTGGAATCCCGGCCGCTCATGATCTTGCTGAGCGGGGCCGTGCTCACCATGGTAATGGTATGCTCCTGGAAGTATTGCTTGACCTTCTTGGCGGCGAAGTACATGCCCTAGCACATCTTCTGGTAGTGGGGGTAGTTCTGCTTGGATGCAGAGAGGATCTCGCTGAGGTAGTAGACGGGCCCTGGACCGGTCGCGACTTGCCCTCCTCTGGCCGCTTGACCATCAGGATGACTCTAATGACGCAGGTGGTCGCCGTGATGTAGGCGAGCAGTGGTTCCTTCTCAGTCGGCGCATCCAGGATGGGCATGTGGGTGAGAGCCTTCTTGAGGCCGTGGAAGGCCTCGTTTGCCTCGTCGGGCCCATCGAACACGCATGGTTTCTTGGTGTGACCTGACTCGATCAAAGTCGTCTTGCGAAGGAGCCCGTAGAGGGGCAGTGCCTTCTCCCCCAACCGGCTGATGAACCGGCTAAGCGAGGCAAGGTAGCGAGTGAACTTCTGGACGTCACGGAGTTGGGTCGGCTTGGGCATGCGCTTGATCGCGCTGATTTTATCGGGATTCGCTTCGATGCCGCAAGCGGACACGAAGAAACCCAGGAGTTGGCCGGCTGGGACACCGAAGACACACTTCTCCGGGTTGAGCTTGATCTTGTACCCGCACAGGTTCGTGAAGGTCTCCCGGAGATCGTCGAGGAGGCTGAAGTGCTTCTTGGTTTTGACGATGATGTCATCGACATAGACATGGACGTTCCTGCCTATCTGAGGCAGGAGGCACTTCTGCATGCACTACTAGAAGGTGGCGCATGCGTTCTTCAGGCCGAAGGATATGGTGATGTAGCAGTAGGCCCCAAAGGGCGTGATGAAGGAGGTCTTGAGCCGGTCTTCTGGGTCCAGCTTGATCTAGTGGTAGCCGGAGTAGGCGTCCAAGAAGGACAGCAAGTCGCGGCCGGCCGTGGAGTCTATGACTTGATCGATCCGCGTTAGGGCGAATGGGTCCTTGGGGCACGCCTTGTTCGGGCTAGTGTAGTCGATGCACATGCGCCAGGTCTTGTTCTTCTTCAGCACTACGACTGGGTTGGCCAGCCAGTCCGGGTGGAAAACTTCCATGATGAACCCGGCTGTGAGCAGCCGGGCAATCTCTTCTCCTATGGTACGCCGCTTCTCATCAGAGAAGCGGCGCAAGGGTTGCTTGACCGGCTTGACGTCCAGCCGGACGTGTAGCTTGTGCTCGGCGAACTTCCTCGGAACACCCGGCATGTCCTTGGGGGACCATGCGAAGATGTCCTGATTCTCACGGAGGAAGTCGATGAGCTCGCCTTCCTATTTGTTGTCGAGGCGGGAGCCGATGGTGACGCACTGAGCCGGGTTGGCCGGGTCGAGCAGGATTTGCTTGGTGTCCTTGGACGGCTGGAAGTAGGCCTCGCTGCTGGACTGTGAGGGGGGAGCCAACACGGTTGGCTGGCTAGTGGAAAGGGCCATGAGCCAGTCGAGCTCCCGCTTCTCCTCGGTGATTTCCAGGGCCTCGGCGAGCCGGCTGCCGTCTCGAGCGCACTCGATTAACATCTTGGAGTCGCCCATGATGGTGATGATTCCCTTGGGGCCCGGCATCTTGAGCTTGAGGTTGGCGTAATGGGGGACCGCCATGGATTTGACAAGGGTCGGCTGGCCCAGCAGCGCGTGGTAGGGGCTCGCGAGGTCCATGACCTCGAACAGTACTAGCTCGCGGCAAAAGTGGCCTGGTCCACCGAAGAGGACGTCGAGCGTCATCTTGCCAATAGGGAAGCAGGACTTTCTAGGCACGATGCCATGGAAAACCGTCCGGCTCGCCTGTAGGTCTTCTATCCTTAGCCCCAGCTTGTGCATCGTGTCGTGGTACATGATGTTGATGCTGCTACCACCATCGACCAGCACCCGTGAGAAGCGGTAGGTGCGCTTCTCGGTGGCGATGGTGGGGTCGAGGACCAGGGCGTAGCTGCCCGGATTTGGCATTACGGCAGGATGATCCACCCGGCTCCAGGTGACCGGCTTCTTCGACCAGTGCATGAACTGGGGAGTTGTCGGCATGGTGACGTTCACCTCATGGTGGAGCCGGCGCTGAGCATGTTTGCTCGTTTCTTCACTGGTGAAGACGACATAGCAGTCGTCTTGGTTGGGGAACTGGTCGATCAGACGACCGTCATTCTGGGCCGGAGCCGGAGCCGGCACCGGGGCGGCAGCTTGCGCTAGGGCCGGCATGCGGGCAGGCGGCGCGGGAGGAGCCGGAAGGCTGCCCCCCGAGCCAATCATTGCAAGAAGCTGCATTGCCGGAGCATGTGCATAGAGAGTTTGGCCCCTGAGTGGTTCTTGTAGGGGAGGTCAAGCATCTGCTCGAAGGTGAGCTTCGGCTGCCAGGCAGCCTTGCCAGTGCAATGGCGCTGACTGGAAGGCTGGGCAGCCGACTCCTGCTCCTCAATAGTGTTGACCTGCCAGCTCCCGTAGCGGGGATCCGGCTGGTCATTCTTGCGCTTGTTGTTCTGCGGCTACCGATTGTCAGTAGCTGGCCGAGACGTTGCTGGTGTTGTCGTTGCCTTGGCGGGCGGGGTCGTCTTGACCCGGATGGCTGAATCAGCCGTGGCGTATTTGTCCGCCTTGGTCATGAGCTTGGCAAGCGTGGCCGGCTCGGAGCACAGGAGCTTGTGCTTGAGGGGAGTGCCATTTCGATAGCCTTCGATGAGTACTGCACGGCTTGCACCTCGTGCACCCCCTCGCAAGAGTTGTAGAGCTCAGTCCACAGCGTGAGGTAGTCGCGAAGGGACTTGTCCTGCCCCTGAACGCACATGGCGAGTTCACGGGGGCGGCCGGGCCGCTTGTAGGTGCCGGTGAAGTTGCAGACAAAGGCCTCCTCGAAGTACGTCTAGGTGTTGATGTTGTCGGCCGCCAGGCTGTTGAGCTAGGTGCGGGCCGAGCCGATCAACATGAGGGGGCATAGCGAACGGCCACACGCTTGTTTCCCCTGGTGATGTCGAGCGCGGTGGTGTAGTCGATCAACCAGTCCTCGGGCTTGGCGGCCCCGTGATACTTAGGGGCGTCTCGGGGGAGAGTGAAGCCAATTGGGAACAGCTCATTGCGGATATGGGGGCCAAAACAGGCTAGGCCGATCGATCCCTCCTCTTCGAGGAGGGCCGACTAGGCAAGGTGGTCGATGTGGTTGCAGGCATCGTTCTCGCTGCGAGGGACGCGCGGCCCAATCCGGGCCGAGATCTCGGGGCGGATGATGGGCGGAACCGACCGTTCCGACTCGCACCGTGGGGGTGGCGTGTGCCCACAGCTCCGCCGGCTGCCGGCGCTTCTTGGTGGCGGTTGCTGCGAGGTGGGTTGTTGGTGCGCCGGCTGCTAACAGCCGGTTGTTCACTCCCCGGCAGCTGAGAGGGCTGGGGGTTGTTTGTTTCGGCCCAGCGGCCAGAGGCGCGAGGGGATGAGGAGTGCTGAGCCAGCTGACGGCCTGCAGTCCCCGTGCCCTCGCGCTTGAGCCGGGGGCTTCGGGAGGCGGCGCCGCCCGACGCGAGCAGATGCTGTTGCGCGTCAGCAGCGTCAAATGAGATCCTCGATGTGACGCTCGTGGGCGGCACGTTCTTCACCCTCCAAGGTAGCCAAGTCCTTGTAGGCTACCTTGAGGGCCCGCAGGTTGGCTGCGGGGGTGTCGTAGACGGGCATCTTGCCGCCTAAGATTTCGGCGACCACGCGGCCGCGTTCACACATAGCCCCACGCCGGCTGGGCTCGGTGCTAGCCGGGGTGAGACCGTAGGTGGAAGCGTATTCTTGCTGGGCAGCCTCCATGCAGCGTCGCGTGGCCGCGAGGGCGATGGCGTCCTCGAACAGGACGCCGCGAGCCGCCTCGAGGTCAGCCACGACGATGTCGGGGTTTGCCGTCGGGGCAATAGGGGTGCTCAAGCCCCGGAGGGCCGCACCGAGCGGGTCGGAAGTGCCGACGTAGGCCGTGGCGGCATCAGCCCCGACCCTCACACGTCCGTAGGAGGTGGAGGAGATGATGGCCATTGCCCCCACGTGATCGTGGGAGTTGCTGGACTGGGTCGCAGCAAGTGCACCCATGGCCGTGGGCGGATCGGCGCAGACGAGCAACTGCCCGGGGTACTCGTCCACGGTCGGAGCCTCGGCGAGGTTGTGCCTGCCGAAGCGCTCGGTGAGCGTGTCGATGTTGGCCGCGAGGCCGACGGGGTCGCTCACAGGGCGTGCCGGAGCAAGACCCATGAGCCCGGGATTTTGCCTGGACGTGCAGCGGCGGCGGGGGATGGCGAGGGGTCCTGCTCGGAGCATGAATCCGACCGGTGCCGCGTACGGCCCCACGATGGGCGCCAACTGTCGTCGTTATCTCACGACAGATGCCATGTGTAGGATTATCGTAGATGGTTGGGGCCGAAGGACGCCGATGGGCTCCGGGTGCGAGATTGGGCACAAGCGGTGGTGACACACGATGTACCCAGGTTCAGGGCCCTCCGTGGGAGGTAATACCCCTAGTCCTGCTAGGTCTAGTTGGATGGATAGTTGTGTTTACAAGGGTGCTCCAGGAGCTGTGTCTAGAGGAGGAAGAAGGAACAGCCGACTCGTCATCCTTTGTTGCTAGTGATGGTATGAGAGGAAAGTTCTATGTGGGTGTATATGAATGATTGTCCGTCCCCGTTGCATGGGGGGCTCGGGGGGTTTTATAGGCCAACCCCCCAGCTCTATAATATGTTCTAAAGTATAGGGGTGGGAGGACCCGGCTCACAGTCTCTCCGACTGGCCAGGGGGGCCCGCCCTTCGTGTCATCTCGTCGTTTCTAGGGCCCACCGGCTGAGCGGTCCCGTCTCCCGCCGGGGCCTGCTAGCCGGTTCTGCGATTGGCCCTTGCCCACCTGCCGCGACACGGGTCGCCCGGGAGGCGTCGTCTAGCGCCAACCGGCCGAAGTCTCCAGTACGTTCGGCTGCACTGTAGCCATGCCGGGGCAGGTAATCCAGTGGGTGAGGGCGTGTCGACACTGTTTCCCCACCCGGTTGCGCTCGCCAAGATCAGCGGCCTAGACGGTCGGACTATAGCCATGCGCCCCAGTGCGTCAGCAGCCACTGTGGCCACAAGACCGCCCGTCGTGGCGGTCACATCTTGTCGTTGTACCCGCACCCAGGGGGATGTGACATCATACATCCGCCCTTGGGTCGACGGAGGAGGCGGCCCGGAAGGCAGCCGGCTGCGCCCAGTCGGCTGGTGATCGAGTCGATTGCACAACCAGTCGCCCGTGTCGCCAGCCGGCAGCACATCGAGTAGGCCGTCCTCCAGCCGGTCATGGACAGTCGGCCACGTAGTTTTTCTTCAAAGCGGAAGGGGGGAACGCCGTTGCTTTGGCCTACCTAGGGGTGATAACCCCATCAATCATCATTATTTCCTTTCACTTGCACTATCGAATGAAAATAATAATAGTGCAAGAGTGTCGTGGACTAAGCCGGAATCTGCAAACATTTTTTCAAGAGGAGTATACAAAGTAATATGGGTTCTTTGTTAGATCAACAATGGTGCATATGAGAGGCACTCAACATTTTCATCGTGGTCTTCTCCTTGGTATGACTCAATAAAAGGGAAAAGAATTTCAGAGAAACCCATTGACATATTTTTGGAGTTTTTAATTTTTCTTGAAGAAATCAAATTAAGGAAGGAAAAACAAAAGCGAGAAAAACTATTTACACGGGAGAACACCCAACAAACAAAATAAGAAACAAGAAATCTTTTTGGGTTTTAATTAAACTAAGAAGAAAAACTGAAAAGAAACAAGAAATATTTTTGGGTTTTTTCAAAGTTTTCCAAAGACACAAAAAGAAAGCGAGGAAGTAAATCTAGCATGGATAATACAATGAAAAAGTGTGAACACCGACAACTGGAATGAAATGTGTGAACATGAATATAATGTTGATGGAAACACGTACTCCCCCAAGCTTAGGCTTTTGGCCCAGCTTGGTTATCACCATCCATAGTACCCATCCGGGCCTAAGTTGAAGTATGGTGGTGACGGCACCTGAGCGTCCCACTCCTGGGGCTCCTCCTCTGCCGCAGCTTGGTTGTCCTATTAGGCAACAATGTCATCTGGCATGATCCTGTATCCGTTCCTGGCAATAGAATCAAACAAAGCAGGTGCAGGCAACCGAATAACATCACGTGTTTCAACGCTGAACACTAAGTTGTAATGTTATGAAAAGAATCAGCTGCATCAGTAAATTGGTGAACATTAAAACGACTCGCTAAACGGGTAGCATAAATACCATCGTGTATCTTGCCCTTACTCCTGTTAAGGTGTAGGAGACATGCAATAATAGCCCCTAGGCTAAAGGTATGATCATTGTGTAGTGCACGACGTAAAATAGCGAGGCCAGGGGCACTCAGTGAACCGATCTTCTCCCTAGCAATTAAACACTTCACAATGAATAAAGAAATGTAGTGCAGATAAGGAAACTACAGACTAGTAAGAGTGGCATTTGACACGCCTCTTTTATCACCCACTATCAAAGTGAGGAGAAAGTCATCAAACTTTGCTGGTCTAGGATCTATTAATTCCACGTCAGATGGAATCAGACATATGTCACAAAAGTCAGTAAGTGGTATCTAATAAGTTTCAGTATATAAACTGCACCTCACGAGGATTATTCTTACTCAAAAAATGAAAACTTTGCACAAAGGAATCTTTAAGGATGTGGTGCTGGTCACATTTATCTGCAAGGCGGTTGGTCAGCCCAGTATTGGCAATGAATTGGGAAAACTCTTGATGAAACCCGGCCTCCTCCATAAAGGGGTTATGTGGCCATTTGCACGGCCGCACTTCCGCCTTCCTCGGAATGTTGAGGTCATTGTCCGATGATTCCTAGTGACTCCTTTAGCATTCCTCTTGGAGGAGTACTTCCTAAAGAAAGTCATCTTATTTCTACAAATAAATTTCTGAAAAATTTAGTTCACAATTATTTTGTCAAAGAAACTTAATAATATTGATAGCAACTACTCATAAGGATGCCTAGAGGCCATATCAAGCATTCAAAATACTTAGAACTCTAAGAGTTTGACATGCAGGCTCATCTACAGTAGCACCAAGAGTAGATAATTATTCTGAAAATAAACCACTAAATCAAAAACTAATTGGAGCAATGGGGGCATCACATACCAAGAAGCAATCCCCCCAAACCAGTTTTGGAAAAGGATCTTCGAGCAAAGAGATCGAAATCCATTGGTTTGTGAGCAAGAACACGAGACAGAGAGAGAGCTATGATGATGTTTTTTGGAGGTAGGACATGACATGGTCTAAATAAGTAAGTGAGGGGACCCATGTGGGGACCACAACCCGACAAGGCACGCTTGGGGTTGTGGGCAAACCATGACCACAACCCACCAGGACCACAACCCACCAGGTGCACACCCCTATGATGTTATTTGCACCAGAAATTCAGAAATACTTAGAAAAAACATTTCAATTTTTCACGACCTTTTGAGAACTTCTATTTTTGGGTCATTTTTTTATTGCACGGAGAAATCAGAAAACAGGATAAACATGTCATTTTATTTTGGGGTTTTCACATCTGTGCCCCTCGTTCCTTAGTTGTACTCATCCATCCCCACGCTCTTACAATTTGCTCACTTTTCCCCACTCTCTTGTCGAAAACCCTCATGAAAGGTCACGACGGAGGAAGTCGTCGGGTCAATGGTTTGACCGTTAGCTCTGACTAGTGGGGCCATGTCGTAAGGGCAACTCCAAATCGTACGCCCACGTCCACTTGGGGGCAAAATGGACAGACGGACCGTCACTTGTGGCGACATCCAACCTACACCCACCGTCCAAAGTAAATGCTCACGCGCGGCGTGGCCCGGTCGTCAGTCACCCACCTTCGTGTCGTCGTCCTTCTTTTAAGTGGAAACCCATGGACCGTCCAGTCACACTCAACACAGTAGCTTGCGCTTCCAAAGCCAATCCTGCCCCCTCCACCCTCGGGAGTTTCTAGAAACCCTAGCCCGTAGTCGTCGCCATGACCTAGTCATGTTCCGGGAAGGGGAAGCATGGCCATGAGGCCGGCTCATCCTCTGGTAGGCGGCACTCTCGTCGCTCTAGGAGCCCACCACCACCACCATGGTCGTCGCTGTCGCTGCCTGCTCTGTCCGCTCCACCCGCATTTGCAATCGGTCTGTCGGCCGCCCCGTAGCGCACGCGCCCGAACGTCGGCGTGGAAATATGCCAGAGGTACTTGGAGACAGCCACGCCATGGCCATGGGGAGATGCCCACCTCCCCAACAACTGGCACCTGTCCGTGGATCGGGTGCCAGTCCTCTCGGTCCCGATGAGCAGCCGCGATCGCTGTGAGGAGATCAACCGACGAAGCGCGTGCCTACCTACGGATCTCCTCCATGACCCAAGGTATGACGTTAACTCATCATTGTGGGATACATGGCTCCACGACAAGCATGACCTGCGGCAGCAGTCTTTTTTGCCGGTCGTCCACCTAGACCATGATGATGACGTGCTGGTAGCCTGCCCCAAGTACGCGGTAGTAGGTGTGTCCATGGCCTCACCCCGACACCATCTCTGTCCCCGTCACCACCACCTTTGATGATCAAGGAAGAGGAGGCCGAGATCATTAGGCGTGTCATGGAGGAATGCACACGCATGCACGACGAGCGTCAATGGGCGGACATGAAGAGGGTGATGGCCCTCTCTACGGCCGATGACATGGCCATCCCTAAGCTGGAGATGGTCGCCGTCGTCAAGGAGGAGGTGGCGGAGGTGTTGCCCCTTGAGGCGTGGAACCCCCTAACTGGTGGTCCAGTCGTGGGGGTGGTCGGTCACTGCGTCAGAGATGGCCGACGTGGTGGCACTCCAGTCATGGGCACCCACGCCGCTGCGGTCACCCGAACCAGAGAAAAGGCCACGGGAGGAGGTGTTGCAGGCACCACAAGTGCCTCCGACCTGGGAGGGGCCGCCAGCCCACCTTTGGCAGCCGCCTCCCTACGTCACCTCACCAGCAACGATGACGAGTAGGACGACGCTCCTAAAGACGGCAGGGGCTTCACCGGCGGACGACATTTTATATATTTAATATGTATTATATCTTTATTTGTGTTTTTATATTAGTTGCTACTGGCCTTGTGTATAATTCACTAGAACTATCGCCGGCTTCTGTGGTCGGCATTAATGTTTACTTGAAGCTAATGCAAGGTGATGTGATGTGATGTGATGTGATGTTTGGATATGATGTGATTTGATAATTAATTAAGGTTAAACTTGAATTTGAACTAATATTTGAATTATAAGCAACATCTTGAAAGAGGCCTAAGTTGATAATATTTAATGCACTTAGCACCTTTGCATTGGAAGAGGTCTAAGTTGATCCTAAGTTGTAATGATCATGTTACCCTATGTTGAAATGATCTAACAGAAAACAAAACAAAAATAGACTCCTAAACCCTAACCCTAACCCTTTATTGCAAAACTCATTATTATAAAGACAGTTCAAAATTGCAAAAAATGAAAAATAAGTTCAGATCCTTCTTACTCACACCGAAATGGAGCTCTGGTAATTCTTTTATTTTTCATTAACATAAACCCATTGTCGCTCTGTTCTCGAACTCTATACAACCCCGTACGTGATAACTCGTATGTGTGAAGGAGTTTTCATGGAAATGTCCATAAAGCAAGATTTTATTTTTTTTGTTATAACCATGTCACATACAAAGGCATTGTGAGCAGATTTTACATTTTTTGAATTTAGTTCTGCTCATTTGAACATGGAAATGGTACTCATCTCAAAAGAAGTTTTTTCTTAAAAAAGTCCCTAAACCAGGTTTATATTTTGTAGGGTAACTATGTCTTATAAAATGACGAACGGGGAAGGTTTAATGTTTTTTTGTTTTTTTGAATTAGTTAAGGTCATTTGAAAGTTAGTCAAACTGAAGATAACCCTGCTGACCGGCTCAAAACCCCGCGGCATCTCGACAAACCCAAACGTCGAAGTGCAGCCATTCGATCATACCCTAGCGCCAAGTGAAAACCGTCGGATATGGTCTTCTAGAAGGATATGGGCAGGTTGCGTGCAGGCTCCGGGCCATTGGATCACATGGACGGCTCTACATCGTTGGATCGTTGAGCGATCCGTGAGAGGTTGGTTCTACTCACCCACTCGTCCGTGCAAAAAAAATCTTGGTTGGTCCTTCGAAAGGCGTTGACTATCGAGGGAGGAGGCACCACTCTGGCTCCTCGTCATTATCCATAGACGGATATTTATGCTGGATGGGGTCCCCTAGCCCTAGATCATTCACCTGCTCCCTCTCCCCATTGGAACCCGAGCACTCCCCTCTCCGAGCCCATCAGCCATGCCACCATGCCGCCGGTACTACACAATCAAACATCGTCTCTTCCTCCTTCGACAAGTCCAAATCCGGAGGCAAGCGAGGCTACCTTTGGAACCGAAGGAGGATTTTGAGGAGGGGTCGGAGATGAGGGAGGAGGAACTAGAGGAGGAGTAGCAGGAGGAAGAGCCACCGCAGGAGCCGGAGGAGGAGGCGCCGTCAAAGGAGCCAGAAGTGGAGGCACCACCAGTCTACTATGTGTGGCCCGACCAGGTGGCGATCCTCAAATCCATAAGTTTCAGAATCAGCTAAACAGACCCAACATCTTTGTCAGCAGCAGGTGGAGGCAGCACGGGCATCACAGGTGACGGCGAAGGTGGACCAGGCTCCGGTGTAGGCGGATCAGACTCTGGCACACGCGGATCAGGCCATCTCTGACGATGAAGACGCGTAGTGCACTGGGAAGTACGTAGGATATATATTGCATGCTTTCGCTATTATGCTCTCTGAGCTATGTTCAGTTAACTCTCGTTGCTGGTTCTATTCTCTAGTGTCCTGGATGATTGCAATAGGGTCGACCCAAACTATTTTGTTTTTGTTGATGCTTCAAAATATATATTGCATGCTTTTGTACATGGAGGGAGTAGCATATGGGTGGGTAAAAAGGTGGGCGAAGCCCGCACGTAGTACTGCACCCTGGTCTCGGTCTGTGGCACCTGGAAGGTGGAGACGCATGCGAGAAGAGAGGAACCAGCGTTAGTGACCGTCGCTTCATCCGTGGCGGCACACATCGACGCATGTAGGCAGGCTCGCTGGATCATGTGGCATGCATAGCAGGCTTCTATATAGTGGCAACGCACGTCGATCGGTATGCCCTAGACTTTAATTGCCACACTGAATTGATATTGCGGAGGTCAAAGGTTGAGATGGTCCGGAGGTTGTGCGACACTCGCTGCGTCCGTGGCGGCTCACAAGAAGGCTGTGTCCGTGGCGGTTCAAAGGAAAGTTGCGTCTATGGCAGCACGCATCGGTGCATGAAGGCACGCTAGCTGGATCATGTCACACATGCATAACAGGCTTATCATGGTGGCGTGCATCGGCGCATGCACCCGGGAGTTTAGTGCAACGACCCAAATGAAACCACGGCCCAACGGTCCAACCAGCGTCACCGTCCAACGGGCGACACAGTCCAGCATGGCCCCACGCATCAGAATAGTCAAAGGAGGGTGACACAGTCCAACACGGCCCCATTTGGCAGGTCCAACGGGTGACACAATCCAACACAGCCTCACACTTCAGAGTTAACGGTCAAACCATTGACCTGACGGCATCCTCTGTTGTAACCATTTCTAAGGGTTTTGGACAAGGAGTGGGGAAAAGTGAGCAAAAGTTAAGTGTGTGGGGATGAATGAGTACAACTAAGGAACCAGGGGAACAAGAATAGAAATCCCTTTTATTTTATTTAACTAAGAAAAACAGAAAACAAAAAGTGGGTACACAGAGTTGTGTCTACTAAATTCATCAACTTCATACCTCTCAAAAATGATTCATTAATAAGGTTGATCAAGTCTTATTAACTACCACCTTCGATTATCATGAAACCGAAGAATTTTCGTAAAACACTAGGTTACCTCAACGGGGATATGCATATCCCCAACCATAATTATATCACATTTATTTTTGCAGTAGCTAGAGGTAATTGAAAACTTTCAATGGTGAGTGTTGGAGAATTCTTCGAAAAGTGCACCGTATGCTCATTACTATTGATATGAAAAGTGACATTGCTTTTATTGCAATCAATAACAGCCTTGCAGTATTCAAAAAAGGTCTACCAAGGATAATTAACATGTTGTCGTCCTCAGGCATCTCAAGAATAACAAAGTCTGTTAAGATAGCAACATTTGCAACAACAACAGGCACATCCTCACAAATACCGATAAGTATGAGAGTTGATTTTTCATCCATTTGCAAAGATATTTCAGTAGGTGTGAGTTTATTCAAATCAAGTCTTTTATATAAAGATAAAGGCATAACACTATCACCAGCTCCCAAATCACACAAAGCAGTTTTGACATACGTTTTGACATCATTTCTTTTAATGGAGCAAGGTATAGTTGGTATTCCAAGAGCTCCAAGTTTTTTAGGCACTCTATCCTGAAAAGAAAATTAGCAAGCATGGTGGAGATCTCAATTTCATGTATCTTTCTTTTATTAGTGATGATGCGTTTCATGTAGTTAGCATAAGGGGGCATCTTTAAGATATCAATTAATCGGGTATGCACAAAGACTGGCCTAATCATTTTAGCAAAGCGTTCAAATTCTTCATCATCCTTTTTCTTGGATGGTTTAGTTGGAAAAGGCATGGGTTTTTTAACCCATGGTTCTCTTTCTTTACCATGTTTCCTAGCCACAAAGTCTTTTTATCATATCGTTTATTTTTAGGTTGTGTGTTATCACGATCAACAACACATTCTATTTCTACATCCTTATCTAGTTCTTTATTATTACCACGTTGGGTATCCTCATGAACATCACTATCATTATCATTATCACTAGGTGCACATTCATTACCAGATTGAGTTTCAACATCAGAAATAGAGACATCATTATTATCATCAAGAGGTTTTTCTATCTCAAGTTCACTAGAAGCATGCAAAGTCCTATCATTTTTCTTTTTTCTTTTTCTTTTTAGAAGGACTTAGTGCATCAGCATTAATTTTTTGAGAGTCTTGTTCAATTCTTTTAGGATGACCTTCAGGATAAAGAGGTTCTTGGGTCATTCTACCTCCTTAAGTCACTACTCTAGTAACATGATCATTCATATTATTATTCATTTCATTAAGCAATTCTCTTTGAGATTGAGCAACTTGTTCTAACTAGGTTTGAACCATAGAGGCATGTTTTCCTACACCTCTAACATCATTACTGATTCTAAATAACAATTCACTCAAGCGAGCAATCATATCAGAATTATATTTCAATTGTTTCAAAACATTTGCATTGAACTGATCTTCTTTCCTAATGTAATTATCAAACTCATATAAGCATTGACTAGGATGTTTATTGTAAGAAATGTCACCTTCATCAAACTTTAATAAAGAATTTACCTCTACCACCTGTGGAGGTGGTGGTGTGTCAAGGACATGTATTTCTTCAACAAGTGGTAAATTCTTAACATCCTTGGCTTTAATACATGTTTCCTTCATAGATTTCTTTGCCTCCTGAATATCTTCAGGATTGAGAAATAATAGACCTCTCTTCTTCGGAGTGGGTTCAAGTGGTGGTTCAGGGAGAGTCCAATCATCATAATTCTTCAATATATTATTCAATAGTTCCTCGGGTTGTTCAATAGTTTGTTCCATGGAAACACAACCAACACAACTATCTAGGAAGTCCCTAGAAGCATTAGTTAGTCCATTATAGAAGATACCAAGTATTACATTTTTCTGAAGAGGGTGATTAGGCAAAGCATTAAGCAATTGGAGAAGCCTCCCCCAAGCTTGTGGCATACTCTCTTCTTCAATTTGCACAAAGTTAAATATTTTCTGTAAGGCAGCTTGTTTCTTATGAGCAGGAAAATAGTTTTCAGGGGAGTAGTAAATCATATCCTAGGTACTATGCACACAACCAGGAGCAAGATTATTGTACCATATCTTAGCATCACCCTTTAATGAGAACGGAAATAACTTGAGAATATGGTAGCAGTGAATCTTCTCATCATGGGCAAAAAGGGTAGCTGTATCATTCAACTTAGTAAGATGTGCCACTACAATTTCGGTTTCATAGCCATGGAAAGGATCAGATTCAACCGAAGTAATTAGATATGGGTCGACAGAGAATTCATAATCCTTATAGGTAACAAAGATAGGTGAAGTAGCAAACTTAGGATCACATTTCATTCTAGCATTCAAAGTCTTTTATCTATACTTCCATAGTAATTTCTTAAGACCATTTCTATCCTTGCAAGCAAGAATGTCTCTAGCTACTTCTCCATCCATAACATAACCCGCATGTATCTTAGGATTTCAAATCTAGAAGAGCTAGGTCTAATAGGTGTTTCATAATTACCAGTTTCAAAGACTTCATGAGTTTCAGTAGTTTCATCAGTTTCAATAATTTCATTATGTTTAGCTCTAGCAATGTGTTCATCAAGACATTCACCTAGTGGCATAGTATCATCAAGCAAGGTACTAGCATCATCATAAGCATCATTCATAGCAGAAGTAGCATCATTAATAAATTGCGACATATCAGGATTGAGAGCATGTGGTGGTGTTGCAAGTCTACTTATAACAGAAGGTGAATCAAGTGCAGAGTATGATGGCAAATCCGTACCTCCCCTCGTCTTAGAGGGAATAGTCTTGGTTCTTGTATCCTTCAGATTTATATAAATCCCAAGTGACTCAACAAATGTAACTATGTTCCCCGGTAAAGGCACCAAAAAAAGCTCTTGATAACCCATAAGTATAGGGGATCACAACAGTTTTCGAGGGTAGAGTATTCAACCCAAATTTATAGATTTGACACAAGGGGAGCCAAAGAATATTTGAGAGTATTAGCAGTTGAGTTGTCAATTCAACCACACTTGGATATTAAATATATGTAGCAAAGTGATCAGTAGCACAATAGTATGACAGTTTGATAGCAGTGGTAACAGTAACAGTAGCGGTAACGGTAGCAGTAATTGTTTTTTAGCAAGTGCAACAGTAACAGCAGCAGTAGTAACTTAGCAAGAACAATATGTGAAAAACGCGTAGGCACTGGATCGGTGTATTTCTTGGATGATATTCATCATATAACATTCATAACCTAGGGCAACACAGAACTAGCTCCAGTTCATCAATGTAATGTAGGCATGTATTTCATAAATAGTCATACGTGCTTATGGAAAAGAACTTGTATGACATATTTTGTCCTACCCTCCCATGGCAGCGGGGTCCATAAGGAAACTAAGCATTTAATAGAGATATTAAGTCCTCCATTTAATAGAGAACCGGAACAAAGCATTAACACATAGTGAATACATGAACTCCTCAAACTACGGTCACCATGGAAAGTATGCTGATTATTGTCACTCCGGGGTTTACAGATCACAACACGTGATAGATGCATATAACTAGGCAAGATCGGATAAGGAACATAGATATAATGATGATAACATAAACGGTTCAGATCTGAAATCATGGCACTCGGGCCCTAGTGACAAGCATTAAGCATGGCAAAGTCATAGCAATATCAATATGAGAACATAGTGGATACTACGGATCAAGCCCTAAGTAAACTAACTCGATTACATGATGAATCTCATCCAACTCCTCACTGACAGCAAGCCTACAAAGGAATTACTCACTCCCGGTGGGGAGCATCATGGAATTGGCGATGAAGGAGGTTTGATGATGAGGAAGACCGTAGATTCCCCTTTTCGGAGCCCCAAACGAACTCTAGATCTGGCCTCCTGATGAAGTATAGGAGGTGCAGTGGCTCCGTCTCGTGAATCGTGATAAAACTTTCTCCTTGATTTTTTTCTCCAGAAATAGGAATATATAGTGCCGGAATTAGGGTCAGTGGTGCCACGAGGTGGGCACAACACACCAGGGTTGGCGCACCCTTGTGTCTTGTGCCCAGCTAGCCCCCCTCCTCCGGCGGTTTTTGCCTCCAGTATTTTTTTATGTATTGTAAAATAAATCTCCAAAAAGTTTCTTTGATTCTGAGAACTTTTATTTTCTGCACCAAAATAACATCATGGTAGTTCTGCTGAAAACAATGTCAGTCCGGGTTAGTTTCATTCAAATCATGCAAATTAGAATCCAAAACAAGAGCAAAAGTGTTAGGAAAAGTAGATATGATGGATACGTATCAAACTCTTTCTCGAGAAAGGACCCATTTTTAGCAACAAACTCTTTGCCCTCTAATCTGAGATAGAAGGCATACCCAGCTATTTCCTTACGATATCCTATGAAGATGCACTTTTCTTCTTTGGGTTTGAGCTTATCTGACATAAGTGTCGCATTCCCAAACTCTAAGAAATGACAACTTAGGTTTCTGCGAGACCATAATTCATACGGTGTCATCTCAACAGATTTAGATGGTGCCCTATTTGAAGTGAATGTAGTTGTGTCTAATGCATAACCCCAAAACGATAGTGGCAAAACGATAAGAGACATCATAGTACGCACCATATTCAATAGAGCACGACTACAACGTTCGGACACACCATTACACTATTGTGTTCTAGGTGGCATGAGTTGTGAAATGATTTTCACATTGTCTTAAGTTACATACCAAAGTCGTAACTTGGATATTCACCTCCAAGATCATATCATAGACATTTTATCTTCTTGTCATGATGATCTTAAACTTCACTTTGAATTTGCTTGAACTTTTCAAACGTTTCGGACTTGTGTTTCATTAAGTAAATATACTAATACCTACTCAGATCATCAGTGAAGGTAAGAAAATAACGATATCCACCACACGCTTCAACACTCATTGGACCGCATATATCAACATGTATCATTTCTAATAATTCACTTATCTGCTCCATCATATCGAAAATGGGGTCTAAGTCATCTTGCCCATGAGGTATAGTATTCATGTCTCAACCGATTCAAAATCGAGTGAGTCCAAAGATCCATCAGCATGGAGTTTATTCATGCGCTTTATACTAATATAACCTTAGCGGTTGTGCCACAAGTATGTGGTACTATCATTATTAAGTTTGCATATTTTTGGCATCAATATTATGAACATGTGTATCACTACGATCGAGATTCAATAAACCATTCACATTGGGTGCTGGACCATTGAAGGTATTATTCATGTAAATAGAATAACCATTATTCGATGACTTAAATGAATAACCGTATTGCGATAAACACGATATAATCATGTTCATGCTCTACACAAACAACAAATAGCATTTATTCAGGTTTAACACTAATCCCGAAGGTACAGGGAGCGTGCGATGGTGATCACATGAACCTTGGAAACACTTCCAACAGACATCGTCACCTCTCCCTTAGCTAGTCTCCATTATTTCATAGCTTTTATTTCGAGTTACTAACATTAGCAACTGACCCGGTATCTAATACCCAGGTGCTGCTAGGAGTACTAGTAAGGTGCACATCAATAACACGTATATCAAATATACCTTTGTTCACATTGCCAGCCTTGTTATCAGCCTGGTACTTGGGGCAATTCCGCTTCCAGTGGCCGTTCTCCTCATAATAGAAGCACTTAGTCTTGAGTTTGGGTTCAACCTTTGGTTTCTTCACTCGAGAAGCAACTGGCTTGCCATTCATAAATTTCCCTTCTTGCCTTTTGCCCTTCTCAAAACTAGTGGTTTTACTAACCATCAACATTTGATGCTCCTTCTTGATTTCTACCTTTGCAATGTCAAACATCACAAATAGCTCAGGGATTATCTTTTCCATCCCTCGCATGTTTATAGCTCATCACGAAGCTCTAGTAGCTTTGTGGCAGTGACTTGGAGAACTATATCAATCACTATCTTATCTGGAAGATCAACTCCCACTTGATTCAAGAGATTGTAGCACCTAGACAATCTGAGCACACGCTCACCGATTGAGCTACTCTCCTTCATCTTGCAGGAAAAAAATCTTGTTGGAGGTCTCATACCTCTCAACACGGCCACGAGCCTGAAATCCAAATTTCAGCTCTTGGAACATCTCATATGCTCCGTGATGTTCAAAACTTCTTTGAAGCCTCAATTCTAAGTCGTAAAGCATGACGCACTGAACTATCAAGTAGTCATCAAAAACATGCCCGACTATTGTTGTCAACACCAACAGACGACGCTTGAGGGGTTGGTGCATCGAGCGGTGCATCAAGGACATAAGCCTTTTATGCAGCAATGAGGACAATCCTCAGTTTACGAACCGACTCTGCATAATTGCCACTACCATGTTTCAACTTAGTTTTTCTCTAGGAAAGTATCAAAATATAGGGGACCTACAACACGATTGATCTATAACATAATTTGCAAAGACAACTTAGACTATGTTCATGATAACGAGTTTGATTAATCATATTTCTTAAGAACTCCCACTCAAATCAACATCCCCGATGTTGTCTAAGTGTGACATTATCCAAATCCACCCACCCAAGTCCGATCATCACGTGAGATGAGGTGGTTTCAATGGTGAACATCTCCATGTTGATCAAATCTAGTATATGACTCTTGTTCAACCTTTCAGTCTCCTGTGTTCCAAGGCCATGTATGTACATGCTAGGCTCGTCAAGTTTAACCCAAGTGTTCTGCATGTGCAAAACTGGCTTACACCCATTGTACGCGAACGTAGAGTCTATCACACCCGATCATCACGTGGTGCTTCGAAACGACGATCCTTCGCAATGGTGCACACTTGGGGAGAGCACAATTTTATCTTGAAATTTTAGTGAGGGGTCATCTTATAATGCTACCGTCGTCCTAAGAAAAATACGATGCATAAGAGGATTACATCGCATGCAAATCATATAAGTGACATGATATGGCCATCATCTTGTGCTTTTGATCTCCATCTCCAAAGCACCGGCATGATCTCCATCGTCACCGGCATGACACCATGATATCCATCATATTGACCTCCATCAACATGTCACCATGGGGTTATCGCGCCAACTATTGCTTCTACAACTATTGCTAACTCATAGCGATAAAGTAAAACAAATGACACAAATTAATTAAAGACAACCCTATGTCTCCTGCCGGTTGTCGTACTCATCGACATGCAACTCATGATAATCTATACAAAATATGATAATCTCATACATCACATATATAACATCATGCCTTGGCCATATCACATCACAACATGCCCTAAAAAACAAGTTAGACGTCCTCTACTTTGTTGTTACAAGTTTTACGTGGCTACTACGGGTAACTAGTAAGAACCATTCTTACCTATGCAACACCACAACGGTGATAATCAAGTTGCCTTGTAACCTTCTATAAGAACCGCCTCTGTCAAATCTGATTCAACTAAAGTGGGAGAGACAGACATCCGCCAGCCATCTTTATGCAACAAGTGCATGTCAGTCGATGGAATCGGTCTCTCGTACGTGGACGAGTAAAGTTGGTCTAGGATGCTTCATCCCACAATACCGCCGAATCAAAATAGGACTAAGGAGGTAAGCAATCGGAACATCAACGCCCACAAACTCTTTTGTGTTCTACTCGTGCATATCATCTACACAAAGACCTATCTCTGACACCACTAATGGGGAACGTTGCATGGGAAACAAAAAAATTCCTACAAACACCCAAGATCTATCTATGGAAATCAATAGCTACGAGAGGGGGATTTGATTTACATACCCTTGTAGATTGTTAAGAGGAAGCGTTAGGAAATCCGATTGATGTAGTCGAACGTCTTTGCGATCCAATCATAATCCGTCTCGCGATCCAATCACGATCCGTCCCGATCTAGCGCCAAATGGATGGCACCTTCGCGTTCAACAGACGTACAGATCGATGACGTCTTCACCTCCTCGATCCAGCGAGCGAGAGCCGAGTAGTAGATGAGTTCTTCGGCAACACAATGACATGGTGGCAGTGATGGTTGTGCTATCCCGGCAGGGCTACACCTAGCGCTATTGAAACCACGAACGGAGGAGAAAACGATCTGGGAGAGAGAGAGAGAGAGGCGCCAAGGGCTTTGTGTGTCCTCTTGCGGCCCCCTCCCCTCTATATATAGGTGGAGGGGCGAGGAGATCAACCCCTCCTATCCCTAGGGCATAGCGAAGGGGGAGCAGTTGGACTCCTAGTCCAATTCCCTCCTTTTTCGTAACTAGATAGAGTTTCCACCTCTCCCAAGCCACATGGGCCTTGAGGGACTTGACGACTTGTGCGCCTGGCCGAATAAGGCCAGGGCGCCTCCCCTCAGTCCATGCAAACCCTTGGGATATGGTGGAACCCTTATCGACTTCTGGACTCCTCTAAAAGTTTCCGGAACCTTCTAGAAGCTTCCCGATACAATACCAAAAAAACCTGAAACTTTTCCGATAGCCAAAATATTGTTGGGAGACGTAGTAGTAAATCAAAAATTTCCTATGATCACCAAGATATATCCACGGAGAAACCAGCAACGAGTGGGGAGAGATTGCATCTTCATACCTTTGAAGATCTCTAAGCGGAAGCGTTACAAGAACGCGGTTGATGGAGTTGTACTCGCAGCGATTCAGATCGCGGTAGATCCGATCAAGTGCCGAACGGACGACACCTCCGCATTCAACACACGTGCAGCCCGGTGACGTCTCCTACGCCTTGATCCAGCAAGGAGGAAGGAGAGGTTGGGGAAGGGCTCCAACAGCAGCACGACGGCGTGGTGGTGGTGGAATAGCAAGGTATTCCGACAGCGCTTCGCCTAAGCGCTACGGAGGAGGAAGAAGAGAGGTAGGGCTTCGCCGTGAGAGAGAGAGATCAAATCTTGTCTCAAAACAGCCAAAACCTCAAGTATATATAGGAGGAGGGACGTGGAGGGCTGGCTTGGCCTCTACTCCAAAGAGGAGAGGTTCGGCCGATTTAAAGGGAGAGTCCACCTCCCACAAGGGAGGTGGATCTCCTCCTTTTAAATCCTTTTTGGCCCTATCTCTTATCCCTAGCCGCATGGGCCTTTATAAAAAGTCTTGCCCAGCCCAATAAGGGCTGGCACACTTTATCTAACAGCCCAGTGGTCCTTTGGTCGTCACACCCCTCCCGGGGGTCCTACGGCACCCTCCCAGCACTCCCGATACACTACCGATGAGCCCGAAAACTTTCCGGTGACCAAAACTGGACTTCCTATATATCAATCTTTACCTCCGGACCATTCCAGAGCTCCTCGTGACGTCCGAGATCTCATCCGGGACTCCAAACAACCTTCGGTAATCACGTATACCATTTCCCTATAACCCTAGCGTCATTGAACCTTAAGTGTGTAGACCCTACGGGTTCGGGAGACACGTAGACATGACCGAGACACCTCTCTGGTCAATAACCAACAGCGGGATCTAAATACCCATGTTGTCTCCCACGTACTCCATGATGATCTCATCGGATGAACCACGATGTCAGGGATTCAATCAATCCCGTATACAATTCCCTTTGTCTATCGGTATGATACTTGCCTGAGATTCGATCGTCGGTATCCCTATACCTTGTTCAACCTCGTTACCGGCAAGTCTCTTTACTCGTTCCGTAATACATCATCCCATGACTAATCCTTAGTCACTTTGAGCTCATTATGATGATGTCTTACTGAGTGGGCCCAGAGATACCTCTCCGTCACATAGAGTGACAAATCCCAGTCTCGATTCGTGCCAACCCAACAGACACTTTCGGAGATACCCGCAGTGCACCTTTATAGCCACCCAGTTACGTTGTGACATTTGGCACACCCAAAGAATTCCTACGGTATCCGAGAGTTGCACAATCTCATGGTCTAAGGAAACGATACTTGACATTGGAAAAGCTTTAGCAGACGAACTACACGATCTAGTGCTATGCTTAGGATTGGGTCTTGTCCATCACATCATTCTCCTAATGATGTGATCCCGTTATCAATGACATCCAATGTCCATGATCATGAAACCGTGACCATCTATTGATCAACGAGCTAGTCAACTAGAGGCTCACTAGGGACATGTAGTGGTCTATGTATTCACACATGTATTACTGTTTCCGGTTAACACAATTGTAGCATGAACAATAGACAATTATCATGAACAAGGAAATACAATAATAACCATTTTATTATTATCTCTAGGGCATATTTCCAACAGTCTCCCACTTGCACTAGAGTCAATAATCTAGTTCACATCGCCATGTGATTAACACTTACATCACCATGTGATCATATCATCATGTGATTAACACCCAATTAGTTCTGGGGTTTGATCATGTTTTGCTCGTGAAAGAGGTTTTAGTCAACGGGTCTGCGACATACAGATCCGTGTGTAATTTGCAAACTTTCTATGTCATATTTGTATATACTGCTCCCACGCTCCACTTGGAGCTATTCCAAATGGCTGCTCCACTATACGTAGCCGGATTTCTACTAAGAGTCATCCTGATTGGTGTTAAAGCTTGCATCATCGTAACCCTTTACGATGAACTCTTTATCACCTCCATAATCGAGAAATATTTCCTTAGATCTCAAGTTACTATGGATAACTTTGACCGCTGTCCAGTGATCCACTATTGGATTACTCTTGTACCCCTTGACAGACTCATGGCAAGGCACACACAAGTGCGGTACATAGCATGGCATACTATATAGAGCCTATGGCTAAAGCATAGGGGATGACACTCATCTTCTCTTTATCTTCTGTCGTGGTCAGGCATTGAGTCTTACTCAATTTCACACCTTACAATATAGTCAAGAACTCCTTCTTTGACCCATCTATTTTGAACTCCTTCAAAAACTTGTCAAGGTATGTCTTTGTCGAAAAACTTATCAAGCGAATTGATCTATCCCTATAGATCTTGATGCTCAATAAAATAGTAGCTTTATCTGGGTCTTCCTTTGAAAAACTCTTTTCAAACAACCCTTCATGCTCTTCCATAAATTCTACATCATTTCCGATCAATAATATGTCAACTACATATTCTTATAAGAAACTCTATAGTGCTCCGATTCACTTTCTTGCAAATACAAGTTTCTCATAAACCTTGTATAAACTCAGAAACTTTGATCACTCTATCAAAGCTCATATTCCAACACTGAGATGCTTACTCCGGTCCATAGAAGGATCGCTGAAGTTTGCATACTTTTAGCATCCTTAGGATTGACAAAACCTTCTGGTTGTATCACATACAACTCTTCCTCACAGAAACCATTATGGAAACTTTGTTTTGTCATCCATCTGCCAGAATTCATAATTGAAAAATGCAGCAACTGCTAATCATAATTTTAATAGACTTTTAGCGTCGCTACAGATGAGACAATCTCATCGCAGTCAACTCCTTAAACTTGGCGGAAATTTCTTTGCGACAAGTCGAGCTTTATAAATGGTGACATTTCACCATTAGCATCTATGTTCATCTCAAAGGTCCATTTGTACTCAACGACCTACCATTCAACAGGCAAGTCTACCAAAGTCCATACTTGGTTTTCATACATGGATCCTTTCTTGAATTTCATGGCTCCTAGCTATTTGTTGGAATCCGGGCCCACCATCGCTTCTCCATAGATCGTAGGTTCATCGTTGTCCAACAACATGATTTCCAAGACATGGTTGTCGTACTACTCAGGAGCAGTACGCGTCCTTGTCGACCTACGAGGTTCGATAGTGACTTGATCTGAAGCTTCATGATCATCATCATTAACTTCCTTTTCAACTGACATAGGCTCTACAGAAACATGTTTCTGTGATGCGCTACTCTCTGGTTGAAACAAAAGTTCAACAACCTTATCAAGTTCTATCTTCCTCCCACTCAATTCTTTCGAGAGAAACTCTTTCTCGAGAAAGGACCCGTTCTTAGCCACAAACACTTTTGCGCTTGAATCTGAGATAGAAGGTATACCCAGTGTCTCCTTAGGGTATTCTATGAAGATGCATTCGTATGCTTTGGGTTCGAGCTCATTAGGTGAAAACCCTTTTCACATAAGCGTCACAGCCCCAAACATTAAGAAATGATAGCTTAGGCTTCTGTCAAACCATAATTCTCACGGTGTCATCTCAACAGACTTAGATGGTGCCCTATTAAAGTGAATGGATTTGTCTTTAATGCATAACCCCATAACTATAGTGGCAAAACGATAAGAGACATCATAGTAGTCACTATATCCAATAGAGCACGACTACGACGTTCGAACACACCATCACACTATGGTGTTCCAGGAGGCGTGAGCTGTGAAACAATTTCCACATTGTCTAAAATTGCATACCAAACTCGTAACTTAGATATTCACCTTCACGATCATATCATAGACATTTTATCTTCTTGTCACGATGATATTTAACTTCACTCTGAAACTCCTTGAACCTTTCAAACATTTCAGATTCGTGTTTCATTAAGTAAATATCCCCATATTTACTCAAATCATCAGTGAAGGTAAAGAAAAACAACGATATCCACTGTGTGTTTCAACACTCATTGGACCACATACATCAACATGTATTAATTCCAATAAGCCACTAGCCCGCTCCATCAAACCGGAAGACGGGGTCTTAGTCATCTTGCCCAACAGGCATGGCTCGCATGTCTCAACTGATTCGAAATCAAGTGAGTCAAAAGATCCATCAGCATGGAGTTTCTTCGTGCGATTTATACCAACATGACATTTAGCGGCAGTGCCACAGGCATGTGGTGCTATCATTATTAACTTTGTATCTTTTGGTACCAATGTTATGACCATGTGTACTACTACGATCAAGATTCAATAAACCATTCCCAGTGGGTGTATGACCATTAAAGGCATTATTCATGTAAACAGAATAACCAATTATTCTCTAACTTATATGAATAACCGTATTTCACTAAACATGATCTAATCATGTTCATGCTCAACGCAAACACCAAATAACATTTATTTAGGTTTATCACAAATCCCGAAGGTAGAGAGAGCGTGCGATGGTGATCACATCAACCTTGGAAACACTTCCAACACACATCGTCACCTTTCACTTAGCTAGCCTCCCTTTATTCCGTAGCTTTTATTTCGAGTTACTAACACTTAGCAACCGAACCGGTATCCAATACCCAGGTGCTACTAGGAGTACTAGCAAGGTACACATCACTAACATGTATATCAAATATACTTCTATCGACATTACTAGCCTTCTTATCTACCAAGCATCTAGGGTTGTTCCGCTTTAGTGAACAGTCTCCTCATAACAGAAGCGCTTAGTCTCGGGTTCGGGCTCAACCTTGGGTTTATTCACTAGAGCGACAACTGGCTTGCCATTCCTGAAGTTTTTCCCTTCTTGCTCTTGCCCTTCTTGAAACTAGTGGTATTCACTTAACCATCAACACTTGATGCTCCTTCTTGATTTCTACCTTCGTGGTGTCAAACATCACGAACAACTAAGGGATCATCTTATCCATCCCTGGCATGTTATAGTTTATCACGAAGCTCTAGTATCTTGGTGGCAGTGACTTGGAGAACTGCATTAATCACTATCTCATCTGAAGATTAACTCCCACTTGATTGAAGTGATTGTAGCACCCAGACAATCTGAGCACACGCTCACCGATTGAGCTATTCTCCTTTATCTTGCAGGCAAAGAATCTTGTTGGAGGTCTCATACCTCTCAACATAGGCACGAGCCTGAAATCCCAATTTCAGCTCTTAGAACATCTCTTATGTTCCGTGACGTTCAAAATGTTTTGGAGCCTAAATTCTAAGCCGTAATGCATGACGCACTGAACTATCACATAGTCATCAAAAAGTGCCTGTCATATGTTCACAACATCTACAGACAACGCTTGAGGGAGTGGTGCACTTAGCGGTGCATCAAAGACATAAGCTTTCTGTGCAGCAATGAGGACAATCCTCAGATCACGGACCCAGTCCGTATTATTGCTACCATCAACTTTCAACTTATTTTTCTCTAGGACCGTATCAATGAAACTGGGGAGCTACAGCGCGAGCTATCTACGACATAATTTGCAAGGACATTTTTAGACTAAGTTCATGATAATTAAGTTCATCTAATCAAAGTATTAATGAACACCCACTTAGATAGACATCTCTCTAGTCTTCCAAGTGATACATGATCCATGTCAACTAGCCCATGTCGGATCATCACGTGAGACGGACTAGTCATCCATGGTGAACATCTCTATGTTGATCGTATCTTCTATACGACTCATGTTTGACCTTTCGGTCTTCCGTGTTCCGAGGCCATGTCTGTACATGCTAGGCTCGTCAAGTCAACCTAAGTGTTTTGCGTGTGTAAATCTGGCTTACACCCGTTGTATGCGAACGTTAGAACCTATCACACCCGATCATCACGTGGTGCTTCGGAACAACGATCCTTAGCAACGGTGCACAGTTAGGGTGAACACTTTTCTTGAAATTTTAGTGAGAGATCATCTTATTTACTACCGTCGTTCTAGGCAAATAATATGTAAACATGATAAACATCACATGCAATCAATATAGTGACATGATATGGCCATTATCATCTTGCTCCTTTGATCTCCATCTTCGGGGCACCATGATCATTACTGTCACCGGCACGACACCATGATCTCCATCATCATGATCTCCATCATTGTGTCTTCATGAAGTTGTCTCGCCAACTATTACTTCTACCACTATGGCTAACGTTTAGCAATAAAGTAAAATAATTACATGGCGTTTATGATTGACACGCAGGTCATACAATAAAATAAGACAACTCCTATGGCTCCTGCCGGTTGTCATACCCATCGACATGCAAGTCGTGAATCCTATTACAAGAACATGATCAATCTCATACATCACAATGCATCACATCACATCCTTTGGCCATATCACCTCACAAGGCATATGCTGCAAAAACAAGTTAGACGTTCTCTAATTTGTAGTTGCAAGTTTTTACGTGGCTGCTATAGGTTACTAGCAAGAATGTTTCTTACCTACGCCAAAACCACAACGTGATATGCCAATTGCTATTTACCCTTCATAAGGACCCTTTTCATCGAATCCAATCTGACTAAGGTGGGAGAGACAGACACCCGCTAGCCACCTTATGCAACAAGTGCATGTCAGGCGGTGGAACCAGTCTCACGTAAGCGTACGTGTAAAGTCGGTCCGGGCCGCTTCATCCCACAATACCGCCGAATCAAGATAATACTAGTAGTGGTAAGAAAATTAACAAAATTGACGCCCACAACTGCTTTGTGTTCTACTCGTGCATAGATTCTACGCATAGACCTAGCTCATAATGCCACTGTTGGGAGACGTAGTAGTAAATCAAAAATTTCCTACGATCACCAAGATTTATCCATGGAGAAACCAGCAACGAGTGGGGAGATATTGCATCTTCATACCTTTGAAGATCGCTAAGCGGAAGCGTTACAATAATGCGGTTGATGGAGTCGTACTCGCAGCGATTCAGATCGCGGTAGATCCGATCAAGTGCCGAACGGACGACACATCTGCGTTCAACACACGTGCAGCCCGGTGACGTCTCCTATGCCTTGATCCAGCAAGGAGGAAGGAGAGGTTGGGGAAGGGCTCCAACAGCAGCACGACGGTGTGGTGGTGGTGGAGTAGCAAGGTATTCCGACAGGGCTTCGCCTAAGCGCTGCGGAGGAGGAAGAAGAGAGGTAGGGCTTCGCCGTGAGAGAGAGAGAGATCAAATCTTGTCTCAAAACAGCCAAAACCTTAAGTATATATAGGAGGAGGGACGTGGAGGGCTGGCTTGGCCTCTACTCCAAAGAGGAGAGGTTCGGCCGATTTAAAGGGAGAGTCCACCACCCACAAGGGAGGTGGATCTCCTCCTTTTAAATCCTTTTTGGCCCTATCTCTTATCCCTAGCCGCATGGGCCTTTAGAAAAAGTCTTGCCCAGCCCAATAAGGGCTGGCACACTTTATCTAACAGCCCATGTGGTCCTTTGGTCGTCACACCCCTCCCGGGGGTCCTCCGGCACCCTCCCAGCACTCCCCGTACATTACCGATGAGCCCGAAAATTTTCCGGTGACCAAAACTGGACTTCCTATATATCAATCTTTACCTAAGGACCATTCCGGAGCTCCTCGTGACGTCCGAGATCTCATCCGGGACTCCGAACAACCTTCGGTAATCACGTATACCATTTCCCTATAACCCTAGCGTCATCGAACCTTAAGTGTGTAGACCCTACGAGTTCGGGAGACACGTAGACATGACCGAGACACCTCTCTGGTCAATAACCAACAGCGGGATCTAAATACCCATGTTGGCTCCCACGTACTCCATGATGATCTCATCGGATGAACCACGATGTCAGGGATTCAATCAATCCCGTATACAATTCCCTTTGTCTATCGGTATGATACTTGCCTGAGATTCGATCGTCGGTATCCCTATACCTTGTTCAACCTCGTTACCGGCAAGTCTCTTTACTCGTTCCGTAATACATCATCCCATGACTAATCCTTAGTCACTTTGAGCTCATTATGATGATGTCTTACTAAGTGGGCCCAGAGATACCTCTCCGTCACATAGAGTGACAAATCCCAGTCTCGATTCGTGCCAACCCAACAGACACTTTCGGAGATACCCGCAGTGCACCTTTATAGCCACCCAATTACGTTGTGACATTTGGCACACCCAAAGAATTCCTACGGTATCCGAGAGTTGCACAATCTCATGGTCTAAGGAAACGATACTTGACATTGGAAAAGCTTTAGCAGACGAACTACACGATCTAGTGCTATGCTTAGGATTGGGTCTTGTCCATCACATCATTCTCCTAATGATGTGATCCCGTTATCAATGACATCCAATGTCCATGATCATGAAACCGTGACCATCTATTGATCAACGAGCTAGTCAACTAGAGGCTCACTAGGGACATGTTGTGGTCTATGTATTCACACATGTATTACTGTTTCCGGTTAACACAATTGTAGCATGAACAATAGACAATTATCATGAACAAGGAAATACAATAATAACCATTTTATTATTATCTCTAGGGCATATTTCCAACAAATATGACTTCCCATATATAAATCTTTACCTACAGACTACTCCAGAACTCCTCATGACGTCCGGGATCTCATCCAGGACTCCAAACAACCTTCGATCACCAACATACATAACTCAACAATACCAAATCGTCATTGAACATTAAGTGTGCAGACCCTACGGGTTGGAGAACTCTGTAGACATGACCGATACAACTCTATGGTCAATACCCAATAGCGGGACCTGGATACCCATATTGGTTCATACATATTCTATGAAGATCTCTATTAGCCGAACCACGATGTCAAGGATTCATACAATCCCATATGTAGTTCCCTTTGTCCATCGGTATGATACTTTCCCGAGATACGATCGTCGGTATCTCCGTACCTAGTTCAATCTCGTTACCTGCAAGTCTCTTTACTCATTCCGTAATACTTAATCTCGTTACTAACTACTTAGTCACATTTCTTGCAAGCTTCTTGTGATGTTGTGTTACCAAGTGGGCCCAGATATACCTCTCCGTCATACGGAGTGACAAATGTCAGTCTCCATCCATGCCACCCCAACAGACACACTCAGAGATACTTGTAGAGCACCTTTATAGTCATCCAGTTATGTTGTGACGTTTTATACACACAAGGCATTCCTACGGTGTCAATGAGTTGCGTAATGTCATGGTCGTAGGACCAGATACGTGACATGGATAAAGAAGTGGCAATAAACTAACACAATCATATGCAATGCTTATGGTTGTGTCTTGTCCATCACATCATTCTCCTAATGATGTGATCCCGTTATCAAATGAAATCATGTCTATGGTCAGGAAACCTTAACCATCTTTGATCAGCAAGCTAGTTTACTAGAGGCTCACTAGGGACATTGTGCCTGTCTATATATCCACACATGTATCTGAATTTCCGATCAATACAATTCTAGCATGGATAATAAACGATTATCATGAACAACGAACTATGATAATAACTAATTTGTTATTTCCTCTAGGGACTATTCCCAACACATCATACCTCTCAAAATTGATCCATTAATAAAGTTGATCAAGTCTTATTAACAAACACTTTCGATTAGCATGAAACCGAAGAACTTTCGTAAAACACTGACTTACCTCAACGGGGATAGGCATATCCCCAACCATAGGTATATCATATTTCTTTTTGGTAGTTGGTAGAGGTAGTTGAAAACTTCCAATAATGAGTGTCGGAGAATTTTCAATAACATTTACGCCATTTACTTGGAATTGTTTCTTTGAAAAGTGCACCGTATGCTCATTACCATTGATATGAAAAGTGACTTTGCTTTTATTGCAATCAATAACAGCCCCACAGTATTCAAAAAGGGTATACCAACAATAATCGACATGTTGTCATCCTCGGGCATCTCAAGAATAACAAAGTCTGGTAAGATAGTAACATTTACAACAACAACAAACGCATCCTCACAAATACCGATAGGTATGGCAGTTAATTTGTGTGCCATTTGCAAAGATATTTTAGTAGGTGTGAGTTTATTCAAATCAAGTCTTTTATACATGGAGAAAGGCATAACACTAACACCAGCTCCAAAATTAGCAGTTTTGACATAACTTGTTTTAATGGAGCAAGGTGTAGTTGGTATTCCAGGATCTCCAAGTTTTTTAGGTACTCCATCCTTAAAAGAATAATTAGCAAGTATGGTGGAGATTTCAGCTTCAGGTATCTTTCTTTTATTAGTGATGATGTCTTTCATGTATTTTACATAAGGGGGCATCTTTAAGATATCAGTTAAGCGGGTACGCAAAAAGACTGGCCTAATCATTTCAGCAAAGCGTTCAAATTCTTCGTCATCTTTTTTCTTAGATTGTTTAGGTGGAAAAGGTATGGGTTTCTGAACCCATGGCTCTCTTTCGTTACCATGCTTTCTATCCACAAAGTATTTTTTATCATATCGTTTATTTTTATGTTGTGGGTTATCAAGATCAACAACCGACTCTATTTCTACATCCTTATCTAGTTCTTTATCATTACTTGGTTGGGTATCCTCATGAACACCACTATCATTATCATTATCACTAGGTGGATATTCATTACCAGATTGAGTTTCAGCATAAGAAATAGAGACATGATTATCTTCGGGGTGTTTTTCTATCTTAGTTCAACTAGAGGTTTGCAAAGTCCTATCATTTTTCATTTTTATTTTTATTTTTAGAAGGACTAGGTGCATCGTTAATTCTTTGAGAGTCTTGTTCAATTCGCTTAGGGTATACCTCGGGATAAAGTTGTTCCTGAGTCATATTACCTCCTCTAGTTACTCCTCTAACAACAAATCCATTCATATTATTATTCATTTCATTAAGCAATTCTCTTTGAGATTTAACAACTTGTTCTAACTGGGTTTGAACATAGAGGCATGTTTTCCTACACCACTAATATCGTTATTGATTCTAAATAACAAGTCAACCAAGTGAGCAATCATATCAGAATTATATTTCAATTGTTTTAGAGCATTTCCATTGAAGTGATCTTGTTTCCTAATGTAAATGTCGAACTCATATAAGCATTAACTATGATGTTTATTATAAGGATTTTCACCTTCATCAAAATTTAATAAAGAATTTACCTCTACCAACTTTGGAGGTGGTGGTGTGTCAAGGCCATGTATATCTTAAATAGGTGGAAAATTCTTAACATCCTCAGCTTTAATAACTTTTTCCTTCATACATTTCTTTGCCTCCCACATATCTTCAGGACTGAGAAATAAGATACCCCTCTTCTTCAGAGTGGGTTCAAGTGGTGGTTCAGGGAGAGTCCATTGATCATAATTCTTCAATATATTATTCAATAGTTCCTCAGCTTGTTCACAGTTTGTTCCCTGAAAACACAACCAGCACAACTATCTAGGAAGTCCCTAGAAGCATCAGTTATTACATTATAGAAGATATAAAGTATTTCATTTTTCTTAAGAGGGTGATCAGGCAAAGCATTAGGCAATTGGAGAAGCCTCCCCCAAGCTTGTGGGAGACTCTCTTCTTCAATTTGCACAAAGTTAAATATTTCCTATAAGGCGGCTTGTTTCTTATGAGTAGGAAAATATTTTTCAGAGAAGTAGTAAATCATATCCTGGGACTACGCACACAACAAGGAGCAAGAGTATTATACCATATCTTAGCATCACCCTCTAATGAGAAAGGAAATAATTTGAGAATACAGTAGTAGTGAACCTTCTTATCATGAGTAAAAAGGGTGGTTGTATCATTCAACTTAGTAAGATGTGCCACTACATTTTCAGTTTCATAGCCATGAAAAGGATCAGATTCAACCAAAGTAATTAAGTCTGGGTCGACAAAGAGTTCATAATCCTTATCGGGAACAAACATAGGTGAAGTAGCAAACTTAGGATCATATTTCATTCTAGCATTCAAAGTCTTTTCTTTATACTTGGATAATAATTTCTTAAGATCATCTCTATCCTTACAAGCAAGAATGTCACTAGCTACTTCTCCATCCATAACATAACCCTCGGGTATCTTAGACAATTGAGAGCTTGGTCTAATAGGTGTTTCATAATTCTCGGTTTCACTTCATCATTTTCAGTAATTTCATTCCCTTTAGCTCAAGCAATTTGTTCATCAAGAAATTCACCTAGTGGCACAGTATCATCAAGCAAGGTACTAGCATCATCAATATCATCATTCATAGTAGAAGTAGCATCATCAATCACTTGTGACATATCATGATTAATAGCATGTGGTCATGTTGCAAGTCTACTCATAAAAGAAAGTGAATCAAGTGCAAAGTGTGATGGCAAATCCGTACCTCCCCTCGTGTTAGAGGGAGAGATCTTGGTTCTTGTGTCCTTCAGATTCTTCATAGTGATAAATTGATATAAATCCCATGTGACCCAGCAAATATAGCTATGCTTCCCGGCAACGGCACCAGAAAAAGGTCTTGATAACCAACAAGTATAGGGGATTGCAACAGTTTTGAAGGGTAGAGTATTCAACCCAAATTTATAGGTTCGACAGAAGGGGAGCCAAAGAATATTTGCGAGTATTAGCAGTTGAGCTGTCAATCAACCACACTTGGAGATTAAATATCTACAGAAAAGTGATCAGTAGCACAGTAATATGATAGTTTGATAGTAGTGCTAAAGTAATAGTAACGGTAACAATGATAGGCTGATAGCAATGGTATTGTAGCAAGTGTAACAGTGACAACAACAATAGTAACTTAGCCAGAATAATATGTGGAAAACTCGTAGCCACTGGATTGGTGTATTCGTTGGATGATATTCATCATATAACAAGCATAACCTAGGGCGACAAAGAACTAGCTCCAGTTCATAAATGTAATGTAGGCATGTATTCTGTAAATAGCCATACATACTTATGGAAAAGAACTTGCATGACATCTTTTGTACTACCCTCCCATGGAAGCGGGGTCCATAAGGAAACTACGAGATATTAAGGACTCCTTTTAATAGAGAACCGAAACAAACCATTAACACAATAGTGAATACATGAACTCCTCAAACTACGGTTATCACCGGAAAGTATCCCAACTATTGTCACCTTGGGGTTTATGGATTATAACACGTAATAGTTGCATATGACTAGCAAGATTGGATCAAGAACATAAATGCAATGGTGATAACATGAATGGTTCAGATCTGAAATCATGGCACTCGGTGTCGGTGTCAAAATCGGTGGATCTTGGGTAGGGGGTCCCAAACTGTGGACCTAGGATCGGTAACAAGGGACGAAGGAGACGGTGTTTACCCACGTTCGGGCCCTCTCGAGGAGGTAAAACCCTACATCCTATTTGATTATATTGATGTGGATAACAATTACAGAGTTGATCTACCTCGAGACCGTATGAGCTAAAACCCTAGATGAGTCGGACTGCCTCTACGAATGAAACCCCCTAGTTTATATAGAAACTAGGGGTACATAGGGTTACACATGACCAGCCTCCAACCGTGGATAGACTTGGAGGACACACCAATCTTTGAAGCTTTCCTTCTTGAACAAGGGGTCGCCGCATAGTCCGGCCTTCCATAGAGCGGACCAACAAGTCGGCCCATGAGAGACGAGACGATCGCCCGAGAACCCCTTAGTCCTGAACTCCCTCAGTAGCCCCCAGACTAGTCTCCAATGCCGATGTATATAGTCTTTGGCAGCTTCATGTGTCCAAGGTATTCGACTTGCGAAGCGAGTTCCCTTTATGTTCGGCTGGTTCCGACTTGGTCATTGACAACGCCCTGTCTCCGGAACATACATTGCTTAACCTCGAAGGCCAAGCTCTCGAGTGTGAATAGTACCTCATGTGACAAATTTTCTAATGAAAGGCCACGACACCCAGTTATGAAAACTCGATTCGTGGTTCGAGGCCGCTTTTATATCAGCAAGTCTTATCAATGTGAAGATTGTGCTCCGTGTTTTATGGGATAAAATTAATGATCTGGGTTATCCCGTGCGCGTATAACGGCATGATCATTTTGGGAATTGCTAGAGCCTGCGGCAGTAAAGGGGGCCCTTGGTATTAGAGTCTCCCATAAAAGGGAGAAAAACCCCAAAGCCTCCACATGCATCCCAGATTCAATCTCTCCTCCCGTCCAACCCCTAAGCGCTCAGATCCATTTTTCCTCCCACCCTCTCCAAGATGCTCTCCCCAAGATCATCCATGGTTGGCTCAGGTTCATAGGCTAAGTGGGAGGCCTCCTGCATCACTGACAATGACATCCTGGAGCTAAAGCTCGTCGGGTACCTTTCGCCCAACATCGCCCATCGCGCTCCAAACGCAGGCCAAGTGGTGCCCACACCAAGGCCAATCAAGAGAGTGGTGTTCATCCCCCATTTCATCCGGGGATTGGGCTTTCCACTCCACCCCTTTGTTAGGGGCTTAATGTTCTTCTACGGGTTAGATTTTCACGATCTTCCACCAAACTCCTTCATGCATATCTTGGCTTTCATCATCGTCTATGAGGCCTTTCTACGGGTCCAACCGCACTTCGTTCGGTGGCTCGAGGTCTTCAACATCAAGCTGAAGATAGTTAGCGGCCAACACGCCGACCGTGGAGGGGCTATTATCAGCAAACTTCCGCGGGTCGAGTGGTCGGATGACACTTTCATCGACACTGCAAGGTCTGGAAGAAAGAGTGGTTCTACATCACCGAACCACGAGGCGCAGACTGGTTGGCGCCCTTCGAGTTCAGATCTGGACCCCCACAAGGTTAACCTCGTGGGTCAAGGAAGGCCTCGATTGGGGATCGGCCATGGAGGTGAATTTGTTGCAGAAGCGCATCACGCAGATGGAGTCAAAAATCAAGCTGACCAAGGTGGTCCAGGTTATGCTGCGTCGACGCCTCATGCCAAGCAAGTAGCGGGACACTCCAATGTGGGCCTACAAGCTCGACGATGCTTCCATCATGTGCCGGTTTATCACACAACTCACGAGAACTTGTGGAAGGTGTTGTTCAAGCCCCAGAAGGAGTGGCCGGCCGAGGAAGAATACATCATCCTAGACGTCGAAACCCCTCCTATGAAGGTATGACAAAGCTTTTTTACTTCATTCTGAGCACTGCTATTCAGTAGAGATCTTAACCTCTTCTCCATTGTCTTCACAAGGCTGGATGGACAAGGCTGTGAAAATTAACGTCCCAGCCCCTCTGCCCGAGGACCCCAGGTCGGCCCTATTGACGGCGATGTTGGTCGTGGCGCTGTACGCGGTGCTGGAGAAGAAAGCAAAGAAGAACAAGAAAGAGGCATGTGAAGTCCTCTGCTAAAGGGGTCCTTCGGATACTATGTCCAGAGAGACCCAAGCCTCTTCCACCCACGAGTAAGAGCACGTAGAGGAAGGGGGTATTGTCTCTCCCCAAACAAGAAAGAGGCCAGTGCTGGAAGAAGCTGAGGAGGACCTGCCTCATCCTGTCCCGAAGAGGCCCTGCAGGACCAAGTTGGTCCTACCCGATGATATCCTGGATTACGATGAGGATTCTAAGGCTTTCAAAAGGGTTCCCCGAAGGAACCCCAGGGTCAAGCCCCCAACCCAAAGGTACTAAGTCTGAACACTATCTGGTATATTTAAACTGAGTTTTTGTTACTAACCGGATGAATGCCTTTTGTATTGCATCCCGGCCCAAGATCTCCTGACCGAACAGGTCTCGGACGGGGATTCTTCGCTGGTCGAGCTAGTAGAGAGCAGGACTACGTCCTGCACCACCACCCCCAAGGCCGCTTACGAGGCCGCGGAGGTGTTGTCCCTCCAGACCCCTCCCAGGCCGAACACTTGGGGTGAGGAGGTCATGGACGAGGTTCATACCTCAGCCATCAAAGATTGGGAGGTCACGGATGAGGTTCATACCTCGGCCACTAAAGCCCAGGAGGTAGAACCCCTCCTGGCGAGAAAAGAGGAGGGCCATGATTCATCAGAGCTCCCTCCAAAGACGACTCTGGAGGCCTTTGTCCCTCCGACATCATCGACCTTATCTCCCCAAGAAGGGAGAGCATAAGTGCCACCACCGGTGCCGCCCGTGATAGAGCGGACCGTAACCAGGTAGCCAGCCATGATGGAGGAGGCTTTGTATAGCTCCTCCATATCCGAAGATCACCACACCCTCATGGGTGCGGTTATGCAAGGCATTCAGTCTGTTGATAGCGGACTGAAGCAGGCCTTCAACGGCCTACTGGCAGGATCCAAGGTAAGCCAAGTAATATTCTTTTCATAAGAACAGCTTTACTTGTGAGGTTATGTATTTCTTATAGGTATAGTAGCCCCCGAGCCATGGGCTAGTTTGAAAAATTCACCTAGGGGTTAAAGAGCCTAAAAATGTTGAATAAAAACACGAAAGCGGTTCGTGGCTCACGAAATTCTAAAAGTTTCGAAGATGTTTTTAGCAGATAGTAAAAACCCAACAACTCGGAAGTTTGCTTATACATAAGTTTTTTTGTAGGCCTCGTCTTTAGTTGTGGCCACCAACTCCATGGAACTGGCCGAGATGAACCAGAAGCTCAACAGCTCCAATGAAGAGCTTGATCGTTTGAACAAATAGTTCGACGAGATGCGAAGTAAGTTTGAATGGTACTACTAAGACTCTTGTTTTCCTCATTAAGTAGGATTTTTTGGCTTCTGTTCTTGAGATCTTGATTCCTATTATACCTATAGCTGTAAATGCAGAGGTTGAAAACCTCAAGGCCGAGCTGAAGAAGGCAAAGCAGGAGACCGTCGATCATAAGATGGTGGCCGAACAGGCGGCCGCCGAACTGAGCTCGTTGAAGGTTGAGAGCAGCAAGCGAGAAGGTCCAGTGGCCAAGGTGCAGCAGGAGCTCCAGGATGCGAGCACTAAGTGTGAGGCCCTTGAGAAAAAGACCAAGGACCAAGCAGCTGAGCTATCCAAGCTTTCCTTCGAGCTCAAATCGGAGCGGGTAGATAGGCGGTTCTTCGAGGAAGAACTTTGTCAAGTCAGGATGATCGCGGATGGTAAGCCATACTTACTACAATGTGACTTTGGTGGTAAGAGGTTTGCCTTGCTCACATGGTGGCGGCATTCCTCAGGCGCCTTTATGGACCTCCCAAGGAGTGTAGTGGATGTGGCCAAGCACTTTTCCACTCGAGATGAGGATGTTGAATAGAAACTACTCTGGGCGCAATTTCAAACCCCCGAGCCCCGTCCCTTCCTTAGCTATCTAATGAAGCAACTAATGGAGTTGCATAGGATGGCAAGGCCGGCCTTGAAGGACCTCTGCATCCGGCTGTGGCCTATAGAGCCACTACCGAGAAGCTATTTTGGCTTGGTGCAGAAGCTTTGCAATGTCGCGCCCCAGACTGAAGTCCTGAAGCGCACTGTGTGCATCGAGGGAGCTCGGATGTCCTTTGTGAGGACCATGATGCACTAGTCAAGGGTGAAGCCGTTCGAGATGGCGATTGCGCTCCTGCCTCCTGGTAAGGAGCGTAGGCTCCCTGAGCTTTACTTCCGTGTTGCGTTCGAGGGTGCTCAGTCGATAGAGACCCATTGCCCCAAAGATGTAATTTCTGAGTGAGGGCACTATCATGTGCCCTATGACAATTTTGCTTTTATAATGCTTGTCCCAAATGTAACGTACTTTGTATTATTTTGACTCCTGTGTGGCCGTTTGAACTGAAAGTTGCCAGTCATCAGCTTCAGTCCCCATGTAGATACTACAAGAGGTGTTTTGACCCCCACACGGTGACACTTAGCCAATATATTAGTGCTCGGAGGTGGTAGTGTGTGAGGGAAACGAGGCAATCAGACTATGTGGCTTTAGTGCTTTCACTTGGCCTTAGGAGCTTGACTACGGGGGCTGGTGACGAGCACCAGTACTTCGTGATAGTCGGATGAACCGAGGTTTGAGACTATTACCACATGGTTTGTGAAGGTACAAACCCCTTGTATGACATGGAATAACCTCCATCGATTCTTAGTTTGACACTTAGTGTCAGATCGTAGACTAGTTCTTGCTTATTATGATAGTCAAGTTTCGGCTTTCTCCACTGAGGTATTTGGCCAGGCAAGCTGGAAATACAATTGTAGTGGTTCTCCCTTTACCCTTTTAGTCAAACTAGCGCAACATAAGAGGGCAAACACAAGAGCAGGGCAACACAACTATTGACCCAAGACATAATTCTGAACCGATTCATATAATGCAATATCTGAGACGCTGACATTCATAAAATAGTGACACGGTGATGCTCGTGGCGGGATTTATACCCAAGCCCTCGGTCTATTATCCGGTCGCACCTAACATGTACCGAACATTTTTGCCTTTCTGTGCCAGTGAGTGGAAAACAATTTATGTAACATAAAATATTGTAAACAGGCCACAAAGGATAATCTTTATTTGTGTTGAATTCTTATAATTCATAATGCCAAGGCAGCGGTTACGGGTAATTTTGTTTTGAAAATACAAGCTTTACAGAGTAGCTGTTTACTCAGGGTCTTCAACGGGTGGCTTCACGTCCTCCATGTGCCCTGCTGCGTGCTTACTCCTTTGCTCACGAGAGGGGAGGGGTGGAATCCTTTAAAGGTGATTGCTGTCGACCAACGGACCTTGGATAGGGGGTCTTGAGAAGACGTCGTAGAGTGGGTAAGTTGTACGCTTGGGAGATCCTTGATGGTACCTGCTTCTTGTCCGAAGAGGCGTTTGGACTGTAGTTTGGTCGAGCCAAACAACTGATCTTTGGTACTGGGTCCCCACAGCTGCCCATCATATTTTGAGAGCAAAATTGTGTCTTCTAGGGACATATATTACGGGTATCCGGGCCGTGGGGCGCGTATACCTACTTGTGTTGATCAGGAGATGGCTTCGGGGGATCCGGTTGAGCTCGAGCTCGCTTGTTCGTCTGTCGCGCCTTGATGGACGATTGGGGCCTTGGCGCTTTGCTATTGTATTGGTATTCGGATGCCAAGGCTGCAGTGTGTTCTTTAGTCTGGAGGGAGCGCTATGTATTGTCGTTGACGGTTATGACCCTCTTGGGTCCGGGCATCTTGAGCTTCAGATAGGCGTAATGGGGGAACGGTGTTGAAGCTGGCGAATGCTATGCGGCCGAGCAGTGTGTGATAGCCACTACAAAAAGGTACAATGTCGAAGATTAAGTCTCCGTTGCGGAAGTTGTCGGGTGAGATGAACACTACCTGCGACGTTACCGTGCCGGAGCAGCGGGCTTAAATGCTTGGGATTACTCTTTTAAAGGTAGTGTTACTGGGTTTGATCCTTGATGGATCTATGCCCATCTTTTTCACCATGTCTGAGTAAATCAGGTTAAGGCTACTTCCTCTGTCCTTAAGGACTCTAGTGAGGTGGTACTCATCAATAATGGGGTCTAAGACAAGGGTTGTCGAACCTTCATGACGGATATTGGTCGGATGATCCCGATGGTCGAAGATGATCGGGCAAGACGACCATGGGTTGAACTTTAGGGCTATGGGCTCTATGGCGTAGACCTTCCGAAGGGCACGCTTCCTCTCTTTCTTTGGTATGTGTGTTACGTATATCATGTTCACAGTTTTTTACCTTTGGAAAGAACTGCTTCTGTCCTCCATTGTTCGGACCGCGGGGCTCTTTGTCGTCCTCCTTGTGCGGGCCTTTGATACATCTCCAATATATCTGTAATTTTTATTGTTCCATGTTGTTATATTATCAATCTTGGATGTTTTAGAATCATTTTATAGCAACTTTATATCATTTTTTGGGACTAACCTATTGACATAGTGCCAAGTGCCAGTTGTTGTTTTTTGCCTTTTTACTTTGCAAAAAATCAATATCAAACGAGGCCCAAACATCGTGAAACTTTTTGGAGAATTTTTTTTGGACCATAAGAAGCCAAGTGGGCTAAAAAGTAACCAGGAGGGAGCCTAGGCCGCCCACAACCCACCAGAGCATGCCAGGGGCCTAGGCGCGCCCTAATGGGTTGTGGCCGCCTCAGAGACCCTCTCCATCACCTATCAGCTCTATAAATGCTGAAATATCCGGAAAACCCTAGGGGAGTCGACGAAACATAATTCCAGCCGCTGCAAGTTCTAGAACCATGAGATCCAATGTAACACCATCACGGAGGGGTGCATCGACTTCAAGGGTGCCTCTACAATGATGCGAAATTAGTCCACCATACACCTACGGGTCCGTAGGCAGTAGCTAGATGGCTTCCTATATCTCTTTTGATTCTCAATGCAATGGTCTCTTGGAGATCTATTTGATGTAATGACTTTTTGCCGTGTGTTTGTTGGAATCCGATGAATTTTGAGTTCATGATCAGTTTCTATCCATGAATATTCTTTGAGTCTTCTTTGATCTCTTATTTGCATGATTACTTATAGCCTCGTATTTCTTCTTTGAATCTTTGGTTTAGTTAGGCCAACTAGATTGATTTTTCTTGGCATGGGAAGAGGTGCTTTGTGATGGGTTCAATCTTGCAGTGTCCTTTCTCAGTGATAGAAGGGGCAGCAAGGCACGCATGTATCGATTCCATTAAGGATTAGAAGATGGGGTCTATTCCTACATGAATAGATCTTGTCTACATCATGTCACCGTTCTTATTGCATTACTTTGTTTTCCCATGAACTTAATACACTAGATACATGCTGGATAGCGGTCGATGTGTGGAGTAATAGTAGTAGATGCAGAATCGTTTCGGTCTACTGATCTTGGACGTGATGCCTATATAATGATCATTGCCTTGATATCATCATAATGATTTTATATTCTATCAATTGCCCAACAGTAATTTGCTCACCCACTGCATGTTATACTCATTAGAAAAGCCACTAGTGAAACATACGGCCACCGGGTCTACTTTTCCAACATATTGCTATTCGATCTATCTTTTTGCCGCTTTTGTTTTCAGATCTATAAATCCAAAAACCCAAAAATACGTTGTTGCACTTTTTCCTTACTTATTTTATTTTGTGTTCTTGTGAGATCTAATTAACCAACCAACTACAATCTAATCTATCTTATTATCGTTGAGAGCTTGACAACCTCTCTTACGCGTTGTGTTGCAAGCATTTGTTCTTTATGTGCAGGTGTTGTTTACATAGGTGTTTGGTCTTCCTCCATGGATTGATACCTTGGTTTCTTAACTGAGGGAAATACTTATCGTAGCTGTGCTGCATCACCCCTTCCTCTTTGGGGAAATACCGACGCAGTCTCAAGCCATGTCAGAGGAATTTCTGGCGTCATTGTCAGGGAGGAAGCAATCTCTTCAGCGTGCCAATCTCTGGCGCGGGGAAGACATCATCAACATTTATTAGGTTCCTTATCACAAATCTCATCTCCTTGCAATTTACATTATTTTCCATTTGCCTCTCGTTTTCCTCTCCCGCATTTCACAAAATTTGTTGTTTTATTCGCCCTCTTTTTCTGTTTGCCTTTTTGCTTGTTTGCTATGTTTGCTTGTGTTTCCATGTGCCTTCTATTTGCTTGCATCTTCGCTTGCTAAAAATCTATTGATATGGATCCTCATCCACTTGCTAGTCTTTTCAAAATACCAAATTAGGATGAACCAATTGCTAGTGAGTTGGGTGCACTTGATTATCTCTATGAAGTTTTGTTTGAAAATCATGAATCTGGAAATTTTGATGAAGTGTTGAAAGAAGAAATTTATAAGGTGATTCATGATAGTTCCTTGAATGGAAATCATGATTTACATGTTGTTAGTCTGGAGTCTCTAAATATCCATGATGCTAATTATATGCAAAACCACAAGCTTAGGGATGCTATGCTTGATGAAGATGATGTTTGTTGTTCCCCAAGATTTTGTGATGACATGTATGCTATAATTGGTAATGATAACCATGAAACTTTTCATCATTATTTTAATATTTAATTTGGTTTTGACAATCAAGTGTCACATGATAGTTATTTTGTTGAGTTTTCTCCCACTACCATGAATGAAAGGGAGTTTGCTTATTTGAAGAGTGATAAGTTTTCTATGCTTGTACATCATGAAAATAATGATTTACATGATAGTTATATTGTGAAATTACTTCATGATGCTACTGAAAATTATTATGAGGGAGGGACATATGCTTGTAGGTATTGCAATAATATCAAGTTTCCTCCCCATGTGTTCAAAGTTTCAAAGTTATGCTTGATTTGCCATCCTATGCTAGTTGATTCTTGCTCTCATAGATTGTTTGCTTATAAAATCCCTATGCATAGGAAGTATTTTAGAATTACCCACATGTCTTATGATGCTCTCTTTGTTCCTTAACTCTTGTCTTTTATGTGAGCATCATTATTATCCTAAGCCTATCTTGATGGCTATAAAGAAAGAGCTTGCTAGGAGGCAACCTAATGAATAAACCTTCTCCTTTTTGTTTTGAGTGTTGACACAATTATGCCTATGTTATGATTGTGTTTTTATTTTTTATTTAGTGTTTGTGACGAGTAGAACCTTTAGGATGGTTCATACGATAAGTAGAAACAATGTTGAATCTGAAATAGAAACTTTGACTCAAGTGCACGAATTTAAATTGTTTACTCGAGCATGATAATGAGCTGAAATTGTAACATAGTATTTCTATATAAATTCTTACGTTTTCCTAAGTTTTCTGAATTTTTAGAGTTACAAAAGTATGGGTAGAGTACATATTACTACATACTCTTTTGTTTGAGACAGATTCTGTTTTTGTTGCATTGTGTGATTGTTTTGATGAATCTATGGCTTGTATTGAAGGGTATAAGTCATGGTTAAGTTGTAATATAGTATATATAATGCAATAATAAAATATGAATGGGTTTTGAACAGTATTATAGTGGTAATTTTCTTTATTATACTAACGGATCTCACGAAGATTTTGTTAAGTTTTGTGTGATTGAAATTTTCAAGTTTTGGGTGAGATCACGATGGACGAAGGAATAAGGAGTAAGAAGAACCTAAGCTTGGGGATGCCCATGGCACCCCAATATAATATCCAAAGAGTAACAAACAACTAATCTTGGGGATGCCCCGAGTGGCATCCCCTCTTTCTTCTAACAACTATCGGTATTTTACTTGGAGCTATATTTTTTATTCGTCATGTATCATGAGTTTTGCTTGGAGCGTCTTGTATGAGTCTTTGCTTGATTTTATTTTTATTCTTTCTGGATACACCTATTTTTGAAAGCCAAAATTATGATATGATTTGTTAGAATTGCTTTATATGCTTCACTTAATTTTTTTGAACTATGGAATTGCTCTAGTGCTTCACTTATATATATTTTAGCACGACGTGCTTTTACATGTTTGGAGAAATGCTCTCATGCTTCACTTAGATTAATTTAAGAGTTAGTAAATTCTAAAAAAATCCTCTCATGCTTCACTTATACTATTTTGAGAGATGAAACTTTTATGCTCATGATCTTCACTTAAATCTATGTGACATTGTCAAAAGCAATGGCAATATAGGAAACTAGTCCCAAAGTGATACATATTCAAGAGGGATATAAAAAAATCATGAAGATCATTGGAAAAATTAAATTTGATTATTTGTAATAGTTTTGAGACATTATGATAGTAATATGTGAGTTATGTTGGTGAGTAATTATGCTTAGTAAGGATATTGATGTTAAGGTTTGCGATTCCCTATGCAAGCGCGAAAGTCAATAGTTGTGCAATGAAATTACATCCTACTTATGGTGCATTATTCGGTGTTAGTTATTCTTAATCCTCACTTATGTGAATTTTCGTTTCTTGGTTGGTTGCTTCTCAATATATTTGCTAGCCATCACTTGTACTAAGTAGAAATACTACTTGTGCATCCAAAATCCTTAAAACTAGTTTTGACATATGAGTCCACCATACCTACCTATATGCGGTATTTCCATGCCGTTCTAAGCAAATTTGTATGTGTCGTCTCTAATTTTCAAAATGAATTTTTCTTTTTGTGTGCTCGTACCGCTCATGAAGCGGAAGGGGGTGGCCGATATTTTTCCATGCTAGATGTGTTATTCTCAAGATGAGTGTTTATTCATTTGTCATTACACGAGTGTATGGTGGTAATAGGGATGCCCAACCCCGAAATGAAAAAAAAATACTTTATGTTGTCAAATAATAAATTCCTTGGAAAGTGTTGGTATAGAAGGCAACTGTGGATTCGGTTAGCCATGGAAAGTGAAAGAATGGTGGAAAAAGTAACAAACTTTATTTTCTGTTTGGGAACCGCTTATGATATATCTATCATGGAAAGGTATTGAAATCTCTCGGTCATTTTCGTTGACAGGAAAGGCATGCCACCCAAAATATTTTTTCTCTATCAATTTAAACCTTGAGCTCTAACACCTCTACAAATCCCTATTTCCCTCTATGAAGGGCCTATCTATTTTCTTTATGCACATTTTATTTTTATTTGAGTCTCCATCTTCTCTTATAAAGCACCAACTAGGGGGGCACTATGATCATGCTTGAGCATTAGGTATAGCTAATTTTTGAGTGTGTTTCATGAATGGATCAACGATTGAGCATGATGGGCTAGGGATAACTTTCTTTAGTGTTGATATTTTGAAAGACCTGGTTGATTGTTGATATGCTTGAGTATTAAAGTATTCATGTCAAAACTAGACTATTGCTTTGAACCCTCTAAAAGTCCAAATGTCCATGCTACAAAAGAAAAGAATATGTGATGAACATGTTAGGCAGCATTCCACTTCAAAAAAAATCTGTTTTTATCATTTACCTACTAGACGACGAGTAGGAATTAAGCTTGGGGATGCTGATACGTCTCCAATGTATATATAATTTTTTATTGTTCCGTGCTGTTATATTATCAATCTTGGATGTTTTATAATCATTTTATAGCAACTTTATATCATTTTTTGGGACTAACCTATTAACATAGTGCAAAGTGCCAAGTGCGACTTGCTGTTTTTTGCTTGTTTTTTACTTCACAAAAAATCAGTATCGAACGAGGCCCAAACACCGTGAAGATTTTTGGATATCTTTTTTGGACCAGAAGAAGGCCAGTGGGCCAAACAAGTAACCAGGAGGGAGCCCAAGCCGCCCACAACCCACCAGGGCGCGCTAGGGGCCCCAAGCATGCCCTGATGGGTTGTGGCCACCTTGGGGACCCTCTGCACCGCCTACCAGCTCTATAAATACCCAAATATTCAGAAAACCCTAAGGGAGTCCATGAAACACAATTCAAGCCGCCGCATGGTCCAGAATCGCAAGATCCAATCTAACACCATCACGGAGGGGTGCATAGTCTTCATGGGTGCTTCTCCGATGATGCGCGAGTAGTCCACCATAGACCTGCGGGTCCTTAGGCAGTAGCTATATGGCTTCCTCTCTTTCTCTTTTGATTCTCAATACAATGGCTTGTTGGAGATCTATTTGATGTAATGACTTTTTGCGGTGTGTTCGTTGGATCCGATGAATTTTGAGTTCATGATCAGTTTCTATCCAACAATATTATTTGAGTCTTCTTTGATCTCTTATTTCCAAGATTACTTATAGCCTCGTATTTCTTCTTCGAATCTTTGGTTTGTTAGGCCAACTAGATTGATTTTTCTTGCCATGGGAAGAGATGCTTTGTGATGGGTTCGATCTTGCAGTGTCCTTTCCCAGTGACAGAAGGGGCAGCAAGGCACGCATGTATCGTTGCCATTAAGGATAACAAGATGGGGTCTATTCCTACATGAATAGATCTTGTCTATGTCATGTCACCATTCTTATTGCATTACTCCATTTTCCATGAACTTAATACACTAGATGCATGCTGGATAGTGCTCGATGTGTGGAGTAATAGTGGTAGATGCAAAATTATTTCGGTCTACTTATGTTGGATGTGGTGCCTATGTAATGATCATTTCCTTCAATATCGTCATGATTATTTGATCTTCTATCAATTTCCCAATAGTAATTTGTTCACCCATCGTGTGCTTACTCATGAGAGAAGCCACTAGTGAAACCGACGACCCGTGGGTCTACTTTTCCAACATATTGCTTTCCGATCTATCTTTTTGCCGTTTTTGTTTTCAGATCTATAAATCCAAAAACTCAAAAATACCTCATTGCACCTTTTGTTTACTTCTTTTATTTTGTGTTCTTGTGAGATCTATTTGCCCAGCCTACTACAATCTAATATATCTTATTATCGTTGGGAGCTTGACAACTTCTCTTACGTGTCGGGTTGCAAGTATTTGTTATTTGTGTTCAGGTGGTGTTTACATAGTTGCTTGGTCTTCCTCCACGGATTGATACCTTGGTTTCTTAACTGAGGAAAATACTTACCGTAGTTGTGCTGCATCATCCCTTCCTCTTTGGGGAAATACCGACACATTCTCAAGCCACGCCAGCCTTTGCCTTGTTCCTCGGCTGCAAGTTTGCCAGCCTACTGAAACACCCAATAGTTACGGTTGGTGTGGGTGGCGGGCTTATCTTGGGTGATGTGGATCTGGCAAGGCATTTCCATGATTTTGTCCAATGCAGTAGGTCCGTCCCTGTTCCCTTTAGAGGGGTTCTTTCGATGTCCGTATTTTGAGCTACGGAAGCCGACATTTACGGTCGTGTCATCGGCGTCACCATTGTTTTGGTGGTGTTTATTCTTGCTGCGTCGTGTCTTGCCGTTTCCATCTCGAACTTCTGAGGTGTCTGGGTTTTCTGGATTTTGACCATGATGAGCTAGCCAATTGTCCTCGCCCGCACAAAAGCGGGTCATGAGTGAAGTGAGGGAGGACATTGTTCTCGGGCTGTCTTAGCCGAGCTGTCGAGCCAACCAGTCATCCCGGATATTATGCCTAAAAGAGGCTATTGCCTCGGCGTCCGGACAATCAATGATCTGGTTCTTTTTAGTTAGGAACCTATTCCAAATTTGCCTGGCCGATTTGCCCGCCTTTTGGATGATGTTGCTCAAGTCGAAGGAGTCCAGGGGCTAGAGATAAGTGCCCTAGAAATTAGATCGAAAAGCATCCTCGAGCTCTTCCCAACTTCCAACGGAGTTTTCGGGGAGACTGTTTAACAAGTGTCGAGCTGGCCCTTTAAGCTTTAGTTGCAAGTACTTGATGGCGTGAAGGTCATATCCATTGGCCATATGAATGTGGAGAAGGAAATCTTTGATCCACACGACAGGGTCTGTTGTCCTGTTGTATTGTTCTATATTTACGGTTTTAAACCCTTCAAGAAACTAGTGCCGCATAACCTCATATGTGAAGCACAGTGGGTGGGCGGCGCCTCTGACCCAGGCTACATTATGCCAGAAATTGGTTGTTGCTGGTGCCAAGTATGGTTCCCGATCTCTGTCACTGCGGTTAAACCAAGGTTGGTGTCCATCCCGTCTAGCGGGGAAGTACCCTCTAGATCCGTAGATGGATCTAGTGTGACCTGCTCTATAGTCCAGGTCCTGTCGTAAGTCATGCCGATCATTATACTATGTTGGGTCCTTTCCTCTTCTGCGGGCTAACACAGGTATGTACTCGGCGTCCACAGTTGTTCTGTCTCGTCCTCGAGGGGGGCGGACCAGCTGGTCGTACTAAGTGCACCTGGGAGATGTGGACTTGAAGGCTTTGTCATCGAATTATGGCAGCAGACGCCAAGGCGGGTAGCTTTTGTTGATTCAGCTGCTCGGTGTCGTACCCTTCTTCGGCTTCCAGGACCTCTATCCATCTATCGTTGAGGGTATCTTGTTCGGCTCGGAGCTGCCGCTACTTTGCTTTTAGGCTTCGGGCGGTGGCTATAAGCTGCCGCCTGAACCGTTCCTAATCCTGAGGATTTTTGGGGATGGTGAAGTCTTCGTCTTCGAGGCTATCATCCTCGTCTACTGGGGGAGATAGATGTCATCCTCAGAATCGTTGAGGTCCTCAGGGTCATCGGGCCTCTCGGGGTCCTCCTTTGGTTGCTCGAGGGCTTCGAGGTCGTTGGGGTCTTCTGGGGTATCATTTTCCCCAGTGCCCATAATAACTCCCCTTCCGTTGTTTGCCTTGGATCGCTTGTGCTGCTTCCGGATTTTTGACGGCTCCTCGGATCTATCACCATTCTTTTTAGGGGTGTGGTCGTCCTTGTCAGCGGGGGTGTCCACCATATAGACATCGTAGGAGGAGGTGGTTGTCCACCGTCCCGTATTGACAGGGGTCAATAGGGGTGGGCGTTCGGTTTATATGGTTAATTCGGTTCGGTTAATTCAGGTTTTCAGAATTTCGGTTTATGCAAAATGACAACTGAAATTATTAGAATAAAAATAAAACCGAACCTTAATCACCAAAAATTATCGGTTCGGTTTTTTCGGTTAACTAGAAAACTGAAGTACATGTACACCATCTGTCTAAGCAATGTGTCATAAGCAACATCATAGTTATTTCTTATTTTCTTTGCCAGACGTAGCATCAACTGTATTACTCATGTAGTGGAGATCATATGATCGATGTACCATTACTTTGCATATTAGTTAGGTGTACATGGAATAGTAATTATTTTCAGGATCGTACACTAGTAGTCGTGTACTTCTGTATTTGCCGGAGGAATACACTTGCGAGCAAGTTGGACTATGATGCATGCAAACAAATACTATTCTAATCGCATCATTTTTGAAGCGGGAGTATTTTAATTATATTTTACGTGAAGTATCGATCGAGTTGTCCGAACACTAAATTTAAACCATGTGCTGGCCAGCTATGCACGCGGTCGTGCTGCACAGAAACTACATCGATCACATCACAGTTCGGTTATTTCGGTGTGTTCGGTTTCTCTCGAATGAAAACCGATATAAAACCAAACACCTAATAGTATCTAGTTTTCCAACCGAACCAAATTACTAAAAACCGACTTAGCAGATAGTTCAGTTATAATGGTTCGGTTCGATTTTTTTATTTTCGATTTTCGGTTTGAAAGTGCACACCCCTAGGGGTCAGGGTGTTGACCTCTTCATCCATGTCCTCTGCCCCATCGGAGGTGTAGTTCAGCATATCAATTAAATCTTCGATAGTGGCTACCAAGTGGGTGGTGGGTGGGTTGTGAAATTCCTCGTGGCCTGACCTTAGACCGATCTAAACGTAGGTCGAGTTTAGATCGTCCACGATTTTCAATGACTGGATCCTGCCAAGCGTCTCATTTAATATTGAGAGGTTGTCCAGATCAATCTTCCGAAGGTTTTTGGAGCTGACCTCCGGGGCATCCGTGAGGAATGTGTGTTCGGCAAGGGCCGAACCCTAGTGCTCGGGCGCTGAGATCGGATCCAAGCACAAGGCTGGCTTTCCGAAGGAGAGGGAACCGAGAGCTGGACCGAGCAAGAGACCCAAAGTTAAGGCTTCGGGATTTTTGAGCTCATTGGAGTAGACCAAGAGCTCAGTAGGGAACAGATCGTCCCGGGAGTTGGTAGAGAATTCCAGATTCCTGAACCTGATCTCTTGATCGGGGGCAAAGCTTCTGATCTGGCCAAGATGGCCGGTCGGATCAGCACACAACGTGATACTGTCGAATACAAAAACCTGCCTAGGGACGAAGGTGTCCCCGTTGCAGACTTGATCGTTGATGATTAGGCGAGCCATCGACCTTTCTAGCGATCTCACAGCAAAACTCTCAATGAAAGCACCAATGTCGGTGTCAAAACCGGTGGATCTCTGATAGGGTGTCCCGAACTATGGACCTCAGAGCGATGGGTAAGAGGGGATGAATGAGATGGTGTTTACCCAGGTTCGGGCCCTCTTGAGGAGGTAAAACCCTACGTCCTGGTTGATTATATTGATGTGGATGAGAATTACAGAGTTGATCTACCTCGAGATCGTATGAGCTAAAACCCTAGATGAGTCGACATGCCTCTACGAATGAAATCCCCTGGTTTATATAGACACCAGGGGTACCTAGGGTTACACATGACTAGCCTCCAACCGAGGATAGATGCACCGATCTTATCTTCAAGACTTGGAGGACACGCCGATCTTCGAAGCTTTTGTTCTTGAACCCGGGGTTGCCGCATAGTCCGGCCTTCCACAGAGAGGCCCAACAAGTTGGCCCATGAGAAATGAGCCGACGGCCCGAGGACCCCTTAGTCCTGGACTCCCACACTCGGGCCCTAGTGGCAAGCATTAAGCATGGGAAAGTCATAGCAACATCAATCTCAAAACATAGTGAATACTAGGGATCAAGCCCTAACAAAACTAACTCGATTAAATGATGAATCTCATCCAACTCCTCACCGACCAGCAAGCCTACGAAGGAATTACTCACTCCCGATGGGGAACATCATGGAATTGGCAATGAAGGAGGGTTGGTGATGACGAGGACCGAAGATTCCCCTCTTCGGAGCCCCAAACGGGCTCCAGATCTGGCCTCCCGATGAAGAACAGGAGGTGGTAGTGGCTCCATCTCGTGAAACGCGATAAAACTTCCTACCTGATTTTTTCCTCCAGAAATAGGAATTTATAGTGCCAGAATTAGGGTCAGCGGGGCCACGAGGTGAGCACAACCCACCAGGGCGCACCTGGGGTGCTGGTGTGCCCTGGTGTATCGTGCCTAGCCAGGGCATCCCCTCCGGTGGCTCTTGGCTCCGGTAATTTTTATTTATTCTGAAATAAATCACGAAAAAGTTCCGTCCAATTTCAAGAACTTTTATTTCTACACAAAAAGAACACCATGGTAGTTCTGCTGAAAATAGCGTTAGTCCAGGTTAGTTTCATTCAAATCATGCAAATTAGAGTCCAAAACAAGAGCAAAAGCGTTAGGAAAAGTAGATATGATGGAGACGTATGATGCTTCACCCCGAAAGGTTGCTTATCATTTTTTTAGGGTAAAACACACCATATAGGAGAACATGGGCATTAGAGAGCCAACTAGGGGCCCACAAGCCATTTGGTCGCCGCCTAGGGGGGCGGCAGTTGGCTTGTGGCCAGCTGGCAACTCCTCTTCGGTATATTTTGCTCCATAAAATCTTAAATATTCCAAAAATATTCTCCATAAATTTTCAGGTCATTTTGAAACTGGTGATTTTTTCTGCCTTTTTCTCGGTTTTTCGGTCCAGAATTTGAGTTTCTAGATATTTCCCTCCTTGTGATGTACCTTGCATATTCAGAGAGAATAAACATAAGAATTGTATGATAATGTGTAATAATGGACAAAAATAAGATAGATAGTGGATGCTTCATAAATTATTTCTTTTATCATTTACCTACTCAAGGACGAGTAGGAATTAAGCTTGGGGATGCTGATACGTCTCTAGCGTATCTATAATTTATGAAGTATTCTTGCCATTTTTACAAAAAATTTATATGGTTTTGGTATGATTTGCATGGAACTAACCCGGACTGACGTTGTTTTCAGCACAACTATCGTGGTGGTGTTTTTTGTGCAGAAATAAAAGTTCTCCAAATGCAATGAAACTTTTTGACAATTTTTTTGGAACAAAAGAGGCACTAGAAGATTCATGGGATGGACAGAAGAGCTACGAGGTGGGCACAACCCACCATGGCGTGTCGGCCCCCTCTCGCTTGTGTTGGTGTCTTTTGGGCCCCTCGTGGCCCATCTTTGCGTGAAACCGACGCCCAAAAATCCTCTATATTCAGAAACCCCCAGAAATAACCCAAGATCAGAAGTTCCGTCATCGCAACTCTTTGTACCCACGAAAAACCAATATAGACCCCGTTCCGGCACCCTGCCAGAGGGGGAAATCATCACCGGAGGCCATCTGCATCATCCCTATGGTCTGCATGATGAGGAGGGAGTAGTCTACCCTCGGGGCTGAGGGTCTGTACCAGTAGCTATGTGTTTAATCTCTCTCTCTCTCTCTCGTGTTCTTGATTGGCACGATCTTGATGTATCGCGGGCTTTGTTAATATAGTTGGATCATATGTTGTTTCCCCCTCTCTATCTTGTTGTGATGAATTGAGCTTTCCCTTTGAGATTTTGTAATTACCAGATTGAATAGTTTTATGGATTATGAGAGTACTTGATCTTTGTCTTGGCACTCAACTCACGGATTCCCGTGGTAACATTGGGGTAATCTATGCATAGGGGTTGATGCACATTTTTGTCCTACTTTCTCCGGTAGAAATCTTGGGGCACTCTTTGAGGTTCTTTGTGTATTATGAATGTGAAATTGTTTGATGCATATCGTATAATTAACTCATGGAGTATCTAGGTCACATTAGAGTTTGTTGATGCGTATCATATGGTGTTATTTTAGTACGAACTCTTGGATAGATCGATCGGAAAGGATAACTTGGTGTTATTTTAGTACAAACTATTGGATAGATCAATTGGAAAGGATAACTTTAAGGTGGTTTCGTACCGTACAAACAATTTCTTCTTATGTTCACTGCTAGATAAGAATTTTGGAGTGATTCTTCATTGCACATTGGGGGGTGGTTATGTGATCCAATTATATTAGCATTGTTGAGAGATTTCACTAGCAAAAGTATGGACCCTAGGCCTTGTTTTCAAGCATTGTAATACCATTTGTGCTCACTTTTGTTACTTGCTACCTTGCTGTTTTTTATTGTTACTACTACAAAAATCAATATCTACTATGATTACTACACTTGTATCACCATATCTTCGCCGAACTAGTGCACCTATAGAATTTACCATTGTATTTGGTGTGCTGGGTACAGAAGAGACTTTTTATTATTTGGTTGCAGGGTTGTTTGAGAGAGACCATTTTCATTCTACGCCAACCTTAGGTCATCCACTTGAGGGAAATTTGCTACAGTCCTACAAAACTCTGCACTTGGAGGCCCAACACGAGTCTACAAGAACAAGTTGTGTAGTAGACATCAGTTGCTAGAGTTAGAGAACTTTAAACCCTAGTATATGTGTTATTTCATAATGGGCTGATTTGGATCCACACGTTTCATGCTATGGTTAGATTTATCTTAATTCTTCTTTCGTAATTGTGGATGCTTGCGAGAGGGGATAATCATAAGTGGGTTGCTTGTTCAAGTAAGAACAACACCTTAGCACCGGTGCACCCACATATCAAATTATCAAAGTAACGAGCGCAAATCAACTCAACGTGATGAACGTAACCAGACAGAAATTCTCACGTGTCCTTGGGAGCGCTTTGCTTCATATAAGAGTACTTTAAAGTCTGTCCTTGCTACAAAAAGGATTGGGCTATCTTGCTGCACACTTGCTACTACTTTTGTTTGTCACTTGTTATGAATTATCTTGCTACAAAACCATCTATCACTGTTACTCACAGCACTTGCAGAGAATACCTTGCTGAAAACTACTTATCATCTCCTTTTGCTCCTCGTTGGGTTCGACACTCTTACTTATCGAAAGGACTACGATTGATCCGCTATACCTGTGGGTCATCAATTTATAGGTTAGATCCTTTTGGTCTATGCTTCTCTTCATCGACGACGGTTATTCTTCTAATGTGTTGGCCATGTATGACCTTAGCATGATGACTTTTCCAATGTCTACTACAACAAGATTTGCCCCGCTCTAGTCAGAGAGGAACAATGATGTCAACGGGGCTTCAACCTTGCTCCGGTGCTTGTAGTTGTCATTAGGTGGTCTGCGGATCTAGTAGATTTTTTAATTTTTAGTGTTATTTGTACTACATTAACGGTTGATGAAAATTACGAAAGTTTTTCTTGAAAAAAAATTGTTATCTTTACTTTTTCCATCAATGCATGGCTCGATTTTTTAGAAATTTCCATCATGTGGCCGGGTAGGGAACATATCGACCTACACACTAATGGCATTCACTAGAGTGTAAATACCAGTGGTGAGTTGGTATATTCATGCCGCTAGTAACATGTCAGATTACCAATGGTTTATGCAAATGTTTGTCCATCGATTATACTTTTTCACCCATGTAAATAATTATGTAGTAGTGAAATTCTAATTGCACAACATCAACCAGAATACATTCAACTATTTTTTAAGGGAAACACACTCACTTTATTGCTCTAAAGAAAGTTTTATAGGGATTACATTATTGTCATTTGGATGCACAAGCCAAATATGATGTTAAATTATGTGCTTCATAATTAGAAATATGTCCTTCATGTCTTAACACAAGCTTAACAATTTGTTCCCTAGAAACACAACCAACAAAACTATCTATGTAGCCCCTAGAAGCATCGGTTAGTCCTTATAAAATATATTAAGAATTTCATTTTTCTCAAGTGAGATGATCATACAAAGCATTTAATAGCTGAAGAATCGTCCCCCAAGCTTGAGGGAGATGCCTCACATTACACAAAGTTAAATATTTCCTGTAAGGCAGATTTTTCATATGAGCAGGAAAATATTTTTTAGAGAAGTAGTAAATCATATCCTGAAGACTGCACACACAACCAGAAGCAAGAGCATTAAACCATTCTTTAGTATCATCCTTTAATGAGAAAGAAAACAATTTAAGAATATAGTAGTAGCGACTCTTTTCCTCTTGAGCAAACATGGTGACAACGTCATTCAGTTTAGTAAGGTGTGCAACAACAATTTCAGATTTATAACCATGGAAAGGATCTGATTCTATCATTGTAATAAGTTCCGGATCAACAAAAAATTCATAATCCTTATCGTCTATGAAAATAGGAGAAGTTGCAAATTTTGGATCATACTACATTAATTGATTCATGGCCTATTCTTTCATAATAGCCGAGAAGTAATCTGTACCTTTACTAGTATCATAAGCCATAAGTTCCCTTGTAATCTCCTCATGCATAACATAACCCTCATGTACATCAAACAATTTAGACCTAGCAGGAGTTCTAGGTGTAACACGTGATTCAGTATTTTCAGCAGCTTCATTTTCAAGTTTTCTAGATTTAGCAATATGAGCGTCAAGTAATTCACCCCAGTGGCACGGTAGATTTATCAAGCATAGTAGTAACATCATCATAAGTATGTCATCCATGGTAGAATAAGTGTATATTATTTGCAACATATCACATTGGGTAATAGGTGGTGGTGTCGCAAGCTGACGTAAAATAGAAGGTGAATCAAGTGTAGAGCTAGTTGACAGTTCCTTACCTCCCCTGGTCTTAGAGGGAAAAATCTTAGTTCTAGAGTCTTTCGGTTTCTTCATAGTAACCAACAGATAAATAAAGTTATGCTTCCCAGAAAATAATCTTTATGACCCACAAGTATAGGGGATCACAACAGTCTTCGAGGGTAATATTTCACCCACTTTATTGATTCGACACAAGGAGAGCCAAAAATATTTATGAGCCTTAATAGTTGAGTCGTCAATTCAACCATACCTGGAAAGCTAAATATCTGCAGCAGAGTATTTAGTAGCACAATAATATGATAATTTGATAGTAGTGGTAACAATAGCAATAGTAAAAGTAACGATGATAGTAGCAGTTTCGTAGTGATTGTAACATCAACAACAACATTAGTAACTTAGCAAAGACACTATCAGAAAAAGGTGTATGCATTGGATAAGCGATGGATATTTGTACATGGATGGCATTCATCATGCAAAAGTCACAACCTAGAGCGACACAGAACTAGCTCCAATTCATTAACATAATGTAGGCATGTATTCCGTATATAGTCATACATGCTTATAATAAGAATTTGCATGGCATCTTTTGTCCTACCCTTCCATGGTAGCAGGGTCCATAATGAAATCTAAGGGATATTAAGGCATTCTTTTAATAGAGAACCGGAACAAAACATTAACATATGGTGAATACATGAACTCTTCATACTACAGTCATCACCGGAGGGAGTCCCAGTTAATGTCACCTTGTGGTCTATGTATCATAACACATAATAGGTACATGAAACTTGTAAGATAGGATCCAAAACACTCTTGTATTCATGAAAACATACTAGGTTTAGATCTGACATCATGGCACTTGGGCCCTAGTGACAAGCATTAAGCATAACAAACTAATAGCAACATCAATCTCAGAACATAGTGGATACTAGGGATTAAGCCCTAACAAATTGACTCGATTACATGGTATATCTCACTGAACTCTCATTGTCTCATACCTCTCCGGCGTATGTATAATTTTTGATTGTTTCATGTTATTATATTATCGATCTTGGATATTTTATATGCAGTTATATGATATTTTATATCACTTTCTCGGACTAACCTATTAACCAAGTGCCTAGTGCGAGTTTCTGTTTTTTGCCTGTTTCTGTACTTTTTAGAAAATCAATATCAAATGGAGTCCAAATTGGATAAAAATTTACGAGGGTTGTTTTTGGACCAAACGAGACCCATGAAGCTTTGGGAGGAGGCCAGAAGACACACGAGGTGGCCACGAGCCTGGAGGGCACGCCCTAGGGGTAGCACGCCCCCGAGCTCGTGGGCCCCTCATGGAACCTCCTGACCTAATTCCACTTCTATATATTCCCAATTACCCCAAAAACAACAGAGAGACACTCCAAACACTTTTTGCACCGTCGCAAGCCTCTGTTCTGCCGTAATCCCAACTACAGGCCTTTTCAGTACTCTGTCGGAGGGGGATCGATCATGAAGACCGTCTACATCAACCTTGCTGCCTCCATGATGATGTGTGAGTATTTCAACATAGGCCTACGGGTCCATAGCTAGTAGCTAGATGTATTCTTCTCTCTTTTTGATCTTCAATACCATGGTCCTTGCGATTCTCGTGAGGATCTACCTGATGTGATCTTCTTTTGCAGTGTGTTTATTGGGATCCGATGAATTGTGGGTCTATAATTAGATTATTCATTGAAAGTAACTGAGTCTTTTCTGAACTTTATCATGCATTATTATATAACTTTGTAATTCTCTTCGATCTATATCTTTGGTTTGACCAACTAGATTGATTTATCTTCAGTGGGAGGAATGCATTGTAGTGGGTTCTAAACATATTTATGTTCAGTAGTTTGCTCTGTAACCCAGTGACAGAAGGGTAAACGACACGTATTTGAATTGCTGCCATTAAGGATAAAACGACGGGGTCTAAACAAATTGCTTGTCTTACTTTGTCTACATCATGTGATCTTGTTTAATGTGTTACTATGTTTATCACGAACTTAATACCATAGGTGTAGGTAGGAGTCGGTCGATTGATAAAGTAATAGTAGTAGATGCACGATCGTTTCGATCTACTTTTCACGAACGAGATGCTTGTATACATGATCATTGTCATGATTCATGAATAACATCATAACGGTTGGTCATTCTGATGACCTTTTGGCGAGCTTGGCACTGTCGAAATGAAGTCATACATCACAAACCGGCGCCACCAATTGAGAGTTCGAGGAGATTTCCGAATAGCTACATCGAGTCCCTATTATGCATCAAGCAACAACCACAAGGAGACATGGTGAAAGGGAAGATGATCGTTCAGAGGGAGCCACAAGTGGTGAGGCGATCGGAGGTCCAGTCTAGTATGACTCAATCTACATGGGTAAAACCACCACCTGGCTGGGTGAAACTGAATGTTGATGGGTCGCATATCCCTGGCGAGTGTACTGGAGGTGAGGGCATGGTCTTGAGGGACGACACAGCAGCCATCATATTCTCGTCGTGTCGGTTTCTTCGATCATGCCGCACACCAATGGAGACGGAAATAACAGCGTGTCTCGAGGGTACGTGCCTAGCGCTGCAGCGGACGGAGAAACCCATCATTATTGAACTAGATTGTAAAGATGAAGTGGAAGCTTTGACGGACAGCCGAGTTAACAAGTCTTCGTTGCCTGGGTTGATTGAGGAGACGAAGCGCCTCTTGCCTCTTGCTTGGTGTACGGCGGTATGATTTTGTCCATGTCCGACGCCCAACATGGCTACACATTGTATGGCTAAAAAAAACATAATAGCCAGTGTATAATGGTTTGCCTGCAATCTGGGCCTGATGATTTATGTTCTATTTATGATAACGAGTGTACAAACATTACTTAATTAATGAATGCTCGTTTTACCCGAAAAAGACATCATAACGAGTAGAACATGGGAAATTTCGCTAAAAGGGCGTCCCGTATCCCAACCCTCGATCCGGGTTGCACGGCCAGCTGTTATCTTGGACTCGCGCGCCATCCATGCATGGGTCATTTTTCATCGTGCAGCCGGGTCGGAAACCTATGCTACTAGCTCACACTTGGACATATGCGCTCCGCAATCGCAGCCATTCTGGGCCGTCGATCTTCGCTCCCTCTCATAATCTGAGACTGGGACATCGAAACAACGGCACGGCTTGCAGCGCATATGCATGCACCGATCGACCCCGCATGCGCCACCGGGAAACCAGCAGCGTCCGCCGCGGGTTGCCCCCGCGCTCGCGCACACACGCGCCGGTCCGTCCGCGCGCGCCGCCGTCCCCAACACGTGTCCTCCGGCCCTCACGTGCCCCTCTCTTCCTTCGCGCGCGCACCCCAGTGACTGACGCCGTCAATCTCGCCGTCGCGCCACCGCCCCACCCTCCTCCTCGCCTTCTACCGCGACCTCGCTATAAAACGGAGCCACCAGCCCGCGAGGTCCAGCCAGGCACCGCGCCATGGAAGCCACCTCGTCCCTCACGCGCTCCCTGTCCCTCGTCCCCCGCCCCCGCCGCTCCTCCCGCGCCGCGAGATCCCCGCACATGCCCACCCTCTCCCCGGTGCCGCGCGTCCTGCCGCTCCGCCGCGCCAGGTCGGACGCCGACCTCCTCGGATCCGTCCCGGCCGCCGCGGCGCCAGGCTCCGTCCTCCTCCGCTCGCCCCGCCCACGGACGCGCAACGATGAGGACGCGCCGATGGATGACTGCTTCGACGGCACGGGCGCCGGCAAGGGCAACAACAGCTCCGGCCGCGGCGGGGGCGGCGGGGGCGCTGGCGGCAACGGCCAGAGCGCCGGCATGGGGGAGCACTACCGCAGGGTGCTGAGTCTGGAGCCGGACAACCCGCTGCTGCTGCGCAACTACGGCAAGTACCTGCACGAGGTGGAGCGCGACCTGGCGGGCGCCGAGGAGTACTACGGCCGCGCCCTGCTCGCCTGCCCCGGCGACGCCGACCTGCTCAGCCTCTACGGCCGCGTCCTCTGGGAGGCCAACCAGGACAAGGACCGCGCCGCCGGATACTTCGAGCGCGCCGTCCAGGCCGCGCCCGACGATTGGTATGCGCGCGTCCCCCATATCGTTCGCCACCATTTTGTCACCACCGTTTTAATCTTGGTTTCTGTGTGATCGATCGAATTGCTTGCTAACCTGTGATGTTTACTTGCAGCTATGTGCTGGGATCGTACGCGAGCTTCCTGTGGGACGCCGAGAACGAGGACGAGGAAGAAGCGAGCACGGCGGCGGCCTGCTCTCCGGCCTTGGTGCCGGCCTGCTGACCCTGGCGTTGATCTGGGTGGCGGGGCGGTGGCGGTCTGCTGTACAGTACTCTACTGCACCGCACTGCACTGTGCTGTACTTTGCGTATAGGAGAGCCGGGATGGCGGCTGGCCGGTGACATCCTCGGCCGTGTGAATTGGTAGTCTGATCATTCCAGGCATAGATCGATGCTGCATGCCATTGCCGGCAACAAGTCGAGGAAAGAGACGACGAACTTGAATGGATCCGGACGGGTCACCTGATCGGCGTCAATCAATAATAACTACTACTGCTCTACTGAAGTTCTTCGCTGCTACTCGATCGACAGCCGTCTGCTGCTACTTAATTAACCTTTCTTGTACTACTACTACTAATCGCTGCCAGCTTGTTATCCGCTGTACTGCTCGGCGGATGCAGCTGAGCTTAATTCCATTTCCTTGATGTGTAATTACATGCCGGTCGGGATAACCTTTGCTTCGATCAGGCTGTTTTTATCCAATAATCAAGCCATGTTTATTTATATATATATCTGTCAATCTGTGCCATATCTTCAGACGGAAAATAAACACCTCTTGGATGGAGCCATTTGCAGAGCTTGCGATGGCAGTGGCATTATATGCGTGGTCTGCAAGTTGACATGAAGAACAGAAAATGCGAGCGGTCAAGCATGCACGTTACCACAAAGTCGTGGCGAATAGATAGCAGTACTCTACTGTTAACAAGTTTGGCCGCCGGTGCTGTCATTCAGTGGAGCTGTTTTTAGGGGGGTGGTTCGGCGTGATATGTCACAAATACTAGCGGATACAGTGAGCATTCAAATGATTTCCATAGAAAATTTTAACTTTTATAGTACCAATTTTGTTCCTCCAATTAAATCCTTTTTTATGGGATACTGTATAGAAGTTCAAGGATCGATTCGCACTACATTTCATAACAAAAATTAGCATATGCACAAATGTTTCGGAATTTTTCCTTCTGCTTTTCCGGGAGCAATACCGAAATCCTCCAGCAATCAGACCAATGCCTGACCACATTAGGGCCTCGGTGGTTAAATTCTATAGGTATTCTAGAGAATTTGGTTCCCTAGAATTTCTTTCCATGGAGCTTGTTTGGTTGATATGATTATAAACATGATTATTTATATATATTTTTGAACCGGGTTTTCCCCTTCCCATTAATATAAAGTCTTACAAATCAAGAAGCAGGAGACGGAGGAGAGCGAGTTCAACGCATTGCTAAAAAACCCACCGCACCTGCCATCAAAGCAGGTGCTATGGGGAACGCATTGTTAAAAAACCCACCGCACCTGCCCGCCATCAAAGCAGGTGCTATGGGGAACGCATTGTTAAAAAACCCACCGCACCTGCCCGCCATCAAAGCAGGTGCTATGGGGCGAAAACCTAAGCAGCACCAACGTTTTAGCTAAACCTAAAAAACAAACATTCAACAATTTTAACCCAGACGACATTAAGACGAAACATTCTCAACAAAAACCAATATTAGGAAGAATCCAACTATCAGACATCAACAAGTTCGAATCTTCGGTCGAAGCACCATCACTCCTCACCGATCTTCAACGACGCGTCATAGGCCCTCATCAGCATCATGATTCCATTGCGGATCATATCGATTCCAGCGCGAAGTCTCTTCATCTCTTCGTCCTTCTTCAGACCTGCCTAGTACAAAAAGAAAGAGCAAGCCATAAACACTATCTCAAAGGGGGGTTTGATCATTTTCTTCTCAAAGCTGGCCCTATTTCGAGCCAGCCACACAGCCCAGGTAATCGCTCCAAGAGCAACAGTACAAAAACGTTAATTGCCTGGAAGGGAAGTATAGCAACACGAAAAGAGCTGTCAATAGTTGTGAGAGCACAAATCTGTGCCAAGGGTCACTCCAATTGACCTCCAAACAATCTTAGCAACAACGCACCCGAAGAATAAGTGCAGTGAAGATTCAACTTCTTTGCAAAATGAACATATAGGATTCCCAAGTCAATGACGTTGCTTCATCACATCCCTCACGAGAATAGCATCCTGAGAGAGTTTCCGGAGGAAGAATTGAATTTTAAGTGGCATTTTAGCTTTCCATATCCATTTGAAGTTACACCCGCTAAGTGGTAGCTCAATCCATTTATACATGGACTTGGTGGTGTAGCGGACAGCGTTTTTTTGTTGCAACCTTGCCAGAAAAACCTTCTTATGTGTTTATCTAATTTTTTCACAAAAGTTTTGTTCATGAGCCACATATACATGTGGTATAAGGAGATACCGGTGATAACAGAATCCGACAGAGTATGTCTCCCCTCCCCCCATGAAAGCAACATTGCCAACCCAAGCATCGAATCTCTTGAGGTACTTGCTAACAATGAACTCCAGGTAAGAATTTTTCTGAGTGGTAAAGCTCACAGGCATGCCAAGATATTTAAGGGGGAAGTGGCCTACGCCACAGTTGAACAGATTAGCATATGTTGTCTCAGTATGCTCATCATTTCCCATAGTTAGAACCTCACTCTTTTGGAAGTTGACTTTGAGACCAGACATCATCTCAAAAAGATACATGATAAGTTTGAGATTAATGGTCTTATCCAGATCATGATCTAAACAAATGATCATGGCATCTGATATTGTAGGACAGCCACCCCTTTAGGGATTAAATTAGAGGCAAGGCCCACCAGGAGGTTATTATTCTGGGCAATTTTTATCATATTGGTGAGGCAGTGAGCAACAAGGTTAAACATGAAGGGCGAGAAAGGGACCTCCTGTCGCACCCCTTTGTCACTTTGAAAATAAGGACCAACAACATTATTGAGCTTAATTAACCGTCCCATTATACAGAATCTGCTTAACCCAGCCACACCACTTGTCATTAAAGCCCCTAAGCTTATGCCATTCTAGGAGAAATTCCCAGTTAACCTTGACATAAGCTTTCTCGAAATCAAGTTTAAGAACTACCCCATCTTTATTTTTAACATGGGTGTAATTAAGAAATCCATGGAGGGAAAGCGCCCCATCAATAATATTCCTGCCCTTAACAAAGGCATTCTGGGTGGGACTAATAAGTTTGTCAGCATACTTCGCGACTCTCCGATCCATGACTTTAGTGGCGAGTTTATAAGGACAACGAAGGAGATAAATAGGCTGGAATTGCTGAATTCTGCCAACTCCAGAGATTTTTGGAAGAAGCGTGATAACCCCATAGTTAAGACGCTTGACATCAAGGGTGCCTTTATGGAAACTTTCAAAAATATGCACAATATCTGATTTCATCGTGTGACAACAACTTTGATAAAATTTAGCCGGAATATTATCGGGACTGGGGGCTCTGTAGACTTCCATGTCAAACAGTACCTCTTTGGCCTCTTCTTTAGAAAATTCACGAGTGAGATCAGCATTATCCTCGTCATTAAGTTTTTCATCCGCCGAGCAAGTGTTAGGGTCAAGGTGAAATTGGTTGCCAGAGGTAGGACCAAATAATTATTTATAGAATTTAGTGGTACGAGACAAATAATTATTTTGGACCATAAATATTTATATGATCTACTTATTTGCAGAAAAGTCATTTGTTGCATTAATAATATGCAGCATCAGTACAAAGATTCCCAAAAGTAACATAGAGATTACAACCAAGACCATGGAACACCTAACGACGACTATAAGCACTGGAGCAAGCGGGACAATGTCATTGTCCCACCTTCACCGGAGTGAGGCAAATATTGTTGTAGTTGACACTTTGTATATGCAAACACACCAAAGATCGAGAGTGATGGCTGAAACTAAATTCATCCCTTGGAGACCAACGTCGATCTGGGTCCAAGTATATCGACCGAAAACACACCTCCACGCGCCCTCCATCGGCATTAAGCACACCTGCGGAGCTTATGATGGCAGTTTTGCCCATGGGTATGGGTATCCATGGGTACCCTGCCCGAAAATAACGGGCATGGGCATAACTTGAAGAGATTTTGTACCCGCGGGTAATGGGTATCCATACCCACAAAATATATGGGTCGGGTATGGGTACGAAATTACGTCCATGGGTAACCCAATGGATACCCAGAAAAAGTTAATAAATAAAAATAACTCCTATGACATGTGGGGTCAACATCTGACTCCTGTGGCACACCCTAAGTCTCAATTCCATGAACCGCCATAGCTCATAGGCATGTAATCACATGATCACCACCCATGTTACATCCTATGTTACTCCTCGAAAAGATGATGAAATCTCAAGTCTTCGCTATATGACTCCTATCCAAGTCTCGATCCAACGTTTCCCCGTTCCCACCATCACCTCCAATTACGCCGGGCTTTCACCACCCACCGCTCATACTCCCTTGATGCCCCACCACCGTAGAAGTTTGTGTTTATGCTATACTGCTCACCCATCATCACTTGAATTTCAAAATCATTTATCTACCTTTAAAAAATGCTATATATTATACCCACTGGATACCCATTGGGTATAGGATACCCGATGAGTATGGATACGGATGCCAATTTATGCCCATGGGTCTGAAATGGGTGGGTACAAAAAAATCTATCGGTATGTGTTTGGGCAGAAAAAGGTTGTGCCCACCCATACCCTACCCATTGCCATCCCTGCGGAGCAGGGATAGCACGCGGAGGACATTATTCTATTGGAACACTGCATCGTGCCTTGCAACTTCGACCATGACACTAAAACTACCTGAAGAAAGGGTGTGCACCCACCCGCCAGCAAGACGAGGTTTCGCCGCACCTCTAATGCCCATAAGGCCACCGGAGGTCAAGCGGATCAATGACGACGTCAAGAAAAGGGCCAGAAACCCTAATTGCCTTTAGAACGCCCGTGATGAGGAGGAGAGGGGAATTGTTGTTGTTCTGTTATTCTTCCTGCGATCTTTTTTGCATGTAATTTCAAAATAATTGCATCGAGCCTAACGTCATTTTATTTAACGACAAGTCAGCAACTATACCATATCTATATTTATAAGAAAGATCCTGCAATTTTTCTCTTCACAATCAAACAAATTATATTTATAGATTCATGTTTTTATTACTCTCATTCTACTTACCCCGTTTCTAAATATAAGTTTTTTAAAAATTTCGGACTACACACGAATGTATATATACATATTTTTGAAGTGTGGATTTATTTATTTTGCTACGTGTGTAGTCCGCATTAAAATCAACGTATGTTTAGAAACGGTGGGAGTGGAATTTAATGACATGACATCTCTTCAGTGTTTTTCTTCTGCCCTTGGCAATACAATGAAACCCCATATTAGATCTTATTCTTTCATGGCTGATGATGACCTCAATGGCCCAGTCGCTCGATGCATAGTGAACTGCAACGGCTAATGCCTCCCTTCAAAGCCATGGCTCTCAATGTCGTAGCTTACCGATGCCTGGAGCTGATTCGCCGATGAAGTTTCAACTCCATTTCCTTTTTCTCGCTTTCTTTTCTACCCCATAGACAATATAGCAACCAGGCCGTGTGCTGGGGCTTTGTCTGCAGTGGTCCATTCATTTCTCTTCTTCTCCGGGGCCAGAGCTACTTCAATTCCAGGCCCATCATGAGTTGTGTATACTGGGTCCGTATCTACTACAGTAGTTTTTTTAGCAACATCTACTACAGTAGTGAGCGTCTCATGCAGTTCTCCAGGCCATCGCCCACACGCAGCCCATTCACTTGAGAGACAGATGGTCGAAACCAGCGCTAAGGCCGGCCTCCCGCATGGCCGGCCCAACTGCGCGAGCAATTCGCTCACTCCATCGCCCCGCGCCCTTCGTGTGGCTGGTCAACTTGTTGACTGGTTTGATTTTGGGCCAAAAAATACTTGGAAAAATTATAAATTTAGGACGTGAATTTTATTTTGTGAGGAAAAAGAGAATTCATTAATCAAGCGGCAGACAAGTCTACAATACAAAGGTCAGGTACCTCCTCAGATCCCGATCGAAGCCACACCGCAGTGTGCTTTTTTATTCTACCATAGTTTGCTAGGAAATGATTAACAACGTTTTGCTCTCGCTTAATATGCTTGACTAAGAATTTCCTATTCTTCCGAAGAAGTCTCTTAATTTCTTGCATCATCATCATGTGCGCCGATCTATCATAAATTTTGAAAAGTATCAGGGATCTAAAAACAATCATTGATTTGCAAAATTAAAGTTCATGAATATGAAACTTTCAAATTTGTTGAAAAAGTTCACGATTGAAAAAAGTTCATTAATTTGAAAGAAAAATCACAAATTTCAAAAACAAATTTTGGATTTAAAAATAAACTCACCAATTTTGTTCACATATTTGAGGGGAAAAGTTCACGAAATTAAAAAAATCATGAATTTGAAAAGGTTCACAAATTAAAGAAAAAAGTTCATGAAATTGGTAAAGGTTCACGAATTTTAAAAATAAAAAATTCAAGAAAGTGAAATGGTAAGATAAAAAAATGAGCTAAATTGACCTAAAACGGATAATACAAAACGGGAAACAAAAACCGGCCAAAAAACGCCAGAAGACCGAAAACTACCGCTACAATGCTAAATGGGTCGACTGTTTCGGTCGTGGTGAGGTGTGCTGCGTACCAGGCGCCAAATAGGATTCTAGTCGTAACTTGAATAAACAAACAACTTAAAATGCATAAACAACTAAAAACTTTTACAACATCTTCAATAGCCGTCGTGGAACAGGGCATGTTCCCTTTAAAAATTTGAGGTCACAAAAATGCTCCAATAATTGTCCTATCGACAAAAAAAAAATCAGTTTTAGGGCAGGTGCAAAATACAACACCAAGTGGTGCAACTTGGCAGCATTTGGGATGCTGTCACAAAACCAAACGCGTAGCGCGTGAGTAGCCAACTATCGCATGGAATTTCCTGTGTTGCGACCACACCTCCACCCGACCACCGTCAGCAACAAGTTTCATCAGAAAGGTCAGGACTACCGCTCATCCACCCTCCCCCGACTCTATCACGGCCTCATCGCACGGCCCCGTCACTTCAAACAGCCGTCGGAGTCCCCACGCGCCGCCAATTTGGGATCTATTGGCGCTCCAATTTTCGTCTGATTCGACTATTGGCCGAAGTACCGCTACCCGTGAAGGCCCCCGCGGCTTGTCACCGTTCTCTAGAGCGGGATTAGTTGTTGTTGAACCTCTGCGAGCTGCCGCGACCGAGCTGAGTGGCTGCCTCTTCGTTCGGCGTCGCCTAATTTCTAGCAACACTCAACTGGTATGCGTCAAAGAGGCCCCACTAGGCATTTCGTCAATGGTGTGACTACCATCGAGGCTCCGACGAGCATCCAACCATTTTCATCCTTCTCATGCACAAGATGTTTGACGAAATCTGTACAAGGTAATTTTTGTTAACTTTATTGCTTTTTTCGTTGTGCACGGAGACGTAGTTTGAGGGAGATTTTCATGTTGCAGATTGTTGGGGCTCGATGCACACGATCACCTATGGGGTCACGGGCCCCTTTGTGGTTCGGCAAGGGTGAGGTAACGTTGCACAAAGAACGGAGGTAGTGAGGCACCACGACGACGAGACGCTGGTGTTTTACCCTGGTTTGTGTCGTTGAGAAGCGTAAAATCAAACTCCTGGTTTGGTGGATTGATCGGAGGAACACGAAGCACACACAGTGCTCAAACCCGACAAGTTTGCCTTCGGGAGAGCTGCTACACGAGTATAAGTGTCCAAAGGTCTGAATCCTTAGCTAGGTTGCCTTGGGCCTCCTTTTATATCTCAAGGGGCTACCACGGTGGCAAAACAGACATTATCTAGTGATTAGATAGCCAATAGTCCTATCATACCTAACACTGGCACTTAGGACAAAATGCCATAAATGCTAGCCTAGGTGGCGTGTGGGGATGCATTCCCGGCAGGCTTTTACCACCGCTTTAGCTAACTATAGCTCAATATCTGACACGCCTCTGTACGGGTGTCAAACGGGCATAATCCATCTTCCAGCGAGTCGCCACGTGTTTAGTGAGAGCCACTTAGCCACCTGGGGGCTCGACACCGCATCGACAAATGACTGGCTTTATGATGCGGTGGAGCGGTGGCCGATCGGCTCGCGCCTATGGGGGGATGGCTTGCCAGGTCTATCTGAAGATGGGTGTGCCTCGGTCCGTGGCAGGCACCGGGGACGTGACTAGCGCGGTTCGGGCCCGTTCTGGGCCATTGCATTGACCTTGTCGGCGTTGCATAGCCAGTGTAGGTTGCTTCTGTCGGAGTCTTGGTTTTTAATGCTCATTTCATCTTCTTGATGCGCTCCTTGATCTCATGTAGAGCGGCTTCTCCGCTTTGGAATGGTTTTGACCGTACTTATGTTGATGGGTTTTGCTACTACTGATTGTGCATAAGTCAGGGGCACTCGGTACCCTAGTCCTGTTGCACCGATAGGAGCACCGAGGCCTGGCCCAAACGCTCTCGCCAATCACCATTGGGTTACGCCCAAAATTTATGCACAAGCGCGAAATATGAGGGAGTAACTGCCGACTTTCAAGCCAGCACTTACCCAATACCTCAGGCCATTTCGGCCACGTGCGCCGCATGCATTGCGGGGAGTTTGCGGTGGAAATGGGCGGTTACCTGTTCGCCCGTGATCGTGGATAGTGGGATTGGTGGAGATGGGCGGCTGCCTTGGAGAGGAGGAGAGCCAGCCCGTGTGCACTTCCCTATAAATTGGGGGGCCACAATGGGTGATGCTCATCCATTCCCTTCTCCTCCTCGATCGTAGGTTCACATAGCATGCCCTTCTTCTCACGTCGTCGAGCCATCCCTTCCCTCCTGATGGTCAGGGGGAAGAGTCGGGCGAACACGCCTGCCATCACAGGGTCTTCTTTTCGTGTCTGTGCCCAGGCCCTAGCTCGGGTCGATGGTCTTGAACTGAGAACCGGCAGGAGGGGCCTTGGACAGGGGAGTGGGCAGCACAGCGGCTATGCCACGGGCAGCTACGGTGGCGCACCTGCTGCTGCTTCGCCCACTGCTTCAGTCTTGGCAGGACGCCGCGCGGATGACTCCATGCTGGAATCCATAGCGGGAATGCAGTGTTGTGGTTGACCGCGGTCTCTGCACTCCTTCTTCAAGGCGATGGAGAAAGATCGTCCGTACGACCATCGGCTGAGCACGAGTGGTCGCAGCAGCGGTTCATCATGGGTCGCGGCAGAGTTCCCCACCCATGGCACTATGTATTACGCACATGGGTGGGGGCCTTTTTCCCGCGTGTACTCCTTAAGGGTAGGGAGTCTTCCCTGCCTCGGGTCGAGGGGACAACCATGCTCTCTGTGAGGCTCTTTGGGACGCTTGGCGTTTGCCTCGGCTGCCGCGTCGAGGGCTCGGACGACGGCGGAGGTGTCCCCTTGAGCGGTGGCAATGAGGAAGGTAATGGGGGCAGCAACCCAAGAGCGGGGACGACAGCTCCGACGTGTCATGATTGTCGGCAGCACCATCATCACCAGTTGTGCTTCAGCAACACCACTGATAGGTCTCCAACGTATCTATAATTTATTAAGTATTCATGCCATGTTTACAATAATTCTATATGATTTTGGTATGATTTATTAGAACTAACTCGGACTGACGATGTTTTCAGCAGAACTACCATGGTGTCGTTTTTTGTGCAGAAATAAAAGTTCTCGGAATGGGTTGAAAATTTAGTATGATTTTTTATGGACCAAAAGAGAACCCCGAAGCATTGGAGTTGAGCCAGAAGAGCCACGAGGAGGCGGCAAGCCTGCTAGGCACGGCCACCCCCCTAGCCCGTGCCTAGCAGGCTTGCCACAGCCTCGTGGCACCCCTTGACGTGATTCCAACGCCAAAAATTCCTATAAATACCCAAACGTCCGAAAAGAAACTTAGATGGGGAATTCCGACGCCACAAACCTCCAGATCCACGAAAAACCAATTGGGAGCTCATTATGGCACCCTGCCGGAGGGGAAAACCATCACCGGTGGCCATCTTCATCATCCCGATGCTCTTCATGACGAGGAGGGAGTAGTTCACCCTCGGTGTTGAGGGTATGTACCAGTAGCTATGTGTTTGATCTCTCTCTCTCTCTCTCTCGTGTTCTTGAGATGGCATGATCTTGATGTACCGTGAGCTTGATTGATATAGATGAATCATATGGAGTTTTCCCTTCTCTATCTTATTGTGATGAACTGAGTTTTCCCTTTGAAGTTTTCTTATCGGATTGAGTCTTTAAGGATTTGAGAAGACTTGATGTATGTCTTGCGATGGGATATCTGGTGACAATGGGATGTTATATTGATCCACTTAATATATGTTTTGGTGATCAACTTGCGGATTTCGTGACCTTGGGAATCTATGCGTAGGGGTTGGCACATGTTTTCGTCTTGAATCTCCTGTAGAAACTTCGGGGCACTCTTTGAAGTTCTTTGTGTTGGATTGAACATGATGAATCTGAAATTATGTTATGCATATTGTATAATCAAGCCCATGGGTACTTGTGGTGACATTGGAGTATCTAGGTGACATTAGGGTTTTGGTTGATGTGTATCTTAAGGTGTTATTTTAGTACGAACTCTAGGGCTATTTGTGACACTTATAGTGATACGAGGCAAGCCCGTGTGGGTCGATCTTTCACGAATTGGAGGGGGGAATCTCAAGAACATGAAGAAAACTAAAGGCAAACACGATTACACATCCACTAGATTCACGATAGCACACGAGGAACGAGATCCCCAAGTCAAACAATGATATAAGTAGCGGTACGCGATCTCCCACTCCGGGAGGAGGGGCCTTGATATCCCGGAGGATCTTCTCTCGTAAGGGGCCTTGACATCCACTATGGATGTTCTCCTATAGAGGCATCTCCATGGGAGAGGTAGTGGAAGGATCTAGGCTCAACTATCTAAGAGAAAACCTAAGCTAACCCTAAAAACGAGGAGGGGGTGGTCTATATAGTGCTAGTCTCGAAAGGGGAAGAGAGAGGGAGGTACATGGGCCTCGGGCCTGTTCCTGCATGCAGGAAGGCCGTTAGTATCGGAGGTTGTACCGGTTGTACCGGTCATGAGGCATTAACCGGTACAACTGGGGAAGTACCGGTCTTGAACCGTACCAGAACAGAATCTTGGCACGAGGGTAGCAGTTGTTGGTGGTGGTGACCCGGTTGTACTGTGGTAGCGATGGTGCACCGTTTGTACCCCTAATTCCTGGGCAGGTCCATGTCCTTCTCCTTTCTCTTGGTGTTCCTATTGCTCCCTTCCTCCTTCTTGATACCTAAGCACCCAAAGTATCGCTGCTTGAGGTAGCATCGACGTTCCAAGAGTATCAAAGGGAGAGTCATAAAGGAGTGAGGTCACCTCGTTTGTAATGGCACATGCACATGCTCTTGTCAATGGACCACTTGGAGCTTGAGGTGTTTATGATGGTTCCATGGTAGTGCTCAAGGGATGCTCCGCACCATCTCCCCCCCCTTGCGAGGGATCCGACCTCGGATCAAGATCTTCATCGCCATGGAAAGGGGAGAGGTCCGCGACATTGAAGGTGTCGCTCATGTTGTACTTCTCCTACGAAATGTCGATCTTGTAGGCATTGTTGTTGTAGCGCTCCAACACCTTGAATGGGCCGTCGGAGCAAGGTAGCAGCTTGGACTTGCGCTCATTGGGAAAGCGTTCCTTTCCTAGATGTAGCCACACGAGGTCTCCGGGTTCGAAGACCATGGGATGTTTGTTGATGTTGCGCTTGGCGGTGGTGCGTTCCACCTGGCGCTCGATGGTGTTCCTTGTATCTTGATGCATTTTATTAATGTAGTTCACACTTGCACTTGTGTCCATGTCGACGCGTTCTTGTAGTGGAAGCAGAAGAATGTCCAATGGGGACAATGGGTTGAAGTCGTAGACCACCTCGAAGGGAGACTTGTGGGTGGTGACGTGTCTTGCACGGTTATAGGCGTACTCGGCGATGGGGAGGCAATATTCCCATTCCTTGATGTTCTTCTTCATCAACACGCATTGGAGAGTTCCAAGTGTCTGATTCGTCACCTCTGTTTAGTCAACGGTTTGTGGATGGTAGGCCGAGGAGAAGAGTAACTTGATGCCGAGCTTGGCACAAAGGGTCTTCCAAAAGTAGCTCAAGAAATTGACGTCGCGATCCGAAACAATGGTCTTTGGCACTCTGTGTAGGCATAAGATTTCCCTACAAAAGAGATTGGCAATATGTGAAGCATCGTCGATCTTGTGACAAGGAATGAAATGAGCCATTTTGGAAAAACGATCCACAACAACAAAGATGGAATCATGGCCATTTTTTGTTCGTGGCAATCCAAGCACAAAGTCCATGCTAATGTCCTCCCAAGGTTGGAACAGAATAGGAAGAGGCATGTAAAGACCATGGGATTGAGCTTTTGACTTAGTTTTGCGGCATGTAGAGCATCGGTTTGTGAAGCGGGCAACATCACGAAGCATCTTTGGCCAATAGAACTTGTCGGAGAGGGTGGCATATGTCTTGTCGCATCAAAAGTGCCCCATTAGTCCTCCACCATGAGCCTCTTGCAAAAGCAACAAATGAAGAGAAGACTTGGGAATGCAAAGTTTGTTAGCACGCATAAGATATCCACCTTTCATGTAGTAGTTCTCCCAACAAGTTTTCACTTTGCAATTGGCATAAGGAGTAGCAAAAGAATCATCATGCTCATACAAGTCTTTTATATGCTCAAAGCCAACAACATTCAATTCAAGTTGGGTAACGAGCATGCATTTGCGGGAAAGAGCATCCGCCACAACATTTTATTTACCCTTAATGTATTTGATAACATCAGAAAAAGACTCAATAAATTTGCTCCATTTAGCATGACGTTTGTTCAACTTAGTTTGACCCATGAGGTACTTTAGAGTTTCATGATCGGTATAGATGACAAATTCATGTGGACGCAAATAATGTTCCCAAGCTTGTAAGACTCTCACCAAAGCATACAATTCCTTGGCACAGATAGGATAATTGAGTTGAGAACCGAAAAGTTTCTCACTAAAGTACGCAATTGGGCGTTTTTCTTGCATAACCACACCTCCTATGCCACTACCACTAGCGTCACAATGCACTTCAAAAGTTTTGTCAAAATTGGGCAAGGCAAGCAAAGATGCATGAGTAAGAAAATTCTTAAGTTCATGGAAAGTGGTGTCTTGGGATGATCCCCAAACAAATGGCGCATTTTTCTTGCTCAAAGCATGTAGATGATTAGAAATAGTGCTAAAGTCTTTCACGAAGCGACAATGAAAACCCGCTAGACCTAAGAATCTACGCACTTGTTGCAAATTGGTGGGTCTAGGCCAATTTTTAATTGCCTCAATCTTAGACTCATCAACATGGACACCCTTTGAGGAAACCACAAATCCTAGGAAAACAACTTTGTCCACACCAAAAATGTATTTGTCCATGTTAGCATTTTTCTTTCTGAAGAGTTTGCAAAACGTTCCGAACATGTGTGGCGTGTTGTTCTAGAGATTTGCTAAAAACAAGGATGTCATCGAAGTATACCACAACACAATACCCAATGTAGGGGCGCAACACATGATGCATCATGCGCATGAACGTACCCGGTGCTTTGGATAAGCCCATGGGCATCACTAGCCATTCACAGAGACCAAATTTGGTTTTGAAAGCGGTTTTCCACTCGTCACCCTCTTGTATGCGAATTTGGTAGTAACCACTTTTCAAGTCTATCTTCGAAAATATAGTGGCACCACTAAGTTCATCTAGCATGTCATCTAAGCGTGGGATAGGGTGACGGTAGCGAAAGGTGGTAGCATTTATGGGGCGGCAATCGGAACACATGCGCATACTACCATCATGTTTAGGCACTAGGATCACGAGAATCGTACAAGGACTCAAAATCTCACGAATATGCCCTTTATCTAGGAGTTTTGGACTTGCCTTTGTATCTCATTTGTTTCGTCGGGGTTGACGTGGTAGGGAGCCTTGTTGGTAAGCGGCATGCCGGGTATGAGGTCGATGCGGTGTTTGATCCCTCATTTTGGTGGTAGTCCTAGAGGTAGCTCATCCGGGAACACATCTTGGAATTCTTGCAATTATTGAGATAACGCAAGAGGAAGATGTTGTGAAGGGTTAGGCCAGGTAACATCGTCCTTGCACACTATCACGTAGTGAAGGATGGTCGATGGGCTCTCACTCACATCCCTCAAATGTCTTTTTGTGGCAAATAGAACTAGGTCCCTCATCGATGGGCTCGGATCGTTGTCACAAAATACTTGGGAGTCTTCATCTTCATTGACTTGTCGGTGCATGGCCACTTGTTCCAAGGCTTCCATCCCATCGTCACTTATAGAGTCATAGTAGCTGTCATCTTGGAGTATCATGGTTTGCCTTGTGGGGCACTCATGCATCTTGTGGCCTCGGCCTTGGCACATGAAACACTTGATGGAGCTTATTTTGACGTCATCTTGTGTTGGTGTAGAGGTGTGACATCCCAAGTGATGTCCCTACCTTATTTGGCATGTAACCCCATGTATGAACCTTGTGTCATGAGCTATGAGATGTATGTTTGCTCATTGTCATTCATGTGTGTTGCATTCATGCATCATCATGCATCATTCTCATTTCATTCTTTTCTTGTCATGTGACTTTGCAAGTGCCTTGGTATGATGTGAGATGGTGGTGTTGGTTTGATTTGTGATGTGGTAGATGTTTGTGTGTGGTTGGTTCCATGTGTACAACCTCTTCTTTCCCCTCTCTTTTCCTTTGCAACATCCCCTTCCAAAAACCCTTTCTTCCTATCATTATTATCATCAGATTTAAGTTGTTTTTAAAATTGTTTTAAAATGTTCAAGAGGTGGCCTTCATTTTCTTGCTAATTTGGAGAGTGTTGCTTGTGTTGTTTGGGGTTTGTGGTATTTGTGATTTTATTAAACATGAGATGCCATTTTAAATATTAAATAAACTACTTTCTCTAAAAATCACCTTAATATTTTTATTTAAAAGGGGCTCTTTATTTCATTCACTAGAATATTTTATTTTTGCTCTAAAACCTTTTTCTTGCCCTGGGGATATTTGTGGTGTTTCCTTTTAATTTTAAATCCACCTTCCCCCTTGCCTGTTTTTTTCCTAAGAGTGTGAGAGAGGGAGTGGGCCGCGGCCCAGCCCACGTGAGCAGGGACGGCCACCTGCTCCCGTCTCCTTCTTCGTTAGTGAGGTTCAAAGAGCGCGTGCGTCGCCGTCGCCGTCAGCCTGAGGCTATATAGCCTCCCCTCGGCGTCCGTGTCGCTCCGCTAGGGTTCCCTCTTCCTCCCTCCGCCGCTGCAGCTCCTCTCTTCCTCTCTTTCTTCCTCCTCCCTCTCTTCTTTTCCCCTTGCGAAGCAAGTTCAGAGAGTGCAGAGGTAGTGCTCGCCGGTGTCGTCGTCTCCAGGGTGGTTCTCCTCCGCGTCCAGGGTGATGTGGCAGACGTGGAGCGTCCCCACGCTCCGTTCCTGGCGTTAAAGCGCTGCGGGAGGTCCAGGGGCGCCTTCTTCTTCCTCCTCATCGCCGGAGCGTCGCCGGGCCTTCTTCCTCTTCGCGCGCATCATCTCCGCCTCTCCTTCCCCTCCGTCGCCGTCGCTCGCGCCCCGTGTCTTCGTGAGGCCCTCGGTGAGCAGCCTGTCCCCGCTGTCCCCTCTCCTCGCCGTAATTCGTAGACGCGCCGCCGTGGGCAACGTCGCCACCGCTCGAAAGTCCCGAGCTTGGGCTCGCCTCCGATCCCCCTCCTCGTAAGATGATACGAGGTATGGAGCCCCCGTAGTTTCCTCTCTCGATTCCGCCACTCCCCGTTGCCGGAGACCCCTTGCGTCGCCGGGGATCGCCATCGCCCTGCCGCTGTCACTGCAGCAGTTGCTCTGTTCATGTGCGGGTGTAGGATTCAGTTTCGTCAGGTTTCGCTAGTGTGTGTGTGTGTGTGTTTAAAACAGATCGAGTCCCTCCTCTGTTAAGCAAACGGTGCCGTAGCGCAGTGGTGGCCGGCTCGTTCGGTGACCAGGAGGTCAGGGGTTCGACCCCCGAACCCTCCCTTTTTTTGTGTGTTTTCCTTTTTTCCTTGTTTTCTTTCTCTCTTGTTACATATGTGTGTGTGCACATATATGTGTGTGTGTGTGTTTTTCCTTTATTCTCTGTTGTGTGTGTGTAGGGGGTGTAGTGCATATGTGTGTATGCACCTATGCATGTGTGGACATTTGTATGTGTGTGTGCATTTCCAACATATGTGTGTGTTTTCTTTGTCATGTGAGTGAGTGCATATGCACATGTGTATGGTGGTGTGTGTATGTACCAAATGGTACATATACACATGTATGCATACATATGAGAGGTGTGTGTATGCTTAGTGATTACACACACATGTGAGTGTGTGTGAGTGTGGTTGTGTGTGTATGTGTCACATGGTGATGCATACATCAACTTGGGAGATGTATGTATGTTTGTGTGTGTGTGCCACTTAGGTGGTACATACACATGCATGTGTGCTAGTGCATGTATGTGAGTGAGTGTGTAGGTGTGTATGTGTATGTGGGCATACATGTATGAAGGTGCACGTGTGCCTATATACACCCATGCTTGAGTGTGGTATGCTTGTGTGTGAGAGGTGTAGCGGTAATGAGAGGTGTGTGTATGTTATACATACACACACATGTGTATGAGTAGCTCCATGTGTAGGTGTTCTCTCTTTTGTGCATTTGAGCATAGTTTCTCCTCTAGCTAGTTTTATCCTTACTATTGATTCTATGCCATGATATCATGTTCCTTAGTTGCTATTTAATCTTTTCCAACTAGTATCAATAGGGGACATGCCCTTTTGGGCCATTGTCATGTATGTGCATGAGTGTCATAAGTCACCCATGCATTAGGGGGTCAATTTTCAACCCCACTTATCTCCCTCTTGCTCCAAGCAAGTATAGGGGTATGAGTAATGCATTTGGGGTAGAATCAACCCAGGAATGCATCTGTGAAGTCAGATTTGACTTCGGGGCAACTTGACAAAACTGCATTTCTATGCTGTGATGCCCTTTTGTCTTTTATTTATGATTTAATCTATGCATGCATTTAAGTTCTTGTCAACATGAGTTTGTTATATAAAGTTGCTGGGAATGTCCCAGTATTTTTGTTATTCATGATAAGCCACCAGGTCAGTGGCTACCTTGCTGTTAAGTTGCTATGATGATGTTGTTTCCTGCCAACCTGAAATATGGCCAAGTCTGGGAGCACTTCTGTTATTGTTTTGCCATGTAGAGTGGGTTGCATCTACTGATATGTTTAGAGTTTTAGCATGCTCAGTGCTAGTTATTTGTATTAGATATTGCCTTATACCATCCTGTTAATTTTCATATCAATAGGAGCTCTCTAGCATATTTAACCAGTGCTGTCAACTTACTACTTTATTAACTCAGATTCTAGAAAACTGGAATTTTCACTAAGTCATTGAAAAACTGCTTCATCATGCCAACTTGTTTGATTCATGCTTATTGATGTGTGCCTCTTTTTCCGATTGAATAGTTGGATAAGTTGATGTACATGTTGAGTAGATTCTGTCAATCTCTTGTTTGTGGCTGTAGGGTTCTTGTAGCTCAAGTTGTGGGCTTTTCAAATTGCTATGTTGCTGTTTTGTGGCAGATTTGGTGTTTTATTATTTTGTGACTTGTGGAAGCTATGCTCCATGGAATTGATTGATTCTTGAGTCTATTATGCATCCTATCCAGTGGCTGCCTTGTAATGCCAAGAATCAGCCCATGGCTTGGTGATCTTGTGACTTGCCTCCGTACCTTGTCGTGAGCGTATTGTGAAAACCGTAGCTCCATTTCTTACGATCTTTATATGCATTTCTATCGATTTTGCATGTTGCATCCATATTTGCCATGTTCATGCATGTCTAAATAACTTAACATGAGGTTCTGTCCAGGTTTCATTAATAAACAACTTTGCACGTGAAACATGACTAGTTTTGGATTGCCACGTTGGAATTCTTCATAAATGATCATGCATCATTTTGATTGTGCATTGCACCTTGGTTGAATGTTTATTGTTGTTGTTTCTCTTGGGTAGACGCGAGTGTTGATACTGAGTACGAGGACCCAGGAGAGTACCACTACGAGGATCCCGCTACTTGTTCCGCTGAAGAACCAACAGGCAAGATGATCGTACCCCGATCCCAATACTATTTTTGCTTACTAGTTTCTCGCTCTTATAGTTACAATTGCGCTACCTACCACTTGATATCAGCCCCCATGTTGCCATGACAGCCTCTAACCTCCACGTCCTAGCAAACTTTGATTGGCTAAGTTACCGCTGCTCAGCCCCTCTTATAGCATTCTTAGTTGCAGGTGCAGGTTGTTCCATGCGATAACATGGATAGGATATCACAATAAATTCTGTTATTTAATTTAATGCACATATATATCTGGTATTGGTGGAAGGCTTGGCCTTTTGCTAAGTGATTTGTTCCGCTGTTACCGCCATTAGTTCCTTCTTACCGGTGTTATGTTTTCCATACTTTGCGCTCCTAACATGCTCGGGGTTGTTATGGGAACCCCCTTGTTTATTCGGTTGAGATTAAAACTTGTCCGACAAGACCCAACATTGGTACTACATTTGCTTAACAACTTAATAAAATTGCATAGGGTCTTGCAAACCCGTGGATAATTTAATCAAACCCCGGGCCAGTGCTCCTCATGAGTGTTGGTCCAAAATAGAGCCACTTGCGGGGCCACCTCGGGGCAACTCGAGGGATTTCTATCAGGCCACCGTACGTACTGCTCATCTGTCGTGTCCTGAGAAGGAGATACGCGGCTCTTATCGGGTTCATCGACACGTCGGGTGGTCTTGCTTTATTTGTTTTACCTTATCGAATGTCTTGCGTGTGGACTCTGACTTTCTTCGGGTTTACTCGAGGTGTTGGAAATTCCTTTGGAATTACCTATGATGTTCGCGAGATCCGCGATCGAGGCATTCCCACGAAGTGTGGTTATTTGTGATGGACTAGTTGGAGCACCCCTGCAGGGTTAAATCTTTCGGAAAGCCGAGCCCGCGGTTATGTGGCAACTTGGATATTTGTTTAACACCCAATTATAGTAAACTTGAAGTAAACTCTAATTAAAATACACCAACTGTGTGAGTAACCGTGATCGTCTCTGCTCATGAACATGATCCGAGAGAGAACACGGTGGGGTTATGATTGACGTAAGTAAGTATTTAGGATCTCATAGAGATTATACTAGATTCGATTGTTCTTCGTAGGCCACTCATATTTATTTCATGTTGCGTAAGATAGCCATCATATATGCTTAGTGCTGCTGCAAACTAAACATCACCCCTTCCATCCTAAAGCTTAAATAGTCTTGGTACCCGGGCACATGATAGCTGAGTCCCCTGTGGCTCACAGTTTACTACAACACTCCAGGTACAGGTTCAGATGAGTACGTGCAGGATGATTTTACCCAGCTCCAGTGGGAGTATGAAAAGGAAAGAGGCAGGATGTACGTGACATATCCGGATTAGTAGAGAACTTGGTCATGATCCTTGGGATAGCTTGATAGTATCATTTGCAACTTCTTTTATCGTTTGATTTCGTCCGTAGTCGGACCCTGTGTTCAACTTGTTGTTATGATTTGAGTGACATTGTAAGTTAGCTTGTGGCGAGTGTAAGCCAACTTGTATACTCTTCTCATTCAGTATTGTATGTTGTGATGATACTATTCTTGCTAACGGCAAGATGCGCATCCATCCCTTGCGAGGCCCTCGTGCCTTAAATGGATAGGTGCGCATCTTGGGCGTGACAAGAGGATGACGCTCTTGTCTTGCTTGTAGGTGCGTTGCGTGAGGATGAAGACGACCTTTCCTTAGCTTGACTTGGCATCTTTTGTCGTGGATGTTCTGGTAGAAGGATTCGTAGTTAGAGTTGCTTGAGTAGTTGCACCGTAGGTCTTATAGGAGGTATTGGAGTACTTGTAGTCTACTTGAACTTGACGTTCCGCCTTGGAGGCTTGATGCACTAGCTCGAGCAAGTTGGAGTAGGGCTGGAAATCTGCAATTTTCTTGACTTGGTAATTGAGACCATTCAAGAAACATGCTATAGCTTGCTCATCGTCCTCCTTCACATGTGCTCGTATCATGGCCATCTCCATCTCTTGATAGTACTCTTCCACTGACTTGGTGCCTTGCTTGAGTAGTTGGAGTTTCTTGAAGAGGTCGCGATTATAGTGTGTTGGGACGAATCACACTCACATGAGTTCTTTCATTTGTTCCCAAGTTGTTATTGGAGGGTCACCTCTTTCTCTTCGGTGTATAATCACTTGGTCGCACCAAATGAGAACATATCTTGGAACTTGAGGGAGGCCATGGCAATCTTCTTGTCTTCTTAATAGTTGTGCAACCGGAATATTTTGTCGACCTTGAGTTCCCAAGAGAGGTAGTCTTCGGGATCATTGCTTCCGAAGAACTTAGGCATGGTAAACTTGAGCTTGCCAAAGCGATTTTCTTCATTGTTGTTGTTATTGCGATATCCTTGTCTTGGAGGAGCATAGTTATCTTGTTGACATTGGTTATGCCTTGGAGCGTGATCATCCATGTGGTCAACGGGATTTCATGAGGACGTGCATCTTGATGCGGAGGTGCATTGTTGTCATGTTGGTCTTGCTCTTGCCTTGGGGCGAGCTCATCAACGTGTTGCTCCTTTTGCCTTGGGTGTTGTGGACGTTGTTGTCGCACCCGTTGTTGGCGTTCTTGGTGCTCCTCTTGGCGAGCTTCTTCTTCTTGGTGTTCTCAACGTAGAGCTTATTGTTCCTGACGATCTAAACGATTGCGTTCTTGCATTGCATAGTTTGCGTCGTGAAGTGCCCGTTGTGCCTCTCGTGCTTGTTCTCATGATGCCGGTCTTCTTCACGATGGTGATGTAGGCGATCGTGCTCGTAGACGTCTTGCTCTTGTTGGCGACGGTGGTCACGCTCGCGATGTCGACCTTGAGGCTCATCGTGGAAGGGGTTGCTTGAATCTTGAGAGAGGCGATGCGTGTCATGTTGGTGTGGTCGAGCTCGAGGAGGAGGAATTTCGCCGGAAGAATCCTCGGAGGAGTGTCGACTTGCGATGCACCGGTGAGTTGAGGTAGACGTAGGTGATGCGCGATTCACCACCAAAGCATGGAGATCATCCATTTGCGTTACCATGAAGTCCTGTGTCCGCTCTTCAGATTCGCGTATGTTGGTGGTGAGGTGCTCGATGCGGTCCGTGAGGACGTCATGTGCTTGTCACATTCCCTTTTGTGCAACAAGGAATTGTAGTTTGGTGACGTAGGTCTTCGCGTCGTCGTCGTGCTCCTCGAATGTTGGGTTCGTCATATTGTTCCTATACATGGTACTCAAGTAGATATAAGTGGAAGAATGGAAAAACACAATACCAAATACCATTCCGAAGCTTGAAATTAGGATCAATCACTCAATGTGAAATCATGGAAATAGTAGAATTGGTACCAAATTTTCCCTTCTCACACCTACAAAGATAATGCTTTTGGAATAGCTTGGTTAGGATGGTGGCACAAAGTTCAAGCAATTCGAGAATATGAGTCAATAAAGTTGAGAGAGATCTGCAAGTAAGCAAGTAAGACAATGTGAATCAATAGCAATGGGTGAACTCGGAAACACACACACAAAATAGAAAAGTGGGGTTGTGCAACCAAAAGTGAGCTCAAAATGTGGGATCCACGGAAAAAGCTTGTGTTGCACAACACTAGAGAGACGGTAGAACGATTGCTCTAATGGGCATGATACGAACTTGTGCACAACCTATAAGAGACAAAAATGCGACGTCTTCCTATTCCCGACTTGCTATATATGCGACACGAGTCACTCACTCAAGTGATCCAAAGTGAGGAGGTATGATATGCAAATGTTGCGATGCTATTGTTCTTTTGACCTTGCTTAAAAGCTTCACATTTCTTTCATTTTGCAATGATATTTGGATTGTCACTATGTAGGACGTGTACAACAAGATAGCAATTATTTATGCGGGTACTTTGCAACACAAGAGATGATACTAAGACGTATATGCATGCAATGGTAGCTATGCGGAGTATGTATCACTAATGTGCACAAGTAGCGTGGCCTGGTAATACTCAATGGCTAGTCTCGATAGGCAAGTAATGAAAATAGGCTAGGGGCAACAATGCAATGGCAAGGATATGAGTCAAGAGTGTCGTTGCGGTTACCATCCTTGCTTACGGTGTAGTTTCAACAAAGAGTTGGTTGGCGATGTTTCGGGGCGATGATGAGCGGCGATGTCGATGAAGAACCACTCATAATTAGCCGAAACACCTTAGGAAGTGGCGAGGCTCGCGACTCAAAATCTCAAATGCAAATGGTTTGCGGAAGAAAATGGGTGAAAGAGCGAATCAACAAGCAAAAACTTGGAGTTTGCGGTTGTACCACGTGTGGTTGGCGGTTGTACCGCTCCAGGAGTTCCTGGGAGTTAGCGGTTGTACCTCTAGCACGGGCGGTTGTACCACACTAGGCGAATTACCGGTTGTACCAGTCGCACGGGCGGTTGTACCGTGTTGGGGAACGTTGCATGGAAAACAAAAAATTTCCTACGCTTCACCAAGATCAATCTAGGAGATGAGCTTCTATGAGAGGGGAGAGTGGATCTACATACCCTTGTAGATTGCTAAGCGGGAAGCGTTAAGAAACACGGTTGATGTAGTCGAACATCTTTGCGATCCAAATCGTCGAGTGTCCCGCGATCCAATCACGATCCATCCCGATCTAGCACCGAACGGACGACACCTCCGCGTTCAGCGCATGTACGGCTTGCTGACGATCTCCGCCTTCTTGATCCAGCAAGAGGGAGCGGAGAGGTAGACGAGTTCTCTGGCAGCACGGACGGCATTGCGGCGATGATGGTGGAGTAATTCCAACAGGGCTTCACCTAAGCACTGCTGAAACCGATCTACAGGAGAAACTACGACTAGAGGAGAGGGCAGCACGTGGCAAAAATTCTGTAGCAAAACCCCTCAAAACCTCTAGTATATATAGGAGGAGGGGAGGGAGGAGACTTGGCTCCCAAGGGAGCCAAATCCACTTCGGACGAAGTGGAGGGAGGAGTCCTCCTCCTCCACTCCTGGTAGGATTAGGACTCCTTCCTTTTTCCACTTTTGCATTTCTTTCCACCTTGAGTATCTTCCCTAGCCGCATGGGCTTCCTGTGGGCCTTCGGCCATCCCACTAAGGGCTGGTATTCCTTCTCCCACAGCCCATGCAGCCTCTTGGGTCGAAATACCCCTCCCGATGGTCCCTCGGTACTCTCCCGGCACTCCCGATACACTACCGATGAGCCCGAAACTTTTCCGGAGACCAAAACAGGACTTCCTATATATCAATCTTTACCTCCGGACCTTTCCGGAGCTCCTCGTGACACTGGGATCTCATCCGGGACTTCGAACAACCTTCGGTCACCACCATACATAACTCTATACTACCAAAACGTCACCAAATCGTAAGTGTGTAGACCCTACGGGTTCGAGAACTATGTAGACATGACCGAGACACCTCTACGGTCAATAACCAATAGCGGGACTTGGATGCCCATACTGCATCGTCATTTTCTTACGACAGATGCCATAGGGTGGCTTATCATGGGTGGTTAGGGCCGGAGGACGCCGACGGGCTCCGGGTACAAGATTGGGCACAGGTGGTGATGACACACGATGTACCCAGGTTCAGGGCCCTCCGAGGGAGGTAACACCCCTAGTACTGCTTGGTTTAGTTGGATGGATGAGTATGAATACAAGGGCGCTCCTGGAGCTGTGTTTGGAGGAGGAAGAAGGAGCACTTGGCTCGTCTTCCTCCAGTACTAGAGGAGGTTTGAGAGCTATGTGTGTGTATGTGGGGATGATCGTCCATCCCCGTTGCATGGGGAGCTCGGGAGGTTTTAGAGGCCAACCCCCCGGCTCTTATAATATGTTCTACTTACAGGGGCGGGGGGACCCGACAGGCAGTCTCTACGGTGTTGAGGAACGTTGCATGGGAAACAAAAAATTTCCCACGCACACGTAGATCTATCCATGGTGATGGTCATCTACAAGAGGGAGAGTGGATCTACGTACCCTTGTAGATCGCTAAGCAAGAAGCGTTAAGAAACGCGGTTGGTGTAGTCGAACGTCTTCACGATCCAAATCGCCGGGTGTCCCGCGAACTCATCACGATCCGTCTCGCGATCCAATCACGATCCATCCCGTGAACTCATCACGATCTGTCCCACGATCTCATCACGATCCGTCCCGTGAACTCATCAGGATCCGTCCCACGAACACATCACGATCCATCTCGCGATCTTGATCACGGTCCTTCCGATCTAGCGCCGAACGGACGGCACCTCCGCGTTTCGCACACATACAGCTTGATGACGATCTCCACCTTCTTGATCTAGCAAGAGGGAGCGGAGAGGTAGAAGAGTTCTCCGGCAGCGTGATGGTGTTGTGGCGATGGTGGTGGAGCTATTCCGGTAGGGCTTCGCCTAAGCATTGCAGAAAACCGATCTAGAGGAGAAGCTATGCACTAGAGGAACGGGTGACACGTGGCTGAAAATCTTGTGCCAAAACCCTAAAATCCTCTAGTATATACAGGAGGAGAGGAGGAGGAGGCTTGGCTGCCAAAGAGGCAGCCCTTGGGTCGGCCAAACCAAGGAGGGAGGAGTCCTCCTCCTCCACTCCTAGCAGGATTAGAACTCCTTCCTTATTTGGCCCTTTTTTGCCTTTTTCCACCTTTTTCCTTTTGGGCTTTTCTTCCCATCTGCATGGGCCTTGTGTGGGACTTCCACCAGCCCACAAAGGGCTGGTATTTACTCTCACACATCCCATATAGCCTCTTGGGTCGAAATACCCCTCCCGATGGTCCCCCGGTACACTACCGGCACTCCCGGTACACTACCAATGAGCCCGAAACTTTTCTGGCGACCAAAACAGGACTTCCTATATATCAATATTTACCTCCGGACCATTCCGGATCTCCTCGTTACGTCCGGGATCTTATCCGAGACCCCGAACAACCTTCGGTCACCACCATGCATAACTCTATACTACCGAAACGTCACCAAACCTTAAGTGTGCAGACCCTGCGGGTTCGAAAACTATGTAGACATGACCAAGACACCTCTACGGTCAATAATAAATAGGACCTGGATGCCCATATTGGTTCCTACATATTCTACGAAGATCTTTATCGGTCGAACCTCTATGTCAAGGATTCAGTTAATCCCGTATGATGTTCCCATTGTTCTTCGGTATGTTACTTGCCCGAGATTCGATCGTCGGTATCTCCATACCTAGTTCAAGCTCGTTACCGGCAAGTCTCTTTACTCGTTCCGTAACACAAGATCCCATGGCAAAAATTAGTCACATTGCTTGCAAGGCTTGTTGTGATGTTGTATTATCGAGTGGGCCCTGAGATACCTCTCCGTCACACGGAGTAACAAACCCCAGTCTTGATCCATGCCAACTCAACAGACACCCTCGGAGATACCTGTAGAGCACCTTTATAGTCACCCAGTTACGTTGTGACATTTGATACACACAAGGTACTCCTCTGGTGTCAGTGAGTTGCATGATCTCATGGTCATAGGAACATATACTTGACAATGCAGAAAACAGTAGCAATAAACTAACCCGATCATATGCTACGTTTGTAGTTTGGGTCTTGCCCATCACATCATTCTACTAATCATGTGATCCTACTATCAAATTACATCTTATGTTCATGACAAGGAAACCATAGTCATGTTTGATCAACGAGCTAGTCTATTAGAGGCGTACTAGGGACATGGTGTTGTCTATGTATCCACACATGTATCTGAGTTTCCGATCAACACAATTATTGCATGGATAATAAACGATTATCATGAACAAGGAAATATGATAATAACTAACTTATTATTGCCTCTAGGGCATATTTCCAATAGTCTCCCACTTGCACTTGAGTCAATAATCTAGTTCACATCACCATGTGATTCGCATTGTTATGAATCTAACACCCAATGAGTTCTGGGGCTCGATCATGCTTTGCTTATAGTCAACGGGTCTGCGACATTCAGATCCGTGTGTACTTTGCAAATCTCTATGTCAAACCGTAAACACTGCTACCACACTCCACTTGGTACTATTCCAAATGGCTGCTCCACTATATGTATCCAGATTGCTACTACGGATCATCTGGATTGGTGTTAAAGCTTGCGTCGACGTAACTCTTTACGACGAACTCTTTATCACCTCCATAATCGAGAAACACCTCCTCAGTCTTTTAGTTACTAAGGATAATCTTGACCGCTGTCCAGTGATCCACTCCTGGATCACTCTTGTACCCCTTGACGGACTCATGGCAAGGCACACACAGGTGCGGTACACAACATGGCATACTATACAGAGCCTATGGCACACACAAGAAGGCACACACATTCGTCCTTCCTCTTTCTTCTGCCGTGGTCGACCTTTGAGTCTCACTCAACTTCACACCTTACAAAGCAGGCGAGAACACTTCTCTCTGACTAATCCATTTTGAACTCTTTCAAAATCTTGTCAAGGTATGTACTCATTGAAAGTCTTATCAAACATCTTGATCTATCTTTATAGATCTTGATGCTCAACAATTAGGTAGCTTTATTCGGGTCTTCCTTTGAAAATCGCTTTTCAAACAACGTTCATGCTTTCCAGAAATTCCACATTATTTTCGAATAGCAATATGTCATCCACATATACTTATCAGAAACTCTATGGTGCTCCCACTCACTTTATTGCAAATACAAGTTTCTCATAAACTTTGTATAGACTCAAAAACTTTGATCACCTCATCAAAGTGTAGATTCCAACTCCGAGATGCTTGCTTCAGTCTATAAAAGGATCACTGAAGCTTGCACACCTTTTAGCATCCTTAGGACTGACAAAACCTTCTGGTTGTATCACATACAACCTTTCCTCAAGTAAACCGTTAAGGAAATGATGTTTTGACATCCATTTGCCAGATTTCATAATTGAAAGTGCAGCAACTGCTAACATAATTTCAACAGACTTTAGCATCGCTACGAGTGAGAAAGTCTCATCGCAGTCAACTCCTTGAACTTGTTGTAAACTTCTTTGCAACAAGTCGAGCTTTACAAATGGTGACATTTACCATCAGCGTCTGTCTTCATTTCAAAGATCTATTTGTACTTAACGACCTATCGTCCAACGAGCAAGTCCACCAAAGTCTATACTTGGTTTTCATACATGGCTCCTTTCTCGGATTTCATGGCCTCTAACCATTTGTTGGTTTCCGGGCCCATCATTGCTTCTCCATAGTTCGTAGGTTCATCGTTTGTCCAACAACTTGACCTCTAAGACAGGGTTGCCACACCACTCACGAGTAGTACACGTCCTTGTTGACCTACGAGGTTCGATAGTAACTTGATCTGAAGCTTCATGATCATCATCATTAACTTCCTCTTCAACTAACGTAGGTTTCACAGAAACAACTTCCTGCGCTGCGCTACTCTCTGGTTGAAACACAGGTTCAATAACCTCATCAAGTTCTATCCTCCTCTCACTCAATTCTTTCAAGAGAAACTTTTCTCGAGAAAGGACCTAGTTTTAGCAACAAACATTTTATGCTTGGATCTGAGATAGAAGTTTCACCCAACTGTTCTTAGGGTATTCTATGAAGATGCATTTGTCCGCTTTGGGTTCGAGCTCATTAGGTGAAAACATTTTCCACACAAGCGTCACAGCCCCAAACATTAAGAAATGACAGCTTAGGTTTCTATCAAACCATAATTCACACGGTGTCATCTCAACGGATTTAGATGGTGCCCTATTTAAAGTGAATGTAGTTGTCTCTAATGCATAACCCCAAAATTATAGTAACAAAACGATAAGAGACATCATACCATGCACCATATCCAATAGAGCATGACTATGACGTTCGGACACACCATCACACTATGGTGTTCCAGGTGGCATGAGTTGTGAAACAATTTTCACATTGTCTAAAGTTGTATGCCAAACTCGCAACTCAGATATTCATCTCAACGATCATATCGTAGACATTTTTATCTTCTTGTCACGATAATCTTAAACTTCACTCTGAATTTGCTTGAACCTTTCAAACGATTTAGACTTGTGTTTCATTAAGCAAATATACACTATATCTACTCAAATCATCAGTGAAGGTAAGAAAATAACGATATCCACCGCACGCTATAAGACTCGTTGGATTGCATACATCAACATGTAACATTTCCAATAAGTCAATTGCCCGCTCCATCAAACTAGAAAACGGGGTCCTTAGTCATCTTGACCAAGAGGCATGGTTCGCATGTCTCAACTGATTCAAAATCGAATGAGTCCAAAGATCCATCAACATGGAGTTTCTTCATGCGTTTTATACCAATATGACATTTAGCGGCAGTGCCATAAGTATGTGGTACTATTATTATTAACTTTGTATCTTTTGGCATCAATGTTATGAACATGTGTATTACTACAATCAAGATTCAACAAACCATTCTCACTGGGTGCTTGACCATTGAAGGTATTATTCATGTAAACAGAATAACCATTATTCTCTAACTTAAATGAATAATCGTGTTGCAATAAACACGATCCAATCACGTTCATGCTCAACGCAAAACACCAAATAACATTTATTTAGGTTTGTCACTAATCCCGAAGGTAGAGAGAGCATGAGATGTTGATCACATCAACCTTGGAAACATTTCCAACAAACATCGTCACCTCACCCTTAGCTAGTTCTCCGTTTATTCCGTAGCTTTTATTTCGAGTTACTAACATTTAGCAACCGAACCGGTATCCAATACCCAGGTGCTACTAGGAGTACTAGCAAGGTACACATCAATAACACGTATATGAAATATACTTCTGTCGACGTTGCCAGCATTCTTATCTACCAAGTATCTAGGGTTGTTCCGCTTCAGCGACCGCTCTCCTCATAATCGAAGCACTTAGTCTCGGGTTTGGGTTCAACTTTGGGTTGCTTCACCGGACCAACAACTAACTTGCTATCCATGAAGTTTCCCTCCTTGCCCTTGCCCTTCTCGAAACTAGTGGTTTTACTAACCATCAACACTTGATGCTCCTTCTTGATTTCTACCTTCGCGGTGTCAAACATCGGGAACACCTCAGGGATCATTATTTCTATCCCTGGCGTTTATAGTATATCACCAAGTTCTAGTAGCTTAGTGACAGTGACTTGGAGAACAATATCAATCACTATCTTATCTGGAAGATCAACTCCCACTCGATTCAAGCGATTGTAGCACCCAGACAATCTGAGCACATGCTCAACGATTGAGCTATTCTCCTTCATCTTACAGGCAAAGAATCTTGTTGGAGATCTCATATCTCGCAACATGGGCACGAGCCTGAGATCCTAATTTCAGCTCTTAGAACATCTCATATGTTCCATGACGTTCAAAACGTTTCAGAGCATCAATTCTAAGCTGTAATGCATGATGCACTAAACTATCAAGTAGTTATCAGAACGTGCATGTCAGAAGTACACAACATCTGCAAACAACGCTAGAGGGGTTGGCGCACCGAGCGGTGCATTAAGGACATAAGCCTTCTGTGCAGTAATGAGGACAATCCTCAGATCATGGAGCCAGTCCGCACTATTTCTACCATCATCTTTCAACTCTATTTCTCTAGGAACATATAAAAATTCAAGGGAGCTACAGCATGAGCTACTAATCTACAACACAGTTTGCAAAGACACCACTGACTATGTTCATGATAATGAGTTCAATTAATCATATTACTTAAGAACTCCCACTCAAATTGACATCCCTCCAGTCATTCGAGTGATACATGATCCAAATTCACCAACTCAAGTCCGATCATCACGTGAGTTGAGGTGGTTTCAATGGTGAACATCATCATGTTGATCATATCTACTATATGACTCATGTTCGACCTTTTGGTCTCTTGTGTTCCGAGGCCATGTCTGTACATGCTAGGCTCGTCAAGTTTAACCCGAGTGTTCTGCATGTGCAACACTGGCTTGCACCCATTGTATGTGAACGTAGAGTCTATCACACCCAATCATCACGTGGTGTCTCAACACGACGAACTTTCGCAACGGTGCACACTCGGGGAGAACACAATTCATCTTGAAATTTAAGTGAGGGATCACCTTATAATGCTACCGTCTTCCTAAGCAAAACAAGGTGCATACAAGGATTAACATCACATGCAAATCATAAGTGACATGATATGGCCATGAACTTGTGCTTTTGATCTCCATCTTGAAAGCACCGGCAGGATCTCCATCGTCACCAGCAAGACACCATGATCTTCATCATCTTGATCTCCATCAACGTGTCGCCATCGGGGTTGTCGCGCCCAACATGCTTCTACTATTATTGCTACCATTTAGCGATAAAGTAAAGCATTACATAGCGCTTAATGATTGACACGCAGGTCATACAATAATTAAAGACAACCCTATGGCTCCTGCCGGTTGCCGTACTCATCGACATGCAAGTCGTGATATTCTATACAACACATGATCATCTCATACATCACATATATCTCATCATGTAATTGGCCATATCACATCACAACATACCCTGCAAAAACAAGTTAGACGTCCTCTAATTGTTGTTGCATGTTTTACGTGGCTGCTACGGGTATCTAGCAAGAACAATTCTCACCTACGCATAAACCACAACGGTGATACATAAGTTGCTTTTCAACCTTCTCAAGGACCGCGTTAGTCGAATCCGATCCAACTAAAGTAGGAGAAACACACACCCGCTAGCCATCTTTGTGCAACGAAGTTACACGTCAGTCGATGGAACTGGTCTCTCGTAAGCGTACGAGTAATGTTGGTCCGGGCCGCTTCATCCCACAATACCGCTGAACCAAAACACGACCAAGGGAGGAAGCAATCTAAGCATCAACGCCCACATACTATTTGTGTTCTACTCGAGATTTCATCTACACATAGACCTAGCTCTGATACCACTGTCGAGGAACGTTGCATGGGAAACAAAAAATTTCCTACACACACGCAGATCTATCCATGGTGATGGTCATCTACGAGAGGGAGAGTGGATCTACGTATCCTTGTAGATCGCTAAGTGGGAAGCGTTAAGAAATGTGGTTGGTGTAGTCGAACGTCTTCACGATCCAAATCGCCGGGTGTCCCGTGATCTCATCACGATCCATCTCGCGATCCAGTCACGATCCGTCCCGCGAACTCATCATGATCCGTCCCACGATCTCATCACGATCCGTCCCCAGAACTCATCACGATCCATCCCACGAACACATCACGATCCATCTCGCGATCTTGATCACGGTCCTTCCGATCTAGCACCGAACGGACGGCACCTCCGCGTTCAGCACACGTACAGCTTGATGACGATCTCCGCCTTCTTGATCCAGCAAGAGGGAGCGGAGAGGTAGAAGTGTTCTCCGGCAGCGTGACGGCGCTGCGGCGATGGTGGTGGAGCTATTCCGGCAGGGCTTCGCCTAAGCACTGCAGAAAACCGATCTAGAGGAGAAGCTATGCACTAGAGGAACGGGTGGCACGTGGCTGAAAATCTTGTGCCAAAACCCTAAAATCCTCTAGTATATATAAGAGGAGAGGAGGAGGAGACTTGTCTTCCAAAGAGGCAGCCCTTGGGTCGGCCAAACCAAGGAGGGAGGAGTCCTCCTCCTCCACTCCTAGCAGGATTAGGACTCCTTCCTTATTTGGCCCTTTTTTTTGCCCTTTTCCACCTTTTTTCCTTTTGGGCTTTTCTTCCCATGCGCATGGGCCTTGTGTGGGACTTCCACCAGCCTATAAAGGGCTGGTATTTACTCTCCCACAGCCCATATAGCCTCTTGGGTCGAAATACCCCTCCCGATGGTCCCCCGGTACACTCCCGGCACTCCTGGTACACTACCGATGAGCCCGAAACTTTTCTGGCGACCAAAACAAGACTTACTATATATCAATCTCTACCTCCGGACCATTCTAGAGCTCCTCGTGACGTCCGTGATCTTATCCGAGATCCCGAACAACCTTCGGTCACCACCATGCATAACTCTATACTACCGAAACGTCACCAAACCTTAAGTGTGCAGACCCTGCGGGTTCGAGAACTATGTAGACATGACCGAGACACCTCTACGGTCAATAATCAATAGCGGGACCTGGATGCCCATATTGGTTCCTACATATTCTACGAAGATATTTATCGGTCGAACCTCTATGTCAAGGATTCAGTTAATCCCGTATGATGTTCCCTATGTTGTTCGGTATGTTACTTGCCCGAGATTCGATCATCGGTATCTCCATACCTAGTTCAACCTCGTTACCGGCAAGTCTCTTTACTCGTTCCGTGACACAAGATCCCATGACTAACACTTAGTCACATTGCTTGCAAGGCTTGTTGTGATGTTGTATTACCGAGTGGGCCCTGAGATACCTCTCCGTCACACGGAGTAAGAAATCCCAGTCTTGATCCATGCCAACTCAACAGACACCCTCGGAGATACCTGTAGAGCACCTTTATAGTCACCCAGTTACGTTGCGACATTTGATACACACAAGGTACTCCTCCGGTGTCAGTGAGTTGCATGATCTCATGGTCATAGGAACATATACTTGACATGCAAAAAACAGTAGCAATAAACTGACACGATCATATGCTATGTTTGTAGTTTGGGTCTTGTCCATCACATCATTCTACTAATCATGTGATCCCGTTATCAAATGACATCTCATGTTCGTGACTAGGAAACCATGGTCATCTTTGATCAACGAGCTAGTCTATTAGAGGCATACTAGGGACATGGTGTTGTCTATGTATCCACACATGTATCTGAGTTTCCGATCAACACAATTATAGCATGGATAATAAACGATTATCATGAACAAGGAAATATGATAATAACTAACTTATTATTGCCTCTAGGGCATATTTCCAACATCCGGCTGGCCAGGGGGTCCCACCATTCATGTCGTCTCGTCGTTGGTGGGATCCGCCGGCTGAGCGGTCCCATCTCCTGTTGGGGCCCACCAGCCGGCTCTGCGATTGGCCCCCGCCCACCTAATGCGACACGGGTCGCTCGGGAGGGCGTCGCCTAGTGCCAGCCGACTGAAGTCTCCGGTACGGACGGCCACACCGTAGCCACGCTGAGGCAGGTAATCGAATGGGCGAGGGCGTGCCGGCACTGTTCCCTCGCCCGGTCGCGCTCGCCGAGGTCAGCGGCCGGGACGGCCGGACTGTAGCCACGCGCTGCAGTGCGTCAGCGGCCACTATAGCCACAGGGCCGCCCGTCGTGCCGGTCGCGTCATGTTGTTGTACCCGCGTCCAGAGGGACGGGACGTCGCATGTCCGTCCTAGGGTCAACGAGGGAGGGAGCTCAGAGGCAGCTGGCCGCGCCCAGTCGGCCGAGAGTCGGGCCGGCTCCTTGACCAGCCGTCTAGGGCGCCAGCCGGCACCAGCTCGAGCCAGACGTCCTCCAGCCGGCCTCGACCAGCCAGCCGTGTAGTTTTTCTTCGAAGCAAAAGGGGGAGGACCCCATTGCTTTGGCCTACCCAGGGGTAATAACCCCGTCAGTAGTCCCCGAAGCCGGCGGGGGCCCACGTCCAGCAGACGGAGGGTAGCCGGTGGTTTCCCCCCAGCTAAACCCGCCTCAGGCTTGAAGCCGAAAGGGCAGCCGGGTCGGCCGTTGGACCCGACACCTCGAGTACTGACGCGCCGCCCCGAGACCTGCGTCGGCACGCAGTTCGCCACGCGGCGAGTGATGATGCCACTGGTCGCGCGCATGTGGGGAGACAGGACGTCGCCTGGGCCTAGCCCGCTAGGACCCCAGGCATAGCCCAGTAGGCCTCGGGGCGCAGGCCGGGATCCTCTACGCCCCGAAGCGGCCGCTACGGCCCGGGGTCACCCACACGCGTGCGGAGTTTCTGTGGGAGTGGGCGTAGTTAATCCCACGTCCCCCGGTCATGGCCTTCCCTATAAAAGGAGAGGAAGGGCAGGGGGTTGAAGATACCCGCACCTCACTCGCCCCCTTGCTGCCCGTCTTCCATGCTTCCATGCCTTGCCCACGCGACACCACGCCCGAACACGCAACCGCGCCCGCATGCCGCACCGCCGTCCCGATGGCCGATGGATGCGGCAGGAGCTGGGCTGGCTCCATTTTGGTCGAGGCGGACATTGCCAAGCTCCGCCGCGCACGCACGCTGCTGCTGGAGGAGCGGGTGGTTGCACACGCGTCGGGCGACGAGGTGGCACCGGCGCCACAGCCAGGGGAACACGTCGTGTTCCTCTGGCACTTCTCCCGGGGCTTTGGGCTCCCAGTGAGTCTCTTCTTCTGCTTTCTCCTCAATACCTTCGACCTCCAGTCGCATAATATCAGCCCCACTTTGATCTTGTATCTCTCCGCTTTCGTGACGCTATGCGAGGGGTACCTCGGCGTTCTTCCCTTCATCGATTTCTTCAATACGCTTTTCTATCTCAAGCCGTTGAAAAGCGACGCCTGCGGGGGCACGGTGGTGTGTTGCCACGGCGTCACGCGCTTCCCCCCTCTTTCTCTCATTGACTCCGTCAAGGGGTGGTACCTGACGTTCTTTTACGAGAAGAACGACGACCCAAAAATGGACTACATCCGACTGTCGCCATTTGTCGACACGCAGTCCACCCAGATAAACTGGCTGGGGGCTGCCCCATGCGGCGTGGCCCTGGAGGAGCTTGGCTGGCTCACGCAGCTGAAGAGCTCCGAGGGGCTGGTCGCTGCCGACCTAGTGGCTGCCTTTATCTCGTGCCGGGTGTTGCCCCTCCAGCTGTCCACCGTCGAGCTGACGCCGGCTCAGGTGGCGAAGTGTGTGAACGCTCTTATGACGTTCAAGCTGAAGCCCGCATCATAGTCCTTCGGCATGGAGCCGTACGATCGCATCAACTGGCCCCCCTGGTAAGTCTTTCGTTGAGGCGGTTTCTTCTTCGTTTGATACTTCCCAGCCGGCAATCGACTAGAGAGCTTACTTTGATGTGCTGACCGCAGCTGTTGGTGCGACAGAATACGTGGGACGGCTCGCATCCTCAGATTTTTGAGGCGAAGCGTGAAAACTCCGACTCCGAAGACTAAGAGACGGGAGCCCCCCTGGAGGAGGGGGTGGACTCCTCGGGAGGAGTCGACGAGCCGGCAGACCCGTGAACCAGTGCTCCTAGCGGAGCCGGAGGGTCTAGCGCGGTCGGGGAGCCTAGCGGAGCAGGTGAGTTCCCTCTTGCCCCCACGATCAGGGACTGGACGGATGACGACGACAATGATGATGAATTAATGATTCTGAACGAGCCTCCTCCCTCAGCGAGCCAGGGTCGATGGAGCAAGGAGCGGCCGGCTCAAGCCCTGGCGGCCAGAGCAGCCAGTCGGGGGAAGAGATCGGCTCAGGGGGGGCGGCGGCTCGGCCGCCCGGCATGAAGCGTGTGAAGGTGGCCACATGGAAACCGCCGCCACGCGCCAAGCGGGCCTTGCCTGTCGTCATCGGGTAAGTTTTTTCCTTATGTGAGTTTTCTTCTGGTCGCCAGCCGGTAAATAACCAGTCCTTGGGCGCTGCAGTGACCCCATCGAGCTCCACGAGGAGGAGTCGGTGGGGGATCCGACGGATGCCGCCAGCCGGCTGGCTCGTGAGCACGCGGCTACCCAGCGGGAGGAGAAGAGGAGGCTCGCGAAGCTGCGGGCCTCCAAGTCCGGGACGCAAGGAGGGGCCTCGCACTCCGTGACCTTGAGCAGTCGGAAGGGGAGGAGGTCGGCGGATCCCCTGCGGGCGTCAGACTCGGAGGTGGAATCGACCCGCATGTCGAGGCCTCCGTCGAGCGAACTGCGAGAAGAGGCCATGGATCCGCCAGCGCCCCCGTCCACACAAGAGGAGGCCCAAGTGGGGGCGACGATGGCAGAGCCAGCTCCCGAGGCGGCCCGGCCTGAGGTTCCGGAGGTGACCCCGCTTACGACCGAGCCGGCCCGGCTTGAGGTGCCGGAGGCCCCGGTGGCCCCAGAGGTGGCGACCATGGAGGTGGAGGTGCCCTCCGCCACGATCATCGCGCCGGAGCGGCAGGAAGCGGAGGCGCCGACGGCGTTGGGCGGGGGGGGGGGGGGGGGGGGGGGCGGCGGGAAGCGACTCCCGAGCCCTTGCCGTCATCAACCCGCCCCCAGCAGCTAGCGCCACGGCAAGTCCGGGTGGCAGCGGCGACCGGGACCGGAGGACCCTATGGTCGATGCAAGAGTTGCTCCAAGACTAGGAGGCGTTGGCGCATGCGCCAGCCCTATCGGCTCCTCAGGCAGGCGACCCGGTCCCCTCCTTCGGGGACTTGGGGAGCGTCCTAGACTGGTGCCGGCAGGAGCTGGCCTGGTTCGCGGAGGCGGCAAACGCCGCGCTGCAGCGTGCAGGGGTAAGCTCGATTGCTTTATCTTTGAGTTCTCTGTGGGGGCGCGCGAGCGCACCCACTGGGTGTATCCCCCGAGATGCAGGCCGACTGGCTGGCTAACGGGTAGCCGGGCCAGATCTCTTTTGAGCGCGTCTTGATCTTTGCCTCCTTTCGACAGGAGGGAACCTCCCTACAGCATAAGCTATTCGAGGAGGCAATCTCCATCCACGACCGCGGCAAATATGGCTTCTACCGCCTGGAGGAGGAGCTGGCGCGCGTGCATGGTCAGTTGAACTTAGCAGGGGGGCACATAGCCCCCGAGAGCCGGCTGACGCTTGGCGTGTCTTGCAAGTGACCTGGCCACCCTTCGGGAGGAGAAGGCCGGGCTCGTCTCCGAGCGGGACCTGCTAGCGCAAGACGTCCATGCAGCCACACAGGAGAAGGATCGGTTGGCCATGCTGCTGGTGGACGGGGAGGCGGTCCGGGACCGGCTCAAAGCCAAGGCGGCGAAGGAGGTGGCGGTCCGGGAGACGGCCGTCAAGGAGGCGTCTGACGCTGCCCGGAGGACCGCTGCCCGCCAAGACGAAGTGACCCGCCTCGAGAGGACGCTCGGGCAGGTTCGGGGCTCCCTTGTCGCATCGGAGGCGGCTATGGAGATGAAGCGGACGGCGGCGCTCAACTTCGCCCTTGGGGTGGACGACGCCATTGAGGGTAAGTGCTTTTCCCTCTCTTCTGCAATCGGTTGCTTTTCCCTTTGCTGATTCTTGTGTTTTGATTCGCCTTTCTTTCTTCTTCTTCTTTCCCTTAGGGCGCTTCACAGAAACTCGGCGTCGCACAGTGCACGCCGTTGAGGAGCACTGAGAGTACCTTCGGGAACAGGGTCGCTCCATCGAGCAGGAGGCCCCGTGGGACGTGGACGAGATCGGACTCACCATCAAGATGTGGATGACCCATCTTGAGCGGAGCGTGGATCGGTTAAAGACAGCCGGCAAAGAGGTTATTGCCGCGTTGTGGCCGGGTCATGAGGGAGCTCCGACGAATCGTGTGGCCTAGTGGCTGGAGCACGCCGTCCCCCGCCTCGAAGCCTGGAAGGTGTCGGTCGCCCAAGCCGGGGCGCAGATGGCGCTCTGGTTCGTTACGTCATGGTATCGCGGGGTGGATCTGGGCTGGCTGGTGACCATGTGGGACGTGCCGGCCACGGAGCGGGAGGCTCATGAGCTGACCCTTATCCACCGGGCCAACGAGCTCACGTCGTATGTCGACGCGGATGAGTTCCTGCTGGCCCTTGGCGAGGACGGCGAGCCATTGCCCGAGGACTCCTTCAGCATCCCCCAAGGCCTGGCGGATGACGACGTTGCCGACGAGAGCACCGACTCGAGCGGCAAGATGGCTAAAACCAAGGAGCCCGCCTTGAAGGCCAAGGAGGCTGACCCGAAGGCCGCGACCACCTCCGAGGCATGAGCCGAGCCGCCCAGAGACACGCCCGCTGGGGGCACGCCGGCTGGCGATGCGCTGGTGGCCTGAGCCCCCGGGCATTTTTTATCTTTCTCTTTTCTCTCCCTACAAGTTAGGCTCGAATCCACCCACTAGGGTGTTTTATGTAATGAACTATGCTGGCCGTGAGCCGCTTTTGTCTTAACATTTAAGCTATGAATATTTGGCGTGTTTGCCTTGTTACTCATGCCGACTCGTCCTAATCCTTTTTTGCCTGCTTGATTCTTTTCGGTCCTTCTCCTTTTCTCCTTTGGTTTCGGCCCTGCTAGCCCGACATCCGAGAGCCGGTCTGTAGCTGGGTTGGGGCGTCCGCCTCAGGGGAGCCAGATCAGAACTTAGGAATCGCGAGGGCCTTTCGGGATAAGTAGAGTGGTAGAGACGCGGCGATGGTCCGGCTGGGCCTAGCCGGGGTCTCCCTTTGTTTGACCTTTCGTGTGAGCCAAAGCTTGCTGCCCCGAGGCCCCGTCAGCCGGACAACTGGGAGCCGGTTATGTAGCTGGTAAGGGTGGGGAGGCTTGGCCGGCTCACATTACTTAGCCAATTTCTGGAGAAGCGTTCTAGGTCCAGCCGGCTAGCCCCCGGGCCCGGGAGCCGGGTCGGGGAGCTGGTGAGTGAGGGAAATTTTGAGGGAACCGAAACGGGGCGCGCCCCAAGAGCTGGTCCGGGGCGCCCATTGCATTCATAAGCCCAAAAGGGTGGGGGTACATACATTGGTTTTTCTCAGCAGTAAAACGGGTGTAGGAGTGTCGCGTTCCACGGGTGCTCCGTCTCCTCACCAGAGGCATCTCTCTTGCGCTTCCGCGGCTTCTGGGCGTCTATTAGGTAGTATGTGTTGTTGTGCAGTGCCTTGCTGACGATGAATGGGCCCTCCCATGGGGAAGACAGCTTGTGTCGTCTGGCTGTTCGTTGGACCCGCCTGAGGACCAGGTCCCCTTCGCGAAAGGAGAGTGGCTGGATCCGCTTGCTATGGTAGTGCCGGAGCTTCTGCTGGTAGATTGCTAGCCAGTTGAGGGCCAGTTCGCAAGCTTCCTCGAGTAGGTCGACGCCGTCTTCTCTTGCCTCCTTTGCGTCCTTCTCCGTGTATAGGGCGACCCGAGGCGAATGGAACTCGATGTCGGTGGGGATGATCGCCTCGGACCCATACACAAGGAAGAAGGGTGTGTAGCCGGTTGAATGGTTCGGGGTGGTCCTGACACTCCAAAGGACGGCCGATAGCTCGTCGATCCAGCAGCAGTCCGACCTTACCAACAGCGTCACGAGCCGGGGCGTGATGCCGGACAGGATGAGGTTGTTCGCCCTCTCGACCTGGCCGTTTGACTGCGAATGAGCGACGGAGGCCGTCGAGCCGGATTCCTTGCTTGGAGCAGAAGCGTGCGAGTGCACCCTTGGTGAAGTTCGTGTCGTTGTCGGTGATGATGCTATGGGGAACACCGTAGCACACCGTGATGTCGTCGATGAACCGGACGGCCGTGGGACCGTCCAGCTTCTTGATTGGTCACGCCTCGATCCACTTGGTAAATTTGTCGACAGCCACTAGCTAGTGCGTCATGCCACCTCGAGCGGTCTTGAATGGGCCCACCATGTCCAACCCCCAAACAATGAAGGGCCACGAGAGGGGGATGGTTTGGAGGGCCGTTGCCGGCAGGTGGCTTTGCGTGCTGAAGCGTTGGCAGCCTTCGCACTCGTCGACCAACTTCTTGGCCGCCTCGAGAGCAGTTGGCCAGAAGAAGCCATGGCGGAGAGCCTTGGCCACCAGGGTCCTGGAGGCGGCGTGGTGCCTGCAGTCACCCTGGTGGATGCTTAGGGGGATCTCCAGACCCTTTTCTGGCTCGACGCATCGCTGGAAGACGCCGGTGGTGCTGCGGTGGACGAGCTCATTGTTGATGATGCCGTATGCCGTGGCCCAGCATTGGATATGCCTTGCCAAAGCCTCGTCCGGGGGCAGCTCGCCCCGTAGAAGAAATGCCAGGATGGGTTGGGCCCATGAGGCGGCCGTAACGGGAGCCCCTGGGGCCGGATGACCAGCCCCCGGGACCTGCTCGGGAGCCCTCGGGACCGGATGATCAGTCCCTGGGGCCAGTTCGCCAGCCCCCGGGGCCGGCTGGTCGATGGTCATCATGACGACCGCGTCGTAGGAGCCGGCCGCCCCGGGCGCCGTCAGCTCGATTGATGCCAGCAAGGCGGCCGACGGTTCGGGAGCCGGTGGCGAAGGTGCCAGAGGGACGACCAGGACCGTTGATGGGCCACTGGCGCCCGCCGACATGAATATTGACTCTAATTTTGGGGAAGGCTTGATCGATGGCTTGAGCAGCTGTTCGAGGGAGACGTCGGCTGGGATGACCTGCCGGTTGGAGCCGATCTTTGCCAGCGCATCCGCCGCCTCATTGTCCGCCCATGGGACGTGATGAAACTCACAGCCCTCGAAGGAGTCGGTGAGCTGTTGTACAAGGAAGCGGTAGCTGGCCACGTTGGCACCCCTGGCATCCCATTCGCCAGAGACTTGATGCACCACGAGGTCGGAGTCACCGAAGCAGAGGATGCGCCTGATGCCGATCTCCTTGGCAAGCCGGAGGCCATGGACGATGACCTTGTACTCGGCCACGTTGTTGGAGGCGGCAAAGTGGATCTGGAGGGCCTATTTGAGCTGGTCACCCTTCGGGGAGGACAGGACTATGCCGGCACCTAGGCCGGTCCTCATTTTCGAGCCGTCAAAATGCATGCGCCAATGCATGGAGTCTGGGGGAGGCGGCACGAACTCCGTCTCCACCCAGTCGACGAGGAAGTCAGCCAATGCCTGTTACTTGATGGCGGTTCTTGACTCGTACCGGATCTCGTGATCGGCGAGGGCGATGACCCATTTGGCGATCCGGCCAGTGGAGTCCCGACCGCTCATGATTTTGCTGAGCGGGGCCGTGCTCACCATTGTGATGGCATGTTCTTGGAAGTACTGCTTGACCTTCTTGGCAGCGAAGTATATGCCATAGCACATCTTCTGGTAGTGGGGGTAGTTCTGCTTGGACGCGGAGAGGACCTCGCTGAGGTAGTAGACGGGTCGTTGGACCGGCAGGTACTTACCCTCCTCCGGCCGCTCGACCACCAGGACGATGCTAATGATGCGGGTGGTCACCGTGATGTAGACGAGCAGGGGTTCCTTCTCAGCCGGCGCGGCCAGGATGGGCGCGTGGGTGAGAGCCTTCTTGAGGCCGCGGAAAGCCTCGTCCGCCTCGTCGGGCCAGTCGAAAATGCCCGGCTTCATGGTTTGGCCCGGATCGATTAGACACGTCTTGCGAAGGAGCCTGTAGAGGGGTAACACCTTCTCCCCCAACCGGCTAAGGAACTGGCTGAGCGAGGCGAGGTAGCCGGTGAACTTTTGGACATCGCGGAGCCGGGTCGGCTTGGGCATGCGCTCGATCGCGCTGATCTTCTTGGGGTTAGCTTCGATACCGCGAGCGGACACGAAGAAACCCAAGATTTGACCGGCCGAGACGCCGAAGACAAACTTCTTTGGGTTGAGCTTGATCTTGTACTCGCGTAAGTTTGTGAACGTCTCCCAGAGGTTGTTGAGGAGGCTGAAGTGCTTCTTGGTTTTGACGATGATGTCATCGACGTAGACGTGGACATTCCTGCCTATCTGAGGCAGGAGGCATTTCTGCATGCGCCGTTGGAAGGTGGCACCTACGTTCTTCAGGCCGAAGGACATGGTGATGTAGTAGTTGGCCCCAAAGGGCGTGATGAAGGAGGTCTTGAGCCGGTTCTCTGGGTCTAGCTTGATCTGATGGTAGCCGGTGTAGGCGTCCAGGAAGGACAGTAAGTCGTTGTCGGCCATGGAGTCGATGACTTGATCGATCCGTGGCAGACCGAATGGGTCCTTGGGACATGCCTTGTTCAGGCTAGTGTCATAAATGCAAATCCGCCAGGTCTTGTTCTTCTTCAGCACCAAGACTGGGTTGGCTAGCCAGTCCGGGTGGAACACTTCCATGATGAATCCGGCTGCGAGCAGCCGGGCAATCTCTTTGCCTATAGTACGCCGCTTCTCCTCGGAGAAGCGGCACATGGGTTGCTTGACCGGCTTGACGTCCAACCGGACATGGAGTTTGTGCTCGGCGAACTTCGTCAGAACACCCGGCATGTCCTTGGGGGACCATGCAAAGATGTCCCGATTCTCACGGAGGAGGTCGACGAGCTCGCCTTCCTATTTCCTGTTGAGGCGGGAGCCGATGGTGACGCATTGAGCCGGGTTGGCCGGGTCGAGTGGGATTTTCTTGGTTTCTTTGGATGCCTCGAAGGAGGTCTCGCCGATAGATTGCGAGGGAGGAGTCGGCATGGCCGGCTGGCTGGCAGCAAGGGCCACGAGCCGGTCGAGCTGTCATTTCTCCTCGGAAATCTCCAGGGCTCCAGCCAACCGACTATCGTCTCGAGCACACTCGAGCGACATCTTGTAGTCACCCGTGATGGTGATGATTCCCTTGCGGCCTGGCATCTTGAGCTTGAAGTAGGCATAATGGAGGACCGCCATGAAGCTGACAAGGGCCAGCCGACCGAACAACGTGTGCTAGGGAGTTGCGAGGTCCATGACCTCAAACAACACCGGCTCGCGGTGGAAGTGGCGAGGTCCGCCGAAGAGGACGTCGAGCGTGATTTTGTCGACAGGGGAGTAGGACTTCCTAGGCACGATGTCATGGAAGACCATCTGGCTCGCCTACAGGTCTTCTATCTTCATCCCCAGCTTGTGCATAGTGTCGAGGTAGAGGATGTTGATGCTGCTGCCACCATCTATCAGCACCCGCGAGAAGCGGCAAGTTCGCTCCTTGGTGGCGATGGTGGGGTCAAGGACCATGGCGTAGCTACCAGGATTCAGCATCACAGCGGGGTGATCGGCATGGCTCAAAGTGATCGGCTTCTCCGACCAGTGCATGAACTGGGGAGTTGCCGGTATGGTGGCGTTCACCTCACAATGGACCCGGCGTTGAGCATGTTTGCCCGTCTCTTCACTAGTGAAGACGACATAACAGCCGTCTTGGTTGGGAAGCTGGTCGATCAGACGACCGTCGTTCTAGGCCGGAGCCAAGGCCGGCGCCGGGGCGGCAGCTTCGGCCGGGACCGGCGCGCGGGCTGGTGGCACGGGAGGAGGTGGAAGGCCGTCCCCTCAGGCCAATCGCTGTGAGAAGATACACTGCCGGAGCGTGTGCGTAAAGGGTTTGGCCCCTGAGTGGTTCTTGCAGGGGAGGTCAAGCATTTGCTCGAAGGTGAGCTTCGGCTGCCAGGCTGCCTTGCTAGTGCGTTGGCGCTGGCCGGAAGGCTGGGCAGCCTGCTCCTGCTCCTCGATGGTATTGACCTGCCATCTCTTGTAGCGGGGATCCGGTTGGTCGTTCTTGCGTTTGTTGTTTTGCGGCTGCCGGTTGTTGGCAGCCGGCCGGGATATTGCCGACGTCGCCGTTGCCTTGGCGGGCGAGGTCGTCTTGACTCGAATGGTTGAATCAGCCATGGCGTACTTGTCCGCCTTGGTCATGAGCTCGGCAAGCATGGCCGGCTCGGAGCACAAAAGCTTATGCTTGAGAGGTGTGCCGTCTCGGCAGCCTTCAGTGAAGTACTGCACGGCTCGTACTTCATGCACCCCCTTGTAGGAGTTGCGGAGCTCAGTCCACCGAGTGAGGTAGTCACAGAGGGATTCGTCTAGCCCCTGAATGCACATAGCGAGTTCACGGGGACGGCCAAGCCGCCAGTATGTACCGGTGAAGTTGTGGACGAAGGCCTCCTCGAAGTCCGTCCAAGTGTTGATGTTGTCGGCTGCCAGGCTGTTGAGCCAGGTGTGGGCCGAGCCGATCAACATGAGGGGGGGCGTAGCGAACGGCTACGCGCTTATTCCACCTGGCGATGCCAACCGCGGTGGTGTAGTCGATCAACCAGTTTTCGGGCTTGGCTGCCCCGTTATATTTAGGGCTGTCCCGAGGGAGCGTGAAGCCGGTTGGAAAAGGCTCGGTGCGGATCCGGGGGCCGAAGCAAGCCGGACCAATCGAGCCCTCCTCCTCGAGGAGGGCGGATTGCGTGAGTTTGTCGATGCAGTTGCAGGCGTCGTTCTCGCTGCGGGGCGCGTGGTCCGAGCCGAGCCGAGAGCTCGGGGCGGATGGTAGGTGGAACCGATTGTCCCGACTCGCGCCACGGGGGCGGCGTGTGCCCGCAGCTGTGCCGGCTGCCGGATGCCGGCGCTTCGTGATGGCGGACGCTTCGAGGCGGGTTGTTGGTGCACCGGCTGTTAACAGCCGGCTGCACGCTCCCCGGCGGTTGAGAGGGCCGGGGGTAGTTCATCTCGTCCCGGCGGCCGGAGACGCGAGGGGAGCAGGAGTACTGGGCCACCTGGCGGCCGGCAGTTCCTGTGCCCTCGCGCTCGGGCCGGGGGCCTTTAGTGGCAGCGCCGCCCGTCGGGAGTAGATGCTGCTGCGCATTAGCAGCATTGATGAGCTCCTTGATGTGGCGCTCGTGGGAGGTACGCTCTTCGCCCTCCAAGTTGGCCAATTCCTCGTAGGCCACCTTGAGAACCCGCAGGTTGGCTGCGGGGGTGTCATAGATGAGCATCTTGCCGCCGAGGATTTCGGCGACCACGCGACCGCGGTCGCGCACAGCCCCACGCTGGCTGGTCTCGGTGCCAGCCGGGGTGAGTCCGTAGGTGGAAGCGTACTCCTGCTGGGCCGCCTCCATGCGGTGTCGCGTGGCCACGAGGGCGGTGGTGTCCTTGAACAGGACGCGACGAGCTGCCTCGAGATCGGCCGCGGCGGTGTCGGGGTTCGCCATCGGGGCGATAGGAGTAATCAAGCCCCAAAGGGCCGTGCCGAGCGGGTCGGACGTGCCGATGTGGGCAGCGGCAGCACTAGCCGTGGCCCGCTCCCATCTGGAAGCGGTGAAGGAAGTGATGGCCATTACTCCCACGCGACCGTGAGAGCCACTGGACTGAGTCACAGTGAGTGTGCCCATGACCGTGGGCGGACCGGCGCAGACGAGCACCTGCGCAGGGTACTCGTTAGCGGCCGGAGTCTCGGCAAGGCTGAGCCTGCCGAAGCGCTCGGTGAGTGCATCGATGTCGGTCGTGAGGCCGACGGAGTTGCCCATAGGGCGTGCCGGAGCAAGCCCCACGAGTCCGTGGTTTCGCTTGGATGTGCGGCGATGGCGGGGAATGGCGAGGGGTCCCGCCCGGAGCATGAATCTGGCCGGTGTCACGTACGGCCCTACGATGGGCACCAACTGTTGTCGTTTTCTCACGACAGATGCCATAGGGTGGCTTATCGTGGCTGGTTGGGGCCGGAGGACGCCGACGGGCTCCGGGTGCGAGATGGGGTACAAGTGGTGATGACACACGATGTACCCAGGTTCAGGGCGCTCCAAGGGAGGTAACACCCCTAGTCCTGCTTGGTTTAGTTGGATGGATGAGTATGAATACAAGGGCACTCCTGGAGCTATGTTTGGAGGAGGAAGAAGGAGCGGCCGGCTCGTCTTCCTCCACTACTATAGGGGGTTTGAGAGCTCTGTGTGTGTGCGGGGGTGATTGTCCATCCCCTATGCATGGGGGGCTCGGGGGGTTTATAGGCCAGCCCCCCGGCTCTTATAATATGTTCTAAGTACAAGGGCGGGGGGACCCGGCTGGCAGTCTCTCCGGCTGGCCAGGGGGTCCCACCATTCATGTCATCTCGTCGTCGGTGGGGTCCGCCAGCTGAGCAGTCCCATCTCCCATTGGGGCCCGTCAGCCGGCTCTGCGGTTGACCCTCGCCCACCTACCGCGGCACGGGTCGCCCGGGGGGGCGTCGCCTAGCTCCAGCCGGCCGAAGTCTCCGGTATGGCCGGCCGCGCTGTAGCCACCCCGAGGCAGGTAATCGAGTGGGCGAGGGCATGCCGGCACTATTCCCTCGCCCGGTCGCGCTCGCCGAGGTCAGTGGCCGGGACGGCCGGACTGTAGCCACGCGCTGCAGTGCGTCTACGGCCACTATAGCCACAGGGTCGTCCGTCGTGTCTATCGTGTCGTGTCATTGTACCCACGCGCAGAGGGACGGGACGTCGTATGTCCGTCCCAGGGTCAACGGGGGAGGCGGCTCAGAGGCAGCCAGCTGGGCCCAGCCGGCCGAGAGTCGGGCCGGCTCCTTGACCAGCCGTCTGGGGCGCCAGCCGGCGCCAGCTCGAGCCAGACGTCCTCCAGCCGGCCTCAACTAGTCAGCCGCATAGTTTTTCTTCGAAGCGAAAGGGGGAGGACCCCGTCGCTTTGGCCTACCCAGGGATAATAACCCCGTCATATTGATTCCTACATATTCTACGAAGATCTTTATCGGTCAAACCTCTGTGTCAAGGATTCAGTTAATCCCGTATGATGTTCCCTTTGTTCTTCGGTATGTTACTTGCCCGATATTCAATCGTCGGTATCTCCATACCTAGTTCAACCTCCTTACCGGCAAGTCTCTTTACTCGTATCTGTAATACAAGATCCCGTGACTAACACTTGTCACATTGCTTGCAAGGCTTGTAGTGATGTTGTATTACCGAGTGGGCCCTGAGATACCTCTCCGTCACACGGAGTAACAAATCCCAGTCTCGATCCATGCCAACTCAACAGACACCATCGGAGATACCTGTAGAGCACCTTTATAGTCACCCAGTTACGTTGCGACGTTTGATACACACAAGGCACTCCTCCGATATCCATGAGTTGCATGATCTCATGGTCATAGGAACATATACTTGACATGCAGAAAACAGTAGCAATAAACTGACACGATCATATGCTATGTTTGTAGTTTGGGTCTTATCCATCACATCATTCTCCTAATGATGTGATCCCGTTATCAAATGACATCTCATTTCCATGGCTAGGAAACCTTAACCATCTTTTGATCAACGAGCTAGTCCATTAGAGGCATACTAGGGACATGGTTTTGTCTATGTATCCACACATGCATTTAAGTCTCCGATCAATACAATTATAGCATGGATAATAAACGATTATCGTGAACAAGGAAATATGATAATAACTAATTTATTATTGCCTCTAGGGCATATTTCCAACAGTCTCCCACTTGCACTAGAGTCAATAATCTAGTTCACATCACCATGTGATTCGCATTGTTATGAATCTAACACCCAATGAGTTTTGGGGCTCGATCATGCTTTGCATGTGAGAGAGGTCTTATAGTCAACGGGTCTGCGATATTCAGATCCGTGTGTACTTTGCAAATCTCTATGTCAAACCGTAAACACTGCTACCACACTCCACTTGGTACTATTTCCAAATGGCTGCTCCACTATACGTATCCAGATTGCTACTACTAGTCATCCGGATAGGTGTTAAAGCTTGCATCGACGTAACTCTTTACGACGAACTCTTTATCACCTCCACAATCAAGAAACATTTCCTTAGTCCTCTGGTTACTAAGGATAATTCCGACCGCTGTCCAGTGATCCACTCCTGGACCACTCTTGTACCCCTTGACAGACTCATGGCAAGGCACGCATAGGTGCCGTACACAGCATGGCATAATATAGAGCCTATGGCTAAGGCACAGGGGACGATGTTCGTCCTTTCTCTTTCTTCTGCCGTTGTCGAGCTTTGAGTCTCACTCAAATTCACACCTTACAAATCAGACGAGAACTATTTCTCTGGCTGATCCATTTTGAACTCTTTCAAAATCTTGTCAAGGTATACACTCATTGAAAGTCTCATCAAGCATCTTGATCTATCTCTATAGATTTTGGTGCTCAACAATTAGGTAGCTTTATCCAGGTCTTCCTTTGAAAATCACTTTCCAAATGACCGTTTTATGCGTTCCAGAAACTCTACATTATTTCTGATCAACAATATGTCATCCACATATACCTATCAGAAATTCTATAGTGCTCCCACTCACTTTATTGCAAGTACAAGTTTCTCGTAAACTTTGTATAAACATCAAAACTTTGATCACCTCATCAAAGCGTATATTCCAACTCCGAGATGCTTGCTTCAGTCCATGGAAGGATCACTGAAGCTTGCACACCTTTTAGCATCCTTAGGCCTGACAAAACCTTCTGGTTGTATCACATACAACCTTTCCTCAAGTAAACCGTTAAGGAAACGATGTTTTGACATCCATCTGCCAGATTTCATAATTGAAAACACAGCAACTGCTAACATAATTCCAACAGACTTTAGCACCACTACAAGTGAGAAAGTCTCATCGTATTTAACTCCTTGAACTTGTCACAAACATCTTTGCAACAAGTCGAGCTTTACAAATAGTGACATTCACCATCAGTGTCTGTCTTCATTTTAAAGATCCATTTGTACTCAACGACCTGCCGTCCAACGAGCAAGTCTACCAAAGTCTACACTAGGTTTTCATACATGGAACCTATCTCGGATTTCATGGCCTCTAACCATTTGTCGGAATCCGGGCCCATCATCGCTTCTCCATAGCTCGTAGGTTCATCGTTGTCCAACAACATGATCTCCAAGACAGAGTTGTCGTACCACTTAGGAGCAGTACACATCCTTGTCGACCTACGAAGTTCGATAGTAACTTGATCCTGAAGCTTCATGATCATCATCATTAACTTCCTCTTCAACTAACGTAGGCTTCACAGAAACATCTTTCTGCGCTGCGCTACTCTCTGGTTGAACAAAGGTTTAACAACCTCATCAAGTTCTATCTTCCTCCCACTCAATTCTTTCGAGAGAAACATTTCCTCGAGAAAGGATCCGTTTAAGCAACAAACATTTTGCACTAGGATCTGAGATTGAAGGTTCACCCAACTGATCTTAGGGTATTCTACGAAGATGCAATTTGTCCGCCTTGGGTTCGACCTCATTAGGTGAAAACATTTTCCACACAAGTGTCACATCCCAAAATATTAAGAAATGACAGCTTAGGTTTCTGTCAAACCATAATTCACATGGTGTCATCTCAACGGATTTAGATGGTGCCCTATTTAAAGTGAATGTAGTTGTCTCTAATGCATAACCCCAAAATTATAGTAGTAAAACAACAAGAGACATCATATTACGCACCATGTCCAATAGAGCATAACTATGATGTTTGGACACACTATCACACTATGGTGTTCCAGGTGGCGTTTAGTTGTGAAACAACTTTCACATTCTCTTAAGTTGTATGCCAAACTCGTGACTCAGATATTCACCTCCACGATCATATCGCAGTCATTTTTATCTTCTTGTCACGATGATCTTTAAACTTCACTCTGAATTTGCTTGAACCTTTCAAACAATTCAGACTTGTGTTTCATTAAGTAAATATACACTATATCTACTCAAATCATCAGTGAAGGTAAGAAAATAACGATATCCACTGCACGCTACAAGACTCACTAGATTGCATACATCAACATGTATCATTTCCAATGAATCACTTGCCCGCTCCATCCAACGGGGTCCTTTAGTCATATTGCCCAAGAGGCATGGTTCGCATGTCTCAACCGATTCGAAATCGAATGAGTCCAAATATCCATCAGCATGGAGTTTATACATGCGCTTTATACCAATATGACATTTAGCGGCAGTGCCACAAGTATGTGGTACTATCATTATTAACTTTGTGTATTTTGACATCAATGTTATGAACATGTGTAATACTACGATCAAGATTTCAACAAACCATTCTCACTGGGTGCATGACCATTGAAGGTATTATTCATGTAAACAGAATAACCATTATTCTCTAACTTAAATGAATAACCGTATTGCAATAAACATGATCTAATCATGTTCATGCTCAACACAAAACACCAAATAACATTTATTTAGGTTCATCACTAATCCTGAAGGTAGAGAGAGCATGCGATGTTGATCACATCAACCTTGGAAACACTTCCAACACATATCGTCACCTCACCCTTAGCTAGTTCTCCGTTTATTCCGTAGCTTTTATTTCGAGTTACTAACATTTAGCAACCGAACCGGTATCCAATACCCAGGTGCTACTAAGAGTACTAGCAAGGTACACATCAATAACTCGTATATCAAATATACTTCTGTCGATGTTGCCAGCCTTCTTATCTACCACGTATCTAGGGTTGTTCCGCTTCAGCGACCTCTCACCTCATAATAGAAGCACTTAGTCTCGGGTTTGAGTTCAACTTTGGGTTGCTTCACTGGAGCAGCAACTGACTTGCTATCCATGAAGTTTCCCTCCTTGCTCTTGCCCTTTTCGAAACTAGTGGTTTGATTAACCATCAACACTTGACGCTCCTTCTTGATTTCTACCTTCGCGGTGTCAAACATCGCGAACAGCTCAGGGATCAATACTTCTATCCCTGGTGTATTATAGTTCATCACTAAGTTCTAGTAGCTTCAGTGACAGTGACTTGGAGAACTATATCAATCACTATCTTATCTGGAAGATCAACTCCCACTTGATTCAAGCGATTGTAGTACCCAGACAATCTGAGTACATGCTCAACGATTGAGCTATTCTCCTTCATCTTACAGGCAAAGAATCTTGTTGGAGATCTCATATCTCGCAACACAGGCACGAGCCTGAGATCACAATCTCTGCTCCTAGAACATCTCATATGTTCCGTGACGTTCAAAACGTTTCCGAGCCTCAATTCTAAGCCGTAATGCATGACGCACTAAACTATCAAGTAGTCATCGAAACGTGCCTGTCAGATGTTCACAACATCTATAGACGACGCTAGAGGGGGTGGCGCACCGAGCGGTGCATTAAGGACATAAGCCTTCTGTGCAGCAATGAGGACAATCCTCAGATCACGGACCCAGTCCGCAATATTGCTACCAACATCTTTCAACTCTATTTCTCTAGGAACATATAAAAATACAAGGGAGCTACAACGCGAGCTAGTAATCTACAACATAATTTGCAAAGACACTTTGACTATGTTCATGATAATGAGTTCAATTAATCATATTACTCAAGAACTCCCACTCAAATTGACATCCCTCGGGTCATTCGAGTGATACATGATCCAAATTCACCAACTCAAGTCCGATCATCACGTGAGTTAAGGTGGCTTCAATGGTGAACATCATTATGTTGATCATATCCACTATATGACTCATGCTCGACCTTTCGGTCTCTTGTGTTCCGAGGCCATGTCTGTACATGCTAGGCTCGTCAAGTTTAACCCGAGTGTTCTGCGCGTGCAAATCTGGCTTGCACCCGTTGTATGTGAACGTAGAGTCTATCACACCCGATCATCACGTGGTGTTTCAACACGACGAACTTTCGCAACGGTGCACACTCGGGGAGAACACAATTTATCTTGAAATTAAGTGAGGGATCACCTTATAATGCTACCGTCGTCCTAAGCAAAACAAGGTGCATAAAAAGGCTTAACATCACATGCAAATCATAAGTGACATGATATGGCCATGAACTTGTGCTTTTGATCTCCATCTAGAAAGCACCGACATGATCTCCATCATCACCGGCATGACACCATGATCTCCATCAACGTGTCGCCATCGGGGTTGTCACGCCCTGCATGCTTCTACTACTATTGCTACCGTAGCGATAAAGTAAAGCATTACATAGCGCTTAATGATTGACACGCAGGTCATACAATAATTAAAGACAACCCTATGGCTCCTGCCGGTTGTCGTACTCATCGACACGCAAGTCGTGATAATCTATACGTCACATGATCATCTCATACATCACATATATCACATCATGTAATTGGCCATATCATATCACAACATACCCTACAAAAACAAGTTAGACGTCCTCTAATTGTTGTTGCAAGTTTTACGTGGCTGCTACGGGTATCTAGCAAGAACGATTCTCACCTACGCATAAACCACAACGGTGATACATAGATTGCTTTTCAACCTTCTCAAGGACCGCCTTTGTCGGATCCGATCCAACTAAAGTGAGAGAAACTGTCACCCGCAAGCCATCTAAGCAACAAGTTGCATCGAGGGAACCGGTCTCTCGTAAGCGTACGAGTAATGTTGGTCTGGACCGCTTCATCTCACAATCCCGCTGAACCAAAATCTGACCAAGGGAGGAAGCAATCTAAGCATCAACGCCCACAAACCTTTTGTGTTCTACTCGAGATCTCATCGAACCATCAACCAAGATCATGATGCCACTGTTGGGGAACGTCGCATGGGAAACAAAAGTTTTCCTACGCACACGCAAACCTATCCATGGTGATGAGCATCTACGAGAGGGAGAGTGGATCTACATACCCTTGTAGATCGCTAAGCGGGAAGCATTAAGAAACGCGGTTGGTGTAGTCGAACATCTTGACGATCCAAATCGCCGAGCGTCCCGTGATCTCATCACGATCCGTCCCGCGATCCAATCACGATCCGTCCCGTGAACTCATCACGATCCGTCCCGCGATCTCATCACAATCCGTCTCACGATCTTGATCACGATCTGTCCCGCGAACTCATCACGATCCGTTCCGCGATCTCATCACAATCTGTCTCACGATCTTGATCATGATCTGTCTTGCGAACTCATCACAATCCGTTCCGTGATCTCATCACGACCCGTCTCGTGATCTCGATCACGGTCCTTCCGATGTAGCGCCGAACGGACGGCACCTCCGCGTTCAGCACGCGTGCAGCTTGATGACGATCTCCACCATCTTGATCCAGCAAGAGGAGGTGGAGAGGAGAGAGAGTTCACCGGCAGCATGACGGTGCTCCGATGATGGTGGTGGAGCAATTCCGGCAGGGCTTCGCCTAAGCGCTGCAGAAAACCGATCTAGAGGAGAAACTATGCACCGGTGGAACGGGTAGCACGTGGCCGGAAATTCTGTCCAAAAACCACCCAATCCACTAGTATATATAGGAGGAGAGGAGAGGAGAGGCAGCCAAGGCCTTTGGTTCGGCCGAAATAGGAGGTGGGAGCAATCCTACTTCACCTCCAATCCTAGTTGGAGTAGGATTGCCTCCTATTGGCTGATTTTCCACTTTTTGCTTTAGGACTTTCTCTCCTGTGCCATGGGCCTGTGTGGATGTTTTACCAGCCCACTAAGGGCTGGTTATTATTCTCCCACAGCCCATGGACCTCTTGGGGTCGAAATACCCCTCCCGGAGGTCCCCCGGTACACTACCGGCACTCCCGGTACACTACCGATACTCCCGGTACACTACCGATGAGCCCGAAACTTTTCCGGAAACCAAACCGGGACTTCCTATATATGAATATTTACGTCCGGACCATTCCGGAGCTCCTCGTGACGTCCGGGATCTCATCCGGGACTCCGAACAACCTTCGGTCACCACCATACATAACTCTACACTACCGAAACGTCACCGAACCTTAAGTGTGCAGACCCTGCGGGTTCGAGAACTATGTAGACATGACCGAGACACCTCTACAGTCAATAACCAATGGCGGGACCTGGACGTCCACATTGGTTCCTACATATTCTACGAATATCTTTATCGGTTGAACCTCTATGTCAAGGATTCAGTTAATCCCGTATAACGTTCCCTTTGTTCTTCGGTATGTTACTTGCCCGAGATTCGATCGTCGGTATCTCCATACCTAGTTCAACCTCATTACCGGCAAGTCTCTTTACTCGTTCCATAATACAAGATCCCGCAACTAAAAATTAGTCACATTGCTTGCAAGGCTCATTGTGATGTTGTATTACCGAGTGGGCCCTGAGATACCTCTCCGTCACACGGAGTAACAAATCCCAGTCTCGATCCATGCCAAATCAACAGACACCATCGGAGATACCTGTAGAGCACCTTTATAGTCACCCAGTTACGTTGCGACGTTTGATACACACAAGGCACTCCTCCGATATCCGTGAGTTGCATGATCTCATGGTCATAGGAACATATACTTGACATGCAGAAAACAGTAGCAATAAACTGACACGATCATATGCTATGTTTGTAGTTTGGGTCTTATCCATCACATCATTCTCCTAATGATGTGATCCCGTTATCAAATGACATCTCATGTCCATGGCTAGGAAACCTTAACCATCTTTTGATCAACGAGCTAGTCCATTAGAGGCATACTAGGGACATGGTTTTGTCTATGTATTCACACATGCATTTAAGTCTCCGATCAATACAATTATAGCATGGATAATAAACGATTATCATGAACAAGGAAATATGATAATAACTAATTTATTATTGCCTCTAGGGCATATTTCCAACAATTAGAAACGCTATAGAGCTCCCACTCACTTTCTTATAAATACAAGCTTCTCCATAAACTTGTATAAACCCAAACGCTTTGATCACCTCATCAAAGTGCTTATTCCAACTCCGAGATGCTTGCACTAGTCCATAAATGGATCGCTGGAGTTTGCAAACTTTGTCAGCATTCTATGGATCGACAAAACCTTTTGGTTGCATCATATACAACTCTTCCTCAAGGAAACCGTTGAGGAACGCTGTTTTGGCATCCATGTGCCAAATTTCATAGTCGAAATATGCAGCTATTGCTAACATGATTCTGACGGACTTAAGCATCGCTATGGGTGAGAAGGTCTCATCATAGTCAACTCCATGAACTTGTGAAAAATCCTTTGCCACAAGTCGAGCTTTATAGACAGTGATATTACCGTTCGCGTCCGTCTTCTTAAAGATCCATTTGTTTTAAATGGCCATTCGCCCTTCAGGTAATACTTCCAAAGTCCATACTGTGTTTTCATACATGGATCCCATCTCGGATTTCCTGGCCTCTAGCCATTTCTCAGAATCCGGGCCCATCATCGCTCCTCCATAGCTCGTAGGTTCATTGTTGTCCAACAACATGACCTCCAAGACAGGGTTGCCGTACCACTCAGGAGTAGTACACGCCCTTGTCGACCTACGAGGTTCAATAGTAACTTGATCTGAAGCTTCATGATCATCATCATTAACTTCCTCTTCAACTGTCGTAGGCTCCACACAAACATCTTTTTGCGTTATGCTACTCTCGGTTGAAGTAAAGGTTCAATAACCTCATCAAGCTCTATTTTCCTCCCACTCAATTCTTTCGAGAGAAACTCTTTCTCAAGAAATGTTCCGTTTTTAGCGACAAACACTTTGCCTTCAGATCTGAGATAGAAGGTATACACAACTATCTCTTTCGGGTATCCTATGAAGACGCATTTCTCCACTTTGGGTTCCAGCTTTTCAGGCTGAAGCTTTTTGACATAAGCATCACATCCCCAAACTTTAAGAAATGACAACTTTGGCTTCTTGCCAAACCACAGTTCATCTAGCATCGTCTCAACGGATTTCGATGGTGCCCTATTTAAAGTGAATGCAGTTGTCTCTAATGCATAACCCCAAAACGATAGTGGCAAATTGGCAAGAGACATCATAGAACGCACCATATCTAATAAGGTTCGATTACGATGTTCGGACACACCATTACGCTGTGGTGTTCCAGGCGGTGTCAATTGTGAAACAATTCCACACTGTCTTAAGTGACTGCCAAACTCATAACTCAGATATTCACCTCCTCGATTAGATCATAGGAATTTAATCATCTTGGTACAATGATTCTCAACTTCACTCTGAAATTGCTTGAACTTTTCAAACATTTCAGACTTGTGTTTCATTAAGTAAATATACCCATATCTACTTAAGTCATGAGTGAAGGTGAGAAAATAACGATATCCATCGCGCGCTGCAACATTCATTGGACCGCACACATCAGTTGCGGACGAAGGCCTCCTCGAAGTCCGTCCATGTGTTGATGCTGCCGGCCACTAGGCTGTTGAGCCAGGTGCGGGCCGAGCCGATGAGCATGAGGGGGGCGTAGCGGACGGCCACGCGTTTTTCCCCTGGCGATGCCCACTGCGGTGGTGTAGTCGATCGGCCAGTCTTCTGGCTTGGCGGCCCCGTTGTACTTTGGGGTGTCCCTAGGGAGCGTGAAGCCCTTCGGGAATGGCTCGGTGCAGATCCGGGGGCCGAAGCAAGCCGGGCCGATCGAGCCCTCCTCCTCGAGGAGGGCGGATTGCGTGAGTTGGTCGATGCGGTTGTGAGCATCATCCTTGCTATGAGGGACGCGTGGCCCAAGCCGGGCTGAGAGCTCGGGGAAGATGGTGGGCAGCGTTGATTGCCACGACCCGCGTTGCGGGGGTGGTGTGTGCCCCCGGCTGCGCCGGCTGCCGGATGCCGGTGCTTCGCGGTAGCGGCTGCTACGAGGCACATTGGTGCGCCGGCTGCTAACAGCCGGCTGTTCACTCCTCGGTGGCTGAGAGGGCCAGGGGTCGTGCGTCACGACCCGATGACCGGAGATGCAAGGGGAACAGGAGTACTGCGCCGCCTGGCGGCCGGCAGTTCCCGTTCCCTCGTGCTCAGGCCGGGGGCCTTCAGCGGCGGTGCCGCCTGGCGCGAGCTGATGCTGTTGTGCGTCAGCAGTATCGATAAGCTCCTTGATGTGGCGCTCGTGGGCGGCATGCTCTTCGCCCTCCAAGGTGTCCAGTTCCTCGTAGGCCACCTTTAGGGACGTAGGTTAGCTGCGGGGGTGTCATAGACGGGCATTTTGCCACCAAGGAGTTCGTCGACCACGCGGCCGCGGTCGCGCATGGTCCCACGCCGGCTGGGTTCGGCGCCAGCCGGGGTAAGGCCATAAGCGGAGGCGTATTCCCGCTGCGCCGCTTCCATGCGGTGGCGCATGGCGGCGAGGCGGTGGCGTCCTCGAAGAGGATGCAACGAGCCGCCTCGAGGTCGGCCACGGCGGTATCGGGGTTTGCCATCGGGGCGATCGGGGTGCTCAAGCCCCGGAGGGCCGCACCGACCAGGTCGGACGTGCCGACGCGGGTGGCAGCAGCGGTGGCCGTTACCCGCACCCGTACGGAGGCGGTGGAGGAGGTGATGGCCATCACCCCCTCATGGTCAGGGGGACCATTGGGGCGGGCTGCAGCGAGTACGCCTACGGCTGTGGGCGGGCCGGCGCAGACGAGTACCCCCGCGGGGTACTCACCTGCGGCCGGAGCCTCGGCAAGGCTGAGCCTGCCGAAGTGCTCGGTGAGCGTGCCGATGTCGGCCACTAGGCCGTCAGAGTTGCCCACAGGGCGTGCCGCAGCAAGCCCCACAAGGCCCCCACAGTTTCGCCGGGCCGAGCGGCAGCGGCTGGGAATGGTGAGAGGTCCCGCCCGGAGCATGAACCCGAACGGCGCCGCGGATCGCCCCACGGTGGGCGCCAACTGTCGTCATTTTCTTACGACAGATGCCATAGGGTGGCTTATCGGTGGTGTTGGGGTCATAGGACGCCGATGGGCTCCGGGTGCAAGATTGGGTACAAGAAGGTGGAGACACGCGATGTACCCAGGTTCGGGGCCCTCCGTGGGAGGTAATGCCCCAAGTCCTGCTTGGATTCGTTGGATGGATGGATAAGTATACAGAGGTGCTCCTAGAGTTGTGTTCGGAGGAGGAAGAATGGAGCAGCCGTCTCGTCTCCCTCTACTACTCGGAAGGGTATGAGAGCTCCCTATGTGTGTGTTATTGATCGGGGCTTTCATCCTCTCCGTTACATGGGGGCTCAGAGGGTTTTATAGGTCAACCCCTGGCTCTTACTATATCATTTAGGTACGAGGGTGGAGGGACCCAGCTGGCAGCCTCTCCGCCTGGCCAGGGGGTCCCGCGGCTTGTATTGTCTCGTCGTGGGCGGGGCCCACCGACCAAGTGGTTCCATCCCTGCTGGGACCCGCCAACGGGCGCCGCGATTGGCCCTCCCCCACCTGCCCCGGCACGGGCCATCCTGGGAGGCGTCGCTTAGCGCCAGCCGGCCGAGGTCGTCGGTACGGCCAGCGGCACTGTAGCCACGCCGAGCCAGGCACTCGAGTGGCGGAGGTGTGCTGGAACTGTTCCCCATCCGGTCATGCTCACTGAGGTCAGCGGGTCGGACGGATGGACTGTAGCCATACGGGATGGTGCGTCAGCGACCACTGTGGCCACAGGGTCGCTCGCCCCGCCAGTTACATTGCGCTGCCGTACCTGCGGACAGGGAGACGGGACAGGGCGTGTTCGTCCCCAAGTCAATGGGCAGCCCGGCTCGTGGGCAGCCGGCTGCTTGGCCAGCCAGGCGGGGCCACGCCCAGCCGCTAGGCCAGCCGGGTGAAACGCCAGCCGGAGACGGCTCGTGTGGCGTGTCCCCAGTCGGCCTCGTCGAGCCGGTCTATTGGTTTTTCTTCAAAGCGGAGAGGGGAAGACCCTGTTGCCTTCGCCTACCCCGGGATATAAACCCCGTCAATAATTGAAGGTTGCAAAATAACAAGATTGATGCCTTGCCATGCTTTAGATGAAGCTTCGTGACGAGATATTTCAGCAACTTGAACTCCGAAAAAAGAAAATAAGAACGACTTAGAATTGAGAATTTTTGATATGATGCACAACTCTGGAAGAAGAATTAAATCACTTTGATGAAACAGAATAAGAATTATGTTATGCTTAACCTTCATCAAGTTAATTGATGACAAGCAAAGGATTTAGCACACAACTTATTCTTCTTGAAATGATTGGAGAGAGAGACACGAACTTGAAGAAGTCTTGAACGAGAACATCGGTAAGAATTCACAAACGAATGAGGATACTAGGAATTAATGAAGATACATGAGAAACAAGACACCACGATCCCCCTAGAGGAAAACTTGAATGAAGCACCAGAATACTTGAGATACGAACGAAGGAACAACACTTCAGAAGAATTTGAGAACGGCAGCTGAAAACTGAGAACGAAGAAATATTCTGAAATGATGGCCTTCAGAGGATCGAGGAATGAAAAAAACTCTGAATGCACCGGATAGATATGGGAGAAATTTATCATGAATGTAAACAATTTGAGAGGATAGCGGAAGCTAAAACCATGATCTAGCGAGAATGGACCAAGATTTAAGAGAAACTCTTCTTGGGCCTTCAATGCACATAATGATGGCGAGAAACACCACCAAGAATTACTGAGATACTTCGGAAGAATGATTAAGAACGGTTGAGCCAATGATGAAAATAATTCAAAGCGAAGATGGAGAAGGAATATGGCTGATGAAAATCATTCTTACGTCATATTTGAAAAGAACTTGAGAACATCTCCGGAAATATTATAAGAGCCAGGTAAGATCCTGGGGGGAAAACCTGCCGATTATGGGCCCATAGAAAAGAAACCATCATTCAAAATATTGCTTAGAAAGAGAGATTGCACCGGTACAAATGAAAACTCGATGAGGTGAGAACCTCGAAATAGTTGAAAGATTTTGAACGGAAACATGAATCTTCTGAGATATCTTCAGCACTCTGGATAGAATAGAGAGAGGAATAAACAAGAGAGGCTTGGATAAGAATTTCCAACATGGGCAATCATTGAACGAATGAGAAGGGATATGATGAACACCGAGATCTTGAATTGAATCCACCGAAGAAGAATAACAACGAGAACAAGGAATACGAGGTTAGATCTCGAAATTGAAACTCTTGAGAATCTCCACAAGAAATCACCGAATACAATATGAAGAAATGATAGTAGAAGCATTGATGAAGAGAAAGTCACTTGGAAGAGAATTTAATTATTGACGAAAAAGGGCGGGAGGGTGGCGAAAAACAAAGACAACTTAGGACGGATGAAAATAACTCCAGAAAGACACATGAGGAATGATCTTGCAAATATTGAAGAGGATTGAATTATCTTGAAGAGAAGCACACCGGATAAAAAAATTGATATGACAACTTGATTGAGCAAAAGAATTAGCAATCCCATGGAAATATGAGAACACTACTTTGGAAAGATATGAGATCACCACTTGACATCAAAACTACTCGAATTACCATATACAAACAAAACAAAGGATGGGGCTTACAAAACAAGCCAGAACAAATTCATAACATAGATTTTGCTCGATATTTTCGTGGTAAGGTTCGCTTGGGCTCGATCATATATTAGATTGTCATATTGAAATGACGCTCGAATATGCTCCCTAGGCATAGCGAACTACAAGGCTTGACGAAGCATATCTGATGACATATATCGAGACTGTCCTCTGTAAGAAAGACCGTGAACAAACGAATCCACTAGATGTAGAACCCAAACCTCACATCATGATTTGTTGGAAGATATCCTAGGTAACTACTTGAATTCCCACCTAAGAACTTCCGAAATCTTCCGGCTATGCAATCGGGTGTTGGGGATACAGGCAGGCAAAATATCTCACACAACTAACAAGCCCTACACTCCAACGGTATCCATCCGTCAACACATAACCAGAGGCTTCGGAACTCCATCTATCTCGGACCCTCGAAAACACAACAATACCAAACATGGAAGTATCCCAGACGCCTCCCCAGTACGGGGTGAGTCTAGCCTTATCTCGCCAGGAAAAGTATTGAAGTAATTTTGAACATCCTTCGTCCTAAGATACTAAGGAAACTCAATGATAACGTTGTGTCAAGAATCTCCCAGAGCTCAACTCCTCGGAAGAAATCAAGTCAGACAGGAGGCACCAAGACAGAACTCTGTCACATCGGCATCATATAGTTTCCAAAATACCCGCATGATCCTAAAAAAAAATTGAGTGAGAAGAGGATAGAATCAAAATTCCTAAGTCATAATTCCTCACCAGAGTATAGAGGAGGAATAAAAGAATCCTACTCTCCGATATAACTAGACTCAAAATAATTTTTCATTAGACTCGACTCGACCAAGTTCGATCAATCAAGGGGGCTCCTAGGTCGGTACAGGCTCTGATACCAACTTGTCATACCCAAGATGCGATCATATCCTTATTTTGGCACGAGGGCCTCGACAGGGATAGAAGCACATCTCGTCGTGTTGCAAGAATGGATATCATAACAAGTACATTTACAGAAGAGATTAGTATATGGAATTGGCTTACACTCGCCACAAGCTACATCAAGATCACATCAAAACAACAACATACTCAACCATCATACATAAGAGCAGGGTTCGACTATGGAGAAATCAAACGATAAAATGACATCCATCCTTGCTATCCCAGGCTGCCGCCTGGAACCCATCCTAGATTGATGATGATGAAGAAGAAGAACTCCAAATAGAACAAACATCGCGCTCACGTCAAATCATCGCATTACCTGTACCTGCAATTGCTGTTGTAGTAATCTATGAGACATAGGGACTCAGCAATCTCATTTCCAAGGGTATAAATACTAGCAATGCTTAATGGGTGAGGTATGGTTAAGTGCTGAGGCTGCAGCAAGGGACTAAGCATTTATTTGAGTGGCTAACCTACGAATACAGAAAGTAAAGTATGGTGGTCTACGCATAACGGACGTGAACTAGTAATGATCACTAAATGATCCTGAACACCTACTTACATCAAACATAACCCCATCGTGTTTTCCCTCGGAGAAGGACTCATGAGAAGAGATAGTCACGGTTACGCACATAGTTGATGTATTTTATTAGAGTGTATTTCAAGTTTTCTATGAACGGGTGTTAAACAAAGTTTCCAAGTTTGCCACATAACCGTAGGCACGGCTTTCCGAAAGATTTAACCCTATAGGGGTGCTCCAACTCGTCCATCACAAATTAACCACACGCAGCGGGAATAACCTCGACCATGGATCTTGTGATCTTCCTAGGCAATTCCACAGTAAATCTGCCACCTCGAGATAGTCTGAAGTATTTTTGGAATTCCTCGCTCAAGACGTTCGAGAAAGGTAAAACAAATCTAGCAAGGCCATCCGACATGTCGACGAACCCGATGGGAGCCGCATATCCCAGGTTGGCCCCGCACGGTGCTCTAGTTTGGACCAACACTCATGAGGAGCACTGGCCCGGGTTGTTGATTAAAGATCCACGGGTGCCGACGGGTCCCTATGCAATTTTATTAGTTACTCCCTCCGTTCCAAAATATAAGGTGTATTGATTTCCGTGCAAGTCAACCGCTTAAATGTTTGACCAAGATTATAGAATAAACTAACAACATGTACCATACCTAATAGGTAAAATATGAAAGTACTTTTCATGATGAATCAAATGATATAAATTTTGTATTGTGGATATTGATATATTTTTCTAAAAATTCGGTCAAACATGCACTCGTTTGACTTTTCAAAAACCAAATACATCTTATATAAAGGAATGGAGGGAGTATTAGGAAAATGTAGTACCAATGTTGGGCCTTGCCAGACAAGCTTTATCCTAAAACAAAAATCAAGGGGGTCCCCATAACAACCCCGAGCATGTTAGGAGCGCTCAATTATGGAACATAACACCGGTTCACAAGTAACTAGGGGCGACAAGAGTGAAATAAAACATCGAGCAAATGGCCAAGCCTTCCACCCTTTACCAAGTATATATGTGCATTAAATTAAATAGCAATAATATTGTAATAACAAAAGAATGTCCATGTTGACACATGGAAGCAATTGCACCTGTAGCTAGAAACATTATAAGACGGGTTGAGTAAGCGGTAACATAGCCAAACAAAGGTTTGCTGGGACATGGAGGGGTTAGAGGCTTATCATGGCAATGTTGGGAGGCTTGTCAAACAAGTGGTAGGTAGCGTGACATAACGATAAAATCGGGAAACCTAGCATAGCAATGATAGTAGTGGTATCCAGGGAAATGTGTCATCTTGCCTGAGATCCCGCTTGGAAGATGAATGAGTCCATAAAGAAGACGAGCCAACGTAGTCGAACGGATCCTCACACTCCAAACGCTTTTGGAACTCTATCAAGAAGTAACCACCCGAAACAACAATCAACACACGATACATCACAACATATGAATGATATGATGCACAAACAAATATGATGCATGTCCGGTTAATATGCAACGCATGGCATGGCATGGCAAGAACAACAAACAACTCCTACATATTAAGTGAAGTTCAATATGCAACGAGTTGCATATTGACGAAACTCCACGTTCGAATTATTTAGTTCACTCCCGTTTATGTACTCATCAATATTAAATGTTGTTAGACATGGCAAGAGGTGAAGCACAAACAACTACATCACCTAGGCACTTTAAATGAGGCCGGAAACAACGAATAACAATCCCGAAATGACCTCATATGCATATTTTAAGTTTGGTCCAGATCTGTCCTAAGCATATTTTAGAGTTTTTAAACGGCAAAATAAATTCCACCATGTTATCCTACACATTTTTCTAGCCAAGTTAAATATGTGGAACATTTTTATCGGAACTGCGGTTTGGTAGTTATGAAATAAATACTTTTACATGGCAATTATGCAAATTGCATGAAAACAGCAAGTTAACCATATTAAACATATGTGAGAGTTGGATATTCTGAATCTACATGAAATTTTGGCCGAGTTTCATATATAAAGTTTTTACATGCGATGCATGGTTCTCGAGTTATTAAATGCACGAGTTTTAGGGGTTTTTTGTAATTTTATTATTCAGTGGTTAATTGGCAAATTCACAGGATTAAAAAAATGTTCATGGGCTGAATCTGAACAGGAAGCCCAACTGAGGATTAGGGTGACCGATACTAACATGCTCACATGAGCGGGTTTTAGAGGAGGCGCTCACCAGAGGCCACTGGGCTAGATTGGAGGCAGTTGGCCTTGAGGGGAGCTGGGCCTAGCGCGGCCCAAGCACTGGCTGGCAGGCGTTGTCGTCCTCCTCCTCCTCGCTCGTTCCCACGCGAGAGCCAGGGTAGTAGCGGCGGCCCTCACCGTGGCCGACGGCGAGGGGCGCGGGACGACAGGGCGGCGATGGATCTGGCACATGGCCTCCCGGATCCATCCGTTCCTGGTGGCGACGGAGCCCAACGGAGGAGATCGGCCGGCGCAGAGGCTTCTCGGGGCGACGGCTCACAGCGGACGGGGAGGAGCGGGACAAGCGACGGGGATGCGGGGCTGGGGCGGCTCGACGGAGCTCCAGCAAGGCCGGCAACCGGCGGTGCGAGTGGGCAAGGTACAGGGAGGCGCACACGCGAAGGGGCTCTCGATTGGGGCTCCTCCCTGATCTGGAGCTCATGCACGAGGGGCACGGATGTGACACGACGGCGGTTCAGGCCTAGATGGGCTCCGGATGGGCTTCGGCAGGCCCTGGCGCCTGGAGGTGGGAGGAGAGGCACGGCTGGGTGGCGGCTGCTGGTTGGGGCGCACGGAAATCGAAGCAGGGTTATGGTTAGGCCAAATTAGGAAGGGGAGGGGATTTGTTGGGGAACGTCGCATGGGAAACAAAAAAATTCCTACGTTCACGCAAGACCTATCCATGGTGATGAGCATCTACGAGAGGGAGAGTGGATCTACATACCCTTGTAGATTTCTAAGCGGGAAGATTTAAGAAACGCGGTTGGTGTAGTCGAACGTCTTCGCGATCCAAATCGTCGAGTGTCCCGCGATCCAATCACGATCTGTCCCGATCAAGCACCGAACTGACAGCACCTCCGCGTTCAGCACACGTATAGATTGATGATGATCTCCGCCTTCTTGATCCAGCAAGAGGGAGCAGAGAGGTAGATGAGTTCTCCGAAAGTGTGACGGAGCCGCGGCGATGGTGGTGGAGCAATTCCAGCAGGGCTTCACCTAAGCACTGCAGAAAACCGATCTAGAGAAGAAACTATGCACTAGAGGAACGGGTAGCACGTGGCTGAAAATTTAGTGCCAAAAACCCTAAAACCTCCAGTATATATAGGATGAATAGAGGAGGAAGCTTGGCCCTCAGGGGACCAGCCCTTGGTTCAGCCAAATCAAAGAGGAGAGGAGGACTCCTCCTCCAATCCTAGTAAGACTAGGATTCCTCCCTATTTTGCCTTTTTTCCACCTTTTCTCTTTAGGTTTTCTCTCCCAGCTGCATGGGCCTTGTGTGGGACTTCCACCAGCCCACTAAGGGCTGGTATTCACTCTCCCGCAGCCCATGTAGCCTCTTGGGTCGAAATACCCCTTCGGATGGTCTCCCAGTACACTACCGGCACTCCCGGTACACTACCGATGAGCCCGAAACTTTTCCGGTGACCAAAATAGGACTTCCTATATATCAATCTTTACCTCCGGACCATTTCGGAGCTCCTCATGATGTCCGGGGTCTCATCCGGGACTCCTAACAACCTTCAGTCACCACCATACATAACTCTATACTACCGAAACGTCACCAAACCTTAAGTGTGTAGACCCTGCGGGTTCAAGAACTATGTAGACATGACCAAGACACCTCTACGATCAATAACCAATAGAGGGGCCTGGATGCCCATATTGGTTCCTACATATTCTACGAAGATCTTTATCGGTCGAACCTCTATGTCAAGGATTCAGTTAATCCCGTATGATGTTCCCTTTGTTCTTCGGTATGTTACTTGCCCAAGATTCGATCGTCGGTATCTCCATACATAGTTCAACCTCGTTACCGGAAAGTCTCTTTACTCGTTCCATAATACAATATCCCGTGACTAACACTTAGTCACATTGCTTGCAAGTCACACGGAGTAATAAATCCCAGTCTTGATCCATGCCAACCCAACAGATACCCTTGGAGATACCTGTAGAGCACCTTTATAGTCACCCAGTTATGTTGCGATGTTTGATACACACAAGGCACTCTTCCAATGTTCGTGAGTTGCATGATCTCATGGTCATAGAAACATATACTTGACATGCAGAAAACAGTAGCACTAAACTGACACGATCATATGCTACGTTTGTAGTTTGTAGTTTGGATCCCATTATCAAATGACATCACATGTCAATGGCTAGGAAACCTTGACCATCTTTGACCAACGAGCTAGTTCACTAGAGGCATACTAGGGACAAAGTGTTGTCTATTTACCCACACATGTAAGTTGTTTCCAATCAATACAATTATAGCATGGATAATAAACGATTGTCATGAACAAGGAAATATGATAATAACCAATTTATTATTTCCTCTAGGGCATATTTCCAACAGTCTCCCACTTGCACTAGAGTCAATAATCTAGTTCACATCACCATGTGATTCGCATTGTTATGAATCTAAAACCCAATGAGTTTTGGGGCTCGATCATGCTTTGCATGTGAGAGAGGTCTTATAGTCAACGGGTCTGCGACATTTAGATCCGTGTGTACTTTGCAAATCTCTATGTCAAACTATAAACACTGCTACCACACTCCACTTGGAGCTATTCCAAATGACTGCTCTACTATACGTATCCGGATTGCTACTAAGAGTCATCCGGATTGGTGTCAAAGCTTGCATCGACATAACTCTTTACGACAAACTCTTTCTTACCTCCATAATCGAGAAACATTTCCTTAGTCTTTTAGTTACTAAGGATGATCTTGACCGCTGTCCAGTGATCCACTCCTGGATCACTCTTGTACCCCTTGACAGACTCATGGCAAGGCACACACAGGTGCGGTACACAGCATGGCATAGTGTACAGAGCCTATGGCTAAGGCATAGGGGACGACATTCGTCCTTTCTCTTTCTTCTGCCGTGGTCGAGCTTTGAGTCTCACTCAACTTCACACCTTACAAAGCAGGCGAGAACACTTCTCTCTGACTAATCCATTTTGAACTCTTTCAAAATCTTGTCAAGCTGTGTACTCATTCAAAGTCTCATCAAGCATCTTGATCTATCTCTATAGATCTTGATGCTCAACAATTAGGTAGCTTTATCCAGGTCTTCCTTTGAAAAACTCCTTTCAAACAACCCTTTATGATTTCCAGAATTTCTACATCATTTCTGATCAGCAATATGTCAACCATATATGCTTATCAGAAACTCTATAGTGCTCCCACTCACTTTATTGTAAATACAAGTTTCTCATAAACTTTGTATAAACTCAAAAACTTTGATCACCTCATCAAAGTGTATATTCCAACTCCGAGATGCTTGCTTCAGTCCATAGAAGGATCACTGAAGCTTGCTCGCCTTTTAGCATCCTTAGGACTAACAAAACCTTTTGGTTGTATCACATACAACTTTTCCTCAAGTAAACTATGTTTTGTCATCCATCTGCCAGATTTCATAATTGAAAAATGCAGCAATTGCTAACATAATTCCAACATACTTTAGCATCGCTACGAGTGAGAAAGTCTCATCGCAGTCAACTCTTTGAACTTGTCGGAAACTTCTTTGTGACAAGTCGAGCTTTATAAATGGTGACATTTACCATCAGCGTCTATCTTCATCTCAAAGGTCCATTTGTACTCGACAACCTGCCGTCCAACGAGCAAGTCTACCAAAGTGTATACTTGGTTTTCATACATGGATCCTTTCTCGGATTTCATGGCCTCTAACCATTTGTCAGAATCCGGGCCCATCATTGCTTCTCCATATCTCGTAGGTTCATCGTTGTCCAACAACATGACATCGAAGACAGGGTTGTCATACCACTCAGGAGCAGTACGCATCCATGTCGACCTTCGAGGTTTGATAGTAACTTGATCCGAAGCTTCATGATCATCATCATCTACTTACTCTTCAACTGGCACAGGTTCCACAGAAACATCTTTCTGCGCTGCGCTACTCTATGGTTGAAACAAAGGTTCAACAACCTCATCAAGTTCTATCTTCCTCCCACTTAATTCTTTCGAGAGAAACTTTTTCTCGGGAAAGGACCTGTTTTAGCAACAAACACTTTATGCTTGGAACTGAGATAGAAGATTCACCCAACTGTTCTTAGGGTAATCTATGAAGATGCATTTGTCCGCTTTGGGTTCGAGCTCATTAGGTGAAAACATTTTTCCACACAAGCATTGCAGCTCCAAACATTAACAAATGACAGCTTGGTTTCTATCAAACCATAATTCACACGGTGTCATCTCAACGGATTTAGATGGTGCCCTATTTAAAGTGAATGTAGTTGTCTCTAATGCATAACCCCAAAACTATAGTAGCAAAACGATAAGAGACATCATAGCCCGCACCATATCCAATAGAGCACGACTATGACGTTCGGACACACCATCACACTATGGTGTTCCAGGTGGCGTGAGTACTGAAACGACTTTCACATTGTCTAAAGTTGTATGCCAAACTCGTAACTTAGATATTCACCTCCACGATCATATCGCAGACATTTTTATCTTCTTGTCATGATGATCTTAAACTTCACTCTGAATTTGCTTGAACTTTTCAAACGATTTAGACTTGTGTTTCATTAAGTAAACATACACTATATCTGCTCAAATCATCAGTGAAGGTAAGAAAATAACGATATCCACTGCACGCTACAAGACTCATTGGATTGCATACATCAACATGTATCATTTCCAATAAATCACTTGCCCGCTCCATCAATCCGGAAAATTGGGTCCTTAGTCATCTTGCCCAAGAGGCATGGTTCGCATGTCTCAACCGATTCGAAATCGAATGAGTCCAAAGATCCATCAACATGGAGTTTATTCATGCGCTTTATACCAATATTACATTTAGCGGCAGTGCCACAAGTATGTGGTACTATCATTATTAACTTTGTATCTTTTGGCATCAATGTTATGAACATGTGTATTACTACGATCAAGATTCAACAAACCATTCTCACTGGGTGCATGACCATTGAAGGTATTATTCATGTAAAAAGAATAACCATTATTCTCTGACTTAAATGAATAACCGTATTGGAATAAACGAGATCTAATCACGTTCATTCTTAACGCAAACACCAAATAACATTTATTTAGGTTCGTCACTAATTCGAAGGTAGAGAGAGCGTGCGATGTTTATCACATCAACCTTGGAAACATTTCCAACACATCGTCACCTCACACTTAGCAAGTCTCCGTTTCTTTCATAGATTTTATTTCGAGTTACTAACATTTAGCAACTGAATCGGTATCCAATACTCAGGTGCTACTAGGAGTACTAGCGAGGTACACATCAACAACACGTATATCAAATATACTTATGTCGATGTTGCTAGCCTTCTTATCTACCAAGTATCTAGGGTTGTTCCACTTCAGCGACCGTTCTCCTCATAATAGAAGCACTTAGTCTCGGGTTTGGGTTCAACTTTGGGTTGCTTCACTGGAGCAGCAACTGACTTGCCATCCATGAAGTTTCGCTCCTTGCCCTTGCCCTTCTCAAAACTAGTGGTTTTACTAACCATCAACACTTGATGCTCCTTCTTGATTTATATCTTTGCGGTGTCAAACATCACGAACAGCTCAGGGGTCATCATTTCCATCCCTGGCATTTTATAGTTCACCACGAAGCTCTAGTAGCTTAGTGACAGTGACTTGGAAAATTATATCAATCACTTTCTTCTCTGGAAGATCAACTCCCGCTCGATTCAAGCGATTGTAGCACCCAGACAATCTGAGCACATGCTTAATAATTGAGCCATTCTCCTTCATCTTGCAGGCAAAGAATCTTGTTGGAGATCTCATATCTCACAACACGAGCATGATCCTGAGATCCCAATTTCAGCTCTTAGAACATCTCATATGTTCCATGACGTTCAAAACGTTTTGGAGCCTCGGTTCTAAGCTGTAAAGCATGACGCACTAAACTATCAAGTAGTCATTGGAACGTGCCTATCAGATGTTCACAACATCTACAGATGACGCTAGAGGGGGTGGTGCACCGAGCGGTGCATTAAGGACATAAGACTTCTGTGCAGCAATGAGGACAATCCTCAGATCACGGACCCAGTCCGCAATATTGCTACCATCATCTTTCAACTCTATTTCTCTAGGAACATATAAAAATTAAAGGGAGCTACAGCGTGAGCTAGTAATCTACAAAATAATTTGCAAAGACACTATTGACTATGTTCATGATAATGAGTTCAATTAATCATATTACTTAAGAACTCACACTCAAATTGACATCCCTCTGGTAATTCGAGTGATACATGATCCAAATTCACCAACTCAAGTCCGATCATCACGTGAGTTGAGGTGGTTTCAATGGTGAACATCATCATGTTGATCATATCTACTATATGACTCATGTTCGACCTTTCCGTCTCTTGTGTTCCGAGGCCATGTCTGTAAATGCTAGACTCGTCAAGTTTAACCCGAGTTTTCCGCATGTGCAACACTGGCTTGCACCCGTTGTATGTGAACATAGAGTCTATCACACCCGATCATCACTTGGTGTCTCGACACGACAAACTTTCGTAACGGTGCACACTCGGGGAGAACACAAGTTTTACCTTGAAATTTAAGTGAGGGATCACCTTATAATGCTACTGTCGTCCTAAGAAAAACAAGGTGCATAAAAGGATTAACATCACATGCAAATCATAAGTGACATGATATGGCCATGAACTTGTGCTTTTGATCTCCATCTTGAAAGCACCGGCATGATCTCCATCGTCACCGGCATGACACCATGATCTCCATCATCTTGATCTCCATCAATGTGTCGCCGTCGGGGTTGTCGCGCCCATCATGCTTCTACTATTATATCTACCGTTTAGAGATAAAGTAAAGCATTACATAGCACTTAATGATTGACACGCGGGTCATACAATAATTAAAGAAAACCCTATGGCTCCTGCCGGTTGCCGTACTCATCGACATGCAAGTCGTGATATTCTATAAAACACATGATCATCTCATACATCACATATATCTCATCATGTAATTGGCCATATGACATCACAACATACCCTGCAAAAACAAGTTAGACGTCCTCTATTTGTTGTTGCATGTTTTACTGGCTGCTAGGGGTATCTAGCAAGAACAATTCCAACCTACGCATAAAACACAACGGTGATACATTAGTTGATTTTCAACCTTCTCAAGGACCGCCTTTGTCAAATCTGATCCAACTAAAGTAGGAGAAACAGACACCCACTAGCCATCTTTGTGCAACGAAGTTACACGTCAGTCGATGGAACTGGTCTCTCGTAAGCGTACGAGTAAGGTTGGTCCGGGCCGCTTCATCCCACAATACCATTGAACCAAAACACGACCAAGGGAGGAAGAAATCTAAGCATTAACACCCACAAACTCTTCGTATTCTACTCGAGGTCTCATCTACACATAGACCTAGCTCTGATACCACTGTTGGGGAACGTCGCATGGGAAACAAAAAAATTCCTACGTTCACGCAAGACCTATCCATGGTGATGAGTATCTACGAGAGGAAGAGTGGATCTACATACCCTTGTAGATCGCTAAGCGGGAAGCGTTAAGAAACACAGTTGTTGTAGTCGAACGTCTTCGCGATCCAAATCGCCAAGCGTCCCATGATCCAATCACGATCCGTCCCGATCAAGCACACGTACAACTTGATGACGATCTCTACCTTCTTGATACAGCAAGAGGGAGCGGAGAGGTAGACGAGTTCTCCGGCAACGTGACGGCGCCGCGGCGATGGTGGTGGAGCAATTCCGGCAGGGCTTCGCCTAAGCACTGCAGAAAACCGATCTAGAGGAGAAACTATGCACTAGAGGAACGGGTAGCACGTGGCTGAAAATCTAGTGCCAAAAACCCTAAAACCTCCCGTATATATAGGAGGAAGATAGGAGGAGGCTTGGCCCTCAAGGGACCAGCCCTTGGTTCGGCCGAATCAAGGAGGAGAGGAGGACTCCTCCTCCAATCCTAGTAGGACTAGGATTCCTCCCTATTTTGCCTTTTTCCACCTTTTGTCATTGGGTTTTCTCTCCCAGCTGCGTGGGCCTTGTGTGGGAATTCCACCAGCCCACTAAGGGCTGGTATTCACTCTCCCACAGCCCATGTAGCCTCTTGGGTCGAAATACCCCTCCCCATGGTCTCCCAGTACACTACTGGCACTCCCGGTACACTACCGATGAGCCCGAAACTTTTCCGGTGACCAAAATAGGACTTCCTATATATCAATATTTACCTCCGGACCATTATCGAGCTCCTCGTGACATCCGAGATCTCATCTGAGACTCCGAACATCCTTCGGTCACCACCATACATAACTATATACTACCGAAACGTCACCAAACCTTAAGTGTGCAGACCCTGCGGGTTCGAGAACTATGTAGACATGACCGAGACACCTCTACAGTCAATAACCAATAGCGGGACCTGGATTTCCATATTGGTTCCTACATATTTTACAAAGATCTTTATCGGTCGAACCTCTATGTCAAGGATTCAGTTAATCTTGTATGATGTTCCCTTTGTTCTTCGGTATGTTACTTGCCCGAGATTCGATCGTCGGTATCTCCATACCTAGTTCAACCTCATTACCGGAAAGTCTCTTTACTCGTTCTGTAATACAATATCCCGTGACTAACACTTAGTCACATTGCTTGCAAGGCTTATTGTGATGTTGTATTACCGAGTGGGCCGTGCGATACCTCTCCATCACACGGAGTAACAAATCCCAGTCTTGATCCATGCCAACCCAACAGATACCCTCGTAGATACCTGTAGAGCACCTTTATAGTCACCCAGTTACGTTGCGATGTTTGATACACACAAGGCACTCTTCCGATGTCCGTGAGTTGCATGATCTCATGGTCATAGAAACATATACTTGACATGTAGAAAACAGTAGAAATAAACTGACACGATCACATGCTACGTTTGTTGTTTGGGTCTTTTCCATCACATCATTCTCCTAATGATGTGATCCTGTTATCAAATGACATCACATGTCAATGGCTAGGAAACCTTGACCATCTTTGACCAACGAGCTAGTTCACTAGAGGCATACTAGGGACAAAGTGTTGTCTATTTACCCACACATGTAATGTGTTTCCAATTAATACAATTATAGCATGGATAATAAACGATTATCATGAACAAGGAAATATGATAATAACCAATTTATTATTGCCTCTAGGGCATATTTCCAACTGGATTATATAGGGAAGGAGGGCTAGGTTAGGGGGATTTCATCCATTTTTGGACCGTTCGATATCGATCGGACGTATGAAAGCGGAGGGGGCTAGCTAGGTGGTCTAGTGGGCTGTGGAGAGGGGTTGTGGGCTAAGGAGAGAGGGAGATGGTGGCCCAGCAACGAAGTTTTATAAACCAAAATCGTTCGACAAATAAACGATGACTCCGCTGCTATGGTTGATTGTTCGGGTATCAAATGACCTCTGATTGTCCGCTGCTATGGTTGATTGTCCACCTACAATATAACAAGACCGCACGCCAACTTCCGACCCAATCTAAGAAATTTTTATACGCACTTTTAAAAAGAATATTTTTTTCAATGCCGCGGGCGCGTGCATGTGTGGTTGGACTCGAAACGAGCAATGACAAGAACAGAGAGAACCGGCGACTACGAACGGATGCAAGTTTTCGAAAATGGGTGACGATGCTATGCAGATCATGCGAATGATGAAATGATGAATGCGACAACCAGACGAATCACACGACGAGAATGGAATAAAAGGGTAATCTTCTAGAGCGTCGGTCCTGGGCTGTTACAGCTCTACCCACGGAAGGTTCCACAAAGAAGCAACCTTGACTATACCATGATGGCCTACATCCACGGAGGACTATCGTAACGCGGGGTAGAACTTCACGAAGTAGGTGATATCCTTGCCCTTACAAACTTCTTGGTTCACTCCAACACACGAAGTAGGAGGCTACCAAGCGACACCTAACCAAGCTAGGAGGCACCACCCTCCAAAAGGTAAAAGGCTCAATTGTGTCGATGAACTCCTTGCTCTTGTGCTTTAAGATGATAGACTCCCCAACACACAATCACTCTCTCATAGATTTGGCTTGGTGGAAGAGGTTTATTGGGCTAGAAAGCAAGTTGGGGAGGCTAGAGATCAAGATTCATATGGTAGGATTGGAATGGCATGATCTCAACACATGAGTAGGTGGCTCTCTCTTAGAAAATCAGTAGGTATGAGTGGGGAACTGTTCTGAGTGCTTCTCTTGCGAGTGAGTAGTGGTGAATGGGTATATATAGGCATCTCCAAAAATCCAACTATTACACACAAAATGACCAACTCGGTGACACCGATGTGTTAATATCGGTGGTACCGAAGTGACCAAAAGGTGGCAACTTTTGAATCTCGGTGAGACCGATATACGAAACTCGGTTGCACCGATAAGGTGACCAGCGGTTAGATTGCCCAATCTCGGTGACGCCGATGCACCACCTTGGTGGGACCGATATTGTAAATTTGCGTAACAACAAGTTGGCAACCTAAACTCAGTGGCACAGAAGCAGAATCAGTTGCACCGAAGTGGCTAGGGTTTGGCTGAGTCTGTCTAGGTTCTGGAATCGGTGGCACCAAGTGGAAAGTGTTGGTTGCGCCGATTTTGAATATTTGTCTTTGGACAGACTTTTGTGGAATAGATTGTGGGTGTATGTGGTGACTATCGCTTGTGCACATATGAGCATTTTGTTCACCAACAAAACCTTACCCCCTTTTAATAGTATTGGCTTTCCTATGGACTCAAGGTGATTTCTCACAAAAGATAAATGTAGAGTCCTTTGCTTGAGCCTTGTCGAATCTATTTCCTTGCATCTTGGGGTATTCCATAATCCTTATGCCAACCCATCATTCAACTTTTCATGAAACTTACTTAGTGGAAACATTAGTTCAATGACATATATGTTGTTATTAATTACCAAAACCACCAAGGGAGCAAATGTGCTTTCATTCTCCCCCTTTTTGGTAATTGATGACAACATATAGATCAAAGCTTTGACATATGATATAATCAATGAATATAATCGTCACTTTGAGAAGTATGTGATAAGCAAGAGCTCCCCCTAAATTTGTGCATTATTTTAAATTTGTGTTTGAATGCAAATGCACAATCGATTAGGTACATGGGGCCCTTCTTCCATGTCACATACATCTTGGTGGTGTGCGAGAGTAATAAGAGTTAACAACATGGCACAACACATCATGCAAAGTGAATTATCATTACATAATCATCAAAAGATAGGAAATAGTAGCAACACACATTAAGGCGTATGATCAAACACACATAAACTTTTGTTTGTGTTTAAACAGCAAGCAACCAAAAGACCAAAAGATCAAATGTTTTGTAAAATAGCAAATAAAAAACAGGACGCTCTCTCACTCAAAGCCTAGATCTATATACAAATTCTCCCCCTTTGGCAACAAGTTACCAAAATGTTCGAACAGATATAGCTAATCGTTCTTCTTCGGCTGATCTCCTCCGGTTGTCGATGTCGGAGTCGAGAGAACTACGTCGACGAAGACTTCCACTGAAGTCCTAGATGGAGTTGGAGTAGATACTAGAGGCACTGGAGTTGATGGAGCTAATGTCACTATGGCTGGAGCAGAAGATGAAGGCCTCGTCTCTGGAGCTGGCACTGTAGGTGTCCTGGCCTTAGTCGTGAACTGGGCAGTCGTCCCGATAGGTGCACTATCCCCATCATCGTCAGACTCGGATTCTGAAGAGGTGCGACGGATAGGGGCTTCATCTACCTCCTTGTTAAGCTCATTGACTATCTTAGTCAGCCCATCAACCTTGTCATTAAGAGTTTTCACTCTATCCTCAATGATGTTCACAAGGCTCTCCTGAGTGTCCATGATGGTTTTGATATCCTTCTTCATGTCCATGATAGTGGTGATCAAGAGATCCATCTGCTCGTTCCTGGATCTGGGGACCTTAGCACTAGTGGCTCGAGCTGCCTTTGCCTGTGCCTGAGCTGCTGCTGATGTGGGATGATGTGTGTCCATCACCACAACATTGTCCTCGAGATCTGGCTAAAGTGGAAAGTGGGGTCTATCTAGAGCAAAGATGTGCGTCTCAATCTTAGAATTGATAAGCATCTGAATATAGGGTGCAGAGCAGCATGAGAGCTTCTGATCAGCAGCAACCCTCTTCACAGTCTCTACTATCAAATCCATCACTCGAATCCTGGTGTGACGATCAAGATGGATGAGCATGTTGATGGAGTATCCACAAATCATCTTCTCATCTCCAGACTTGGGCATCAAAGTATGCCTCGGGATGGTGTTCATGGTACGGAGGCCTAGCTGGAGGAAGTAAATAGATCCCAACTTGTGAGATTGCACATTAGCAGCAGGGATAGGATTATACATATCCTTCATAGCATTGTGGCTCTCCTTGGATTCTGAGTAGACATCCAAATCTCCATCCTGTACCTCTCAGACTCCTAAGATGGTAGCCCACTCATTAATAGTAGATTCATATCTTGCTCCTTAAATCATCCAAACAATCCTGCCATCTCCATAAAAATGAGCAATGGAGTAGAACTGCATGATCATCTCATCATTCCAAGCAGTGAACTCCTTGCCAACAAATTTATCTAGCCCAATGCAGTGGAACTTGTCTTGGACACATGGAAAGTAGTCCTCATTATCCTTGATATATTTCCAGTCCACGGATCTCATGTCACTGACTGGAGGGCTCTTGTCAAGCAATATTGTCTCATAGAAGTCTTGTTGCTATTTGGTATAGAACTTGTAGTCCACAGCAGTCTTCCTCCTCTGGGAATATGGATCAATAGCTCTCCATGCCCTCAACCCTGAATCCTTCCTCTTCTTCATATCCTCAGCTCTAGGATGGCTGGCATCATGTACAGGAAGGTGAGGTCTGAGATTCATCAAAACTGTCATAGCATCAGCACCATCTGCTTCTCTGAAAGTTGATCTCTTGTTCATCTCTACAGCAGGAATATCTCTGGTACTCCTCTTGGACTTTTGTGCAACAACTTTCTTGGGAGCAGCCTTGGTGCTCTTGGAGGGACCAGACTTAGGCCTAGCATCAGCCAAAAGTTTCTTTTCCCTCTTCTTAGGAGGTGCCTGAGCAGCAGGTTCCTCCTCTTCAGCAGCAGCACCAGCAGCCTACTTTGGATCCTCATACATAGAGGTAGGTCTGCCCATAACATGGATGATCCTCTTCCTGGATGTCTTCTTCTCTCCTGCCTTCTTAGGCAAATATTTCCTTGGGATCTCAACAGACATAGTTGCCCTAGCACTCTCATGTGCTTTGAAGGTCTCTGCAGGTGCATAAACTTTGCTGACCACCCTCCTAGATGAGGTGTCCTCATTGGCCGATTTCCTTGCAGCCTTCTCTTGCTTCTTAGCAAGAACATCTTATGGAAAAAACCCAGAATATTCCTCATCAAAATTGACTCTCTCCCCGGTCCTTGAGTGTCATCTCACGAGCAACAATTCTTCCAGTCACTTCTATTGGCTTGAGATCTTTGTAGTTGGGCATCATTTGGATCAATGTGCAAACGGTGTCATATCGATCATCCAAAGCTCGAAGTTTCTTCTTGATGATGAATTTGTCAGTCATTTCTTCGCTTCCTAAGACGGCAATCTCATTGGTGATGAGAGCTAGCCTAGAGTACATCTCGGCGACTCCTTCACCATCCATCATCTTGAACTTGTCAAGTTGACTTTGAAGAATATCCAACTTGGATTCTCTCACAGATTATGTACCTTCATGCATATCAGTCAAAGTATCCCAAATCTCTTTTGCATTCTCAAGACGGTTGATTTTGTTGAATTCTTCGGGGAATAGGCAGTTGAAGAGAATGTCACATGCTTGAGCATTGAGTTGAAACATCTTCAATTCATCCGCCATCGCTTCATGATCCAATTCCCTTCCTTCCGCAAAGAATTCACCTTGCATACCAACACGAACAACAGCCCAAACGACGGGGTTATGACCAAGCAAATGCATTTTCATTTTGTGCTTCCAACTAGCAAAATTTGTGCCATCAAAGTATGGACCTCTATGGTGATAATTTCCCTCACTAGCGCCATACTCTCCTAGGTTGTGAGACCAATGCAATGGAGACCAAAGCTCTGATACCACTTGGAGGATCGATAGTAGTGCTAGAGGGGGGTGATTAGACTACTTGACCAAATAAATCTACCTTTTCCCAATTTTATGTCTTGGCAGATTTTAGCATTCATAGTATGTCAAGTACACCCTACACATGCATGTCTACAACTATAGCAGCGAAAAGTAAAGACAAGCATGTAAGTAAAGGAAGGGTAGGAAGATCAAACGCAATTGGTGACACGATGATTTTTACCATGGTTTCGATAGGTGGTGCTATCGTACATCCACGTTTATGGAGTCTTCAACCCACGGAGGGTAACGGCCGCGAGAGTCCACAGAGGGCTCTACCCATAGAGGGTTCCACGAAGAAGCAATCTTGACTATACCATGATGGCCTACGTCCATGGAGGACTAGCCTAACTCGGGGTAGATATTCACAAAGTAGGCGATCTCCTTGCCCTTACAAACTTCTTGGTTCACTGCACAACACGAAGTAGGAGGCTCCCAAGTGACACCTAACCAATCTATGAGGCACCACCCTCCAAAAGGTAAACGACTTGATTGTGTCGATGAACTCCTTGCTCTTGTGCTTCAAGATGAATAGATGATAGACTCCTCAACACACAATCACTCTCTCACATATTTGGCTTGGTGGAGGAGGTTGATAGGGTGGTAAGCAAGTTGGGGATGCTAGAGATCAAGATTCATATGGTAGGAATGGAATGGCATGATCTCAACACATGAGTAGGTGGCTCTCTCAGAAAATCAATAGGTATGAGAGGGGAACTATTCTGAGTGCTTCTCTTGCGAGTGAGTCGTGGTTGAGGGGTATATATAGGCATCTCCAAAAATCCAACCGTTACACACAAAATGACCAACTCGGTGACACCGATGTGTTAATCTCGGTGGTACCGAAGTGACCAAAAGGTGGCAAAATTTGAATCTCGGTGAGACTGATATAGGAAACTCGGTAGCACCGATAAGGTGACCAATGGCCAGATTGCCCAATCTTGGTGACGCCAATCCAACAATCTCAATGGGACCTATATTATGAATTTGCGTAACAAAAAGTTGGCAACCTAAACTCGGTGGCACAGAAGCAGAATCGGTTGCACCGAAGTGGCTAGGGTTTGGCTGTGTCTGTCTAGGTTTTGGAATTGGTGGCACCGAGTGGAAAGTGTTGGTTGCGCCGATTTTGAATATTTGGCTTTGGACAGACTTTTGTGGAAGAGCTTGTGGGTGTATGTGGTGACTATCACTTGTGCACGTATGAGCATTTTGTTCACCAACAAAACCTTACCCCCTTTTAATAGTATTAGCTTTCCTATGGACTCAAGGTGATTTCTAACAAAAAATAAAATGTATTGTCCTTTGCTTGAGGCTTTGCCAATCTATTTCCTTGCATCTTGGGGTATTTCACAATCCTTATGCCAACCCATCATTGAACTTTTCCTGAAACATACTTAGTGAAAACATTAGTTCAATGACATATATGTTGTTATTAATTACCAAAACCACCAAGGGAGAAAATATGCTTTTAGTGTAAAACGCTACTCCTCCTTTGGTGGATTGATCGTAGGAACACAAAGCACACACAATGCTCAAACCCGGCAAGGTTGCCTTCGGGAGAGTTGCTACGCGAGTACAAGTGTCCAAAGGTCTGAATCCTTAGCTAGGTTGCCTTGGGCCTCCTTTTATAGCTCAAGGGGATACCACAATGAAAAAATAGACATTATCTAGTGATTAGATAGCAACAGTGTTATGATACCTAACTCTGGCACTTTGGACAAAATGCCATAAATGCTAGCCTAGGTGGCGTTGCGGGGAAGCATTCCCGGCAGGCTTTTACCACCGCTTTAGCTAACTATTGCTCAATATCTTGACACGCCTCTAGATGGGTGTCAAAAAGGCATAATCTGTCTTCCAGCGAGTCACCACATGTTTAGCAATAGCCACTTAGACACTTGGGGGCTCGACACCGCATCTCCAAATGACTGGTGTTACGATGCGATGGAGCGGTGGCCGATCGGCCCGCGCGTGCCGGGGGATGGCTTGCCGAGTCTTCCTGGAGATGGGTGCGCCTCGGTCCCCGACAGGCACCGGGGACGTGAATGGTGCGGTTCGGCCCATACTGGGTCATTGGATCGACCTTGCCGGCGTTGCTTAGCCAACATAAGTTGCTTTTGTCGTAGTCTTGGTCTTAAATGCTGGTTTCGTCTTCTTAATGTGCTCCTTGATGTCATGTAGAGCGGTTTATCCGGTTTTGACTGGTTTTTACTGTACTTATGTTGATGGGTTCTTCTACTACTGCATGTGCATAAGTCAGGGGCACTGGGTACTCCAGTCCTAGTGCACCGACACAGATGGGCCCGTGTGACTCCTTTCATTGAGATGATTTCTCTTTGGTTGAGGAACCTGATTTGGTCAAGAAGGAGGTGAGGGAGTCTTGGACTAAGGGGGTCCTCAGATAGCCGACCTGTTGTTTATGGGCCGGACTATATGGGCTACTTGCCGTACATTGGATGATTTGAAGGCCCAGTTTCCAGGATAGAAGCTTCGAGGAGCATGGCTTGCGCTCCACGATTGATGTAGTAAATAGGCATGTTTATCTCTCCGGCATGTAACCGACCATATGCAAACCCTAGGCCTCCATGGCATCCATATAATCCGGAGGGTTTTAGGGTATAGACACAGAACACCTCATCTAGGGTTAGACATACGATATCGAGGTAGATCAACTCTGTAACCCCTTTCACCATCAATACAATCAACCAGGACGTAGGGTATTACCTCCATCGGAAGGCCCGAACCTGGGTAAACTCGTGTCCCCTTCGTTTCCTATTACCGTCGATCCTAGTCTCATAGTTCGGGACCCCCTACCCGAGATCCGCCGGTTTTGACACCGACATTGGTGCTTTCATTGGAAGTTCCTCTATGATCGAGGTGGCATCGACGCCTCGCCTTTTCATCAACGACGAGTTCCGCAACATGGACGTTTTCGTCCCCGGGCAGATCTTCGCCTTCGGCAGCGTTGTGTTGCATGCTGATTCCACCGGCCATCTAGGCCGCATGGAGAACTTTGCCCCCGATCAGGAAGTTAGATTCGGAAACCTAGAGTTTTCCATCGACTCTCGAGGCGACTTGTCACTCATTGGGCTCACGGCTTCGCGCGTAGCCCCAAAGGACTCTGAGGCTTAAACCTCGAGCCCCTTCTCCGGACATGCCAATGGGGTCACCCATGGCGGTAGTCCGATCTCTAATTCCGGTCTAGCCATCGAGCCATATGACCGAACATGTGTTCCTACCGAACACTCCTCATGGGTGGGCTTCATGGGGGTTAACTCCACGAGTTCTGAACAGTGGATCCGATCGGGCCCTCAGCGGTCGATAAGGCCTTGGAGCAACTCTCGTTGATGATGATCACTGACGATCCAGCCCCGATCTACGTCCGGCCCAGTTACAATACGGTCAGGGATGGATTTTTCAACCCACCCACCACCCACTTGATAGCCACCATCGAAGACTTAACCGACGTGCTAAACTATGCCTACGAGGAGGCAGAATACATGGATCAAGAGGATCATGCTCCCACCCCCGTCAACACCGGGAGTTGGACTACAACTTCTACATACTATGTCTACATGGTGGATACTCCTGCCACCAACGACAACAATACGCCTCACAACGACGGTAACAAATCGGGCGATGCTCCATCAAGGCACCGGAAATCGCATAAGCGGCCCAAAAGCAAAAAGGGAAGAAAAGCTATTATCAGCAACGGGGACGGTAATACCCCCGCCGCTCATGGCAATCCCGATATCCCCAAGCAACCGTTCGAGGGTCCGGAAGAGCCTGAGAACTAGAACGACCCTGATACCGTCAATAACCCCAAAGGCGACGACTACCTTCCCCTGGTCGAGGAGGAATACTTACCAAAAGTCGATGACTTGTACATCCCTGATAACCTCGAGGATCGGGAAGAAATCAGGCAGCGGCTCATAGCAACGGCTCATAGCCTAAAGGCCAAGGAGGTGCAACTCAAAGCCGAACAGGCTGACCTCACTAATCAACGGATGAAAGTCCTCTCAGCCGAGGAAGTATACGGCACTGGTCTGTCAAACCAGCCCAAAAGCTACCCTCGGAGAAGACTGCTGCCACAATTTGACGATGAGCTCACTTACACTCCGTCTATGCATCATACCCCATATGACAAGCTGGACCGCCCTCCTTGTGGGCATGATAGAGCGTCCAAAGACACCATTTATGTACCGGCGATGCCCCGAAGATAGGGCAAGGAGCCATTCGAGCCCAATGACAGGTTCGACCTGGGCGACGACTTAAATCACAAAGAAGGCCGTACAAGATCCATCTACGGATTGAGAGATTACTCACCGGATAGACGGGGAGAGTATAGATCATGGTTCGACCAAAACCATAGAGACCGGGAATGCAACCGGCCCCATACAGACATCGAGTACAGGTGGGACATAGCTTGGGTTAGAGGTGCCGCTCACCCACTGTGCTTCACAGATGAAGTAATGCGGCATCAGTTCCTCAAAGGGTTTAAACCCATAAATATAGAACAGTATGACGGGACCATTGACCCAACTGTATGGATCAAGGACTTCCTCCTCCATATCCATATGGCATGAGGAGATGATCTCCATGCCATCCAATACTTACCTCTTAAGCTTAAGGGGCTAGCTCGAGACCGGTTAAACAGCCTCCCCAAAAACTCCATAGGACGCTGGGAAGACTTGGAAGACGCGTTTCGCTCTAACTTCCAGGGGACCTATGTCGGCCCGTCGGACTCTTCCGACCTCAGTAACGTCATTCAAAAGCCCGATGAGTCTGCCCGGCAGTTCTGGAATCGGTTCTTGACTAAGAAGAACCAAATTGTCAACTGTCCGGACGCCGAAGCCATTGCCTCCTTCCGGCACAATATTTGGGATGAATGGTTGGCCCGTCAGCTAGCCCAGGACAAGCCTCGGACTATGTCCGCCCTTACCTCCCTCATGACCCGCTTTTGTGTGGGAGAAGATAACTGGTTGGCAAGACGCAGCCACAATTCTGAAGATCCAGTGACACCTGAAGCCCAAAGCCAAAGCGCAATAAGAACAAATGCCGACACAACAGCAACGATGCGGATGACACGGCGATTAATGCTGGATTCCGCAACTCCCGACCCGGGCAGCGGAAGAAGCCCCCTAAAGGCAATCGTGACGGACCCACTCAGCTCGAGAAGATCATGGACATAACTTGCCAAATCCATGGAACTTCGAAAAGGCTAGCTAATCACACGCACCACAACTGATGGGTGTTTAAACAGGCCGGCAAGATACAACCCGAAGAACAGGGTAAAAGCTCACGCATCAAGGACAAAGATGAGCCTCGGGGTCCACTGGGTGGCGGTCAGAAGAAATTCCCTCCCGAAGTCAAAACGGTGAATATGATATACGCCACCCACATACCTAAGAAGGAGAGGAAGCGGGCCCTTTGGGAGGTCTATGCTGTGGAGCCTGTAGCTCCGAAGTATAACCCATGGTCAGCATACCCGATCACTTTTGACCGGCGAGACCATCCGACTAGTATCCATCATGGGGGCTCGTCCGCCCTCGTCCTAGATCACATTATAGATGGGTATCACCTCACTAAAGTCTGAATGGATGGAGGAAGTAGCCTCAATCTGATTTACTCAGACATAGTGAAAAGGATGGGTATATATTCGTCAAGGATCAAACTCAGCAGCACTGTCTTCAAGGGAGTGATCCCAGGTGTTGAGGCCCGATGTACGGGCTCTGTAACCCTAGAGGTTGTGTTTGGCTTGCCCGATAATTTCCGCAGTGAGGACTTGATCTTTGACATTGTCCCCTTCCGCAGCGGCTATCACGCGCTGCTCGGCTGGACGGCGTTCGCTCGGTTCAACGCAGTCCCGCACTACGCATACCTCAAGCTCAAGATGCCGGGCCCCAAGGGGGTCATCACTATAAATGGCAATACAGAGCGGTCCCTTAGAACAGAGGAACATGCACTGGCACTGGCGGCCGAATTCAGCCACAAAGACGACCGGCGAGCTTCGGCATTCATCGAAAAGGCGCGAAAGGTTGGGAAGCGAGTTCGGATTCAGACCGAAAACTCCGACCCTACCCCCTCCCCTCAATAGGGACTCTCCCCCACCGTACAACTTCAGGACCAGCAAAGTACGTGCCGAGGAGGCACAACTTCGCACTTAAGATTCCATGGGTAGCGGTGGGCAACTTACAATGGGTGTTCGGGTGTCCCAAACTATTACCATCAACACGTCTTCGGAAAATATGCAGGCGCTCCTAACCCCACAGCGTAAAGCTCACATTTCACACTGTGGCCTCTCAAGATTTTGTTCGCAAGATCCGTCTGCACTAACACCCATCAAGGTGCATCTAAAAGCAGGAGTCAACTAGCAATAGGGCATATCGAAGACATCTGGTCGCATATTAAAGACCCCTGGTACAACAGCTCCTGTGGAACTTTATTTCTTATTTTATTTCACATACCTATAAATAGTTGCTTTGGCAATCCGAGTTATAAGAGTTGTTGAGGAAAGGTGAAATTGCATGGCGCAAGTACGCCTCATCTGTCTTGTTTTTGGCACACACATTTTTCTTTCCTCCCTCTTCTTGTGAACCTGTTCGGTATGACTCGAGGTCACCGGCTAATAGACCGGGGGCTCGATCTCAAACATAAATCTCCTTAACCATCGTGTGTTTGGTGTCTTGGCGTTCACTTTATGTGCATCGGTTCTGAACTATGTCTTTGGTCATTAAGTTGGGTTGCCTGGCTCCTGTGCTTTCCCCTTTATGTTCCGCTCGTTCGGCTAAAAGGGCAAAGGGAGCACCCCTGCGATTGTGCTTCCGGATAGTCCGGTCAAGCACCTCAAGGGAGAAAGCCGAAAATGGACTGTCATAGTATGCGTGATCCGATATGTGAACCCCAAGTTAGAAATATTATACTTCAACCCTCGTAAGCGGTTGTTCCATGTTATACGAGGAATTCACCCTTTGTGCAAATACTATGATGTCGGCTTCGGCCTCGGCTCGTTCGAACATCGCAAAACTTCTGTGGCTAATCATACGCTTCTTGCAGTCCTTTTCGCGCCCCTTCGGTTAAGTGAAAGAAATAAAGCATGATAGTCTGATTGCTTAGTCTGCCGCACTAAACCGCCTTCGGGTTCGTATAATTTGGCTAAGGGACATAGTGCATTGGCATAGACACCCCAGGTTGTATCTACGTGGGGGCTGAAGCCGACGACTCGCGTCTTTCAGTATTAAACAACCATACAGGAGTTATAAAGGAATTCAAAACCATATAAGAGTGGATACTAATATCATTGAAAAGTTATAACAAGTCTTCGGACATATTACAAGCTCATTCAAATATACTTTTCTCCCGAACACTGCGACGCTATCACCCGCGCACTCTCCATCACTCCATCGAAGTAAAGCTCGGGGCATTGGTGTTCCTTTCTGGGCGGCGGTGGGTCGATGGCGACCTTCATCGGATTAAGACTTGGCCAGTGCACATTGGCCTTGGCAAGGGACATCCGGACTCCTTCGATGCAGGAGGACCGCTTGACGGCGTTGAGGCAGGGTGTAGCGTCAATCAGCCATTGCACCAGGCCGAAGTAGATGCCTGGGAGTGGCTCACCGGGCCATAAGAGGATGCAGAGGTTCTTGATGGTTGGCTCCGCCATTTGGTGCATCTCCATCAACCGTTTCAGCTGCTCCACCAGAAGAGGAGGACGCTCGGGGGCTCCAAACTGTGCCCAGAACTTCCGAGCTTTGTCTTCCCCTCCCCGCGAGGCAAGCAGCTGATTGGCGTCCGCCACGCTCTTTTGGAGATTGGTGTCTGTGCCTGAGGATCGCCACACTCGAGTCAGCAATTCGAATTTGCTATACCCGAATACGCACTTTAGAGAGTACGGCTTACCATCGGCTATCTCCTTGGCTTGACGAACTAGTTCCTTAAAGAACCGTCTGTCCACCCGCTCCTTCTGGAGATCGGACCTCATGGTGGACAGTTCGGCCAAGGCTGCCTTGTTCTTTTGCTCCAAGGACTCGCACTTATTGCTAGCATCCTTGAGCTCATCCTGTATCTCCGCCACACGAGCCTGGTGTTTATCACCGGTGGCTCGCAGGGCAGAGAGAGCGGTGGTCGCTTCTCTGGCCGCCGCCTTCTCCACGGCCGCTTCATTTTTGACACGTTGAAGCTCGGCCTTGAGTTTTTCGATCTCTTTCGACGAAGCTGCAACACGATGCAACTCTACTTAAAAATGAATCTGCATTGACAGTATTCATAGGGAACACATCCATACTTAGTTTGGACTTACCCCGCGCTTCGTCGAACCTCCTGTTGAGGGCTTCCACCTCATCCTCGGAACGCTTGAGCTTCCGATGCAGCTCGTCCAGTTCGGCGCCGTTTTTGGCTGCCGCTGATAATGAAGCCTACATTACACACAAAGCATGTGTTACATCGGCACTCACTTCCCGAATATTAGATATGACCCCTAGGAGAAATGGTCCATCTCACCTAGGGCTCAGGGGCTGCCATGTCTACAATACGAATAAATAATAGTCTTGGAGAAAACATCGGGCGACTTACTTGAAAGCCCACGAGGAGACCTTTGAAGGCCTCCTTCAGTCCGTGGTCAACAGACTGGACGCTTTGTAGTACCGCATCCATAAGGGTGCGGTGATCCTCGGGGATGGAGGCGCTTGATAGAGCGTCCTCCATGGCCGACCACCGGTTGGTCGGCGGTGCCGGGGATGATCGGATTTCCCGATCACCCATCGGGGATTGGACCGGTGCCTCTGGAGGCACAGTGCGCTCCGGAGATGTCCTTGGAGGGGACTGATGGCCCGTCCATCCGGCCTCCTTGGTGTCCGGATGGGGGATCATCCCCTGGTCTTCGGTGGCTGAAGCGTTAGCCTCGGCCACGGTAATATCTCCCTCGCCCCCTGTGTCCGCCTGCAATGGACTAGGCTAGGACGACACATCCACGGCGTCCTTCGTGGCGCCTAGAGTGGTGGGGTGTGAGGCATTCTTGCTCTACGCTGGTTTGGCAGGCGGGGACTCCCCATCCGATACCACCTCGGTGGGGATGACGCGCGGGGGGCTCTAGGACTAATAACCTGCGCGTTAGCAAACTCTGGAGTTACCAGTTATGGGAAGGAGAGTCTTCGAATCCTAACCTGTATGGAGGGGGATTAACCCTTAGGCTCCTTCGTGGAACCTCCTCGGGGTCTTCGGACGCGGAGCTCGAGTCCGAATTGTCATTGGACAAGATCACCCGCGCCTGATGCGCCTTCTTCGGGGCAGGTGAGGCTGCCTGCCCCGGGGCATCCGAGGACACGGCTCTCTTCTTGGCATGGGGGAAGTTGCCTCCCCCCTCGCTCTCGACCTCCTCCTCCTCCTCCCCTTCCTCATCTTCGGCTTCCTCTTGATTCGAGGAGGCGGGAGTGTCTTCGGATACAGCCCCAGGCTGGTCCTTAATGCGAAGGCCAGCCTGACCTGGTTTCTTCTTCTTCTCCTTCTTCGTGGGAGCCTCGTAAGGCTTCTCCACGAGCATCCTGGCTAAAAGCCCGGTCCTCTCGTCTTCGGGCTGAGGAGCCGGACTGTTGATGTTGATGGCCTTCTTCTGTCATCTCTGCCAGAATAGATCAAATAAGAGGACAAAGGGATTCTCTGTATAATAGAGCCACCCAGGTCGGGGAAGATCTTACCTCGGAGTCCGGCTTGGCGGCATGCAGAACCTTGTCCTCCTCCTCGGATGGCCAGCTCTTCATCGACTTAAAGAGCGCCTTCCACAGCTTCTCCCACGTAGTGCGGAAGAGATTCTGGACTGTGGGCTCGGCTTCGAGTTCTCGACCCATAGAGGAGTGTTCCTATGCTGGCAAGGGAGGATGCGTCTTCGGAGCATCACCTGGACCACATCGGCTAGTTTGATGCCCTCCTCGACCGGGGAGCAGAGGCGCTTCTGCAGATCGGCCACCTCTTTAGCCAAACCCCAGGCCAGGCCCTTCTCAGGCCACGAAGCCAGTCTGGTGGGGGCTAGATCTGAATGCGGCGGTGGGGAGTTGGCCATCCTCTCGTGGTTCGGTGACGTAGAACCACTCCTTCTGCCATCCTTTGATGGTGTCGATGAAGGTGCCCGACGGCCACCCAATGCGGGCGAGCTTGCCGATGACTGCCCCACCGCAGTCCATGTGCTTGCCTCCAACGCACTTGGGCTTGATATTGGAGACCTGCAGCCAGAGCTCGAAGTGCGGCTCGACGCGCAAGAAGGCCTCGTAGACGAGGATGAACGCCAAGATATGCATGATGGAGTTTGGCAGGAGGTCATGGAAGTCGAGGTCGTAGAAGAAAATTAATCCCCTGACAAAGGGGTGGAGTGGGAAGCTCACCCCCTAATGAAGTTGGGGACGAACACCACCCTCTCGCCTATCCTGGGAGTGGGAATCAATTGGCCCTCCTTCGCCGTGCAGTGAGGAATGTCAGCAAGGAGGTAGCCGACCTTCTTAAGGTCGATGATGCCTTTGTTAGTGACCATGGAAACTTCCCACTTGCCATTGGAGCCCGCCATTGTTGAGCTCGGGAGCGGGGGTGGAGAAACCTAGACCTGTGCTTTGGAGGCGCAAGAGAATAGGAGGCGGAGAAGTCGAATGGAGAGCGTGAAAGGCCTTTGGGGTTTTTCTTTCTTCTTTTATGAGGTCTACCGATTCGGGCTCCCCTTGTTGTGTCGTGAGTCCCTCCACTTCTCGAGATGTGCGAGCCATTGCGTATGCATGATTAAGTATATCCCGTGTAAAATGGGACACGATCAACATGTGGACAGGTCGTGTGGATGGAGCAGCCTCGAACCGCGCATCGAGTGCCTGTAATTGGCCTATCAGTCGTGGTGGGCTGAGACCTTTTGTCAGAGAGGTCGTCAGGAAACAATACCTTTTTCCCCTTGATGTTTGGCCTTCAAAACCAATTTATCTCACAGGATTCACATGTGCCACTATGCGGAAAACTACTTATCATCGGAGGCTGAACTATGGTTCGGCAGGAAGGAACTCACCTCTCAAGCCAAAGACTGTTCACGAAGCAATTGGAGCTAAAGACCCTTGGCATTGGAGGCAAGTTCGGGGGCTACTGAGGGAGTCCTAGACTAAGGGGGTCCTCGGATAGCCGACCTGTTGTTTATGGACCGGACTATATAGGCTACTTGCCGAACACTAGATGATTTGAAGGCCCAGTTTCCAGGATAGAAGCTTTGAGGAGCACGGCTTGCGCTCCACGATTGATGTAGTAAATAGGCATGTTTATCTCTCCTGCATGTAACCGACCATATGCAAACCCTAGGCCTCCATGGCATCTATATAAGCCGGAGTGTTTTAGGGTATAGACATAGAACAACTCATCTAGGGTTAGACATATGATCTCGAGGTAGATCAACTCTGTAACCCCTTACACCATCAATACAATCAAGCAGAACATAGGGTATTACCTCCATCGGAGGGCCCAAACCTGGGTAAACTCGTGTCCCCTTTGTCTCCTATTACCGTCGATCCTAGTCTCACAGTTCGGGACCCCCTACACGAGATCCGCCGGTTTTGACACCGACAGAGGATATTGCTTTGCCCGTGAGGTTGCAGAAGAACAAGAGGTCAAAGCATGGTGTTTCTGTTTTTGGCCGGGAGTTCATATACAGAGAATGACTAGAACCTCACACAAGATTGATGCGTAACTATTTTGGTCCGGATCTTCTTTATCCGAAGAGGTACTATTGACGAGAGTTTAGAATGTCTATGTATTTGTTTGTCGCATTTGAAATTGTATGATGCAACATGATTGGTCCTTCTAGCAAAGGAGGAATTGCCCAGATTGCTTGGACATAGCACTGAGAAAAAGGTCACTGTCGTATTGCATATGATGGACCATGATGTTCCAACAGACTCTATAATGCTCAAGTGGCAGCTAGAAAAGAAATGGAGAGGGCTTTTGGGACTTTGCAATCCCAATTTGATATTGTGCAAGGACTGACCAAATTTTGGGATCAAGAGATCCTTTGATACATCAACTCAACTTGTGTGATTTTGCATAACATAATCATTGAGAATGACGAGGGATAAAATCCAACTAGAAGGCAAGGACAAATCCAACACTTTATTCAAGTGTACCATGACATTAGAGAGTCTCATACACAAATTGATCTTTTAAAAAATGTAATGGAGAAGGGGTGGGCATGCCATACGGGTAACAACACCCCTAGTTTCATCTCTATGTTTGTTGTATTGTAGATGAACTTTATGTAATATGTGTTGAACTTTATTGTATTTGTGTTGCATTTGTGCTGTAGATTTGATGAATTATATAATAATTTGATGTTGTGGATTACTGAAAATATTGTTATATTTGTTTTGGATTAATTTGAGATGAGTTTAATATTATTTGATTACGCATGCAATTGTGGTGCGGATGTCTTGCGGCTTCCCTATTTTAGGACACTTGTTAGTGAGTAAATGCCCTGTTTTAGTTCAACCATTGGGGATGAATGGCTTTTGTTCCCCTAAAAATCATTTTTAGATGTTATGAATTTTATTCCAAGTACATTTTAGTGCCTTAAAATAGGACAATATTGTAGTTGCTCTAGGACCCTGACTAGAAAAGACATTTATTACAACAACAAAAAACATCACACACGCAAGGGCACCCAATGCTAGGGTTTCCCTGCCACCCTCCGGCTACCTTGTCTGTCGTGCCTTAGATCCATGGAGGCGCGACGGATCCCGGTTCTTGTCAGCGAGAGGGCTTTGTTTTTAGGTATTTTTCTTGAGTTTTGCTAGGGTTTGTATCTTGCTTGGGAAGGCGAGGCGGTGCTGCTTACTGGAGATGGAATAAGTTTTTCCTTAACTAGCCCTTGTCTTAGTGGTGCTTCTAGCGTCGTCAAACGGTGTATGAAGGTTTGTCTCGGACGGATTTCACGGTTTCCTTCGGCATGTGTCTTCGATGGATCCACTTGGATGAGATCTTTCGTTTGTGTGCTAAAGGTTGGATCTTTTTTGTCTATGCTTCTCTTCATTGACGGTGATTGTTGTTTTGGTGTGATGGTCCTTTATAACTTTAGCACGATGATTTTTTTACTTCCTACTACAACAAGGTTTGTTCGATTCTGGTGATGAAGGGCAATGATAGTGGCACGCATTTGGCCCGCTCAAGTGCATGTATTCATCGTTACATAGTCCACAAACTTGGATATAATTGTTACTTCTGATGTTCTTTGTATTATCAGTAGATGAATACTATATCTTAAGATTTTCCAAAAAAAAAACAATTCTCTCAAAGACGCGATCCACTAGCCATCAATAGCGATGAGTCCAATTATCCAATAATCATCTACTTTCTCCGTTTCATAAAATAAAATCGTTTTCAATACTAATGTAATGTTAAATACGTTTTCATATTATAAGACCCGGGGGGGAGTACTACTGAAGCTAATCACGTCGAGTTTCAAAAAGAGCTGGAAAACGAACATATTGTAAGGCACAGTGGGCTTCAATGGAACTGCAAAAGGAAATGTGAGAGGAATAAAGCGGAGTGGATGCAAGCTGCAACCACGAGCGCTAAACTAAAGTGCTCAGCATTTTGATTGATTTTGATTTTGATTGGGGCGTCAGGTCCCTAGCCGCGAAAAGGAAAACGGTTAGCTCAAGATTCCCTACCCAACTTGACGAGATACTTAGCACACTTCTTCATTTGTCTGGATTTGTTCTCCCTCTCTCGAAACGACGCTGCTACAGTACGCCTGAGGGCCATTGTTGGATACTAATAAACAACTGAAGCGCAATTGATTTGACACACATGCGAGAAGATTCCGAGCGACCTTGCATGCAGAGCTACCTTGCATGCAGAGCTACCTTGCAACGATTCATTGATCGAGTGGCCGGACAAAATCCCAAAAAGAATTAGGCCCTCTTTGATTTGCAGGATATTCAAAACATAGTAATAAAAAAAATATAAAATTTTGTTGGCGTATCCATTTGAATCATATCGAATAACCATAGAGTCTTTAATGTCACAAGAAAAACAAAGAAATTAGATTTTTTTGAAGTGGATGCCTCATTTTCAATGAAATCTAGTAGCACACTTGATTTCATAGGATTATTTTTTATAAAACTTAACCATGTGAATCAAACAACCAATGTAAAAAAAACTTTATGAATTCTTATCCTTAAAAAATCCTATAAAAATTCTTTGAATGCATCTACAACCGAATATTGCAAATATGATCATCTAAACGTTCGTGGACGCGTCCGATCAGTGACCGAGGGTGTTCCCTATTTGTTCCTTCGCATAGCCACATTTTTCATTTTTTTCTTATATGTCCGGTCATTTGTATGTGATTGATGAAGAGGAAGAAAGAGAGAAAAATAATGAATAAAAAAAAGTGATCCAGGATGAGGTCGCGTCCTACGTGACGAACCGACCGACCGCGTCCGGCCACGTCTGCAAGTCCTCATATCGTCCTTATATTTGAGATGATTATGAAGGTTCGTGAACAACCGGGGTATAAGCACGATGTGAGGGGTTTGCTTAGGGTTTTTTTTTTCTCATGTCTCGTCACTAACCGGACGCGTCCGTAGACGTACCAGAGTTTGTTTAAGAGATTCGACTGCTCTTACTATTCTTTAATTATCACTACATTTTACCGGACCGCTTTCATTCACGGGAATAATCAAGGCAGGGGAATGTGATATATTCTCTCTCCCGTCTCCCTCTCCCTCTCTCCTCTCGGTAATTTTGCTTGCAGCTGCAGATCTCCTCGTCATCACCGCGGAATCTGCACTGAGGATTCCTGTGGGCCACGCCAATCAGGAAGCCCACGTGATCTCGCTGATCTGGCGCGTGGGGTTGATGCGGATCGCACGCGTGGCCTCGTTCCTGTCCCTCCGTGGCCATCTGGACGGCTGTGCCAGCGCGACCCACGAGGGAGGAAGAGGTCAACACTGACGTGGACCCACAGGCCCGAGCCGGGAGGCGTCCGTCCAGCACACGTGTCAGCCGGGCGTGTCCCACGTCTCCCAACGGCCTCAAGCTATCGCGCACCCCCACGAAGGGTTCAGGTAGACCAGGACCACGCGCACCGGCTCCATCTTTATCATCCTCGTGCATCACAGAATCAGTCATCCGCTCTTCCATGTGGTTAGTGCTAAGTGACCTCGCTTGACTAATGAAACCACTCCGCTAGCATTTTTATTTTAGTTTTTAATCTAGTGATCGAGCTAATCGTGCTAAAAGGTAAAACCACCGAATCCATACATCTTCTGTACAGCATATTGCCACCACCTGCCAAACACATTTTCAACGTTCGGGGCCTACAGAATTCCGAGGCAATAAAGTTCAGAAAAAGTATGGAGGTTTTTCTAGGTATTCTTAAATCTTGAACCCCATGTTTCTACCCACAAAACTCCCAATTTATTCAGAATGAGCAAAGGCAGTACCAAGAACACCTGAAATAAAAAAAATACCTGCAAAAATAATTGTAATCACCTTCATAGATTTCTAGCGAACTTAAGGCACGTCCCATCATTGTCCCTCCATCATAGTAGCCGGACAAAAATTGTTGTAGTAGATAATAAAAAGTCGTTGTGTAACACCCCGTTACGCTCTGGTAGGATCTAGACTGGCCCCACAGACCAACACTTTACCCGAAACCAACTTCCCGATCAGTCACTCATCCTAGAATTGCTCCAAGCCAAGCACGCTTAACTTTGGAGTTCTTTTCGCATGTGCTCGAAAAAAGAATTCCTTGTTGATATGAGTAGTCTATCATTCCTATTAAGCCAGGTTCTCACATACACCCCCACTCAAAGGAACTGACGTCCTCGTCGGCCCATCAGGAACGTTCCCTCTTTGGCACACGTATGCACGTTCAGTCCGGCACATGTGCCATGCCGTGTGCCACAACGGGTCACACGTTCCATGCATCACATACCGTGCACCTGACCCGTGCATGTCCGTGTAACCGCAAGGGTCGGCTCTGATACCAATTGTAACACACCGTTACGCCTAGCGAGGTCTAGACTGGCCTCACAGACCAACACTAGTCTTTCCTGCGCACCCGGGACCAACTTTCTGGTCGGTCATCCATCCTAGAATTGCTTCCAGCCAAGCACGCTTAACTTTGGAGTTCTTTTCGCATGGGCTCCCGGAAAACAAGAAATTCCTTTTTTCCGGGAGCCCACTCAAAAAGAACTTCAAAGTTAAGCGTGCTTGGCTTGGAGCAATTTTAGGATGAGTGACCGACCGGGAAGTTGATCCTGGGTGCGCACGAGTGGGGACAAAGTGCGTAGGAAAGACTAGTGTTGGTCTGTAGGGCCACTCTAGAACCCGCCAGGCGTAACAGAGTGTTACAATTGGTAAATTTTGGTTTGAAATATTGATCTTGCCAAAATTATCAGAAGCATTTTTAAGCATATTGGATTCACTGAAATAAATTTCAAGGGTTCTTTGCCCTTCTTTTTAATTAAAGTTTTGAGGCTTTCACTTCCCTCAACTCAACTTTCAGGAAAATAAACATGATGACATGATGACGATGATGCAAATAATCACACCAAAATAATGATGAGCACTAAAATTCTAGGGTTGTGACAACTCACCCCCACTTAACAAGAATCTCGTCTCGAGATTCAGATGTAGGCAAGAGGACACAAGGAACACAACTAACACATTCTTCGCGATCCAATTGCCCTGCTCGGAGATGTTCATTCATTGCATCATGCTGATCTTGACATCTTTGCTCTCTGGATCTTCATCTAACACGACGACAAAGGAATAGGAAAACCCTACAAAAATCGATCTTCACGAAGATCGAGTGACTCATGATCAACTCATGGAGTGAGATGTAAAAACGTCTCTTTAGCTGAGACTCAAAACACACATCGGGAATGATGGAATGAGACAGATAATGGAGGTTCATTTGGTAGGCAACAATTCCACACTTAGCTAGGATGGAGCATGGTTTCAAAGTAGCAAGGAGTTAGTTTCCCTTCATACCATAACGGACACCTTACGAAAGGTGACTCGTAGGATTATCCCTTAAGTGGCAACAAGAATTATTTTTGATACAACGATCATTGAAACTCTTCACACCAGCCTAAGGCAATTCCCAAATGATCGTTTGAAGGAATTCGAGCGAATGGCATACTCAGTTTGAAAAAGAAACTAGAGTTATAGAACAGCTCGGTAAACGGAAGGCACTTTCCAATTGATACCGAGGTAACCCAGTGTCTGAGTGTGCTCTCAAGAACTTGAGCATTTCCATATTCATCAAAGTTTTACCAACATCTATGCCAAGATCTTGGTGACTCATCATACTACCATGATGAATAACAATGGAGGATGTAGATGCAAAGGAAGACACCACTATCTCAGATTTCACCTTAGCTATGCCAAGGAAACGAAATCTGGATGATCGACCGAGAGACATTTAGCACTCCGCTTCTAATGTTCTCCTTGATCTTCTAGCGTAACCCAATTATGGGTCAGGTGTTACGACTAGAACATCAAGTAAAGGTCGGACTTTGGGGATTACAAGGGTCCATGAAGAAAGACTTCCAGAATAAGTCATATGCAATTCTCATGGGAAAGTGGCTAGATTGCTGAATCAAGATACTACAATAATAGGTCCTCCGGTTAGGTATGTTGGCTACAACATCCACTTTACCGGGTTACAAAGAGGCCAATATTATAGTTCTTGGATAACGTTCCATCCATTATATCTGCCTGAGATTCAGTTATGGTTGGTGTCAGGATATTTGAGACTCAGCATGTCTGAAAGTAGAAGGTTGTGTCACAGCCCTAGAATTTTAGTGCTCATCATTATTTTGGTGTGATTATTTGCATCATCGTCATCATGTCATCATGTTTATTTTCCTGAAAGTTGAATTGATGGAAGTGAAAGCCTCAAAACTTTAAATAAAAAGAAGGGCAAAGAACCCTTGAAATTTATTTCAATGAATCCAATATGCTTAAAAATGCTTCTCATAATTTTGGCAAGATCAATATTTCAAACCAAAATTTAGGAACATTTTGAAGGAATATTTTGGTCCTGGAATTTAAGTCAATAATATATTGAATTTGAATTTATAATATATTTTTAAATACCGTGGAACATTTTATGTGCATTTGAAATAATCATTTAAGCCACATAAAAGTATTTAGAGGATATTTGGCACTGTTTCGAATTTGTTTTGAAATTTAAAATCAGTGGCAAAAAAAACACAATAAAATATATAAAAAGAGAGGAAGAAGCTTACCTAGCCTGCCATGTAGAAGGCCCAGCCCACCAGGGGCGAAGGGGTCTTCTTCCACCCTTCGCTAGTTGTCACGCCCAAGATGCACGCCTATCCATTTTAAGGCACGAGGGCCTTGCAAGGGATAGATGCGCATCTTGCCGTTAGCAAGAATAGTATCATCACAACATACAATACTGAAAGAGATGATTATACAAGATTGGCTTACACTCGCCACATGCTAACTTACAATGTCACTCAAATTCATATCATCAAGTTGAACACAGGGGCCGACTACGGACGAAATCAAACGATAAAAACATATGCAAATGATACTATCAAGCTATCCCGAAGATCACGACCATGGTCCTCTACTCGTCCGGATACGTCACGTACATCCTGCCTCTTTCCTCATCATATTCCCACTGGAGCTGGGTAAGATCATCCTGCATGAACTCATCTGAACCTGTACCTGGAGTGTTGTAGTAAACTGTGAGCCACAGAGGACTCAGCTATCATGTGCCCGGGTACCGAGACTATTTAAGCTTAAAGGTTGGGATGGGGTAAGTGTTTAGTTTGCAGCAGCACTAAGCATATATGGTGGCTAACGTACGCAACATGAAAGTAAATATGAGTGGCCTACGATGAACAGACGAAACTAGTATGATCTCTACGAGATCATGAACACTTACTTATGTCAGTCATAACCCCACCGTGTTCTCTCTCGGATCATGTTCACGAGCAGAGACGATCACAGTTACTCACACAGTTGGTGCATTTTAATTAGAGTTTACTTCAAGATAACTATAATCGGGTGTTAAACAAATATCCAAGTTGCCACATAACCGCGGGCACGGCTTTCTGAAAGATTTAACCCTGCACGGGTGCTCCAACTAGTCCATCACAAATTAACCACACTCCGCGGGAATAGCCTCGACCACGTATCTCGTGGTTGTCATCGGTAATTCCAAAGGAATTCCAACACCTCGAGAAAACCCGAAGAAAGTCGGAGTCCACACGCAAGACATTCGATAAAGGTAAAACAAATCCAGCAAGACCACCCGACGTGTCGGCAAACCCGATAAGAGCCGCGTATCCCGTTCTCAGGACACAACGGATAAGCTAGTGTACGGTGGCCTCATAGGAATCTCCCAAGTTGCCCTGGGTTGGCCCCGCATAGTGCTCTGTTTTGGACCAACACTCATGTGGAGCACTAGCCCGGGGGTTGATTAAGTTATCCACGGGGTTGCAAAGCCCTATGCAAGTTAATTAAGTTATTAGCAAATGTAGTACCAATGTTGGGTCTTGCCAGGCAAGTTTTAATCTCCACCGAATAAACAGGGGGTCCCCATAACAACCCCGACCGTGTTAGGAGCGCAAAGTATGGAAAACAAAACACCGGTAACAAGGAACTATGGCGGTAACAGCGAAACAAAACACCTAGCAAAAGGCCAAGCCTTCCACCAATACCAAGATATATATGTGCATTAAATTAAATAACTGAAATATTGTGATATCCAAATCCATGTTATCACATGGAACAACCTACAGCAACTAAGAATGCTATAAGAGGGGCTGAGCAGCGTTAACTTAGCCAATCAAAGGTTTGCTAGGATGTGGAGGTTAGAGGCTGTCATGGCAATTAGGAGGCTGATATCAAGTGGTAGGTAGCACAATTGTAATGATAATATTGAAATACTAGCAAGCGGAAATAGTGTTGGGGCCCGGGTACGATCATCTTGCCTGTTGGTTCTTCAGCGGAACAAGTAGCGGGATCCTCGTAGTGGTACTCTCCTGGGTCCTCGTACTCAGTATCGACACTCGCGTCTACCCAAGATAAACAGCAACAATAAACCTCCAACCAAGGTTCAATGCACAACAATATGATGCATGATTCATTTATGAAGAATTTAACATGGCAACCTAAAACTAGTCATGTTTCAGATGCAAAGTTTGTTTATTAATGAATCTGGACAGAACCTCATGTTAAGTTATTTAAACATGCATGATCACGGTAAATTTGGATGCATCAAGCAAAATCGATAGAAATGCATATAAGGATCGCAAGAAACGGAGCTACGGTTCTCAAGATACGCTCATGACAAGGTACGGAGGCAAAACACAAGTCATCCAAGACCTGGGCTAATTCTTGGAATTCCAAGGTAGCCACTACATAGGTGATGAAAAACCAATAACAATAGCCTCAATAATCAATCAAATCCATGAAGTATGGCTCCCACAAGTCACAAAACAATAAAACACCAAATCTGCCACTAAACAGCAACATAGCAACTTCTACAGATTACAACTTGAGCTACAGGAGCCCTACAGCCACAAACAAGATATTGACAGAATCTACGAGACATATAAATCAACTTATCCAACTACACAATCAGCAAAGGAGGCACACATCAATAAGCATGAAGCTATCAAGTTGACATGATGAAACAGTTTTCTGGGACTTAGTGAAAATTCCAGTTTTCTGGAATCTGAGATAATAAAGTAGCAAGTTGACAGCCATAGTTAAATATGCTAGATAGCTCCTAATGCCATGAAAATTAACAGTATGGTAGATGACAATATCTACTACAAACAACTAGCACTGACCATGAGCAAATTTCATACACATCACTAGATATCATCCATCCAACATGGCATAAAAATAATAGCAGATCTCCAGACTTCATTTCTAGCATGCTGACACAGAAACATTAAGTTGGTCACTTAACAACATGTTTCCCACTTATATGGGTGATTATCATGTTAAACAAAAATACCATGGCATACTAGGTACAAAATACTAGCGCTTCCTAGTTGGCACATATACCAAAGCAAGCATGGATTAAATCATGCAAAAATGAAAAAATGGCATCTCAGCTAAAATGACAGATTTATGAACTAGCTCAAAAGTGAAATCTGAGAGTTCCAATGAGTTCATTGGCTCTTCCTACCCCAAATCCACTGGTCATACTCATATGAACATGTGAAACAATAAGGCATAAAAGCACTAGCAAAACAACCTACTACTAACACTACACTAAGGGGTATGTCTAGTGGGGAAACCCACTAGTCCCCTACACACCTACACACAAGCATACCAATGGAAAGCACTTGCATAGTGCCCACTCTACACATTCAACACTAGCACAATGCACATGTGCTCAACACACGTACATCTACACACCACACATGCACATGTGTGTATGTATAACATACACACACACTTCCATTGCACCTACATACTAGACACACAAGCACACACAAGAACATACCAGCATAATACACCACTACACATGTACATACACCACCTATAACACACATACACACACAAGACAATGCACATGTCCACACACCTCTATATGCCAAGCATACACCCACATGTGCATGCACCAACACACACACACAAGCATGTGTGCATAGGCACACACACACACACATGCTGAAGATACACACACAAAACAACAACAGGAAAAAATCACATCTACTCCCACATACATTGCAAAAGGAAGAAAACTAAAAGGAAAAAATAAACAAAACACAAAAAAGGGGGAGGGGTTCGGCTCGAACCCGAGACCTCCTGGTCTCCTCCTGCACACCACATCACTACGCTAAGCCACGACACTCGATAGAGAGGGGGAGCTAACCCACCTATACACGCACACACACACACATGACTGACGAAACTGAAGAAAAACAGGGCACCGGCGACAGGAAATGGCGGCGACAACGGTAGCGAACTACGGCGAATCTGGCGACCCCAATTGCACTCACGCGCGCGGGAACAACCAGGGAATCCATTCCCCCGCTCACCTTGCGGTGAGGAGTACGGAGGCGAGCGGCAGGTGCTCGTCTTGCTACCGGCGACGACCAACTACGGGCTACGCGCATGGAAAAGGGCTACGGGAACCGGTGGCTCACCTTGGGGGGAAGGCGACAATGAGCCGGTCACGATGGAGTCGATGGAGGAGAAGAAGATGGCCGGAGATGACACAGGGGAAGAAGACGGCGGAGTGGGGCTTCCGGCGACGACGGGGCCGTCGCAACAGAGCCTCTCTGGGGCTCCTAGTGGCGGGGGTCACCCCCGAGCCCCTGGGCGCCATGATCGATGCTGGGCTCGACGGAGACGACGAGCTGGTCGCCGGCGACAACTCTGCTGCTCTTTGAACACTCCGAACCCTTACCTGGCAGGGGGAAAGAAGAGAGGAGGGAGAGCAGAAGCGAGGGAGAAGGGAGCTGCGGCGGCGGCTGGAGGGAAGAGGAACCCTAGGCGAGGAGGCACGCACGCCGAGGGGGGGGCTTTATGCCCACGGACAAACGGCAACGGTCGATGAAAAAGGCGACGGCGGAGGCTCTCTGCTCTCTCACTGAACCTGACGGCAGGGGAACGGAGCAGGTGACCGTCTCCTCGCACGGGCTGGGCCGCGGGGAAAGGCCCACTCTGCTCGCTCTCACTCTCTCAAAACAAAAACTCAAAGGGGTTTTTCCATTTATAAAACCAGCCATCCTAAAATAAATCCCCAGAGCATTTAAAACGGTTTTAGAGCAAAAAAAATACTTTTGAGGAGGAAATAATGTGCACAATTTATTAAAAATATTAAGTTGATTTGTGGAGCAAGTAATTTTAGTATTTATGAAAAAACCAGCCCCTTTTTTAATTAAATCACAAAAGCAAACAAACCCCAAATCTCAAAAGAGCCACACTCTAAATTATTAACATGAATAGGGCTATATCTTTAACATTTTGAACATTTAAAAATGCAAGTTAATTCTGCTATGAAGGTAGCATGGGAATAAAAGCATTAGGTTGGGGTTTTTGAGAAAAGAAAGACAGGAGGGAAGATGAAGGAGTTTGCTCACTTGAACTCCACCACAAACAACCCACACTCAACACACATCACAACACATGTCTCACAAACAACCACAAGACACAAGAACACAAGCAGAGCATGATGGATGATATGATGCATGATGAAATGATGCATGGATGCACAACCACACATGGATGAAAAGTTGCAAAACATAACATAGCTCATGACACAAGGTTCATACATGGGGTTACATGCCATAAAAGGAAGGGATAGCACTTGGGCTGTCACACCAGTGCACAGAGGCATGGCGCGCGCGCGTTCATCCGCGGCCACCTCCTGCTTCCACCTCCTGCTTGCCCCGATCCACGTCGACGCACGGATCAACACGGTGATGTCGTCCCGATCGAGCCAAACCCCAGCCATTCGCCCCCTCGCTCTCCTCTGCTCCTCCCCTTGAATGCCGCGCCTGCCATGGCCGCACCATCGCTGATTGCCGTGGCCACCGAGCCTCCCTCGAGCAGCCGCTGCATCCAATGGAACCGCCGCGACCTCCTCCCACTCCTCGGCGAGCCGAGAAAGCCGGGAGCCCTTCAACAGCCGCCAACGTCATCGTCCCCATCTCCGGCCGTCGAAGATCACCATCGTCAATTCACTGCATGCAATGCCTCCCCGAGCTCTCCGACGACGACATCGCATCCGCAGTGAGCTCCTCCCCTTTCCCCATCTTCTCCTGTTGCCCGAGCGGCCCCCCTAGCTAGCTCCTGCTCATGGCCGAGCCGCTGCCGCCGCACAGCTCGTCACCGGCCACTAGTCTGGCGACCCCACAGCCTCCCCGGTGTCCCAACGTATCGATGCGAGCAAGGGCTACCCCCTGGTGCTACCTGTGGTCTAGATCCCGCCAGGCATAACGCGGTGTTACAATTGGTATCACATCCCTAGAATTGTTTGCAATAATCATGATAGTTGCATTAGTGGCATCCATGCATCATGTTAAAATTTAAATGAAACCTGAAATGGGGATGATCAAACCCAAGCACAAATAAAATTCAAATAGGTTAAGCTTTAAAATAATTTCAATGAATCCAAAATGCTCTTAAGAAAAGTTCATCATTTTTGGCAGCAACACAAATCGAAGAGATGATGTTGCGAGATTCTCAGGAAATGAACTATAGTAGACATCTCCAAAACATGAGCTGGATTGTAAGACACATGTGAACACACTGTCCAAGACAAGCATGGTCACTTAAATTTTTTACAACAAAACACTACCGAGTTCTGGATGGAACCATCATTGGAGGTAACGAAGTCTTGTGCATTACCATGGATTGTCCCTTAACTTCTTTTCCTTGAACAACTCAATCGGTGGATTGGTGTGCTAGTGGTTGCATATGTGACGGGGTTTATACCCCTAGGTAGGCCAAAGCAACGAGGTATTCCCCCTTTTCGCTACGAAGAAAAACTATGCGGCCGGCTGGCCGTGGCCGGCTAGAGGACGTTCAACGCAAGCCAGTGCCAGATGGCGCCCCGACCGTTTGATCAAGGAGCCGGTTGGGCCCTCGGCCGGCTGGGCGCGGCCGGCTGCTCACGGGTCGGCTCTTCCGTTGACATCAGGACGGACATGCCCCGTCCCGTCCCCCTGCGCGCAGGTACGACGATGCAATGTGACCAGCACGACGGGCGGCCCTGTGGCTATAGTGGCCGCTTACGCACCGCAGCGCATGGCTATAGTCCAACCGTCCTGGCCGCTGACCCCAGTGAGCGCGATCGGGCGGGGGAACAGTGCCGGCACGCCCTCGCCACTTGATTACCTGCCCCGGCATGGCTACAGTGCCGCCGGCCGTACCGGAGACTTCGGCCGGCTGGCGCTAGACGACGCCCTCCGAGCGGCCCGCGCGCGGCAGGTGGGCGAGGACCAATCATAGAGCCGACTAGCGGGCCCCAACGGGAGATGGGACTGCTCGGCCGACGGGCCCTGCCCATGACAAGATGGCGCGATCGGCGGGGCCCTCTGGCTAGCCGGAGAGACTGCCAGCCTGGTCCCCCCACCATTGTACTTATGACATGTTGTAAGAGCCGGGGGGTGGCCTATAAAAAACCCTGAGCCCCCCATGCAACGGGGAGGGATGAATGCTCTTAGACACGCACCCACAGAACTCTCACTCCCTCCTCTAGTAGCAGAGGAAGACGAGTCGGCTGCTCCTTCTTCCTTCTCTAGACACAGCTCCAGGAGCATCCTTGTACACATACCCATCCATCCAACTAGACCAAGCAAGACTAGGGGTGTTACCTCCCACGGAGGGCCCTGAACCTGGGTACATCGTGTGTCACCACCGCTTGTGCCCAAATCTCACACCCGCGGCCCGTCGGCGTCCTCCGGCCCCAACCATTCACGATAAGCCACCCTATGGCATCTGTCATGACAAAACGACGACAGTTGGCACCCACAGTGGGGCCATATGCGGCGCCGGCCGGATTCATGCTCCGGGTGGGACCCCTTGTCATTCCCCGCCATCGCCGCTCATCCCGGCGAAACCGTGGGGAGATCGTGGGGCTTTCCTCAGCACGCCCTATGGGCAACTCCGTTGGCCTCGCGGCCGACATTGACGCGCTCACCGAGCGCTTCGGCAGGCTCAGCCTCGCCGAGGCTCCAGCCGCTGACGAATACCATGCGGGGGCGCTCGTCTGCGCTGGCCCGCCCACAGCAGTGGGCGCACTCGCTGCGGCCCAGCCCAACGGGTCCCATGATCACATGGGGGTGATGGCCATCACTTCCTCCACCACATCCGGATGGGCACGAGTCGTGGCTACCACCGTTGCCGCTCGCGTCGGCACGTCCGACCCGCTCGGTGCGGCCCTCCGGGGCTTGAGCACTCCGATCGCCCCGACAGCGAACCCCGACACCGCCGTGGCCGATCTCGAGGCGGCTCGTCGCATCCTGTTTGAGGATGCCATCGCTCTCGCAGCCACGCGGCGCCGCATGAAGGCGGCACAGCAGGAGTACGCTTCCGCCTATGGACTCACCCCGGCTGGCACCGAGCCCAGTCGGCGTGGGGCTGTGGGCGACCGCGGCCGCGTGGTCGCTGAAATCCTCGACGGCAAAATGCCCGTCTACGATACCCCTGCGGCCAACCTACGGCTCTCAAGGTGGCCTACAACGAATTGGCTACCTTGGAGGGCGAAGAGCGTGTCGCCTACGAGCGCCACATCAAGGAGCTCATCGATGCTGCTGGCACACAACAGCATCTGCTCGCAATGGGTGGCACTGCCACTGAAGGCCCCCGGCCCGAGCACGAGGGCACGGGAACTATCGGCCGCCAGGCGGCCCAGTACTCCTGCTCCCCTCTCGTTTCCGGCCACTGGGCCGAAGCAAACAACCCCCAGCCCTCTCAGATGTCGGGGAGTGAGCAGTCGGCTATGAGCAGCCGATGCACCAACGAGCCGCCTCGGAGCGGCCGCCACCACGAAGCATCGGCATCCGGCAGCCGACGCAGCCAGGGGAGCATGCCGCCTCCGCGGCGCGAGTCGCGGCAGTCGGCGCCGCCCACCATCCGCCCTGAACTCTCGGCTCGGCTTGGACCGCGCGTCCTCCGCAGCGAGAACGACGTCCGCAACCGCATCGACAAACTCGCGCAATCCACCCTTCTCTAGGAGGAGGGCTCAATTGGTCCGGCCTGCTTCGGCCCCCGGATTTGCACTGAGCCGTTCCCAACCGGCTTCACCCTCCCTAGGAACACCCCAAAATACAACGGGGCCACCAAACCCGAAGACTGGCTGATCGACTACACCACCACGGTGGGTATCGCCAGGAGGAATAAGCGCGTAGCCGTTCGCTATGCCCCCCCTTATGCTGATCGGCTCGGCCCGCACCTGGCTCAACAGCCTAGCGGCTGGCAGCATCAACACTTGGACGGCCTTTGAAGAGGCCTTAGTCCGTAACTTCACTGGCACCTATAAGCGGCCCGGTCATCCCCGTGAACTCGCCATGTGCGTTCAGGGGCCAGACGAGTCCCTCCGTGACTACCTCACCCAGTGGACCGAGCTTCGCAACTCCCACGAGGGGGTGCATGAGGTCCAAGCTGTGCAGTACTTTATCAAGGGCTGCCGGGACGACACCCCTCTCAAGCACAAGCTCCTGTGCTCTGAGCCGGCCATGCTCGCCGAGCTCATGACCAAGGTGGACAAATACGCCACGGCCGATTCGGCCATCCGGGTCAAGACGACCCCGCCCGCCAAGGCAACGATGATGCCGGCCATGACCCGGCCGGCTGCCGATAACCGGTAGCCGCAGAACAACAAGCGCAAGAACGACCAGCCGGATCCCCGCTACGGGAGCCGGCAGGTCAATACCGTCGAGGATCAAGAGCCGGCTGCCCAGCCTTCCGGCCAGCACCAGCGCACCGGCAAGGCTGCCTGGCAGCCAAAGCTCATCTTTGAGCAAATGCTTGATCTCCCCTGCAAGAACCATTTGGGGGCCAAGCCCTCTATGCACACGCTCCAGCAGTGCAGCTTCTCACAACAATTGGCCCGAGGGGACGGCCTTCCAGCTCCTCCTATGTTGCCAGCCCGCGCGCCGGCCCCGGTCCAAGCGACCGCCCCAACACGGGCAACGGCTCCGAATGACGGTTGTCTGATCGACCAGTTCCCCAACCAGGACAGTTGCTACGTTGTCTTCACCAGTGAAGAGACGGGCAAACACGCTCGGCGCCAGCTCCGCTATGAGGTGAACGCCACAGTGCCAACAACTCTCCAGTTCATACACTGGTCAGACAAGCCGGTCACTTGGGGCCAGGCCAATCACCCTACCGTGATGTCATATCCCGGCAGTTACGCCTTGGTCCTCGACCCCACCATCACCACCAAGGAATGAGTCTATCGCTTCTCACGGATGCCGATAGATGGCGGTAGCAGCATCAACATTCTCTACCTCGACACAATGCATAAGCTGGGGCTGAAGATAGAAGACTTGTAGGCAAGCCGGACGGTTTTCCATGGCATCGTGCCTGGGAAGTCTTGCTCCCCTTTCGGCAAGATCATGCTCGACGTCCTCTTCGGCGGACCCGGTCATTTTCACCGCGAGTCAGTGCTATTCGAGGTCGTGGAACTCGCGAGCCCCTACCACGCATTGTTGGGTCGGCCGGCTCTTGTCAGCTTCATGGCGGTCCGCCATTATGCTTACCTCAAGCTCAAGATGCCAGGCCAAAAGGGGATCATCACCATCAAGGGCGACTATAAGATGTTGCTCGAATGCGCTCGAGACGGCAGTCGGCTAGCCGAGGCCTTAGAGATCGCCGAGGAGAAACGACAGCTCGACCGGCTCGTGGACCTTGCTGCCAGCCAGCCGGCCGTGCTGGATCAACCCTCGCAATCCACCGGCGAGGCCTCCTTCCATCCATCCAAGGACACCAAGCAGATCCCGCTCGACCCGGCCAACCCGGCTCAGTGCGTCACCATTGGCTCCCGCCTCGACAACAAATAGGAAGGCGAGCTCATCGACTTCCTCCCTGAGAATCGGGACATCTTTGCATGGTCCCCCAAGGACATGCCGGGTGTTCCGAGGAAGTTCGCCGAGCACAAACTCCACGTCTGGCCAGACATCAAGCCGGTCAAGCAACCCCTGCGCCGCTTCTCCGAGGAAAAGCGGTGTACTATAGGCGAAGAGATCGCCCGACTGCTCACAACCGGGTTCATCATGGAAGTATTCCACCCGGACTGGCTGGCCAACTCAGTCCTGGTATTGAAGAAGAACAAGACCTGACGCATGTGCATCGACTACACTAGCCTGAACAAGGCATGCCCCAAGGACCCGTTCGCCCTGCCGCGGATCGATCAAGTCATCGACTCCACGGCCGGCTGCGACTTGCTGTCCTTCCTGGACGCCTACTCAGGCTACCACCAGATCAAGCTGGATCCTAAAGACTGGCTCAATACCTCCTTCATCACGCCCTTCGGGGCCTACTGCTACATCACCATGTCCTTCGGCCTGAAGAATGCAGGCGCCACCTTCCAACGGTGCTTGTAGAAGTTCCTCCTATCTCAGATAGGCAGGAATGTCCACGTCTACGTTGACGACATCGTCGTCAAAACCAAGATGCACTTCAGCCTCCTCGACGACCTTCGGGAGACCTTCACGAACTTACGCGAGTACAAGATCAAGCTTAACCCGGAGAAGTGTGTCTTCGGCGTCCCCGCCGGACAACTCTTGGGTTTCTTCATGTCCGCCCGTGGCATCGAAGCTAACCCTGAGAAGATCAGCGCGATCGAGCGCATGCCGAAACCGACCCGGCTCCGTGACGTCCAGAAGTTCACCGACTGCCTCGCCTCGCTCAGCCGGTTCATCAGCCGGCTGGGAGAGAAGGCCCTGCCCCTCTACGGGCTCCTTCACAAGACGGCTCTGATCGAGCCGGGTCAAACCAAGAGGTCGGGTACCTTCGATTGGCCTGACGAGGCAGACGAGGCCTTCCGCGGCCTAATGAAGGTTCTCACCCACGCGCCCATCCTGGCCGCGCCGGCCGAGAAGGAACCACTGTTCGCCTACATCACGGCGACCACCTGCGTCATCAGCGTCGTTCTGGTGGTCGAGCGGCCGGAGGAGGGCAAGTCCCTGCCGGTCCAGCGACCCATCTACTACCTCAGCGAGGTCCTCTCCGCGTCCAAGCAGAACTACCCCCACTATCAAAGATGTGCTATGGCGGATACTTCGCCGCCAAGAAGGTCAAGCAATACTTCCAAGAGCACATCATTACCGTGGTGAGCATGGCCCCGCTTGGCGAGATCATGAGCGGCCGGGACTCCACCGGTCGGATCTCCAAGTGGTCATCGCCCTCGCCGACCATGAGATCTGGCACGAGCCAAGAACCGCCATCAAGTCACAGGCGTTGGCAGATTTACTCGTCGACTAGGCGAAGACGGAGTTCGCCTCGCCTCATCCAGACTCCACGTATTGGCGCATACACTTCGACGGCTCGAAATGAGGACCGGCCTGGGTGCCGGCATATCCTCTCCTCCCCGAAAGGTGATAAGCTCAAATATGCCCTATAGATCCACTTCGCCACCTCCAACAATGTGGCTGAGTACGAGGCCATCGTCCATGGCCTCCGGCTCGCCAAGGACATCGGCATCAGGTGCATCCTCTGCTTCGGCGACTCCTTCCTCGTGGTGCAACAAGTCTTTGGTGAATGCGATGCCAGGGTGCCAACATGGCCAGCTACCGCTTCCTCGTACAACAGCTCACCGGCTCCTTCGAGGGCTGCGAGTTTCATCACGTCCCATGGGCGGACAACAAGGCGGGATGCGCTGGCGAAGATTGGCTCCACCCGGCAGGCCATCCCAGCCGGCGTCTCCCTCGAATGGCTGCTCAAGCTGTCGATCAAGCCTTCCCCAGAATCGGAGTTGATCTTCGTGCCGGCGGGTGTCGCTGGCCCATCGACGGCCCCGGCCGCCTCTTCGGCAACTTCATCGCCGGCCCTCGAATCGTCGGCCGCACAGCCGGCTCCGATCGAGCTGGCGGCGCCCGAGGCGGCTAGCCCCAGCGACACGGCCGTCATGGTGATCACCAGCCAGCCGGCCCTGGGGGTCGGCGAGCCAAACCCGGGGGCTGGCCAACCAGCCTCGGGGGCTCCCGACCCGGCCCCGGGAGCTGGCGAACTGGTCCCGGGGACTAATCAACCAGTCCTGGGGGCTCCCGAGACGGCCGCCATCGCGGCCCCCTCGGGGGCCCAACCCATCTTAGCGTTCCTTCTGCGGGGCGAGCTGTCTCCGGACGAGGCTCCGGCTAGGCAAATCCAGCACCGGGCCACGGCCTACACCATCATCAACAACGAGCTCGTCCATCGCAGCACCATCGGCGTCTTCCAGCGATGCGTCGAGCTAGAAAAGGGTCTGGAGATCCTCCTCGACATTCATCAGGGCGAGTGCAGGCATCATGCCGCCTCCCGGACCCTAGTGTCCAAGGCTTTCCGCCACGGCTTCTTCTGGTCGACGGCTCTCGATGCGGCCAAGAAATTGGTCGTCGAGTGCGAGGGCTGCCAACTCTTTAGTGCGCAAAGCCACCTGCCGGCAACGGCCCTCCAAACAATCCCCCTCTCGTGGCCTTTTACCGTTTGGGGGCTGGACATGGTGGGCCCATTCAAGACCGCTCAAGGCGGCATGACACACTTACTGGTGGCCATCGACAAGTTCACCAAGTGGATTGAGGTGCGACCAATCAAGAAGCTGGACGGCCCCATGGCCGTCCGGTTCATCGACAACATCACGGTACGCTACGATGTTCCCCACAGCAGCATCACCGACAACGGCACCAACTTCGCCAAGGGCGCACTCACACGTTTTTGCTCCAAGCAAGGAATCCGGCTCGACCTGGCCTCTGTCGCTCATCCCCAGTCCAACGGCCAGGTCGAGAGGGCGAACGGCCTCATCCTATCTGGCATCAAGCCCCAGCTCGTGACGCCACTGGTAAGGTCGGCCGGCTGCTGGATCGACGAGCTGTCGGCCATCCTTTGGAGTCTCAGGACCACCTCGAACCGGTCAACCGGCTACACTGCCTTCTTCCTTGTGTATGGGTCCGAGGCGATCATCCCCACTGACATCGAGTTCGATTCGCCTCAGGTCACCCTATACACGGAGAAGGACGCAAAGGAGGCAAGAGAAGACGGCGTCGATCTACTCGAGGAAGCTCGCGAACTGGCCTTGAGCCGGACGGCGATCTACCAGTAGAAGCTCCGGCACTACCACAACAAGCGGATCCGGCCACTCTCATTCCGCGAGGGGGGCCTGATCCTCAGACGGATCCAGCGAACTGCTGGCAGCACAAGCTGTCCTTCCCATGGGAGGGCTCGTTCATCATCACTAGTAGAATGTTTGTCTGTAGTCCCGGCCGGGATGGGCCTTTAGTACCGGTTACCCAACCGGTACTAAAGGGTCGGGACTAAAGATCCAGACCTTTAGTACCGGTTGGCCCACGGACCGGTACTAAAGGCCCACCACGTGGCTGCCTGTGTAGGCTGGTGGTGGAGGACCTTTAGTACCGGTTGGTGATACCAACTGGTACTAAGTGTTCTTTTTTTGTTTTAGATTTTAGGTTTTAATTTTCCTCTCTATTTTTTGTGTTTTCCGGGATGAGCAGTGGCCGGGAACACTATTTTGTGTTCTCTATTTTGTGTTTTCCGTCGAACGGTAGCCGGGATGAGCGGAGCGGCGTGCGGTGGGGGCCGGTGAGCTCCGGCGAGCGTGCGGGGGTCGGGGCGACGGGCAAGGGGGAGGGGAGAGGCTCGCGAGGGTGTAGCCGTGCAAAGCTACTCAAGGGAGGCGTGGCGGGGTCGGGGCGGCGCGCGGCGTCGAGGCGGCGCGCGGCGGCGACGACTAATTTTGGCAGCCTGGAGGTGCAAAATGGAGGATGAGCTTCGAGCAAGAAGAAGAACATGGGAGAAAACAGAGAAATGAGATCCCCTTCCATCGGCTGCGGACGAAGCGTATATATAGGAAGTCTTTAGTACCAGTTGGTGTCACCAACCGGTACTAAAGGGCAACCTTTAGTACCGGATCGTGCCACAAACCGGTACTAAAGAGGCATGCGAGGCCCAAGTCTGACCAAAAGCCTGCCACACCCCCTTTAGTACCGGTTCGTGACACGAACCGGTACTAAAGGTCAGCCTTTAGTACCGGCTAGTGCCACGAACTGGTACTAAAGAGGCACGCGGGCCCAAGTCTGACCAAAAGCCTGCCACGCCCCCTTTAGTATCGGCTCGTGACACGAACCGGTACTAAAGATCGCTCACGAGCCGGTACTAAAGGTTGCCCTGCTCCTAGCCATTGGAGCCGGCACGAACCGGGACTAATACCGTCTTTAGTACCGGCTCGTAACCAGACCGGGACTAATGCTTGGGACGAAAGGTCTATTTTCTACTAGTGCATCAGCAAGGCGCTACGCAACAATGCGTACTACCTAATAGACGCCCAGAAGCCGCAGAAGCGCAAAAGAGACACTTTCGGCGAAGAAACAGAGCGCCCATGGAACGCAGCGCTCTTGCGCCCGTTTTACTGCTGAGGAAGAATCAGTGTATGTATGTATCCCCGTCCTTTTGGGCTTATGAATGCAATGGGCACCCCAAGCCGGCTCTTGGGGCGCGCCCCATTCATTTCTTTCAAAAGTGTTCCACACTCCCCGGCTCCCCGGCCTGGCTCCTGGGCCCGGGGGCTAGCCGGCTGGGCCTAGAAGCGCCTCTCTGAAAAACAGCTAAGTAGCATGAGCCGGCCAAACTCCCCCCCCCTACCAGCTATAGAACCGGCCCCGGGCTGTCCGGTTGACGGGGCCCCGGGGCAGCAAGGTTTGGCTCACACAAAAGGTCGAAACAAAGGGAGACCCCTTCGGGGCCTAGCCGGACCCTCGCCATGTCTCTACCCCTCTACTTATCCCAAAAAACCCTCGCGGTTCCTATGTTTTGAACCGGCTCCCCTAAGGCGGACGCCCCGACCCAGCTATAGACCGGCTCCCGGCTGTCGGGCTGGCGGGGCCAAAACCAAAGGGGAAAAGGAGTAGAAATGGAAAGAGTCGAGGCGAACGAAAAGGGATAAGGACGAGGCAGCATGATTCACAAGGCAAACACAACAAAATACTCATGGCATAATCATTAAGGCAAAAGTGGCTCACGGCCAGCATTCGGTTCATTACACAAACACCCCAAGTGGGTGGATTCAAGTTTTTACACGCAGGGAAAAAAGAAGATAAAAAAGATGCCCGGGGGCTTAGGCCACCGGCGCGTCGCCAGCCGGCGTGCCCCGAGCCGGCGTGTCGCGAGGCGGCTCGGTCCTCGCCTCAGAGGTGGTTGTAATCTTTGGGTCGGCCTCCTTGGCCTTCGAGGCAGGCTCCTCGGTCTCGATCGTCTCGCCGCTCGAGTCGGTGCTCTCGTCGGCGACTTCATCATCCGCCGGGCTATCAAGGATACCGAAGGAGTCCTCGGGTAACGGCCCACCATCCTCGCCAAGGGCCGGCAGGAATTCGTCCGCGTCAACATATGATGCGAGCTTGTTGGCCCGCTAGATAAGGGCCAGCTCGCGGGCCTCCCGCTCTACGGTCGGCACGTCCCGCATGGTCGCTAACCAGCCCAGGTCCACGTCGCGGTACCAAGACATCACGAACCGGAGCACCATCTGTGCCCCGTCTCGGGCGGCCGATGCCTTCCAGGCCTCGAGGCAGGGGACGGCATGCTCCAGCCACTGAGCCACGCGGTGCATCAGAGATCCCCCGCGGCCCGGCCATAGTGCGGCGATGACCTCCTTGCCGGCAGTCTTGAGCCCCTCCACGCTCCACTTGAGATGGGTCATCTGCATCTCCATGGCGATCCTAATCTCGTCCATGTCCCACGCGGCGTGCTCCTCGATGGGGCGACCGCACTCCCAAAGGTATTCCCGGTGCTCCTCAACAGCGCGCGCGACGCATCGATGAGTTTCCGGGAAACGCCCTGGAAGGAAGGAGAAGAGAAGGAAAGAAAAACCAAGATGAAGCACGAGAAACGGCAAAGGGAAGAGCAACCGGCTGGGGAAAGAGAGAGATTGACACCTACCTTCAATTGCGTCGTCCACCCCAATGGCGAAGTGGAGCGTCGCCTCGTGCCCCGACTTTCGGGCCGCCTCCAAGGTGGCGAGGGAACCCTTGACCTCCTCGAGTGTCTTCTCAAGGCAGGTCACTTTGCCTTGAAGGGCGGCGGTCCTCAGGGCGGCGTCAGCCGCCTCCTTGACGACCGCCTCTCGGGTCGCCACCTCCTTTGCCGCCTCGGCCTTGAGCCGGTCCCGGGTCGCCTCCCCGTCGACCAGCAGTGCGGCCAGCCGGTCCGTCTCCTGTGCGGCCGCCTGGACGTCCAGTGCCAGCCGGTCCCGTTCGGAAACAAGCCCGAATTTCTCCCCCCCGAAGGGTGGCCAGCTCGCCTGCAAGACGCAACCAACATCAGCCGATTCCCGAGGGCTATATGCCGCTCCTACAAAGTGCAACCTACCTTTCACGCGCTCCAGCTCCTCCTCCAGGCGGTAGAACCCATGTTTGCCGTGGTCGTGGATGGCGACCGCTTCCGCAAACAGCTTCTGCCGCAGAGAGGCTCCCTCCTGTCACAAGAAAGGGGGCAAAGGTCAAGACATGCTCAAAGGAGATCCGGCTCGGCTGCCCGTCAGCCGGTCAGCCGGCCTGCATCTCGGGGGCTACACCCAGTGGGTGCGCTCACGCGCCCCCACTGAAAACTCTAAGGCAAAAGTGTCGGCTTACCTCTGCACGCTGAAGGGCGGCATTCGCCGCCTCCGCAAACCGGGCCGGCACCGGTCCAGGACACTACCCAGGTCCGCGAAGGACAGGACCGGGCCGCCTGCCTAGGGGGCCGGCAGGGCCGGCGCGCTCGCCAGCGCTTCCTAGTCCCGGATGACCTCCTGCATCGACCGCAGGGCCCTTCGGGCCCAGCCACCTGGGCTCGTTGTGGCTCTAGCCGCCGGGGGCGGGTTGATGACGGCAAGGGGCCAGGAGTTGCCTCCTGCCGGCCCCCCGCCCTGTACCGCAGGCGCCTCCTCTCTCGGCCGCTCCGGCGCATCGGTCGCGTCGGAAGGTACCTCCACCTTCATGGCCGCCGTCTCCGGTGGCGCCTCCGGCGCCGTCTCCGGGACCACCGAAACCTCCGGCATCACAACCCGGGTCGGCTCGGCCGTAGGAGGAGTCACCTCCGGCACCGCAAGTCGGGTCGCCTCGGGAGCCGGCTCCATCGTCGCCTCCCTCGCCTGGGCCATTTCTTGCGCGGGCGAAGGCGCTGACGAGTCCATGGCCGCCCCCCGCGTTCGCTTGACGGAGGCCTCGACATGCGGGTGGACTCCGCAGCAAAGTCCGTCGCCCGTGGGGGGTCCGCCGACCCCCTCCACCTCCGACCGCTTGAGGTCTCGTAGTGCGTGGCCCCTCCTCGCGTGCCGGACCGGGAGGCTCGCAACTCCGCGAGCCTTCTCTTTTCCTCCCGCTGGGTGGTCGCGTGCTCGCGGGCCAGCCGGCCATCGACATCCATCGTCTCCCCCGCCGGCTCCTCATCTTGGAGCTTGATGGGTTCACTGCAGCGTCCAAAAACCGGTCGTTAACCGGCTCGCAAGGCGAAAGCAAAAACTCGCACAAAGATGAAGAACTTACGCGATAACAAGGGGTAGGGCCTGCTTGGCGCGTGGCGGTGGCTCCGCGCGGCCACCTTCACCCGTTTTGGGCCGGGTGGCGAGGCCGCCGACCCCCCGTGAGCTAGCCTCTTCCCCGAGCCGGCCGCTTCGGCCGCCGGGCCTCGAGTCGGTCGCTCCTTGCTCCTCTGGTCCTGGAACACCGCGGGAGGAGGTCCGTCTAGAATCATCAAATCGTCATCATCATCGTCGTCATCTGTCTAGTCCTGGATGGAGGGGGCAAGAGGGAATTCACCCGCTCCGCTGAGTTCCCCGGCTACGCCGGACCCTCCAGCCCCGCCAGAAGCGCCGCCTCGCGGATCCGCCGGCTCGTGGCCCCCCCCCCCGAGGAGTCCACTCCTTCCTCCGGGGGGCCTCCCATCTAGAAGTCTTGAGAGTCGGAGTCCTCGTGCTCCGCCTCAAAGATCTGCGGGTGTGAGCCGTCCGGCATGTTCTGTTGCACCAACAACTGCGGTTAGCACTTCAACGTAAGTTCTCCAGCCGGCCGTCGGCTAGGGAATACCAAACGATAAAGAACCGCCTCAACGAAAAAACTCACCAGGGGAGGCCGGTTGATGCGGTCGTACGGCTCCATGTCGAAGGACCACGAGGCGGGCTTCAGCTTGAACGTCGTGAGGGCGTTCACCCGCTTCGCCACCTGAGCCGGCGTCAGCTCGACGGTGGGCTGCCGGCAGGGGTCGTGCCGGCCCGACATGTCACAGATCTGGTGTGGCCTCATCTGGAGGGGCGACACCCGGTGCGAGACAAAGGCCGCCACCAGGTCGGCAGCAACCAGCCCCTCAGCGCTCTTCAGCTGCGAGAGCCGGGCGAGCTCATCCAAGGCCACGCCGTGTGGGGCAGGTCCCTGCCAGTTCTGCTGAGAGGACTGCCTGTCCTCGAACGACGGCAGCCAGATGTAATCCGTCCTCGGGTTGACGTTCTTCATGTAGAATAACGATCGGTGCCACCCCTTGACAGACTCATTCAGAGAGAGGGGGGAAAGCGAGCGATGCCGCGACAGCACACCACTGTGCGCCCGCACGCGTCGCTCTTCAAAGAATTGAGATAGAAGAGGGTGTTGAAGAACTCGAGGAAGGGGCGGATGCCAAGGTACCCCTCACACAATGTCACGAAGGCAGAGAGGTACAAGATCGAATTCAGCCCGAGGTTGTGCGGATGGAGGTCGAAAGTATCAAGAAGAAGACGGATAAAGAGACTCACTGGGAGCCCGAAGCCCTGGGAGAAGTGCCAGAGGAACACGACGTGTTCCCCTGGCTGCGGTGCCGGTGCTATCTCGTTGCCCGACACGTGTGCGGCCACCCGCTCCACCGACGGCAACATGCGTGCGTGGCGCAGCTCAGAGATGTCCGCCTCAACCACGAAGGAACCAACCCAACTGCCTCCGTGTCCATCGGCCATCGCGGCGGCAGTGCGGTGTGCAGGCGCGGGCACGGGCATGGGTGCGACGGCGTGCGAGGGAAGGAAAGAAGCAACGACGAAGCAGGACAACAAGGAGGCATGTGGGGCGCGAATACCTTCGCCTCCTGCCCTTCCTCCCCTTTTATAGGGGAGGCCACGACCGGGGGATGTGGGATCGTCTGCACCCACTCCTCCCGGAAATTCCACGTGCGTGGGTGGCCCCGGGACGTAACGGCCGCTTCGGGGCGTAGAGGATCCTGTCCTGTGCCCCGAGGCCTACGAGGGCTACGCCTGGGTCCTACCGGGCTAGGCCTGGGCGATGTCCTGTCTCCTCGTGTGCACGGGACCCGCGACATCATTACTCGCCATGTGGCGTGCCCTGTGCCGCCGCGGGACCCGGGGCGGGGCGCCGGAACCCGAGGCATCGGATCCAATGGCTGACCCGACTGCCCCTTCGCCTTCGAGCCGGGGGCGGCTTGTGCTAAGGGGAAGCCGCCGGCTCCCCACCGTCCGCCAGACGCGGGCCCCTGCTGGCTTCGGGGACTACTGACAGGGTTTATACCCCTAGGTAGGCGAAAGCAATGGGGTCTTCCCCCTTTTCGCTTCGAAGAAAAACTACATGGTTGGCTGGCCGTGGCCGGCTGGAGGACGTTCAGCGCAAGCCAGTGCCAGCTGGCGCCCAGGCCGTTTGATCAAGGAGCCGGTTGGGCCCTCGGCCGGCTGGGCGCGGCCGGCTGCCCACGGGCCGGCTCTTCCGTTGACATCGGGACGGACATGCTCCATCCCGTCCCCCTGCGCGCAGGTACGACGACGCGGCGTGACCGGCACGACGGGAGGCCCTGTGGCTACAGTGGCCGCTTACGCACCGCAGCACATGGCTACAGTCCAACTGTCCTGGCCGCTGACCTCGGTGATCATGACCGGGCAGGGGAACAGTGCCGGCACGCCCTCGCCACTTGATTACCTGGCCCGACATGGCTACAGTGCTGCCGGCCGTACCGAAGACTTCGGCTGGCTGGCGCTAGATGACGCCCTCCGGGCGGCCCGTGCCGCGGCAGGTGGGCGAGGAACAATCACAGAGCCGGCTGGCAGGCCCCAACGGGAGATGGGACCTCTCGGCCGACGGGCCCCACCCATGACAAGACGGCGCGAGCAGCGGGACCCTCTGGCGAGCCGGAGAGACTGCCAACCGGGTCCCCTCACCATTGTACTTATGACATATTGTAAGAGCCGGGGGGTTGGCCTATAAAAAAACCCGAGCCCCCCATGCAACGGGGAGGGTTGAATGGTCTCAGACACGCACCCACAGAACTCTCACTCCCTCCTCTAGTAGGAGAGGAAGACGAGTCGGCTGCTCCTTCTTCCTCCTCTAGACACAGCTCCAGGAGCATCCTTGTACACATACCCATCCATCCAACTAGACCAAGCAGGACTAGGGGTGTTACCTCCCACGGAGGGCCCTGAACCTGGGTACATCGTGTGTCACCACCGCTTGTGCCCAAATCTCGTACCCGGGGCCCGTCGGCGTCCTCCGTACGGCCCCAACCATTCACGATAAGCCACCCCATGGCATCTGTCGTGAGAAAACGCCGACAATATGGAATATAGATGATCAGTCTATCAATCCATAGAATACTTTGCACGGGCATGACTGACTTGGGATGATTCCAAAGAAAAACAAAACGACCTTTCTCAAGTTCACAGCGGCAACTTGCACCATATGCACATGAACTAGGAGTAAGTCACTTCTGACACCAATATACTTCATGTACGGAACACGAAGATATTGCCTACAAAAGTTTCCAACACTAGCTTAATGTTCATCATGAATCATGGAACACATGAAAAATGTTGTCGATGGGATCAACGACAATCCATCAAGGTATCCCTATGGATGGAATTCCACAACTATGAGAACAAGGTGATAGCGTTGGTCATACCAAAAGATATAATGGTGTATGCTCGAGGATACATCCACGAGTAAACACAATATTAGGAAGATCTTTGGTTCCGATTTTGATTTGACGATAACCCACACTCAAATCAAAGATTGGACAAGACAATAGGTGCAACAATTGAGCACAAGGATCAATTGATGAAGATATCATCTTTATTCAACACACACACACAAACACAAGGATACCCTTCAAAATGAACTAAGTTAGGCAAAGCTTCTACCTTCCAACTCTCCAAGTTGTTCTTCAGCTCAACCAACTAGTTCAGGGGTAACCAGCATAGATTCTTGGAGAAGGGATGGTTTCAGAAAAACCAACTTGATCACGAACTCAACATAACGGCCAGGAAACAACCTGGTAATACTTCCGGGAAGATATTCGGAAAATCATGAACCATCGATATGTCATTGAGCTTGAGAACAATCTTGCTTTTCAGGGCAAGATGACATGATTAGATGAGCAAAGGATTGACACCATCTAACACACCGATCAAAAAGTGCACCATGGAAAATGGACTAGGTAGCACGATCAATCTTTAGAGTGGTGATTCAATAACCAACACGCTAAGAATGAGATTATTCCCCACTGACTACCAAGCAATAAAGTTGCTAGGAGTATTGATTTCACACATCATGATTCACTTGTTGGCATTCTGGTTACTGTTGGGAGACGTAGTAGTAAATCAAAAAAATTCCTACGATCACCAAGATCTATCCATGGAGAAACCAGCAACGAGAGGGGAGAGATTGCATCTTCATACCTTTGAAGATCGCTAAGCGGAAGCGTTACAAGAACGCGGTTGATGGAGTCGTACTCGTAGCGATTCAGATCGCGGTGGATTCCGATCTTAGCGCCGAACAACGGCGCCTCCGCGTTCAACACACGTGCAGCCCGGTGATGTCTCCTACGCCTTGATCCAGCAAGGAGGAAGGAGAGGTTGGGGAAGAGCTCCAACAGCAGCACGACGGCGTGGTGGTAGAGGAGTAGCAAGGTATTCCGACAGGGCTTCGCCTAAGCGCTGCGAAGCAGGAAGAAGAGAGGTAGGGCTTCGCCGTGAGAGAGAGAGATCAAATCTTGTCTCAAAACAGCCAAAACCTCAAGTATATATAGGAGGAGGGACGTGGAGGGATGGCTTGGCCTCTACTCCAAAGAGGAGAGGTTCGGCCAATTTAAAGGGAGAGTCCACCTCCCACAAGGGAGGTGGATCTCCTCCTTTTAAATCCTTTTTTGGCCCTATCTCTTATCCCTAGCCGCATGGGCCTTTAGAAAAAGTCTTGCCCAGCCCAATAAGGGCTGGCACACTTTATCCAACAGCCCATGTGGTCCTTTGGTCGTCACACCCCTCCCGGGGGTCCTCCGGCACCCTCCCGACACTCCCGGTACACTACCGATGAGCCCGAAAACTTTCCGGTGACCAAAACTGGACTTCCTATATATCAATCTTTACCTCCGGACCATTCCGGAGCTCCTCGTGACGTACGGCATCTCATATGGGACTCCGAACAACCTTCGGTAATCACATATACCATTTCCCTATAACCCTAGTGTCATCGAACCTTAAGTGTGTAGACCCTACGGGTTCGGGAGACACGTAGACATGACCGAGACACCTCTCTGGTAAATAACCAATAGCGGGATATGGATACCCATGTTGGCTCCCACGTACTCCACGATGATCTCATCGGATGAACCACGATGTTAGGGATTCAATCAATCCCGTATGCAATTCCCTTTGTCTACCGGTATGATACTTACCCGAGATTCGATTGTCGGTATCTCTATACCTTGTTCAATCTCGTTACCGGCAAGTCTCTTTACTCGTTTCGTAATACATCATCCCGTGAGTAAATCCTTGGTCACATTGAGCTCATTATGATGATGTATTACCGAGTGGGCCCAAAGATACCTCTCCGTCACACGGAGTGACAAATCCAAGTCTCGATTCGTGCCAACCCAACAGACACTTTCGGAGATACCCGTAGTGCACGTTTATAGCCACCCAGTTACATTGTGACATTTGGCACACCCAAAGCATTCCTACAGTATCCGGGAGTTGCACAATCTCATGGTCTAAGGAAACGATACTTGACATTGAAAAGCTTTAGCAAACGAACTACACGATCTAGTACTATGCTTAGGATTGGGTCTTGTCCATCACATCATTCTCCTAATGATGTGATCCCGTTATCAACGACATCCAATGTCCATTGTCATGAAACCGTGACCATCTATTGATCAACGAGCTAGTCAACTAGAGGCTCACTAGGGACATGTTGTGGTCTATGCATTCATACATGTATTACGGTTTCCGGTTAACACAATTATAGCATGAACAATAGACAATTATCATGAACAAGGAAATACAATAATAACCATTTTATTATTTCCTCTAGGGGATATTTCCAATGGTCTCCCACTTGCACTAGAGTCAATAATCTAGTTACATTGTGATGAATCGTACACCCATAGCATTCTGGTGTTGATCATGTTTTGCTCGTGAGAGAGGTTTAGTCAACGGATCTGCGACATTCAGATCCGTATGCACTTTACAAATATCTATATCTCCCTCCTGAATGTAATCACGGATGGAGTTGAAGCGGCGCTTGATGTGTCTTGTCTTCTTGTGAAACCTGGGCTCCTTCGCAAGGGCGATAGCTCCAGTGTTGTCACAGAATAGAGTCATCGGTCCCGACGCACTTGGAATTACTCCTAGGTCGGTGATGAACTCCTTCATCCAGACTCCTTCCTTTGCTGCTTCCGAAGCAGCTATGTACTCCGCTTCACATGTAGATGCCGCCACTACGCTTTGCTTGCTGCTGCACCAGCTGACTGCCCCTCCATTCAAAATATACACGTATCCGGTTTGCGACTTGGAGTCGTCCGGATCTGTGTCGAAGCTAGCATCGACGTAACCCTTTACGACGAGCTCTTCGGCACCTCCATATACGAGAAACATGTCCTTTGTCCTTTTTAGGTACTTCAGGATATTCTTGACCGCTGTCCAGTGTTCTGCTCCGGGATCACTTTGGTACCTCCCTACCAAACTTATGGCAAGGTTCACATCAGGTCTAGTACACAGCATGGCATACATAATAGAGCCTATGGTTGAAGCATAGGGGATGACACTCATCTCTTCTCCATCCTTTGTCGTGGTCGGGCATTGAGTCGTACCCAATCTCACACCTTGTAACACAGGCAAGAACCCCTTCTTGGACTGATCCATATTGAACTTCTTCAATATCTTTTCAAGGTATGTGCTTTGTGAAAGACCTATGAGGCGTATCGATCTATCTCTATAGATCTTAATACCTAATATGTAAGCAGCTTATCCAAGGTCCTTCATTGAAAAACACTTATTCAAGTAGGCCTTTACACTTTCCAAGAGTTCTATATCATTTCCCGTTATTAGTATGTCATCCACATATAATACGAGAAATGCTACAAAGCTCCCACTCACTTTCTTGTAAATACAAGGTTCTCCAAAAACTTGTACAAACCCAAACGCTTTAATCACTTTATTAAAGCGAATGTTCCAACTCTGAGATGCTTGCACCAGCCCATAGATGGAGCGCTGGAGCTTGCATACCTTGTTAGCATCTTTAGGATCGACAAAACCTTCCGGCTGCATCATATACAGTTCTTCCTTGAGGAAGCCATTATGGAATGCCGTTTTGACGTCCATTTGCCAGATCTCATAATCATAAAATGCGGCAATCGCTAACATCATTCGGACAGACTTCAGCATCGCTACGGGTGACAAAGTCTCATCGTAGTCAACTCCTTGAACTTGTCGATAACCCTTAGCAACAAGCCGAGCCTTATAGACGGTCACATTACCATCCGCGTCAGTCTTCTTCTTAAAGATCCATTTATTTTCAATGGCTCGCTTATCATCAGGCAAGTCCACCAAAGTCCATACTTTGTTCTCATACATGGATCCTCTTGTATTTCATGGCTTCTCATACATGGATTCTCATACTTCGGATTTCATGGCTTCAAGCCATTTGTTGGAATCTGGGCTCGCCATTGCTTCTTCATAGTTCAAAGGTTCACCGTTGTCTAACAACATGATCTCTAGGATAGGGTTGCCGTACCACTCTGGTGCGGAACGTGTCCTAATGGACCTTCAACGTTCAATAGTAACTTGATCTGAAGTTTCATGATCATCATCATTAACTTCCTCTCCAGCCGGTGTAGGCTCCATAGAAACAACTTCCTGTGCTGTGCTACTCTCCGGTTCGAGTGGAGGTACAATTACCTCATCAAGTTCTATTTTCCTCCCACTTACTTCTTTCGAGAGAAACTCTTTCTCGAGAAAGGATCCATTCTTGGCAACAAAGATTTTGCCCTCGGATCGTAGGTAGAAGGTATACCCAATAGTCTCTTTGGGATATCCTATGAAGACGCACATTTCCGCTTCGGGTTCGAGCTTCTCAGGTTGAAGTTTCTTCACATAAGCATCGCATCCCCAAACTTTTGGAAACGACAACTTAGGTTTCTTTCCAAACCATAATTCATACGGTGTCGTATCAACGGATTTTGACGGTGCCCTATTTAAAGTGAATGCGGCAGTCTCTAATGCATATCCCCAAAATGATAGCGATAAGTCGGTAAGAGACATCATAGATCGTACCATATCTAATAGAGTGCGATTACGACGTTCAGACACACCATTTCGCTGAGGTGTGCCAGGCGGCGTGAGTTGTAAAACAATTTCACATTTCCTTAGGTGCGTGCCAAACTCGTGACTTAAATATTCTCCGCCACGATCAGATCATAGGCACTTTATCTTCCTGTCACGTTGATTTTCTACCTCACTCTGAAATTCCTTGAACCTTTCAAAAGTTTCAGACTTATGCTTCATTAAGTAGACATACCCATATCTACTCAAGTCATCAGTGAGGGTGAGAACATAACGGTAGCCACCACGAGCCTCGACACTCATTGGACCGCATACATCGGTATGTATTATTTCCAACAAGTCAGTTGCTCGCTCCATTGTTCTGGAGAACGGAGTCTTACTCATCTTGCCCATGAGGCATGGTTCGCACGTGTCAAATGATTCGAAATCAAGAGACTCCAAAAGTCCATCAGTATGGAGCTTCTTCATACGTTTGACACCAATATGACCAAGGCGGCAGTGCCACATGTAAGTGGGACTATCGTTATCAACCTTACACTTTTTGGTACTCACACTATGGACATGTGTAACATCACGTTCGAGATTCATCAAAAATAAACCATTGACCAATGGGGCATGACCATAAAACATTTCTCTCATATAAATAGAACAGCCATTATTCTCAGATTTAAATGAGTAGCCATCTCGCATCAAGCAAGATCCAGATACAATGTTCATGCTCAAAGCTGGTACTAAATAACAATTATTAAGGTTTAACACTAATCCCGAAGGTAGATGTAGAGGTAGCGTGCCGACGGCGATCACATCGACCTTGGAACCATTCCTGACGCGCATCGTCACCTCGTCCTTTGCCAGCCTCCGCTTATTCCGCAGCTCCTGCTTGGAGTTACAAATGTGAGCAACCGCACCGGTATCAAATACCCAGGAGCTACTACGAGCGCTGGTTAGGTACACATCAATAACAAGTATATCACATATACCTTTAATGTTGTCGTCCTTCTTATCCGCTAAGTACTTGGGGCAGTTCCGCTTCCAGTGACCGGTACCCTTGCAGTAAAAGCACTCAGTCTCAGGCTTGGGTCCATGCTTGTTCTTCTTCTTCCTGGCAACTTGCTTACCGGGCGCGGCAACAGCTTTGCCGTCCTTCTTGAAGTTCTTCTTACCCTTGCCTTTCTTGAAACTAGTGGTCTTATTTACCATCAACACTTGATGCTCCTTTCTGATCTCGACCTCTGCTGATTTCAGCATCGAGTACAACTCAGGAATGGACTTCTCCATCCCTTGCATGTTGTAGTTCATCACAAAGCTCTTGTAGCTAGGTGGGAGCGACTGGAGGATTCTGTCAATGACCGAGTCATCCGGGAGATTAACTCCCAGCTGAGTCAAGCGGTTGTGTAGCCCAGACATCTTGAGGATGTGCTCACTGACAGAACTATTCTCCTCCATCTTACAGCTGAAGAACTTGTCGGAGACGTCATATCTCTCGACCCGGGCATGAGCTTGGAAAACCAGTTTCAGCTCTTGGAACATCTCATATGCTCCGTGTTGCTCAAAACGCTTTTGGAGCCCCGATTCTAAACTGTAAAGCATGCCGCACTGAACCATGGAGTAATCATCGCAGCAAGAATGCCAAGCGTTCGCAACGTCTTGCTCTGCTGGGAGAAGGGGTGGGTCACCTAGTGGTGCATCAAGGACATACAATTTCTTGGAAGCTATGAGGATGATCCTCAAGCCACGGACCCAGTCCGCATAGTTGCTTCCATCATCTTTCAGCTTGGTTTTCTCTAGGAACGCGTTGAAATTGAGGGTGACATTCGCGTTGGCCATTGGATCTACAATATAGATTGTAAAGATAATATTAGACTAAGTTCATGATAATTACGTTCACATAATCAAATTATTTAATGAACTCCCACTTAGATAAACATCTCTCTAGTCATCCAAGTGACACATGATCCATGTCAACTAGCCTGTGTCCGATCATCACGTGAGACGGACTAGTCATCCATGGTGAACATCTCCATGTTGATCGTATCTTCCATACGACTCATGTTCGACCTTTCGGTCTTCCATGTTCCGAGGCCATGTCTGTACATGCTAGGCTCGGCAAGTCAACCTAAGTGTTTTGCGTTTGTAAATCTGGGTTACACCCATTGTATGCGAACGTTAGAACCTATCACACCCGATCATCACGTGGTGCTTCGGAACAACGATCCTTAGCAACGGTGCACAGTTAGGGTGAACACTTTTCTTGAAATTTTAGTGAGAGATCATCTTATTTACTATAGTCGTTCTAGGCAAATAAGATGTAAACATGATAAACATCACATGCAATCAATATAGTGACATGATATGGCCATTATCATCTTGCTCCTTTGATCTCCATCTTCGGGGCACCATGATCATCACTGTCACCGGCACGACACCATGATCTCCATCATTGTGTCTTCATGAAGTTGTCTCGCCAACTATTACTTCTACCACTATGGCTAACGTTTAGCAATAAAGTAAAGTAATTACATGGCGTTTATGATTGACACGCAGGTCATACAATAAAATAAGACAACTCCTATGGCTCCTGCCGGTTGTCATACTCATCGACATGCAAGTCGTGAATCCTATTACAAGAACATGATCAATCTCATACATCACAATGCATCACATCAAATCCTTTGGCCATATCACATCACAAGGCATATGCTGCAAAAACAAGTTAGACGTCCTCTAATTTGTAGTTGCAAGTTTTTACGTGGCTGATATAGGTTACTAGCAAGAACGTTTCTTACCTACGCCAAAACCACAACGTGATATGCCATTTGCTATTTACCCTTCATAAGGACCCTTTTCATCGAATCCAATCCGACTAAGGTGAGAGAGACAGACACCCGCTAGCCACCTTATGCAACAAGTGCATGTCAGGCGGTGGAACCAGTCTCACGTAAGCGTACGTGTAAAGTCGGTCCGGGCCGCTTCATCCCACAATACCGCCGAATCAATATAAGACTAGTAGTGGTAAGCAAATTAACCAAATCGACGCCCACAACTGCTTTGTGTTCTACTCGTGCATAAATTCTACGCATAGACCTAGCTCATGATACCGCTGTTGGGAGACGTAGTAGTAAATCAAAAAATTTCCTACGATCACCAAGATCTATCCATGGAGAAACCAGCAACGAGAGGGGAGAGATTGCATCTTCATACCTTTGAAGATCGCTAAGCGGAAGCGTTACAAGAACGCGGTTGATGGAGTCGTACTCGCAGGGATTCAGATCACGGTGGATTCCGATCTTAGCGCCGAACAACAGCGCCTCCGCGTTCAACACACGTGCAGCCCGGTGACGTCTCCTACGCCTTGATCCAGCAAGGAGGAAGGATAGGTTGGGGAAGAGCTCCAACAGCAGCTCGACGGCGTGGTGGTGGTGGAGTAGCAAGGTATTCCGACAGGGCTTCGCCTAAGCGCTGCGAAGGAGGAAGAAGAGAGGTAGGGCTTCGCCGTGAGAGAGAGAGATCAAATCTTGTCTCAAAACAGCCAAAACCTCAAGTATATATGGGAGGAGGGACGTGGAGGGCTGTCTTGTCCTCTACTCCAAAGAGGATAGGTTCGGCCGATTTAAAGGGAGAGTCCACCTCCCACAAGGGAGGTGGATCTCCTCCTTTTAAATCCTTTTTTGGCCCTATCTCTTATCCCTAGCCGCATGGGCCTTTAGCAAAAGTCTTTCCCAGCCCAATAAGGGCTGGAACACTTTATCCAACAGTCCATGTGGTCCTTTGGTCGTCACACCCCTCCCGGGGGTCCTCCGGCACCCTCCCGGCACTCCCGGTACACTACCGATGAGCCCGAAAACTTTCCGGTGACCAAAACTGGACTTCCTATATATCAATCTTTACCTCCGGATCATTCCGGAGCTCCTCGTGACGTCCAGGATCTCATCCGGGACTCCGAACAACCTTCAGTAATCACGTATACCATTTCCCTATAACCCTAGCGTCATCGAACCTTAAGTGTGTAGACCCTACGGGTTCTGGAGACACGTAGACATGACCGAGACACCTCTCTGGTCAATAACCAACAGCGGGATCTGGATACCCATGTTGGCTCCCACGTACTCCACGATGATCTCATCGGATGAACCACGATGTCAGGGATTCAATCAATCCCGTATGCAATTCCCTTTGTCTACCGGTATGATACTTACACGAGATTCGATCGTCGGTATCTCTATACCTTGTTCAATCTCGTTACCGGCAAGTCTCTTTACTCGTTCCGTAATACATCATCCCGTGACTAACTCCTTGGTCACATTGAGCTCATTATGATGATGTCTTACCGAGTGGGCCCAGATATACCTCTCCGTGACACGGAGTGACAAATCCCAGTCTCGATTCGTGCCAACCCAATAGACACTTTCGGAGATACCCGTAGTGCACCTTTATAGCCACCCAGTTACGTTGTGACGTTTGGCACACCCAAAGCATTCCTACGGTATCCGGGAGTTGCACAATCTCATGGTCTAAGGAAACGATACTTGACATTTAAAAGCTTTAGCAAACAAACTACACGATCTAGTCCTATGCTTAGGATTGGGTCTTGTCCATCACATCATTCTCCTAATGATGTGATCCCGTTATCAACAACATCCAATGTCCATGGTCATGAAACCGTGACCATCTATTGATCAACGAGCTAGTCAACTAGAGGCTCACTAGGGACATGTTGTGGTCTATGCATTCACACATGTATTACGGTTTCCGGTTAACACAATTATAGCATGAACAATAGACAATTATCATGAACAAGGAAATACAATAATAACCATTTTATTATTGCCTCTAGGGCATATTTCCAACAGTTACAACAACATAGAGACCGGGGAATGAATGATTATGGTGAGAAGTATCACTGTACCAAGAAGTCATAAGAGGTGGTGCAATTCCCATGACAATCCTAACTTAAAGGGGGTAATACTTCGAGGTCGAATAGAGCAAAAGCTGGATTGGCATTTTGATCTACAAGATACAATTACTTTGACCCATTCCAAGAAATGGATGAGGTACTGGAGTTTGTTTCTCCTAGTCATTTCTGAAATAGAATGACTTGACAGACCACAAGAATAATAGGCCTCGATGACACAAATGCACAACTAGTCTAACTATCCAATGATAGATGAGGGTCAGAATACCATTGAAGAGGGGCAACTCAAGAGCACATAATTTTTCCTGAGTTGTAGATTCATAGGTTAGCATGTCGAACAAGTTCAACATAATTCTTCTAGACAACCCATGCAGAAAGGTAGGATTGGCAGTGTCACAACTATGGAATGGAGAACTCATCAAGAGCACTCTTGTTGTTATTTTAAGTTCACGAGGAACTTCTGCCATAATGGTTCATCGCATTGGAAGAATGACATACCACGGACCTCGAGGACTAGTAAAAGGTCACTATTCATCCTAAAGGAATGAGCAAACACTACCAATAGGAGTGAGTAGAATGACTCTTGGGTTCAAGAACCCAGAAATAGAATACCTATTGACTAATTAGCATCACAACATGCTTTTGATAACGATGGCCAGAATTTTCACACTTGGAACGCAACACATAGCTAGACTGTTAGGTGGTTCACTTGAATAACATGGTTTCCTAAACACCTTTAACATATACGTTGAGGTAGTAGAGTACCTCAACACAATAATTAGTGTGCTTTATCTGGCCCAAAGACATTGAATCGGGATGAAAGGATTTGCAATTGCATCAGATTATTTATAAACCTTGGATAACTCGGACAACATAACGGCTGTACGGGCATGAAATATGAGGCAACATGCAAGACAACTGACAACATCGCACTGAATTCTTATGGAGACACTCATCTAGGAAGACAACAACTTTCCTATTGGTCTCCAACATAGTAGCTCGTCATCCTGATAGATAGATGAGAAAGCCTAGTTCTTAACCCTGTAGAATAAGAAGAGGGTGACTCAGAATTAGAATGACACAAGGAAAGGAGTAAAAAGAATCTTACGTTCCCTTCCACAATCATTTCCCTTAAGCAGTTCTAAACTGAACTTCGCCCAGTTTGGCTTGGTAATCCTACAGGCAGTCAAGCTTTGATACCAACGCTGTTGGGACCCCGATCCTAAGCCATAAGAATCCAGTCTGTAACACATCACGTCAATTTGTAGCCTCACGCACGGTTATCTCCACGGCTACCACCTTACCTGGGTCGGGACCATTTGCGTCTTTTGACTCACACATGTGAATTTGTAGCTAGAATTCAAATGTCACAGAACCCGGGTCGACATGACTAGTCGTAGAACCCAAGTGGCACATCCATACATGGACATGCATACGTAACCCAACAATGCATGTGTCAATCTCTAGCGTGTGTAGACGAGACATAGCAAGCTACAAGGACACCATTATGCCATGGGACATAAATGTCATCACTGCATGTAGACGAGTCATAGTAGGTTACAGGGACTCCATTACACTGCGAGACATTTCCCCGAAGGGACAAACATAGCAGCAAAGAAGGATACACGCTGGTCAATCAATGTGTCCGGAGCAGTAGCAAGTTACCAAGGCTCGGTGGAAGCACAAAGAGGCATTTCCTCGTAAAGAGTACTACTAAAGGCACACAACTAGGTGTCGAATCCCACACATACCAATGCATTTCAAACATACACGCAATATGCACGATATGCGTAGATACAACATGGCATCACAACATAACTCTATGACTCAAGTATTCATAGGAGCCAACATAGTGTGATATTAAAAACATGGGTCACATGACCCAACACTCAAGTCATACAAGCAACAAGCGAAGGCAAAACATGTGTGGGTACAGACATCTTCTAAAAGTGGCTGGAGGAGCCGAAAAAGCTACAACGACCCTACCAAAGGAACCAGACCTCTGCCTGGGATTCCAAACTAATCCGGTCAACATTGCACTTCACGTCATAAGAATCACTAATGAGACTGACGTCTCCTCTGCAAAAACATAAATTAAGAAAACATGAGTACAAAGGTACTCAGCAAGACTTACATCAGAACTAACTACATATGCATCAGTATCAATGAAGGGGGTTGTGGAGTTTATTGTAGCAAGCCAGCTTTGACTCTTGGCTAACCCGTACTATGACTACAAGTAGTTTATTTGAGGTGGGATAGCACACATGAGTCCACATATTCACCATATCAATACACCACTATGGATCCACTCTTGTCTCCCTATGAGAAGGCCATCCATAGCACTCACGCTTATCTTACGTATTTTATAGTATCCATTTCACTTGTCTATGTACTACATAAGCAATCCAAGTAGTCCATATCCGAGGACGCGGCTATTCGAACAAATTAAATCACCTTGCATGGGTATACTTCTTCACACACGCTCTCGCCACTTATCACCATGTGCACGTCATGCATCTCGGCAACCTTCAAGCGGAAGCACTAGCGTGGGCGTCGGCCACGACCTTCAACCACACAACACCCTAGTCCAGGTTTAGCGCCTATTTGAGACTGAACCCGCAAGGAAGTACGGCTGAAGTTTCCATTAGGGACCCAAACGATGTGTGCAGGATTCCCAAGCCCACCTCGACGGATGGTACTACGCTTGGTACACCGGGCCACGGTGCATCTACCGTGCCATAGCCTACCCCTTTGGTCAGTGCTATGCACGGCCGCCAACACATCCTACAAACACCAGAAACTAGTTGCAACTCCTGGACAGAGATCTAGGCGATTAATAAGCCGAGAGGGTCAATTAAGGATCCTAATGCGCGGTAGTATCTTGTCTTGGATAACATACACAGAACTCAGTTCCTAATGACGGTTCCAATGAGACAACCTGCCATGTACTCCTACATGGCCTCTCATCGCTACCTTTACCAAATCGTGTTCACATGCTTAACTCTCACACAGTAGGACACGAACACAACCATTCCGATTCATCGCCAGATCGATCAGACCCGACACAACTCTAAGCATAGCAGGCACAATAATCAAGCATGGACGATTAAGCAAAACAAGGCTCAAGCAGTTGCTACTCATCCTAAGTGGTTTCAACTATTTACTATGACAAAGACAGGTCATGCAAAGGAATGGGTTCAACTATCAAGAACATGTAACAGTTGAATCGCGATTGTCCTAATGCAATAAAAAAGAGCAGGAGCGAGAGAGAGAGTGGGTTTATATCAGTATGCTCAAGGGGGGTGCTTGCCTGACAATTATGAAGGTAGTAAAGCTCTTCACAATGTCAACGGTCACATCGTCGGGAGAACGTCTACCGAGAGGGAACAACACCGGCAAACAGAGAAATGAACACATTCAATCCAATGTAGCAACATGATGTATGATATGACATGTTAAAGCATCAAATTGACCTAGTATAATAGATAGTCATATTAGGTGAAGTGGAATTCAAATATATACCAAATTACAACTCCCACACTATTTATTAAATTGTCCTAATCATGAAATGCCCTATTTGGTGATGTTAACTTGTTCAAACATGCATGATCATGGCATCAACAGATTCCTTGCATTTTTCTGATAATTGTTCATATATAAATTATTTCATTTGTAGCTAGGGTTGAATTTCTATGAATTTTACAAGTTTAACGCATTTTTGGATTATTTTTATTACAAAAATTCTTTACTGCGTCATCACCGTGTTAGGAAGTCAACAACCCAGGGTCCAAGTCAAACCTGATGACCAGGACCCACACGTCAGTGGCACGGGGTTAATCCCCGCGCTGACCAGGGATTTGACCATTGTTGGGCCCGTTGCTAGTGGTTGAGGGCTTAATTAAGCGGGGAATTAGGTCCTAATGACCACGCCACGTCAGTGTTGGAAATATGCCCTAGAGGCAATAATAAATTGGTTATTATCACATTTCCTTGTTCGTGATAATCGTTTATTATCCATGCTATAATTGTGTTGATCGAAAACTCAAATACATGTGTGGATACATAGACAACACCATGTCCCTAGTATGCCTCTAATAGACTAGCTCATTGATCAAAGATGGCTATGGTTTCTTAGTCATGGACATGAGATGTCATTTGGTAACGGGATCACATCATTAGGAGAATGATGTGATGGACAAGACCCAAACTACAAACGTAGCATATGATCGTGTCAGTTTATTGCTACTGTTTTCTGTATGTCAAGTATATGTTCCTATGACCATGAGATCATGCAACTCACTGATACCGGAGAAGTACCTTGTGTGTATCAACGTCGCAACGTAACTGAGTGACTATAAAGGTGCTCTACAGGTATCTTCGAGGGTGCCTGTTGGGTTGGCATGGATCAAGACTGGGATTTGTTACTCCGTGTGACGGAGAGGTATATAAGGGCCCACTCGGTAATACAACATCACAATAAGCCTTGCAAGCAATGTGACTAAGTGTTAGTCACGGGATCTTGTATTACGGAACGAGTAAAGAGACTCGCCGGTAACGAGGTTGAACTAGGTATGGGGATACCGACGATCGAATCTCGGGCAAGTAACATATCGAAGAACAAAGGGAACATCATACGGGATTAACTGAATACTTGACATAGAGGTTCAACCGATAAATATCTCCGTAGAATATGTAGGAATCAATATGGGCATCCAGGTCCCGCTATTGGTTATTGACCGTAGAGGTGTCTCGGTCATGTCTACATAGTTCTTGAACCCGCAGGGTCTGCACACTTAAGGTTCAGTGACATTTCGGTAGTATAGAGTTATGTATGGTGGTGACTGAAGGTTGTTTGGAGTCCCGTATGAGATCCCAGATGTCACGAGGAGCTCCGGAATGGTCTGGAGGTAAAGATTGATATATAGGAAGTCCTTTTTTGGTCACCAGAAAAGTTTCGGGCTCATCGGTAGTGTACCGGGGACCATCGGGAGGGGTGTCTCGACCCAAAGGACCTCATGGGCTATGGGAGGAGTTAAACCAGCCCCTGGTATGCTGGACTAAATCCCCAGTAAGGCCCGTGCGGCTAGGGGTGGGAAAGACCCAAAAGGTGGAGAGGTGCAAAGAGTTTCCAAGTGGAAAGGAGGAATCCTACTCCTAATAGGATTGGAGTAGGACTCCTCCACCTCCAATTTCAGCCAACTCTTGATGGTTTGAGGCTGCCTCCTCCCCTCCCTCCCTCCTATATATACTAGAGGATTTAGAGCGGAAAGCTAACCCTAATAGCCACGTGCTACCCTCTCCTCTAGATCGTAGTTTCTCCTCTAGGTCGTTTCAGCGGTGCTTAGGCGAAGCCCTGCTGGAATTGTTCCACCACCATTGCCGCCACGCCATCGCGCCGCCAGAGAACTCATCTACCTCTTTGCTCCCTCTTGCTGGATTAAGAAGGTGGAGATCATCATCGAGCTATACGTGTGCTGAACGCGGAGGTGTCGTCCATTTGGTGCTAGATCGGAAGGACCGTGATCAAGATCGCGAGACGATTCGTGATTGGATCGCGGGACGGATCGTGATGAGATCGCGGGACGGATCATGATTGGATCGCAGGACGGATCGTGATGGGATCGCGGGATGCTCGACGATTTGGATCGCGAAGACGTTCGACTACATCAACCGCGTTTCTTAACACTTCCCGCTTAGCGATCTACAAGGGTATGTAGATCCACTCTCCCTCTTGAAGATGCTCATCACCATGGATAGATCTTGCATGTGCATAGGAATTTTTTTGTTTCCCATGCAACGTTCCCCAACAGTGGCATCATGAGCTAGGTCTATGTGTAGATGAGATCTCGAGTAGAACACAAAGAGTTTGTGGGCGTTGATGCTTAGATTGCTTCCTCCCTTGGTCGTGTTTTGGTTCAGCGGTATTGTGGGATGAAGCGGCCCGGACCAACCTTACTCGTACGCTTACGAGAGACCGGTTCCATCGACTAACGTGTAACCTCGTTGCACAAAGATGGCTGGTGGGTGTCTGTTTCTCCTACTTTAGTTGGATTGGATTCGACAAAGGCGGTCCTTGAGAAGGTTGAAAAGCAACTTATGTATCACAGTTGTGGTTTATGCGTAGGTGAGAATTATTCTGGCTAGATACCCATAGAAGCCACGTAAAACATGCAGCAACAATTAGAGGACGTCTAACTTGTTTTTGCAGGGTATGTTGTGATGTGATATGGCCAATTACATGATGATATATATGTAATGTATGAGATGATCATGTATTGTATAGAATATCACGACCTGCATGTCGATGAGTACGGCAACCGGCAGGAGCCATAGGGTTGTCTTGAATTATTGTATGACATGCATGTCAATCATTAAGCGCTATGTAATGCTTTACTTTATCGCTAAACGGTAGCAATAGTAGTACAAGCATGGTGGGCGCGACAACCACGATGGCGACACGTTGATGGAGATCAAGATGATGAAGATCATGGTGTCATGCCAGTGATGATGGAGATCATGCCGGTGCTTTCAAGATGGAGATCAAAAGCACATGTTCATGGCCATATCATGTCACTTATGATTTGCATGTGATGTTAATCCTTTTATGCACCTTGTTTTGCTTAGGACGATGGTAGCATTATAAGGTGATCCCTCACTTAAATTTCAGGATGAATTGTGTTCTCCCCGAGTGTGCACCGTTGCAAAAGTTTGTCGTGTCGATACACCACGTGATGATCGGGTGTGATAGACTCTACGTTCACATACAACGGGTGCAAGACAGTGTTGCACATGCAGAACACTCGGGTTAAACTTGATGATCCTAGCATGTATAGACATGGCCACGGAACACAAGAGACTGAAAGGTCAAACATGAGTCATATAGTAGATATGATCAACATGATGATGTTCACCATTGAAATCACCTCAACTCACGTGATGATCGGACTTGAGTTGGTGAATTTGGATCATGTATCACTCGAATGACCGGAGGGATGTCAATTTGAGTGGGAGTTCTTAAGTAATATGATTAATTGAACTCATTGTCATGAACATAGTCCGTAGTGTCTTTGCAAATTATGTTGTAGCTCACGCTGTAGCTCCCTTGAATTTTTATATGTTCCTAGAGAAATAGAGTTGAAAGATGATGGTAGCAATATTGCGGACTGGGTCTGTGATCTGAGGATTGTCCTCATTGCTGCATAAAAGGCTTATGTCCTTAATGCACCGCTCGGTGCGCCACCCCCTCTAGCATCGTCTATAGATGTTGGGAACATCTGTCAGGCACGTTCCGATGACTACTTGATAGTTTAGTGCGTCATGCATTACGGCTTAGAATTGAGGCTCCAAAATGTTTTGAACGTCACGAGACATATGAGATGTTCTAAGAGCTGAAATTGGGATCTCAGGCTCGTGCCCGTGTTGTGAGATATGAGATCTCCAACAAGATTCTTTGTCTACAAGATGAAGGAGAATAGCTCAATCGTTGAGCATGTGCTCAAATTGTCTGGGTGCTACAATCGCTTGAATCGAGTGGGAGTTGATCTTCCAGATAAGATAGTGATTGATATAGTTCTTCAAGTCACTGTCACTAAGCTACTAGAACTTGGTGATGAACTATAAAATGCCAGGGATAGAAATAATGATCCCTGAGATGTTCGTGATGTTTGACACCGCGAAGGTAGAAATCAAGAAGGAGCATCAATTGTTGATGGTTAGTAAAACCACTAGTTTCGAGAAGGGCAAGGGCAAGGAGGGAAACTTCATGGATGGCAATTCAGTTGCTGCTCCAGTGAAGCAACCCAAAGTTGAACCCAAACCCGAGACTAAGTGCTTATATTATGAGGTGAGCGGTCGCTGAAGCATAACAACCCTAGATACTTGGTAGATAAGAAGGCTGGCAACATCAACAGAAGTATATTTGATATACGTCTTATTGATGTGTACCTTGCTAGTACTCCTAGTAGCACCTGGGTATAGGATACCGGTTCGGTTGCTAAATGTTAGTAACTCGAAATAAAAGCTACGGAATAAACGGAGACTAGCTAAGGGTGAGGTGACGATATGTGTTGGAAATGTTTCCAAGGTTGATGTGATCAACATCGCACGCTCTCTCTACCTTTGGGATTAGTGAGAAACCTAAATGTTGTTTGGTGTTTGCGTTGAGCATGAACGTGATTAGATCGTGTTTATTGCAATACGGTTATTCATTTAAGTCAGAGAATAATGGTTATTCTGTTTACATGAATAATACCTTCAATGGTCATGCACCTAGTGAGAATGGTTTGTTGAATCTTGATCATAGTAATACACATGTTCATAACATTGATGCCAAAAGATACAAATTTAATAACGATAGTACCACATACTTGTAGCACTGCTGCTAAATTTCATATTGGTATAAAACGCATGAAGAAACTCCATGTTGATGGATCTTTGGACTCATTCGATTTTGAATCGGTTGATACATGCGAACCATGCCTCTTGAGCAAGATGACTAAGGACCCCGTTTTCCGGTTTGATGGAGCGGGCAATTGACTTATTGGAAATGATACATGTTGATGTATTCAATCCAACGAGTCTTGTAGCATGCGGTGGATATCGTTATTTTCTTACCTTCACTGATGATTTGAGTAGATATAGTGTATGTTTACTTAATGAAACACAAGTCTGAATCGTTTGAAAAGTTCAAGCAAACTCAGAGTGAAGTTTAAGATCATCGTGACAACAAGATAAAAATGTCTGCGATATGATCGTGGAGGTGAATATCTGAGTTACGAGTTTGGCATAGAACTTTAGACAATGTGAAAGTCGTTTCACAACTCACGTCACCTGGAACACCAGTGTGATGGTGTGTCCGAACGTCATAGTCGTGCTCTATTGGATATGGTGCGGGCTATGATGTCTCTTATCATTTTGCTACTATAGTTTTGGGGTTATGCATTAGAGACAATTACATTAACTTTAAATAGGGCACCATCTAAATCCGTTGAGATGACACCGTGTGAATTATGGTTTGATAGAAACCTAAGATGTCATGTCTTAATGTTTGGGGCTACGACGCTTGTGTGGAAAAAATGTTTTCACCTAATGAGCTCGAACCCAAAGCGGACAAATGCATCTTCATAGAATACCCTAAGAACGGTTGGGTGAACCTTCTATCTCAGACCCAATCATAAAGTGTTTGTTGCTAAAACTGGGTCCTTTCTCGAGAAAAAGTTTCTCTCGAAAGAATTGAGTGGGAGGAAGATGGAACTTGATGAGGTTGTTGAACCTTTTCTTCAACCAGAGAGTAGCGCAGCGCAGGAAGATGTTTCTGTGGAACCTACGTCAGTTGAGGAGGAAGTAAATGATGATGGTCATGAAGCTTCGAATCAAGTTACTATCGAACCTCGTAGGTCGACAAGGATGTGTACTGCTCCTGAGCGGTATGACAACCCTGTCTTGGAGGTCATGTTGTTGGACAACGATGAACCTACGAGCTGTGGAGAAGCGATGATGGGCCTGGATTCTGCCAAATGGTTAGATGCCATGAAATCTGAGAAAGGATCCATGTATGAAAACCAATTATAGACTTTGGTAGACTTGCTCATTGGACGGAAAGTCGTCGAATACAAATGGACCTTTAAGATGAAGACAGACGCTGATGGTAAATGTCACCATTTATAAAGATCGACTTGTCGCAAAGAAGTTTCCGACAAATTCAAGGAGTTGACTGCGATGAGACTTCCTCACTCGTAGCAACGATAAAGTCTGTTGGAATTATGTTAGCAGTTGCTGCATTTTTTAAATTATGAAATCTGGCAGATGGATGTCAAAACATCATTTCCTTAACGGTTTACTTGAGGAAAGGTTGTATGTGATACAACCAGAAGGTTTTGTCAGTCCTAAGGATGCTAAAAGGTGTGAAAGCTCTAGTGATCCTTCTATGGACTGGAGCGAGCATCTCGGAGTTGGAATACACACTTTGATGAGGTGATCAAAGTTTTTGAGTCTATACAAAGTTTACGAGAAACTTGTATTTACAGTAAAGTGAGTGGGAGCACTATAGAGTTTCTGATAAGCATATGTGGTTGACATATTGTCGATCGGAAATGATATAGAATTTCTGGAAAGCATAAAGGGTTGTTTGAAAAGAGTTTTTCAAAGGAAGACCTAGATAAAGCTACCTAATTGTTAAGCATCAAGATCTATAGAGATAGATCAAGATACTTGATGAGACTTTCAATGAGTACATACCTTGACAAGTTTTTGAAAGAGTTCAAAATGGATCAGTCAGAGAAAGAGTTCTTGCCTAATTTGTAAGGTGTGAAGTTGAGTAAGACTCAAAGCTCGACCACGGAAGAAGAAAGATAAAGGACGAATGTTGTCCCCTATGCCTTAGCCATAGGTTCTATATTATGCCATGTTGTGTACCGCACCTGGTGTGTGCCTTGCCATGAGTCTGTCAAGGGGTACAAGAGTGATCCAGGAGTGGATCACTGGACAGCGGTTAACATTATCCTTAGTAACTAAGAGACTAAGGAAATTGTTTCTCGATTATGGAGGTGAGAAAGAGTTCATCGTAAAGAGTTACATTGATGCAAGCTTTGACACCAATTCGGATGACTCTTAGTAGCAATCCGGATACATGTAGTAGAGCAGCCATTTGGAATACCTCCAAGTGGAGTGTGGTAGTAGTGTTTATAGTTTAACATAGAAATTTTTAAAGTACACATGGATCTGAGTGTCACAGACCCGTTGACTATAAGACATCTCACACATGCAAAGCATGATCGAGCCCCAGAAATCATTGGGTGTTAGATTCATAACAATGTGAATCACATGGTGATGTGGACTAGATTGTGTTGGAAATATGCCCTAGAGGCAATAATAAAATGGTTATTATTGTATTTCCTTGTTCATGATAATTGTCTATTGCTCATGCTATAATTGTGTTAACCAGAAACCGTAATGCATGTGTGAATACATAGACCACAACATGTCCCTAGTAAGCCTCTAGTTGGCTAGCTCGTTGATCAATAGATGGTCATGGTTTCATGGCCATGTACATTGGATGCCATTGATAATGGGATCACATCATTAGGAGAATGATGTGATGGACAAGACCCAATCCTAAGCATAGCACAAGATCATGTAGTTCGTTTGCTAAAGCATTTCAATGTCAAGTATCGTTTCCTTAGACCATGAGATTTTGAAACTCCCAGATACCGTAGGAATGCTTTGGGTCTACCAAACGTCACAACATAACTGGGTGGCTATAAAGGTGCACTACGGGTATCTTCGAAAGTGTCTATTGGGTTGGCACGAATCGAGACTGGGATTTGTCACTCCATGTGACGGAGAGGTATCTCTGGGCCCACTCGGTAAGACATCATCATAATGAGCTCAATGTGACTAAGGAGTTAGCCACGGGATGATGTATTACGGAATGAGTAAAGAGACTTGCTGGTAACAAGATTGAACAAGGTATAGATATACCGACGATCGAATCTCGGGCAAGTATCATACCGATAGACAAAGGGAATTGCATACGGGATTGATTGAATCCCCGACATCGTGGTTCATCTGATAAAATCATCATGGATCATGTGGGAGCCAACATGGGTATCCAGATCCTGCTGTTGGTTATTGACCGGAGAGGTGTCTCAGTCATGTCTACGTGTCTCCCGAACCCATAGGGTCTACACATTTAAGGTTCGATGACGCTAGGGTTATAGGGAAATGTTGTACGTGGTTACCGAAGGATGTTTGGAGTCCCGGATGAGATCCCGGACGTCACAAAGAGCTCCGGAATGGTCCAGAGGTAAAGATTGATATATAGGAAGTCCAGTTTTGGTCACCGGAAAGTTTTCGGGCTCATCGGTAGTGTACCGGGAGTGCCGGGAGGGTGCCGGAGGACCCCCGGGAGGGGTGTGACGACCATAGGACTTTGTGGGCCCTTAGAGGAGGTGTTCCAGCCCATTTTGGGCTGGCCAAGACCTTCTAGAAAGGCCCATGCAGCTGGGATCAAGAGATAAAGGGCAAAAGGGTTTTAAAAGAGGAGATCCACCTCCCTTGTGGGAGGTGGACTCTATCCCTGGTTCGGCCGAACCTCTCCTCCTTGGAGGAGAGGCCAAGGCAGCCCTCCCTCTCCCTCCTCCTATATATATGCAAGGGTTTAGGCTGATTTCAGACACGGCTTCTCTCTCCCTCGGCGCAGCCCTACCCTTCCTCTTCCTCGTTCTCCGTAGTGCTTGGCGAAGCCCTGCCGGAGTCCACATAGCTCCACCGTCACCATGTCGTCGTGCTACCGGAGCTCTCCCTCAACCTCTCCTTCCTCCTTGCTGGATCATGGCGTAGGAGACGTCATCGGGCTGCACGTGTGTTGAACGCGGAGGCGCCGTTGTTCGGCGCTGAGATAGGAATCCACCACGATCTGAATTGATGTGAGTACGACTCCACCAACCGCGTTCTTGTAATGCTTCCGCTTAGCGATCTTCAAAGGTATGAAGATGCAATCTCTCCCCACTCGTTGCTGGTTTCTCCATGGATAGATCTTGGCGATCGTAGGAATTTTTTTGATTTACTACTACGTCTCCCAACAGCGGTATCATGAGCTAGGTCTATGCGTAGAATCTATGCACGAGTAGAACAAAAGTTGTTGTGGGCGTCGATTTTGTTAATATGCTTACCACTACTAGTCTTATCTTGATTCGACGGTATTGTGGGATCAAGCGGCCCGGACAGACTTTACACGTATGCTTACGTGAGACTGGTTCCATCGCCTAACATGCACTTGTTGCATAAGGTGGCTAGCGGGTGTCTGTCTCTCCCACCTCAGTCGGATTGGATTCGATGAAAAGGGTCCTTATGAAGGGTAAATAGCAATTGGCATATCACGCTGTGGTTTTGGCGTAGTTAAGAAACGTTCTTGCTAGAAACCTATAGCAGTCACGTAAAAACTTGTAACTACAAATTAGAGGACGTCTAACTTGTTTTTGCAGCATATGCCTTGTGATGTGATATGGCCAAAGGATGTGATGTGATGCATTGTGATGTATGAGATTGATCATGTTCTTGTGATAGGATTCACGACTTGCATGTCGATGAGTATGACAACCGGCAGGAGCCATAGGAGTTGTCTTATTTTATTGTATGACCTGCATGTCAATCATAAATGCCATGTAATTACTTTACTTTATTGCTAAACGTTAGCCATAGTAGTAGAAGTAATAGTTGGCGAGACAACTTCATGAATACACAATGATGGAGATCATGATGATGGAGATCATGGTGTCATGCCGGTGACAGTGATGATCATGGTGCCCCGAAGATGGAGATCAAAGGAGCAAGATGATATTGGCCATATCATGTCACTATATTGATTGCATGTGATGTTTATCATGTTTACATCTTATTTGCTTAGAACGACAGTAGTAAATAAGATGATCTCTCAATAAAATTTCAAGAAAAGTGTTTACCCTAACTGTGCACCGTTGCTAAGGATCGTTGTTCCGAAGCACCACGTGATGATCGGGTGTGATAGGCTCTAACGTTCGCATACAACGGGTGTAAGCCAGATTTACACACGTGATACACTTAGGTTGACTTGCCGAGCCTAGCATGTACAGACATGGCCTCGGAACACGGAAGACCAAAAGGTCGAACATGAGTCGTATGGAAGATACGATCAACATGGAGATGTTCACCATGGATGACTAGTCCGTCTCACGTGATGATCAGACACAGGCTAGTTGACATGGATCATGTGTCACTTGGATGACTAGAGAGATGTCTATCTAAGTGGGAGTTCATTAAATAATTTGATTATGTGAACTTAATTATCATGAACTTAGTCTAATATTATCTTTACAATCTATATTGTAGATCCAATGGCCAACGCGAATGTCACCCTCAATTTCAACGCGTTCCTAGAGAAAACCAAGCTGAAAGATGATGGAAGCAACTATGCGGACTGGGTCCGTGGCTTGAGGATCATCCTCATAGCTTCCAAGAAATTGTATGTCCTTGATGCACCACTAGGTGACCCACCCCTTCTCCCAGCAGAGCAAGACGTTGCGAACGCTTGGCATTCTCGCTGCGATGATTACTCCATTGTTCAGTGCGGCATGCTTTACAGTTTAGAATCGGGGCTCCAAAAGCGTTTTGAGCAACACGGAGCATATGAGATGTTCCAAGAGCTGAAACTGGTTTTCCAAGCTCATGCCCGGGTCGAGAGATATGACGTCTCCGACAAGTTCTTCAGCTGTAAGATGGAGGAGAATAGTTCTGTCAGTGAGCACATCCTCAAGATGTCTGGGCTACACAACCGCTTGACTCAGCTGAGAGTTAATCTCCCGGATGACTCGGTCATTGACAGAATCCTCCAGTCGCTCCCACCTAGCTACAAGAGCTTTGTGATGAACTACAACATGCAAGGGATGGAGAAGTCCATTCCTGAGTTGTACTCGATGCTGAAATCAGCAGAGGTCGAGATCAGAAAGGAGCATCAAGTGTTGATGGTAAATAAGACCACTAGTTTCAAGAAAGGCAAGGGTAAGAAGAACTTCAAGAAGGACGGCAAAGTTGTTGCCGCGCCCGGTAAGCAAGTTGCCGGGAAGAAGAAGAACAAGCATGGACCCAAGCCTGAGACTGAGTGCTTTTACTGCAAGGGTACCGGTCACTAGAAGCGGAACTGCCCCAAGTACTTAGCGGATAAGAAGGACGATAACATTAAAGGTATATGTGATATACTTGTTATTGATGTGTACCTAACCAGCGCTCGTAGTAGCTCCTGGGTATTTGATACCGGTGCGGTTGCTCACATTTGTAACTCCAAGCAGGAGCTGCGGAATAAGCGGAGGCTGGCAAAGGACGAGGTGACGATGCGCGTCAGGAATGGTTCCAAGGTCGATGTGATCGCCGTCGGCACGCTACCTCTACATCTACCTTCGGGATTAGTGTTAAACCTTAATAATTGTTATTTAGTACCAGCTTTGAGCATGAACATTGTATCTGGATCTTGCTTGATGCGAGATGGCTACTCATTTAAATCTGAGAATAATGGTTGTTCTATTTATATGAGAGAAATGTTTTATGGTCATGCCCCATTGGTCAATGGTTTATTTTTGATGAATCTCGAACGTGATGTTACACATGTCCATAGTGTGAGTACCAAAAAGTGTAAGGTTGATAACGATAGTCCCACTTACATGTGGCACTGCCGCCTTGGTCATATTGGTGTCAAACGTATGAAGAAGCTCCATACTGATGGACTTTTGGAGTCTCTTGATTTCGAATCATTTGACACGTGCGAACCATGCCTCATGGGCAAGATGAGTAAGACTCCGTTCTCCAGAACAATGGAGCGAGCAACTGACTTGTTGGAAATAATACATACCGATGTATGCGGTCCAATGAGTGTCGAGGCTCGTGGTGGCTACCGTTATGTTCTCACCCTCACTGATGACTTGAGTAGATATGGGTATGTCTACTTAATGAAGCATAAGTCTGAAACTTTTGAAAGGTTCAAGGAATTTCAGAGTGAGGTAGAGAATCAATGTGACAGGAAGATAAAGTGCCTATGATCTGATCGTGGCGGAGAATATTTAAGTCACGAGTTTGGCAAGCACCTAAGGAAATGTGAAATTGTTTCACAACTCATGCCGCCTGGCACACCTCAGCGAAATGGTGTGTCTGAACGTCGTAATCGCACTCTATTAGATATGGTACGATCTATGATGTCTCTTACCGACTTACCGCTATCATTTTGGGGATATGCATTAGAGACTGCCGCATTCACTTTAAATAGGGCACCGTCAAAATCCGTAGATATGACACCGTATGAATTATGGTTTGGAAAGAAACCTAAGTTGTCGTTTCTAAAAGTTTGGGGATGCGATGCTTATGTGAAGAAACTTCAACCTGAGAAATTCGAACCCAAAGCGGATAAGTGCGTCTTCATAGGTTATCCCAAAGAGACTATTGGGTATACCTTCTACCTTAGATCCGAAGGCAAAGTGTTTGTTGACAAGAATGGATCCTTTCTCGATAAAGAGTTTCTCTCGAAAGAAGTGAGTGAGAGGAAAATAGAACTTGATGAGGTAATTGTACCTCCACTCGACAGGAGAGTAGCGTAGCACAGGAAGTTGTTTCTGTGGAGCCTACACCGGCTACAGAGGAAGTTAATGATGATGATCATGAAACTTCAGATCAAGTTACTATTGAACATCGAAGGTCCACTAGGACACGTTCCGCACCAGAGTGGTACGGCAACCCTGTCCTGGAGATCATGTTGTTAGACAACGGTGAACCTTCGAACTATGAAGAAGCGATGGCAGGCCCGGATTCCAACAAATGGCTTGAAGCCATGAAATCTGAGATAGGATCCATGTATGAGAACAAAGTGTGGACTTTGGTGGACTTGCCTGATGATAAGCGAGCCATTGAAAAGAAATGGATCTTTAAGAAGAAGACTGACGCGGATGGCAATGTGACCGTCTATAAGGCTTGGCTTGTCGCTAAGGGTTATTGACAAGTTCAAGGAGTTGACTATGATGAGACTTTCTCACTCGTAGCGATGCTGAAGTCTATCCGAATCATGTTAGCAATTGCCGCATTTTATGATTATGAGATCTGGCAAATGGACGTCAAAACGGCATTCCTTAATGGTTTCCTTAAGGAAGAACTGTATATGATGCAGCCGAAAGGTTTTGTCGATCCTAAAGATGCTAACAAAGTATGCAAGCTCCAGCGCTCCATCTATGGGCTGGTGCAAGCATCTCGTAGTTGGAACATTCGCTTTAATGAAGTTATTAAAGCGTTTGGGTTTGTACAGGTTTATGGAGAACCTTGTATTTACAATAAAGTGAGTGGGAGCTCTGTAGCATTTCTCCTATTATATGTGGATGACATACTGATAATGGGAAATGATATAGAACTCTTGGAAAGTATAAAGGCCTATTTGAATAAGTGTTTTTCAATGAAGGACCTTGGAGAAGCTGCTTACATATTAGGTATTAAGATCTATAGAGATAGATCGAGACGCCTCATAGGTCTTTCACAAAGCACATACCTTGACAAGATATTGAAGAAGTTCAATATGGATCAGTCCAAGAAGGGGTTCTTGCCTGTGTTACAAGGTGTGAGATTGAGTACGACTCAATGCCCGACGACGGCAAAGGATAGAGAAGAGATGAGTGTCATCCCCTATGCTTCAGCCATAGGCTCTATTATGTATGCCATGCTGTGTACCAGACCTGATGTGAACCTTGCCATAAGTTTGGTAGGGAGGTACCAAAGTGATCCCGGAGCGGAACACTGGACAGCGGTCAAGAATATCCTGAAGTACCTAAAAAGGACAAAGGACATGTTTCTCGTATATGGAGGTGCCGAAGAGCTCGTCGTAAAGGGTTACGTCGATGCTAGCTTTGACACAGATCCGGATGACTCCAAGTCACAAACCGGATACGTGTATGTTTTGAACGGAGGGGCAGTCAGCTGGTGCAGCAGCAAACAAAGCGTCATGGCGGCATCTACATGTGAAGCGGAGTACATAGCTGCTTCGGAAGCAGCAAAGGAAGGAGTCTGGATGAAGGAGTTCATCACTGACCTAGGAGTAATTCCAAGTGCGTCGGGCCCGATGACTCTATTCTATGACAACACTGGAGCTATTGCCCTTGCGAAGGAGCCCAGGTTTCACAAGAAGACAAGACACATCAAGCGTCGCTTCAACTCCATCCGTGATTACATTCAGGAGGGAGATATAGATATTTGTAAAGTGCATACGGATCTGAATGTCGCAAATCCGTTGACTAAACCTCTCTCACGAGCAAAACATGATCAACACCAGATTGCTATGGGTGTTCGATTCATCACAATGTAACTTGATTATTGACTCTAGTGCAAGTGGGAGACTGTTGGAAATATGCCCTAGAGGCAATAATAAAATGGTTATTATTGTATTTCCTTGTTCATGATAATTGTCTATTGTTCATGCTATAATTGTGTTAACCAGAAACCGTAATGCATGTGTGAATACATAGACCACAACATGTACCTAGTAAGCCTCTAGTTGGCTAGCTCGTTGATCAAAAGATGGTCACGGTTTCATGGCCATGGACATTGGATGTCGTTGATAACGGGATCACATCATTAGGAGAATGATGTGATGGACAAGACCCAATCCTAAGCATAGCACAAGATCGTGTAGTTCGTTTGCTAAAGCATTTCAATGTCAAGTATTGTTTCCTTAGACCATGAGATTGTGCAACTCCTAGATACCGTAGGAATGCTTTGGGTGTACCAAACTTCACAACATAACTGGGTGGCTATAAAGGTGCACTACGGGTATCTCCGAAAGTGTCTGTTGGGTTGGCACGAATCAAGACTGGGATTTGTCACTCCGTGTGACGGAGAGGTATCTCTGGGCCCACTCGGTAAGACATCATCATAATGAGCTCAGTGTGACTAAGGAGTTATCCATGGGATGATGTATTACGGAACGAGTAAAGAGACTTGCCGGTAACAAGATTGAACAAGGTATAGAGATACCGACGATCGAATCTCGGGCAAGTATCATACCGATAGACAAAGAATTGCATACGGGATTGATTGAATCCCCGACATCGTGGTTCATCCAATGAAATCATCGTGGAGCATGTGGGAGCCAACATGGGTATCCATATCCCGCTGTTGGTTATTGACCGGAGAGGTGTCTCGGTCATGTCTACGTGTCTCCCGAACCCATAGGGTCTACACACTTAAGGTTCGATGACGCTATGGTTATAGGGAAATGTTGTACGTGGTTACCTAAGGTTGTTTGGAGTCCCGGATGAGATCTCGGACGTCCCAAGGAGCTCCAGAATGGTCCAGAGGTAAAGATTGATATATAGGAAGTCCAGTTTTGGTCACCGGAAAGTTTTCGGGCTCATCGGTAGTGTACCGGGAGTGCCGGGAGGGTGCCGAAGGACCCTCGGGAGGGGTGTGACGACCATAGGACTTTGTGGGCCCTTAGAGGAGGTGTGCCAGCCCTTTTTGGGCTGGCCAAGACCTTCTAGAAAGTCCCATGCGGCTGGGATCAAGAGATAAAGGGCAAAAGGGTTTTAAAAGAGGAGATCCACCTCCCTTGTGGGAGGTGGACTCTATCCCTGGTTCGGCCGAACCTCTCCTCCTTGGAGGAGAGGCCAAGGCAGCCCTCCCTCTCCCTCCTCCTATATATATGCAAGGGTTTGGGCTGATTTGAGACATGACTTCTCTCTCTCGGCGCAGCCCTACCCTTCCTCTTCCTCGTTCTCCGTAGCGCTTGGCGAAGCCCTGCCGGAGTCCACGTAGCTCCACCGTCACCATGCCTTCGTGCTACCAGAGCTCTCCCTCAACCTCTCCTTCCTCCTTGCTAGATCAAGGCGTAGGAGACGTCATCGGGCTGCACGTGTGTTGAACGCGGAGGCGCCGTTGTTCGGCGTTGAGATCGGAATCCACCGCGATCTGAATCGCTGCGAGTACGACTCCACCAACCGCGTTCTTGTAACGCTTCGTCTTAGCGATCTTCAAAGGTATGAAGATGCAATCTCTACCCACTCCTTGCTGGTTTCTCCATGGATAGATCTTGGTGATCGTAGGAATTTTTTTGATTTACTACTACGTCTCCCAACAGATTATTGACTCTAGTGCAAGTGGGAGACTGTTGGAAATATTCCCTAGTGGCAATAATAAATTGGTTATTATCATATTTCCTTGTTCATGATAATCGTTTATTATCCATGCTATAATTGTGTTGATCGGAAACTCATATACATGTGTGGATACACAGACAACACCATGTCCCTAATATGCCTCTAATAGACTAGCTCGTTGATCAAAGATGGCTATGGTTTCCTAGTCATGGACATGAGATGTCATTTGGTAACGGAATCACATCATTAGGAGAATGATGTGATGAACAAGACCCAAACTACAAACATAGCATATGATTGTGTCAGTTTATTGCTATTGTTTTCTGTATGTCAAGTATATGTTCCTATGACCATGAGATCATGCAACTCAGTGACACCGGAGGAGTACCTTGTGTGTATCAAACGTCACAATGTAACTGAGTGACTATAAAGGTGCTCTACAGGTATCTTGGAGGGTGTCTGTTGGGTTGGCATGGATCAAGACTGCGATTTGTTACTCCGTGTGACGGAGAGGTATCTCAGGGCCCAGTTGGTAATACAACATCACAATAAGCAATGTGACTAAGTGTTAGTCACGGGATCTTGTATTACGAAACGAGTAAAGAGACTTTCCGGTAATGAGATTGAACTAGGTATGGGGATACCGACGATCGAATCTCGGGCAAGTAACATATCGAAGAACAAAGGGAACATCATACGGGATTAACTGAATCCTTGACATAGAGGTTTGACCGATAAAGATCTCCGTAGAATATGTAGGAATCAATATGGGCATCCAGGTCCCGCTATTGGTTATTGACTGTAGAGGTGTCTCGGTCATGTCTACATAGTTCTCGAACCCGCAGGGTCTGCACACTTAAGGTTCGGTGACGTTTCGATAGTATAGAGTTATGTATGGTGGTGAATTAAGGTTGTTCCGAGTCCCGGATGAGATCCCGGACGTCACGAGGAGCTCCGTAATGGTCCGGAGGTAAAGATTGATATATAGGAAGTCCTGTTTTGGTCACCGGAAAAGTTTCGGACTCATCGGTACTGTACCGGGAGTGCCGGGAGGGGTACCGGGGACCATCGGGAGGGGTGTCTCGACCCAAAGGACCTCATGGGCTATGGGAGGAGTTAAACCAGCCCCTGTTGGGCTGGACTAAGCCCCCAGTAAGGCCCGTGCGGCTAGGGGTGGGAAAGATCCAAAAGGTGGAGAGGTGGAAAGAGTTTCCAAGTGGAAAGAAAGAATCCTACTCCTAATAGGATTGGAGTAGGACTCCTCCACCTCCAATTTCAGCTAACTCTTGAGGGTTTGAGGCTGCCTCCTCCCCTCCCTCTCTCCTATATATACTAGAGGATTTAGAGGGGAAAGCTAACCCTAACAGCCACGTGCTACCCTCTCCTCTAGATCGTAGTTTCTCCTCTAGATCGTTTCAGCGATGCTTAGGCGAAGCCCTGCTGGAATTGTTCCACCACCATTGCCGCCACGCCGTCGCGCTGCCGGAGAACTCATCTACCTCTCTGCTCCCTCTTGCTGGATCAAGAAGGTGGAGATCATCATCGAGCTGTACATGTGTTGAACGCGGAGGTGCCGTCCGTTCGGTGCTAGATCAGAAGGACCGTGATCAAGATCGCGAGATGATTCGTGATTGGATCGCGGGACGGATCATGATGAGATCGCGGGACAGATCGTGATTGGATCGCGAGACGGATCGTGATGGGATCGCGGGACGCTCGGTGATTTGGATCGCGAAGACGTTCGACTACATCAACCGCGTTTCTTAACGCTTCCCGCTTAGCGATCTACAAGGGTATGTAGATCCACTCTCCCTCTCGTAGATGCTCATCACCATGGATAGATCTTGCGTGTGTGTAGGAATTTTTTTGTTTCCCATGCAACGTTCCCCAACAGTCAGCGCTCGCCGGAGTTGGACCGGCGGTGACGAAACCAGTGGAGGTGGCTCACCGGAATTGGCTAGGGCCATCGCTTCGACGCATGGGTAGCACCAGGGGTAGCCCTTGCTCGCGCCGATCCGTTGGGACACCGGGGAGTCCATGGGGTCGCCGGAGCAGTGGCCGGTGACGAGCTGTGCGGCAGCATCGGCTCGGCAATGAGAGGGAGCTAGCTAGGGGGGCGCTCGGGCAACGGGAGAAGATGGGGAAAGGAGATGAGCTCACTGCGGATCCGATGGCGTTGTCGGAGAGCTCGGGGAGGCGCTGCATGCAGCGAATCAACGACGGTGATCTTCGGCGGCCGGAGATGGGCACGACGACGTTAGCGGCTGTTGAAGGGCTCCCGACTTGCTCGGCTCGTCGAGGAGGGGGAGGAGGTCACAGCGGTTCCATTGGATGCGACGGCTGCTCGAGGGAGGCTCGGTGGCCACGACAATCAGCGAGGGCACGGCCATGGCAGGCTTGGCCGTGGAGGGAAGGAGCAGAGGAGAGTGAGGGGGGTAGATGGCTGGGTTTGGCTTGATCGGGACGGCATCGCCGTGTGGATCCGCGCGTCAACGTGGCTCGGGGCAAGGAGGAGGTGGAAGCAGGAGGTGGCTGCGGATGAACGCGCGTGCGCCACGCCTCTGTCCACTGGCGAAGGGTGGAAGAAGCCCCCTTCGCCCCTGGTGGGCTGGGCCTTCTACATGGCAGGCCAGGTTAGCTTCTTCCTCTTTTTTAATATATTTTACTGTTTTTATTTATTTATTTATTTATTTATTTGCCACCGGTTTTAAATTTCAAAACAAATTCAAAACAATGCCAAATATCCTCTGAATACTTTTATTTGGTTCAAATGATTATTTCAAATGCACATAAAATGTTCCGGTGTATTTGAAAATATATTCAATACATATTATGAATATAAATTCAAATTCAATATAGTATTGACTTAAATTCCAGTATTCCTTCAGAATGTTCCTAATTTTTGGTCTGAAATGTTGATCTTGCCAAAATTATCAGAAGCATTTTTAAGCATATTGGATTCACTAAAATAAATTTCAAGGGTTCTTTGCCCTTCTTTTTATTTAAAGTTTTGAGGCTTTCACTTCCCTCAATTCAACTTTCAGGAAAATAAACATGATGACATGATGACGATGATGCCAATAATCACACCAAAATAATGATGAGCACTAAAATTCTAAGGCTGTGACACGTCATGCTAACGCCACACAAGGCCAACGCACGAGAACAAAAACGGTCACTAATGAAGAAAAGTGTAAATCGGAATGATCCAACTTGTACATACATGGCGAAAAATGAACCCAAGCAGATCCATCAAAGACCAACACTCACCAAATCCCATGAGATCATCAAAGACACATCCATGCATGCCCTTGGACGACGCTAGATGCTAGGTGCATCACTAGGACAGAAGCTAGACGGAAGAACTTTATTCCATCTTCTTGGAGTCATTGCCCAAACATCTTCCTGTGCATGACACATACCTAAAGAACTAAAAACCACCTAAAAAGCAAGATCCTTCTCGTCGTCACGGGTCGGGGTCCACCGTCCCTCCATGGCCGCCATCAAACACGAGGGAGATCGGCGACGATGCCAACGGGAGAAAGAGGAACCTAAAATATGTTCTTGGGAGAAGAGGCGGCTGTTGCGTCGAATAGATACCTTTTTTTTCTTCTTTTTTTTTCTCTTTCTGTAGGGCGTATTATGTTTTGCTAATAGAAATAATTGTCCAATGTAAGTTTGTGATAATTAATATGATCAAAAGAAGTATATTTTTATGTTGAAATTGGTTTCACCGTATTCGCTTCCAAAACTACTTCCTTAGCATTCTAAATTTATACCATCTGTTTTAGGGGTAAATTTATACCATCTAAATTTGTTAAAACAGTTGCTTGTATCTTTCAAAACTTCCATTATTAATTGTGCAAAATTACTACATTATTTCACTATTGTCGTGACTACGCACATCAACAAATAGACATGCTACGGGTATTTCTCCCTTTTGAAAGAACAAAAAACATGTCATTGTCATGTGTTTCGCACTATTTGCATTTTCATTTGAATTTGAGCTGATTTGTGGTCAAATAAGCTTGTCACCTTGTTGGGGCGGTATGGTTAGGGCTTTTTGTTGTGCGTGTGCAACTGCGAGATCTGATGCAAGACACTTCAGATCGATTTAAGGATTCAACAATGACAATTGCGTCTCCAGAACGTTGGTCCTCAAGGACACATGCACAAAGACTTCCCGACTGTCATTGACAAGGTCCAACCGGCTCCAATGGGGGAGCAGGGACAGCGTCACGTCTGTAGCTCATTTTGGCGATGGTAGTGGTCATTCGGTGTTTCAAAAAAATTTAATATAATTTTTATTATGTTTGAGACGCTTTAGACTTTTTATGGACTTTTTTAATGAATTCAGATGCAAAGAAGCTAAGCTGAAATTCTTTTTCCGTTCACGCTACTTTGGAAAAGAGCAAGAAAAGTCATGTATCCAAATTGAGGTCTCATTTGGACACCTAGAAATACTGAAATGGCTTGGAGAGTATATATACTAAAACTAGATAAAATGAGTAGCGTACCATGTTAACAATTCTCTCTTGCGCACCCATCAACATCTCAACGTGACTTGAGATTTTATTTGTTTGGGTTTATTTTAGACTTCCCGATGATGCTCGCTTAATGGGAGGATATGTTTCCATTATTATAAAGACATATGTGGTGACTTCATCAATCTTAAGATGATATGTCTATCTAATTTTTTGAAGGTGCTTGTAAGAATAATGTGCATACGTGTTTATAGGAATGTATGTGCGCATACGTCCAGGCTGTGTTAGAAAAATCACAGCGTAAAAAAGACTATAACAGGCGTTGGAAAGGAAAAACCAGAACAGCAATGGTTAACCAACACCGAGAACAAAGACAGCAATGGTCCATGAGGGTTTAGCATCGTACGATGTTAACAAATGCAGCCAGGCCACGGGCGTAGACCCGGTCCACGGAGACAGGGCGGAGAGGAGACGAAGGGGATTCTTTGGACCTGAGAATTAGATCGAATCGATCTGTTTATAAAAGAGAGGGCATCACATCCCTCCCCTCCCTTTATCCACCCCATCCAAATCCCCGATTCCTCCAACCCTCCCAGACCGCAATGGCCGCCGCCGCCGAGCCCTCCTCCGCCGACAGCCGCCGCTACGTCGTCGGCTACGCGCTCGCGCCCAAGAAGCAGAACAGCTTCATCAAGCCCTCGCTCATCTCCCGCGCGGCGGCGCGCGGCGTCGACCTCGTCCCCGTCGACGACGCGCGGCCCCTCGCGGACCAGGGCCCCTTCGACCTCCTCATCCACAAGCTCTACGGCCACGACTGGCGCGCCCAGCTCCAGGCCTTCTCCGCCCGCTACCCCTCCGTCCCCGTCGTCGACCCGCCCCACGCCATCGACCGCCTCCACAACCGCATCTCCATGCTCCAGGTCGTCTCCGAGCTCGACGTCCTGCCCGGCGACGCCGCATCCGCGGACCGCCGCGACACCTTCGGCATCCCCAGCCAGGTCGTCGTCTACGACGCCGCCGCGCTCGCCGACTCGGGCCTCCTCGCCGCGCTCCGTTTCCCGCTCATCGCCAAGCCCCTCGTCGCCGACGGCAGCGCCAAGTCGCACAAGATGTCCCTCGTCTACCACCGAGAGGGGCTCCGCAAGCTCCGCCCGCCGCTCGTCCTCCAGGAGTTCGTCAACCACGGGGGCGTCATCTTCAAGGTTTACGTCGTCGGCGGCCACGTCACCTGCGTCAAGCGCCGCAGCCTACCGGACGTTTCCAAGGAGATCCTCGAGGACGCCGCCGCCGAGGGCACCATCTCCTTCTCGCAGGTATCCAATCTCCCCAATCAGCGCACTGCCGAGGAGTACTACGAGGACATGCGGCTCGAGGATGCCGTCATGCCGCCCACCGATTTCGTCAACGAGATCGCAGGCGGGCTGCGCCGCGCCCTGGGCCTGCAGCTCTTCAACTTTGACATGATCCGGGATGTTCGTGCCGGGGACCGGTATCTCGTCATTGACATCAACTACTTCCCCGGTTACGCGAAGATGCCCGGCTACGAGATTGTCCTCACTGATTTCTTCTGGGATATGGTTCACAAGGACGACGTGGCCCTCAAGGAGGAGGAGGAGGAGCAGAGCAACCATGCTTTTGTGAAATGAGATGGATTTTGTCTGCATAGCTTGCTCGCAAACCTGCAATTCTTTCATGTCTGAGGGAAATGTGAGGTGGCAGGATGGTTACAAGACTTCGAGGGGAATAACGAGCAACCAATTAGGATTGGGAGATGGGGATTGACAGGTTCCGGATTTACTTGGGTTTCAACCTGCCGCAAGAGGAGGACCTGCAATGTAAATCCTCTCTCCTTGCTCCTGTCATACCGGTTGTTTAGGTATCTTTCTGTTCTTCGTAATTTGCTTCACCCGGTTTTAGTTAGAACAAAAGTGGGGGAACGGAAGCCAAGTTCTGAAGAAGATATTTGTTCTGGACGTGCAAATCTTTTGTTCTTGATGAGTACTGGATGAATGGCAACCCAAAATCTTAGTGGTACTGGGATGATGAATATGTTTGCAATGGTACCGGAGCTCTGAAAGTTTTATCGCCTCCTCGAAAGAAAGGGGTGATGCAATTCTCTGAACTTTTAGCATTTGAAATGCAAACTTGAGTTACTCCTGTCTGTGGCACCAGTTCTATCATCCAAAACTGAATTTTACTTATGTGATCACAGAGTTAAATATATATACACACACCTGCAATGATGTCATTTGCCCTATGCTTGACTATCTGTTTTTGAAACTTGGTTTACTGGAGAAGTTATCATTTGCATATATATCCTATGTGAACATGAGTTCCTGCTTAATACTCACTCTGTTCCAAAATACTTGCCGTGGTTTTTAGTTCAAATTTTTTGAATGGAGGGAGTAATATAATTTGAAGCGTTAGAAAGTTGCATTGAGGGCAAACTTTCTGCTTATTCCTTCATAATGTGAAATGTTTGAAGTTGAGTGTACTTCAATGTTTTTTCTGCTCTCTGCAACATTAGATTGTTGGCATGCGTGATTTTCCTTATAGTCAGGTCAAGCTGCATCCTGCATGTTTTGTGAAGGAGTGTCTTAACTTACTTTAGAGGGTGTCTAAACAGTATGTGGAAGCATTTGGTTGTTATCTTCATCCGCTTCAGTTGGAAAAGTGAACAGGACAGCATAAGCATTTTGCACTGCAATTGTATATTTCATTTATGGAGGTCAAGGAGGCTTTAAAGAGGATGAAAGGAGGCAAGGCGATGGGCCCCGATTGTATCCCCATTGAGGTGTGAAGAGGCCTCGGGGACATAGTGATAGTATGGCTAATCAAACTTTTTAACCTCATTTTTCGGGCAAACAAGATGCCAGAAGAATGGAAACGGAGTATATTAGTACCAATCTTCAAGAACAAGGGGAATGTTCAGAGTTGTACTAATTACCGTGGAATTAAGCTGATGAGTCATACAATAAAGCTACGGGAGAGAGTCATTGAGCACCGTGTAAGAAGAATGACAAACGTGACCAAAAATCAGTTTGGTTTCATGCCTGGAAGATCGACCATGGAAGCCATTCTTTTGTTACGACAACCTATGGAGAGAGATATGGAGCAAAAGGACCTGCATATGGTGTTCATTGACTTGGAGAAGGCATATGATAAGATTCCGCGGAATGTTATGTGGTGGGCCTTGGAGAAACACGAAGTCTCAACAAAGTACATTACCCTCATCAAGGACATGTATGATAATGTTGTGACAAGTGTTCGAACAAGTGATGGCGACAATGACGACTTCCCAATTAAGATAGGACTACATCAAGGGTTAGCTTTGAGCCCTTATCTTTTTGCCTTGGTGATGGATGAGTTCACAAGGGATATACAAGGAGGTATCTCATGGTGTATGCTCTTTGCGGACGATGTGGTGCTAGTTGATGAGAGCCGGACGGGGGTCAACAGGAAGTTGGAGTTATGGAGGCAAACCTTGGAATCGAAAGGTTTTAGACTTAGTAGGACTAAAACCGAGTACATGAGGTGCGCTTTCAGTACTACTAGGAACGAGGAGGAGGAGAATGTTAGCCTTGATGGGCAAGTGGTACCTCAGAAGGACACCTTCCGATATTTGGGGTCAATGTTGCAGAAGGATGGGGATATCGATGAAGATGTGAACCATCGAATTAAAGCCGGATGGATGAAGTGGCGCCAAGCTTCTGGCATTCTTTGTGACAAGAGGGTGCCACAAAAGCTAAAAGGCAAGTTCTATAGGACGGCAGTTCGACCCGCAATGTTGTATGGCGTTGAGTGTTGGCCGACTAAAAGGCGACATGTGCAACAGTTAGGTGTGGTGAAGATGCGCATGTTGAGATGGATGTGTGGCCACACAAGGAAGGACTACATCCGGAATGATGATATACGAGATAGAGTTGGGTAGCGCCAATTGAAGAGAAGCTTGTCCAACATCGTCTGAGATGGTTTGGGCATATTCAGCACAGGCCTCCAGAAGCCCCAGTGCACAGCGGGCGGATTAAGCATGCTGATAATGTCAAAAGAGGCCGGGATAGACCGAACTTGACACGAGAAGAGTCTGTAAAGAGAAATCTGAATGACTGAAGCATCACCAAAGAACTAGCCATGGACAGGGGTGCGTGGAAGCTTGCTATCCATGTGTCAGAACCATGAGTTGGTCGCGAGATCTTATGGGTTTCACCTCTAGCCTACCCAACTTGTTTAGGATTAAAGGCTTTGTTGTTGTTGTTGTTGTTTTGCCGCTCTAACTACATGTTTTGAATGATGGCCTGTTTTTCTTTACTAGAAATTTGTTCAATATTGGGACGGTGGTCTTCTTTTTGTCCTTTGTACTCTGTAGAAATAGTGGTGTTCATGGTTTCATAATATGGATAAGGTACAATTTTGTTTTGAGGTTAGAATTTGGAGCACACATAACACATGGTGCAGTGTCATCTTTGGGTTTAAACAAATCCAAAAGATGCCGCTGGAGCAATGTGCTTGCTTCAGGACACAATTGTACAAAGGACAAAAATCGGAGATGATCTCCTCTGTGTTGCTGCTGCCGCGAAACACATGTTCTGATGAACTTTGTTCAGCATTTCACTATGGACATATTGACCTGAAATAGTTGTACCAAGCAGTGTTAAGGAAAATGTATTTAGCTCTATTGCATCAGTAGCAGTACCAGTTAATCAACATTGTTAAGTCTGTTTATGATTCTTCTGTTTTAGAAGCTCGAGTTACAGGAAACTTTTGTTTGCATTCTACCAAGGCACATGAATCTCTGTTGGCTCCCATTTTTTTTCGTGACTGCTGTTTCTTGACGTGTTTTTAAGTTTATTTTTCCGCACGAGTCCGCAGTGAATACGGTAATGTGCAGCCCCTTTGATACAAAGAAGAAAAAGTAGCACAGTGACAAAATAGAAAGAACTTGTACAGCACAGCAAGAGCTGTCTTTTGTACACTCGTAAATCAAGATGCAAAGGCAAGGACAGCTAAACATAATTTTTGTATGAACGAAATTGGAAACAAGGCGGGAGAGTCAAAGCAACAATTTGCTTAAATCCTCGAAGCAACACAAAGAAAAATACAGACACCACACAGCAATGTTTCCTTCGACATAATCATTTATTTAAGGTCTATCAGCAACTTCAGAGGACGAGAAGAACTGCAGCAATTCAAGTTACTCCTTTCAGTTCCAATGGAGAGAAGACCTGCACACAAAAAATAGAAGGGTCAGTGTTATGGTCCACAATAATATCCTAACGGTTCTACTTTGTTCCAACAGAGGAGAGTCGCCAGAACTGTTAAGACTGTTGAAATGCATTTGCAAGGCAGAAAATAAAATGCATTTGCATAGATAACATTTGATAAATTTCAAATATGGTCAGAGAAGCCAAGGAGATATTCTACCATGTAATACTCCATCCGTTCACAAATATAAGATGTTCTAACTTTTTTCTGGTTCGGATGTATAGACACATTTTAGTGTGTTTGATCACTCATTTCAGTCCGTATATAGTCCATATTGAATATCCAAACATCTTATACTTGTGAACAGAGGGAGTAACAAATAATATGTGCAACAAAATTTCTTGCATTCTGATGGTAACAAGACTATATTTAATAAAAAGGACTCGGAAGTTTTCTTTATTAATTCCTGGCATGAGAATATGCGAGAGGCTTGAGTTGTGGAAGATGATGCTCTCGGTATAAAATCAGATGCATCCTCTGTCTCTTACATTGACTTTAAGAATCAGTAACAAATGAACTCGGACCGTGGTCCTTAAAGAAAGTTAGATAACGGGATAATGTGTGGGCAAATTCGGGATGAAGTAAGCTTTCTAGTTGTTCCAACTGTTACGAAGTAACTTGGAAGTGTTTTCAGACATTAAGGGTACTCATTTACCCAGACCAAGTAGCAGAGCACACCACAGCAATCCAGCTCACCAACAATTGTGGTGAACAATGAGCTATGACAACAGCTAATAAATTATATACCTATCATGATTTGATCCAGGGGAGTATGATCACAAGAACCAAAAATAATACTGGTTGTCTAGCTATCACTAACAATGCACACACTAGCATCAAGACTCTTTCTGAGAAAGTTCATCCAGGGTTAAGGCTTCAGGTACCAACCTTTCCTTAACAAGTCAAAATCCCGTGTTTTCAATTTCAGACTTCGTGTAGGTATTGATTCGATCTTAGGTTCAGGCAAGGTAAGAAATAGGCCAACAGCAGTAGCAAGGGGCTGAGAGGCTGAGAGGTGAGGGGACACATAAGGCTGAGAGGCTATCCTTGCACCTTCACACACATCTTCTTTTCTGACCCAGGTTTGTTCTGGGATGTGGCTTTAGTCGACTAACTAGGCGTTTGAACGAGGGATACTTCACTGGGAACTTTTAGGATTTAATACCCCTCATTTCTGTTTCATGAAAAGCATAGTAGTTGCTGTACGTCAAGAGGAAAACATCCACTTCGATGCAAGTTCTCACACAGTCATGATGTCAAGAATAACACCCTTCCAATTGTTCAAACCCCTTATAAACCAAAAATGCTTCCTACACATGTGCTAATGTTTGGTGTTCTACTACCACACCATTCCCAAGTTCCCAACTATCTAATAAGCATGGTAATGTGACCAGCCCAAACAGAAATCTGAAGTGAGTGCATGGAACATAATGATATAAACATTTAGTTAAGATTATAATCGGCACTGAAAGCTGCATCGCACATAGAGAATAGCTAAGATTCTTCTTAGCATAACAAGCAAGCAGCCTGACCTGTCCATTCCAGGAACGGCAGGGGGAAGCAGCCGAGCTATTCCTCGACCTCGACCACCTTCTTGGGCTCTGCACGACACCAAACAACCAAACCACATCAGCCAGTGGAACAGACGAGACCATAGCCTGCACCGCAGGCAGAGAAGGATTTGGGGTGGGAGTAGGGTACCGTGCAGGTCCGCCGGGCGGTGGTCCTTGCCCCATCCGACGCCGCGGGTGGACTCGAGGTACTGGTCGACGAGGTGGCGGCACTTCTGGTGGTGGTTGACGCCCTCGATCCGGTAGCACCAGCGGAGGCGGTCGCGGATGATCTTGGCGGTCTCGATCTGGATCCACTTCTCCCGCACCAGGTGCTCCCTGTACTCCAGCATCGCCACCGGGTCCCCGTACGGGTTCTTCGGGTCGAAGTCATCCGGCGGCCTCTCGTCGAACTCGACCTTCGCCTTCCGCACCATCTCCGATCGCCTCCTCCTCCGCCGCCGCCTCTCTCTCTCTCTCTCTCTCTCTCTCTCTCTCCTTCGCCTGGGGTGGATCTCGTCGTGGGGATGGATTGGGGTTGGGGGAATGGAGGAGACACGACGAACGGGCGGCTTCCCACTTACAGTACCAGCCCGGCCCATTTATATGGCCCATTTGCACGGCCCACTCGGCGGGGTCCTATTATTCCGTTGTCTGACCAGCGACCATCCACCCGCAGACGCAAGGGAGGGCGCCGCGTTTCAAACGAGGCCGATCTCCGATGAGCTCTCCGGCGAGGTCGACCGTCTCGGCGGCGAGCACGGGAGGCGGGATCGCGATCTCCGCTGCCGACGACCTCTCCGACTCGATCGACGCGCTCTACCGCAAGGACGAGGCCATGGCTGGTAAATCCACCCCCCTCTGCACCTCGCAAGTCCTAGCCCCCTTTTCGTCCTCCTCCGCTAAGCTAAGCAGTCGAATCGGTCTGGCTGGTTCCTCCGCAGAGCTCAAGTCGGAGGTCATGGAGGCGCTGCAAAAGGAGGTCAGGTCGCTCGACGACAACAGCTGGATGTTCGCCGCCCCGCGCTCCCGCATCAACCTCGTCTCCAGGCCAGGTAACAACGCCATAAATCTCAGACAAATCCAAAACGAGCATAAGATTTTAGGGTTGATTATGGTTTACCGTTCGAATTGATTTGTGTGTAATACGATCACAAGAGCTTATGTTTGATTTCCGGCTTGGCATGTGCTTCTCAGGTGGTTACCTGCCCAAGCAACAGGGGAAAATTGCAGAGTTGGATCAGGCGGCCAAGAAGACAAGGAACTGCTAGGGATTATAGGCTTTCCCATCCAGGCTGTGCTCCTAGGGGCTATCATCTGATTCCAGTCACCTGTAGTTCATTCTGCTAAATCATTTCCAAGTACATGCTAGGATATTTAGGTGACCCAAGCTTGATAATGCTGTTCATTACTTGTTTAAACCATTTTCAGGTACATGCTATGATTTACATTTAAGTAATCCAAGTGTTATGATGGTATTCATGACTTGTGCCTTTTGCCACCAGATCCTTGCAAATTGATCCAAAAAATAATCTCAGATAAATCTTGAGATACAATGTGTCTACTCTGTAGGTGAAAATGTAAAATATTGATAAGCACATACACTTTTCACTATCTTTGATCTTCAGTCTTGACCAACAATACACCGTGGTGCCAATTATTATTTTTATCACCTGTGAGTTGAACTTTGTAAAGAGATTAACTGTAGCATTTTGTCCTGGAATACAATAGCCTGGAAGTAGAAAAATGCAAGGGATATTTTCTTCTTGGTCAACTGGGTCATTCTTTTTGTATGGGATTGTTTCATAGCTGTTTGTGATCTTATTCGTGCCTGGCTGGTGGCTTCCTCTTATGCATCTAATAAGTGATTCCAAATGCTTATTCTTTGTTTATCCTTCAAACAAGAGAAGGTCCTAAAAACACATTATTACCTGAGCACTTCTGAGTTGATCTTCAATCTGATAGCCTAACACGACACTCTTTGATGTTGCTGCGGAATCACTATTGACCCAAATGAAGAATATAGGCCGGTTTTCTACTCAAAGCTAGACGGTTGAAAACTATCTTTGCACCCATGATATTTCTGGGGTTTTGCCATAACAGCAGGCTTTTGTTTTTCACCCAAATATATTACTAGTGCCAGTGTTCTTGAGTAATCACTGCTCACCCTGTCCATCTGCCTCTATATCGTCTCTGTGGCTTTTTGAACACAGACTTGCAGTGCTGTATGAGCTATTCTGTGCCCCCACAGCTTAGTAATGTGAGGGGGAGGATACAATTGCATTGATAATATATTGGCAAGCATGATATAAGAATGTACGGCCTAACTATCATTTTTCCAGAGGTAATGATTTGAAAGGTTTTTTTTAACAGTGAAAGGGCTCACGTTAATGATTTGAGAGTTGAAACTTCGGAATAATGTAGGCCGATTTTCTACTCAGAGAAACACATTAAAGCTATCTTTGCACCCCTGATTCTTCTGGGGTTTTGCCATAAATTATCAGTGTTCTGTGGTAGTCACAATTCTCCCTTTCCATCGGCCTCTGTTGCCTCTGCAGCTTATTGAACACAGATCTGCAGCGCTATTCTAAGAGACCGTTCGGTAATCCACCGGCTCCGACGATCTGCGGAGCTGCTGTTTGCTAGCTCCAATATTTTGCACTACAACTCCGTCCGCTCCCGGAGCGAAGTCGTGGAGCGCCACCGAACGCCCCCTAAATATACTGTATGAGCTATTCCAGGGCCCACAGCTTAGTAATGTAAGGGAAGGGATATAATTGCATTGTTAATATATTGGCAAGCATGATATAGGATGTACTGTCTGACTATAATTTTGTTCCAGAGGGTAATGATTTGAAAGTTGACACTTTAGAAGAATAACTTCTCTGCTAGTGCCCACAAAAGATCTTGGTTTTGCGCCAGTCTTTATTTTTCCAGTGGTGGTGTTCAATGTCAGTGTGAACCTGGAAGTGCCTTTGCGAATGTGGTTGTCATCACGAGCACACATTAGTTTGAAAGTGCTTGGCAACTGAAGATAATAGCAGCCCGCACTAAAACGCACTTCCTCCGTTCCAAAATAAGTGTCTCAACTTTATACTAAGCTCGAGACACTTATTTTAGGACAGAGAGAAAGTAGATAAGTCATATTTTGCTCATTCCAGTTAAAAGGTGATCCGGGTGTAATTTAGTCAAACGGCCACAAACCATCAGATGCTCTTGAAGAAAATATAGCGCGTATCTAAACTGATTGGTTACAAATAAACCATATAGAATCATAATGTATTCAGTATAAGATACAGTAAATGTTCCTGTTGGTTACATTGATCTGTGTGACTAAGTTTTCAGTTAGATTTTGTTTCCTGTCCTGGATCCCTTCTGCAGGTTTGTTTGGATTTTGAGGTGCCTTGCCCAAGATTTTCACATTTTCCTTTGTCATTTGTGTTAAGTTGACGGCGTGCTCTGTGTGTTTACCATGCAGGTCCAAACGCCATATATTCATCATTTGTAACTTGTTGTTTACTCGAGCTAGCGGCAGCCAGCGTTCTTGTGTTTAAAGCTCTTTGTCGGTGGATGTGACTTGCCGGAGGAATGGGGCTGCTGCTGCCGCTGATCGCACTTGTGTATGGATCTCGTGCTGTGGCTACTGCTCAGTTGCCTGTGCTCCCCGGTGCCACCGACGACGATTGCCACTCGCATCTCTTCTTGCTTCTGTTACCTGCCGTATTCCTTTTCATTTTCTTGCTTGCTTTTGGTTTGGATGAAGCTTTTGCAGTGTTCATGGAGATGTTGTTAATTCGTGGCCCCGTACGTGCCGTGCCTGTAGAGATCAATTAGTCCAAAACCTGCTCATCACTCTCCTAAAATTAACATTCGATCCGTGACGGTAAAACTGTTTGCAAATGAGGCCGGGAATATCGCCTGCTGACACCATCAACAATCATGTACAAGAGCTTAAAAAAAAACATGTACAAGATACACATACTTATAGAATGATAATTTTGAAGTTTAATTACTTAAATTCTATAAATGTCTCTAATGATCTGGTAAAAGTGAGAGATGGAGGGCATTGGCCCCATTGTAGCTCCGCCGGTGGTACCCCACCTTGGATATACTTCCTCCGTTTCACAATGTAGTGCGCCCATGTTTTTTCAAATCTAAGTTTGATCATGAATTTGACAAACGAGACCGATTGCGGTGGAGAGCAAAAACTATACCACTGAATTCATATTTTCTATACGAATTCAGTGTTATAATTTTTACCTCCGTCGCAATCGGTTTCGTTGGTTAAATTCATGAGAAAAATTCAAGTTCAAAAACCAAAAACGTACTACATTATGAAACGAAGGGAGTATAATCGTTACACCTGAGGTTTGGAGTTGCGTGCATCTTCAAGTCGAGCCAGTGCGCCCAATCCAATCCAAGCCAGCCAGCCAGCCAGGCCCTGGTTGGCTGGTTGCACTAGCAGCAGCAACGTGAATGTACCGGCGTCCAGTATACTGTCGAGCAATAAATTTTCTCGTGATCTCCTGCGGCAGCTTGGCCCCGAAAACGAAAGCTGGAACCAGCTCATTCATTCGTTGATTCGTTCGTTCGTTACCTGCCCCGTCCCATTTCAATCGGAAATGCGAAAAAAAGGAAAAAAAAGTTCAAAAGCGATTGGACAATCTGACGCACCTGAACCGGAATTCTATCCGTCAATTTCCTGATCATCGGTAGCAATACGGGAAAAGAATTACAGAATCAATGGCAGGTGAACAGTCGAATTAGGGGAAAGAATGACGATGGGGTATGAACACATGGTTTGATTGACGACTGCGATGGCTGGTGACCTAATCCAGATTCTAGAGGCCACAGGAAGACGAACGCTCGCGGCCATTCAAGTTCCACCAGCGACGCGGCACGGGGGGTCGAGGGAAAGAGACGTGCGCTGAGGACCTGGGCCGTACTTTCCAACGGCTAGCTGCTTGCGCGGACGTGGGCCAGCCTTAGCCCTTCCGTTCCCCCGATTCTGCGCCGTCACCGTCGCCGTCGCCGTCACCGCCACGGGGCACCCAGCCTTCGCCCGCGGCGCGGCGCCGGGTCCGCCTTCAGCCGCTGGTGCGCGCCGCCGCGCGCCACCGACGGCGTCATGTCCGCTGCAGGAACGAGCAAAGGAGAGAGGGGGAATCAGACGACGTGAGAGATGGGGAACAGGAGGCCGATGGAGACTGCGACTGCGAGGTTCGTCGCGAGTCTTATCGCCTACCTGTGGCCTCGAGGGAGCGGGCGGTGACGGCCAGGACCGGCGGCGAATCTGCACGGACGCGCGAGCGGCGTTAGGAGCAGGGCCGGACAGGGAAACGGGAAGGGAGTGGGGCGGAAGGTTTGGCTGGCTACTTACCGGCGGTGGCGGGGGAGGAGGCCGGGTCGTGGGAGAAGAGGAGAAGGACGAGGAAGCAGAGGAGCGTGAGGAGGGGGACGAGGTGGATGGACTTGTACGGCGCGGCCGCCCTGGCAGCCTTTCCCGTCGCCTTCTCGTCCGCCTCGTCCGCCGCGGCGGCGGGGGCGGCATCCAGGCTGGGTCTCGAGCCCGGCGATCCTATGGAGAGGCGCTGCATTGCGGCGGCGGCGGAGGAGGAGGGGGAGGAGGAGATTTTTCCTTTCTGTTGCTACGATGCGGGGACAGGTGCGGTGCGGTGGGGTTTAACGGGGGAACGGGAAGGTGAGTTGTACGCGGGCGTATTTATCCGCGGGGCTTGAGATGGGAGATGTTTACCGCGGAAATGGCAGCGTCGCTTTCCTGTTTATTACTCCGCCCCCTTTGTAAAAGCACGGCTAAATCTTTTTAATCCATCCACAGTGAAAGTAACATATGTAATAAGACTATGTTATTCTCAAAAGAAAAAAAAAGACTGTTACTAGTATACCTCCTTTAGAGTGGATGATCTTTTATTTATTAGCTTATAGACTCATCTTGTCTTGATATGTGTTATATTAATCAGAATATGAGATGAGATTGGGGGAGAGAAGGATGTTGTCCCGTCCCTCTTATAGTGCCTTGGTCCTCTTCCCCGAAAATATCGGAGGGAAAGAGTAGGCAAGGGGCGGCAATTTGAAGGAGGACATGAATTCAGTCCTATCTTGACAAAAGGTGGTCTTCACCTGCTAAAGTAGTCTTCATGACGCGTTTGTGGGATCAACGGTGACCTCCATCCTGCAACGTCGATCCGTACTAATCTCCTTACACCGAAGGGGAAATGCTCTGGGACTTGCTTTCGGGGAGGGCTCCACTGCCTCCCTTACCACTAGAATGGAAACTATCTTACACCCCTCCCTCTGTCCTCGGCATGACATTAGGGGAATCGCCTTTGCGGAGAGGGCCACGCCCTGCGGCTGGCCTCGTACAAACTCCCTCGCGAAGCTACCCCGCGAGAGAGGCCTCATGAGGCGCTTATGCCCGTCAAGCCGCCTCGACAGCGCTAGGCCTCGTACCAAAGGGCCCTGCCCCTCACGAGGCAAGTCTCTTGGGAGAGGAAAGAGGGGGATCAACCCCCTTGGGCCGGCCTAGCGCCGCCTCCTGATTCGACCGACAGACGGGTTGTGGTACCCCTAGTCCCACTAGGCCAATAATAGCCCCCGGGCCCGCGGTGTGAACGTTTCGCTGAGATGACGCGACGCGGACCGAAGCGCCTCGGGCCCTGACGAACGACGAGGCCTGGAGGTGACTCGGGTCAGCCATGATGGGACGTGACGCTCCCACTTCCCCATGACGCTCCGGGGAATGCGCTCCTGCCTAGAAAATCGTCATGCGCGCCGAGCGAAACCATCATTACTCGTTTTCTCCCGCACACTTCCCTTTCGTGCCGCTCCTCCTTCCTCCCTTCCTCCTTTTTTCGCTCCCTTCCATCGCCATGGTGTCGAAGAAGGGCACCATGGGCATTGGAGCGCAGGCAGGGTCTTCGGCGCCGCTCTCCTCCCCTGGGAGCGACGAAAGCCGACACCCAACATCGAGCGGGAGGTGCTAGGTCACCGCCGATGAGTAAGTGCACTAGCATTCCCATTTTACTCCTGTCTGCCGCACTTGGGGTCAATGAACCTGGCCGACGATCTTTTCAGGGCGCCTACGCGCAAGAGACACAGGGGTTCCTTTGTCTTGGCGCTCCCGAGCGTGTCGCTTGCAGGGGAGGACTCTACCCCTCTGCCTAGCTTGGCAGGGCTCGGAGGAGCCGCCCACCAGCCCGAGACCGCGACAGAGCTCCGGGCGAGTGAGGTCACCTCTGCGGCATGCGTTCCTCAAGACGCCGCCCGCAAGGCGGAGCCAACTCGAAGAGAGGAGGTCATCTCCGGGCGGGAGGCCAACATGGCCCTTCGTGAGCAGGAGGCCGGTCGGACTACCTTCGACCAGGGGGCAAAGCGCGAGCACCTCATGACCCTAGAGGGCCAAGTCCTCGCTGACAGGGTCGCCTTCGAGGCGATGCGTGACATGGCCCTTGCGCAACTCAAGAGGAGGGAGGCCACGGGAAACACCGATGCCGACGCGAGGGTCGCCTTGGAGCGGGAGGCCGCTTTGGAAGAGTACCACGACAAGCTGGCACGGCAGGAGACTCGCTTCCAGCTCTGGCGCGACGAGCTCCAAAAGAAGGTGGACGAGCTCAAGGCCCAACCACGGGATGCCGATGCCGACCTCCAGCCCCCCCTGTGGGTCAAGGGGGTGTCTAGGCAGAGCTAAAAAGCATCGTTGTAGGCTCAGGTCGGCGAAGTCGCCGATGCCGTGCAGAAGGACAAGGACGATGAGGCGCTGACGCGGATGGCGGAAGCGCAGCGCGCCAAGCTATCCTTGGATCTTGCCATGCGTGCTAGTGGCACACCGTGCCACTTCGTCGAGGACGTCCTGAAGCTGCCCCGTGCACACTGCAACGGGGGCTACCTCGACTTCTTCACCAAGGTGGTGGAGGCGTTGGAGTGAGGGTCTCCAAGGTGGATGAGAACATCGAGTCGGGCGCTCGCGACCTCTTGGACTACGCGGTGACGCACGTCTTCTCAAACCTTCACAGCCTCGACCCTGCTTTCAACTTCTCCCGCGTGATGGAGCCGGTGCCCGTAGAGCTCTGGGGCCTGCTTAGAGACGAAGTACGCGAGCACGTGGAGTCTCTAGTCGAGCGGTTCGCTCAAGTTGCGCCCTCCAAGGAGAGCGACAGCCTTGGCGCGGGCCTCCCCAGCAGCGACGACGAAGATGGCGCCTCCTCTGCTTGATATTTTCTCCTTTCTTTCGTGTTGCACCATGAATCGCCTGGCCCCGCGGGGGCGTGAAGACATTTGTGGAGTACCTTTGTTTTTAAGAAGTGGATGCTTAACGTGCTTATTGTGCCCCGTTTCGCTCCCTCTGACGCCTCACTTCTACTTTTGCATTGCCCTTGTGCCCCGCGTCAAGCTACACCATCACTTGTATCCTTGGAGCGCATGCTCAGCAGTGTATGCTCTTGGGTCCGGTAGGAGCCCCTGAGGCGCGGTGCTCATGATCCCCCCCTTGACGCGTAGGCGGCTTGCGTCAGGAAGTCAGGATGCCCCGAGAGGGGAAGGAGGAGAGAAAGCCATGAGGTGTATATATTTTTTACTTAGCTCCTTTGAGGCACGCGACTTGGGGTGAGTCCCTAGCAGGGGGCGGCTCGTGAGGCTCGGTCCCTGGCGAAGCCCCCTTTGCCGCAAGGCGCTTGTCGGTCTCGAAATCGGCGGATCTCGGGTAGGGGGTCCCGAACTATGAGACTAGGATTGACGGTAACAGGAGACAAAGGGGACACGAGTTTACCCAGGTTCGGGCCCTCATAGTCCGACCCATAACAATAGGTCGGCTATCCGAGGACCCCCCTAATCCAGGACTCCCACAATAGCCCCCGAACTTGCCTCCAATGCCAAGGGTCTTCAACTTCGACTGCTTCGCGAACAGAGTCTTTGGCTTGCGAGGTGAGTTCCTTCCTGCCGAATTGTAGTTCGGCCTCCGATGACAAGTAGTCTCCCGCATAGTGTCATGTTAGAATACTATAAATTGATCGGCTCTGAAGCCCAAACGTCAGGGGATAAACAACGACCCTCTGATGACCTTTCTGACGAAAGGTTACGGCCCACCACGACTGCCAGACCAGTTGCATAGACTCGATTTGCGGTTCGAGGTCGTTTCAATCATCACGATCTATCAATATATCGACCGTGTCCCGTTTTATACGGGATATACTTAACTATGCGCGTGCAACGGCTCGCGTGTCTCGGGAAGTGGAGGGATCATGATGTGGCAAGGGGAATCCACATCGACATGCCTCATAAAAAGAGAAGGAAAACCCCAAAAGCTTTTTTACGCTTTGCATTCGACTTCTCCGCCTCCCATTCTCTTGCGCCTCCAGAGCACAGATCTAGGTCTCTCCACCCCCACCTTCGAGCTTGGCAATGGTAGGCTCCAATGGCCAGTGGGAAGCTTCCACGGTCACCAACAAGGACATCCTCGACCTCAAGAAGGCTGGTTACCTCCCCGCCGACATTCCTCACCGCACGGCGGAGGAGGGCCAAGTGATCCCCACCCCCAGGCCAGGCGAGAGCGTGGTGTTCATCCTCCACTTCATTAGAGGGTTGAGATTCCCACTCCACCCCTTTGTCAGGGGGTTAATGTTCTTCTACGACCTTGACTTCCATTACCTCCCGCCAAACTCCATCGTGCATATCTCGGCGTTCATCCTCGTGTGTGAGGCCTTCCTGCGTGTCGAGCCGCACTTTGGGCTTTGGCTGCAAGTCTTCAATATCAAGCCCAAGTGCGTCGCGGCAAGCACGCGGACTGCAGCGGGGCAGTCATCGGCAAGCTCGCCCGCGTCGGGTGGCCGTCGGGCACCTTCATCGACACCATCAAAGGATGGAAGAAGGAGTGGTTCTACGTCACCGAACCACGAGAGGAGGGCCAACTCCCCGCTGCCGCATTCAGATCTGCCCCCCTACCAGACTGGCTTCGTGGCCCGAAAAGGGCCTGGCTTGGGGTTCGGGCAAAGAGGTGACCGATCTGCAGAAGCGCCTCCGCTCCCTGCTCGAGGAGGGCCTCAAGCTAGCCGATGTGGTCCAGGTGATGCTCCGAAGACGTATCCTCCCCTACCAGCGTCGGAACACTCCTCTGTGGGCTCGAGAACTCGAAGCCGAGCCCACAATCCAGAATCTCTTCCGCACTACGCGGGAGAAGCTGTGGAAGGTGCTCTTCAAGTCGATTAAGAGCTGGCCATCCGAGGAGGAGGATAAGGGTCTACACGCCACCAAGCCGGACTGCGAGGTAGGATTTCCCCCGACTTGGTTGGCTCTATTACACACAGAATCCCTTCATCCTCTTATTCGATCTATTCTGGCAGAGATGGCTGAAGAAAGCCATCAACATCAATAGTCCGGCTCCTTAGCCCGAAGACGAGAGGATCGGGCTGTTAGCCAGGATGCTCGTGGAGAGCCTTACTAGGCTCCCACGAAGAAGGAGAAGAAGAAGAAACCAGGTTAGGCTGACCTTCGCATCAAGAACTAGCCTGATGCTGCATCTGAAGACACCCTCGCCTCCTCAAATCAGGAGGAGGCCAAAGAGGAAGAAGAGGAGGAGGAGGAGGTCAAGAGAGAGGGGGGGAGGCAACTTCCCCCACGCCAAGAAGAGAACGACATCTTCGGATGCCCTAGGGGAGGCAGCTTCTCCTGCCCTGAAGAGGGCGCGTCAGGCACGGGTGGTTCTGTCCGACGACAACTCAGACTCGAGCTCCGCATCCGAAGACCCCGAGGAGGTTCCACGAAGGTGCCTAAGGGTCAAGCCCCCTCCATCCGGGTTAGGATCCGAAGACCCTTCTACCTATAACTAGTAGGTTCAGAGTTTTCTAACATGCAGATTATTGGTCCAACAGCCCCCGCGCGTTATCCCCACCGAGATAGTATCGGATGGGGAGACCCCGCCCGCCGAACTAGCGGAGAGCAGGGATGCCTCGCACCCCACCACGCCAGGCGCCACGAAGGACGTCATGGAGGTGTCGTCCCAGCCTACTCCAATGGAGGTGGACACAGGGGGCAAGGGAGAAAGCACCATGGCCGAGGCTAACGCTTCGGCCACCGAAGACCAGGGGACAACGCCATGCTCGGACACCAAGGAGGCCAGACAGATGGGTAATCAGTTCCCTCCGAGGACATCTCCGGAGCACACTGTGCCTCCGGAGGCACCAGTCCAATCCCCGGTGGGTGATTGAGAAATCCGATCATCCCCAGCACCACCGACCAATAGGTGGTCGGCCATGGAGGAGGCTCTATCGAGCACCTCCATCCCCGAGGATCACCGCACCCTTATGGGTGCGGTACTACAAAGTGTCCAGTCCGTTGACAACGGACTAAAGGAGGCCTTCAAAGGTCTCCTTGCGAGCTTTCAAGGAAGTCGCCTGATATTTTGGGAAGATTTTTATTAATTCGTATTGTATACATGGCAGCCTCCGAGCCCTAGGTGAGGTGAACAAGCTCACCTAGGGGTCATATGTATAATTCGGGAAGTGAACGTCGATGTGATGTATGCATTGTGTGTGTAATGTAGGCTTCGTCATCAGCGGCGGCCAAAAACGGTGTCGAGCTGGACGAGCTACATTGGAATCTCAAGCGCTCCGAGGATGAGGTGGAAACCCTCAACAAGAGGTTCGATGAGGCACAGGGTAAGTCTGAACTAAATCTGGATACTTCCCCCGAATACTGTCAATGCAGATTCCTTTTATATAGTTTTATCATTTTGTAGCTTCGTTGAAAGAGATCGAAAAGCTCAAGGCTGAGCTTCAATGTGCCAAAGATGAAGCGGCTGTTGAGAAGGCGGCGGCCAAAGAAGCGGGGGCCATGCTCTCCGCCCTACGAGATACCAGCGATAAGCACCAGGCTCGTGTGGCGAAGATACAAGATGAGCTCAAGGACGCTAGCAAAAAGTGCGAGGCCTTGGAGCAGAAGAATATGGCGAGCTCGGCCGAACTGTCCACCATGAAATCTGATCTCTAGAAAGAGCGAATGGACAGACGGTTCTTCGAGGAGCAAGTTCGCCAAGCCAAGGAGATAGCTGATGGTAAGCCTTACTCCGTAAAGTGCGTATTCAGGGATGTCAGATTCGGATTGCTGACCAGGGTGTGGCAATCCTCAGGCGCATCCACCGATCTCCAGAAGAGCGTGGCGGATGCCAATCAGCTGTTCGCCTCGCGGGGAGAGGAAGACGAAGCTCGGACATTCTGGGCACAGTTCAGAGCCCCCGAGCGTCCTCCTCTGCTGGTGGAGCAGCTAAAATAGCTGATGGAGCTGCACCAGATGGCCGAGCCAGCCATGAAGAACCTCTGCATCCGCTTATGGCTCGACGAGCCACTCCGAGGCAGTTACTTCGGCCTGGTGCAGAGACTGATTGCTGCCACGCCCCGCCTCGATGTCATCAAGCGCTCCTCCTGCATCGAAGGAGTCCGGATGGCCCTTGACAAGGCAAAAGTGCACTGGCCAGGGCTCAATCTGATGAAGGTCGCCACCGACCCTCCGCCACCCAAGAAGGAGCACCGACGCCCCGAGCTGTACTTCAATGGAGTGATGGAGAGTGCACGGGTGATAGCGTCGCAGTGTTCGGGTGAAAACTATTTGAATGAGCTTGTAATGTGTTCGAAGACTCATGATAACTTTTAATGATATTAGTGTTGGGGAACGTCGCATGGGAAACAAAAAATTTCCTACGCACACGCAAGATCTATCCATGGTGATGAGCATCTACGAGAGGGAGAGTGGATCTACATACCCTTGTAGATCGCTAAGCGGGAAGCGTTAAGAAACGCGGTTGGTGTAGTCGAACATCTTCGCGATCCAAATCGCCATGCATCCCACGATCTCATCATGATCCATCCCGCGATCCAATCACGATCCATCCCGCGAACTCATCACGATCCGTCCTGTGATCTCATCATGATCCGTCTCGCGATCTTGATCACGGTCCTTCCGATCTAGCGCCGAACGGACGACACCTCCGCGTTCAGCACACATACATCTCGATGACGATCTCCGCCTTGTTGATCCAGCAAGAGGGAGCGGAGAGGTAGAAGATTTCTCCGGAAGCGCGATGGCGCTCCAGCGATGGTGGTGGAGCTATTCCAGCAGGGCTTCGCCTAAGCACTGCAGAAATCCGATCTAGAGGAGAAACTATGCACTAGAGGAACGGGTAGCACGTGGCTGAAAATCTTGTGCCAAAACCCTAAAACCCTAAAATCTTGTGCCGAAATCCTCTAGTATATATACGAGTGAAAAATTCTCATCGTAGTCAACTCCTTGAACTTGCCGAAACTTATTTGCGACAAGTCGAGCTTTATAAATGGTGACATTCACCATCAGTGTCTGTCTTCATCTTAAAGGTCCATTTGTACTCAACGACCTGCCGTCTACCAAAGTCTATACTTGGTTTTTATACATGGATTCTTTCTCGGATTTTATGGCCTCTAACCATTTGTCGGAATCCGGGCCCATCATCGCTTCTCCATAGCTCGTAGGTTCATCGTTGTCCAACAACACGACCTCCAAGACAGGGTTGTCGCACCGCTCAGGAGCAGTACACGTCCTTGTCGACCTACGAGGTTCGATAGTAACTTGATCCGAAGCTTCATGATCATCATCATTAGCTTCCTCTTCAACTAACATAGGCTTCACAGAAACATTTTCCTGCGCTGCGCTACTCTCTGGTTGAACAAAGGTTCAATAACCTCATCAAGTTCTATCTTCCTCCCACTCAATTCTTTCGAGAGAAACTCTTTCTCGAGAAAGGACCCAGTTTTAGCAACAAACATTTTATGCTTGGATCTGAGATAGAAGGTTTACCCAACTGTCTTTAGGGTATTCTATGAATATGCATTTGTCCGCTTTGGGTTCGAGCTCATTAGGTGAAACCCTTTTTCACATAAGTGTTGCAGCCCCAAACATTAAGAAATGACAGCTTAGGTTTCTATCAAACCATAATTCACACGATGCCATCTCAATGGATTTAGATGGTGCCCTATCTAAAGTGAATGTAGTTGTATCTAATGCATAACCCCAAAACGATAGTGGTAAAAGGATAAGAGACATCATAATTCGCACCATATCCAATAGAGCACGACTATGACGTTCGGACACACCATCACACTATGGTGTTCCAGGTGGCGTGAGTTGTGAAACAACTTTCACATTGTCTTAAGTTGTATACCAAACTCATAACTCAGATATTCACCTCCACGATCATATCGCCGACATTTTATCTTCTTGTCACGATGATCTTAAACCTCACTCTGAATTTGCTTGAACTTTTTCAAACGATTCAAACTTGCGTTTCGTTAAGTAAATATACACTATTATCTACTCAAATCATTAGTGAAGGTAAGAAAATAACGATATCCACCGCATGCTACAAGACTCATTGGATTGCATACATCAACATGTATCATTTCCAATAAATCACTTGCCCGCTCCATCAAACCAGAAAACGGGGTCCTGTGTCATCTTGCCCAAGAGGCATGGTTCGCATGTCTCAACTGATTCGAAATCGAATGAGTCCAAAGATCCATCAACATGGAGCTTCTTCATGCGCTTTATACCAATATGACATTTAGCGGCAGTGCCACAAGTATGTGGTACTATCATTATTAACTTTGTATCTTTTGGCATCAATGTTATGAACATGTGTATTACTACGATCAAGATTCAACAAACCATTCTCACTGGGTGCATGACCATTGAAGGTATTATTCATGTAAATAGAATAACCATTATTCTTTAACTTAAATGAATAACCATGTTGCAATAAACACGATCTAATCACGTTCATGCTCAACGCAAAACACCAAATAACATTTATTTAGGTTCGTCACTAATCCCGAAGGTAGAGAGATCATGCGATGTTGATCACATCAACCTTGGAAACATTTCGAACACACATCGTCACCTCACCCTTAGCTAGTGCTCCGTTTATTCCGTAGCTTTTATTTCGAGTTACTAACATTTAGTAACCGAACCGGTATCCAATACCTAGGTGCTACTAGGAGTACTAGCAAGGTACACATAAATAACACGTATATCAAATATACTTCTGTCGACGTTGCCAGCCTTCTTATCTACCAAGTATCTAGGGTTGTTCCGCTTCAGCGACCGCTCTCCTCATAATCGAAGCAATTAGTCTCGGGTTTGGGTTCAACTTTGGGTTGCTTCACTGGAGCAGCAACTGACTTGCTATCCATGAAGTTTTCCCTCCTTGCTCTTGCCCTTCTCGAAACTAGTGGTTTGACTAACCATCAACACTTGACGCTCCTTCTTGATTTCTACCTTCGCGGTGTCAAACATCGCGAACAACTCAGGGATCATTATTTCTATCCCTGGCATTTTATAGTTCATCACCAAGTTCTAGTAGCTTAGTGACAGTGACTTGGAGAACTATATCAATCACTATCTTATCTGGAAGATCAACTCCCACTCGATTCAAGCGATTGTAGTACCCAGACAATCTGAGCACATGCTCAACAATTGAGCTATTCTCTTTCACATTACTGGCAAATAATCTTGTTGGAGATCTCATATCTCGCAACACTGGCATGAGCCTGAGATCCTAATTTCAGCTCTTAGAACATCTCATATGTTCTGTGACATTCATAATGTTTCGGAGCCTCAATTCTAAGACGTAATACATGATGCACTAAACTATCAAGTAGTTATCAGAACATGCCTGTCAGATGTTCACAACATCTACAAACAACGCTAGAGGGGTTGGCACACCGAGCGGTGCATTAAGGACATAATCCTTCTATGTAGCAACGAGGACAATCCTCAGATCACGGAGCCAGTCCGCAATGTTGCTACCATCATCTTTCAACTCTATTTCTCTAGGAACATATAAAAATTCAAGAGATCTACAACGTGAGCTAGTAATCTACAACACAGTTTGCAAAGACACTACTGACTATGTTCATGATAATGAGTTCAATTAATCATATTACTTAAGAACTCCCACTCAAATTGACATCCCTCCAGTCATTCGAGTGATACATGATCCAAATTCACCAACTCAAGTCCGATCATCACGTGAGTTGAGGTGGTTTAAATGGTGAACATCATCATGTTGATCATATCTACTATATGACTCATGTTCGACCTTTCGGTCTCTTGTGTTCCGAGGCCATGTCTGTACATGCTAGGCTTGTCAAGTTTAACCTGAGTGTTCTGCATGTGCAACACTGGCTTGCACCCGTTGTATGTGAACATAGAGTCTATCACACCCGATCATCACGTGGTGTCTCAACATGATGAACTTTTGCAACAGTGCACACTCGGGGAGAACACAATTCATCTTGAAATTGAAGTGAGGGATCACCTTATAATGCTACCGTCATCGTAAACAAAACAAGGTGCATAAAAGGATTAACATCACATGCAAATCATAAGTGACATGATATGGCCATGAACTTGTGCTTTTGATCTCCATCTTGAAAGCACCGGCATGATCTCCATCGTCACCGGCAAGACACCAGGATCTCCATCATCTTGATCTCCATCAACGTGTCGCCATAGGGGTTGTCGCGCCCAACATGCTTCTACTACTATTGCTACCGTTTAGCGACAAAGTAAAGCATTACATAACGCTTAATGATTGACACGCAGGTCATACAATAATTAAATACAACCCTATGGCTCCTGCCGGTTGCCGTACTCATCGACATGCAAGTCATGATAATCTATACATCACATGATCATCTCATACATCACATATATCACATCATGTAATTGGCCATATCATATCACAACATATTCTGCAAAAACAAGTTAGACGTCCTCTAATTGTTGTTGCATGTTTTACGTGTATGCTACGGGTATCTAGCAAGAACAATTCTCATCTATGCAAAAACCACAACGGTGATACAATAGTTGCTTTTCAACCTTCTCAAGGACCGCCTTTGTCGAATCCGATCCAACTAAAGTGAGAGAAACTGGCACCCGCAAGCCATCTATGCAACAAGTTGCGGTTGAGGGAACCGGTCTATCGTAAGCGTACGAGTAATGTTGGTCCGGGCCGCTTCATCTCACAATACCGCTGAACCAAAACACGACCAAGGGAGGAAGCAATCTAAGCATCAACGCCCACAAACTCTTTGTGTTCTACTCGAGATCTCATCTACACATAGACCTAGCTCATGATGCCACTATTGGGGAACGTCGCATGGGAAACAAAAAATTTCCTACGCACACGCAAGATCTATCCATGGTGATGAGCATCTACGAGAGGGAGAGTGGATCTACATACCCTTGTAGATCGCTAAGCGGGAAGCGTTAAGAAACGCGGTTGGTGTAGTCGAACATCTTCGCGATCCAAATCGCCATGCGTCCTGTGATCTCATCACGATCCGTCCTGCGATCCAATAATGATCCATCCCGCGAACTCATCACGAGCCGTCCCGCAATCTCATCACGATCCGTCTCGCGATCTTGATCACGGTCCTTCCGATCTAGCGCCGAACGGACGACACCTCCGCATTCAGCACACGTACAGCTCGATGACGATCTCCGCCTTCTTGATCCAGAAAGAGGGAGCGGAGAGGTAGAAGAGTTCTCCTGCAGCGCGCTGGCGCTCCGGCGATGGTGGTGGAGCTATTCCAGCAGGGCTTCGCCTAAGCATTGCAGAAATCCGATCTAGAGGAGAAACTATGCACTAGAGGAACGGGTAGCACGTGGCTGAAAATCTTGTGCCAAAACCCTAAAATCCTCTAGTATATATAGGAGGAGAGGAGGAGGAGGCTTGGCTGCCAAAAAGGCAGCCCTTGGGTCGGCCGAACCAAGGAGGGAGGAGGCCTCCTCCTCCACTCCTAGTAGGATTAGGACTCCTTCCTTATTTGGCCCTTTTTTGACTTTTTCCACCTTTTTCCTTTTATGCTTTCTTCCCAGCTGCATGGGCCTTGTGTGGGACTTCCACCAGCCCACAAAGGGCTGGTATTTACTCTCCCACATCCCATATAGCCTCTTGGGTCGAAATGCCCCTCCCGATGGTCCCCCGGTACACTACCGGCACTCCCGGTACACTACCGATGAGCCCGAAACTTTTCCGGCGACCAAAATAGGACTTCCTATATATCAATCTTTACCTCCGTACCATTCCAGAGCTCCTCGTAATGTCCGAGATCTCATCTAGGACTCCAAACAACCTTCGGTCACCACCATGCATAACTCTATACTACCGAAACGTCACCAAACCTTAAGTGTGCAGACCCTGCGGGTTTGAGAACTATGTAGACATGACCGAGACACCTCTACGGTCAATAACAAATAGTGGGACCTGGATGCCCATATTAGTTCCTACATATTCTACGAAGATCTTTATCGGTCGAACCTCTATGTCAAGGATTCAGTTAATCCTGTATGATGTTTCCCTTTGTTCTTCGGTATGTTACTTGTCCGATTCGATCGTCGATATCTGTATACCTAGTTCAACCTCATTACCGGCAAGTCTCTTTACTTGTTCCGTAATACAAGATCCATATGCTACATTTGTAGTTTGGGTCTTGTCCATCACACCATTCTCCTAATGATGTGATCCCGTTATCAAATGACATCTCATATCCATGGCTAGGAAACCTTAACCATCTTTGATCAACGAGCTAGTCTATTAGAGGCATACTAGGGACATGGTTTTGTCTATGTATCCACACATACATCTAATTCTCCATTCAATACAATTATAGCATGGATAATAAACGATTATCATGAACAAGGAAATATGATAATAACTAATTTATTATTGCCTCTAGGGCATATTTCCAACAATTAGTATCCGCTCTTATATGGTTTTGTATTCCTTTATAACTCCTGTGTGGTCGTTTAATACTGAAAGATGCAAGTCGTCGGCTTCAGCCCCCACGTAGATACTACCTGGGGTGTCTATGCCAATGCACTATGTCCCTTAGCCGTGTTATCAGAACCCGAAGGCGGTGTAGTGCGGCAGACTAGGCAATCAGACTATAGAGCTTTATTTCTTTCACTTAACCAAAGGGGCGCGAAAAGGACTACGGGAAGCGTACGATCAGTCACCGGAGTGTTTAAGATGTCCGGACGAACCGAGGCCGAAGCGCACATCATAATGTTTGCGGAAAAGGCAAGTTCCTTGCATAACACGGAATAACCGCTTACCAGGATTGAAGTATAATACTTCTAACTTGGGGTTCACAGATCGGATCTCTCATACTATGACAGTCCGTTTTAAGCTTTCTCCCATAAGGTGCTTGACCGAACTATCCGGAAGCACAATCGCAGGGGTGCTCCCTTTGCCCTTTTAGCCAACGAGCGGAACATAAAGGGGCAAGCATAGGTGCCGGGCAACCCAACTTAATGACCAAAGACATAGTTCGGAACCGATGCATATAAAGCGGACGCCAAGATGCCAAACACACGATTGTTAAGGCGATTTGTGCTTGAAATCGACCCCCAGTCTATTGGCCGGTTACCTCACGTCATACCGAACAGGTTCATGAGAAGTGGGAGAAAGAAGAAAAGGTATGTGCCAAAAAAAGGACAGATGAGGTGTGCTTGCACCACGCAGTTTTGCATTTTCTCAACAGGTCTTATAACTCGGATTGCCAAATCAACTGTTTACAGGTATGCGAAAGAAAATAAGAAATAACATCCTAGAGGAGTTGTTGTACCAGGAGTCTTCAATTGGTGACCTGATGTCCTCGATATGCCCCCTTTGCTGGTTGACTCCTGCTCTTGGATGCACCTTGATGGGTGTTAGTGCGGGCGGATTTTGCAAACAAAATCTTGAGAGACCGCATCATTATAGGTGAGCTTTATGCTGTAGGCAGATTCTTTTAGGAGCGCCTGCATCTTGTCCGAAGACGTATTGGTGGTAGTAGGTCGGGGCAGCCGAACACCCACCTTTATTTCCTCACCGCTTCCCATGGAATCTTGAGCGCGAAATTGTGCCTCCTCGGCACGTGCTTTGCTGGTCCGAAAATAGTGCGGTGGGGGGGGGTGAGTCCCTATAGAGGGGAATAGAAAGGATCTGAGTTATCGGTCTGGAGCCAAACTCGCTTCCCAACTTTATGTGCCTTTATGGCGGATGTCGGAACTTACCGATCTTCTTTATAACTGAATTCAGCCGCTAGGGCCAGTGCATGCTCCTCAGTCCTAAGGAAGCGCTCGGTGTTGCCATTGACAGTAATGACCCCTTGGGGCCTGGCATCTTGAGCTTGAGGTATGCGTAGTGTGGGACCGCATTGAAACGAGCAAACGTTTTTTGTTCGAGCAGCGTGTGATAGCCGCTGCGGAAGGGCACGATGTCGAAAAATAAGTCTTTGCTATGAAAGTTGTCGGGTGAGCTGAACACGACCTCTAGAGTTACCGAGCCCGTGCATCAGGCCTCGACGCCCGGGATCACTCCTTTGAGGGTAGTGTTCCTGGGCTTGATCCTTGATGGATCGATGCCCACCTTTTTCACCGTATCTGAGTAGATCAGGTTAAGGCTACTTCCTCCGTCCATTAGGACCTTTGTGAGGTGATAACCATCTATAATGGGATCTAGGATGAGGGCCGCCAAACCCCCATGACGGATACTAGTCGGATGATCACGTCGATCAAAGGTGATCGGGTATGCCGACCATGGGTTGTACTTCGGGGCTACGGGTTCCACCGCATAGACATCCCGGAGGGCGCGCTTCCTCTCCTTCTTTGGTATGTGGGTGGCATATATCATGTTCACCATTTTTACTTTGGGAGGGAACTTCTTCTGACCGCCACCCACTGGACCCCGAGGCTCATCTTCGTCGTTGCTGCGTGAGCTTTTGCCCTGGTCTTTGGGTTGTATATTGTTGACCTGTTTAAACACCCAACAGTTATGGTGTGTGTGGTTGGCGGGCTTTTCCTAAGTTCCATGGATTTGGCAAGGCCTTTCCATGATCTTCTCGAGCTGAGTGTGTCCGTCACGATTGCCTCTAGGGGGCTTCTTCTGCTGCCTAGGTTGGGAATTGCGGAATCCGGTGTTAACCGCCGTGTCATCGGCATCATTACTATTGTGCCGACGCTTATTATTATGCGCTTCGGCTTTGAGTTGCCATCCTGGGCTTCAGGTGGCACAGGATCTTCAGAATTGTGGCTGCGTCTAGCTAGCCTACTATCCTCGCCCGCGCAAAAGCGGGTCATGAGGCAGGTAAGGGCGGACATAGTTCGAGGCTTGTCCTGGCCTAGCTGGCGGGCCAGCCATTTGTCCTGAATATTGTGCCGGAAGGAGGCTACGGCCTCGACATCCGGACAGTCAACGATTTGGTTCTTCTTAGTCAAGAACCGATTCCAGAACTGCCGGGCGGATTCGCCGGGCTTCTAGACGATGTTGCTGAGATCGGAAGAGTCCGACAAGCGGACATAGGTCCCCTGGAAGTTAGAGCAGAACGCGTATTCCAGGTCTTCCCAGCATCCTATGGAGTTTTCGGGGAGGCTGTTTAACCAGTGCCGAGTTGCCCCCTTAAGCTTAAGAGGTTGGTATTTGATGGCACGAAGATCATCTCCTCGTGCCATGTGGATATGGAGGAGGAAGTCCTCGATCCATGCAGTTGGGTCAATGGTCCAGTCATACTGTTCTATATTCACGGGTTTGAACCCTTCGAGGAACTAATGCTGCATTACCTTGTCTGTGAAGCACAGAGGGTGAGCGGCGCCTCTAACCCGTGCTATGTCGCGCCTGTATTCGGCGTTTGTATGGGGCCGGTTGCATTCCCGGCCCCTGTTGTTATGGTCGAACCATGGTCTGTACTCGCCACGTCTATCGGGCACATACTCTTTGGATCCATAAATGGATCTAGTGCGGCCTGCTCTGTGATCCAGGTCATCTCGCAGGTCGAACCTGTCATCGGGCTCTAATGGCTCCTTTCCCTGTCTTCTGGGCATTGCCGATATGTAACCAACGTCGTCGGCCGTCCTGTCTCGACCACGAGGGGGCGGTCCGGCTTGTTGTACGGAGTACGATTTGGAGATGGAGTATCAGTAAGTTCATCATCAAATTGCGGTAGCAACCTTCTCTGAGGGTAGCTTTTGGGTTGGTTGGACAGGCCAGTGCCGTATACTTCCTCGGCCGAGAGGACTTTCGTCCATCGATCGTTGAGGTCAACCTGTTTGGCTTTGAGTTGCCGTTCTTTGGCCTTTAGGCTGCGAGCAGTTGCTATGAGCCGTTGCCTGATTTCCTCCTGATCCTCGAGGTTACCAGGGATGTACAAGTCATCGGCTTCCGGTATATCTTCCTCCTTGACAGGGGAAGGTAATATTCTCCTTTGGGGTCATTGACGGTATCGGGGTCGTTTTGATCCTCAGGCTCTTCCGGACTCTCAAATGGGTGCTCGGGGATATCGGGATTGTCATGATCGGAGAGGGCATTATCTTCCCCATTGCTGATAATAGCTCTTCTTCCCTTTTTGCTTTTGGACCGCTTATGCGATTTCCGACACCTTGATGGCGCACCACCCGATTTGTCACCGTTGTTGTGAGGCGTATTGTCGCCTTTGGTGGCAGGAGTGTCCACCATGTAGACATCATATGTAGAAGTGGCGGCCCAACTCCCGGTGTTAACGGGGTGGGAGCATGGTCCTCTTCATCCATGTATTCTGCCTCCTCGGAGGCATAGTCTAGCACATTGGTTAAGTCTTCGACGGTGGCTATTAAATGGGCGGTGGGTGGGTCGAAAAATCTATCCCTGTCCGAACTATAAGTAGGTAGGGTATAGATCGGGGCTGGATTGTTGGTGATCCTCAACGACAAGAATTGCTCCAAGGCCTCGTCAACCGCTGAGGGCCCGATCCAATCCAGCTGTTCGGAACTTGCGGAGTCAACCCCCATGAGGCCCACCCGTGGGGAGTGTTCGGAAGGAACACATGTTCGGTCACATGGTTTGATGGCCAGTCCTGGATGAGAGATCGGATTGCCGCCATGGGTGACCCCATTGGCATGTCCGAAGAAGGGGCTTGAGGTTAAGGCCTCAGAGTCCTCGGGGGCTATAGGCAAAGTCGTGAGCCCGATTAGTGACAGGTCGCCCTGAGAGTCGACGAAGAACTCTAAGTCTCCGAATCTGACCTCTTGATCAGGGGCGAAGCTCTCAACACGGCCTAGATGGCCGGCAGAATCCGCATGCAGCACAACACTGCCGAAGACGAAGATCTGCCTGGGGACAAAAACATCCATGTTGCGAACCTCTTTGTTGATGAAGAGATGAGGCGTCGATTCCATCTTGCTCATAGAGGAACACTCAATGAAAGCACCAATGTCGGTGTTGAAACCGGTGGATCTTGGGTAGGGGGTCCCAAACTGTGAGACTAGGATCGATGGTAACATGAGACGAAGGGGACACGAGTTTACCCAGGTTTGGGCCCTCCAATGGAGGTAATACCCTACGTCCTGCTTGATTGTATTGAAGGTGTAAGAGTTTATAGAGTTGATCTACCTCGAGATCATATGTCTAACCCTATATGAGTTGTCCTCTCTATACTCTAAAACCCTCCGGCTTATATAGATGCCGAGGGTGCCTAGGGTTTACACATGGTTGGTTACATGCTGAAGAGATAAACTTGCCGAACTATTACATCAGACGTGGAGTGCAAGCCTTGTTTCTTGAAGCTTCCATCTAAGAGATTGGGCCTTCAAATCCTTCGGTCTTCGGTAAGCAGCCCTCATAGTCTGGCCCATAACAATAGGTCGGCTATCCGAGGACCCCCTAATCCAGGACTCCCTCAGCGCCGCCTGCTAGGCCTCCCAAGGGGAGGGCTCCCGAGGCCTCCTACATCCTGCATTATGAAAATTGCCATGTGGCGCAACAGGGCACGCTCATGGGGTTGCCCGTGGGTGTCATGCGAGGAGACAAAAGGCGCCAAGGACTTAGCGAGGTGACATACACGGGAGGAGGCCCGAGAGATAGAGCTCGGTCGCTTGGGTTTTGTAGTGCTGTAGGGACCGACCCAAGCACAGACACCGTGCCCAGCCCCTGCTCGCATGATAGACGCGCGAGAGACCACGAGGGCTTGCTCAGCTATGAGTACACCAGATTTTTTGGAGAAAAATGAGCTTTACTATTGCATGAAACAAGTTAATTACACAACAGAAAGGTACATGCTGCTATTTTTGAAACAGACCAGCTTGAGGTTGCGGCCGGTAGGCGCCCCTCAAGGATGACAGGAAATGCTACCATGATGGACATGGGCCAGCCTGAGGTTGATGCCGCTAAAAAGCGACCTCATTTTCAAAATCCACCAATGCAGAGGAATGGGGCTTCTGCTAGCATGAAGCATGAGACTTCCATGTAAGTGGGTAGGAGAATCCACCAGCACGGAGCTTGGGGCTTCCATGAGAGTGGGAAGGGACTCTCACGTGTCGGGGGCAACAAGGGTAGGGAGAGCCCCGGAGCATGTACAACTCCGTCTCGCATGTATCCGTGAAATCGTACGGAACTTACGGTGATGGTGGGCATTCCATGTGTTTGGCACCGGAACACCCAGCGCCGTCATGAGGGGTGCCGCACCGGGATGGAGATTGGTCATGGACCACTTTCACATGCCTTGTAGCACGGGACTCCAGGCTCATGCGCATTAGCCTCTTGAAGGTGGCCTGCCGCAGGCACCCGCGAAGCCCACAGCTTCAAGCCGGCCGTCGACCCCACCCCCGTCTCCGAGTGGCGCATGTGTGTCGACTACATCTCCATCCACCAAGCTCGCTTCGCGAGGCCCTTCTCTCCATCTTCACTCATGTGCCGACTTGGAGGGAGACGCCAAGCGCACCTTCCTATTTGGGGGAGGTGCCACCACTGGCGGCGAGGGAGGTGCTAGCACCGCACCCGTCCATCGAGGCCCTTTGGAACTCGACCTGCTCCCGTGGGAGCAGGGGCTTCTTTCTTGCAGGTTCCTCCTCAGCAAACCCGGGGATGTCCTCATTGGCATGGTGCTCATTGGAGGCAACCTTGTAGGTGTGCTCGAGGAGTGGAGCGCATCCTTCTCGTCGCAGCGGACAGTGAGGGTGCCGCTGCAATCGGGCATCTTGACGGGACCGTAGGCATGGTGGGTCACTGTCATGAACTTGGCGAGCGCGGGGTAGCCCAGGATGGTGTTGTAGGGTAGGCCAATGTGGGCCCTATCAAAGACGATGAACTCAGTGCGGTAGTTCTTGCGGGTGACGAAGGTGACAGGCAGGCGCACCTGACCGATGGGGTGGGCGGAGCCGTCGGTGACACCCAAGAAGTGCTTGGTGGGCATCAGGTGCTCGTAGGGCACTTGAAGTGTCTCAAAGGTCTCAATGGAGAGCATGTTAAGGCCCGCCACACCGTTGATGAGAGTCTTGGTGACAGCCACATTGCCGATGGTGGGTGTGCACATCAGGAGGACGACACCCACGACCCTGGTGGATTCAGGGTGGTCGCTGGCATCGACGGCGATGGAGAACTCCGACCCAGCCGCCTCAGGCGCTGAGAGGGCCGCGTTCTCCTCACGAGAGAACTGCTTGAAGCGTTAGTTGGACGGAGGGGCCTGGGCCTCATCAAGGATGCAGGCCACCCTGCGGGGCTCCTCATAGCCGCTGTCGTTCTTGGCAGGAGGGGGGTCATTAGAGAGAGCGGATGGAGCATTGGCTTGAGGGTACGCCTGCCTCAGCTAGCCCTGCTAACCCTGGTGGTCGCTGCCGCCGGTACCATTGTTGTTGCTGTCGTCACCCCGGCGGCCACCTCCACTACCTCCGCCGCGACCCTTGTCACGCATCTTGCGGCTGCCCGGGTGGTCAACCCGGCCCTCATGGAGCATCCTGAGCTCGTAGCAGTTCTCTATGTTGTGGGTGTTCATGCTGTGGTAGGCGCAAAAAAGGCACCCTTCCTTCTTGGCATCCATGCCGTCGCCGCCTCGCTTATCATTCGGCTCTACCACAAGCACGATTGGGCCCTTGAACTTGACATCCTTACCCTTGGATTTCGCAGCGCTAGGCTCTGCGTTACGGTTGCCCTGGAGGGACAGGTGCCCTTCCTTAGCCTTGGCGCAGTGGTCACCAAGGAGGAATAGCTCTGCCGCAGAGTCGAGCTCGTCCCTAATGGAGAGCTTCTCACACATCTTCATGTCTTTGACACCGTTGGTGAAGGCGGAGATGATGGCGGCATCGGAGGCCTTCGGGATCATGTTGATCACCTACTGAAACATTGAACAAACTTACAAGGGACTCACCTGAGCGTTGGCGCACGGACCACACGTCGTTGAGCGTGAGGGGGCGGTCGCTCGTGCCCACGAAGTTGGCGATTAACTGCTTGCGTAGGTCGCCCACGAGGACATGGATGCTTCGGGGAGGTTCACGAGCCACGAGAGCGCGACATCTTTGAGGGCGATGGGGAACCAGTTCGCCATGACCCGCTCGTCCCCCCTCGCATCCTAGACGCTGAGGATGTAGAGCATGAGGAATTCTGTGGGGTTGGTGTTGTTGTCATAGCAGGGAGGGAGCCTCGGCTTGAACTTGTCGGGGCACACCACACGATGCAGCTTTGGCGTGAGAGCCATGTAGCCCCCAGTGGTGGCAGCACTGCCTTCGGGGGCCGTGCTGCTTTGGCACCCTATAGGAGCGACGTCCTGGCGGTTGGGAGCCTTCTCGAGGGCCACACACACGTCTAGGGGCGCGTAGTGGATGATCTGGCATCTGTCGCCGTTGCCGACCGGCATGGACGACTTGTGGGATCGAGTCGAAACATGTGGCTAGGCACGCCTTTTGACCACACAGCGAGCAGGCGATAGAGGAGGAAGAGGAATGTCACGCGCTGCACGGCGAACCTGCGACGGCAGAGCAGGCAGGTAGTGCGAGGGTGCCGGTCCGTCACGCACGGCATCGACGAGCTCGGTGATGCGCTCGATCCAGGCTTCGTAGGCGTCCTCGGAGGAGCGGTAGCACAGGGTCCTCGCGGCACGCAAGCGAATAGGTGGCGGCAGAATGGCAACACGCCTGCTCGTTCATCGACGGGTGGGCAAAGGAGGTGGTGCACTCTCCCACCGGCTCGATGGCAGTGCGAGGGCGCTGCTGTTGGAAATATGCCCTAGAGGCAATAATAAAATGGTTATTATTGTATTTCCTTGTTCATGATAATTGTCTATTGTTCATGCTATAATTGTATTAACCGGAAACCAGAATGCATGTGCGAATACATAGACCACAACGGGTCCCTAGTGAGCCTCTAGTTGACTAGCTCGTTGATCAATAGATGGTCATGGTTTCATGACCATGGACATTGGATGTCGTTGATAACGGGATCACATCATTAGGAGAATGATGTGATGGACAAGACCCAATCCTAAGCATAACACAAGATCGTGTAGTTCGTTTGCTAAAGCTTTTTCAATGTCAAGTATCGTTTCCTTAGACCATGAGATCGTGCAACTCCCTGATACCGTAGGAATGCTTTGGGTGTGCCAAATGTCACAACGTAACTGGGTGGCTATAAAGGTGCACTACGGGTATCTCCAAAAGTGTCTCTTGGGTTGGCATGAATCGAGACTGGGATTTGTCACTCCGTATGACGGAGAGGTATCTCTGGGCCCACTCGATAAGACATCATCATAATGAGATCAATGTGACTAAGGAGTTAGCCATGGGATGATGTGTTACGGAACGAGTAGAGAGACTTGCCGGTAACGAGATTGAACAAGGTATAGAGATACCGACGATCGAATCTCGGGCAAGTATCATACCGGTAGACAAAGGGAATTGTATACGGGATTGATTGAATCCCCGACATCGTGGTCATCCGATAAGATCATCGTGGAGCATGTGGGAGCCAACATGGGTATCCAGATCCCGCTGTTGGTTATTGACCGGAGAGGTGTCTCGGTCATGTCTACGTGTCTCCCGAACCCGTAGGGTCTACACACTTAAGGTTTGATGACGCTAGGGTTATAGGGAAATGGTATACGTGATTACCGAAGGTTGTTCGGAGTCCCGGATGAGATCCTGGACGTCACAAGGAGCTCCGAAATGGTCCGGAGGTAAAGATTGATATATAGGAAGTCCTGTTTTGGTCACCGGAAAGTTTTCAGGCTCATCGGTAGTGTACCGGGAGTGCCGGGAGGGTGCCGGAGGGCCCCCGGGAGGGGTGTGACGACCAAAGGACCTTATGGGCAGTTAGATAAAGTGTGCCAGCCCTTATTGGTCTGGGCAAGACCTTTTCTAAAGGCCCATGCGCATAGGGATAAAGAGATAAGGCAAAAAGGAGTTTGAAAGGAGGAGATCCACCTCCCTTGTGGGAGGTGGACTCCTCCCCTAGCTCGGCCGAACCTCTCCTCCTTGGAGGAGGGGCCAAGGCATCCCTCCCTCTCCCTCCTCCTATATATACTTGAGGTTTTGGTTGTTTTGAGACAAGATATGATCTCTCTCCCATGGCGTAGCCCTACCGCTCTTCTCCCTCCTCCGCAGTGCTTAGGCGAAGCCCTGCCGGAAAACCTTGCTGCTCCACCACCACGCCGTCGTGCTGCTTTTGGAGCTCTTCCCCAACCTCTCCCTCCTCCTTGCTGGATCAAGGCGCGGGAGACGTCACCGGGCTGTACGTGTGTTGAACGCGGAGGCGCCGTTGTTCGGCGCTTAGATCGGAATCCACCACGATCCGAATCGCTACGAGTACGACTCCACCAACCGCGTTCTTGTAATGCTTCCGCTTGGCGATCTTCAAAGGTATGAAGATACTCTCTCCCCACTCGTTTCTGGTTTCTCCATAGATAGATCTTGGTGATCGTAGGATTTTTTTTGATTTATTACTACGTCTCCCAATAGTGGCATCATGAGCTAGGTCTATGCGTAGAATCTATGCACGAGTAGAACACAAAGTTGTTGTGAGCGTCGATCTTGTTAATTTGCTTACCACTACTAGTCTTATCTTTATTCGGTGGTATTGTGGGATGAAGCAGCCCAGACCAAATTTACACGTACGCTTACGTGAGACCGGTTCCACCGCCTGACATGCCTTGTTGCATAAGGTGGCGGGTGTCTGTCTCTCCCACCGGTTCCACGTGAGCGGGTGTCTGTCTCTCCCACCTTAGTCGGATTGGATTCGATGAAAAGGGTCCTTATGAAGGGTAAATAGCAATTGGCATATCACGTTGTGGTTTTGGCGTAGGTAAGAAACGTTCTTGCTAGAAACCTATAGCGGCCACGTAAAAACTTGCAACTACAAATTAGAGGACGTCTAACTTGTTTTTGCAGCATATGCCTTGTGATGTGATATGGCCAAAGGATGTGATGTGATGCATTGTGATGTGTGAGATTGATCATGTTCTTGTAATAGGATTCACGACTTGCATGTCGATGAGTATGACAACCGGCAGGAGCCATAGGAGTTGTCTTATTTTATTGTATGACCCACGTGTCAATCAAGATCGCCATGTAATTACTTTTGTTTATTGCTAAACATTAGCCATAGTAGTAGAAGTAATAGTTGGCGAGACAACTTCATGAAGACACGATGATGGAGATCATGGTGTCGTGCCGGTGACAGTGATGATCATGGTGCCCCAAAGATGGAGATCAAAGGAGCAAGATGATATTGGCCATATCATGTCACTATATTGATTGCATGTGATGTTTATCATGTTTACATCTTATTTTCTTAGAGTGACCATAGCTAAATAAGATGATCTCTCAATAAAATTTCAAGAAATGTGTTCACCCTAACTGTGCACCGTTGCTAAGGATCGTTGTTACGAAGCACCACGTGATGATCAGGTGTGATAGGTTCTAACGTTCGCATACAACGGGTGTAAGCCAGATTTACACACGCGAAACACTTAGGTTGACTTGACGAGCCTAGCATGTACATACATGGCCTCGGAACACGGAAGACCGAAAGGTCGAACATGAGTCGTATAGAAGATACGACCAACATGGAGATGTTCACCATGGATGACTACTCCGTCTCACGTGATGATCGGACACGGGCTAGTTGACGTGGATCATGTGTTACTTGGATGACTAGAGAGATGTCTATCTAAGTGGGAGTTCATTAAATAATTTGATTATGTGAACTTAATTATCATGAACTTAGTCTAAACTTGTCTTTACAATCTATATTGTAGATCCAATGGCCAACGCTAATGTCACCCTCAACTTCAACGCGTTCCTAGAGAAAACCAAGCTGAAAGATGATGGAAGCAACTATGCGGACTGGGTCCGTGGTTTGAGGATCATCCTCATAGCTTCCAAAAGATTGTATGTTCTTGATGCACCGCTAGGTGACGCACCCATTTTCCCAGCAGATCAAGACATTATGAACGCTTGGTAGTCACGCTACGATGATTACTCCCTTGTTCAGTGCGGCATGCTTTACAGTTTAGAACCGGGGCTCCAAAAGCGTTTTGAGCAACACCGAGCATATGAGATGTTCCAAGAGCTGAAACTGGTTTTCCAAGCTCATGCCCGGGTTGAGAGATATGATATCTCCGACAAGTTCTTCAGTTGTAAGATGGAGGAAAACAGTTATGTCAGTGAGCACATACTCAAAATGTCTGGGTTGCACAACCGCTTGACTCAGCTGGGAGTTAATCTCCTGGATGACTCGGTCATTGACAGAATCCTCTAGTCGCTTCCACCTAGCTACAAGAGCTTTGTGATGAACTACAACATGCAGGGTATGGAGAAGTCCATTCCTGAATTGTACTCGATGCTGAAATCAACGGAGGTCGAGATCAAAAAGGAGCATCAAGTGTTGATGGTGAATAAGACCACTAGTTTCAAGAAAGGCAAGGGTAAGAAGAACTTCACGAAGGACGGCAAAGCTTTTGCCGTGCCCGGTAAGCAAGTTGCCAGGAAGAAGAACAAGCGTGGACCCAAGCCTGAGACTGAGTGCTTTTATTTCAAGGGTAATGGTCACTGGAAGCGGAACTGCCCCAAGTACTTAGCGGATAAGAAGGCCGACAACGTTAAAGGTATATGTGATAAACTTGTTATTGATGTGTACCTCACCAGCGCTCGTAGTAGCTCCTGAGTATTTGATACCGGTGCAGTTGCTCACATTTGTAACTCCAAGCAGGAGCTGCGGAATAAGCGGAGGCTGGCAAAGGACGAGGTGGCGATGCGTGTCGGGAATGGTTCCAAGGTCGATGTGATCGCCGTCGGCACGCTACCTCTACATCTACCTTCGGGATTAGTTTTAAACCTCAATAATTGTTATTTAGTACCAGCTTTGAGCATGAACATTGTATCTGGATCTCGCTTGATGCGAGATGGCTACTCATTTAAATCTGAGAATAATGGTTGTTCTATTTATATGAGAGAAATGTTTTATGGTCATGCCCCGCTGGTTAATGGTTTATTTTTGATGAATCTCGAACATGATGTTACACATGCCATAGTGTGAATACCAAAAAGTGTAAGGTTGATAACGATAGTCCCACTTACATGTGGCACTGCCGCCTTGGTCATATTGGTGTCAAACGCATGAAGAAGCTCCATGCTGATGGACTTTTGGAGTCTCTTGATTTCGAATCATTTGACATGTGCAAACCATGCCTCATGGGCAAGATGACCAAGACTCCGTTCTCCGGAACAATGGAGCGAGCAACTGACTTGTTGGAGATAATACATACCGATGTATGCGGTCCAATGAGCGTCGAGGCTCGCGGTGGCTACCGTTACGTTCTCACCCTCACTGATGCCTTGAGCAGATATGGGTATGTCTACTTAATGAAACATAAGTCTGAAACCTTTGAAAGGTTCAAGGAATTTCAGAGTGAGGTAGAGAATCAACATGACGGGAAAATAAAGTGTCTGCGATCTGATCGTGGCGGAGAATATTTAAGTCACGAGTTTGGCACACACCTAAGGAAATGTGGAATTGTTTCACAACTCACGCCGCCTGGCACACCTTAGTGAAATGGTGTGTCTGAACATCGTAATTGTACTCTATTGGATATGGTGCGATCTATGATGTCTCTTACTGACTTACCGCTATCATTTTGGGGATATGCATTAGAGACTGTCGCATTCACTTTAAATAGGGCACCGTCAAAATCCGTTGAGACGACACCGTATGAATTATGGTTTGGATAGAAACCTAAGCTATCATTTCTAAAAGTTTGGGGATGCGATGCTTACTTGAAGAAACTTCAACCTGAGAAGCTCGAACCCAAAGCGGAAAAGTGCGTCTTCATAGGATATCCCAAAGAGACTATTGGGTATACTTTCTACCTCAGATCCAAAGACAAATTCTTTGTTGCCAAGAATGGATCCTTTCTCGAGAAAGAGTTTCTCTCGAAAGAATTAAGTGGGAGAAAAATAGAACTTGATGAGGTAATTGTACCTCCACTCGAACCGAAGAGTAGCGCAACACAGGAAGTTGTTTCTGTAGAGACTACACCGGCTGGAGAGGAAGTTAATGATGATGATCATGAAACTTCAGATCAAGTTACTATTGAACGTCGAAGGTCCACCAGGACACGTTCCACACCAGTGTGGTATGACAACCCTGTCCTGGAGATCATGTTGTTGGACAATGGTGAACCTTCGAACTATGAAGAAGCGATGGCGGGCCCGGATTCCAACAAATGGCTTGAGGCCATGAAATCCGAGAGAGGATCCATGTATGAGAACAAAGTATGGACTTTGGTGGACTTGCCTGATGATAAGCGAGCCATTGAAAATAAATGGATCTTTAAGAAGAAGACTGATGCAGATGGTAATGTGACTGTCTATAAGGCCCGACTTGTCGCTAAGGGTTATCAACAAGTTCAAGGAGTTGACTACGATGAGACTTTCTCACCCGTAGCGATGCTAAAGTCTGTCCGAATCATGTTAGCAATTGCTGCATTTTATGATTATGAGATCTGGCAAATGGACGTCAAAACGACATTCCTTAATGGCTTCCTGAAGGAAGAACTATATATGGTGCAGCCGGAAGGTTTTGTCGATCCTAAAGATGCTAACAAAGTATGCAAGCTGCAGCGCTCCATCTATGGGCTGGTGCAAGCATCTCGGAGTTGGAACATTCGCTTTAATGAGGTGATTAAAGCGTTTGGGTTTGTACAGGTTTATGGAGAACCTTTTATTTACAAGAAAGTGAATGGGAGCTCTATAGCATTTCTCATATTATATGTGGATGACATACTGATAATGGGAAATGATATAGAACTTTTGGAAAGTGTAAAGGCCTACTTGAATAAGTGTTTTTCAATGAAGAACCTTGGAGAAGCTACTTACATATTAGGCATCAAGATCTATAGAGATAGATTGAGACGCCTCATAGGTCTTTCACAAAGCACATACCTTGACAAGATATTGAAGAAGTTCAATATGGATCAGTCCAAGAAGGGGTTGTTGCCTGTGTTACAAGGTGTGAGATTGAGTACGACTCAATGCCCGACCACGACAAAGGATAGAGAAGAGATGAGTGTCATCCCCTATGCTTCAGCCATAGGCTCTCTTATGTATGCCATGCTGTGTACCAGACCTGATGTGAACCTTGCCATAAGTTTGGTAGGGAGGTACAAAAGTGATCCCGGAGCGGAACACTGGACAGCGGTCAAGAATATCCTGAAGTACCTAAAAAGGACCAAGGAGATGTTTCTCGTATATGGAGGTGCCGAAGAGCTCGTCGTAAAGGGTTACGTCGATGCTAACTTTGACACAGATCCAGACGACTCCAAGTCACAAACCGGATACGTGTATATTTTGAACGGAGGGGCAGTCAGCTGGTGCAGCAGCAAGCAAAGCGTCATGGCGGCATCTACATGTGAAGTGGAGTACATAGATGCTTCGGAAGCAGCAAAGGAAGGAGTCTAGATGAAGGAGTTCATCACCGACCTAGGAGTGATTCCCAATGTGTCGGGCCCGATGACTCTATTCTGTGACAACACTGGAGCTATTGCCCTTGCGAAGGAGCCCAGGTTTCACAAGAAGACAAGACACATCAAGCGCCGCTTCAACTCCATCCGTGATTACATTCAGCAGGGAGATATAGATATTTGTAAAGTACATATGGATCTGAATGTCGCAGATCCGTTGACTAAACCTCTCTCACAAGCAAAACATGATCAACACCAGAATGTTATGGGTGTTCGATTCATCACAATGTAACTAGATTATTGACTCTAGTGCAAGTGGGAGACTTTTGGAAATATGCCCTAGAGGCAATAATAAAATGGTTATTATTGTATTTCCATGTTCATGATAATTGTCTATTGTTCATGCTATAATTTTATTAACCGGAAACCAGAATGCATGTGTGAATACATAGACCACAACGTGTCCCTAGTGAGCCTCTAGTTGACTAGCTCGTTGATCAATAGATGGTCACGGTTTCATGACCATGGACATTGGATGTCGTTGATAACGGGATCACATCATTAGGAGAATGATGTGATGGACAAGACCCAATCCTAAGCATAGCACAAGATCGTGTAGTTCGTTTGCTAAAGCTTTTTCAATGTCAAGTATCGTTTCCTTAGACCATGATATTGTGAAACTCCCAGATACCGTAGGAATGCTTTGGGTGTGCCAAATGTCATAACGTAACTGGGTGGCTATAAAGGTGCACTACGGGTATCTCCAAAAGTGTCTGTTGGGTTGGCACGAATCGAGACTGGGATTTGTCACTCCGTATGACGGAGAGGTATCTCTGGGCCCACTCGGTAAGACATCATCATAATGAGATCAATGTGACTAAGGAGTTAGCCATGGGATGATGTGTTAAGGAACGAGTAGAGAGACTTGCCGGTAGCGAGATTGAACAAGGTATAGAGATACCGACGATCGAATCTCGGGCAAGTATCATACCGGTAGACAAAGGGAATTGTATACGGGATTGATTGAATTCCCGACATCATGGTTCAGCCGATAAGATCATCGTGGAGCATGTGGGAGACAACATGGGTATCCATATCCCGCTATTGGTTATTGACCGGAGAGGTGTCTCGGTCATGTCTACGTGTCTCCCGAACCCGTAGGGTCTACACACTTAAGGTTCAGTGACGCTAGGGTTATTGGGAAATGGTATATGTGATTACCGAAGGTTGTTCGTCTCGGATGAGATCTCGGATGTCATGAGGAGCTCCGTAATGGTCCAGAGGTAAAGATTGATATATAGAAGTCCTGTTTTGGTTACCGGAAAGTTTTCGGGCTCATCGGTAGTGTACCGGGAGTGCCGGGAGGGTGCCGGAGGACCCCTGGGAGGGGTGTGATGACCAAAGGACCTTATGGGCTGTTAGATAAAGTGTGCCAACCCTTATTGGTCTAGGAAAAACCTTTGCCAAAGGCCCATGCGCATAGGGATAAAGAGATAAGGCAAAAAGGAGTTTGAAAGGAGGAGATCCACCTCCCTTGTGGGAGGTGGACTCCTCCCCTAGCTCGACCAAACCTCTCCTCCTTGGAGGAGGGTCCAAGGCAGACCTCCCTCTCCCTCCTCCTATATATACTTGAGGTTTTGGCTGTTTTGAGACAAGATGTGATCTCTCTCCCACGGTGCAACCCTACCTCTCTTCTTCCTCCTCCGCAGTGCTTAGGCGAAGCCCTGCCGGAATACCTTGTTGCTCCACCACCACCACGCCATCGTGCTGCTGTTGGAGCTCTTTCCCAACCTCTCCCTCCTCCTTGCTGGATCAAGGCGCGAGAGACGTCACCGGTCTGTACGTGTGTTGAACGCGGAGGCGCCGTTGTTCGGCGCTTAGATTGGAATCCACCGCGATCTGAATCGCTGCGAGTACGACTCGACCAACCGCGTTCTTGTAACGCTTCCGCTTAGCGATCTTCAAAGGTATGAATATGCATTCTCTCCTCACTCGTTGCTGGTTTCTCCATAGATAGATCTTGGTGATCGTAGGATTTTTTTTTATTTATTACTACGTCTCCCAACAGCTGCCCGGGGCGCCACGAGCGGCAGGTGATACATCTCCAACATATCTATAATTTATGAAGTATTCATGCCATATCCACCTATGTTTACAATAATTTTATATGGTTTTGATGCACCTTATATGATTTATTTAGAACTAACCTGGACTGACGCTGTTTTCAGTAGAAATACCGTGGTGTTGTTTTTGTGCAGAAAATGAAAGTTCTCGGAATCGCCCGAAACTTTTTGATGATTTTTGGAACAAAATAGGCACTAGACGCTTCGTGGGAGAGATAGAAGAGCCACGATTTGGGTACCACCCACCAGGGCACGCCAGGTCCCATTGGTGCGCCCTGGTATACCTTGCTCACCTCGTGGCCCACCTTCATGTGAAACCAATGCCAAAAATTCCTATAAATATATAAAACATCAAAATTAACCCTAGACTCCTCGTTCCACTGCCACAACTCTCTGTATCAACGAAAAACCAATCTGGAGGCGTTCTAGTACCCTCATGGAAAGGGTAGATCATCTACGATGGCCATCTTCATCATCCCGACAAAGGCCATGATGATGAGGGAGTAGTCCACCCTCGGGGGTGACGGTTTGTACTAGTAGCTATGTGTTCAATCTCTCTCTCTCTCGTGTTCTTGAGATGGCACGATCTTGATGTATCATGGGCTTTGTTCATATAGTTGGATCACATGGTGTTTTCCCCTCTCTATCTTGTTGTGATGAATTAAGTTTCCCTTTTGAGATTTTGTTATTACTGGACTGAACACTTTTATGGATTTGAGAGCACTTGATGTGTGTCTTGCATGCGGATACCCGTAGTGACATCGGGGTATTCAAGTGATTCACTTGATATATGTTATGGCGTCAACTTGCGGATTCTGTGACCTTGGGGATCTATGCATAGGGGTTGATTGCACGTTTTCATACCATGTTCTCTCATAGAAATCTTGGGGAACTCCTTGAGGTTCTTTGTGTTGGATTGAGTATTATGAATTTGAAATTGTTTGATGTGTATCGTATAATTAACTCATGGATACTTGTGGTGACATTAGAGTATCTAGGTGACATTAGTGTTGGTTGATGCATACCATATGGTGTTATTTTTAGTACGAACTCTTGGATAGATCGATCGAAAAGGATAACTTGGTTATGTTAGTGCTAACTCTTGATAGTTCGATTGGAAGGGATAACTTTTTTTTTATTTTAGTACGAACTCTTGATAGATCGATCGTAAAGGATAACTTGGTTATTTTAGTACTAACTCTTGGATAGATCGATCGGAAAGGATAACTTTAAGGTGGTTTCGTACTCTACAAACAAGTTCTTCTTATGTTCTTCGCTAGATAAGAACTTTGGAGTGATTCTTTCTTGCACGTCGAGGGATGGTTATGTGATCCAATTATATTAGCATTGTTGAGAGATTGCACTAGCGAAAGTACAGACCCTAAGCCTTGTTTTCAAGCATTGCAATACCGTTTGTGCTCACTTTTGTTACTTGCTACCTTGCTGTTTTTATTGTTACTATTACAAAAATCAATATCTACTATCATTACTACACTTGTATCACCATCTCTTCATCGAACTAGTGCACCTATACAATTTGCCATTGTATTGGGTGTGTTAGGGACACAAGAGATTTCTTGTATTTAATTGTTGGGTTGTTTGAGAGAGACCATCTTCATCCTACACCTCCCACGGATTGATAAACCTTAGGTCATCCACTTGAGGGAAACTTGCTACTGTCCTACAAAACTCTGCGCTTGGAGGCCCAACACGAGTCTACAAGAATAAAGTTGCATACTAGACATCAGCAGACGCCGCGTGGGCCCTAGTGGCGGCTCGGCGTGCGACGTGTTCGTGACGAGCGGCTGATACGTCTCTGATGTATATACTTTTCCTAACACTTTTGCTCTTGTTTTGGACTCTAATTTGCATGATTTGAATGAAACTAACCCGGACTGACGCTGTTTTTAGCAGAACTAGCGTGGTGTTGGTTTTGTGCAGAAATAAAAGTTATCAGAATGGAACGAAACTTTTTGCAGATTTATTTTAGAATAAATAAAAAATACTGGAGCGAAGAACCACCAGAGGGTGTGCCCTGGTTGGGCAAGATACACCAGGGCGCGCCCTGGTGGGTTGTGCTCACCTCGTGCCCCCCTGACCCAAATTCCAGCGCTATATTTTCAGAGAAAAAAATTAGAGAGGAAGTTTTATCGCGTTTCACGAGACAGAGCCGCCGCCACCTCCTATTCTTCATCGGGAGGCTAGATCTGGAGTCCGTTTGGGGCTCCAGAGAGGGGAATCTTCTGTCTTCGTCATCATCAACCCTCCTTCATTGCCAATTCCATGATGCTCCCCACCGGGAGTGAGTAATTCTTTCGTAGGCTTGCTGGTCGATGAGGAGTTGAATGAGATTCATCATGTAATCGAGTTAGTTTTGTTAGGGCTTGATCCCTAGTATCCACTTTGTTCCGAGATTGATGTTTCTATGACTTTGCCTTGCTTAATTCTTGTCACTAGGGCCCGAGTGCCATGATTTCAGATCTAAACCATTTATGTTATCATCATTATATCTATGTTCTTGATCTGATCTTGCCTAGTCATATGCACCTATTATGTGTTATGATCCGTAAACCCCGGGGTGACAGAAATCGGGATACTTTCTCGTGATGACCGTAGTTTGAGGAGTTCATGTATTCTTTTCCATAAGCACGTATGACCATTTACGGAATACATGCCTACATTACATTGATGAACTGGAGCTAGTTCTGTGTCGCCCTGGGTTATGACTGTTGTATGATGAATATCATCCAACGAATACACCGATCCATTGCCTACGAGTTTTCCACATATTGTTCTTGCTAAGTCACTACTGTTGCTATCACTACTGCACTTGCTACAAAACTATTACTGCTATTGTTACCGCTACTGTTACTGTTACAACTGCTATTAAACTACCATATTACTGTGATATTGATCACTTTGCTGCAGATATTTATCTCAAGGTGTGGTTGAATTGACAACTCAACTGCTAATACTCTCAAATATTCTTTGGCTCCCCTTGTGTCAAATCTATAAATTTGGTTTGAATACTCTACCCTCGAAAACTGTTGTGATCCCTTATACTTTTGGGTTATCGATACATTTTTCTGGCACTATTGCCAGGGAGCATAGCTATATTTGCCGAGTCACTTGGAATTTATATCAATCTATCACTATGAAGAATCTGAAGGATAAAAGAAGCAACATCGTTCCCTCTAGGACGAGGGGAGGTACGGATTTGCCATCACATTCTGCACTTGATTCACCTTCTGTTATGAGTAAACTTGCAACACCATCACCTGCTATTAATCCTGGTATTGATGATGCTACTTCTAGTATGAATGATGCTTATGATGATGCTAGTACCTTGCTTCATGATACTGTGCCACTAGGTGAATTTCTTGATGAACAAATTGCTAGAGCTAAAGAGAATGAAATTAGTGAAACTGATGAAACTACTGAAACTGATGAAGTCTTTGAAACGGATAATTATGAAACACATATTAGACCAAGCTCTCCTAGATTTAAAATGCCTAAGATACCAGAAGGTTATGCTATGGATGGAGAAGCAGATAGAGAGATTCTTGTTGTAAGGATAGAGATGATCTTAATAAATTACCATGCAAACTTAAAGAAAAGACTTTGAATGCTAGAATGAAATGTGATCATAAGTTTGCTACTTCACCTATCTTTGTTAGTGATAAGGATTATGAATTCTCTGTCGATCCAGAGTTAATTACTTTGGTTGAATCTAATCCTTTCCATGGCTATGAAACTAAAACTATAGTGGCACATCTTACTAAGTTGAATGATATAGCTACCCTTTTTGCTTATGATGAGAAGATTCGCTATTACTATATTCTCAAATTATTTCCCTTCTCATTAAAAGGTGATGCCAAGATATGGTAAAATACTCTTAGTCCTGGTTGTGTGCGTAGTCCCTAGGATATGATTTATTACTTGTCTAAAAATATGTTCCTGCTCATAAGAAACAAGCTGCCTTACAAGAATTATTTAACTTTGTGCAAATTGAAGAAGAGAGTCTCCCACAAGCTTGGGGGAGGATTCTCCAATTGCTTAATTCTTTGCCTGATCATCCTTTAAAGAAAAATGAAATACTTGATATCTTCTATAATGGACTAACTGATGCTTCTAGGGATTTCCTAGATAGTTGTGTTGGTTGTGTTTTCAAGGAATGAACTGTTGAACAAGCTGAGGAACTATTGAATAATATATTGAAGAATTATGATGATTGGACTCTCCCTGAACCATGGCTTGAACCCACTCCGAAGAAGAGGGCTATCTTATTTCTTAGTCCTGAAGATATGCAAGAGGCAAAGAAATGTATGAAGGAAAAAGGTATTAAAGCCAAGGATGTTAAGAATTTACCACCTATTGAAGAAATACATGGCCTTGACACGCCACCACCTCCACAGGTGGTAGAGGTAAATTCTTTATTAAAGTTTGATGAAGGTGATATTCCATACAATAAACATCCTAGTCAATGCTTATATGAGTTTTATAACTACATTAGGAAACAAGATCACTTCAATGCAAATGTTCTGAAACAATTGAAATATAATTCTGATATGATTGCTCCCTTGAGTCACTTGTTATTTAGAATTAGTAATGATGTTAGAGGTTTAGGAAAACATGCCTCTATGGTTCAAACTCGGTTAGAACAAGTTGCTAAATCTCAAAGAGAATTGCTTAATTAAATGAATAATAATATGAATGATCATGCTATTAGAGTAGTGACTAGAGGAGGTAGAATGACCCAAGAACCTCTTTATCCTAAAGGTTGTCTTAAAATAATTGAGCAAGACTCTCAAGGAATTAATGCTGATGCATCTAGTCCTTATAAAAATAAAAATAAAAAAATGATAGAACTTTGCATGCTTCTAGTGAACCTAAGATAGAAAAACCTCCTGATAATAATGATGTTTCTATTTCTGATGCTGAAACTCAATCTGGTAATGAACATCCACTTAGTGATGATGATAATGATAGTGATGTTCATGAGGATACCCAACCAAACAATGATAAAGAATAGATAATGATGTGTAAATAGAACCTGTTGTTGATCTTGATAACCCACAACCTAAAAATAAACGATATGATAAAAAGACTTTGTGGCTAGAAAACATGGTAAAGAAAGAGAGCCATGGGTTCATAAACCCATTCCTTTTCCACCCAAACCACCTAAGAAAAAGGATGATGAAGACTTTGAACGCTTTGCTGAAATGATTAGGCTAGTCTTTTTTGCGTACCCACTTAACTGATATCTTAAAGATGCCTCCTTATGCTAAATACATGAAATACATCATCACTAGTAAAAGAAAGATACCTGAAGTTTAAATCTCCACCATGCATGCTAGTTATTCTTTTAAGGATGGAGTACCTAAAAAACTTGGAGATCCCGAAATACTAACTATACCTTGCTCCACTAAAAGAAATTATTTCAAAACTGCTTTGTGTGATTTGGGAGTTGGTGTTAGTGTTATGCCTTTCTCTTTATGTAAAAGACTTGATTTGAATAAACTCACACCTACTGAAATATCTTTGCAAATGGCTGCCAAATCAACTGCCATACCTATCGGTATTTGTGAGGATGTGCGCGTTGTTGTTGCAAATGTTACTATCTTAACAGACTTTGTTATTCTTGAGATGCCCGAGGACGACAACATGTCGATTATCCTTGGTAGACCCTTTTTGAATACTACAGGGGCTGTTATTGATTGCAATAAAAGCAAGGTCACTTTTCATATCAATGGTAATGAGCATACTATGCACTTTCCGAAGAAACAATTCCAAGTGAATGGTGTAAATGTTATTGAAAATTCTCCGACACTCACTATTGGAAGATTTCACCTACCTCTACCTATTGCCAAAAACAAATATGATATAATTATACTTGGGGATATGCATATTCCCGTTGAGGTAACCTAGTGTTTTACGAAAGTTCTTTGGTTTCATGCTAATCGAAGGTGGTTGTTAATAAGACTTGACCAGCCTTATTAATGGACCATTGTTGAGAGGTATGAAGTTGATGAATTAAGTAGACACAACTCTGTGTACCCACTTTCCTTTTTCTGTTTTTCTTAGTTAAATAAAATAAAATGCCATGTTTATCCTGTTTTCTGATTTCTCTGTGCAATAAAAAATGACCCAAAAATAAAAGTTCTCAAAATCTCCTGAAAATTTAACACGATTTTTTTCTGAATACTTCTAAATTTCTGGTGCGAATAACATCAGAGGGGGGGTGCACTTGGTGCCCACAAGACACCAGGGCGCGCCAGCAACCCCAGGCATGCCCTAGTGGGTTGTGGTCCTCACGTGGCCTCCCTCACTTACCTCTTTAGCCCATGTCATCCCTTACCTCTAGAAAAAATCACCATTGCTCTCTCTCGTGTTCTTGCTCACAAACCTGTGGATTTAGATCTCTTTGCTGGAAGCTCCATTTCCAAAACTATTTTGGGGGATTGCTGATTGGTATGTGACTCCCCCATTGCTCCAATTAGTTTTTGATTTGATGGTTTATTTTCAGAATATTTAGCTACTCTTGGTGCTGTTTTATATGAGCTTGCATGTTGAATTCTTTTACTTCTAAGTAGTTTGAATGCTTGATATGGCCTCTAGGAATCCTTATGAGTAGTTTCTATCAATCTTATTAAGTTTCTTTGACAAAAAAATTGTGAACTAAAGTTTTCAGAATTTTATTTGTAGAAATAAGATGAATTTGTTTAGGAACTCCTCCTCCAATAGGAATGCTAAAGGAGTAATTAGGGAATCGGCGGACAATGAACTCAACACTCCGAGAAGGCCGGAGGTGCGGCCGTGCGAATGGTCGCATAATCCCTTCATGGAGGAGGCCGAGTTCCATCAAGAGTTTGCCCAATTCGTTGCAAATGCTGGGCTGACCAACTTCCTTGCAACGAAGCATCGGCAGAGGAGGAGCCCCAAGAGTGGGATGCCCAGGGGCCATCGCCACTGCACTTCAACTTAGGAACGGATGGCTACTACAGATGGTGATTACCAAGCTAGGCCAAAAGCCTAAGCTTGGGGGAGTACGTATTTCCACCGACACTATATTCATGTTCACACATTTCATTCAGTTGTCGGTGTTCACATTTTTCATTGTACTATCCATGCTAGATTTATTTCCTCGCTTTCTTTTTGTGTGTTTAGAAAACTTTGAGAAAAACCAAAAATATTTCTTGCTTATTTTTGTTTTTTCTTGTTAAATTTAATTAGTTGTAGTATTAAAAGAAAACCCAGAAAGATTTCTTTTTTCTTCTTTTGCTTGTTGGGAGTTCTCCAATGTAAATTGTTTTTCTCGTTTTTGTTTTCCCTTCTTTTATTTGCTTTCTTCAGGAAAAACTAAAAAGTCCAAAAATATTTCAATGTGTTTCTCTGAAATTATTTTCCCTTTCATTGAGTCATACCAAGGAGAAGACCACGATGAAAATGTTGAATGGCTCTCATATGCACCACTATTGATCTAACAAAGAGCATATATTACTTTGTATTCTCCTCTTGAATAAAATGTTGCATATTCCAGCTTAGTCCATGACACTCTCGCACTATTATTATTTTCATATCATTCGGTCGTGCAAGTGAAAGGCAATAATGACGATATTTGATGAATTGACTATGGCAGAGAGAAGCGGGTATGAACTCAACTTGTTTTTATTTTTGTAAATATGATATGATTCAACATATTATGATTGAACATGTTTGCAGTGATAATTAGAGATTATAATTGCTCATGCTATGCTTAAGTAGCTAGGAGTGGATAATGATTTATCTTGGATGTCAACATGCATTAAAATGATTGTGATGTAGTATGATGATATGGTATCCTCCTCTGATTGTTTCAAGTGGCTTGACTTGGCACATGTTCACGCATGTAGTTGAATCACAATCAACATAGCCTTTATGATATTTATGTTCATGGTGTCCATATCCTACTCATGATAGCATTCAATGTTTATTATTCATAATGCATGTTTATGACCGTCTTCGCTCTCTAGCTGGCCACTTCTCAACCTATTTGCTAGCCTTCGCGTGTACTAAGCGGGAATACTGCTTGTGCATCAAAAAACTTAAACTAAAATTTTCTAGATGAGTCCACTATATCTACCTGCGGTATTACCCTGGCGTTCCAAGTAAATTTGCATGTGCCACCTCTAAAATTTCAAATGAACATCTGTTTTGTGTGCTTGGACCGCTCATGGAGCGATAGGGGATGGTCAGTATATTCCATGTTAAGCGGGTTATTCTTATGATGAGTGTTTGTTCACTCATCCTTGCACGAGAGGGGCGGTAATAGGGATTCCTAGTCCAGAAATCAAAAGAAATGCAAATAATTAAACAAACCCCCCCAGGAATGTTGTTGGTATGGATGGCACCCGTGGATTTGGCTAGCCATGGAATGTGTTTGTTGGTGGTGGGGGGGTAAACCTTTAATTTTATCACTTGGGAACTGGCGCTAATTTGTTTAACATGGAAGATGTTTATAGCTCTTGGTCCTAACGTTGACAGGAAGGGTGTACCTCCCAAAAATTATACTTATATCTTATTTAAGCCTTGAGCTCTGGCACCTCTACAAATCCCTGCTTCCGTCTGTGAAGGGATTATCTATTTATTTTTATGTTGAGTCATCACCTTCTCAAATAAGCGCTAGATGTGAGAGCACTATTGTCATCCTCATGCATTGTGTATAGTGAATGTTGGATGCATCATGATTGGATCTTTTCTACCATGAATTACAATGTCTAGTCACTGCTTGAACTTTGGAGGTGTTCTGCATTTATATTTTACTGTCTCGGAAAGGGCTAGCGAGATACCACTATTGTCATATTATATCATGGTTGTTTTGACAAAGTGTTTGCATTTGAGATATTTTATTATTGCTTGCTAGTTGCTTATATCATTGATATGAGTCAATATAATTTTTAAGAGTTATTATTGACATGGTTAGTCATAATCTTTGCTAAAAACCTGGGTCCTACTTAAGCATATGTATGTAAACAAGAACAAAAGAGTTCGTAAAAGTTTTTCTTTATCACTTTTAGTTTGTCAACTAAATTGCTTGAGGACAAGCAAGGGTTTAAGATTGGGGGTGTTGATACGTCTCCAACGTATCTACTTTTCCTAACACTTTTGCTCTTGTTTTGGACTCCAATTTACATGATTTGAATGAAACTAACCCGGACTGACGTTGTCTTTAGCACAACTACCATGGTGTTGTTTTTGTGTAGAAATAAAAGTTCTCGGAATGGTACAAAACTTTTTGGAGATTTGTTTCAGAATAAATAAAAAATACTGGAGCCAAGAACCACCAGAGGGGGTGCCTTGGCTGGGCATGATACACCAGGGCGCGCCTTGGTGGGTTGTGCTCACCTCGTGCCCCCTGGCCCTAATTCCAGCGCTATAAAATCCTATTTTTGGAGAGAAAAATTAGAGAGGAAGTTTTATAGCATTTCACGAGACGGACCCGCCGCCACTTCCTATTCTTCATCGGGAGGCCAGATCTGGAGTCCGTTTGGGGCTTCGGAGAGGGGAATCTTTGGTCTTCGTCATCATCAAGCCTCCTTCATCACCAATTCCATGATGCTCCCCACCGGGAGTGAGTAATTATTTCGTAGGCTTGCTGGTCGGTGAGGAGTTGGATGAGATTCATGTCACAGCCCTGGAAATTGCTTGCATTAGTTGCATCATGTCATCATGTTAGATTCAAATGAAACCTGAAATAGGGATCTCAAAAACCCTAGGACCTCAGTGAATAAATAAAATCCCAATAATTGAGTTTTTCACTGAATCCTAAAATGCTATTAAAAATGTTCCATATTTCTGATAAATAGTGGAAACAACAAATCAGAAGAGCATTTAAAATTTTGAACTCAATTTGGATATTTTAAAAGACCCAAACCCCCACTGAAAATCACTAATAAAGACCTAAAGATATTTTAGTGGCTTTAAATTTTTCTGAAACTTTTTGTGTGGTTGCAAATATTCTACAAATACCACATAAATACTTTCAGGAATTTTTGTATTATAGTTTTGCCAAAGACAATTAAAATTAAAGCATGAATCAAAAGAAAAACAGGAAATAAAAATAAAGAAGGAAAGAGGCCCACCAGACTTACTTGTTGCAGAGCCGGCCCAGCCCACCAGGGGCAGGGGCGTCTTCCTCCTCGCGCTAGTAGGAAGAGGGGAAGGCAGCCACGGCGCCGTGCGCGCTCGCCATGCCAGCAGCTTGCTTGCCTGCCCCGCCAGCGCGACGCCGTGGATAGAGCCGCGCCGCCATCTGGATCCTTTTCCCCCATATCCATATCTCTTCCCCCTTGCTCTGTCCCTTTTCCCCCCTCTCATCTCCGAGCGCCATGGTTGCCGCCACTCGCAACCACCGCGGCCACCGGCCTCCCCTCGCCTAGCTAGTAAGCCCATCAGGTCCGCCGTTTCCCCCAGCTCCTCCCCGCCGAAGGAATCGAGGCCAGAGGCCCCGCGGCATCGTCCCCGTCGCCGTTTTTGTCTCCGGGCGCCAAAGATCGCCGGCGACCCTGCGCTCGCGTCGCCGCCTCTCCGAGCCGCCTTCGACGCCAGCGAGCCTCCCTGTGAGCTCCCCGTCCTTCTCCCCCTCTCCCCGTGGTCCTTTTCGCCCCCTAGCCGCTAACCTCACCGTTGCCGAAGCTCCGGCCGCCGCCAAAGTCGTCGTGGCCATCGACTCCGGCGACCCCGCGTCCTCCCGTTGCCCTAGGTGGATGCGCGCGAGCCTTAGCTGTCCGTAGGTGCCCTCCGCCACTCAAATGGTCGCCGGAGGAAGATTTACGGCGATCCCCGCCGTCTCGGCTCACCGTCGGCGACCTCCCTCTGTCGAAGCCAACGTGGCAGGTTAGTTAGGACTAACCTCCGCGCTAATTAACCCCTAGAGTCACTGACAGCCAGGACCCACCCACTAATTAAAACACCGGATTAATAATATAATCTAAAATAACTAGTGGGTTAACTCTAAGTCACTGACATGTGGGACCCCCAGGTCAGCTTTGACCTGGCCACGTCAGGGTTGACTGGTCCCACCAGTCAGCCTCTAGAGCTGACCCAGTGTCACTGAACAGTGGGCTCCACTGGTCAGGTTTGACCCGGACCTGGTCGAGTTGACTTGCTGACGTAGGCATGACCTCAGCATGACGCAATAAATATTTTTTGTATTAAAAATAATTCCAGAAAAAGCTTTAAACTTCTAAAAATCATAGAAAATAATCTATAGCTCAGATGAAAATAATTTATATATGAAAAATGATCACAAAAATCCAATGAATCTGTTTATGCCATGATCATGCATGTTTGAACAAGTTAACATCACCAAGTAGGAAATTTTATGATTAGGCCAATGTATGAAATATCATTTGGAGTTGGAAATTCAAACTTGTTTGAATTCCACTTCAACCAACTTGGCTAACCACTCCTCTAGGTTAATTAAGTACCTTAATTTGTCATACCATGCATCATGATTGTGCATTGCATAAATTGAATGTGTTCCTTCTTCCTGTTTGCCGGTGCTTGTTCCCTCTCGGTAGACGATGGTTCCGACGATGTGAACATTGACACCGATCAAGAGAAGTATATCTTCACGACTGTCAGGCAAGCAAAAACCCCCTTGAGCATACTGATATCAACCCACTCTCTCGCTCCTGCTCTCTTTTACCGCATTAGGACAACAACGATTCAACTGTTACATGTCATCGGTAGTTGAACCCATTCCTTTGCATGACCTGTCTTTGCCAAAGTAAATAGTTGAAACCACTTAGCATGAGTAGCAACTATTTGAGCCTTGTTGTGCTTACTCATACATGCATGCTTACTTACTGTGCCTGCTATGCTTAGAGTCATGTCGTGTCGGGACTGATACATCTGGGTGATGGATCGGAATGGTAGTGTTCATGTCCTACGGTGTGAGAGCTAAGTGTGTGAACACGATTTGGTAAAGGTAATGATGAGAGGTCATGTAGGAGTACATGGCGGGTTGTCTCATCGGGACCGTCCTTAAGAACTGAGTTCTGTGTATGTTATCCAAGACAAGATACTACCACACATTGGGCCCTCAAATATGACCCCGCTCGACTTATTAATCGCTTAGACCTCTGTCCAGGAGTTGCAACTAGTTTCTGGGTAGGGAAAGTGTTGGCGGCCGTGTATAGTGCTGCCCGACGGGGTGGACTATGATGCGGTACAGGCACAGTGGCACGATGTACCAAGTGGCACCCGAACGGTGGACTTGGGAACCCTGCGCACATCGTTTGAGGCCGTAGCGGAAACTTCGGCCGGACTTCCGTACGGGTTCAACCTCGGATAGGCGATAAACCTGGACTAGGGTCTTGTGTGGTTGACAGTCGCGACGCCCACGCCAGTGCTTCCGCTTGAAGGTTGCCGAGATGCATGACGTGCATATGGTGCTAAGTGGCGAGAGCGTGTGTGAAGAAGTATACCCCTGCAGGGTGAAATAATCTGTTCGAATATCCGCGTCCTCGGATATGGACTACTTGGAGAACTTATGTGGTTCATAGATAACTGGAAGTGGATACTCTAAAATACGCAAGATAAGCGTGAGTGCTATGGATGGCCTTCCCGTAGGGGGCCGGAAGTGGATCCATAGTGGTGTATTGATTGGTGAATATGTGGACTCATGTGCGCAACCCCACCTCAAAGAAAGGACTTGTAGTCGTAGTATAGGTTAGCCAAGAGTCAAAGCTGGCTTGCTGCAATAAACTCCACAACCCCCTTTATTGATATTGATGCACATGTAGCTAGTTCTGATGTAAGTCTTGCTGAGTACTCTTGTACTTACGTTTGCTTAATTTATGTTTTTGCAGAGGAGACGTCAGTCTCATTAGTGACCATTTCGTCTTGAAGTTCGGTGTTGACCAGGTTAGCTTGGGAATCCCAGATAGAGATCTGGTTCCTTTGGTAGGGTCATTGTAGTCTTTTAAGCTCCTCTAGCCACTTTTGTAGATGTCTGTACCCAGACATGTTTAACTTCCGCTTGCTTGTTTGAATGCTCTGAATGTTGGGTCTTGTGACCCCTGTTTGTAAGATCTATTGTATTGGCTCTTCCGAGCCTTCTAAATAAATGTTGTAATGTTGTATGGTTATGTTTTGATGCCATAGTTGTATCTATGCATATCGGGCATGTCGTGCGTACGTGTGACGTGCAACGCTATGTATGGGATCCGACACCTAGTTGTGTGCCTTTAGTAGTACTCTTTACGGGGAACTGCCTCTTTGTGCTTCCCCCGAGCCTTGGTAGCTTGCTACTGCTCCGGACACATTGATTGATCGGCATGTATCCTTCTTTGCTGCTGTGTCTGTCCCTTTGGGGAAATGTCTTGCAGTGTAATGGAGTCCCTGTAGCCTGCTATGACTCGTCTACGTGCAGTGATGGCATTTATGCCCCACGGCATAGTGGAGTCCTCGTAGCTTGCTATGACTCGTCTACACACGCTAGAGATCGACACCTGCATTGCTGGGTTACGTATGCCTGTCCCTGTATGGATGTGCCACTTGGGTTCTACGACTAGTCATGTCGGCCCGGGTTCTTTGACATTTGAATGCTAGCGACATTTTCACATACGTGAGTCAAAAGACGCAAACGGTCCCGGCCCAGGTAAGGTGGCAGCCGTGGAGATAACCGTGCGTGAGACCACAGAGTGATGTGATGTGTTACAAGCTGGATTCTTATGGCTTAGGGTCGGGGTCTTGACAGCTTTGGTATCAGAGCTTGACTGCCTGTAGGATTACCAGGCCAAACTGGTCGATATTGAGTCTAGAACTGCTTTAGTTATATAAGGGAATTGATTGTGGAAGGGAATGTAAGGCTCTTTTTACTCCTTTCCTTGTGTCATTCTAATTCTGAGTCACCCTCTTCTTTATTCTACGAGGATTAAGAACTAGGCCTTCTCATCTATTTATTAGGAGGACGAGTTACTATGCTGGAGACCTATAGGAAAGTCGTTGTCTTCCTGGATCAAAGTCTCCATATGAGTTCAATGTCATGTTGTCAGTTGTCTTGCAGGTTGCCTCATATTTCATGCCCGTACAGCCGTTATGCTGTCCGAGTTATCCAAGAATTCTAAATTATCTGATGCAATTGCAAAACCCTTTCATCTCGAGTCAATGTCTTTTAGGCCAGACAAAGCACACTAAACTTTGAGTTGAGATACTATATTACCTCGACGTGTTTGATGAAAGTGTCTTAGGAAACCATGTTGTTTCAGTGAACCACCCAATAGTCTAGTTGTGTCTTTTGTTTCCAGTGTGATAATTCTGGCCATCATTATCAAAAGCATGCTGTGATGCTACTTAGTCAATAGGTATTCCGTATCTGGGCTCTTAAACCCAAGGATCATTCTGCCCATTCTCGTTGATAGTATTTTCTCGTTCCTTTAGGATATTAGTAACCTTGTTATAGTCCTCAAGGTTTGTGGTATATCATTCTTCCACTACCATGAATCAGTTATGGTAGAATTTCTTTGTGAACAGAAGATCACAACATGAGCGCTCTTGATGAGTTCTCCATTCCATAGTTGTGACTCTGCCAATCCTTCATTTCTGCGTGGATTGTCTGGAAGAAATATGTTGAATTCTGTTCGACATATCCAATCTATGCATCTACTACTCTAGAAAAATCATGTGCTCTTGAGTTGCCCCTCCTCAATTGTATTCCGACCTTCAGCTATGAGTGGATAGTCAAGAGTATGTCATGCATTGAGTTATCAATGTCGTCTATTCTTGTGGTCTGTCAAGTCATTCTATTCTAGAATGACTAGGAGAAGCAAACTCCCGTACCTCATCCATTTCTTGGATTGGGACAAAGTAGTTGTATTCTGCAGATCAAAATGCTAATTCAGCTCTTGCTTTGTTCTACCTTGAGGTATTACCCTCTTCATTTCAAGATTATCACGAGAATTGTACTCCCTCTTATGAAATCTTGATGTAGTGATACTTCTCGCCATCATCATTCATCTCTCGGTCTCTGTGTTGTTGAAACCAGAATACCGACAAGTGAATCGAGATGTGTGTAATCAATACTCCTAGCAATGATGTTGCTTGGTAGTTAATGGACAATGATCTCACTCTTGGGGTGATGATCATTGAATTGTCATACTAAGAATGATCGTGCCACCTAGTCCATTTTCCATGGTGCACTTTTCGGTCAACGAGTTAGGATTGTATCAATCTTTCGCTTTGTTGATCATATCGTCTTGTCGTGAAACACAAGATTGTTCTCGAGCTTGATAACATATCGGTGGATCGTGATTTTCTTATTATCTTCTCGGAAGTATCACCAAGGTGTTCCTTGACCGTTATGTTGAGTTCGTGATCAAGGTGGTCTTTCTATAAACCATCCCGTCTCCAAGAATCCGTGTTGGATATCCCAGAACTAGTTGGTTAAGCTAAACAACAACTTGGAGAGTTGGAAGATAGAAGCTTGATCTAACTTAGCTCATGATAAAGGGATATCTTGTGTCTTTGTGCTTATATGTGTAGAAGAAAGATGATATCTCCATCGATTGGTCCTTGTGACCAATTGATGCACCTATCATCTTGTACAAATATTGATTTGAGTTTGGGCTATCGTCAAATCAAAATCAGAACCAAAGATTTCTTTAATATTGCTACTCATGGACGTATCCTCGAGCATACACCGTTATATCTTTCGGTCTGACCAATGCTGTAACCTTGTTCCCATAAGATGTGGAATTCTATCTACATGGATATCCCGATGGATTGTTGTTAAGCCCATTGACAATATTTTCATCTCTTCCATGACTCATGATGAACATGAGGGTAGTGTTGGAAACTTTTATAGGCAATATCTTCGTGTTCCGTATATGAAGTATATGTTTGTTGAAAGAAGTGACTTCCACTAAGTTCATGTGCAGTTGATGCAAGTTGCCGCCATGAACTTGAGAAAGGTCGATTTGTTTTCATTGGAATCATCCCAAGTCAGTCATGCACGTGCGAAGTATTCTATGGTTTGGTAGACTGATCATCTCCATTCCACATGCAATCCCTAGCACACCAAGCCACTGATTGATTTGTTCAAAGAAAAGAAGTTAAGTGCTACTCTTGAAGTTACCAGACAGACTTGCACCCAACTTCGTTATCCGCAATGATGGTTCCTAAACCGAACTCGGTAGTGTTTTGTTGTAAGCCCATGTAGTCATGCTTGTCCTGGACATCGTGTTCACATGTGTCTTGCAATCCCGCTCATGTTTTGGAGTTGGCTTCCGTAGTTCATCTCCTGAGAATCTCGCAACATCATATTTTCAATTTGTGTTGAAACCTTTCACTTTCAGACATGCTGAATCTGGAATATCCCGACACCAACCATATCTGAATCTCAGGCAGATATGATGGTTGGAACATTTCCCAAGAATTATAATATTGGTCTTTCTGTAACCCGGCAAAGGAATGTTGTGGCTAACATATCCATCCGGAAGACCTATTATTATTATATCTTGAATCAGCAACTATAGCCACCTCCCCATGAGGTTCTCCTATGACTTTCTGAAAGTTGTTTCTCATGGACCCTTTGAGATCCCGAAGTCCGACCTTTACTTGATGTCCTAGATAGTAAACCTGACCTATGGTTGGGGTTACACTAGTACGTCAAGGAGAACATTAGAAGCGGAGTGCTAAATGTCTCTCGGTCGATCATCCAGATTTCGCTCTTTTGGCATAGCTAAGGTGAACTCTAAGAAAGTGTTGTCTTCCTTTGCATCTGCATCCTTCATTATTATTCATCATTGTAGTATGGAGTGTTGCCAGGATCCTTGGCACGGATGTTGGTAGAACTTTGTTGAATATGGAGATGCTCAAGTTCTTGAGAGGACGCTCAGACACTGGGTTATACTCTCAGTATTGCTTGGAATGTGCCTTCCATCGCCAAGTTGCTTTATAACTCTAGTTTCCATTTCAATCTGAGTGTGCCATTCTTTGAATACCTTCCAACGATCACTTGTGAATTGCCTTAAGCTGGAATGAAGAGTTTCAATGATCTCTGTATCAAAAGTAATTCTTTTTGCCACTTAAGGGATAATCCTACGAGTCACCTTCTCTAAGGTGCCCCGTAATGGTATTATGGCAATTATCTCCTCGCTACTTTCAAACCTCTTCACCATCTGTTTTAGCGTGGAATTGTTGCCTACCAATTGAACCTCCGTCATCTGCTTCATTCATTGTTCTCAATGCGTGTTTGTGTCCCATCTCTAGAGATGTTATTATGTCTCATTCCATGAGTTGGTCATGATTCGCTCGATCTTCGAGAAGATCGAATCTTGTAGAGCCTTCTATCCCTGTTGTCTTTCTTTTGGATGAAGATCCCGAAGGAAAAGATGTCAAGAGCGGCATAATGCAACAAATCAACATTTCGAGGAGAGCAATGGGATCGTGAAGATTGTGGTAGTTGTGTCCCCTTTGTCCTCATACCCTATGCCTGAATCTCGGGACGAGATTATTGTTTAGTGGGGGTGAGTTGTCACAGCCCTGGAAATTGCTTGCATTAGTTGCATCATGTCATCATGTCTAGATTCAAATGAAACCTGAAATGGGGATCTCAAAAACCCTAGGACCTCATTGAATAAATAAAATCCCAATAATTGAGTTTTTCACTAAATCCTAAAATGCCATTAAAAATGTTCCATATTCCTGATAAATAGTGGAAACAACAAATCAGAAGAGCATTTAAAATTTTGAACTCAATTTGGATATTTTATAAGACCCAAACCCCCACTGAAAATCACTAATAAAGACCTAAAGATATTTTAGTTGCTTTAAATTTTTCTGAAACTTTTTGTGTGGTTGCAAATATTATACAAATACCACATAAATACTTTCAGGAATTTTTGTATTATAGTTTTGCCAAACACAATTAAAATTAAAGCATGAATCAAAAGAAAAACAGGAAATAAAAATAAAGAAGGAAAGAGGCCCACCTGACTTACCTATTGCAGAGCCGGCCCAACCCACCAGGGGCAGGGGTGTCTTCCTCCTCGCGCCAGTAGGCAGAGGGGAAGGCAGCCACGGTGCCGTGCGCGCTCGCCACGCCAGCAGCTTGCCTGCCTGCCCCGCCAGCACGACGCCGTGGATAGAGCCGTGCCGCCGTTTGGATCCTTTCCCCCCCTCTTCATCTCTCTTCCCCCTTGCTCTGTCCCTTTTCCCCCCTCTCGTCTTCGAGCGCCATGGTTGCCGCCACTCGCAACCACCGCGGCCACCGGCCTCCCCTCGCCTAGCTAGTAAGCCCATCAGGTCTGCCGTTTCCCCCAGCTCCTCACCGCCGAAGGAATCGAGGCCAGAGGCCCCGCGGCATCGTCCCCGTCGCCGTTTTCGTCTCCGGGTGCTGAAGATTGCCGGCGACCCTGCGCTCACGTCGCCGCCTCTCCGAGCTGCCTTCGACGCCAGCGAGCCTCCCTGTGAGCTCCCCGTCCTTCTCCCCCTCTACCCGTGGTCCTCCTTGCCCCGTAGCCGCTAACCTCGCCGTTGCCGAAGCTCCGGCCACCGCCAAAGTCGTCGTGGCCATCGAATCCGGTGACCCCGCGTCCTCCCGTTGCCCTAGGTGGATGCGCGCGAGCCTTAGCTGTCCGTAGGTGCCCTCCGCCGCTCAAATGGTCGCCGGAGGAAGATTTCCGGCGATCCCCGCCGTCGGCGACCTCCCTCCGTCGAAGCCGACGTGGCAGGTTAGTTCGGACTAACCTCTGCGCTAACTAACCCATAGAGTCACTGACAGCCAGGACCCACCCACTAATTAAAACATCGGATTAATACTCTAATCTAAAATAACCAGTGGGTTAACTCTAAGTCACTGACATGTGGGACCCCCAGGTCAGCTTTGACCTGGCCACTTCAGGGTTGACTGGTCCCACCAGTCAGCCTCTAGAGCTGACCCAGTGTCACTAACCAGTGGGCTCCACTGGTCAGGTTTGACCCGGACCTGGTCGAGTTGACCTGCTGACGTAGGCATGACCTCAGCATGACGCAATAAATATTTTCTGTATTAAAAATAATTCCAGAAAAAGCTTTAAACTTCTAAAAATCATAGAAAATAATCTATAGCTCATATGAAAATAATTTATATATGAAAAATGATCAGAAAAATCCAATGAATCTGTTTATGCCATGATCATGCATGTTTGAAAAGGTTAACATCACCAAGTAGGACATTTTATGATTAGGCCAATGTATGAAATATCATTTGGAGTTGGAAATTCAAACTTGTTTGAATTCCACTTCAAACAACTTGGCTAACCACTCCTCTAGGTTAATTAAGTACCTTAATTTGTCATACCATGCATCATGATTGTGCATTGCATAAATTGAATGTGTTCCTTCTTCCTGTTTGCCGGTGCTTGTTCCCTCTCGATAGACGATGGTTCCGACGATGTGAACGTTGACACCGATCAAGAGAAGTATATCTTCACAACTGTTAGGCAAGCAAAACCCCCTTGAGCATACTGATATCAACTCACTCTCTTGCTCCTTCTCTCTTTTACTGCATTAGGACAACAACGATTCAACTGTTACATGTCATCGATAGTTGAACCCATTCCTTTGCATGACCTGTCTTTGCCACAGTAAATAGTTGAAACCACTTAGCATGAGTAGCAACTGTTTGAGCCTTGTTGTGCTTACTCGTACATGCATGCTTACTTACTGTGCCTGCTATGCTTAGAGTCGTGTCGTGTCGGGACTGATATATCTGGGTGATGGATCGGAATGGCAGTGTTCATGTCCTAAGGTGTGAGAGCTAAGTGTGTGAACACGATTTGGTAAAGGTAATGATGAGAGGTCATGTAGGAGTACATGGCGGGTTGTCTCATCGGGACCGTCCTTAAGAACCGAGTTCTGTGTATGTTATCCAAGACAAGATACTACCACACATTGGGCCCTCAAATATGACCCCACTCGACTTATTAATCGCTTAGACCTCTGACCAGGAGTTGCAACTAGTTTCTGGGTAGGGAAAGTGTTGGCGGCCGTGTATAGTGCTGCCCGACGGGGTGGACTATGATGCGGTACAGGCACAGTGGCACGATGTACCAAGTGGCACCCGAACGGTGGACTTGGGAACCCTGCGCACATCGTTTGAGGCCGTAGCGGAAACTTCGGCCGGACTTCCGTACGGGTTCAACCTCGGATAGGCGATAAACCTGGACTAGGGTCTTGTGTGGTTGACAGTCGCGACGCCCACGCCAGTGCTTCCGCTTGAAGGTTGCCGAGATGCATGACGTGCATATGGTGCTAAGTGGCGAGAGCGTGTGTGAAGAAGTATACCCCTGCAGGGTGAAATAATCTGTTCGAATATCCGCGTCCTCGGATATGGACTACTTGGAGAACTTATGTGGTTCATAGATAACTGGAAGTGGATACTCTAAAATACGCAAGATAAGCGTGAGTGCTATGGATGGCCTTCCCGTAGGGGGCCGGAAGTGGATCCATAGTGGTGTATTGATTGGTGAATATGTGGACTCGTGTGCGCAACCCCACCTCAAAGAAAGGACTTGTAGTCGTAGTATAGGTTAGCCAAGAGTCAAAGCTGGCTTGCTGCAATAAACTCCACAACCCCCTTTATTGATATTGATGCACATGTAGCTAGTTCTGATGTAAGTCTTGCTGAGTACTCTTGTACTTACGTTTGCTTAATTTATGTTTTTGCAGAGGAGACGTCAGTCTCATTAGTGACCATTTCGTCTTGAAGTTCGGTGTTGACCAGGTTAGCTTGGGAATCCCAGATAGAGATCTGGTTCCTTTGGTAGGGTCATTGTAGTCTTTTAAGCTCCTCTAGCCACTTTTGTAGATGTCTGTACCCAGACATGTTTAACTTCCGCTTGCTTGTTTGAATGCTCTGAATGTTGGGTCTTGTGACCCCTGTTTGTAAGATCTATTGTATTGGCTCTTCCGAGCCTTCTAAATAAATGTTGTAATGTTGTATGGTTATGTTTTGATGCCATAGTTGTATCTATGCATATCGGGCATGTCGTGCGTACGTGTGACGTGCAACGCTATGTATGGGATCCAACACCTAGTTGTGTGCCTTTAGTAGTACTCTTTACGGGGAACTGCCTCTTTGTGCTTCCACCGAGCCTTGGTAGCTTGCTACTGCTCCGGACACATTGATTGATCGGCATGTATCCTTCTTTGCTGCTGTGTCTGTCCCTTTGGGGAAATGTCTTGCAGTGTAATGGAGTCCCTGTAGCCTGCTATGACTCGTCTACGTGCAGTGATGGCATTTATGCCCCACGGCATAGTGGAGTCCTCGTAGCTTGCTATGACTCGTCTACACACGCTAGAGATCGACACCTGCATTGCTGGGTTACGTATGCCTGTCCCTGTATGGATGTGCCACTTGGGTTCTACGACTAGTCATGTCGGCCCGGGTTCTTTGACATTTGAATGCTAGCGACATTTTCACATACGTGAGTCAAAAGACGCAAACGGTCCCGGCCCAGGTAAGGTGGCAGCCGTGGAGATAACCGTGCATGAGACCGCAAAGTGATGTGATGTGTTACAGGCTGGATTCTGATGGCTTAGGATCGGGGTCCTGACAATTCATCATGTAATCACGTTAGTTTTGTTAGGGCTTGATTCCTAGTATCCACTATGTTCCGAGATTGATGTTGCTATGACTTTGCCATGCTTAATGCTTGTCACTAGGGCCTGAGTGCCATGATTTCAGATCTGAACCGTTCATGTTATCATCATCATATCTATGTTCTTGATCCAATCTTGCCTAGTCATATGTACCTATTACGTGTTATGATCCGTAACCCCAGGGTGACAGAAATCGGGATACTTTCCGGCGATGACCGTAGTTTGAGGAGTTCATGTATTCACTATGTGTTAATGCTTTTTTCCGGTTCTCTACTAAAAGGGTGCCTTAATATTCCCTAGTTTCCTTATGGACTCCGCTGCCACGGGAGGGTAGGACAAAAGATGTCATGCAAGTTCTTTTCCATAAGAACATTGATGAATTGGAGCTAGTTCTGTGTCACCCTAGATTATGACTATTATATGATGAATATCATCCAACGAATACACCGATCCTGTTTCCTACGAGTTTTCCACATATTGTTCTTGCTAAGTTACTATAGCTACTGTCATTACTGCGCTTGCTACAAAACTATTACTGCTATTGCTACCGCTACTATTACTGCTACCATTGCTATCAACTACCATATTACTGTGCTACTGATCGCTTTGCTACAAATATTTATCTCCAGGTGTGGTTGAATTGACAACTCAACTTCTAATACTCTCAATTATTATTTGGCTCCCCTTGTGTCTAATCTATAAATTTGGGTTGAATACTGTACCCTTGAAAACTGTTGCGACCCCCTATACTTGTGGATTATCAAGACCTTTTTCTGGCGTTGTTGCCGGGGAGCATAGCTATATTTGCCGAGTCACTTAGTATTTATATCAATCTATCACTTTGAATAATATGAATGATAAAAGAACCAAGATCGTTCCCTCTAGGATGAGGGGAGGTACGGATTTGCCATCACATTCTACACTTGATTCACCTTCTATTATGAGTAAAGTTGCAATACCACCACCTGCTATTAATCCTGATATTGATGATGCTACTTCTTCAATGAATGGTGCTTCTATTGATACTAGTACCTTGCTTGATGATAGTGTGCCACTAGGTGAATTTCTTGATGAACAAATTGCTAGAGCTAAAGAGAATGAAATTATTGAAACTGATGAAGTCTTTGAAACTGGTAATTATGAAACACCTATTAGACCTAGCTCTCCTAGATTTGAAATGCCCAAGATGCCGGAAGGTTATGTTATGGATGGAGAAGCATCTAGAGAGATTCTTGTTGTAAGGATAGAGACGATCTTAAGAAATTACTATGCAAACTGAAAGCAAAGACTTTGAATGCTAGAACGAAATTTGATCCCTCGGAAGGGCTAGGACTCGCGCCAAAGGGGACTTCCTCTCATGAGGCAAGTCTCTTAGGAGAGGAAAGAGGGGGGATCAACCCCTTTGGCCAGCCCATCATCGCCTCCTGACTCGGCCGACAGATGGGCCGTGGTAGCCCTGGTCCCACTGGGCCGACACGCAACACTTCGTTTATTATGTTATAGACTTATCTTGTCTTGGTTTGTGTGATGTTACTCATAGAATGAGTAATTAGCTATGTTACTCAATTCATGTCTCTCCTCATTAAATCATTGCCACGCAAGTAATTTTGTTGAGTTTGACTCGATGTTACTACAGAAGTTACTCCCATTATGGATAGTCAAAAGCACATATGGATGTCCTATGTCATTGATTTACACCCGTATTGTTTTTTCCTTTTCTATTGCTTTCTGGATAAACTCTATCTTGGTATTCTAGATGTGTCCTAGACATACCCTTAAAATTTGCCAAAGCTAGGAAGGGGCCGGCCGACGTAGGGTTCACCGGTTTCCCGCTTGTTGTGTGATCATCCTTTGCCACCCTCGGGACTCATACACATCCCTCTGTCTTCCGACTTCGTCTCCCCCAATCGCCCTTCTTCCAATCCACATCTCTCCCGCTCTCCGCATGCCACACATGACAATTGTAGAAAAACTTGGCGACGCCGGCACACCCACTCGCACCTAAACCCAAGCACCGCCGCTTGAAGCTTGTGCCACTATAATTGTGGGAAAGCACACCGTTCATCTCAGCTCACGGTGACACCCGAGATGCAACAAGATCGGCAAAGCATTCTAGCACGGCTACGCAATGATTCCAGCATCACCTACGTCGTTGTAGATCATGAGCATCGCTGGTCGCAGCAAACGTTTAGATGCCCTCCTATAGTAGCTCGCGGCGAAGTCGGTTCCAGCATTTCAGCTTGCTGGTTGCAACATCTAACATGCTGGCTGCTGGCGTGCCATGTACTGTTGTAGCCTCACCGATCTTCGGTTCCAGCTATTCAGAACATCGATTCCAACAAAACATCCCCGAGGAGATGCATGGGTGTTGTTGTATCATCCTCATTCTCTGGTTCCAGCATCACCGCTCACTTGTTCCAGCAATTTAGAATGTCTACTGTAACAAACGTTATCCAGGCATGCATGGATGTCGCTAGGTAGGCAACAAACATGGTAGCCGGTGCCAACATTTTTTGGCGTTGGTGCTAGCACATCACATTGACTGACGAGGATATGTACCTAGGGTAGGGTCCTAGGCCTGACCTACATACCCTACCTAAGGACATCACATCAGAGGACTTATAGATCATAGGAAAGATTCCGACTGGATTCTGCATGGCGCTCAAGTCACTCGACATGCAATCCACTCAGAGGCTCCTTCATCCACTCGACGGTCACCTATTACTCGGAAGACCTCGATTAAAGTCGATGCTAGAAGACCAGAAGCCACCCCCGGGAGTCCAACAGGCAAGCGTTAGGCCAATCGCCATTAGTAGCATTTATGCTGTACATTACCAGTAACGCTAGTCTTTATACCCATGATTGGACCCTTGGATGCCTGGCAATTATGAGGAGCCCCTAGCATTTATGATGTACGTTACCAGTAATGCTAGTCTTTATAGCCACGAGATCCATTTTGGAGCGCTCACCTTCATCACCGATGATTCGACATGGCTACAGGAAGCGCCTCTCGATGTCGAGGCGTGCGCCCAGTCCGCGGGGCTACGCACTTCCGCGTGAGCTCCTGCGGCATCTTGCTGCGTCAGCCATCGACTCCCTATGCGTCGGCGCCCCTCGCTGTCCATTGTCGCAAGCGGTCCGGCCGCTCACGACTCCAGCGATGGGTCAAGCATGTAGTGGCTCACCAAATTGCTTCTCCGCAGATTGCAGCGCTCGAGCCCGCCGAGTCCCTCCACGGCTTGTTCGAGTCAGACTCCGATCAGTCCAATGTTCCTTCCGAGTGCGAGAGCTACGATACTACCGTGGAGGTCCTTATGGCGGGCTCCCATAAAATCCCACTACCAGGCTTTGGCCATGGCAAGCGAGATGCTGGTGGCCCGTCGAGTGAACAACCGCGTCGCGATGGTGAAGTTCTTCATACTCCCATCGTCGGCACGACTGCCGAGGCCCAGGCCTTAGAGGCCACGCGTATTCGGCTGGAAGAGCTCTAGAGAGAACTCGACGAGCGCGCTCGCCAGCGCCCACCAGTTTCCGGTCGACGTCAGCGACATCTGTTTCTGACTGGATCTCACAATAATGTTGAGGTATGACATACTCCTGTGTTAATTGTTGCAGCTGCTGCTAGGATAGCAGACTCCATTTAGCCATCGCGGTCAGAGGCTGGAAGAGGGTTGATGCAGATCAGAGCTTTGCTAGATGCAGCACAGCGTCAGAATTCTGTCGTTTCACTGTCACATAACAAGATACACAACAACTCACCCGGGGCAGAAACCGTTATTCGGCACACAGCCCTGAATTGCCCTTGCACCGAAGGGGCGGAGGTTTTTCTAAAGATCAGGTCAGAGATCAGTTTCACCGTGAAGACCACCGTCGAGTGCGCACTCCTCAGCAGGGTGGTCCGCATGTGCCCCAGCACCAGGACGAAAGGCGCTCATTCGGTGATGAGCGGAATGCAGGGTTTGATGCTCGTGATCTCCTCACCCAGAGGCGGATCGATAGGGGCAGAGCCCACAGAGATGGACAAGACAGAGATTTTCCAAGTGGCGGCTCAGCTTTGATTTCTGGTCCCGAGTGTTTTAGCAGGGCCATCCGTTCTACACAGATTCCCCCAACTTTAGGTTGGCGGCTGGCATCGGGAAGTTTTCTGGCGAGTCAAAGCCAGAGACTTGGTTGGATTTTTACCGAGTGGCTGTTTAGATTGGTGGCGGCAATGATAATGTTGCAATGAAACACCTGTCCTTGATGTTGGATGGTTTATCTTGTGCATGGCTAAATTTCTTGGCTCCATCCAGTATATATTGATGGGAAGATCTTGCCTGAGTGTTCATCCAAACCTTCGAGGGCACTTGCAAGCATCCTGCCGGGCTGGTCGACTTACAACATTGTGTCCAGAAGCCCAATGAGACCTTGAGGGCTTACATTCAGCGTTGGTCCACTCTGCATCATATAGTGGAGAATGTTTCCGAACAACAAGTTGTGTGTAGGCCGGTGTGAAATACAGAGAGCTTTACTTGAAGTTTGGTCGAACGAGTGACATATCACTCAGCAAGATGATGGAAATCGCCACTCGGTAAGCCAATGGCGAAGAAGAAGACCGCCTCCGCAGCGGCAATGGAAAATCAGTCGTTAGTGATGCCAGCGGTAATTCCAGTCGGAAGCAGAAGTGGAAGGCTGATGACCTCGTCCAGGCAAAGGCAGCCACGCTGGTGACCCAAGCAAAGAACAAGGGGAAATCCAAAGGATAGTTTGCCCCTAAGAAAGGAAAGAATCAGTCAGGGACTGATGTGATGGATCAGCCGTGTGTAATCCACACGAGGAAAGATGAGGAAGGATATGTGATTTTGCCCAAGCACACCACTCGGTAGTGTCGAACGCTTATCCAGCAATTCAAAGAGACTCCACCTAGTGATAAGACTCCTGAGAAGGATGACGAAGATAAAGAAACATTCCTAGATGTCACCGCTACACTTATGATTTTCGCTGATGTAGAAAGCAAGAGTCGATTGAAGGTTATCAACAGGGAAGTCAACATGGCCGTACCTGCCACCCCCACCTACCAAAAGTGGTCCCAGTATGTCATCACATTCTACCAAACATATCATCCTGCTCATGTGTCTACTCCCGTCCGACATGCTCTGGTGGTTGATCCGGTGGGGGGGGCAATCGACTCCGAAAGGTCCTCATGGACGGTGGCAGCAGCCTGAACATCCTCTATGCAGATACCCTTAAAGGGATGGGCATTCCGATGTCCCGACTGAGTGAAAGCAACATGCAATTTCATGGAGTCATCCCGGGAAGAAGGCCAAGTCACTCGGCCAGATTGCATTGGACGTGATATTCAAGAACGATAAATTTTTTTGAAAGGAAAAGTTGACGTTTGAAGTCATGGATTTCCAGAGTGCTTATCATGCCATTTTGGGTCGACCCGCGTATGCTCGTTTCATGGCCCGTCCATGTTACGTGTATCTCAAGTTGAAGATGCCATGCCCTAAGGGTGTGATCACGGTCATTGGCAATCGACAAAGGGCTGAAGAATGCCTCCACCAAGGCTCCAAGATCGCTGATCACTAGATGGCTATGGTCGAGCTGGAAGAATACAAGAAGAGCACTGACTCTGCTGATTTGCTCCGTGCAAAGAAGCTCGCTTCTGAGTTGGCATTTCAGTCGGCAGGGGAAGTGAGGAAAGTGCACATCCACCCGACGGATCCAACTGCTGCCTCGACCAATATATCATCAACACTCGACAGTAAATAGGAAGCCAAGCTCATCTAGTTCCTCAGTGAGAACTGGGATATCTTTGCATGGAAGCCTGCTGATATGCCAGGGGTTCCCAGGGTTCTGGCTAAGCACCATCTGAGAGTTGATCTGAAAGCTAAACCCATCAAGGAGCATTTGCGTCGATCGGCGGCGGAGAAGCGTAAAGCAATCGGTGAAGAAGTGGCCTGTCTCTTGCGGGCCAAGTTCATTCAGGAGATTTACCGCTCCGAGTGGCTCTCAAATGTTATCATGGTGCCCAAGAAGGATAAGTCGTTGCGTATGTGCATTGACTTCAAACATATCAATCGGGTCTGCCCGAAGGATCATTTTCCGCTCCCACGCATAGATCAGATTGTTGACTCGACTGCGGGATGCGAGCCTTTATAGTTTCTAGATGCTTACTCTAGGTACCATCAGATCCGTCTGTATGGCCCAGATGAAATAAAAACAGCTTTCATCACCCCATTCAGGTGTTTTTGCTACTTCACCATGCCATTCGGTTTGAAAAATGCCGGCACTACTTTCATGCGCATGATTCAGAAGTGTTTACTCGACCAGATCCCTCGGAATGTTGAGGCGTACATGGATGACATAGTTGTCAAGTCCCGCAAAGGTTCCGACCTGCTGGCTGACTTGGCCAAAACATTTGCCAATCTGAGAAGATACGATATAAAGCTGAATCCGGCCAAGTGTACTTTCTGCATCCCTGGCGACAAGTTACTCGGTTTTCTCGTTTTCGAACGGCAGATCAACGTCAACCCTGAGAAAATAGGCACCATTACCCGAATGAAGTCTCCCGTGCGAGTGCACGATGTTCAAAAACTCACAGGTTGCTTGGTAGCATTGAGTCAATTCATTTCTCGTCTATGTGAGAAGGCACTGCCTTTGTACCAATTGATGAAGAAGTCCGACACGTTCGAGTGGACTCCATAAGCCAAAGCAGCGTTTGTTGAGCTCAAAGCCCTGCTCTCCACCCAGCCGGTGCTTGCTGCTCCTTGTAGAAAAGAGCCCTTGCTCCTATACATCGCGGTGACTAATCAAGTCGTAAGTACAGTGCTAACTGTCTAGCGGGAAGAGGAGGGTAAAGCTTACAAAGTCCAACGACCAGTTTATTACGTTTTTGAGGTTTTGTCTCCCTCGAAGCCAAGATATCCACACTACCAGAAGCTGGTTTATGGTATTTACCTATCAGCAAAGAAGGTGTCAAATTATTTTCAAGACCACTTGATTTCAGTCGTTAGTGATGCTTCGTTATCCGAGATTCTCAACAATCGGGGCGCATCTTCTCGAGTGGCTAAGTGGGCAATCAAACTCTTATACTTTGACATTAAGTTTAAAGCCAAGAAAGTGATGAAGTCTCAGGCACTTGCGAATTTTATTGCCGAGTGGATTGAACAGCAACAACCAACCCAGATTCACTTGGCACACTGGACCATGTTCTTTGATGGCTCTAAAATGTTGAATGGGTCCGGTGCTGGTGTTGTCTTGATATCTCCAAAGGGCGACAAGCTCAGTTACGTCTTGCAAATTCACTTTGATTCCTCCAACAATGAGGCAGAATATGAAGCACTTTTGTATGGGTTGTGCATGGCTATGTCACTCGGCGTTAATGCCCAATGGTTTATGGCGACTCAGATTTGGTGGTAAATCAAGTGATGAAAGAGTGGGATGTTCGAAACCCCACTATGACTGGGTACTGCAGTGTTGTTAGAAAGTTAGAAAAGAAATTTGAAGGCCTTGAACTTCATCATGTTCCCCGAGTGAAGAATCAAGCAACTGATGAGCTAGCGAAGATTGGGTCCACTCGATGACCTGTCCTAAGTAATGTGTTTTTAGAACACCTCCATACTCCTTCGGTGCAAGAAGATCCTTTCACCGAAGATCCCCCGCAAGCTATGAGCTCCACCAATCCGACTGAAGTCGATGTCCCAGTGGTAATTAATTTGGTTATGGAGATTCTGGTCATCATTCCCGATTGGACAGTTCCCTACATTGCCTATATCCTCAGACAAGAACTCCATGAAGACGAGACAAAAGCTCGACAGATTGTGCGTAGGTCGAAAGCCTTTACTGTAATTAGAGATCAGCTGTTCAGGGAAAGCGCGACTAGCATGATACAGCGTTGCATCTCCCCTGAAGAAGGTCGAGTGATTCTAGATGAAATCCACTCGAGAACTTGCGGCCATCATGCGTGCTCACGGACAATTGTCGCTAAAGCTTACCGAGCTAGTTTTTTCTGGCCACGGGCTAATGAGATGGCTAAAGACATGGTTGATCATTGTGATGGACGCCAGTTATATGCAAACTTGTCACACAAGCCGGCATCTGCTCTGAAGATGATTCCCCTCGTCTTGTCGTTTGCTGTTTGGGGACTCGACATGGTTGGTCCCTTTCAGACTGGAAAAGGCGAATTCACTCATTTGCTGGTTGCAGTCGACAAATTTACAAAATGGATAGAAGCCAAGCCAATCAAGAAGTTGAACTCCCGCATGACGATCACATTCATGAGGGAAATAATTTTTTGATACGACGTTCCTCATAGCATTTTCACGGATAACGACACCAACTTTGACTCGGAATAATTTAGAAATTTCTGCACCTCTCAAGGCACTCGGGTGGATTATGCGTCTGTTGCACATCCTCAAACCAATGGACAAGTCGAGCGAGCCAATGGCCTCATCTTGCAAGGTCTGAAGCCTCACCTCATGCGCGACTTGGATCATACCACCGGAGCCTGGGTAACTGAGTCGCCGTCTGTTTTATGGGGCCTGAGAACAACGCCTAATCGGTCAACTGGACGGACTCCTTTTTTCCTGGTTTATGGAGCTGAAGCTGTCTTGCCAAGTGATTTGTTTCACAACTCTCCCCAAGTGGAACTTTATTCTGAAGCTGAAGCTGAACAAGCCAGATAGGACGGCGTCGACCTCCTAGAGGAAGAGCGAGAGATGGCTCTAATCCGGACTATGGCTTATCAGCAAGATCTGCAGCGCTTCCATGTGAATAATGTCAAGAGTCGGTCGTTCATGAGTGAGACTTGGTACTCCGAGTGGATCAAAAGTGACCCCACAAGCTTGCTCCAGCATGGGAAGGTCCCTTCATCGTCACCAAAGTGTTGAACAACGGAGCCTATCACTTGTACAACCTCAAGAAGTAGATAGACGAGCTATGAGCCTGGAATGCAGATCTGCTCCGACACTTTTATACTTAGAGACAGAAGGGTTTTTGATGTAATAAAAATACTTCATCTATGCAAATCAGACTTCCGCAGTTTTTTGTCGATTCCGATCGTGTAGTTTCACACTTGGGAATTCTCCGAGTGTCGAGCAATCCTCACACTCGGGGGCTTAGCTGCGAACATGCTTTAGCCTAAGTTAAAAACCCTGTCGGGTGGATAACAGTCCATTCACTCGACGACTTAGCTACGAACCATCCTTCGTCTAAGTTCAAAACTCCTCTCCGAGTGTCGAGCAATCCTCACACTTGGGGGCTTAGCTGCGAACATGCTTTTGCCTAAGTTAAAAACCCTATCGGGTGGATAGCAGTCCATTCACTCGATGACTTAGCTACGAACCAGCCTTCGTCTAAGTTCAAAACTCCACTCCGAGTGTCGAGCAATCCTCACACTCGGGGCTTAGATGCGAACATGCTTTTGCCTAAGTTTAAAACCTTGCCGAGTGGATAATAGTCCATCCACTCGACGACCTATTTGCGAATCAGTCTTCGCTTAGGTTCAAAGATACTCCGAGTGTTGAGCAATCCTCACACTCGGGGGCTTAGCTGCAAACATGCTTTCGCCTAAGTTAAAATCCCCATCGAGTGGATAGTAGTCCATCCACTCGACGTCCTAGCTGGGAATCAGTCTTCGCCTAGGTTCGAAAACTACCTTGAGTGTTGGGCAATCTTCACACTCAGGGGCTTAACTGCGAACCAGCTTTTGCCTAAGTCAGAAAACAAATTCAGTCGAACAAACGATTGAAAGCCAAATGCAGATAAATCCAAAGGTTTCGTTGCGGATAAATGTTTTGCAAGAAAATAAACGTGCTTAGGCTTAAAGCCTGAATGAAGTTTTAAAGCTGATACAATTCCACTCGGCATACCGAGGCAAATAAAGTTTTTCCCAAAGATCAAGCACCCGACGGGCTGACCGGGTCGACGAACGTGTCCAAGTCGATGCCGTCTGCAATCCTAGTGGCTGCTTCGATGAAGGTATCCATGAAATCTTCAAACTGAAGTTTCTTCATGTTCACCACTCGGAGCTCCTTCAATTTTTCTTCCCTTGCCTCCTTGCAATGGACCTTGCCAAGGGAGAGCGCTATGTCAGCTCCACAGCAAGCAACAAATTTCTTCCAGGCTTGCACTCAACTGGGAAGGTCGTTAAGGCATGCCATCATGGATGTGAGATCAAGCTGAAGAGTGTCTTCAGGCCACAGTTCCTTGTCGATCGTCTTCATCACAGTTTTCAGTCGGAGGACATATGCCTGGACCCTTGGAGCCTGACGTTGAGTCTGAACATATTCATGGCCACCACATCTCCAACAGGTGACTTGGTGGGATCCAAGTTAGGCTCTATCTCTTCAGTTTCTTTTTCAAAGTCTTGGCAAAATTGTGTTGGGAAGAAGGAATGGGAGGGAGATTAATGAGATACAGTCGACAAAGATTTTATAAAGGACAGTCGATAGAGATACCCACTGTCGAGCATGATGTACATCTTTCTCGTGAACTCCCCCAAGTGCTTCTCCAAGCCATTGCTCCTCTTGGTCAGCTGCTTAGTTTTCTTGATGAGGTCCACACGCTCCTGCTTCAGCTTTGAGTTCTCCACCTCCATCTTCTTGGCAGCAACTAACTTCTGATCATCAGTTTCAGTCTTCTCCTTCGCTACCCGTTGGGCATCAGCAAGCGCTCTGTCCTTGCCCTCTAGCGCCTTCTTCATGGTATCTAAAGAAATATCATTGTTGAGTCGCGCTTGGAGTCAACGATTTTCATCGCGTACGTCTGTTCGAGCGAAAGCACTCAGTTCAAAGCATGGAAAGTGAGGACAAGAATGCATTGGGTTGACAAAAATTACCTCCAGAGTTTTCAGCTCGGCCCGCACTCGCTCCAAAGCATTGTCGGAGGCTTCCAAGTCCACTCACAGCCGGTTCCTTTCATCTTCAAGGTCCTTGTACTGCATGCCAAGTTCACAATCCCTCTAAAACCAACAAAGAAAGAAATTCAATCGACAAAAAATACCAGCACTCCGAAGTGCAGAAGACCAAAGACGGTCGACTAGGCAGAGCGCATCGCCCCACCCTACCCTGAAGTAGCGTCATATCATGGTTGATTGAATGATATCCATGAAACCTATGTTTGGGAGAGGAAGAATCCAACCAAAAGTCTACCCGACATGTCGAGTGGCTCATGTACTCCGCGTACCATAAACAACTTCAAGATGGTCTCTATCAGACCCCCGCCAGTGCAAGCACTCGACGGTCGTCTCGGGGACTACACCCAGTGGGTGCACTCAGAGTGCCCCCACTGGAATGGTTAACGCTCGATCTGTCGAGTGATGCGTCGGCCCCACTCCGCACCTTTGAAGTAGTGTCATATCATGGTTGATCAAATGATGTCCGTAAAAACTGCAAGGTAGCTTCAGTGCGGGACGGCTAAGAAAAATAAAATACACTCGACATGTCGAGTGACAAATGTACTCTGCGTATGACAAAAATTCCGATTTCAGGTTTTCAAGACTACTGCGTGTCGTCTGCGATCGACAGTAGCCTTGGGGACTACACCTAGTGGACGCACTCAACATGCCCCCACTGGTTACTAAAACAGTTGACAAGGTCTTCCTTGTTTCAGCATTCAACGGTCTCTATCATACCCCCACCGGTGCAAGCACCCGACGGGGGTCTCGGGGACTACACCCAGTGGGTGCACTTAGCGTGCCCCCACTGGATCTACCAACTCTCGACCTGTCGAGTGGCAGAGAATATCCATAACTAGAACATCCATATCATGGTTGATCAATGATATCCATGAAACCTACAAGGTAGCCTCAGAGTGGTGATCAATGGCAAATGTATCCCGCATATGGCAAACTCTAAGACCTCTGCCGGTGCAAGCACTCGATAGCGGTCTCGGGGAATACCCCACTGGGTGCACTCGGAGTTCCCCCACTAGACCAAAACCTACTCGATTAAAGACCTGATCTATTCGAGTGGAGAACCTTCAAACATTCTACAAGCGTAAAACAAACACCCAGTGGGTGTATAACCAAAGAAGACAGGAATTCAATCGGAAATATACTTACAATCGAACTTACTCAGACATTGGTGCAAAGCGCTGTGCTAGCGTCGTAGGCCAACTTGATGGCCTCGTACGCTTCCTTGGTGTGCAGCATCATCTGCTCTGCCTGGACCATGGCCTCCTTTGCGGCTCCGGTCTGCTCTTCTGGAATGCGATGCAGAGGAAAAGCCATTACTAGCGGGATAGGCGTAATGGCTGGGGCAGTCGAGGTGGTCTGAGCAGGTTCGGTTGGAGTTGACATCACGATAGTTGAAATAGCTAGTGGGGCAGTCGACAGAGGCACTGCAGGGTCCGCTCTGACCTGTGTCGAGTCGCTTATCCCTTGGGAAGATCCGGCGGTCGACCGCTGAGGCGTCTGCACGGACGAAGTTCTTTGAGTACATATGCGCAGGGTGCCTAAGGTCTCACCTCCACCTCCCGTGCCCCCAGGGTGTTCCTCGTCATCTTCTAGCTGGATGATTTCTGGAGTTATCAATCGGCAATATTAACTTTTGCAACCGGCAAACCATATTCGAGAAGCAGAACTGAAGATTCGGTTACCTCTATGGGAAGTGGCTGCATCAGCAGTGTCTATGTCCATTGCTTCCCCTCCCTCACATTGAGGCGATGTCACTGAAGTAGCAGCTCTGATAGATCAAACTACACTCGGTCGACAAGAGTTCAAAGTCACAATCGACAGCGAGGATTCAAAAGTAAATACTCACGTGGAGACGACAAGCGCATCCATCCTCATGTGAGGCAGACCTTTGCGAGGTTTGGTTACATTCGGCTTGGGTTGTTTCGCCGATTGCTCACTCGACTCGACGGTCGAGGGTCGACTCTGTTTCGGGTGCTTCTCACTCGGGACTAAGGCCTTCTCCATGGCGGTCATAGGGTCTTGGTGGGACTTTGAACGGATTCGACTCCAGGAGGAGACTCGACTTCCTCCTCGTTCTCACCCGAGTCTTCATATTTGTCTTCAGAGTCATAGGAGCCAACGACGTCCACACTGCCGCCCTCGCTCTCCCCTCCATCTTCAGGCTGATTCCCATTGGGCACAGGCGAGTACATGTGTGTCCACTCCTGCATGGTTCAAACAATGAAGTCAGTCAGCAAATCAATCAATCATTTGACAGTAAAGCATTCCAGTCGACAAGATGTTATTTACCACATTCTTAGGTGGATCCTCGACCGAGTAAGGATGGATTCTCTTGGCTCCCAATGGATTGTCGTAGGCTCCGGTGATGCTGCGAAGCCACTGCTCGACAGTTGCCTGTGAAACCTCTTCTGGATGCGTCTGGGTCGAGTCCTCGAGGTCTGAATAGTGCCACATGGTGTGGTCCCTGGCCTGGAGTGGATGGATCCGTCGACTAAGAAAGGTCTCTAGGAGATCCATACCTGTCACTCCGCCCCGAACAAGTTTCACTACAATGTCCACCAAGATTTCCACTTGGACTTTTTCTCCTTCCGACACCTTTAGGGACTTGGGGATGGCTGGACGATCGGATGTGAATGGGGAAAGACCAGTCGACATGTTGGGAGAAGCTATGTCTTTACAATAAAACCATGTCGATTGCCAACCTCTAACAGATTCAGGAAAGGTCATAGAAGGAAAAGAACTACGAGCTCTCTTTTGAATTCCTAGGCCTCCACACAGCTGCACTACATGAGGTTTTCCGTCCTCAGGGAGAGCCTGATTCACAGTCTGAGATCTAACTGTGAAAATGTGCTTGAACAGTCCCCAGTGAGGGGGATAGCCCAGGAAGCATTCGCACAAGGTAATGAAAGCAGACAAATAGGAGATGGCATTCAATGGAAATTGGTGGAGCTGAGCTCCAAAGAAGTTCAGAAACCCTCTAATGAATGGATGGGGAGGCATAGAAAAACCTCTTTCAACGTGGGAGAGGAGGAGAACCCATTCTCCTTCACGCGGCTCTAGCTCGAGCTCCCCCTTCGGCAACCTCCAGGCGCCGTCTGCTACAAGCCCGTCGACGACCAAGTTGTCAATGTCTGTGCAGGTGACCACTGAGGGGAGAAAATCCCTCTGGATCCATACCGGCGGCGCGATGAACCGAGCGATCGAGGTCTTCTTTCCCTTGCTCTTCGCTGCCCCCTTCTTGGTGCGCTCTAACTTCTTCATGACCCCTTTCGTCATCACAGTGGCTGGGCTCGCCAGAGTGGAGCAGAGTGTGGCTCTGGAGACGGAGGGGGCGGAGGAGGAGAGGAAATTGGGGGGAAGAGTACTGTGCAATCCGCGGCGCTTCGAAATTTATACCTCGCTGAGTGCCTCACTGACGGGTGGGCCCGTGAGATCCCCGCACATCCCAACCGCAGACGGCACCCAGTTTGTGGCGAAATGACCGACACGAGAATCGAGGAGTCATGCCCCCACTTGCTCCGATCGTGGCTTCATCGACTAAACACTTCCCAAATTTTCGTATCCGGCAAGATCCGGGCCTGACAGACCGACCCGTCACCTCCAAATATTTCTTCAATTCACTCGGAACAAGTTCGACATTGAACATTCACTCGGCCACTTTCAAGGCTGAATCGATCCGGGCGAGTGACGAAGTGTTTAGTCGATGCAAGTTTTGTTGAAGCCGTGAATATTATTCGGAAGATTTGGTATCTTGTTCTGAACTGGCATCGATACCCGCTTTCACCACGCGAACCCTGATCCATTCAGTGGCTAATGTGACGCCCAAGATGCGCGCCTATCCATTTTAAGGCACGAGGGCCTCGCAAGGGATAGATGCGCATCTTGCCGTTAGCAAGAATAGTATCATCACAACATACAATACTGAAAGAGATGAGTATACAAGATTGGCTTACACTCGCCATATGCTAACTTACAATGTCACTCAAATTCATATCATCAAGTTGAACACAGGGTCCGACTACGGACGAAATCAAACAATAAAACACTTGCAAATGATACTATCAAGCTATCCCAAAGATCACGACCAGGTCCTCTACTCATTCGGATACGTCACGTACATCCTGCCTCTTTCCCCATCATATTCCCATTGGAGCTGGGTGAGATCATCCTGCACGAACTCATCTGAACCTATACCTGGAGTTGTTGTAGTAAACTGTGAGCCACAGAGGACTCAACTATCATGTGCCCGGGTACCGAGACTATTCTAGCTTAAAGGTTGGGATGGGGTAAGTGTTTAGTTTGCAGCAGCACTAAGCATTTATGGTGGCTAACTTACGCAACATGAAAATAATATGAGTGGCCTACGATGAACGATCGAATCTAGTATGATCCCTATGAGATCCTGAACACTTACTTACGTCAATCATAACCCCACCGTGTTCTCTCTCGGATCATGTTCACGAGACAGAGACGATCATGGTTACTCACACCGTTGGTGCATTTTAATTAGAGTTTACTTCAAGTTAACTATAACCGGGTGTTAAACAAATATCCAAGTTTCCACATAACTGCGGGCACGGCTTTCCGAAAGATTTAACCCTGTAGGGGTGCTCCAACTAATCCATCACAAATTAACCACACTCCACGGGAATAGCCTCGACCACGGATCTCGCGGTAATCATAGGTAATTCCAAAGGAATTCCAACACCTCAAGAAAACCCGAAGAAAGTCAGACTCCACACGCAAGACATTCGATAAAGGTAAAAACAAATCCAGCAAGACCACCCGACGTGTCGACGAACCCGATAAGAGCCATGTATCACATTCTCAGGACACGACGGATAAGCGACGCGTACAGAGGCCCGATAGAAATCTCTCAAGTTGCCCTGGGTTGGCCCCATGCAGTGCTCTAGTTTGGACCAACACTCATGAGGAGCACTTGCCGAGGGGTTGATTCATTATCCACGGGTTTGCAAGACCCTATGCAAATTTTATTATGTTTTAAGCAAATGTAGTACCAATGTTGGATCTTTCCAAACAAGTTTTAATCTCAACCAAATAAACCAGGGGGTCCCCATAACAACCCCGAGCATGTTAGGAGCGCAAAATATAGAAAACATAACACCGGTAACAAGGAACTAATGACGGTAACAACGGAACAAATCACATAGCAAAAGGCAAGCCTTCCACCAATACCAAGATATATATGTTCACTAAATTAAATAATATAATTTATTGTGATATCCAAATCCATGTTATCACATGGAACCACCTGCACCTGCAACCAAGAATGCTATACGAGGGGCTGACCAGCAGTAACTTAGCCAATCAAAGGTTTGCTAGGATGTGGAGGTTAGAGGCTGTCATGGCAAATAGGAGGCTGATATCAAGTGGTAGGTAGCTCAATTGTAACGATAAGAGCGAGAAACTAGCAAGCAAAAATAGTATCGGGATCCGGGTACGATCATCTTGCCTGTTGGTTCTTCAGCGGAACAAGTAGTGGGATCCTCGTAGTGGTACTCTCCTGGGTCCTCGTACTCAGTATCGACACTCGCGTCTACCCAATATAAACAGCAATAATAAACCTCCAACCAAGTTGCAATGCACAACAATATGATGCATGATTCATTTATGAAGAATTCAACATGACAATCCAAAACTACTCATGTTTCAGATGCAAAGTTTGTTTATTAATGAATCTGGACATAACCTCATGTTAAGGTATTTAAACATGCATGATCATGGAAAATCTGGATGAATCATGCAAAATCAATAGAAATGCATATAAAGATCGCAAGAAACGGAGCTACGGTTCTCACAATACGCTCTCGACAAGGTACGGAGGCAAAAGACAAGTCATCCAAAACCTGGGCCAATTCTTGGCATTCCAAGGTAGCCTATGGATAGGTTATGAAAAATAAATCACAATAGCCTCAAGAATCAATCAATTCCATGGAGCATAGCTTCCACAAGTCACAAAACAATAAAACCCACAATCTGCCACAAAACAGCAACATAGCAACTTCTACAGCTCACAACTTGAGCTACAGGAACCCTACAGCGACAAACAAGACATGGACAGTACCTACTCAACACACACATCAACTTATCCAACTACACAATCAGCAAAGGAGGCACACATCAACAAGCATGAAGCAATCAATTTGACATGATGAAACAGTTTTCCGGGACTTAGTGAAAATTCCAGTTTTCTGGAATCTGCGATTATAAAGTAGCAAGTTGACAGCAGTAATTAAATATGCTAGATAGCTCCTATTGGCATGAAAGTTAACAGGATGATAGAAGCCAATATCTACTACAAATAACTAACACTGAGCATGAGCAAATTCCAAACACATCACTGGATACCACCCACTCTTCATGGCATAAAAATAACAGCAGATTCCCAGACTAGGTAGTTTTTTTAGCATGCTGAAACAAAAACATTAAGTAGGCAACTTAACAGCATGTTCCCCGCTTATATTGGTGGTTCTGTTATTAAACAAAAATACCATGGCATATTAGATACAAAACACTAGCACTTCCTAGTTGACACATCTCCCAAAGCAAGCATGGATTAATTCAAGCAAAAATGACAAAATGGCATGTCAGCTAAAGTGACATATTTATGAACTTGCTCGAAAGTGAAATCTGAGAGTTCCAATGAGTTCATTGGCTCTTCCTACCCCAAAACCATGGGTCATACTCATATGCCCATGTGAAACCACAAGGCAACAACAAATAACAAACTACCCACTCTAATCATGACATAACTACTCTAGATAGGAAATGCAATTAAATGGCATGAGCATGTTAGCAACTTAGATAAGAATAGAAGTGAAATGACAAGGCGTACATGACAAGCATATATCAACAAGGGTATGCCAAGTGGGAAAACCCACTAGTCCCCTAACACACATAAACACCCTACTCACACCACTACTAAAAAACATACCCAAGCTCTAAGTATGCCCAAGGGACATGAGCTCAAAACACCAAGATCATACCACCCAAGAAGGGGGGGGTGATCATCTACCACACATACACTCACCACTAATGCATCAAAGGCATAGAGCATTAGACTCCACTCACTCTCACACAAATGTGTGTGTATGTAGAACATACACACACATGTATATATACACTAGGGTACATACACACACACAAGCACATACATGTGCAAGCTCACATAGACACCACATGTATCCTGCCTACAAACACACATACACACATACACACATACACAAGCACATATATACACACCCCTCTATGTGGCAAGCACACACATACACAAGTATGGATGTGGGCATGGTGCATGCACACACACATACACACATGTGCATACATAGAAGGTTATAAACAAAAGAAAAACAAAAAGAAAAAAAGAAAACAGCCAAAAGGGGGGAGTCTGGGCTCGAACCCACGACCTCCTGCTCACGTCCCCCGAGCCCAACCACTATGCTACGACGCCGAATGCTAACAGAGGGGGTCCTCTGCCCCACTAATACACACATACGCACTACACGCATGACGAAACTGAACCTGCACCTGCACTACGGCGACATCGGCGATGGTGAGCGAAATCCGGCGAGGTCACGCACCAGCGGAGCTGCTGGCCCTACGCGCAGCACGCGGGGTCTACGGGGAAGCCATCCCTCGGCTCATGTCGCGATGATGGGGACCGGAGGCGAGCTCAAGCTAGAGCTTTCGGACCGGCGACGACAATGGCAACGACAACCAAATGCGAGCACACGATGGCGAGGGGAAGGCTACGGGGATCTACGACTCACCTTGGGGGAAGGCGATGACGAGCTGGTCACGGAGGAGAGGAAGGAGAGGCGAAGACACGGCGTGCGAAGAGGAAGAAGACCCGATGACGAACTCCTCCTTGCGGATGATGGCGACGGCAACCCGCACCGCGGGGAGGCGCTCCTCACCTCCTAGCGGCAGGAATGGAACGCGGGGAGGAACCAGGTTCGCCACGCCATCCTGAACTCGGAGGGGATTCACCGGAGACGTGCTGCGACAGCGACGACGACCCGACGGAGCTCTCTGCTCCCTCACTAAAACTCTATCTACCTTACCTGGTAGGGAGGAAGAAGAGAGGGAGGAGGGAGAAAGAGAGGAAGGGGGAGCTGCGGCGGCGGAGGGAGGAAGAGGGAACCCTAGGGGAGCGGCATGGACGTCGAGGGGCTTAAATACGCTCGGGAATAGACGGCGATGGTGACGGAAAAGGCGACGACGTTCGCACTCTCACCCTTTGATCCTGACGGCGACAGGCAATGGAGGAGGTGTCCGTTCTTGACGGGCTTGGCCACGCTGGAGGGAAAGCCCACTATCTCTCTCTCTCTCTGAGAAAAAAACACGAAGGTTTATTTTTATAAATTTTAAACACAGCCACACTTAAGTAAATCCCCTGAGTAAAAGAAAAGGTTTTAGAGAAAAACAAAAATATTTTGGTGAAGGAAATAAAGAGCCCTATTTAATAAAAATATTATGTTGATTTATTGAGGAAGTAATTATTAATATTATAAAATGGTAGCTCCTGTTATTTAAACCCCCCATTAGCATAAAAACTCAAAATAGTAAAAGGTCAACACTCACATGCTTAAAACAAAATAGGATAGCACTTGAACATTTTTAAACAATTATTAAAGCAAAATAATTCTGCTGTTAAAAGAGGGAGGAATTTAAGGGTTTTAGGAAGGGTTTTATGAGAGCAAAGAGAATGGGAGAAGAAGAGTGTTGCACCACACACACTCTTGCCACATCACCATAACAATCACAACACCACAGTCACTAAGCACACCACAACAATGCATGGCATGATGGATGAATGATGCATGATGCATGAATGCATCACAAGACATGGCATGACAAGGCTCAACTCATATCATACAATCTCATGACAACCAGGTTAAACAAGATACGATGCCATAAATGGTAGGGATAACACTTGGGCTGTCACAACTCTCCCACACTACAAGAGGATCTCGACCCGAGATCTAGGAACGAAAGAAATCCGGAAATTCGGAATGGAGAAGGTCCTCGCGTTCCCAGGTAGCTTCTTTGTCAGAATGACGAGACCACTTCACCTTGAGGAACTTGATAGACTTGTTGCGAGTCTTACGCTTAGTTTCTTCAAGAATTGCAACTGGATGCGCACGATAGGAGAGATCTTCTTGGAGATCGATGTCTTGGAGGTCAATGGTTTGCTCAGGAGTCTTGAAGCATCTCCGGAGCTGAGAAACATGGAAGACATCGTGCACATTTATGAAATTTGGAGGAAGCTCTAGTTGATATGCAAGACCACCTCTCTTTCCAACAACTTTGAAAGGACCAACAAAATGAGGAGCTAGCTTCCATTTAATTCCAAACCGCTGAGTGCCCTTCATGGGAGAGACTCTGAGATAGACTAGATCATCCACTTGGAAAGAACCATCCCGATGTTTGTTATCGTAATAACTCTTCTGTCGGGACTAAGCTGCTGTGAGGTTCTCACGAATGACATGGCACATTTCTTCTGCTTCAGTGATCATGTCATTGCCCAATATCTGACGCTCACCGGTTTCAGACAAGTTAAGCGGGGTAGGACACTTTCTGCCGTAGAGAATCTCGAAAGGGGCCTTGCCTGAACTAGCTTGGAAGCTATTGTTGTATGAGAATTCAGCATATGGAAGGCAGTCTTCCCACTTCATGCCAAACAAAATCACACAGGCTCTGAGCATATCTTCAAGGATCCGATTGACTCTCTCAACTTGACCACTTGTCTGCAGATGGAACACAGTGCTGAAACGGATCTTGGTACCCATAGCAGTCTGGAAGGACTTCCAAAACTTGGAAGTGAAGAGGCGTCCACGGCCAGAAGAGATGAGCCGAGGAATACCATGCAAGACACTATCCTTGACGTATACAACTCTGCAAGCTGAGCTGCCGAGATAGATTCTTTGACTGGCAGGAAATGAGCAACTTTTGACAGCTTGTCGATAACCACAAACATGGCATCGTTGCCTCTCTTGGACTTGGGAAACCCAGTTACGAAATCCATCTCCACATGATCGAATTTCCACTCTAGGATAGGCAAAGGCCAAAGAAGATTTGCTGGACGTTGATGTTCTGCCTTCACTCTGCGACAAACATCACACTCGTTCACGAACTGAGCAATTTCACGTTTCATGCGAGTCCACTAGAAGGTTTGCCTGAGATCTTGATAGATCTTTGAACTGCCTGGATGAATGGATAGAGGAGAATTGTGTGCTTCGTCCATGATAACCTTTCCGAGATCACCTTTTGGAACGACAAGACGGTCCTCAAAGAACAAGGTATCTTTGTCATCAACTCAAAAGCACTTGTACTTCAGAATGCTCTTGGCCACACCTTTCTTCACTTTTTTCACCATAGCGTCAAGAAGCTGCACTTGGCGAACCTGATCTTCCAGAGTCGGAGAGACTTGAAGATTTGCAAGAAATCCTTGCGGAATCATCTGAAGGTTGAGCTTGCGGAAGGCTTCACAAAGCTCGGGTTGGAGAGGCTTCAAGATGAGACTATTGCAGTACGCCTTACGGCTGAGCGCGTCTACAATGACATTTGCTTTCCCCGGAGTATAATCAATGATCGGGTTGAAGTCTTCAAGAATTTCCACCCAATGAGATTGCCGAAGATTGAGATTGGGTTGAGTGAAAATGTACTTCAAGCTCTTGTGATCAGTGTATACCTCAACTGGTCTACCCAACAACAAATGCCTCCAAGTCATTAGAGCATGCACAACTGCCACCAAATCAAGATCATGAGTGTGGTAGTTCTTCTTGGCCGGCTTCAACTAACGCGAGGTATAAGCAACAATCTTCTTGTCTTGCATGAGAACACCACCAAGTCCTTGCAGAGAAGCATCATAGAAAACTTGAAAAGGCTTAGACTGCTCAGGAGGAACAAGAACTAGAGCTGAAGTCAGTCTCTGCTTGAGCATATTGAACACCACATCACACTCAGGAGACCAAACATACTTGAAACTCTTCTGGAGGAGATTGGACAGAGGCTTGGCAATTTGAGAGAAGTTCTCCACGAACCTTCTGCAATAGCTAGCAAGCCCGAGGAAACTCCGAAGCTGCTTCACGTTTTGAGGAGGTTCCCACTTCAATATAGCTTCAGCTTTCTCAGGGTGCACTTTAATTCCCTCGGCAGAGATGACATGCCCAAGGTACACCACTTCATTGAGCCAAAACTCACACTTGGAAAACTTGGCATAGAATCGATGCTCTCTTAACTTGTCAAGCACAAGGCGGAGATGCTCCGCATGATCTTCTTCTGTCTCCGAGAACACAAGGATATCATCGAGATAGGCCAAGACAAACTCATTCTTGAAGGGAGAGAAAATGAAATTCATCATTCTTGAAGAGGTTGGAGGAGCATTAGCAAGACCAAACAACATGACGGTGTACTCATAAGAGCCAAAACTCGTCCTGAAAGCGGTCTTGGGAATGTCTTCTTCACGAATGCGAATCTGATGATAACCCATACGAAGATCAAGCTTCGAGAAAACCTTGGCACCTTTCAGTTGTTCAAACAACTCATTGATGCTAGGAAGTGGGTACTTGTTTCTGATTGTCTTCTTGTTCAATGACCGGTAATCAACACAAAGACGATCCGTGCCATCTTTCTTCTTGACAAACAAAACTCCACAACCCCACGGAGAAGAGCTTGGTCTGATCATACCCACACGTTCTTGCTCATCTAGCTGCTTCTTCAACTCTTTCAGCTCTTCGGGGCCAAGTTTATACGGGTGCTTGCAGACCGGTTCAGTTCCAGGCTCGAGATCAATCACGAACTCGACTGGCTGGTGCGGAGGCATTCCTGGCAATTCTTCTGGAAAGACATCTTCATACTCACAAACCACTGGAATTTGAGAAATCGCCGAGATTTCACCCTTCTCATTAAGAGCAAAGAGATGGATTGTGTCATCGCGATCCGCGAAAATAATCACGTCTTCTGAAGGATGAGTTAGCTTGACTTCTTTTGCTTTGCAATCAATATGAGCCTTATTCATAGCCAGGAAGTCCATGCCCAAAATGATATCAATGTCGGAATTACCGAGAACAATTGGAGAAGCCAGAAAAGAATAATTTCCCAACTTGATAGAAACATCCGGAACCACCTTGTTAGCACTCATGAGAGTGCCGGGCGAAACAACACGCAAGGCCTTACTCAAATAATCAGAATCAAAATCATGCTTGACGAAGAATGCTTTAGACATCAATGAATGCGATGCTCCAGAATCAAACAAAACTTTTGCAGGGAAATCATTAACTGAGAGATTACCCATAATCACATCACTGGATTGATCTGCTTCAGCTGTATTCACCATATTCACTCTTGCGGTCTTGGGATTATGCTTCACCATTGCATTGCCTGGAGGCTTGACAGGAGGAGGAGGCGGAAGACGCCGCTGGTTGCACTTGTTTGCATAGTGACCTTTCTGGCCACACTTGTGACAAGTCACCTCAGAAAGCGGACAAACATTGCCTGGAGGAGGAACAAGAACAACCTTGGACGCCTGGGGTCTCTGCTGGAATCCTGGGTTGGGTGGGTGGGAAGAACCATGACCACCAAACTGCGTCTGCTACTGAGGAGGACGAAACGGAAGAGGGTTAGGCGCCCAATACTTCTGCTGCTTGGGAGCCATCTAAGAGATGGAAGAAGAGGAATAAGAATCCCTTGAATGCTTCTTGGAGTTCTCCAACTTGAGCTGAGGTTCTTCAACCTTCAAAGCCATGTTGTAGAACTGATCAAACTCCCGAGGTTCTTGAAGAACTAGGCCTGGCAGAAGCTCATCCTTGAGACCACCTCTAAACTGATAGATCATAGCCTTATCATCTGGAACATCTTGCTTGGCATAACGAGCAAGATTCTGGAACTCGATGTTGTACTGGTAGACAGACTTGGGTCCCTGCTTCAGGTGCCTGAACTTCTCACACATCTCCTCGACAAAGCTTGTCGGAATGTAATGAGCCCTGAAGTCACGACGGAAATCGTCCCAAGTAACAACACGATCGCTCCTGGAATCCTTGTACTGCTGCCACCAATCAACTGCTTGACCCTTGAGCTGGAACGATGCAAATCTGACAAATTCCTCTGGCCTGACATTGCTGCACTCGAAATGCTTACTCATATCACGAAGCCAATCATCAACATCAAAAGGCTGCTCACAACAGGTGAAAGACTTGGGCTGGTTGGCAAGGAACTGATTGAGCGTTGCAAACTGAGGCTGATTCTGAAAATTCCCTTGAAAACCTTGCTGACCCTGCTCCCTTTCTTGCAACAATCTGAGCAACATCTGAGTGTTCGCATTGGTTGCGCCCATCATAGCTTGCCAAGCTTCTAGAGGAGGAGCAAAGGAGGCGGTGGCGGGGGTGGTGGTGGAACATCAGTCTGCTCCTCAGCACGACCCGAATTATTGTGAGTTGGTGGAGCCATCCTGAAGATGGATAAAACGCATCAGCACCTCATTGATAAGATGAATTCAAAGCTGAATCAAATGCTTGAAAGAAATTGAACAAATAACAACACAACCTTCCTACTGAAAAATTAGTAAGAATGCTTCTTGGTTCATGATAACATCATCAGATATAATAAGCCACTTGCAATAACACAAAAGTATTGAGCTAAGCGCTCAGAACAAATGTACATGCCCATATACATCTGAAGAAGATGATCCTAGATGACTACAAGATTTCCCACCTATGAACTTCCGAAAACTTTCTGGTTATGCAATCCGGTGTGGGGGATACAAGGAGGAAATATCTCACACAACTAACAATCCTACACCCCAACTGTATCCATCCTTCAACACATAACCAGAGGCTTTCGCAAACTCATCTAATCTCGAATCCTCGAACTCACAACGATACTAAACCATGGTGGTACCCTAGACGCCTCCCTACTAATGGGTGACTCCGACCTTATCTCACCACGATAAGTATTGAAGTAATTTCGAACACTCTCCGTCCTGAGATATCAAGGAAGCTGAATGATAATGATGTGCCAACATTCCCTGGAGCTCGACTCCCCGGAAGAAATCAAGTCAGACAGGAGGCACCAAGACAGAACCCTGTCACATCGGTATCATATAGACTCCAAAATACCCGCATGATCCTAAATTTTTTTTTGAGCGAGAAGAGGAGCAGAATCAAAATTTCCTAAGTCGAATAACTCACCAGAGCATAGAAGAGGAGTAAAAAGAATCCTACTCTCCAATATAACTAGACTCAAAATAGTTTTTTACTAGACTCAACTCGGCCAAGTTCGAACAAGCAAAGGCTCCTATGGTCGTATGGCTCAGATACCAACTTGTCACGCCCAAGATGCGCGCCTATCCATTTTAAGGCACGAGGGCCTCGCAAGGGATAGATGCGCATCTTGCCGTTAGCAAGAATAATATCATCGCAACATACAATACTGAAAGAGATGAGTATACAAGATTGGATTACACTTGCCATATGCTAACTTACAATGTCACTCAAATTCATATTATCAAGTTGAACACAGGGTCCGACTACGGACGAAATCAAACAATAAAACAGTTGCAAATGATACTATCAAGCTATCCCAAAGATCACGACTAGGTCCTCTACTCATCCGGATACGTCACGTACATCCTGCCTCTTTCCCCATCATATTCCCATTGGAGCTGGGTGAGATCATCCTGCACGAACTCATCTGAACCTATACCTGGAGTTGTTGTAGTAAACTGTGAGCCACACAGGACTCAGCTATCATGTGCCCGGGTACCGAGACTATTCCAGCTTAAAGGTTGGGATGGGGTAAGTGTTTAGTTTGCAGCAGCACTAAGCATTTATGGTGGCTAACTTACGCAACATGAAAATAATATGAGTGGCCTACGATGAACAATCGAATCTAGTATGATCCCTATGAGATCCTGAACACTTACTTACGTCAATCATAACCCCACCGTGTTCTCTCTCGGATCATGTTCACGAGATAGAGACGATCACGGTTACTCACACGGTTGGTGCATTTTAATTAGAGTTTACTTCAAGTTAACTATAACCGGGTTTTAAACAAATATCCAAGTTGCCACATAACCGCGGGCACGGCTTTCCGAAAGATTTAACCCTACAGGGGTGCTCCAAATAATCCATCACAAATTAACCGCGACCTCGTGCTCGAACCCACGACAAAAAGAAAAAAAGAAAAAAGAAAACAAAAAGAAAAAAAGAAAACAACAAAAAGGGGGGAGTCTGGGCTCGAACCTGCGACCTCGTGCTCACCTCCCTCGAGCCCAACCACTACGCTACGGTGCCGAATGCTAATATAGGGGGTCCTCTACCCCACTAATACACAGATACGCACTACACGCCTGACGAAACTGAACCTGCACCTGCACTATGGCGACATCGGCAACAGTGAGCGAAATCCGGCGAGGTCACGCACTAGCGGAGCTGCTGGCCCTACGCGCAGCACGTGGGGTCTACGGGGAACCCATCCCTCGGCTCATCTCGCGATGAGGGGGAGCGGAGGCGAGCTCAAGCTCGAGCTTTCGGACCGGCGGCGACCAAATGCGAGCACACGATGGTGAGGGAAAGGCTGCGGGGATCTACGGCTCACCTTGGGGGAAGGCGATGACGAGCCGGTCACGGAGGAGAGGAAGGAGAGGCGAAGACACGGCGCGCAAAGAGGAAGAAGACCCGGCGACGAACTCCTCCTTGTGGATGATGGTGATGGCAATCTACACCGTAGGGAGGCGCTCCTCACCTCCTAGCAGCGGGAATGGAACGCGGGGATGAACCACGTTCGCCACGCCATCCTGGACGCGGAGGGGATTCACCGAAGACGAGCCGCGACAACGATGATGACCCGGCGGTGCTCTCTGATCCCTCACTGAAACTCTGTCTACATTACCTGGCAGGGAGGAAGAAGAGAGGGAGGAGGGAGAAAGAGAGGAAGAGGGGAGCTGCGGCGGCGGAGGGAGGAAGAGGGAACCCTAGGGGAGCGGCACGGACGTCGAGGGGCTTAAATACGCTTAGGAATAGATGGCGACGGCGACGGAAAAGGCGACTGTGGATGCACTCTCACCCTCTGAACCTGACAGCGACAGGCAATGGAGCAGGTGACCATTCCCGACGGGCTGGGCCACCCTGGAGGGAAAGCCCACTATCTCTCTCTCTATCTCTGAGAAAAAAACACGAAGGTTTATTTTTATAAATTTTAAACACAACCACACTTAAGTAAATCCACTGAGTAAAATAAAAGGTCTTAGAGAAAAACAAAAATATTTTGGTGAAGGAAATAAAGAGCCCTATTTAATAAAATATTATGTTGATTTATTGAGGAAGTAATTCTTAATATTATAAAATGGCAGCTCCTGTTATTTAAACCCCCCATTAGCATAAAAACTCAAAATAGTAAAAGGTCAACATTCACATGCTTAAAACAAAATAGGCTAGCACTTGAACATTTTTAAACAATTATTAAAGAAAAATAATTCTGCTGTTAAAAGAGGGAGGAATTTAAAGGGTTTTAGGAAGGGTTTGATGAGTGCAAAGAGAAAGGGAGAAGAAGAGTGTTGCACCACACACACTCTTGCCACATCACCATAACAATCACAACACCATAGTCACTAAGCACATCATAGCAATGCATGGCATGATGGATGAATGATGCATGATGCATGAATGCATGACAAGACGTGTCATGACAAGGGTCAACTCATATCATACAATCTCATGACAACCAGGTTAAACAAGATACAATGCCATAAATGGTAGGGACAACACTTGGGCTGTCACAGCTAATGATGAGGATATGTACCTAGGGTAGGGTCCTAGGCCTGACCTACATACCCTACCTAAGGATATCGCATCAAAGGAGTTAAAGATCATAGGAAAGATTCCGACTGAATTCTTCATGGAGCTCAAATCACTCGACATGTAATTCACTCGGAGGCTCCTTCATCCACTCGACGGTCACCTGTCACTCGGAAGACCTCGATTACAGTCAACGCCAGAAGACTAGAAGCCCCCCCGGGAGGCCAATAGGCAGGCGTTAGGCTAGTCGCCATTAGTAGCATTTATGATGTACGTTACCAGTAACGCTAGTCATTATACCCACGATTGGGCCCTTGGATGCCTGGCAATTATGAAGAGCAGCAAACTCTATATAAGCTTCCCCTCCCCTTTGGCACATGGGTTCGCAACCACTGTAATCTCTACATTCCACACGACAAAGCTCTAGAGCACTGAGACGTAGGGCTGTTACCTCCACGAGAGGGGCCTAAACTCATACATCCGTGTGTACATCCTCGCCGTAGCTAGGACTCTGCCCTCTCCTTTCGTACCCCTACCTTCTACTGTCAGGCTCGTTCCCACGACATTGACCGTTCAAACACCTGTCTTAGACTCGCATCAAAAAATGTCTCGCTCGTCCCCATGACACATTGTCGATTCCACCATGGTGGTCTAGAGCTTGTAGCACAACCATGGTGTCAATGTGGCAAGGAGGGTGACAAGGCTGGAAGGCACACAACCATGGCGTCCTTGTGCCGACGAGGATGACGGGGATGGATGGAGCATGGCCATGACATCAGCATGGCAAGTGGTTGTCCACTTGTTGATGTTGAAAGCCCAGTTTCCCAGTACCCTCCATGGCCGCCGGGACATGATACGTATCCAACTTATCTATATTTTTTGTTTTTTTCATGCTATTATATTATCAATCTTGGATATTTTATATGTAACTATATGCTATTTTATATCTTTTTCGGGAATAACCTATTAACCCAGTGCCGAGTGCCAGTTCCTATTCTTTGCATGTTATTGGCTTTTCAGATAATCAGTACCAAACGAAGTCCAAACACGATGAAAGGGGTACAGTTGAAAAGTTTCCTAACGAGACCGCTTGACCCCCGCGTCCCTCCTCGAGGCGACATGGGGGGACCCTTGCATTGCCACCGGTGGCCACCCTCATCCCTCCCCTCCCATCGCCGCCGCCATGGGCCGCTGTCGGGCATAGCCCTGGCAATGCAGGTGGTGGCAGGGCCTCTCCTTGGCGCGACCTCCCTCTCCATGGCCATGGTACGGAGGTCTGTCAACAATGACATTTGGCAGCATGGTGCTGCGAAAGCCTAACAACGGCTCGACATTATGGCTGCTGGGGTGGTGTGCGTCCCGTCCGGTGGTGCTGCCTGCAGCTCCGACGGGCTGAGGGCTTGGTCTCGTCCCGATTCTGTTATGGATCTGGATCTGGACGGCTGAGGCTCGGGCGCTGGTGCCAGCAGGCGTGGTGATGCAGGGCCTCGACGGTTGCTGGGCACGCTGGTGGTTCTGGTTGTTGAGGTGGGGGCTGTGTGTGGTGGTGGTCTTCGGCGAATCATGACGGGAGGCATGGACATGAGGTGGTCTTGGTGGGGATGACAGTGGTTGGTGGTGGTGCGGGCTGGGTGTCGGGGATGGCGGCTGCGACGGCCCAGCGAGACCTGACCTTGTGGCGGCACGGGTGGGACACCAGCCTGGCGTGGCTCGTGCTCCGACCATGGGCGGCGGTGGCGTGTAGAGGTTCAGCACGAGCGGTGGCCTCCCGGTGGTGGCGTGGCTACACGGTGGCTCGGCGACTCTGTCCGCAGTGATGGTCTGCTTCTACTCCGGAGGCAACTCGTGTGTGGGCGGACCGTACCGACCCTCACTTCACCCTCTCGTCATGTTCTTGCTACGTGCGCCAGAGAGCTAGGCCTCTCCCAGCTGCGGTCCATCCATTGTCTCGCATCCGGAGTAGCAGAACAAAGCTCGTCTCGCGTCCGATGCAGCAGGTTCGGGCTCGCCTCGCGCCCGATGGAACAGGACCGATCTCGTTTCGCGACCGATATGGCACGACGGGTCGATGGAGGGTAGTTTTGGCCGGCCTATTGGGTCTCAGCAGTGGCAGTCATCCAGGGGTATGAAAGGCGTCTCCTTTCTCTCACCTCTTTGGTTGGGGTAGCGGCGTATCTCATGTGCGGTGGTGTTAAGGTCCTGGGTGCAGGGGCGGCGGCCTAGGGGGTGGTAGCGCGGTGCTCATGAGGGACAGAGCCTATGGCTCGGTGTTGCCCGGTGACCATGGCCGTGTGGGCGGCATGGTAGCCGGGGTGTGGCATTCGGTGGCAGTGAGTATTGGCCAGGGTGAAAACCCGTTCTATCTTCGTACGGACCAGCGGCGACGAAGCTCATTGCCTTCTTGAAGCCGTCGTCGCGGCTCTCATTGCTCGTCTTGGTGCTCCAGGGGAAACTCTGATCCTCGGATCGGGCAGTGACGGTGCTCTGTTGTCACAACCTTCCTGAAGGCGCCGCCTTGAAGTCCACGGTTCGTCGTATGCGGCTTCATCTCTCCGCTGTGGCATGCTCACGGTTGAGTACCCCGGTTGCTCTTGTAGTGCTTGGGGTGGTGTTGTTGCGATCAACACCTTCGTATCTCGCCTTGGGTGTGTGCGTGTGTTGTGGTGGGGTGCATTTGTATTGGAATGTTGATGATGGTCACTTTATATATAAAGCGGGGCGAAAGCCTTTTCGGTAAACATGATGAAACTTTACGGGGGTTCTGTTTAGACATAAAGCGGCCTTTTGTGGGAAGATGGACAGAAGATGTACGAGAGGTCCACGAGCTCACAGTGCATGCCCATTGAGCTTGTAGACCCCTCATAACTCCGTTTGACCTAATTCTGCTTCTATATATTCCCAAATACCCAAAACCAACACAAAGACGCCTGTAATACCTTTTTGCCGCCGCAAGTGTCCGTTCTTCCGTGATCCCATCCAAAGACCTTTTCTCGTACTTTGTCAAAGGGAGAATCGATCACTGAGGCCATCAACATTGCTTCCTCCATGATGATGCATGAGTAGTTCACCACAAACCTACGGGTCCGTAGGTAGTATGTAGATGGCTTCTTCTCTCTCTTTGATCTTCAATACCATGTTCTCCTCGATCTTCTTGGAGTTCTATCCTATGTAATCTTCTTTTGTGTTGTGTTTGTTGGGATCCGATAAATTGTGGGTTTATGATCTGGTTATTCATTGAAAGTAAATGAGTCTTTTCTGAACTTTATTATGCATGATTGTCATTGCTTTGTATTTCTCTCTAATCTGTCTGTTTGGTTTTGCCGACTGGACTGATTTATCTTCGGCAAGAGGGGTGCATTCTAGTGGGTTCAATCTTGCGGTGCTCTATATCCCGGTGGCAGAAGGGGAGAAGACACATATTGTATTGTTGCCATTAAGGATAAAATGACGGGGTCTGAACATATTGCTTGTCTTACTTTGTCTACATCATGTCATATTGCTTAATGCGTTGCTTTGTTTGTCATGAACTTAATTGTTGGGAAACGTAGTAGAAAACAACAAAAATCGCCCTATGATCAATCGTGAACACTATGAAGATACAATAATGGTTGGGATCATGATCATTACCGTCACCACGCAGTAGCAAAATAAGAACATGACGATGAAGATTGATCTTGGAGTTCCTCGAACCATAGATGAATGATCCTCGAACCGAAGACCAAAAGCACGACATCTCTACTTGGTTGCAAGTGTACGATCTTCGCGAACTCGCAACGCTTCTCCGTCCAGAGATATCCGCCGCCCAAGAATTAGAGGAGGAGATTCGAACCACACTGAACTTCTAATTATGAGGATTAGAGAAACTATACCTAGTTATAATTAGTTAACTAGGACCAACTAGAACTAGAACTAGAAGAACTAGAGGAGGCTCCAAAACTTGTGTGTATCAAAGCGCCAATACCTTAGGTATATGTAGGTTGGAGGGGGAGGGAGAGGCAGCCACCAAGGAGGGACAGCCTCCCTAGGGCACTGACGAAAGGGGAGGAGGAGTTGGACTCCTCCCCCACTCTTATTTGGCCTCCTTCCTTAGAGAAGGGGCGCCTCCCCCACTTGGGACCTTGTGGCCCAAGTTGCCTTTCACCTCTTGACCTTTTAAGGCCCCTTGATATTAAATAAAATATAAGACTCTTCTAAATACTTTCATACTATTGTATATACAATTTAACATCCCAGGAAACATTTTTGACCTATATATTAATATTGGTAATACCTAGTATTATCCGATATTCATCGAAACCCTTCCGGTGACCCTCTAATCAAGGTTGTCAGAATCGTGATTCTGTTATACGATTCTACGACTTTATGATCCAAACTGACCCATCTAATTCTACAATTTTGGTGCATAGAATCTACGTTTTTACGATCCTGATAGTGAAGATTCTACGATTTGCGATTTTATCATCGAAGCTCCGATCTGATTCAAAATCACGATTCTTACAACCTTGCTTGTAATGCTTCTAGATCCTCTAGAAACTATTCCAAATATTAATGAAACAATTCCACAAATAGATCCTCATACTCTCGACCTACTAACACTCAACAAATTGTGATTACCTTAATATTGTGACCCCGTAGGTTTGGTAACTCATAGACATGAATGAAACTCCTTCGTTCAATGATCGATAGCGGAACCATGGATGTCCATATCGATCCCTATGAGTACACGAATGATATTCGAGTGAAACTTTGGTTAACATGTGACATTCCCCTTGCTTCGTGATACTTTAGAAGACCCGAGAATCATCGGTATCCTCTTGAGTCATCCACATGCTCATTATACCATTATTCTTGCTACCGGTTTTGTTCTTCTTTCTCGTTGATGTGTTCTGGCATCCCCATGGCATAGTCACCTGTGTCTAGCCAGATGATGACATATGCCCTCACATCAAGAGGGCCCTCATAATATCTCTCCATAGTAGAAGGAGCAAATACCACTCTCAAGCTATCTAGTCCATTGTTAAGCTATCCGATGAACCTGTAAGTCGTCATTTAGGTCACCTAGTTACAGATGACGTTTGAGAAACCCCAAAGCTCATCGCACGGTAAGAAGTGACTATGATACTCTCATGGCCTAAGGAACATAAAACACATGTTAACACTCTGTGCTATACCAATTGATTTCAGACGATATTATCTCAAAGTATAACAAACAAGTTTGGGTCGATTCAATATGATCTTTCTTCTAACGTCATACTCTCAATGTTGTTAGGATCATCGTTACACTTAACGATATCCTAAGTTCTGGAAAACATGATCACCAACAACGCTTGAGCTAGTCTTAAAGGCAAGACCGACAACCTTTGTTTTACTGATTTATCATTCCACACATGCAGATGAGTTCTCCACTGAATCGTCTATTCCACAATCATATCAGTTATAACATAGAATATAAACTATTAATTATGAATATGGAAATCTAACAATACAATATTTTTTCATCTAGGGCATATTTGCAATAGCCTCCCACTTGCACTACAGTCAATAAGCTAGTTAGCATATTTTACTTTCACACCAATGGAAATCCAGTGTGATTACATGCTTTGCTTGTGGTATAGACTTCATCCTATCGGATCTGACGACTTCACATCCACATGTATCATTTGAATTTCAATGCATCTACCATGCTTTCACAAGAATCCATATTTGTTGCAAAACTGTCCTTGTATATATTGAATCACCGGCAAACCCTTTGATTGCTTAGAGTTAGCTAGAGAACCACTATTTAAGAACAATGTTCCATTGGCACAATCACCTGGAAATCATACCAAGTTCATAAATGAATTGTCGATTCATTATCCTACATTGTTACTTCTAAAGTGACAATATACTCAGCCTTTTGTTATTGAATTCACCACAATAATTCACTTGGACCAATTTACAATTTACTGTGCCACGATAAATATTTTACTTGAAATAAAAAACCGCTTAGAGACATTTTTACTGTTGTCCTCTGATCAACAATCTGATCACTATTGTAATTGTTGGGAACGTAGCATGAAAATCCAAAAAATTCCTATGAAACACCCAAGATCTTATATAGGAGATGCATAGAAACGAGAGGGGAGAGTGTGTCTATGTACACTCATAGACCGTTAAGCAGAAACATATATTACGTGGTTGATGTAGTTGTACTCATCATGATCCAATCGCGATCCAGCGCCGAACATATGACACATCTGCATTCATCACACGTCTGGCTTGATGACGTCTCCACCTTCTTGATCCAACCAGCAAGGGCAGAGAAGTAGATGGGATCGTCGACAGCACGACGACATGACGATGTTGGTGGTGATGTAGTGCTTGCAAGGCCCCGCCGAGCGCTACCGAAACTGTAAATGGAGGAGGAACAATGTAACGAGAGAGTGAGGGGCCGCTCCAAGGTTTGGGGTGCGGATGCCCTCCCTCTCCCTCTCTATTTAAAGGGCAAGGGGAGGGGCGATAGCCTAGGGGTGGCTTGACCCCCAACGAAAGGGGGCACCCCTTAGGGTTGTTGGGGAACATTGCATGGGAAACAAAAAAAATCCTAGGCACAACCAAGATCTATCTATGGAGATCAACAACTATGAGAGAGGGAGTTCTATGGATCGAAAGTAGATCTAGAGGGGGGTGATTAGACTACTTGACCAAATAAAAACCTAACCTTTTCCCAAGTTAATTGGTTGGCATATTTTAGCAATTCTAGCAAGTCAAGTTCACCCTACAGATGCATGTCTATGAGTATTGCAGTGAAAAGTAAAGACAAGCATATGTAAGAGGATAGGGATAGGAAGATCAAACACAATTTGGAGACACGAAGATCTTTCCCGTGGTTTCGATAGGTGGCACTATTGTACATCCACATTTATGGAGACTTCAACCCACAGAGGGTAACGGCCGCGAGAGTCCACAAAGGGCTCCAACCACGAAGGGTCCATGAAGTAGCAACCTTGTCTATTCCATGATGGCCTACGTCCACAGAGGACTAGCCTTACTCGGGGTAGATCTTTACAAAGTAGGCGATCTCCTTTCCCTTACAAACTTCTTGGTTCAACTCCACAATCACGAAGAAGGAGGCTCCCAAGCGACACCTAACCAATATAGGAGGCACCACCCTCCAAAAGGTAATAGATGTGGTAGTATGATGAACTCCTTGTTCTTGCGCTTCAAAAGATAGTCTCCTCAACACACAATCACTCTCTCACAGATTTGGCATAGGTAGAAGAGATTGATTGGGTGGAAAGAAACTTGGGGAGGCTATAAATCAAGATCCATATGGTTGGAGTGGATGAATCTTGACCTCAATACAAGGGTAGGTGGTTCTCTCTCAGAAAAATCAATATGGCAAGTGGGTGTATGTTCTGAATGTTTCTCTTGCGTGTGGGGTGTGGTGTAGGGGTATATATAGGCATCTCCGAAAATCAAACCGCTACAACATTATTGTCCAACTCGATGAAACCAGAGTAAAAACTCGGTTGCACCGACTAGTGCAAAATGTGGAAACTTTGGCCTTTTCGGTGAGACCGATATATAAATCTTGGTGGTACCGATATGGGTGTCCTAGGCGGTTACCAAATCTCGGTGAGACCAATTCTCAAAACTCGGCGGTACCAATTCCTGGAAACGGCTAACCAGAGAGTTGGTCACAATCTGTGTGAGACCGATTCTCAAAACTTGGTGGTACCGATTCTTGAAAATGACTAACCAGGAAGTTGGTCACTAATTTTGGTTGCACCGAATGAAAACTTGGTAGTATCGAGATTCTAGGGTTTCGCTGGGTTTGTGTCTAAGGGTAAAACTCGGTGGATCAGAATGGGAAATATTGGTGTCACCGAATTTTGACTTTTGGCTTTGGACAGAAGGTTTCAGTGGGAAAATGGGTGAGTATTTTTGGTCGCTACCTCTAAGCACTTGAGCAACCAGATCATCATAGATACCTCATCTAGTTTTAATAGTATTGGCTTTCCTATGGACTAAAAAGTGATTTCTCACAAAGTGTAAAATGTAGAGTCCTTAATCTTGAAGCATGGCCAATCCTATTCCTTCTTTTCCTTAGGGAGGTTCTCCACATAGACCTTTAGCCAACCCATCATTGAACTTTTTCTTGAGATATACTTAGTAGAAACACTATTCCAATGAAATATATGTTGTTATTAATTACCAAAAAAACCTAGGGAGAAGTTGTGCTTTCAATCTCCCCCTTTTTTGTAATTGGTGACAACATATATATCAAAGCTTCAATAAAAGATATAATCGATGAATAGCATTGTCGCTTTGAGAAGTATGTGATAAGCAGGAGCTCCCCCTAAATTTGTGCATTATTTTGAATATGCGTTTGAATGCAAATGCACAATCAATTAGGATCATGGGTCACTTTTCCATGTCACCTACAACTTAGTGGTGCTCAAAATTAATATGAATGAATTACATAAGCACATCACACCAAACATTAAGTGAATGATCATCATATAGGCATCTCAAGGATAAGAAAGTAGTAGCATCACACAAAAGTATATGATCAAATACCAACAAAGTTTGCAACCAAATGATAAACCAAATGTTTTTAAATGCAGAGAGGGATCAAAAAGCAACACTCTCTCTCTTGAAGCCCTATGATTATAACCTCTCCCCCTTTGGCAACAAGTTACCCAAAAGTTCAAAGTTATAGAGCTAATCGTCACTCTGGGCATGGTCTCCTCCATGAGACGATGAAGCTGCTCCTGTGTCTGTCAAAGGAGTCAAGAGAAGAGCATCTGCAAAGGCTTCTGCTGAAGTCCTCTGAGGCGGTGGAGTAGACACTAGAGGTGTAGACAAAACTGATAGAGCTGCGGTAGGTGATGATGAAGAAGCCCTCGTCTCTAGAGCTGGCACTATAGGAGTCCTGGACTCAGTCTTGAACTAAGTGCTGGTCGTGAGAGGTGGACTATCAGCACCATCATCATCATTATCATCATCATCATCATCATCATCATCATCATCATCTGAATGAGGAATGGGAACTGCATCTGCTTCTTTCTTGAGCTCATCTAAAGTCTTTGTCAGCCCATCCACTTTGTTGTTCATCGTGCTACACCTGTCCTCCATAATCCTCACAAGGCTCTCATGTTGAAGCAAGATGGTCTTGATGTCCTTCTGCATGCCCTGGATAGTGCTAAAGAGAACATCCATCTGCTCACTCTTGGTTCTTGGAACCTGAGCACTAGTGGCTCTAGCGGCCTCAGCCTCTGCCTATGAAGTAGATGAACTGGGATGGCTTAGATCCATCACCACACCATTGTCCTCGAAGTCTAGTGATACGTCTCCAACTTATCTATAACTTTTGATGATGGCATGCTATTATATCATCTGTTTTGGATGTTTTATATGCATCAATATGCTATTTTATCTTAGTTTTGGGAGTAGCCTATTAATCTAGAGCCTAGTGTCAGTTTCTGTTTTTTCCTTGTTTTTTAGTTTTGCACATATGGAATATTAAATGGAGCCCAAACAGAATAAAATCTTCGGAATGAATTTTCTGGAAGGAAAGAGATCTACCAGACTTGGAGTGCACGCCAGGGCACCTGCCAGGAGGTCACAAGCCCTCGAGGTGCGGCCATCCCCTGGCCGCCTGGCAGGCTTGCCATCTCCTAGCAGATGTCCTAACCCTATTCTTCGTTCTATAAATACCCAAATATTTTCCCAACACCAAAAAGATCCATGCAAATACTTTTCTGCCGACAGAAGCCTCCGTTCCCGAGATACAATCTTGGAGCGTTTTCCGGTAATCTGCTAGAGGGAGATCTGATCACGGAGGGCATCTACATCAACTCCATTTCCCCTCCGATGGTGCATGAGTAGTCCACCACAGACCTATGGGTCCATAGCTAGTAGCTAGATGGCTTCTTCTCTCTCTTTGATCTTCAATACCATGTTCTTCATGATCTTCACGGAGATCTATCTGATGTAATACTCTTTTGCGGTGTGATAATTGTTTATTATACTCTTTTGTTGGAAATATTCCCTAGAGGCAATAATAAATTAGTTATTATCATATTTCCTTGTTCATGATAATCTTTTATTATCCATGCTATAATTGTATTGATCGGAGACTTAGATACATGTTGGATACATAGACAAAACCATGTCCCTAGTATGCCTCTACTAGACTAGCTCGTTGATCAAAGATGGTTAAGGTTTCCTAGCCATGGACATAAGATGTCATTTGATAAACGGGACCACATCATTAGGAGAATGGTGTGATGGACAAGACCCAAACTACAAACGTAGCATATGATCGTGTAACTTTATTGCTATTGTTTTCTGCATGTCAAGTATATGTTCCTATGACCACGAGATCATGCAACTCACGGATACCGGAGGAGTGCCTTGTGTGTATCAAATGTCGCAACGTAACTAGGTGACTATAAAGGTACTCTACAGGTATCTCCGAGGGTGTCTGTTGAGTTGGCATGGATCAAGACTGGGATTTGTTACTCCGTGTGACGGAGAGGTATCTCGGGGCCCACTCGGTAATACAACGTCACAATAAGCCTTGCAAGCAATGTGACTAATTGTTAGTCACGGGATCTTGTATTACGGAATGAGTAAAGATACTTGCCAATAACAAGGTTGAACTAGGTATGGAGATACCAACGATCGAATCTCGGGCAAGTAACATACCGAAGAACAAAGGGAACATAATACAGGATTAACTGAATCCTTGACACAGAGGTTCGACCGATGAAGATCTTCGTAGAATATGTAGGAACCAATATGGGCATCCAGGTACTGCTATTGTTTATTGACCATAGAGGTGTCTCGGTCATGTCTGCATAGTTCTCGAACCCACAGGGTCTGCACACTTAAGGTTCGGTGACGTTTCGATAGTATAGAGTTATGCATGGTGGTGACTGAAGGTTGTTCGGAGTCTCGGATGAGATCCCGGACGTCACGAGGAGCTTTGGAATGGTCCGGAGGTAAATATTGATATATAGGAAGTCATATTTTGATCGCCGGAAAAGTTTCGAGCTTATCGGTAGTGTACCAGGAGTGCCGGTAGTGTACTGGGAGACCATCGGGAGGGGTATTTCGACCCAAGAGGCTACATGGGCTGTGAGAGAGTAAATACCAGCCCTAAGTGGGCTGGTGGAAGTCCCACGCAAGGCCCATGCAATTGGGAAGAAAAGCCCAAAGAGAAAAAGGTGGGAAAAGGCAAAAAAAGGCAAAAATAAGGAGGAGTCCTAGTCCTACTAGGATTGGAGGAGGAATCCTCCAATCCCACTAGGTTCGGCCGACCCAAGGGCTGCCTCTTTGGCAGCCAAGCCTCCTCCTCCTCTCCTATATATACTAGAGGATTTTAGGGTTTTGGCACAGAATTTTTAGCCACGTGTTGCCCGTTCCTCCAATGCATAGTTTCTCCTCTAGATCTGATTTCTACAGTGCTTAGGCGAAGCCCTGCCGGAATAGCTCCACCACCATCTCCGGAGTGCCGTCACGCTTCCGGAGAACTATTCTACCTCTCCACTCCCTCTTGCTGGATCAAGAAGGCGGAGATCGTCATCGAGCTGTACGTGTGCTGAACACGGAGGTGCTGTCCATTCAGCGCTAGATCGGAAGGACCGTGATCGAGTTCGCGGGAAGGATCGTGATGAGTTCACGGGATGGATCATGATGAGTTCGCGGGATGGATCTTGACGAGATCGTGGGACGGATCGTGATGAGTTCATGGGACGGATCGTGATGAGTTTGGCGGACGGATCATGATTGGATCGCGGGACGGATTGTGATGAGATCACGGGATGCTCGGCGATTTGGATCGCGAAGACGTTCGACTACACCAACCGCGTTTCTTAACGCTTCCCGCTTAGCAATCTACAAGGGTACGTAGATCCACTCTCCCTCTCGTAGATGCTCATCACCATGGATAGATCTTGCGTGCGCGTAGGAATTTTTTTATTTCCCATGCAACATTCCCCAACAGTGGTATCAGAGCTAGGTCTATGTGTAGATGAGATCTCGAGTAGAACACAAAAGGTTTGTGGGCGTTGATGCTTAGATTGCTTCCTTCCTTGGTCGGATTTTGGTTCAGCGGTATTGTGAGATGAAGCGGCCCGAACCAACATTACTCGTACGCTTACGAGAGACCGGTTCCCTTGACCGCAACTTGTTGCATAGATGGCTTGCGGGTGCCAGTTTCTCTCACTTTAGTTGGATCGGATTCGACAAAGGCGGTCCTTGAGAAGGTTGAAAAGCATCTAGTGTATCACCGTTGTGGTTTTTTTTTGCGTAGATGAGAATTGTTCTTGCTAGATACCCGTAGGAGATACGTAAAACATGCAACAACAATTAGAGGACGTCTAACTTGTTTTTGCAGGGTATGTTGTGATGTGATATGGCCAATTACATGATGTGATATATGTGATGTATGAGATGATCATGTGATGTATAGATTATCACGACTTGCATGTCGATGAGTACGGCAACCGGCAGGAGCCATAGGGTTGTCTTTAATTATTGTATGACCTGCGTGTCAATCATTAAGCGCTATGTAATGCTTTACTTTATCGCTAAACGGGAGAAATAGTAGTGGAAGCATGTTGGGCGCGACAACCCCGATGGCGACACGTTGATGGAGATCAAGATGATGAAGATCATGGTGTCATGCCGGTGATGATGGAGATCATGCCGGTGCTTTCTAGATGGAGATGAAAAGCACAAGTTCATGGCCATATCATGTCACTTATGAATTGCATGTGATGTTAATCCTTTTATGCACCTTGTTTTGCTTAGGACGATGGTAGCATTATAAGGTGATGCCTCACTTAAATTTCAAGATGAATTGTGTTCTCCCCGAGTGTGCACCATTGCGAAAGTTCGTCGTGTTGAGACACCACGTGATGATCGGGTGTGATAGACTCTACGTTCACATACAATGGGTGCATGCCAGTGTTGCACATGCAGAACACTCGGGTTAAACTTGACGAGCCTAGCATGTACAGACATGGCCTCAGAACACAAGAGACCGAAAGGTCGAACATGAGTCATATAGTAGATATGATCAACATGATGATGTTCACCATTGAAACCACCTCAACTCACGTGATGATCGGACTTAAGTTGGTGAATTTGGATCATGTATCACTCGAATGACTGGAGGGATGTCAATTTGAGTGGGATTTCTTAAGTGATATGATTAATTGAACTCATTATCATGAACTCAGTCAGTAGTGTCTTTGCAAACTGTGTTGTAGATTACTAGCTCACGCTGTAGCTCCCTTGAATTTTTATATGTTCCTAGAGAAATAGAGTTGAAAGATGATGGTAGGAATATTGCGGACTGGATCCGTGATCTAAGGATTGTCCTCATTGTTGCATAGAAGGCTTATGTCCTTAATGCACCACTCGGTGCGCCAACACCTCTAGCGTTGTTTGTAGATGTTGTGAACATCTGACAGGCACGTTCTGATAACTACTTGATAGTTTAGTGCGTCATGCATTACGGCTTAGAATTGAGGCTCCGAAACATTTTGAACGTCACAGAACATATGAGATGTTCTAAGAGCTGAAATTAGGATCTCAGGCTCATGCCCTTGTTGTGAGATATGAGATCTCCAACAAGATTCTTTGCTTGTAATATGAAAGAGAATAACTCAATCGTTGAGCATGTGCTAGATTGTCTGGGTGCTACAATCGCTTGATTCGAGTGGGAGCTGATCTTCCAGATAAGACAGTGATTGATATAGTTCTCCAAGTCACTGTCACTAAGCTACTAGAACTTGGTGATGAACTATAAAATGCCAGGGATAGAAATAATGATCCCTGAGCTGTTCGTGATGTTTGACACCGCGAAGGTAGAAATCAAGAAGGAGCGTCAAGTGTTGATGGTTAGTCAAACCACTAGTTTCGAGAAGGGCAGGAGGAAGGAGGGAAAACTTCATGGATAGCAAGTCAGTTGCTGCTCCAGTGAAGCAACCCAAAGTCTAAACGAAACCCGAGACTAAGTGCTTCGGTTATGAGGAGAACGGTCGCTGAAGCGGAACAACCCTAGATACTTGGTAGATAAGAAGGCTGGCAAAGTCGACAGAAGTATATTTGATATATGTGTTCTTGATGTGTACCTTGCTAGTACTCCTAGTAGCACCTGGGTAGTGGATACCGGTTTGGTTGCTAAATATTAGTAACTCGAAGTAAAAGCTACGGAATAAACGGATACTACCTAAGTGTGAGGTGACGATGTGTGTTGGAAATGTTTCCAAGGTTGATGTCATCAACATCGCACGCTCTCTCTACCTTCAAGATTAGTGACGAACCTAAATAAACGTTAGTTGGTGTTTTTGCATTGATCATGAACGTGATTAGATCATGTTCATTGCAACACGGTTATTCATTTACGTTGAGAATAATGGTTATTCTATTTACATGAATAATACCTTCAATGGTCATGCACCCAGTGAGAATGGTTTGTTAAATCTTGATCGTAGTAATACACATGTTCATAACATTGATGCCAAAAGATACAAAGTTAATAATGATAGTACCACATACTTGTGGCATTGCCGCCGAATGTCATGTTGGTATAAAACGCATGAAGAAACTCCATGTTGATGGATCTTTGGACTCATTCGATTTCGAATTGGTTGAGACATGCAAACCATGCCTCTTGGGCAAGATGACTAAGGACCCCGTTTCTAGATGGATGGAGCGGGCAAGTGATTTATTGGAAATGATACATGTTGATGTATGCAATACAATGAGTCTTGTAGCGTGTAGTGGATATCATTATTTTCTTACCTTCACTGATGATTTGAGTAGATATAGTGTATATTTACTTAATGAAACACAAATCTGAATCATTTGAAAAGTTCAAGCAAATTCAGAGTGAAGTTTAAGATCATCATGACAAGAAGATAAAATGTCCGCGCTATGATCGTGGAAGTGAATATCTGAGTTATGAGTTTCGTATACAACTTAAGACAATGTGAAAGTTGTTTCACATCTCACGCCACCTGGAGCACCATAGTGTGATGGTGTGTCCGAACGTCATAGTCGTGCTCTATTGGATATGGTACGAATTATGATGACTCTTATCCTTTTACCACTATCGTTTTGGGGTTATGCATTTGAGACAACTACATTCACTTTAAATAGGGCACCATCTAAATCCGTTGAGATGACACCGTGTGAATTATGGTTTGATAGAAACCCAACCTGTCATTTCTTAATGTTTGGGGCTGTGACGCTTGTGTGGAAAATGTTTTCACCGAATAAGCTCAAACCCAAAGCGGACAAATGCATCTTCCTAGAATACCCTAAGAACAGTTGGGTGAACCTTCTATCTCAGATCCAAGCATGAAATGTTTGTTGCTAAAACTGGGTCCTTTCACAATAAAGAGTTTCGCTCGAAAGAATTGAGTGGGAGGAAGATAGAACTTGATGAGGTTGTTGAACCTTTGTTCAACCAGAGAGTAGCGCAGCACGGGAATTTGTTTCTGTGAAGCCTATGTTAGTTGAAGAGGAAGTTAATGATGATGATCATGAAAGCTTCGGATCAAGTTACTATCGAACCTCGTAGGTCGACAAGGATGTGTACTGCTCCTGAGCGGTACGACAACCCTGTCTTGGAGGTCATGTTGTTGGACAATGATGAACCTACGAGCTATGGAGAAGCGATGATGGGCCCGGATTCCGACAAATGGTTAGAGGTCATGAAATCCGAGAAAGGATCCATATATGAAAACCAAGTATAGACTTTGGTAGACTTGCTCGTTGGACGGCAGGTCGTTGAGTACAAATGGATCTTTCAAATGAAGACAGACGCTGATGATGAATGTCACCATTTATAAAGCTCGACTTGTCGCAAAGAAGTTTCTGGCAAGTTCAAGGAGTTGACTACGATGAGACTTTCTCACTCGTAGCGATGCTAAAGTATGTTGGAATTATGTTAGCAGTTGATGCATTTTCAATTATGAAATCTGGCAGATGGATGCCAAAACATCGTTTCCTTCCTTAAGGAAAGGTTGTATGAGATACAACCAGAAGGTTTTGTCAGTCCTAAGGATGCTAAAAGGTGAGCAAGCTTCAGTGATCCTTTGGACTGAAGCAAGCATCTCGGAGTTGGAATATACACTTTGATAAGGTGATCAAAGTTTTTAAATCTATACAAAGTTTATGAGAAACTTGTATTTGCAATAAAGTGAGTGGGAGCACTATAGAGTTTCTGATAAGTGTATGTGGATGACATATTTCTATTCGGAAATGATGTAGAATTTCTGGAAAGCATAAACGATGGTTTGAAAAGAGTTTTTCAAAGGAAGACCTGGATAAAGCTACCTAATTGTTGAACATCAAGATCTATATAGATAGATCAAGATGCTAGATGAGACTTTCAATGAGTACATACCTTGAAAAGATTTTGAAGAGTTCAAAATGGATTAGTCAGAGAGAAGTGTTCTCGCCTACTTTGTAAGGTGTGAAGTTGAGTGAGACTCAAAGATCGACCATGGCAGAAGAAAGAGAAAGGATGAATGTCGTCCCCTATGGCTAAGACATAGGCTCTGTATAGTATGCCATGCTGTGTACCGCACCTGTGTGTGCCTTGCCATGAGTCCGTCAAGGGGTACAAGAGTGATCCAGGAGAGATTCACTGGACAACGGTCAAGGTTATCCTTAGTAACTAAAAGACTAAGGAGATATTTCTGAATTATGAGGGTGATAAAGAGTTCATCGTAAAGAGTTACGTCGGTGCAAGCTTTAACACCAATCCGGATGACTCGTAGTAGCAATCTGGATACGTATAGTGGGGCAGCCATTTAGAATAGTACCAAGTGGAGTGTGGTAGTAGTGTTTACAATTTGACATAGAGATTTGCAAAGTACACACGGATCTGAATGTCGCAGACCCATTGACTATAAGACCTCTCTCACATGCAAAGCATGATCGAGCACCAGAACTCATTGGGTGTTAGATTCATAACAATGTGAATCACATGGTGATGTGAACTAGATTACTGACTCTAGTGCACGTGGGAGACTGTTGGAAATATGCCCTAGAGGCAATAATAAATTAGTTATTATCATATTTCCTTGTTCATGATAATTGATTATCCATGCTATAATTGTATTGATCGGAGACTTAGATACATGTGTGGATACATAGACAAAACCATGTCCCTAGTATGCCTCTACTAGACTATCTCGTTGATCAAAGATGGTTAAGGTTTCCTAGCCATGGACATGATATGTCATTTGATAAACGGGATCACATCATTAGGGGAATGGTGTGATGGACAAGACCCAAACTATAAACGTAGCATATGATCGTCTCAGTTTATTGCTACTATTTTTTGCATGTCAAGTATATGTTCCTATGACCATGAGATCATGCAACTGACGGATACCGGAGGAGTGCCTTGTGTGTATCAAACGTCGCAACGTAACTGGGTGACTATAAAGGTACTCTACAGGTATCTTCGAGGGTGTCTGTTGAGTTGGCATGATCAGGACTGGGATTTGTTACTCCGTGTGACGGAGAGGTATCTTGGGGCCCACTCGGTAATACAACGTCACAATAAGCCTAGCAAGCAATGTGACTAATTGTTAGTCACGGGACCTTGTATTACGGAACGAGTAAAGAGACTTGCCAGTAATGAGGTTGAACTAGGTATGGAGATACCGACGATCGAATCTCGGGCAAGTAACATATCGAAGAACAAAGGGAACATCATACGGGATTAACTGAATCCTTGACATAGAGGTTCGACCGATGAAGATCTTCATAGAAAATGTAGGAACCAATATGGGCATCCAGGTCCCGCTATTGTTTATTGACCATAGAGGTGTCTCGGTCATGTCTACATAGTTCTCGAACCCACAGGGTCTGCACACTTAAGGTTCGGTGACGTTTCGGTAGTATAGAGTTATGCATGGTGGTGACTGAAGGTTGTTCTGAGTCCTGGATGAGATCCTGGACGTCACAAGGAGCTCCAGAATGGTCCGGAGGTAAAGATTGATATATAGGAAGTCGTATTTTGGTCGCTGGAAAAGTTTTGGGCTTATCGGTAGTGTACCGGGAGTGTACCGGGAGACCATCGGGAGGGGTATTTCGACCCAAGAGGCTACATGGGCTGTGTGAGAGTAAATACCAGCCCTTAGTGGGCTGGTGGAAGTCCCACACGAGGCCCATGCAACTGGGAAGAAAAGCCCAAAGAGAAAAAGGTGGGAAAAGGCAAAAAAAGGCAAAAATAAGAATGAGTCCTAGTCCTACTAGGATTGGAGCCCTCCTCTCCTATATATACTGGAGGATTTTAGGGTTTTGGCACAAAAATTTTAGCCATGTGCTGCCCGTTCCTCCAGTGCATAGTTTCTCCTCTAGATCTGATTTCTGCAGTGCTTAGGCGAAGCCCTACCGGAATAGCTCCACCACCATCTCCGGAGCGCCATCACGCTGCTGGAGAAATCTTCTACCTCTCTGCTCCCTCTTGCTGGATCAAGAAGGCGGAGATTGTCATCGAGCTATACGTGTGCTGAACACGGAGGTGCCGTCCGTTTGGCGCTAGATCAGAAGGACCGTGATCGAGTTCGCGAGACGGATCGTGATGAGTTCGCAGGACGGATCGTGACGAGATTGCAGGATGGATCGTGATGAGTCGTGGTACGGATCGTGACGAGATCGCCGGACGGATCGTGATGAGTTTGTGGGACGGATCGTGACGAGATCGCGGGACGGATCATGATGAGTTCGCGGGACGGATCCTGATGAGTTCGCGGGACGGATCGTGATTGGATCGCGGGACGGATCGTGATGAGATCGCAGGACGCTCGGCGATTTGGATCGTGAAGACGTTCGACAACACCAACCGTGTTTCTTAGCGATTCCCTCTTAGCGATCTACAAGGGTACGTAGATCCACTCAACCTCTCGTAGATGCTCATCACCATGGATAGATCTTGCGTGTGCGTAGGAATTTTTTTGCTTCCCATGCAACGTTCCCCAACACTTTTGCGGTGTGTTTGTCAAGATCCGATGAATTGTGGGTTTATGTTCAGATTATCCATGAATCTTATTTGAATCTTCTTTGAATTCTTATATGCATGATTTCATATCTTTGCAAGTCTCTTCGAGTTATTGGTTTGGTTTGGCCAACTAGATTGGTAATTCTTGCTATGGGGAAGTGCTTAGTTTTGGGTTGGATCTTGCCGTGTCCTCACCCAGTCACAAAGTAGGGGTTGGGAGGCACGTATTGTATTGTTGCCATCAAGGGTAGAAATATGGGGTTTTCATCATATTGCTTCCGTTTATCCCACTACACCATGTCATCTTACCTAATGCATTACTCTGTTCTTCATGAACTTAATACTCTAGATGCAGGCAGGAGTCGGTCGATGTGTGAAGTAATAGTAGTAGATGCAGAATCATTTTGGCCTACTTGACACGGACATGATGCCTATATGCATGATCATTGCCTTGGATATCTACATAATTATTCACCTTTCTATCAATTGCTTGACTGTAATTTGTTTACCCACCGAGATATTTTGCTTCAAGAGAGAAGCATCTAGTGAAATCTATGCCCCTCGGGTCTACTTTTCATAATATATTTTCAGATCTATAAACCAAAAATACCAAAAATACCTTGCTGCAATATTTTTATCTTTTACTTTCCATACTCGTTTACATTTGTCTCTATCAGATCTAATCCTTGCAAATAACCATGAAGGGATTGACATCCCCTTTATAGCGTTGGGTGCAAGGGTTTGATTGTTTGTGTAGGTGCATCCACTGGTGGCTTGCTTGTTCGTCCTACTGGATTGATACCTTGGTTCTCGTCAACTAAGGGAATACTTATCTACTTCACTACATCACCCTTTCCTCTTCAAGGGAAAACCAACGCATGCTCAAGAGGTAGCAGGAAGGATTTCTGGCGCCATTGCCGGGGAGGATACACATCAAGCCTTCCAAGTACCCATCATAAACTCATCTACTGCATTTACATTATTTTCCATTTGCCTCTCATTTTCCTCTCCCCCACTTCTAAAACGATTGCAAAAGATTTGCCTTTTTATTCGCACGTCTTCTGTTCGCCTATTCGATTGCCTTTTGCTTGCTTGTGTGCTTGATTGCTTGCTTTGTCACGATGTTTGAGAATACCAAGTCATGTGACTTTTCCAATACAAATAATAATGATTTTATTAGTACTCTGATTGCACCCGCACTTGTGCAGAATCTTATGAAATAAATGCCGCTTTGCTCAATCTTGTTATGAAAGAACAATTTTCTGGCCTTCCAAGTGAAGATGCCGCATCCCATCTAAATACTTTCATTGAATTGTGTGAGATGAAAAAGAAGAAATATGTGGATAATGATATTGTTAAATTGAAGCTATTTCCGTTCTCACTTCGAGATCGTGCTAAAACTTGTTTTTCATCTTTGCCTAAAAATAGTATTGATTATTGGAACAAGTGTAAAGATGCTTTTATTTCCAGGTACTTTCCGCCCACTAAGATCATCTTCCTTAGCTACTATATAATGAATTTTAAGAAACTTGATCATGAGCATGTTGCACAATCTTGGGAGAGGATGAAATTAATGATTAGGAATTGTCCCGCACATGGTTTGAGTTTATGGATGATTATATTTTTTTATGCGCGATTGAATTTTGCATCTAGAAATCTTTTAGATTCAGCTGCGGGTGGTACTTTTATGGAAATCACTTTAGGAGAGGGTAATAAACTCCTAGATAATATTATGACAAACTACTCTCAATGGCATACCGAAAGATCTCCTACTAGTAAAAAAGTGCATGTTATTGAAGAAATAAATACTTTGAGTGAAAAGATGGATGAATTGATGAAATTGTTTGCTATTAAGAGTTCTCCTATTGTTCCCAATGATATTCCTTTGTCTTCCTCGATTGTAAATAATCATAAATCTATGGATGTGAATTTTGTTGGTAGGAACAATTTTGGTAATAACGCGTATAGAGGTAATTTCAACTCTAGGCCATTTCCTAGTAATTCCTCTAATAATTATGGTAATTCCTACAACAATTATTATGGAAATTATAATAAGATGCCCTCTGATCTTTATAATATTGTTAAATAATTTATTGGTTCACAAAAGATTTTCAATGCTACGATTGAAGAAAAGGTGCTCAAGATTGATGATTTGGATAGGAGCGTTGATAGAATTTCGCTTGAGATTGATTCTTCGAAAGTTAGATATACTCCACCCAAGCATGATATTAATGAGTCTTTAAAATCTATGAGAATTTCTATTGATGAAAGTAATGAAAGAACCGCTAGAATTCGTGTTAAGCGTGAATGGCTCTGAAAAGTGTGTTGCCATCATAATAATGATGAAGATCTTAAAGTGATTGATGTGGCTCCTATCGAATATTTGTTTTCCAATATAAATCTTGATAAGGATGGGACTGGTGATAAGTCAACTTTAGTTAAAGAGCGTCCCAATGATTCAGAGTTTGTAGATCTCTATGCTAAGATTGATAAAAGTGGGGTGGAAGAGGTCAAAACTTTAAATAGCAATGGACCCACTCTTTTGGATTTCAAGAACTTCAATTATGATATATGCTCTTCAATTAATTGTATTTCCTTGTTACAATCCATGATGAATTCTCTGCATGCTTATAATCAAAATAAGGATTTTACTAAACATATCGTTGATGCCATGATGAAATCTTTTGAAGAAAAACTTGGCTTAGAAGTTTCTATCCCTAGGAATCTTCATGATGAGTGGGAACCTACTATTAAGATTAAGATTAAAGATTATGAGTGCCATGCTTTGTGTGATTTGGGTGCTAGTGTTTCCATGATTCCGAAAACTTTTTGTGATGTGCTAGGTTACCATGATTTTGATGATTGCTCTTTTAATTTGCATCTTGCAGATTACAGTATTAAGAAACTTATGGGAAGGATTAATGATATTATTATTTTTTAAAATAGGAATTATGTTCCCGTATATTTTATTTTTCTTGATATAGATTGCGATCCTACATGTCCTATTATTCTCGGTAGACCTTTCCTTAGAATGATTGGTGCAATTATAGACATGAAAGAAGGAAACATTACATTCCAGTTTCCATTAAGGAAAGCATAGAACACTTTCATAGAAAAATAATAATATTGCCTTATGAATATATTATGAGAGCTACTTTTGGATTGCATACTAAAGATGACAATACCTGGATCTATTGCGTTTTCCCTAGCTAGGGGGGTTAAACAATAGCGCTTGTTGGGAGGCAACGCAATTTTATTTTTGTGTTCTATTTTTTGCTTATGGTTTTGAGTGTTCCCACATTATTAACTCTGTAGTAATTGTTTTTTGGTGTTTTAATTAGTGTTTGAGACAAGTAAAACCTTTGGGGTGATCTATGGTGGTTGTTGATTTGATCTTGGTGAAAAACAGAAACTTTTGCGCTCAGTCCAGGATTTTTCTAAATTTTTCAGAGCGTCTATTGAGTCTGAAGTTTTAACACAAGATTGATATATAAGTTTACCAGGATTTACTGGTTTTTATAATATGTTGAGTTACAGAAGTATACAAAGTTTTCAGATTTCTACAGTCTGTTCTGTTTTTGCTAGATTCTGTTTTGTTTGAGTTGTTTACCTATTTTGATGAATCTATGGGTTGTATGATTGTATCATGGGGTATGAACCATGGAGAAGTTAAAATAAAGTAGGTATTACACCAATATAACTAAAGAATGAGTTCACAACAGTACCTAAAGTGGTGATTTATTTTCTTATATGAACGGATCTCATGAGTTTTCTGTTAAGTTTTGTCTTGTGAAGTTTTCAAGTTTTGGGTAAAGATTTGATGGACTATGGAATAAGGAGTGGCGAGATGCTAAGCTTGGGGATTATCAAGGCACCCCAAGCCATGTTCAAGGATGGCAAAGAGCCTAAGCTTGGTGATGCCCCGGAAGGCATCCCCTCTTCCGTCTTCAATCCATCGGTAAATTTACTTGAGGCTATATTTTTATTCACCACATGATATGTGTTTTGCTTGGAGCATCTTGTATGATATGAGTCTTTGATTTTTAGTTTTCCACCATCATCCTTGCTGCACATATCTTTTTAGAGAGACACGCTGAATCGTGAATTTATTAGAATACTCTATGTGCTTCACTTATATCTTTTGAGATAGGCAATTTTGCTCTATGTGCTTCACTTATATTTTTTCGAGCCCAATGGAATTTGCATTTTATAAAAATAATTGAACTCTCATACCTCACTTATATTATTTTGAGAGTCTTTAAACAACATGGTAATTGGTCTAGGTTATGAATTTAGTCCTAATATGATAGGCATCCAAAAGGGATATAATAAAAACTTCCATATTAAGTGCATTGAGTATTTTTGAGAAGTTTTATTCCTTACATAAACTTTTGAGATATAAAGATGGTATTGTTAATAGTAATGTTAGGAAGTAATTGTGATTTGGTAAAAATACTTGTGTAAAGGTTTGTGATTCCCGTAGCATGCACGTATGGTGAACTGTTATGTAAGGAAGTCACAACATGATTTGTTTCTAGATTGTCGACCTTTGTGTGAGGGTCGGGAGCGCGTGATGGTTAACTCTTACCAACCTCTCCCCTAGTAGCATGCGTCTAATACTTTGCTTCGATGACCAATAGACTTTTGCAATAATTATGTGAGTTCTTTATGACTAATGTTGAGTCCATGGATTATATGCACTCTCACCCTTCCACCTTTGCTAGCCTCTCTAGTACCGCGCAACTTTTGCCGGTACAACAAACCCACTTTCCTCAAAACAGCCACCATGTACCTTCCTCAAAACAGCCACCATATATCTTTCCTCAAAACAGCCACCATACCTACCTATTATGGCATTTCCATAGACATTCCGAGATATATTGCCATGAAACTTCCATCATTTCCTTTTATCATGACATGCACCACCACTTTCATATTGCGTATAGAGTCATATTTTGTTCTAGGTATCGAGTTGTAATTTTCTTTTGAGTTGTAAGTAAATAAAAGTGTGATGATTATCATTTTTAGAGCATGTCCCATGTGAGGAAAGGATGATGGAAGCTATGATCCCCTCACAAGTGGGGATGAGATTCCAGACTTTATGAAAAATAAAAGAGGCCAGCGAAGCCCAAATAAAAAAATGATGAATAAAAGAGGCCTCAGATGCCCACCAAAAGAGAGAAAAAATGATAGAAAAGAGAGAAGGTAAATTGCTACTATCTTTTTCCACACTTGTGCTTCAAAGTAGCACCATGATCTTCATTGTAGAGAGTCTCCTTTTTTGTCACTTTCATATAACTAGTGGATTTTTTTCCTGATGTACATCCACTTAGTTTCCTTTTGAGATTGCATACACTTATAGCTCTAGTGCATCCGTTGCATGTCAATCCCTACTCACTCACATTGATATCTATTGATGGGCATCTCCATAGCCCCTTGATATGCCTAGTTGGTGTGAGACTATCTTCTCCTTTTCCTTGACAACCTCCACCATATTCTATTCCACCTATAGTGCTATATCCATGGCTCACGCTCATGTATTGCATGAGAGTTGAAAAAGTTTGAGAACATGAAAGGTGTGAAAAAGTTGCTTGACTTGTCATCGGGGTTTTGCAGGATATACATACTTTTAGTGGGGAAGATGGAGCATAGCCACACCATATGAAATTGTAGGGATAACTTTCTTTTGCCATATATTTTGAAGAGATACAATTGCTTTGCTAGTATGCTTGAAATGTTATTGTTTTTATATCTATACTGAGCTTTTTTGAGTCTTATGGATCTGAATATTCATGCCACAATAGAGAATATTACATGGATAAATATGTTAGGTAGCACTCCGCATCAAAAAATTTGTTTTTATCATTTACCTACTCGAGGACGAGGAGGAATTAAGCTTGGGTATGCTTATACGTGTCCAACGTATCTATAATTTTTGATGATGGCATGCTATTATATTATCTATTTAGGATGTTTTATATGCATTAATATGCTATTTTATACCATTTTTGGGACTAATCTATTAATCTAGAGGCTAGTGCCAGTTACTGTTTTTCCTTGTTTTTGAGTTTTGCACATATGGAATATTAAGCGGAGCCCAAACGGAATAAAATCTACGGAATGATTTTTTCTAGAAGGAAAGAGATCTACCAGACTTGGAGTGCACGCCAGGGCATCGGCCAGGAGGTCGCAGGCCAGGATTGTCATTTTCTGGCAGGTCTCCTAACCCTATTCTTCGTCCTATAAATAACCAAATATCCCCCCAACACCAAAAAGAGCCACGCAAATACCTTTCCGCCGACAGAAGCCTCCGTTCACGAGAGATCCAATCTTGGAGCCTTTTCTGGTAATCTGCCGGAGGGGGATCTGATCATGGAGGGCATCTACATCAACTCCATTGCCCCTCCGATGATGCGTGAGTAGTCCACCACAAACTTACGTGTCCATAGCTAGTAGCTAGATGACTTCTTCTCTCTCGTTGATGTTCAATACCATTTTCTTCATGATCTTCATGGTGATCTATCCGATGTAATACTCTTTTGTGGTGTGTTTGTCAAATCCGATGAATTGTGGGTTTATGTTCAGATTATCCATGAATCTTATTTGAATCTTCTTTGAATTCTTATATGCATGATTTCATATGTTTGCAAGTCTCTTCTAGTTATTGGTTTGTTTTGGCTAACTAGATCGGTAATTCTTGCAATGGGAGAAGTGCTTATTTTTTGGTTCAATCTTGTGGTGTCCTCACCCAGTGATGAAGTAGGGGTAGTGAGGCACGTATTGTATTGTTGCCATCAAGGGTAAAAAGATGGAGTTTTCATCATATTGCTTGAGTTTATCCCTCTAGAGCATGTCATCTTACCTAATGTGTTACTCTGTTCTTCATGAACTTAATACTCTAGACGCAGACAGGAGTCAGCCGATGTGTCAAGTAATAGTAGTAGATGCAGAATCGTTTCGGTCCACTTGACACGGACATGATGCGTATATGCATGATCATTGCCCTGTATATCTACACGATTATTCGATTTTCTATTAATTGCTTGACAGTAATTTGTTTACCAACAGTGGTATTTTCCTTCAAGAGAGAAGCCTCTAGTGAAATCTAGGGCCCCCGGGTCTACTTTCCATAATATATTTTCAAATATATAAACCAAAAATACCAAAAATAACTTGCTGCAATTTATTTATCTTTTACTTTCCATACTTGTTTACATCTGTCGCTGTCAGATCTAATCCTTGCACATAACCGTGAAGGGATTGACAACCCCTTTATAGCGTTGGGTGCAAGAGTTTGCTTGTTTGTGTAGGTTCATCCATTGGTGACTTTCTTATTCCTCCTACTAGATTGATACCTTGGTTCTCATCAACTGAGGGAAATACATATCTACTTCGCCGCATCACCCTTTCCTCTTTAAGGGAAAACCAACGCATGCTCAAGAGGTAGCAAGACGGATTTCTGGCGCTGTTACCAGGGTGGATACACATCAAGCCTACCAAGTACCCATCACAAAATCATCTCTTGCATTTACATTATTTGTCATTTTCCTCTCGTTTTCCTCTCCCCCACTTCTAAAATGATTTCCAAAAGATTTGCCTTTTTATTCCCCTTCTTCCATTCGCCTTTTCATTTGCCTTTTGCTTGCTTGTGTGCTTGATTGCTTGCTTTGTCACGATGACTGAGAATACCAAATTGTGTGACTTTTCTAATACTAATAATAATGATTTTATTAGTACTCCGATTGCTCCTGCCACTAGTGCGGAATCTTATGAAATTAATGCCGCTTTGCTAAATCTTGTTATGAAAGAACAATTTTTGGCCTTCCTAGTGAAAATGCCACATCCCATCTAAATACTTTCATTGAATTGTGTGATATGCAAAAGAAGAAAGATGTGGATAATGATATTGTTAAACTGAAGCTATTTCCGTTCTCACTACGAGATCGTGCTAAAACTTGGTTTTCATCTTTGCCTGAGAATAGTATTGATTCTTGGAATAAGTGTAAAGATGCTTTTATTTCCAAGTACTTTCCGCCCGCTAAGATCATCTCCCTTAGGAACTATATAATGAATTTTAAGTAACTTGATCATGAGCATGTTGCACAATCTTGGGAGAGGACGATATTAATGATTAGGAATTGTCCCGCACATGGTTTGAGTTTATGGATGATTATACCTTTTTTATGCGGGATTGAATTTTGCATCTAGAAATCTTTTAGATTCAGCTACGGGTGGTACTTTTATGGAAATCACATTAGGAGAGGCTACTAAGCTCCTAGATAATATTATGAAAAACTACTCTGTATGGCATACCGAAAGATCTCCTACTAGTAAAAAAGTGCATGCTATTGAAGAAATAAATACTTCGAGTGAAAAGATGGATGAATTGATGAAATTTTTTGCTATTAAGAGTGCTCCTATTGATCCAAATTATATGACTTTGTCTTCCTTGATTGGAAATAATAATGAATCTATGGATGTTAATTTTGTTGGTAGGAACAATTTGGTAATAACGCATATAGAGGTAATTTCAACTCTAAGCCGTTTCCTAGTAATTCCTCTAATAATTATGGTAATTCCTACGGAAATTCTTTTGTAAGTTATAATAAGATGCCCTCTGATCTTTAGAATATTTTTAAAGAATTTATTGGTTCGAAATGATTTTCAATGCTACGATTGAAGAAAAAGTGCTCAAGATTGATGATTTGGCTAGGAGCGTTGATAGAATTTCGCTTGAGATTGATTGTTTGAAAGTTAGATCTACTCCACCCAAGCATGATATTAATGATTCATTAAAATCTATGAGAATTTCTATTGATGAAAGTAAGTAAAGAACCGCTAGAATTCGTGCTAAGCGTGAAAGGCTTGAAAAAGTGTGTTCCCGTGATAATAATGATGAAGATCTTAAAGTGATTGATGTGACTCCTATTGAATATTTGTTTTCCAATATAAATCTTGAAAAGTATGGGACTGGAGATAAGCCAACTTTAGTTAAAGGGCGTCCCAATGATTCGGAGTTTGAAGATCTCTATGCTAAGATTGATAAAAGTCAGTTGGAAGAGGTCAAAACTATAAATAGCAATGAACCCACTCTTTTGGATTTCAAGGAATTTAATTATGATAGCTGATATTTGATTGATTGTATTTCCTTGTTACAATCCATGATGAATTATCCGCATGCTTATAGTCAAAATAAGGCTTTTACTAAACACATCGTTGATGCTATGATGAAATCTTTTGAAGAAAAACTTGAGTTAGAAGTTTATATCCCTAGGAAGCTTCATGATGAGTGGGAACCTACGATTAATATTAATATTAAAGATTATGAGTGCCATGCTTTGCGTGATTTGGGTGCTAATGTTTACACGATTCTGAAACCTTTATGTGATGTGCTAGGTTACCATGATTTCGATGATTGCTCTTTGAATTTGCATCTTACTGATTACACTATTAAGAAACCTATGTTAAGGATTAATGATATTATTATTTTTGCAAATAGTAATTATGTTCCCATAGATTTTATTGTTCTAGATATAGATTGCAATCCTATATGCCCTATTATTCTTGGTAGAGCTTTCCTTAGAACGATTGGTGCAATTATTGACATGAAAGAAGGAAACATTAGATTCCAATTTCCATTAAGGAAAGACACATAACACTTTCCTAGAAAAAATATAAGATTTCCTTGTGAATATATTATGAGAGCTACTTTTGGATTGCATACCAAAGATGACAATGCCTAGATCTATTGCGTTTTGCCTAGCTAGGTGCGTTAAACAATAGCGCTTGTTGGGAGGGAACCCAATTTTACTTTTGTGTTCTATTTTTTGCTTCTGTTTTTGAGTGTTGCCCACATTATTAAATCTTTAGTAATTGTTTTTTGGTGTTTTAATTAGTGCTCGAGCCAAGTAAAACCTTTGGGGTGATCTATGGTGGTTGCTGATTTGATCTTGCTGAAAAACATAAACATTTGCGCTCAGTCCAGGAATTTTCTAAGTTTTTCAAAGCGTCTGATGATTCTGTAATTTTAACAAAAGATTGATATATAAATTTTACAGGTTTTGATAATATTTTATAATAGTTTGAGTTACAAAAGTATAAAAAGTTTTCATATTGCTACAGACTGTTCTGTTTTTGACAGATTCTGTTTTGTTTGAGTTGTTTACCTATTTTGATGAATATATGGGTTGTATCATGGGGTATGAACCATGGAGAATTTAGAATACTGTAGGTATTACACCAATATAAATAATGAGTGAGTTCACAATAGTACCTAAAGTGGTGATTTACTTTCTTATACGAACAGATCTCACGAGTTTTCTGTTTAGTTTTGTGTTGTGAAGTTTTCAAGTTTTGGGTAAAGAGATGGACTATGGAATCAGGAGTGGCAAGATGCTAAGCTTGGGGATTCCCATAGCACACCAAGTCATATTGATGGATTATGAAGAGACTAAGCTTGGGGATGCCTCGGAAGGTATCCCCTCTTTCGTCTTCAATCCATTGGTAAATTTACTTGAGGCTATATTTTTATTCACCACATGATATGTGTTTTGCTCGGAGCGTATTGTATGATATGAGTCTTTGCTTTTTTACTTTGACACAATCATCCTTGCTGCACACATATTTTGAGAGAGACACACTGAATCGTGAATTTATTAGAATACTCTATGTGCTTCACTTATATCTTTTGAGATAGGCAATTTTTCTCTATGTGCTTCACTTATATTTTGTTCAGCACGGTGGTATTTGCGTTTTATAGAAATAATTGAACTATCATACCTCACTTATATTATTTTGAGAGTCTTTAAACAACATGGTAATTGGTCTAGGTTATGAATTTAGTCCTAATATGATAGGCATCCAAAAGGTATATAATAAAAACTTACATATTAAGTGCATTGAGTATTTTTGAGAAGTGTGATTCCTTGCATAAAGGTTTGAGATATAAAGATGGTAATGTTAAGAGTGATGTTCGGAAGTAATTGTGATTTGGTAAAAATACTTGTGTAAAGGTTTGTGATTCCCGTAGCATGCACGTATGGTGAACCGTTATGTAAGGAAGTCGGAGCATGATTTGTTTATAGATTGTCGACCTTTGTGTGAGGGTCGGGAGCGCGCGATGGTTAACTCTTACCAACCTCTCCCCTAGTAGCATGCGTCTAATACTTTGCTTCAATGAATAATAGACTTTTGCAATAAGTATGTGAGTTCTTTATGACTAATGTTGAGTCCATGGATTATACGCACTCTCACCCTTCCACCTTTGCTAGCCTCTCTAGTACCCCGCAACTTTCTCCGGTACAACAAATCTACTTTCCTAAAAAGAGCCACCATATACCTTCCTCAAAACAGCCACCATATATCTTTCCTCAAAACATCCACCATACCTACCTATTATGGCATTTCCATAGCCATTCCGAGGTATATTGCCATGCAACTTCCACCGTTTCCTTTTATCATGACATGCACCACCACTTTCATATTGCATATGGAGTCATATTTTGTTCTAGGTATCGAGCTGTAATTTTCTTTTGAGTTGTAAGTAAATAGAAGTGTGATGATTATCATTATTAGAGCATGTCCCATGTGAGGAAAGGATGATGGAAGCTATGATTCCCTCACAAGTGGGGATGAGATTCCGGACTTTATGAAAAATAAAAGAGGCCAACGAAGCCCAAATAAAAAAATGATGAATAAAATAGGCCTCAGATGCCCACCAAAAGAGAAAAAATGTGAGAAAAGAGAGAAGGTAAATTGCTACTATCGTTTTCCACACTTGTGCTTCAAAGTAGCACCATGATCTTCATTGTAGAGAGTTCCTTTTTTGTCACTTTCATATAACTAGTGGATTTTTTTTCTTGATGTACGTCCACTTAGTTTCCTTTTGAGCTTCCATACAATTATAGCTCTAGTGCATCCATTGCATGGCAATCCCTACTCACTCACGTTGATATCCATTGATGGGCATCTCCATAGCCCGTTGTTACACCTAGTTGATGTGAGACTATCTTCTCCTTTTCCTTGACAACCTCCAACATATTCTATTCTGTGCTATATCCATGGCTCGCGCTCATGTATTGCGTGAGAGTTGAAAAAGTTTGAGAACATAAAAGGTGTGAAACAATTGCTTGACTTGTCATCGGGATTTTGCATGATATAAATACTTTATGTGGGGAAGATGGAGCATAACCAGACCATATGACATTGTAGGGATAACTTTATTTTGCCATTATATTTTAAAGAGATACAATTGCTTTGCTAGTATGCTTGAAATGTTATTTTTATATCAATATTGAGCTTATCTTTGTCAAGATCCGATGAAATGTTGATTTATGTTCAGATTATCCATGAACCTTATTTGAATCTTCTCTGAATTCTTATATGCATGATTTCATATCTTTGCAAGTCTCTTCGAGTTATTGGTTTGGTTTGGCCAACTAGATTGGTAATTCTTGTAATGGGAGAAGTACTTAGTTTTGGGTTCAATCTTGCGGTGTCGTCACCCAGTGAAAAAGTAGGGGTAGTGAGGCACGTATTGTATTATTGCTTTCAAGGTTAAAAAGATGGGGTTTTCATCATATTGCTTGAGTTTATCCCTCTACATCATATCATCTTACCTAATGTGTTACTCTGTTCTTCATGAACTTAATACTCTAGATGCAAGTAGGAGTTGGTCGATGTGTGGAGTAATAGTAGTAGATGCAAAATCGTTTCGGTCTACTTGACACAGACATGATGCCTATATGCATGAGCATTGCCTTGGATATCTACATGATTATTCGCTTTTCTATCAATTGCTTGACAATAATTTGTTTACCCACTATGATATTTTCATTCAAAAGTGAAGCCTCTAGTGAAATCTATGGCCCCCGGGTCTACTTTCCATAATATATTTTCAGATCTATAAACCAAAAGTACCAAAAATACCTTGCTGCAATTTATTTATCTTTTTCTTTACATACTCGTTTACATCTATGTTTATCAAATCTAATCCTTGCAAATAACCGTGAAGGGATTGACAACCCCTTTATAGCATTGGGTGCAAGAGTTTGATTGTTTGTGTAGGTGCATCCATTGTGACTTGCTTGTTCCTCTTACTGGATTGATACCTTGTTTCTCATCAACTGAGGGAAGTACTTATCTACTTCGCTGCATCACCCTTTCCTCTACAAGGGAAAACCAACGCATGCTCACGAGGTAGCATCTGGCTGGAGTGGCATATGTGGACTATCAAGTGTATATACAATTTTCTCTAGCTTATAGTTGATGAGCACTTGAATGTAGGGTGCATATCCACAAGATCGCTTCTGATCAGAAGCTGTCCTCTTCACTGTCTCAACAATCAAGTCCATTACCCAGAATCTGGTGTGGGTGTCTATGTGGTGCAGCATGTTGATGGAATACCCCCTGATCATCTTGTCATCACCATACTTAGGCATCAATGTATACCTCAATATGGTGGTGGTGGTGGGTAGTCTAGCTTGTAGATGATAGACAGAGCCAAACTTGTATGAATGCACATGGCTAGCAGGGATGACTTTGTACATATTTTCCATAGACTTGTGGCTCATCTTGGCTTCAGCATAAACATCCATGTTATCATCCTCAACTTGTGGGGCTCCTAAGATGGTAGCCCACTCTGCCATTGTGGACTGGTATCTGACTCCCTCAGTCATCCATGCAATCCTGCCATCTGGATAGAAATGGGTAGTGGAGTAGAACTACATGACCATCTCATCATTCCATGTTGTGAACTCTCGCCCAACAAAGTTCTCTATATCATTGCATCTGAAATTTTCTTGCACGCTGGAGAAAAGTCCTCATTTGCCTTGATATAGGCCCATTCAACATATCTCATGTCATTGACTGCTCGGCTCTTGTCCAAAAGGACAGTCCCATAGAATCATGTCGTTCCTTGGTGTAGAAACGATCATCTACATCAGTCTTTTTCCTGGAGGCATAGGGATCAATTGATCTCCACTTCCTTAGCCCCGAGTCTCTCCTCGTCTTCATATCCTCAGCAATGGAGTGAGCATCATTAAGCTCTGGCATGCGCGACCTCAATTTTCTCAAAACTGGCGTGTTATCTTCCTCATCATCTCTGGAAGTAGAACCTTTGTTCTTTGCTGCAAGAGTGATGTCTCTGGTAGTCCTCTTGTAACATCCCAAATTTTGGAATGTTATAATAAATATTAGAATGATTGTTTGTTTGCTTGAGTGATTGAAATTGAGTGAAAATTTGAAACTTTTTGAAACTTTTGGATGAGAGGGAATAAAATGACTTTCCCCTTTGTGTTTGAATTCAAATTCCTACATTTCAACTCAGTGAGAGAAGATGACATGACTTCTTCAACATGAAAAGATTTGGAAAGGGAGTTTGAAAACCATTTGAAAATTTCTCACGTGGAGTTTCCCTTTCATATTTGAATTCCCTATTTGAATTTGTAAGCATTCAAACCCCTTGACAATTTTTTGAGAGGAGTAATATGACACTCCAAACCAGGGGTATTTTTGTGAAGTTTTTGAATCATAAAACCCAAGTGGTTATTTGAAAAATATTTGCAAAAATAAATAAAGCCATTTAGGCATTTTCTGAAAATAATTTTTTTAAGTATTCAATTTGACTGTGGAAAAATGTCCATTATATGGCATTTATTTCCCTGGTAATTTTGATATATACACTTTATTTTTTTGGACAGGATTTAAATGTCTTAATGCTATTTTTAATGCTCTGGTATTTATAAAAGGAAAAAATTAACGCGCGTATTAAGACCCAGCCGGCCCAGCCCCTAATCTCTCCCCGAAAACCCCTCTCGACCGGCCGGCCGCTGACAGCGCCCCCCCTCTCTCTCTGACCACGGGCCCCACCGCCCGACCGAAATCACCGTGCGGTCGTCTCTCTTCCCCATCCCCTCCCCTTTCCATGCCGGAGACCGCCGAGCCGGAAATGCCTCCCCCTTCCTTCCCCAGCAATCCCGAGGCCACCTATAAGAACCCCTACCTTCCCTCGACCCGTTCCCCCACTTTCCCCCAACTCTCGACGCCTCCCCTCGCCGTAATACCTCATCGGAGCTTTCGGTTGCCGCCGCGCCCCTCCTCTCCTGGCGCTCTACTCCGACCATCCCGCCACCTCCCGAGCCCACCAACCTCTCCCTCTCGCTCACGCGCACCTCCCAGCGCTCTCGCCCGAGCCCCGCACCCACCTGAGCGACCTCCTCGTCGACTCCCGAATGCCGCTGCCGCCTCGGAGCTCGTCGCCGACATCTCCGACCGCCTCCGTCGAACCAAGACCACCTTCGTGATCGCCTTGCTCACGCGCATCGACCGGACCCCTTCGCCGACACCGAGGACCACCAGAGACGCCTCCCCAACAACCTCGCCGTCCCTGCCTCGCCGGAATCCTCGCCGGAGTGTACCTCCACCGCGGTGAGCTCTCCCCTGCGTTCGATCTCATCTCAATGGTTAGGATTAGATCCCCGTACCCCTTCGGTTTTATTTTAATAAACCGACTGGTTTTTCTGTTTAGTCTTTTAGACTGATTCGTTTTTTTATTAAGTTGCGGCCGTCCGCTCGTTAACATTCACACTCACACCTTAGGACCAATCATAAGCCGCCACGTAGCCCCCCTGTCCGTTAGTTAGAATTTTCTTTTTTCTGTTTTCTGTTTTAAAACAGAATAGTTCTTTTTTTGTTTTTATCATATATTTTATGTTTTTAGTTGTTTTAATTTGATTCTTTTTGCATTGTGTCAGAAATTTCATATAGTTTCTGTAGAAACCAAGTTTGACTATATTTGAATAATTAAATTTGAATTTAAACAGATTTGATTTAAATCTTGTTTTCTGAATAACTTGAGTTTAATAATATATTTTTGATTGATTCTTTTTGCTACTTGTCACTAGTGATCTTACTAATCAGTACGTAAGGTTTGAGAATTTTTAGGATAAATTTTATTAGGGTTATTTAACTAAAACAAATTCTGTTTAGTTCGTACTAGAGTTTAATTAGTTTAGTTTGTAAATTGTTTTAAATCTGAATTAGTTTAACTTTTTGTTTTAGTTCTCTTTAGTTCTGTTATACGATATTAGGTGACTTATTTTCTGTTAATAAAAATAGTTTTTCTTTGTATTCAAATGATATAGGAAACTATATTATTCTTCATTAGGTAATGTGTTATAAAACAATTTAGTTTTAATAGAAACTCTTTTCACAAAAGTTTTAGATGATTTAAATCTGTTTTATAATAAAGATTTTATTATTTACCTCCTGTTAACTTAGTTGTTTTATAAGTTGTATTCTCTTATTTTATGGTTTTACTTGTTGTTAAGTTTATTAGCCAAAAACCTATGTTGTTTAGAGTTTTGTTTTCATAAGTCTTACTTGTTCTTCAAAAGTAATTCTTTTACTAAAATAGTTGTTTGTAGGGGAAAAACCCACCTTTGTTGTGTTCGTGAAAACTTTGTGGATTTTTGAGATTTGTCTTAAGTATTTCCTTCATCAACCTTGTTACTTTTGGTTCTTGTGTTACCTTGTGATTGTTAGTATTGATTGCTAGAAGTGTTTGCTTATGAATGCAATGTTTGATTATATAGATTTCATCGGAGAGTGACGTATAGTTCTATCAAGTATTTTCTGAGAGCGATACTTATCTTCATCAACAGTACAGGCAAGTTCACTTTGACCGTCTTTTCATACCTATGTTTTATTGCATATAGTGACATCATTTCAACAAAATCCCTCCCATAGTGTTATTGAAATTCTTGTAGTTGAGTAGTATGTATGAGGTAGGAACCCACCACTTGATACTAAAGCCCCGGGAACGCTAGTTATTTCAATGCTATGCTTAAATAGACGGGATCTGGTATGAGTGTTCGTGAGTGGTGTGAGAAGGAGGACTCCACGTCAAAACGACGACTTCATGAAGGCTTCTTCAAGTCCTGCATATTCAAGACCTCAAGACTTCGAGACTCGAGAAACAAGTTTTTCAATACACACTACTAGGTGAGGGATGGTTGGAACGACACCCTGGAGAAGCCAGTGGATTTGCGTAGGTGTTGCTGGAGATATGCCAGTATTCACGCGGAAAGCCTCACCTTGACTCAAAGGGAAGGATGAATACTTCATGTCCGGAAGCTTACCTGTGTAGCCACAAGTCATTATGGGCTCTGGCTTGGTTGATCCTTGTTGTGACTCTGGCTGGGTAGTGCTACGAGATGTAGTCGACGTTAGGAACGGATGGGCACTGACAGTAGTCAGGGAAACACTCTGAAAGACCATCTTTCTTTCGTCCTGTTCTCAAACACCAGGCAGTGCAAGGAATTACCAGGAGGGAAAGAATCTTGTGGGTAAAGTACACAACACTCTGTAGAGTTAAACCTAATCGATTAACCGTGTCCCTAGTTACGGACAATTTGAGCCTCTGGACTTGGATCTGTCTCTGAACTCTCAACACTGGACTGATAACTAATTGTGGGCAACTTATGATACTTATGGGCATTGAGACATTGGTTGGCGGAACCATGTCATGATAGGTAACTCCATAGTGAAATTCCTGATATTCCTTTGTTGTAGGAAAATAAACTCAGCTTTTACGCAAAAACTCAGACACAGAGCCACAAAGCCTTTGCATATAGAATAGCCTTTATTCTTCAATTCTACTATGGTGATCTTGCCGGTACATTCAATGTACTGACCTACATGGCTGCAACGTCTTATGTTGCAGATAAGCTCTACGACGGGTAAGAGTACGATTTAGGGTTACGGTCTACACTCAACCTGCCGTTGGTGTTATTGGGACTCCACTCCCGTTGACTGTATTCGCTGCTATTTTAAGGTATATATTAGTTTTACATCAATTACATGTGATTGCACTTTGATATATACATAGATGTACTATGTGTGCCAGCATACTGATCCAGGGATGGCACAGAACACACAGAGGCTTGACCTTTCCAGGTCGGGTCGCTACACCTCTTGGGTTTGGGATATGCTCGCTTCTTAGGTGCAGAATGCTTGCTCTTTGATGGAGCTTGCTTGGGCGTAGTATTTGCGAGAAGTTTCTTCTTTTTGGAAGGAGGAGCTTGGACAGCTGGTTTTTCCTCCACTTCCTCTTCCTCACCATCATTCCGGTCCTCATACATGGAATTGGGCCTTCCAATGAGTCTCACTATTCTCTTCCTAGATCTCTTCTTGTCACATGCCTTCTTGGCAAAGTCTTCCTTGGGGGCTCAGTATTCATAGTTGCCCTAGCACTCGTAGGTTCTCTCATAGCTTCTGAGCTAGCATATTCCTTTTTGACTGGCCTTTTAGCAGAAGAGGTCTTTATAGCAGACTTATTTGCAACTCTTTTCTTCTTATCTTGCTACTGCTTGGTTAGCACCTCATCTGGCACAAAATCTGAATCTTATTCATCTGAAATCAGCTTCTTCCTTGCCCTGGTGGTAGCTTTGGGCAGATCATGAGAACTAGGGGTGCCCAGATCTTCTGAAGAAGATGAACTAGCATCTGGGCTTGTGCCTGCACTCATGTCCACATCTCTATCGCTGAAATCATTCTCGCTAGCATCAGACCCTCACATACTGACCCTATGCATAGAGTATAGAAGAGAAAAGGGGTTGCGCATCACAATAATACAGATTGTATTATCAAAATTTGAACTCGGAATCTTAAGTTTAATCTTCATCCGAAAGAATTTCGGTACCACTGAGTCAAACTTATCAGAGCCATCGAGACACACAAGCTCCTTAATAGAGACTTGGCAACCAGTTCAGTTTCACCGAAAGAGGCCACTCGGTCTCACCGGGACTATTCTTAGTTACCCTAAAAGAAAAATTGGTTGAACCGATTTTATGACTCGGTGTCACTGAGATGCAGTTTGCGGATGGTTAAATCTAAAATCCCAAAATTCTCGAATCTAATGGAGTTTATGGTGGAACGAGCAAGTGGACACTGTGGCAAGAAGATGGAATTGATCAATTTGCACAAGAATCAGAAGAGGAGTGCAAAAATCTCAAGGGTTACCCTAACTTGGCTGTGACCTCCTATGGCGGCAACGACGGGGACTAATGCGGTCAACGGCGAGGAATCCCTATGGCGCAGATGCACAAGAGCAAGGGCGAAGTCTGGAGACGCGAGCGACAGCTATAGTTTGTGGGGACCACGATGTTTGAAGAAGTATTTTCAAAGTACGGTTCCGCCTGTACATATACCCGTAGCTGTGTGTGACACCGCTTCTAAAATATCAGTGGCACCGAGTTCCTCTACTGTCAGTTGATAGGCAAACTCGTTGAAGCCGAGATTATGGAATCGGTGTTACTGAGATAAAGAAATCCAAATCAACCCTAGGCTTCAGTGGAATCGAGATTTTGAGGTAGGGTACACTAAGATGCACTGGGGTGGTTTTGGAAGTTAGCTCTTAACGAAACGGAACTCTGAGTGCTCCTCACACAGAGTGTTCGAGAAGTGCTTGCTCAAATTTTTGTGATGAAGCATGAATAGAATTTGAGACAAGAAATCATAGATAGCTAGAGGGAGGTACTTAGGCATTCTTATATATACAATTAGCCAAAAAATGAAAGCAAAATAACAACAATTGGATATCCTCGAATGAGAAAAGATATGCATACCAACATGCTCACATGCTCACACAATAAAATGTCAAATGAAATGTGGCAAAGATGCGAAACCACTCTAGTATCTACCAAGCACTTTGGCGATGATGGAGTCATCTATACACGAGTATATTGACTTAGGAGCCAAGTAAGAATACTTGATCATAAGTCATACTCATCGTTTAAGCACAACTAGGGTTACCACTTTACATAAAGCATTTAATGTCTTCACATCCTTAAGAGATGCTTTAACTCAAGTCTTAGAGTAAAGCTCCCCCTTGTTGTGACATCCCCCTAAGAGGGATAAACTAACCTTTGGGTTTGTCATAGAAGACTTCATGTGGGTGATGTAGTGGTGGATGCTCGTAGTTGATGAAGATCATCTTGAGTTGGGACCAATCCTCGTTGTTTTCTTTTACTTTTCTCACCTAAATGGGTTAGTCCCACACAAGAGACAAATAAAAGCATATCTATGGACATTGTTGGGGATATAACCCCACAGTATGACCCGCCTTAAGGGCTCCGGGTTATACCTGACGGCTCGTGCACCGGCCCAAGTGTAAGCCGTAGGCTTAGAGCCCAGGGCACTTGGCGGCTCATAGAATGGGCCGGAAGGTGGCCCGGACAGAGAAGACCCGGGTGTGTAAGTTGCCCGGGGACAACTTGGATAGAGAAGATGGAGGAAGACTCGGATAGGCAATGAGAGTCGGTTACAACTTGTATGACCCGTGGTTCTGACCTCCTATATAAAGGTAGACCCGGGGCAGCTTAGAGGTAGGTGATCGAGAACTAGGTCAAGCTTTAGCTCCCTTGTAATCGATACAACAAGCAATACAAGCACAAGTAGTACGTAGTCTATTACCTCGACATGAGGGGCCGAACCTGGGTAAACTCGTGTCCTTCAACCCAATCAACCCCTTTGAATCCATCACGTTAGCGATGGCCTCGAACCCAAGTCCGTTGACTTGGACATCTGCCGTGAAAAAACCACGACAGTTGGCGCCCACCGTGGGGCTTGCGCTCGGTGGTGTTGAGTTTTCAAAGGGCCCTCTTTCGGGTCTCGAGGGATACGTAGTTGGAAGGATGAGCAAGAGTCACCATGGCCGGCTCTACATCGACGACGCCGGCTGGGGACATGACGCTGATTCTGTGGAATATGGATTTCGGGTTTCGTTCGGCGGGATCCACGTTTTCATCGGAAGGGTTGACGAATCTACACCCGGGCCGAATATCTGCACCAACACCGTCGAGCCGGCTCGGCGTAAGCAAATTGCCGGTAAAGTGAAACCCGCCCGCATTAACTCGGGTCGGAAGCACGTCTTTGTGGGCTTCACTCAAGGTATGGGTCTGGAGGCTTCCAGATCGCGGGAAACTCTTGCCTATTCAGAGGATGAATCTTCAAGTGGAGAGACAGAGTCGGTTTACCAGCTTCACAATGGCGGCCTCGGGGGCAACGATGAGCTCTGCCTTGAGTCGGATCGCTCTGAGTCGGACGATCTTGAGCAGCCGATTCATGCTGCCGTGTTCATGGTAGGGTCAACCCTAGGCACGAGTGGTATTGCCGCGGGAGTCGCAACCTCAAGCGCTAACCCGCCTCCGCTGGCTGAAGTTCTTCTAGAACTAATGGACAAGGTCGCAGCCCTAATGGCTATTGAGGTTACACCGGACAACCAAGCAGCTCGGAACTTAGAGACCAGAAGAATCAAGGACCGGATGGTGGAAGAGCAATAGAGGATGGCTCAGCTAAAGATCCAGATGGAGCAAGAGGCAGAACACATCAAGATAGACGCTTTCTGTCTCGAGTTGGAGCAACAGTCAGCAGTTGCGGTGCATCGGATGAGGCATCAATCCCGCCTGCCGGAATGTTATGAGGCAAGGAACCTCTTCAACACGCTAGGGGTGGGGCAAGCAAAAGAGGCACCTAGAAGCCGCCCGACAGCTCGACCGGCGACTCATCCGGCCCGACGAAACCCGGCCTCACAAGCGGCTTTTCCGACGCTGGCGGGTCATTATTCTAACCCGGCAGAGAATATGGTGGCGGCAGCCACCCGGCTCGAGACAATTCCTATTCCGGATGAATCGCCCTTCGCGGAGGATGTGCGGAACGCCATTGGATACCTGCAGACAGCGATGGCCCAGCAGGAGAAGTATACTCACAACCGGAGCCATGTTCATTCAACTCCTTTCCCCAGTCGAAGCTTCAGCCGGCGCTATGTGTCACCGGCGGGTTCCAGCAGTAACCGGCACAGAGAGATTCTGACGGGTCATCAGCCAGACGCACAAGCAATCGTAAACCGGGAAAGAAGCCAGCAAGAGGCGACAGCTCTATCCGCGGCGGCTCACCAAGATCCCACGCCCTCCGTTTCAATAGGGGTGGGAGTGACCACCAGGGTGGTAGGAGTGTCGTGTTTGTCCCCAGCTCTACGGAGTGAGCGGTTGCCAAAGGATTTCAAAGGACCCCGCAAGGTCCCAAACTATACCGCCGATTTACCCCCGGAGGCTTGGGTGGAAAGTTACAAGCTAGCCATGGAGATGTTGGATGTCAGTGAGGCGGTTTGTGCCAAGTACTTCATCATGATGCTTGAAGGACCGGCTCGCACATGGTTAAACGGATTGCCACCCAATACTGTCAATTCATGGGCGGAGCTGAGAGCCAGGTTCATCAAAAACTTTCAAGGAACGTGTAAACAGCCTATGACCATCGTGGATCTGGATCACTATGTTCAGCAGGAGAATGAGTCGGCTCATCATTGGGTTCGCCGGGTCTCAACAATCATCCACTCATCGAAGCAGATCACGGCGGCTCAAGCAGTGCTAATCTTAGAGAAGAACTGCCACTTTATCCCTTTGAGGCAGAAACTCGGCCGACTCAAGTGTACGTGTCAGGATATGGGAGAGCTCATGACGGCTCTCACAAAATTTGCTGACTCTGACAATACAAAGGATCCGGGTTCCGACGAAGAGAAGGCCAGCCAAGGCAGGAAGAATAGTCAGAGAAAGGGTGCGGCAAATAATGGTAACCAGAGTAAGCACAAGAATCCCGATGCCGGATCAGAGCTGGTGGCCAATGCAAGCAGCGGTAAGAATCACCCTAAGGGTAACAGGAGGTTCAGGCCACCTTTTCGCAAGGACAGGCCTCCCTTCAATTTGGAAGAGGCGCTTAAGAAGCCCTGTCCGGATCATAGTCAGCCTGATAATCCGACGAACCATACATGGGGTGAGTGCAATTTTATGCAGGAACTCAAGAGTCACTTTACACAACCCAACAATCAGGATGGTGGCCCGCCAGGCGGCTCAGGACGCGGCAAGTCAGGGGCCAGATTTGGGACCGGTGGCTCAGGGTCCGGTCATTCGGGTCAAGGTAATCAAGAAGGACACCAGCAGCATTCTGTTAACAACAATCAGCAACAACGTAATCAGTCTGGTTATCAGAGTAATCCGAAACAGCTCAGTTTCGGCCAGTTTCATGTCTTCACGACCATCCTCAACAAACGGGACCAGAAGTTGCGCAAGCGGGCGGTCAATGTAGTTGCGTCGGCTCTACCGCAATATTTAAAATGGTCTGAGTATGACATAGCATGGAGCCGGGAGGATCACCTGCCGCGTGTCGATGACCCAGGGAGGCTAGCTTTGGTTGTGGCCCCCACGTGGGAGGATATATGGTGAACAAGGTACTGATGTACGGAGGCAGTAGTATCAACATCCTTTACTATGATACCTTTCGGCGGATAAAATTGCTTGATAAGGATTTAAAGCCCTCATCCACCGTTTTTCATGGGGTGGTGCCAGGCAAGTCAGCTCATCCGGTGGGCAGGATTTCTTTAGAGGTGGCTTTTGGTGACGAGTATAATTACAGGGTGGAGTCCTTGTGGTTTGAAGTGGTCAAGATCAAGAGTCCTTACCATACATTATTTGGACGACCGGCTTATGCTAAGTTCATGGTCAGGCCCTGTTATGTGTACTTATATCTCAAGATGCCCGGTTTAAATGGTACCATTACTGTTCATGGTGACCTAAATACGTCTATTGAGTGCGAAGAAGGAGTATGTACGACTACCGTGGGGCTTTTTCACCCGGAGTGGTTGGCTAACCCGGTGCTGGTGCTCAAGAAGAATAGCATGTGGCATATGTGTGTGGACTACACGGACCTTAACAAGGTTTGCCCGGCTGATCCGTTTGCCCTCCCTCGTATTGATCAAATCATTGATGCTACGGCGGGTTGTGAAATCTTGTGTTTCCTAGACGCTTACTCAGGCTATCATCAGATCAAGATGGCGGTTAAAGACCAGGAGAAGATGGCTTTTATTACACCTTTCGAGGCTTTCTGTTATGTATCTATGCCTTTCGGGCTCAAGAGTGCCCAGGTAACTTATCAGCGATGTGTGCAGAACTGCCTTCACAGTCAGATCGGCCGCAACGTCCATGCTTACGTAGATGACATTGTGATCAAATCCAGGAAGAAGGAGACCCTTTTGGGTGACTTAAGCGAAACCTTTGATAATCTCTGGGTCTATAAGATGATGCTTATCACGACTAAATGTGTCTTTGGTGTTCCGGCAGGCAAGCTCCTGGGTTTTTTGGTTTCTGAACGTGGCATTGAGGCTAACCCGAATAAAATCAAGGCTATTACTTCTCTGGCGGAGTCGACCTGTATTAATGATGTCCAACGCTTGGAAGGGTGGATCGCCGCGTTGAGCCGTTTCATAAGCCGCCTTGGAGAGAAGGCTATTCCTTTATATCAGATGATGAGGAAGGCGGACAAATTTGTCTGGAGCAAGGCGGCAGCTGAAGCACTTGAGGTGCTCAAAAAACAGCTGACTGAGCCGCCGGTGCTAGCCGCTCTGGCTGAGAAAGAACCGTTACTTCTATACGTGGCGGCTAATAACCGGGTAGTAAGCGCTGCAATTGTGGTCAAGCGCAAGGAATCTAGGAAGGAGTATCCGGTTCAAAGGCGGGTTTATTATATCAGTGAGGTCCTGACTGAGTCCAAGCAAAGGTACCCGCATTGGCAGAAGCTAGTATATGGGGTTTTCATGGCGAGCCGCAAATTAAAGGACTATTTTTTAGGGCACCAAATAACCGTGGTTAGTTCTGCTCCGTTGGGGGACATAATCCAGAACAGAGAAGCCACTGGAAGGATTGCTAAGTGGGCATTGGAGTTGGGATCTCTCAATCTAAAATATGTGCCTCGTACAGCCATCAAGTCCCAAGCTCTTGTGGATTTTATAAATGATTGGACGGAATGTCAAGCCCCCGAGGAAAAGCCGGATGACACATACTGGACTATACACTTTGATGGATCCAAGCAGTTAGAGGGTTCAGGGGCAGGAGTTGTTTTGACATCTCACAAAGGTGATAAGTTTTGTTATGTGCTCCAGCTGATGTTCCCTTGCACTAACAATGCGGCTGAGTATGAGGCTCTGCTTCACGGTCTTAGAGTGGCCAAGGAGATGAATTTAAGCCGGGTACGTTGTTTGGGCGACTCAGATCTGGTGGCTCAGCAAGTTTTGGGCACTTGGGATTCCAAAGACCCGTGGATGGCGGCTTACCATCAGGCGGTTGATATTATTGCTGGTCACTTCAAAGGATATCAGGTGGATCACATTGATCGTCGCAGGAATGATATAGCGGATGCGCTATCACGGTTAGGTTCTCAACGAAAGCCGGTGCCGCCCAACATCTTCCTGGACGTCTTACACCGTCCGACCGTTAAGATACCTTCGGAAGAGGATTTGGCTGTTCCTGACCCGGAGGGGGACTTAGTGGCGGCTCTACATGCTATCCCGGATTGGACTGTGCCCTACCTGGCCTATTTGACTTGGGGCGAGTTACCTCGTGATGAAAACTTGGCCAGACAGATCACCCGGCGTTCTAAATCCATGACAATGGTTAATGGTGAGTTGCACAAATGCAGCATGATTGGAGTTTTTCAATGTTGTGTCTCACCAGAAGAGGGTCAACAAATCTTGAATGAAATTCATGCTGGAGACTGTGGACACCACACCGGCTCAAAATCTTTAGTGGCCAAAGCCTTCCGGCATGGTTTTTTTGGTTGACGGCTCACAAAGATGCAGAGGACCTGGTCTGCAAGTGCGACGACTGTCAAATGTTCGGCCGGCGTGCTCATGTTCCGGCTCAAGAATTGAGGATGATACCAATCACTTGGCCATTTGCGGTCTGGGGGCTTGACATGGTGGGACCATTCAAGACGTCCAAGGATAAGAAAACACACCTCTTGGTGGCGGTTGATAAGTTCACCAAATGGGTAGAGGCGGAGCCGATCAGCAAGTGTGACGCGGCTACGGCGGTCCAATCTGTTAAAAAGTTGATTTACCATTTTGGTTACCACCAGAGCATCATCACTGATAATGGCACAAATTTGTCGAAGGGGGCTATGAAAAAGTTCTACGACGAGGAGCACATCCGGCTTGATGTTTCAGCGGTCGCGCATCCACAGTCCAATGGTCAGGCGGAGCGTGCCAATCAAGAAATTTTAAGGGACATCAAGCCACGGATTATGGTTCCTTTGCAACGAACGCCCGGTTGTTGGGTAGAAGAGTAGCCTTCCGTCTTATGGAGCATCAGAACCACCCCAACAGATCTACAGGCTATACACCTTTCTTTATGGTGTACGGTGCCAAGGCAGTGTTACCAAGTGATATCTGACATGACTCGCCACGAGTGATGGCTTATGTTGAGACAGATAATGAGACGACACGTCAAGATGCGTTGGACGCTTTGGAAGAGGCACGAGAGCTAGCGGGTGCCCGGTCGGCGATTTATCAACAAGACCTGCACCGTTATCATAGCCACAGGGTCAAGACCTAGACGTTCCAGGAGGGTGACTTAGTGCTCCGGCTGATTCAAGACCGGACAGATATGCATAAGTTATCTCCCCCTTGGGAAGGACCTTTCGTGGTCAGCAGAAATCTCAACAATGGGTCGTACTATCTCATTGATATGCAGTACGACTCAGAAGGCCTTATTACACTTAAAGGTGTCGAGACTCACCATTGTACACTATCATTGTACATATCATATTTATATATAAAGTAGCATCCCTGCAAGACGGGGCCTTTGCTGTTTTACTTATCTTTGCTCATACAAGAAAGAGATCACAAACATTCCAGTTGATATATCAACTGTGACTGCTGAGGGTGGCTTCTTACCTTCGGGTATCGCTTATAATACCTTATCGGCCGGCTTTATGCCATCTCCGGCTAACACGATTAGCCGCGGTTGAGGGTGGCTTCTTACCTCCGGGTATCGCTTCTAACACCTTATTGACCGGCGTTTACGCCATATTGCTGAAGGGGGCTTCTTACCGACGGGTATCGCTTCTAACACCCTATCGGCCGACTTTATGCCATCTTTCGGCTAACACGATTAGCCACGATTGTAGGTTTTTTTACCGAGGGGTATCTAACACCCTATCAATCGGCGTTCGCGCAATACTGCTTAGGGTGGCTTCTTACCTTCGGGTATCGCTTCTAACACCTTATCGGCCGGCTTTATGCCATCTCCAGCTAACACAATTAGCCATGGTTGTCAAAGGGGGCTTCCCACCTCCGGGTGTAGCTTATAACACCTTATCAACCGGCGTTCGTGCCATACTATTGAGTGTGGCTTCTTACCTTCTGGTATCGCTTCTAACACCTTATCGGCCGGCTTTATGCCATCTTCGACTAACACGATTAGCCATGGTTGTTCAAGGGGGCTTCCCACTTACGGGTGTAGCTTATCTAACCCTATCAACCGGCGTTCGTGCCATATTGCTGAAGGTGGCTTCTTACCTATGGGTATCACTTCTAATACCTTATCGGTCGGCTTTATGCCATCTCCGGCTAACATGACTAGCCACGATTATACAGGGGGCTTCCTGCCCTCTGAGGGAGGCTTATTAAAACCTCTCGGCCGATTCTCGATCCAAGCAAAAGTTTCCTGTTCACACGCCGGGAAGATACGGCATTTTCAGGTTGTGCTTTTAAGCCGGCCTCCCAAAGGTGTAAAGGTGTGCTTATGTATACAAGGACATAATCTACGAAGAATCAGAAAAGGTATACAATAGGGAAGGACAAGGAAGATGGTAGCTTTAAAGCCAGACCTTTTCATATGAGCACGATGGCACAAGTTCAGCAAGAGCAAAAGTTATGGCTTGTCCGTTACAAATGCCCTCTATGGAGCCCACAATATCAATCAAGTATTGCGACACCATACGGCGGGTCACGGAGAGCCGGCTATTACAAAATTTCTATACATGATCAACTGGCAGCCGGGTCATCCTGCTCCGGTTCTTTGGTTGCCTTGATCTGGAGATTGTCCAAGTCCTAGTTGCAGTCGGTTAGAGCTGCAAATCTTCCTTCTTCAAAGAAAGGGGACAAGTCAAGGTCAGAGGCAAAGAGGTTCTTACTACGGGCGGGTGTCAAGTCTTTACACTCGCAAAGCGGGCCACGAATCCTCTTTTGGTCGGCACCGTAAGCTGCCTGATAAGTTGCCAAGTCAACCTCTTATGCTAAGATGGAGGCCAGAGTCCTGGAGTCCTTAATACACCTGGTGTAATCAGCTTCCGTGAATTCAGAGCCGTCATCCTTCTTAGAGGGAAACCCATCCATCATGTCAGCTGGAGTAAGTTCCGGAGCGAAAGCCAAAGCCCGTCTGATGCGTGTAATTGCCCCTTGCCGGGCGGTTGATTTCTTCAGTTCAGTGATTTTCTTCGGCATAGTTGAATTTTTTTTCCAAAAGCCCTTTGAGAGTTGAAGGGATCTTATCTTTGTACTGCACGGTTTTGATGGTGAACATTGCACCGTAGTAGAGTTGCTCTATCAGAGTATAGATGGCTTTCAAAGGTAGCAGACTATCAGAAGCTAGTTGGCGGCTCCTGGGACTTGTGTAAGTCGGAGGTTTCATGATAAGTCGCCAGCACAAGCATTTAAATGCCAATTGAGTGAAAGTGGTCGAAAACTCACCAAAGATGGTGACTGTCATTTTGGCGATGTGGCGTCTCGAAGATTGAAGCTCATCAGATACGGTCATCAGCCGCTGATCAGCATCATCCGCCCGCTTAGTCAAAGTAGCCTTCTCAGACCCGACAGACTCCTTGAAAACCATGAAGTCGGCCTTGATTTTAACCAACTCCTTGGACATGAGCCGACATTTTTCATCTGCAGCGCTCCGGGCAGCTTGTTGAGTAGCCAAACCGGCTTTTAAGTCGGCCAATTATGACCTGGCTTCAGTTAAAGTTTCCTGTGACATATCAAAGCATAGAATAAACGGGCAAGTCTCAAACAGATTGCAAGAAATATGCATGACCCTTGGGGGCTAATGTCTATTTTCAGAGGTTCGACATGAAAAGTCCCGACTCAACCTTTGGAAAGATTAAGCCGGCCCTTCGGGGCTATGTCAGGATATAAGGAGAACAAAGGAATACCTCATATTTCTTCTTCATGAGGTTAACTAGCTGGAGCTCCAGATCCCGGCTTGTGGATAGCCGGTTCATATAGCTAGCATGAAGGTCCTCGACTGTCATCTTCTCCAGAGTAGAGGGTTCAAACTCCAATCTCCTTGAAGCTTCAGCCGATTCTTTATGCTTGGTCGGCACGTGAGCTGGGGGAGATTGAAAGCCAGTGCCAGTAACCACAACATTCGGAGCGGTGGTGTCCTTGTCCACTTGGACAGGGCTCGGCGGCCTGGAAGGGTCCCTTGACGGGCTCTGTGGGGTGACATCGTCAGCCGGCTCCTAAGATGTTGCGGGGGAATCCACAGCCGGCCGCAACTCATCCGGCTGGACATGCTCCGGCTCTGGGGCAGCAGGGCCACGAGAGGACTTGTTGGTCTTTCGGCGCTTGGCTTGAGCCCTGAAATGCACGAAAGTCAGAATCCAAAGGTTACAGCCGCTAAGAGAACTGAACGCAAGATTAGAGGAAGCATTTACAGTGGATTAATCTTGGGAGGCGGAAGGGCGGTTGCCGAAGAGTCTATGGGACATAAGACAACATCATGGATTCAAGGAAATGACTCCGGATGACATCATATCCACTTTCCAACTGTTCAAAGAGTCGAAGGCAAATGCTACAAAACAGCTTTCCATGCATGGTACCTCAACATCAAAGAACAATCTTGCTTTGAAGGCCAAGCATGTTTGCGAGGAAAAGCAAAGTGAAGAAGACGATATGATGAAGATGGTGATGAGATTGACTTTGATGAGAGTGCTTCATATGAAGACATTGCCCTTTTTGTCAAGAATTTTAGCGCGGGAAAATTCAAGGGAAGATTACAGAAGAAGAAAGTGAGAAAATGTTACAACTATGAAGAAACCAACCACTTCTCCAACAATTGCCCTTATGAGAAGAGAGAAGACAAACCAAGGTTTCCCAAGACCTTTCCCAAGAAGAAGCTGCCAAATCCTTTGAACTCCAAGCTCAAGAAGAGAGATGGGAAAGCAATAGTTGCACATGAAGAATTTGATCCGGATGATGTTGGTGGTGTTCCCGGAGTAGCTCAAGATTCTCAAAACACTTTGAGTATAGTCAACAAGAATGGTGATGTTGTCACCTACAACTATATGAAAGACTACAAGGGCAACTCTCACAAAAGGCTAATGGCAAAGGCCGCGGTAGAAGAAGGAGAGGACCAAAACTCTCCTGCCAAGGTCAAGGTAACCCCACGTTCAAATCCTCCTCTTTTCATTCCGTATACTCCTTTTGATGAGTATCTTGATGCGGAGGATAATTATGATGATGATGATTTAGATGATCCTATGCTTGCTATTCTAAATAAGTTCATGTGCTCCCTTAAAAGAAAGAAGCTCACTCTGTTTCATATGCTTATGGAGATGGTGAGTAAGCATGCCATTACCATTAAGGAACTCAAAACCCTCGTCGTCGAGGAAAAGGAAAAGTATGAAATCCTCGAGTGGAAAGTCCAATATGAGGAAGCACGAAATGATGAACTATGCTTAAAAATTGGTGCAAACATGGATGTTCATGCTAAAAACCTTGCCTCCTTGAAAAAGGCCAAGAAATCTTGCAAGGAGTTGATGATTGATAGAATTAAGCTTGTGGAATCTCATACTTCTCTCTCTAAGGATGTGAGCTTCTACATGTGTCCCTCAGGACTAAGGAAGTGGAGCTCACTCCTCTTACAAAGATTTTTGAGACGCTCATACTTACTAATCTTGAAATTTTTGCCAAGGTTTACTCCCCACCTATTATCAATGTTGATGCTTGTACTACTAACTCTAGTGGTGACCTAGCATCTATTCTTGAGGAAAACCATTTTCTAAAAGCACAACTCGAGAGCACAACTCGAGAGAGGACTCATGACATGCGCTCAAGGACAAAAGAACCTTAATGTGGTACTGAGCCAACACAATGAGGTGTTTGTCAAGAAATGGCTCGGGTTTGAGCCAAGCACAAGAAAGAAGAAGATGTCTTCTCAAAAGTGCACTACTCGTATCAAATAAACATTTGTACGAGAAGGGCACAAGTAGAAAGGTAAGGTTGTGACTGGGGAGGCCACTAGGGGCATGCCCACTCTCAACAAGCCAAAATAGTTCATGCCTCCATCCTATGTACTTCGTAAAACAAAGAATGGAGAGGTTTATGCTAAATTTTTTGGTCCTCGTAATGCATTCCGGTTTTATGCTATTTGGGTACCTAAGACCCTTGTGACTAACTTGAGAGGTCCCATTGCAAAATGGGTGCCTCTAACCAAGTCATAAATTGTGTGTAGGTTGCTTTCTCTCATGGAGTCAAATGGGTGATCGATAGTGGATGCACCAACCATATGATCAAAGATAGAAAATTGATTTTTGATTTCATGGAAGCTATTCAACTATTTATGAGCATTGTGTTTGGTGGAGTATCAAAAGGACAGGTACTCGGGTTGGGAAAGGTGGCTATCACAAATGGCATGTCTCTTGCCAATGTCATGCTTGTCCAATCCCTTAAATACCATTTGCTTTCTGTTTGCCAATTGGCTTCCGTTGGTTATGATACACTATTTGGACTAACGGATGTGAAATTCTTTAGGAGAGATACTTTGAAGTGTCTTTTGTTGGAGAGTTGGATGGCAACCTTTACACGGTTTATTTCTCGAAAGAGAGCACATTCCTTGCAACTTGTCTAATGGCCATGGCCAACAAGGGGTGGCTATGGCATCGCCGGCTAGCCCATGTCAGCATGAGAAATCTTCAAGATCTCTTAAAGGGTAATCACATCCTTGGACTAACCAATGTCTGTTCTGCGAAATATTGTGTGTCTAGTGCATGCACAGCCGGGAAGCAACATCAGTCAAAGCACCCACCCAAGAATATTGTATCTATCTCAAGGCCTTTGGAGCTCCTTCATGTGGATCTTTTTGGGCCTCCTTCATGGGATAGTCTTGGTGGGATAAGACTCCATATGAGCTCCTAACCGGGAACAAGCCAAATGTCAAGTACTTTCGTGTATTTGGATGCAAGTGTTTGATCCTCAACAGGAGCGAACGGTTAGGAAAATTTCAATCCAAAACAATTGAGGGGATATTTGTTGGTTATGGATCAAACTCTCACGCCTATAGAGTCTACAACAAATCCAATGGATGTGTTGTAGAAACTTGTGACATGGTGTTTGATGAATTTAATGGCTCCCATGGGGAGCAAGTTTATCTAAGTGATGTAGGTGAATTAGACCCCTCTCAAGATATTTTGACCATGGGTGTTGGTTCTCTTCTTCCAATGGAAAAAGAACCTCATGATGATGAGAATAAGATGGGAGTTTCTCTCATCCTCAAGCCACTTCAACACCCATACCTCCACAAGATCCTACTGCTCAAGTTATCCTAATGGTTCAAGATCAAGAAGGAGAACTAGTTCCTCACCATGATCACATTCAAGAACAAGATCATCACCAAGAGCAAGAACAAGAAAGTACAATCATTGATAATGAACCTCAACAAATGCAACATGAAGAAGAAGATCTTCCACCACACAGTAATGATCCATATGTTGAGGATGTGGATGATGGAAATGAAGTTGAACCTCGTGAAACCCTAACCTCCATCATGCCATGAGTGGCCGGTCGTGTCGATGTTGATCAAATTGTTAACGACATATCAGAAGGTAGAGTCACTCATAAACAATTGACAAACTCTTGTTCTCACTTTTTGTTTGTCTCTAGTGTTGAGCCACTCAAGTTAAAAGATGCATTGATGGACAATGATTGACTCATTGTATGCAAGAAGAGTTGAACAGTTTTAAACGCAACAAAGTGTTGTCCTTAGTCAAGAGACCAACTAAGGAACACAATGTCATTGGAACAAAATGGATTTTCAAGAACAAGAAAGATGGGAATGGCGTAATCATCCGCAACAAGGCAAGGTTAGTGGCACAAGGGTACTCACAAGTTGAAGGTTTGGACTTTGATGAGACCTCTCCTCCTCTTGCCCGTCTTGAATCTATTCGCATCTTACTTGCGTATGCTGCTTTCAATGGTTTTACATTAGATCAAATGGATGTGAAGAGTGCTTTCCTTAACGGTCCTCAAGAAGAAGAAGTATATGTATCACAACCACCTGGTTTTTTTGATCCCGATCACAAAGACTATGTGTATAAACTTCACAAGGCTTGGTATGGCCTCAAACAAGCACCTCATGCTTGGTATGATTATCTTAAGAAGTTTATACTCAATGATGGTTTTGTGAGAGGGGTGATAGATCCCACTCTTTTTACTAAGAGGGAAAAAAGTGATTTGATCTTATGCCAAATATATGTAGTTGACATCATTTTTGGTTCTCCTAACATTCATTTGTGCAAGAAGTTTGCACCTCCATGACCAAAACCTTTGAGATATCACTCAATGCGTACTTGAAGTTCTTTCTTGGATTTCAAATACAACAATTTGAAGAAGGAATTTTCTTGTCTCAAACAAAACACCTCAAGGATATTCTAGAGAAGTTTGACATGACAAATGCTAACCCATGTAAGACACCCATGCCTACAAAACTTGTTCTCACTAAAGACACCAACAATATTCTTGTTGATCCATCTATTTACCACACTATGATTGGTTCATTGCTTTATCCTTGTGCATCTAGACCAGACATCATGTTTAGTGTAGGTATATGTGCAATATTTCAAGCTTCCCTGAGGGAAAGTCATCATAAGGCAGTTATGCATATTCCTAGATACCTTGTTCACACACCAAAGTTGGGTCTATGGTACCCCAAGGATGCCAAGTTTGATCACATTGGGTACATGAATGTGGATTGGGCCGGAGACAAAGTGCGAAGGAAGTCTGCCTATGGTGCATGTCAATTTCTTGGATGCTCCTTGGTAAGTTGGTCCTCGAAGAAGAAAAATTGTGTCTCTCTCTCCACCGTCGAAGCAGAATACATTGCAACCGCAAGTTGTGCCACTCAATTACTATGGATGAGGCAAACTTTGAAGGATTATGGTATCACTTACAGACATGTGCCTCCTCTCTGTGATAATGAAAGTGCCATCAAGAGTGCTGAGAACCCTATTGATCACCGTCAGTGTCAAACCGGCGGATCTCGGGTAGGGGGTCCCGAACTGTGAGACTAGGATCGACAGTAGCAGGAGACGAAGGGGAAATGAGTTTACCCAGGTTCGGGCCCTCCAATGGAGGTAATACCCTACGTCCTGCTTGATTGTATTGATGGTGTAAGGGGTTACAGAGTTGATCGACCTCGAGATCGTATGTCTAACTCCAGATGAGTTGTTCTCTCTCAATACCCTAAAACCATCTGGCTTATATAGATGCCAAGGAGGCCTAGGGTTTACACATGGCCGGTTACAATACGAAGAGATAAACATGCCTATCTACTACATCAAACGTGGAGCGCAAGGCATGCTCCTCGAAGCTTCCATCCTAGAAATCGAGCCTTCGAATCATACAATGTTCGGCAAGTAGCCCATATAGTCCGGCCCATAAACAACAGGTCGGCTATCCGAGGACCCCCTAATCCAGGACTCCCTTAGTAGCCCCCGAACTTGCCTCCAATGCCAAGGTTCTTCAGCTCCAATTGCTTCACTAACAGAGTCTTAGGCTTGCGAGGTGAGTTCCTTCCCGCCGAACCATGGTCCGACCTCCGATGATAAGTAGTTTTATGCATAGTGGCACGTCCGAATCCTGTGAGATAAGTTGGCTTTAAAGGCCAAACGCCAGGGGGGGAAGGTAATGTTTCCTGACGACCTTTCTGACGAAAGGTCACATCCCACCACGTCTGATAGGCCAGTTATAGGCACTCGATGCACGGTTCAAGGCTGTTCCATACACACAATCTATCAAAATGTCGATCGTGTCCCATTTTACATGGGATACACTTAATCGTGGAGGGGTTCATGGCACAACAAGGGGAGCTTGAATTGGCAGAGCTCATAAAGGAGAAAGAAAAACCCAAAGGCCTTTCACGCTCTCAATTCGATTTCTCTACCTCCAATTCCTTTGCGCCCCCAGAGCACAGATCTAGGTTTCTCCACCCCCGCTCCCGAGCCCAACAATGGCGGCCTGCAATGGCCAGAGGGAAGTTTCCACGGTCACCAACAAAGACATCCTCGACCTCAAGAAGGCCGCCTACCTCCCCACCGACATTTCTCACCGTGCGGTAGAGGAGGGCCAAGTGATTCCCACTCCCAGGCCAGGCGAGAGGGTGGTGTTCATCCCCCACTTCATCAGGGGGTTGAGATTCCCACTCCAGCCCTTCATCAGGGGATTAATGTTCTTCTACGGCCTCGACTTCCACGACCTCCCACCGAACTCCATCATGCATATTTCGGCATTCATCCTCGTCTACGAGGCCTTCCTGCATGTTGAGCCACACTTTAGGCTCTGGCTGCAGGTCTTCAATATCAAGCCCAAGTGCGTCGGAGGCAAGCAAGCAGACTGCAGCAGGGCATTCATCAGCAAGCTCGCCCGTGTCGGGTGGCCGTCGGGCACCTTCATAGACACCATCAAAGGATGGTAGAAGGAGTGGTTCTACATTACCAAACCACGAGAGGAGGGCCAACTTCCTGCCGCCGCATTCAGATCTGGCCCCCCACTAGACTGTCTTCACGGCCTAAGAAGGGCCTGGCCTGGGGTTTGGGCAAAGAGGTGATCGATCTCTAGAAGCACCTCCGCTCCTTGGTCGAGGAGGGCATCAAGCTAGCCAAGGTGGTCCAGGTGATGCTCCGAAGATGTATCCTCCCCTGCCAGCGTCGGAACACTCCTCTGTGGGCTCGAGAACTCGAAGCCGAGACCACAGTCCAGAATCTCTTCCACACTACGCGGGAGAAGCTGTGGAAGGCGCTCTTCAAGTTGATGAAGAGCTGGCCATCTGAGGAGGACAAGGGTCTTCACGCCTCCAAGCCGGACTCCGAGGTATGATTTCCCCCGACTTAGTTGGATCTATTACAAAGAATCCCTTCACCCTCTTATCCGATCTATTCTGGCAGAGATGGCAGAAGAAGGCTATCAACATCAACAGCCTGGCTCCTCAGCCCGAAGACGAGAGGACCGGACTGTTAGCCAGGATGCTGGTGTAGAAGCCTTACGAGGCTCCCATGAAGAAAGAGAAGAAGAAGAAACCAGGTCAAGCTGGCCTTCACATCAAGGACCAACCTGATGCTGCATTTGAAGACACCCCCAGCTCCTGGAATCAGGAGGAGGCCGAAGAGGAGTAAGAGGAGAAGGAGGAGGTCGAGAGCGAGAGGAGGTAACTTCCCCCACGCCAAGAAGAGAGCGGCATCCTCCGACGCCCCGGGGTAGGCAACCTCACCTGCCCTGAAGAAGGCGCGTCGGGCGCGGGTGATCTTGTTCGACGACAGCTCAGACTTGAGCTCTGCGTTTGAAGACCCCGAGGAGGTTCCAGGAAGGAGCCTAAGGGTCAACCCCCTCTATCCAGGTTAGGATCCGAAGACTCTCCTTCCTATAACTAGTAAATCCAAAGTTTGCTAATACGCATGTTATTGGTCATACAGCCCCCCACGTGTACCCCCACCGATGTGATATCGGATGGGGAGACCCCGCTTGACAAACTAGCAGAGAGCGGGGATGCCTCGCATCCCACCACTCCAGGCGTTACGAAGGACGCCGTGGAGGTAACGTCCTAGCCTACTCCAATGGAGGTGGACACAGGGGGCGAGGGAGACATTACCGTGGCCGAGGCTAACGCTTTGGCCACCAAAGACCAGTGGACGATCCCCCGTCCGGACACCAAGGAGGTCGGCCGGCCGGGCCATCTGCCCCCTCCAAGGACATCTTCGGAGCGCATTGTGCCTCCGGAGCCACCAATCCAATCCCCGATGGGTGATCAGGAAATCCAATCATCCCCGGCACTGCCGACCAACCGGTGGTCGGCCATGGAGGACACTCTATCAAGCGCCTACATCCTCGACGATCATCGCACCCTTATGGGTGCGGTACTACAGAGCGTCTAGTCCGTTGACAACGGACTAAAGGAGGCCTTCAAAGGTCTCCTTGCGGTCTTTCAAGTAAGCTGCTCGATGTTTTCGCTAAGATTTTTATTTATTCGTATTATAGACATGGCAGCCCCCGAGCCCTAGGTGAGATGGACCATTTCTCCTAGGGGTCATATCTATAATTCGGGAAGTGAATGCCGATGTAACGTATGCTTTGTGTGTAATGTAGGCTTCGTCATCAGCGGCGGCCAAAAACAGTGCCGAGCTGGACGAGCTGCATCGGAAGCTCAAGCGTTTCGAGGAGGTTTGCCCCCTCCACCCTTTGCTGGGCCTTGGGATGAGGTGGGAGGCGCACCAACCCACCTAGGGGCTGGTTCCCTCCCACTCTTGGCCGACGTAGCCTTCCGGGGCCGGTGGCCCCTCCCAGTGGACCCCCGGAACCCTTCTAGTGGTCCCGGTACATTACCGGTGATGCCCGAAACACTTCCGGTGACTAAATCCTCACTTCCTATATATGAATCTTTACCTCTGGACTATTTCGGAACTCTTCGTGATGTCCGGGATCTCATCTGGGACTCCAAACAACCTTCGGTAACCATGTACAATATTCCCATATAACCCTAGCGTCATCGAACCTTAAGTGTGTAGACCCTACGGGTTCGGGAACCATGCAGACATGACCGAGACACCTCTCTGGTCAATAACCAATAGCGGGATCTAGATACCCATGTGTTCCACGATGAGCCCATCGGATGAACCATGATGTCGGGGATTCAATCAATCCCGTATACAATTCCCTTTGTCTATCGGTAAGTTACTTGCCCGAGATTCGCTCGTCGGTATCCCTATACCTTGTTCAATCTTGTTACCGGCAAGTCTCTTTACTCGTTCCGTAACACATGATCCCGTGACTAACTCCTTAGTCACATTGAGCTCATTATGATGATGTATTACCGAGTGAGCCCAGATATACCTCTCCGTCACACGGAGTGACAAATCCCAGTCTCGATTCATGCCATCCCAACAGACACTTTCGGAGATACCTATAGTGCACCTTTATAGTCACCTAGTTATGTTGTGACGTTTGATACACCCAAAGATTTCCTACGATGTCTTGGTTTTCACACGGTAGATGTCCTCGGACTTAGATTCGAGGCCATCGCTAAGGTGATGGACTCAAAGGGGTTGATCGGGATGAAGGACACAGGTTTACCCAGGTTCGGCCCCTAAAGTAGAGGTAAAAGCCTACGTCCTGCTTGTGCTTGTATTGCTTGGACTCTCGATTACAAGGAAGCAGAATCGCTTGACCTAGCTCTCGATTAGTTAGTCTCTGTCTAAGTCGCCCCGAGTCTCGCCTTTATATAGGAGGTCAAGACCACGGGTCATACATGTCGTAACTGACTCTCACAACGTGTCCGAGTCTATCTCTACATTGTCTTACCTTCCTGAGCAAGCTGTCTCCGGGCGGCTCACCCGCCCAGGTCTTCATACCTTCTCCGTCTGGGCCACATCTCGGTAGGCCGCCCAATATCTTGGGCTTGAGTCTTCACAGGCCCATCGCTGGGCTGGTGCATGAGCCGCCAGGTGTGACCCGGAGCCTCTGGGGCGGGTCTCACCGCATGGTTATTTCCCCAACATTAGGCCCCAGGTTGATTAAAGCTTGCTCATTTCAGCCTCCTTCTTAACTAGCGGCGAGTCTCGCTTATGTCACCTAAAAGTAAGACAAAATGACCCGCCGTGATGTCATATCAAATATGTCAGAAAGATCCTTTGACGACCACAACAAATCTTTCCCTTATTAAATGGACGGCCCGAGAATCAAGGCGTCCGCCTCGGTTAATCAATATCCGTCGCCTGGATTCTCGCGCCTGTTTCCACTTTTTGCCTATTAAATAGGACTGCAAGGAACGGATTTCATTTCCTTCTCCACTTAGCACTTCTTCTTCTTCCTCCCGCCGCCGCCACTCCAGCGTATCTTGCTTCGGCAGAACTTCCACACCAACGTCACGCCGGGCCGCTACATCGACCTGATCGCACCAGAGGTTCCTCCGTGTCTGTCGCATCCCTTGCGGTAAGTTCTTCTTCTTCCATAGATCCAAAGTTTCGTAAGGTTTCATGGAGTCCTCCTCCCGCCTAGAACACGAGCTTCTTCACAATGGTAGATAATGCCTACATCAGCGGACGGTATATTGCCTTCCTTTCCATTGCGGCGCACCGTAGGAGAATGACAATAGCATCGCCCAGATCTGTAGTTGCTCTATTTGCTATCTTCACGGACGTCACTGGTTTGACTGTTCATCACTAAGTCTAGGATAAACTTGATTTTCCTCTGTTTTTAGATCTATAACTGTATAAGTAGTTTGTAAAACTTGTTTTCCACACTTAATGAAATTTTGCTTCATCTTCTCGTAGACTTGACCCGCTAGCGAAATTCTGGCTCTCGCCAAGCAGCTCTTGGTGGCTTAACTTTATAAAACCTTGAACTTTTTAGCTGCCCTTAGCCGCCTGACATCTTCTAACCCGCCGCACATTGTTACCTTGCGCAGTATCGAGTCGCCAACATGTCTCATGCATCCAATTCATGCAATTGGGTCGGCTCTGCTATCACTGAAGAGTTCCTGGTGGATTTTGTAAACGTGGGTACCTTACCCACCAAGGATGTCATCCATTGGCGGATTCTAGGTAATGTGCTGAAGCTCGTTCCTCAGGAGGGTGAGGTAGTTGTGTTTTCAGATCATCTCGAGCGCGGGTTTGTTTCCCCCGACTCAAAATTCTTTCGGGATGTTCTTCACTTCTTCAAGTTGCCCCCTCAAGACCTCGCTCCCAATTCCGTCTCCAACATATGCAACTTCCAAGTACTTTGTGAAGTGTACTTGCAAACAGAGCCATCCGTTGGTCTATTTTGTGAGTTTTTTTACGCAAACCGCCAGACAAAGGTGAAGGCCGACCCAAGCTTAGAGCTTGGCGGGATTTCCATTCAGAGGCACCGGGACATAACCTTTCCAGCCGTTCAGATGCCGAGTCATCCTAAAGACTGGAACACGACTTGGTTTTACTGCAAAGACACCTCCCCAGAAGGAGAGCATCCCCTGCCAGGCTATTGTCCATCCCGACTCAAAACAACCTCTGAGCTTCCTAGCCGGCTGTTAACCACTAAGCAGGCAAAGCACGCTCTAGCTCACGCAAAAATTAAAGCCCTTATATCCAATGGACTGACGGGACTGGATTTGATCTGCTGCTGGATTTCTTGGAGGATCATGCCTTTGAGCCGCCGTAGTCGCCTCATGTGCGAATATATAGGCCAGTCTGATGACCCCCTCCGCTTTAACCGGAAAACATTATCAAAGGATGATATTGTGGCTGCCATCAGGAGTCTTTTCCATGAATCTTCAGGAGCTTGCAGTGCCATTGGGCTGGCACCTTTCTGTGCCGCACACCCGGCCCCAAATGTAAGGGCGACTCTCGATGTCGTTATCTCTATTTTAACTTACACTTTGTAACCTCTTAACCTTTTGCTGGCTTATACTCTCAAGCATGCTCCGGCTTGTGGAAAAAGAAGTACGTTCCTCCTCTGAAGAAGTCAAAGAAGAAAACTGACGGCTAGAAGAAGAAACCTGCACCTCAAGAACAACCCAAGGAACAGTCGGAAACTGACGACTCAGAGGTAGAGCCTGATTCTTTTGGCCATCTCTTTATGCACCTTATTAACAATAATTATTCACAGGACGAAACGGAAACGAGCCACGCCAATGTTCCTGTGGAAACTTACGTTTCATCCGACTTAGAACATCTTGTTCCATAGAAGATACGGCAGGTCATCCGGAAAGTCCCACTTTCTCATCCTCTTGCTTACTTAGACCCCATTTTCTTTTGAAAAAGCAACCGCAAACCTCTCGATGCTAGACCTGGAGCACCGGCTCCAACGATCTCATGGTCGGATTATCTCCAACTCAACGGAAACGGACGACTAAGGTACCTGTTCAACCTGACTTACTTGTCCATCATGTCTTTTGCAATTCGACATTGTTGTATATTGTCTTAACTGTTTTTCAGGACTCACCCCCTTTGTCCGGTGACTCTACTGGAACTGCTCTGCCACCTCTGAAGATTAACCCAAAGTATGTGTCCTTTATACTTATGCTCAAACTTGTATATAAAGTTCTAACCACGACCTCCTGCATTTTTCAGGGCCCAAGCAAAATGAAGGAAGCCCAACGGGTCTATCCTCGGCCACAAAGCTCCAGAACCGAAACCTACAAAACCAGATTCTCCTATGGCGCATGTTGACCCCTCGGCGGCTTCCAAGGAGGCACCTGAAGAAGCTCATCATTCTACCGAACCGGCGGCCGACGATATGATCCCTGAGAGTCCTCCAAGGGACCATTCCAAGCCGCCGAGCCCTTCAAAGGCTGGCGATGAATGAACTATTCCGGATGTCTTTGTTACCGGCAGCAGCTTCCAAACTCCTCCGGCTCATGTTTTGAGAAAACTTACCGAGTGGGCCGAAGCTTCAGAGAACACGGACTTTGAATTCACCACGCTGGAAAAGTTAACAGCTGACGAGCTGCATGCCGGCTATTTAAATCGCCTCTCCATCAGCCGGGATAGGGAACTCAAGTTCGTAAACTTAATGAAGAAGAAATATGAGGTACTCAAACTCTGCTTCCTTCTACCCTTACCTAGCCCCTAAGGGCCGGCTTAGTATTGGCTAATGATAAGCCGGGTCTTCAAGTCTTGTTTAGCAGTAGAAATAGCTAGCCTGTAGGCCTATAAAGAGTCATCCGTAGCCCCCAAGGGCCGGCTCAATTTTGATTATATTGAGTAGGATCTTCAAATGTAAATAACCTTAGAAGCCAAAGTGTAGCCCCCAAGGGCCGGCTCAATTTTGATAATATTGAGTCAGAGCTTTCAGATGTAGATAACCTTAGAAGCCAAAGTGTAGCCCCCAAGGGCCGGCTCAATTTTGATGAAGATGAGCTGGGACTACACTGTAGTGTTTGGATGATCAAATCGACATTAGCCCCCAAGTGTCAAACATATTCCTTGCAATCTGCTTGAGACTTGTACACCATAGTCTTAACCTTCCTCAACTTACGATATACTATTATGGCAACTTAATCCTCATCTTGCTTTCAGTATTTCACAGGAAGCTTTAACTGAAGCCGGCACTAAATTAACCGGCTTGAAAGGCCAGCTAGCCACTCAACAAGCCGCGCGAAGTGAAGCCTATGAGAAATGCCGGCTCCTTGCCGAATAATTGACCAAAATTACGGCTGAATTTGATGCCTTCAAAAAATTGGCTGAGACGGAGCAAGCCGCCTTGGCTTAACGAGCAGACGACACTGACCAGCGGCTCATGATCGTATCAGACGAGCTGCAGTCTTTAAAACGCCATATCGGGAAGATGTCAGCCGCCATATTTGGTAAGTATTTGAATACTTAGCGAAAAATTTCGTTTGAACATGACGACTCATGACCAAAAATTCGGCTTATGCAGGTCCAAGGAGCCGTCAACTTGCCTCTGACAGTCTGCTACCTCTGAAGTCTGTCTATACTTTGACAGAGCAGCTATACTATGGAGCCATCTGCATGATCAAGGCGGTGCTTTTCAAGGATAATCTCCCTCCGACTATGAAGGGGGTTACAGAACTGCTTTCCACCCTGCCAAAACAGATCGTAAAGCTAAAGAAATCATCCGCCCAACAGGGAGCTATCGCAGCCATAAGCCGGGCATTGGCCTTTGCTCCGAAATTGACCCTTGAAGACATGATGGCCGGGTTTCCCTCCACGAAAGATGACGACTCAGAGTTTACAGAAGCTAACTACGCACGATGTGTGAAGGCTTCCAAAGTCCTTGCCTCCGTGTTGGCAGAAGAAGTAAACTTGGCAACATACCACGCATCTTACATCGCCGATCAGAAGAGAATTCACGGCCCCCTCTTTGAAGCCAAAGACCTGATGCCTGCCCGCAGTAAGCACCTCTTTGCTTCTGAACTTGACCCGCCCCCCTTCTTTGAAGAGGGAAACTTTGTGGCTTTAACCCACTTCAACTAGAACATGGACAATCTTTAGATCAAGGAGGCCGAAGACTCAGAGCAGGGTGACCCGCCAGCCAACTGATTAATTTGGTGATGCCGAGGATAATCCGGCTTTATGACCCTCCATGAGCTGTGTAAAAAACTTTGAATCATTTTTGAGCTCTACAAAGAGCATCTCTAATAGGCTTGTAGTAAACTGTTCCTTTGCCTGAACTGTGCCGTTGTGCACATGTTGAATTGTCCAGCTTAATATATGTCATCTTCCTTGCATTTTCATATTGGATGCTTTGCCGGCTCTTGGCAGTTTAATCAACCTGCAAGAATAGATGTATCTTCACATTTGTTAGGAGGGCAGCTCAAAATAGCATAACCCAAAAGATGTCGTATCTTTCCTAACATGTTTTTCAAAAACAGATCATGTGCCGGTTCTACTGGGTTGACTCGCCACTTAAAACTCCTTAACAGTACAAGGTCTCTATGGAGATTGGCCGTTTAAGTTTTTGAACCGGCTCAGGTTCTCTAAGCGAGATTAACTAAAAGGCAGTGTGACGACCCAGAAGAGACACGACAGAGCATGAGTACCCTGATAGCCCTCAAACTACCTCTCACATGACATAAATCCGTCGTTTTAACCTTAAACAATGCAGGGTCCTCAAGGATTAACTGTCTAAGAGTACGAACGGTCCACATAGCGGAGAGTCGGCAGTAAGGGGGAGAGTTTATCCTAGCTTTCCGTAAGCCGGCCCTCAAGTGACAAGAGCCGCCGTTTTAACGTTGACCAGTACAGGGTCTCTATGGAGATTTGCCGTCAATTTCTTTGAAACAGCTCAGGTCTCTAGGCGAGATTAACTGGTAAGAGTTCGGCGGGTCACCTAGCAGAGTAGCATCAGCTTACAGGCAGGTTTAACCCTGTTTGGCTTAAGAGCCGATCAAGAGGGTGTGTAAGCTACACCCGGTGGGTGGGAAGCCCCCAAGTGACCTTTGTTGACGGAATCAACTGTTTGGCTTAAGAGCCGACCGATAGGGTTTGATAAGCTACACCCGGAGGGTGGGAAGCCCCCTCGAAGATCATGTTGAGGGAGTCAACTTTTTGGCTTGAGAGCCGATCAATAGGGTTTGATAAGCTACACCCGGAGGGTGGGAAGCCCCCTGGACGATCATGTTGACGGAGTCAACTTTTTGGCTTGAGAGCCAACCGATAGGGTTTGATAAGCTACATCCGGAGGGTGGGAAGCCCCCTGGACGATCATGTGTTCGCACAGATTGAGATATGCGAAACGACACAGGCCCCAGCTTGCAGGGATGCCAACTTTTATTCATATATAAATATGATATGTATAATGTTAGTGTACAATGTCGAGTCTCAACAACTTAGGTATAGTAGGGCCGTAGATGCGCTATGTTCCACGGCTGGCGGGTCTCCTTCCCGGAGGTATCTAAATCGTCTTGGATGTCAATGAGGTAATATGACCCGTTGTTGAAATTTCTGCTGACCACGAAAGGTCCTTCCCATGGAGGAAATACTTTATGCATATTTGTCTGGTCTTGGATCAGTCGCAACACTAAGTCGCCTTCTTGAAACGTCCGGGTCTTAACTCTGCAGCTATGATAGTGGCGTAGGTCTTGCTAATAAATCGCCGAATGAGCCGCCGCCAGATCACGTTCCTCCTCTAGGGCATCCAACACGTCTTGACGCGTCGTCTCATTGTCCGTCTCAACATAAGCCACCACTCGTGGCGAGTCATGACGGATGTCCTTGGTAACACGGCCTCCATAAAGAAAGGTGTATAACTCGTTGATCTGTTGGGGGTAGTCCTGGTGCTCCATAAGATGGACGGCAACTCCTCCACCCAACAACTCGACGTTCATTGTAAAGGAGCCATAAGTCGGGGCTTGATACCTCTCAGGATTTCTTGGTTAGCACGCTCCGCCTGACCATTGGACTGTGGATGAGAAACCGCAGAAACATCAAGCCGGATGTGCCCAATGTCGCAGAACGTTTTCATAGCCCCCTTGGACAGGTTCGTGCCATTGTCTGTGATGATACTATGAGGGTAACCAAAATGGTAGATCAGCTTTTTAATAAACTGAACCGCCGTAGCCGCATCGCACTTTCTGACCGTATCAACCTCTATCCATTTGGTAAACTTGTCAACCGCCACCAAGAGGTGTGTGTTTTTGTCCTTGGATCTCATGAAAGGCCCGACCATATCAAGCCCCCAGACTGCAAACGGCCAAGTGATTGGAATCATGCGCAATTCTTGAGCCAGAACATGAGCACGCCAGCCAAACTTTTGACAACCGTCGCACTTGCGGACCAGATCCTCTGCATCCTTGCGGACCAGATCCTCTGCATCCAAGGGCGTTCCGCACCTCTTCCGCAAAGGGTGCCTCGTCCGGAATAGGGATTGTTTCAAGACGGGTTGCTGCAGCCACCATGTTCTCTACCGGGTTTGAGTAGTGACCCGCCAGCGTCGGAAAAGCCGCAGGTGAGGCCTAGTATCGTCGGGGCAGGTTAAGCTATTGTCGAGCCACCGGGCGACTCCCAGGCGCGCCCGCTGTCCGTCCCGTTCCTGGCGAGTTAAAGAGATTCCTAGCCTCGTATTGCTCTGGTAAGCAGGACTGATGCCTCATCCGCTGCACCACAGCTACTGACTGTTGCTCTAGCTCAAGGCGGATAGCATATGTCCTAAGGCGCTCTGCCTCCACATCCATCTGAGCCTTTAACTCGCCAATCCCCTTTTGGACCTCTGCCATCCGGTCCTTAAGCCTTGTGATCTCCAAATTCCGGGCCGTTTGATTATCCGACGTGACTTCAGTCGCCATCAGGGTTGCGAGCTCATTCATCAGATCTAGAAGAACTTGAGCCAGAGGTGGCGGGTCAGCCCCCGCGTTTGCGGCTTCGGCTGCTGTGCTGCTCATGCCCGGCGCTGACCCTGTCATGAACACGGCCGCATGAATCGGCAACCTGTGATCTTCCGACTCAGAACACACCGACTCGGGGTAAATCTCGTCGTATCCCCCGAGCCTGCCGTTGTGAAGCGGCTAGATTGATTTTGCCTCTCCGCTCGAAGACCCGTCCTCTGAATAGACGAGAGTCTCCTGTGACATAGAGGCCTCAGGGTCCATCCCTTGAGTGAAGCCCACAATGACATGCTTCCGGCCCGGGTTAGCACGGGCAGGTCGCACGTGTAGGGAGGGTTGCGCGCACCGAGCCGGCTCGACGATGCTGGTGCAGACGTCCGGCCCGGGCGTAGATCTGTCAACCTTGCCGATGAAGACATGGATTCCGCCGAAGGGAACCCAGAACGCATGTTCGACAGAGTCGGCCTCAGGACCCCAGCTGACGAAGTCGATGTAGAACCGGCCACGACGACTTTTGCTCATCCTCCCGACCACGTATCCCTCGAACCCTGGGAGAGAGCCCTTTGAGAACTCAACACCATCGAGCGTTAGCCCCATGTTGGGCGCCAACTATTGTGGTTTTAACACGGCAGATGTTCGAGGACTTAGATTCAAGGCCATCGCTAAGGTGATGGACTCAAAGGGGTTGATCGGGACGAAGGACATAGGTTTACCCAGGTTCGGCCCCTCAAGTAGAGGTAAAAGACTACGCCCTGCTTGTGCTTGTATTGCTTGGAATCTCGATTACAAGTGAGCGGAATCACTTGACCTAGCTCTCGATTAGTTAGTCTCTGTCTAAGTCGCGCCGGGTCTCGCCTTTATATAGGAGGTCAAGACCACGGGTCATACAAGTCGTAACCGACTCTCACAACATGTCCGAGTCTATCTCTACATTGTCTTGCCTTCCTGAGCAAGCTGTCTTCGGGCGGCTCACCCGCCCGGGTCTTCATACCTTCTCCGTTCGGGCCACATCTTGGTAGGCCGCCCAATATCTTGGGCTTGAGTCTTCAAAGGCCCATCCTTGGGCTGGTGTATGAGCCGCCATGTGTGACCCAGAGCCTGTGGGGCATGTCTCACCGCGAGGTTATATCTCCAACATACGGTATCCGGGAGTTGCACAATCTCATGGTCTAAGCAAACGATACTTGACATTAGAAAAGCTCTAGCATACAAACCACACGATCTTGTGCCATGCTTTGGATTGGGTCTTGTCCATCACATCATTCTCCTAATGATGAGATCCCATTATCAATGACATCCAATGTCCATGGTCATGAAACCGCGACCATCTATTGATCAACGAGCTAGCCAACTAGAGGCTCACTAGGGACATGTTGTGGTCTATGTATTCACACATGTATTACGATTTTCGGTTAATACAATTACAACATGAACAATAGACAATTATCATGAACAAGGAAATATATTAATAATCACTTTATTATTGCCTCTACGGCATATTTCCAACATACTCCACTATACGTATCCGGTTTTCAACTCAGAGTCAACCAGATTGGTGACAAAGCTTGCATCGAAGTAACCCTTTACGACGAACTCTTTATCACCTCCATAATTGAGAAACATTTCGTTAGTCCTCTAGTTACTAAGGATAATTTTGACCGCTATCCAGTGATTCACTCCTGGATCACTCTTGTACCCCTTGACAGACTCATGGCAAGGTACACACCAGGTGCGGTACACAACATGTCACTATATATAGCCTATGGTTATGGCATAGGGGACGACCTTCGTCCTTTCTCTTTATTCTGCCGTGGTCGAGCTTTGAGTCTTACTCAATTTCACATCTTACAAAGTCAGTCTAGAACTCCTTCTTGGACTGATCCATTTTGAACTCCTTCAAAATCTTGTGAAGGTATGTACTCATTGAAAAATCTTATCAGGCGTCTGGATCTATCTCTATAGATCTTGATGCCCAATATTCAAGTAGCTTTATCTAGGTCTTCCTTTGAAAAACTCCTTTCAAACAACCCTTTATGCTTTCTAGAAATTCTACATCATTTCCAATCAACAACATGTCAACCATATATACTCATCAGAAATTCTATAGTGCTCCCACTCACTTTCTTGAAAATACAAGTTTCTTACAAACTTTGTATAAACCCAAAAGCTTTAATCACCTTATCAAAGCGTATATTCCAACTCTGAGATGCTTGCTCCAGTCCATAGAAGGATCGCTGGAGCTGGCATACCTTTTAGCAGCCTTAGGACTGACAAAACCTTCTGGTTGTATCACATACAACATTTCCCCAAGGAAACAATTGAGGAAACGATGTTTTTGACATTCATGTGCCAGATTTCATAATCGATAAATGCAACAGTTGCTAACATAATTCCAACAAACTTCAGCATCGCTATCGGTGAGAGAGTCCCATCGTAGTCAACTCATTGAACTTGTCGGAAACTACTTTGCGACAAGTTGAGCTTTATAAATGGTGATATTTACCACCAGCGCATGTCTTGTTCTTAAAGATTCATTTGTACTTTATGGCCTGCCTCTCATCGGGCAAGTCTACCAAAGTCCATACTTGGTTTCCATACATGGATCCTATCTTGAATTTTCATGGCTCCTAGCCATTTGTTGGAATCCGGACCCACCATTGCTTCTTCGTAGCTCGTAGGTTCACTATTGTATAACAACATGACCTCTAAGATAGGATTGTCGTACCACTCATGGTAGTACGTGTCCTCGTCAACCTACAAGGTTTGTTAGTAACTTTATCAAAAGTTTCATGATCATCATCATTAGCTTCCTCTTCAATTTGGTGTAGGCGCTGCACAAACATCTTTCTGTGCCGTGCTACCATCCAACTGAAGTGACGGTTTAATAACCTCATCAAGTTCTACCTTCCTCCCACTCAATTCTTTCGACAGAACATATTTGTCGAGAAAGGACCCATTTTTAGCAACAAACACTTTACCCTCGGATCTGAGATAGAAGGTATACCCAACTGTTTCCTTAGGGTATCCTATGAAGGTGCACTTTTCCGCATTGGGTTCGAGCTTATCAGACAGAAGTGTCGCATTCCCAAACTCTAAGAAATGACATCTTAGGTTTCTTCCAAACCATAATTCATACGGTGTCATCTCAATGGAATTAGATGGTGCCCTATTTAAAGTGAATTTAGTTGTTTCTAATGCATAACCCCAAAACGATAGTGGCAAAACGATAAGAGACATGATAGCACGCACCATATCCAACAGAGCACGACTATGACGTTCAGACACACCATTTCACTATGGTGTTCCAGGTAGCATGAGTTGTGAAACAATTTCCACGTTGTCTTAAGTTGCATACCAAACTCGTGACTCAGATATTCACCGCCACGATCACATCATAGACATTTTATCTTCTTGTCATGAAGATCTTAAACTTCACTCTGAATTTGCTTGAACTTTTCAAACATTTCAGACTTGTGTTTCATTAAGTAAATATACCAATACCTACTCATATCGTTAGTGAAGGTAAGAAGATAATGATATCCACTGCATGCTTCAACACTCATTGGACCACATACATCAATATGTATAATTTCCAATAAGTCACTTGCCCGCTCCATCATATTAGAAAATAGGGTCTTTAGTCATCTTGCCTATGAGGCATGGTCCGCATGCTCAACCGATTCGAAATCGAGTATGTCCAAAGGTCCATCGGCATGGAGTTTCTTCATGCGCTTTACGCCAATATGACCTTTAGCGTCAGTGCCACAAGTATGTGGTACTATCATTATTAACTTGGAATAATTGTATTTGTGCCCTTAGTTGTGTCACTATCGACAGAAATACCTCTAGTTTCCGAAAATACGTGGTCATGCCCACATCACTTTGCTCGTCTTGTGCTTTTGCCCTTTGACCGTTTGACTGCCATTTTGAAAACTTAATAACTATTTCATACTAACTCGGAAAACTGCAAATAAGATATCAAAATATTTGGAAACACATCACCTATACGTGCATGTCATTTGTAGTCATGACAAAAGTGTTGGAAAGTCCCCATCACCTATATGATCTAAAACTGATATGGAGACTTCCCAACAATTTTCTCATGAATGCAAATGTCACACACATATATGTGATGTCTTTCCGAACATTTTGATATCTTATTTGCATTTTCTGAGTTAGTATGAAATAGTTATGAAGTTTTCAAAATGACAGTCAAACGGTCAAAGGGCAAAAGCACAAGATGAGCAAAGTGATGTGGGCATGAACGCGTGTTTTCCAAAATTAGGGGTATTCCTATCAATGGTGGCACAACTAAGGGCTCAAATACAATTATCCCTATTAACTTTGCATCTTTTGGCATCAATATTATGAACATGTGTATCACTACGATCGAGATTAAATGAACCATTCACATTGGGTGCATGACCAATCATAATCATTCCGTAATACAAGATCCCGTGGCTAACAGTTTAGTCACATTGCTTGCAAGGTTTGTTGTGATGTTGTATTACCGAGTGGGCCCTGGGATACCTCTCTGTCACATGGAGTAACAAATCCCAGTCTTGATCCATGCCCACTCAACAAACACCCTCAAAGATACTTTGTGACATTTGATACACACAAGGTATTCCTCTAGGGCATATTTCCAATAGTCTCCCACTTGCACTAAAATCAATAATCTAGCTCACATCACCATGTGATTTACATTGTTATGAATCTCACACCCAATGAGTTCGAGGGTTCGATCATGTTTTGCCTGTGAGAGAGGTTTTAGTCAACGGGTCTATGACATTCACATCTGTGTGTACTTTGCAAATTTCTATGTCATACTGTAGATATAGTTACCATGCTCCAGTTGGAGCTATTCCAAATGAATGCTCCACTACAGGTATCTGGATTGCTACTTAGTGTCATCCGAATTGGTGTTATATCTTGCATCGACGTAACCCTTTATGACGAACTCTTTATCACCTCCATAATCGAGAAACATTTCCTTAGTCCTCTAGTTACTAAGGATAATTTTGGCTGCTATCTAGTGATCCACTCCTGGATCACTCTTGTACCCCTTGACAAACTTATGGCAAGGCACGCACAGGTGCGGTACACAGCATGGCATACTATATAGAACCCATGGCTAAGGCATAGGGGACGACCTTTGTCCTTTCTCTTTCTTCTGCTATGGTCGAGCTTTGAGTCTTACTCAACTTCACACCTTACAAATCAGGCACGAAATCCTTCTTTGATTGATCCATTTTGAACTCTCTCAAAGTCTTGTCAAGGTATGTGCTCATTGAAAAATCTTATCGGGCGTCTTGATCTATCTCTATAGATCTTGATGCTCAATATTCAAGTAGCTTTCTCCAGGTCTTCCTTTGAAAAAACTCCTTTCAAACAACCCTTTATGCTTTCCAGAACTTCTACATCATTTCCGATCAACAATATGTCATCTACATATACTTATCAGAAATTCTATAGTGCTCCCCCTCACTTTCTTGTAAATACAAGTTTCTCATAAACTTTGTATAAACCCAAAAACTTTGATCACCTCATCAAAGCGTATATTCCAACTCCGTGATGCTTGCTCCAGCCCATAGAAGGATCGCTAGAGCTTGCATACCTTTTGACATCCATCTGCCAGATTTCATAATTGAAAAATGCAGCAACTGCTAACATAATTCCAATAGACTTTAGCATCGCTACGGGTGAGAAAGTCTCATCGAAGTCAACTTCTTGAACTTGTCAGAAACTTCTTTGTGACAAGTCGAGCTTTATAAATGGTGACATTCACCATCAGCGTCTGTCTTCTTCTTAAAATCCATTTGTACTCAACGGCCTGCCATTCAATGGGCACGTCTACCAAAGTCCATACTTGGTTATCATACATGGATCCTTTCTCGGATTACATGGCTCCTTGCCATTTGTTGGAATCTGAGCCCATCATCGCTTCTTCATAGCTCGCAGGCTCATCGTTGTCCAACAACATGACCTCTAAGATAGGGTTACCGCACCACTCAGGAGCTATACGTGCCCTTGTCGACCTTTGAGGTTTGATAGCAACTTGATCCGAAGCTTCATGTCATCATCATTGACTTCCCATTCAACTGGTGTAGGCTCCATAGAAATATCTTCCTGTGCTGCGCTACTCAGTGGCTGAAACAAAGGTTCAACAATATCATCAACTTCTATCTTCCTCCCACTCAATTCTTTCGAGAGAGACTCTTTAGCGAGAAAGGACCTGTTTATAGCAACACACATTTTGCTCTCGGATCTGAGATAGGAGGTATACCCAACTGTTCCTCAGGGTATCCTATGAAGATGCACCTTCCGCTTTGGGTTCGAGCTTATCCGACATCAGCGTTGCATTCCCAAACTCTAAGAAATGACAGCTTAGGTTTCTTCCAAACCATAATTCATATGGTCTCATCTCAACGGATTTAGATGGTGCCCTATTTAAAGTGAATGTAGTTGTGTCTAATGCATAACCCCAAAATGATAGTGGCAAAATGATAAGAGACATCATAGTACGCATCATATCCAATAGAGCATGACTACGACGTTCGGACACACCATCACACTATGGTGTTCTAGGTGGCGTGAGTTGTGAAACAACTTCCACATTGTCTTAAGTTGTATACCAAACTCGTAACTCAGATATTCACCTCCACAATCATATCATAGACATTTTATCTTCTTGTCACGATTATCTCAAACTTCACTCTGAATTTGCTTGAACTTTTCAAATGTTTCAGACTTGTGTTTCATTAAGTAAATATACTGGATCGCATACATCAACATGTATCATTTCCAATAAGTTACTTGCCCGCTCCATCAACCTTGGAAACACTTCCAACACACATCATCACCTCTCCCTTATCTATTCTCCGTTTATTCCGTAGCTTTTATTTCGAGTTACTAACATTAGCAACTGGACAGATATCTAATACCTAGGTGCTACTAGGAGTAATAGTAAGGTACAGATCAATAACACATATATCAAATACTTCTGTTGACGTTGCCAGCCTTCTTATCTACCAAGTATCTAGGGCAGTTCCGCTTCAGTTATCGTTCTCCTCATAATAGAAGCACTTAGTCTTGGGTTTGGGTTCAACCTTGGGTTTCTTCACTAGAGCGGCAACTGGTTCAACCTTGGGTTTCTTCACTAGAGCGGCAACTGGTTTTCCATTCTTTAAGTTTCCCGTCTTGCCCTTGCCCTTCTTAAAACTAGTGGTTTTACTAACCATCAACACTTGATGCTCCTCTTTGATTTCTACCTTATTCTTGGTGTCAAATATTGCGAATAGCTCAGGGATCATCCTTTCCATCCCTGGCATGTTTATAGTTCATCATGAAGCTCTAGTAGCTTTGTGGTAGTGGCTTGGAGAACTATATAAATCACTATCTTATCTGGAAGATCAACTCCCACTTGATTCAAGCGATTGTAGCACCCAACCAATCTAAGCATATTCTCATTGATTGAGCTATTCTCCTTCACATTGCAAGCAAAGAATCTTATTGGAGGTCTCATACCTCTCAACACGGGCATGAGCCTGAAATCCAATTTCAGCTCTTGGAATAGCACATATGTTCCATGACATTCAAAACGTATTTGGAGCCTGAATTCTAAGCTATAATACATGACGCACTAAACTATTAAGTAGTCATCAGAATGTGCCTGTCAAATGTTCACAACATCCATAGTCGCCGTTTGAGGAGGTGTCGCACTGAGTGGTGCATTAAGGACATAAGCCTTCTGTGCAGCAACTGAGGAAAATCCTCTGATCATGGACCTAGTCCACATAATTGCTACTACCATATTTCAACTTAGTTTTTTCTCTAGGAACATATCAAAATATAGGGGAGCTACAACACGAGCTATTGATCTACAACATAATTTGCAAAGACACCTTAGAATATGTTCATGACAATGAGTTCAATTCATCATATTACTTAAGAACTCCCACTCAAATCAACATCCCTTAGGTTGTCTAAGTGTGACATGATCTAAATCCACCAACCCAAGTCCGATCATCACGTGAGATGAGGTGATTTCAATGTTGAACATCTCCATGTTGATCATATCTACTGTATGACTGATGTTCGACCTTTCGGTCTCCTATGTTCCAAGGCCATGTCTGTACATGTTAGGCTCATCAAGTTTAACCCGGGTTTTCTGCATGTGCAAGAATGTCTTACACCCGTCGTATGCGAACATAGAGTCTATCACACCCGATCATCACGTGGTGCTTTGAAACGACGAACCTTCGCAATGGTGCACACTTGGGGAGAACACAATTTTATCTTGAAATTTTACTTAGGGGTCATCTTATAATGCTACTGTCGTTCTAAGCAAAATAAGATGCATAAAAGGATTAACATCGCACACCAATCATATATGTGACATGATATGGACATCACCATCTTGTGCTTTTGATCTCCATCTCCAAAGCACTGGCATGATCTCCATCATCACCGGCAAGACACCATGGTCTCCATAATCATGATCTCCATCATTGTGTCATCACGTGGTTGTCACACCAACTATTGCTTCTACAACTATTGCTAACGTATAGCGATCAACTAAAAGCAATTGCAATGACTTTAGTAATTAACAAGCAGGTCATACAATAAATCAAAGACAACCCTATGGCTCCTGCTGGTTGCCGTATTCATCGACATGCAAGTCATGATAACTATTACAAAACATGATCATCTCATACATCAACATATATAAAATCATGTCTTGGCCATATTACATCACAACATGCCCTGCAAAAACAAGTTAGACGTCATTTACTTCGTTGTTCCAAGTTTTACGTGGCTGCTATGGGCAACTAGCAAGAACCGTTCTTACCTACGGAAAGCCACAACAATGATAATAAAGTTTCCTTTTAACCTTCTACAAGGACCGCCTCTATCGAATCCGATTCAACTAAAGTGGGAGAGATAGACACCCGCCAGCCATCTTTATGCAACAAGTTGCATGTCAGACAATGGAACCGGTCTCTCGTACTTGGACGAGCAAGGTTGGTCCGGGCCGCTTCATCCCACAATACCACCAAATCAAGATAAGACTAAGGAGGTAAGAAATCTGAATATCAACGCCGACAAACTCTTTGTGTTCTACTCGTGCGTATCATCTATGCATAGACCTAGCTAATGACGCCACTGTTGGGGAACGTTGCATGGGAAACAAAATTTTCCCACACACACGCAAGATCTATCCATGGAGATGCATAGCTAGGAGAGGGGGAGTGTATCTACATACCCTTGTAGATTGCTAAGCAGAAGCATATATAACGCGATTGATGTAGTCAAACGTCTTCCCGATCAAAATCGCAAGCCGTCCCGTGACCAATCATGATCTAGTCTCGAACTGACGGTACCTTCGCATTAAACATATGTACAACTTGATGACACCCTCACCTTGTTCATCTAGCAAGAGGGCTAAGTAGTAGATGAGTTCCAGCAGCACGACGGCGTGGTGACGGTGGTGGTGAAGAACAATCTCCGCAGGGCTTCGCCAAGCACAACAAAAACTATGACAGAGGATAAACTAGAGGGGACGGGGTTGCCGGCATACGGCTTGGGGAAATCTTGATGTGTTTAGGGTGCTAGCCCTTCCCCTCTCTATATGTTGAGCTGTGGGGTCGTTTCTTGGAGAAAGAGCCTCCTCAAAGTTGGTTTGGCACACAATGCATGAGTCCTCCTCGGACTCCAGGGTCCCTGGCGTTTGGCTCCCAACCTTCGCAAAACTCCTTTTGCACCTTCCGAAAGTCTCATGGGCTTTACTCCTTGGCCCAAATAAACTATTCTCATAACCAAACTTTTCGGGAAACATGCGAAACCCCTTCCGGTGAATTTTTGAACCCCTCGAGAGACCAAACACTATTATCCCATATATCAATCTTTACCTCCGGACTATTTAGGAGTTCCTCGTCATGTTCGTGATATCATCCAGAACTCTGAACAACCTTCGGTCACCAACATAATAACTCAATTATAATTATATCGTCACCAAACGTTAAGTGTGTAGACCTTGCGAGTTCAAGAACTATGCAGACATGACCGAGATACCTCTACGGTCAATAACCAATAGCGGGACGTGGATGCCCATATTGGTTCCTACATATTCTATGAAGATCTTTATCAGTTGAACCTCTATGTCAAGGATTCAGTTAATCATGTATGCAGTTCCCTTTGTTCATTGGTATGTTACTTGCCCGAGATTAGATCGTTGGTATCTCCATACCTAGTTCAATCTCATTACCGGAAAGTCTCTTTACTTGTTCCGTAATACAAGATCACGTGGCTAACTCTGTGGTCACTTTTCTTGCAAGCTCATTATGATGTTGTATTACCGAGTGGGCCCAGAGACACCTCTATGTCACACGGAGTGAAAAATCGCAGCCTCGATCCACGCCAACCCAACAGACACCCTCGGAGATACCTGTAGAGCACCATTAAAGTCACCCAGTTACGTCGCAACATTTGATACACACAAGGTACTCCTCTGGTGTCAGTGAGGTGCATGATCTTATGGCCATAGGAACAGATACTTGCATGCAAAAAAATAGCAATAAACTGACACGATCATATGCTATGTTCATGGTTTTGGGTATTGGCGATCACATCATTCTCCTAATGATGTGATCCCGTTATCAGATGACAACTCATGTCTATGATCAGGAAATCTTGACCATCTCTGATCAACGAGCTAGTTTAAAGGATTGAGATGGACCTAGAGGGGGGGGTGAATAGGTACGATTACAAATTTTAATTGTTACTTAGCAATTTTAGGCAATAATGGGGAATATGAAAGTAAGGCTAACAATTGCAAGTATGATGCTAAGAGTTAAGCAAGGTAAATAAGTACGACAAGTATATGAGTAAGCAAGCACAATATGATATAAGTAAGGACTAAGAGACAAATAATCACAAGTAGAAAGTTAGGGTTAGGAATAACCGCAACTCTGAGAGACGAGGATGTATGCCGATGTTCACTTCCTTGGAGGGAAGCTACGTCATCGTTCAGAGAGGTGGGTGTTACCACGAAGGCACACCAATGCCACGAAGGCTCACCCTATTCTCTCTTTGAGATATCACCACGAAGGCGATTCCCAACCACTAGTGGTAGACGTTGAGGTGGTCTCCAAACCTTCACAAACTTTCCGGGAGTAATCACAATGGTTGATTCCTCTCCAAAGGAATCCTACCGCCTAGGGGTCTCCAACCTCCAAGAGTAACATGAATGATGGGGAAATGCTCAAGACTTGCTCAAATCACGAATTCCTTTGGTGTAAAGAAGGGGAATGAGTGGATCTATCACTTGATTGGACAACTTCTCACAAATGCTCTCAAATCCCTTCAGGACCTAATATTTGGTGTATGAGAGTGAGAGAGAGAGTGAAATGTGTTCTAGGGATTGCTCAAAGTGAATGGTCAACACTCTCCCGTGGAGGAAGAAGGCTATATATAGCATTGGAGAAAATATGGCCATTGTAGTGTAAGTGAGAGAGGTAGGCCGGACATCCGGGCTAGGGGCCACACATCCGCCATAGCGTGACATCTACGTAATAAAGCAGAGAGGCTAGAATAAATAGAGAGTCCGGACATCCGGGGTAAAGCCCGGATATCTGACGTGGCTGGAAGTCCCGGACATCCGGCATGGTGCCCGGACATCCAGAGAAAACATCACATAACAGATGCTCTTTGGACAACAAAGAGTCGGACATCCGGTAGGTCATCGTGGATATTTGGGGACAGAAGATATCCCGGACATTCGGGGATTTCACCACCAGTTTGGTGTACTCTAGATAGCATGGGCCAGATATCCGGCGGAGCAGGTCGGATATCCGTCGTGCGGGCCGGACATCCGGCGAGCAGGGCGGATATCCGGCATATGAGCAGAGGCAGAGTTTCTCCTGCAATTTTTGTGTGTATGTGCCTAAGATGGAGAAGCAAGGTTTTTGTAACATGAGCGAGTCCTTCACTACCCCTACCGATCCCCTCTTAATAGTGCAGGATCCCTATACTCAAGAACAAACAGATATGCAATCTTTTTGATCTAGTATTTCTTCCTTGAGTAATATCAACTCCATATGTTCATGATCCACACACCTTTGTCATCCGGGGACTAACACCTGAGGTTTACTTGACGAACATAGTTAGTCCCATACATGTATATTGTCATCAACATCAAAACTTGATGTAAGGGCATGATTGCACTTTCAATCTCCCCTTTTTTGTTTGTTGATGACAATCATACATGTAGTAGCACACATAAAAAAGAAAATACATTTTGCAGTGTAATACATGAGAGCATAATACAATATGTTTCTATTTGATTTTGCTCCCCCTCAATGTGTGCATAAGATGATTAATTATAATTCAATGCACACATTACATGTTTGCATATGACACAAAAGTGAGGACAAAATACCAAACAAACAGAGATATGGCATGCAAGTATATGAGATACATCATCAACCCATAGACTCATAGATGATAAGATAGTCTTACACCACGAAGTACCACTTGTAGCATACATATAAAGTTTGAATAATAGAGAACATAGAGTCCGACATCTAGGCATCTAAGATACTACTTCTCCCCCTTTGACATAAAAAGGGGCGAATGCAACGACAGGAACACAAAGGAAATCACTCCTGGCGGATGTCAACATCATTAGCCACCCCCTCAAAGAACTCGACATACTCGTCACAAGATGGGAACCCGAAGGAGGAAGTGGACGGTGCAGCAGGAATGGGATCATCATCGCTCACTAGACTCCCACGGTCATGAAGGCGCTGCTTGAGCTGGTTCTTGGAGAGAATGGGGCGCTTCTGAACATCATGATTTTGCTGATAGTTAAAGGTGATAGGCTTCATAATAGTAGACTGAGCCTTGCCCAATAACGAGGCAAGACGGAAACGATGCACGGCCAAGGAGGATGGCATGAAGGACACCTTGGGTTGAGTCCCAACAACGGACCTCCTAGGCTGAGTAGGAGAAGCATACGGGGCAGGAGCAGGCATGTCCATATGAGTCGAAGGTTTCCAAATGGAATGCACAACAGTCTTGGCAACCTCAAATGGGGTAATGTGATCAATCAGCGCCTGAATGAAAGGAGCATGCGGGAATTGACATGACTGAAGAAAGCTGGATACACGGATCTCATGCCAAATGTAATGGGCCGTGTCAAGTGGCTCTATAGGCTCGTCATGCATACTTACCATGAAATCAATGCAGTAGTTGTGAGCCCCAAGCGATCTCCCTTCTTAGGGTAGATAGTGCAAAGCACACACTGAAATAGTATGTAGTAGGGATACCTGAAGATGGAAACCTCATTGGGAGGATACTCATGTTCCTCCGGGGTGAGATGACTGATAGGCTTAACAAGAGACATGCAATCATCAATCCCCTTCGGCTTATGCAGTGAATCCAGACTATGGATCTAATGGCCAACACCAAAGAAACCCAAAATCTGAACAAAGTGGTCATAGGTGGTGCTCAACATAGTATCGTTGGTCATCCAGGTGAGAGTGTTGTTTGGGACAAAGAAACAAGTGGCATAGAATTGAAGGATGGCAGCTTCATTCCAGTCACACTTAAAGGTCATTGTCGGACCAAGAGTAATATCATCAATGACCTTGACTATGATGTTAGGAAACATGGCAGGATGATCACGCATGAATTGAAGACCCAAGTATTTTTGAGGAGCAAGTCCACGACCGCGGACGAAGCTAGAGTAGAGATCCTGCTGCATGCGAGTACGGAACCGATAATCCTCTACATCAGCAACCATCTCAAACTAGTTTGTATCTCACCGGAACTCAAGATATGGGCCGGCACCCGCCATCTTGAAATCATGAATGGGGCGATCTCCGCTGACAGGGATCTCCATGGAGATGTGACGACCATGGGCAATGGGCAACGCAGAGCCCCAGACCGGAGGCATGGGTGCCCTCCATGTGCCTGGCTTCGACTGACCAACGGAGCACCAAGAAGAAATGTCCTCCTCTTCCTCAACAACATAGTCCTCATCATCCGGATTAGAGGCACTCGGACTGGGTGAGGGAGCCCGACGTTTTGGACGACTACAACTGGATCCGATGGCGGACTTCTTCTTCTTAGGTCGAACATATTCCTCGGAGTTGGTAGAACCATGGCGGCGATCGGCTGAAATAGATAGAAGATAGGGATACCGATGAGAAGTGTCCCAAGAGGATATGATCAAGGATAAAACAATTAAATGAGTGGGGATGTGGAGATTTTGTTCATAACCATAGGACAAGACCGAGTGGTAGAGTAAAATATCGACATACACATGGTTAATTTGTTTTAGCCAAGTGCGTAGAGTGTAATTTGGTCTAGTCAAGTGACATCAAGTCGATAGAGAGATAGATACATCAAAAGAGCAACCATCTGATTTACTGAAACCCTAGGATAGGTGAGTCAAAACAGGATGACATAGGATCATAGACAACCATACACCGGGATGAAGGAGGAGTGCCACACTGCTTGGTGCGCGCCATGGAGAACTCCGGAGGCCGACCCACGATCCAACACCAACAGTGGTCCTCCCCAAGTGATTCACACAACAACCCAGAAAATGGATTGGGTGGAGGAGTAGATCGGGGAGAGGCGAGGGTGGGGAGGAGAGACCGAAGGTCGAAGGTCGGGGGAGATGGCCGGGTGGGCCGGTGCAACACTCGATGGCGGCGTGGGGATAGGTGGAGGGCGGGCCGAAACGGGATGGGGAACCGCCCCAAATCCTGAGCCCCCCGCTTTATATGAGGTGAGCGTGTATGATTCGGACATCCGGGGGGTCAAGCCCGGATATCCGGCGACTGGGGGTTAGAGAGAATATCCATGGCCCGGATATCCGGCAACGGTCCGGATGTCCGGCAACTGGAATAGCCTGATCGATTTTGAGCAGCAAAATCTGCCAGGGCCCGGATGTTCGGCAGTGGCGCCAGATGTCCGGTAGTGGGTCGGATGTCCGGTCAATGGACAGAGGCAGTTTTTCTGAGAGGGTCTGTGAGGAAGATTTTTATGTGCCATATAATGATATCGGATATAGACTTCGCCAAGGAGATTAGAGATGTAGTTCCTCAAAAATTGTAGAGCTATAGTTCAATGAGCAAGATACTGATGACAACCAAGTATAGGGCATCTATCATAGTCCTTTTGATAAGTGAGAGTGTCGTACCCAACGAGGAGTAGAAGGAAATGACAAGCGGTTTCTAGTAAGCTATTCTCTGCAAGCATTGAAATTACCGATAACAAATAGTTTTGTGATAAGATAATTTGTAACGAGTGACAAGTAACGAGTGTAGTAAAGGTGCAGCAAGGTAGACTAATCCTTTTTGTAGCAAAGGACAGGCCTGGACAAACTCTTTGTAGCGACCCGACCTGAAAGGACGAATCTCCGGTGTCTCTGTACCATCCCAAGATCATGTTGGTACACACACGGTACGTCAATGTATATATCAAAGTGAAATCACACAACTTTATTAATCGAAAATCTCATATCAAGCTCTTTATTACAATAAAGATTACAATAAAGTGGCTGAAGGCCAACTAAAGGGGGTAAAATAATCATATATTCTATATGCATATATGGCAGGTGGGGTAGTAAGTTTTTGCATAAAGCCAATTTTTCCTACAACAAGAGATGGCAAAGCAAAAGTTATTACTACATTGTTGGTTGATTAATGAGATGGTTCCACCAACCAATTCTCATACCCAAGTTGTCATTAATACCCACATCAATATAATACTTTGTGTTGAGAATTCTAGATAGTTTCAGGTCCTTTGGCTCAAGTTGTCCATGACCGTGGACACAGCTAATCGATTAGGTTTGGTTACTGTGCAGAGTTTTGCACACATTCCCCACAAGATTTGATCGCCTCCGTTGAATTTCTCGCACTTCAGGGTGTTTGAGAAATGGATGACCAAAACATGGTCTTCTAAAGGGTTTCCCTGAGACTCTGTCGGTGCCCATCCTTTCCTACCGTTCTTCTACATCTCGTAGCACCGCCTGTCCAAGGTCACCATGATATCCAACCAAGCCAGAGCCCATAATGGCTTGTGGCTGTGCAGGTAAGCCTTGGGTCTTGAAGCATCCATCCATCTCTTTGTGCCTGGGTGGACCTTTCCGCGTGAATACCGGCACTTCTCCAGCAACACCTAGGCTAACCACTGGCTTCTCCACGGCACCGTTCAACCATCGTCCACCCAGAGGTATGTTGAAAACTCGGAGTCTTGAAGTATTGATCATCATGTAGGTCTTGTAATTATTATCTCACAACTCTCATGAATCACACAACCAACCCCGTCTACTAACAGCATAGCAAAATTAAACCAACGTTTCCCGGGGCCAAAGTGTCAAAAGGGGTTGAGGGGTGCCTACCACATGATACTACATCAAGTAACCAAGTTTCCAATTACCTACTTTTCATGCAATTGGGGAGATGGTAGAACTAATGCAATAAAAACATGGGTAAATATGATCAAGGTGACTTGCCTTGCTGACGATCCTCATAATCAAGTGACTCTAGATAACAAGCTTCGCACTCCGGATGATCTAACGAATCAAACAAAGCACACAATAAGCATAACCACAATACAATTCACTCAACAACAAGGTAAACTCTTAATACAACAACAATCAATAGCAAAAATTAAAAGAAAGCAACCAAAACAAAGTAGAAGACTCTAAAAGTTTTGGTGGCAAAATATCTACTAAGACATAACAAGACAAATTAGTTTTCAGCAATTTACCAATAGATAACAGAAAAGAAAATACAAAAAAATGTTATTAGAAAACAGGAAGTATTTCACTACAAAATTTGTGAAAAAAGGATTACTACATAACATTTTTTTCTAAACAATACTAATGGTGAAAACAAGGTTTACCTAATTAAACTAGAGCACAAAACAAATTTAAAATATTTTTATTATCAGAAAATAATTCACCTAATGTTGAACAACAAAACTAAAGAACTACAATATAAAGTTAAACTAAAACGAAATCAAAGTAAACTAAAATAAAACAATTCAAATAAACTCTAAGAAGGAACTAAACAGAATCTGTTTTTACTAAAAACCCTAATCTAAAATATCCTAAAAATTCTCAAACAGTGTTGGATGATAGGACTAACTATTACAAAGTAGTGGCAAAAAGAATCACCCAAAAATAAATTTCTAAACTCAAGTTATTCAAGTTTTAGTGATTTGCTCAATTTTAACAAAATTCAAATTTACAACTTCAAATTTGAAAACTAAGACTACAGACAGAAACTACATGAAATTTGTGACATGTTACAAAAAGAATCAATCAAAAACTCTAAATATTTTTCAAGATATAACAAAAATAAAAACAGAAATCATTCTGTTTTCTAAAACAGAAACAGGAAAAAAAATTATCAAACGGTTACGGGTGACGTGGCGATTTCCTATTGGTCGCAAGTGTGTACGCGTCGGTGTTTGCGGGCAGGTGACCGAACGCTAGAAGGAAACGTTTCGTCATTTAAAACTTCTAATCTGGATCGTTGATCCATATCCAACGGCTACGGAGGGGCGGTGGCTTACAGAGGAGGAGGTCGGTGTCTCCGGCGATGTCGACGGCGGCCGAACGTCGGAGGTGGTCGGGGATGGTGTCGCGGTGGTCGAGGGTAGCGTCCGAAGGGTCCAAATGATGGTGGCGGGCCTCCGGCGATGATTGGTGGTGACGGTGGGGTGCGGGGGTGAAGGGGGCGACGACCACGAGCTCCGGTGGCTTCGATTGAGAACCGAACTCCGGCGAGGTGGTGCGGTGGGGTTTTCGGGTGAGGGCTAGGGCGACAGGGGGTGGAATGGAGCGCGGCGAGGGCAGGGCTTTATATACGGCCCTCGCGGGGTCGGAAAAAGGAAGGGGGAGGGAGATCCGGCGCGGGAGGGATCTCCGGCGAGGTCGTGAGCGCGGGGAGGGAGATGAGCGCGGGGATGGCGCGGTCGGATGGTGGGGTCCGCTTGTCAGTGAGGGAGGGGGCGGGGTCAGCGGCGTCGGTGACCGATCCGGAGCGATTTTGGGGAGTTAAGGCTGTGGGCCGGCCGGTTCTTTACTAAAACGTTAATTTCGTTTCCTTTTCTATTTTCCAGAGAATTAAAATCTCATTAAGGCATGCAAAACACTTCTAACAATTGAAGATATATATATCAAATTGATCAGCGGAATAAATGCTATTTAATGAACATTTTTCCACGGCCAAAATGAATACTTTAAAAAATTATTTTCAGAAAATGCCTATATTGATTTTAAATTCTTTTGCAATAATTTTTCAAATAACCCCCGGGTTTTATTATTCAAATATTTCACAAAGATGCCCCTGGTGTTGAGTGTCATGTTACTCCTCTCTTTTTATGAATATTTCCAGGGTTTTCAAAGTAGGAGAAACAAGTAAATAGAAAAATGAAAGTGGCCTTTTAGAAATCCAAAAGAAGAACTTCAACAATTCCTTTCATTCAAACAATGTTATGATGATGCATAGCTATATTTCATAACATTCCGAAAATGGAATTTTGGGATGTTACAAACCTACCCACCTTAAGATGAATCTCACCCTCGAGATTCGGGTTGGCTAGAAAATTGGTGAGGGTGGTCTCGACGAAGATCTCCTTCGCGTTCCCAGGTGGCTTTTTCCTCGGTGTGGTGACTCCACAAAACCATACAAAACTTGATGGTCTTGCTACGGGTATCTCTGTTGGTTGTCTTGAGGATTCTGACAGGCTTCTCCTCGTAAGTCGGATCATTGTCCAGCTGTATGGCCTCTAGGGGCACTGTGTCTCTCAAAAGAATATCGGCCATCTCAGCGTGGCATTTCTTCAGCTAAGAAACATGGAAAACATCATGAACTCCGGACAATCCTTCCGGCAATTCCTATTTGTATGCAACTTCGCCTCTACATTCAAGAATTTCGTAGGGGCCCATGAATCTGGGTGCTAACTTTCCTTTAACACCAAACCTATTGATTCCTCGAAGTGGGGACACACGAAGGTATGCTCGGTCTCCCACTTCATATGTCACCTCCTTGCATTTGCTATCAGCATAGGTCTTTTACCTGGATTGGGCTATCTTCAGTCGGTCTCGAATCATTTTGACCTTTTCTTCGGAATCTTGGATAAGATCGGGACCAAAAAGCTTTTGGTCTCCAACACCATCCCACATCAGTGGTGTTCTTCACCTCCTTCCGTATAAAGCTTCAAAAGGGGCCATCTTCAGACTCGTCTGATAACTGTTGTTGTACGAGAACTCTGCGTAAGGTAAGTTGTCATCCCATCTAGACCCATAGTCTAGCGCACAAGCTCTCAACATGTCCTCCAGAATCTGGTTGACTCTCTCAGTCTGTCCATCGGTCTGCGGATGAAAAGTTGTACTGAATTCCAGCCTTGTACCCAAAGTTTCGTGTAACTGATGCCAAAACTTTGAGGTAAATTGTGTTCCTCTATCTGACACGATACTCCTTGGAACTCCATGCAGACATATGATCCTGGTCATATATATCTTGGCTAATTTAGCACTGGTATAGGTGGTCTTCACTGGAGTGAAATGAGCCACCTTGGTCAAGCGATCGACCACTACCCAGATGGAATCATAACCTGAACGGGTCCTGGGTAATCCTGTGATGAAGTCCATACCAAGCTTATCCCATTTCCACTCAGGTATTGGAAAAGGTTGGAGTAACCCTGCTGGTTTCTGGTGTTCCGCCTTTACTCGCTGACAAACATCACATACCGCAACATGTTCGGCAATATCCTTCTTCATACCTATCCACCAGTAACTTTCCTTCAAATCCAGGTACATCTTGGTGTTGCCTGGGTGTATCGAGTATGGTGAATCGTGGGCTTCTTGAAGTATCAACTTCCTAAGCTCTGGGTCATTAGGCACATAGATTCGGTTCTCAAACCATAGAGTACCTTGTTCATCTGCACGAAAGTCTTTAGCTTTTCCATCTTTCATTCTCCGCTTTATCTCAGTTATCTCCGTGTCCGATTTCTGGGCTTCATGAATTCTTTCGGTCAAGGTGGACTGGATTTCTAGTGTGGCAACATAGCCTTTTGGAACTATCTCTAGCCGGAGCTCTCTGAGATCATCGACTAACTTCTGGGGTAGTCCTCCAGCTATGAGTGTGTTCATATAACTCTTCCGACTCAAAGCATCTGCTACAACATTTTCCTTTCCTGGATGATAATGCAATTTCATGTCATAGTCCTTGATTAACCCTAGCCATCTCCTCTGTCTGAGGTTCAATTCCTTCTGTGTGAAGATGTACTTCAGGCTTTTATGATCAGTGTAAACATCACAACTATTTCCGATAAGGAAGTGTCTCTAGGTCTTGAGTGCGTGCACTATGGCTGCTAACTCCAAATCATTGGTGGCATAGTTCAACTCATGAGGTCGTAGCTGTGTGGATGCATATGCTACAACTTTTCCCTCCTGCATGAGTACTCCTCCAAGTCCTTGACGCGAAGCATCACAATAAACCTGGAAATCCTTCCGAATATTTGGCAAAATCAACAGTGGGGCTGTGACCAAACTTTTCTTCAACTCCTGGAAACTGGCCTCACATTCCTCAGTCAAAATATACTTAGACTCTTTCTTCAACAATTCCGCCATGGGTTTGGCAATCTTTGAGAAATTCTCAATGAACCTCCGGTAATATCCGGCAAGTCCAAGAAAACTGCGGATCTCCTTAACTGAGGTGGGTGACTTCCACTCGGTGACTGCTTCAACCTTAGCAGGGTCCACTGCTATTCCATCTCCAGAAATAACATGTCCAAGGAATCCGAGTTCCGTCAGCCAGAATTCACATTTACTGAACTTGGCATATAATTGATGCTCTCTAAGCTTCTCCAGAACTAAACGCAAGTGTTCCTTGTGTTCTTCCTCGCTCTTGGAGAATATCAATATGTCATCGATGCACACCACGACAAACTTGTCAAGATACTCCATAAACACTTTGTTCATCATATTCATGAAGTAGGCAGGAGCATTAGTCAAACCAAAAGACACGACTGTATACTCATATAAGCCATACCTGGTGATGAAGGCTCTTTGGGGTATATCATGTTCACAAATTTTCAATTGGTGATACCCTGATCGAAGATCGATCTTTGAGAATACTTTGGCTCCCACTAGTTGATCAAACAAGTCATTAATCATCGGCAGAGGGTACTTGTTTTTGATAGTCACCTCATTCAATGCACGATAATCGACTACCATCCTCAAGGTTTTTTCCTTCTTCTCCACCAAAAGAACTGGGGCTCCCCAAGGTGAATAACTTGGGCGAATATACCGTTTGTCCAATAACTCCTTAATCTGCTTCTTGATTTCTTCCAAATCATTTGTGGGCATCCGATATGGTCTCTTGGAAATTGGGGCTGTTCCTGGTAGTAACTCTATCAGAAACTCAATCTCTATCTGCTGGCATGCCTGGTAATTCCACCGGGAATACATCTGGAAAGTCTTGTACAACCGGCACTTCCTCCTGAACAACTTCTATGAGGGAATTCAACCGAGTACTCTTCTGTGTACGTCGGGATACATACTTAATCTTCTTGTTCTCTAGGGTGGTGAGGAAAATAGACTTGCTGGGGCAATGAAGGTTTCCTTCATACTTGGTCATCCAATCCATGCCTAGGATTACATCTAATCCCTGGGATTCTAAGACTATGAGGTTGGTGGGGAAAACATGGTTTCCTATACTGAGTTTCAGTGCGTGGCATCCTATCCCTGCCATCATCATACCTCCCGGGGAATTAACCTTAATGGGCTGACTAAGGGTTCTGGTGGGTAAACCATACTTTTCCACAACTACCCTTGATATGAATGAATGAGTTGCACCGGAATCAAAAAGTACCATAACTGGACGTGAATGCAATAAAAACTTACCAACCACAATCTCGGGCTGATCATAGACTTCTTCCACATCAATGTGGTTCACCTGTGCGCGGGGAAAAGGATTTGGCTTCTTAGCTGATGAGTTGTCGTTGTTGTTGTTGTTTCCATTTCCTTGCTTGTTCTGGGGACATTCAATGGCATAGTGCCCTCTCTTCTGGCACTTGAAGCAGGTGATATGGTTCAGATCCTTCTGAGCTGGAGTGGAACGGTGCTGGTTGCCATTCCCACTTCCATTGCCATTCTTGAAGTTTCCATTGTTGGGACGATTATTCCCATTTCCTCCATGGTTGTGGCCTCCATGGTTGTGCATGGGATGAGTGTGTCCTCCATACTTACCGGTTCCTGATTCGGTATTCCCTAAGTATGGGAGTAGCAGGGCTTCTGTTGAGCTCCAGAGTTAGACTTCCCTTGTCCATACTTCCTCTTGCGGTTTTCAATTTGCTGCTGCTTCCCCTCCAAGATGAGAGCCTTGTCTACCAGCTCCTGGTAGTTGTTGAAAGGAGCCACCATCAGCTGCACACTCAACTCATCGTTGAGTCCTTCCAGGAACTTCTCCTGTTTGGCCGCATCGTCGGCCACATCTCCTGGTGCACAACGAGCCAACATGCTGAATTCATCCACATACTGGGCCACAGAGCGGTTCCCCTGGCGTAAGTCGCGAAACTCACACTTCTTCAGACTCATGGCTCCAGCTGAGACATGAGCGGTGCGAAAAGCTAGCTTGAACTGCTCCCAAGTCACACCAGCAATGGGGTATGTGGTGGTGTAGTTCTCCCACCATGAAGATGCTGGTCCCTCCAATTGATGGGCGGCAAAGCGCACCTTTTCAGCCTCAGTGCATCCAGTAGTGATGAGTTCCCTCTCCATCTTGCGGAGCCAATCATCTGCCACAATGGGCTCAGTGCTGCTAGAGAAAGTTGGTGGATTCAGCCTCAAAAACGGGTGAGGTTGTCGCCCTGAGGTGGAGGGTGGTTGTTGTGGTTGTTGGTCTGGTTCTAGATCAACAGCTGCATCAGGGCATTCTGCTGCTGGAGGAGTTGTGTGAGTTCCGATAGGAAGGTGAAGTCGGGCTCACGTCGTGGAGGCATCTTGTTGTTTTCAGAGGGGTGAGAATTAGAATAGAACAAGGGCCTAAAGGAAAAATTCACTACCCATATGCAATGCAACAAACATATCACACCAAACACTCATTCATTTATTCAACTCAAGGTTCAAACATCGAGATACAAGTCTACAAATAAAACTAAGCATCGACCTACGTTTTAATGACGAAATTAAAGATACATGGGGGCATGACTAAGGTTCTCCTCAAAATTCCATGGTAATGTGGCCTCCTCCGGTGGCGCTCTCCTCATAGTCATCATCGTTGCTGATCAAAGGAGCCATGTCTCCTTCTAGGTGAAGATTTTCTCCCATGTCCATCTGTTCCTCCAGAGTTGCAATGCGAGTGTTCAGCTTCTCGATCCTCTCCAAGAAGTCCTTTACTTCATGCTCATGCTCGTACTTGGATTCTCATAGGTCAGCCTCGAGGTCCAGCTCGCGGTTCATCAGCCTCTTGATCGTCTTCATGTCTGCGCGTACCCGAAGCTCCAGAGTCCTGATGTTAGTCTTCAAAGTCTGGATATAGGAAATGGTGGAGTCTTCAGTGGGGGTGTTTATGATATTTCCATTGGCATCCCTGCGACAAACCATGCTGAGTCCTGGCGAAATGGGACCACCCTTGTATTCCTCCTAAATACGTCCGAGGGCACGATGAATCGCCATGTCCCTCCCAAGAATACAGTTGGGTGCCACAAACTTGAAGTCGATGGGTTCTTTACGATTTCCAAAGGTCTTTCCAGGGATGTGCACCTCGATCCCGTAGCGACCGTCTTGTGGAAAAGACATGATAGGAGTCCCGGTGATGCTTGGCAAAGCGATCCTTACGTCCCTGGTGATCTTCACCATCTCTTTGCCAAAGGGCATCGTCACGTCAGGCTGGCAAAACTCCGTGAACAAAACTGGGGTGAAGGTGGCCATCTAGAAAGGTTGAAATAAATCGGAGGGAAAGTCAGAAATGAACAGATGAGAATATAAGAATTTTAAAGACAAGAGAAAATAAAAAAAATCCTAAGGCTTTTCCAATCCTAGAGGTTACGTCCTACGATCAGCGTGTGCTCTGATACCATTTCTGTAGCGATCCGACCTGAAAGGTCGAATCTCCGGTGTTTCTGTACCATCCCAAGATCATGCTGGTACACACACGGTACCTCAATGTATATATCAAAGTGAAATCACACAGCTTTATTAATCGAAAATCTCATATCGAGTTCTTTATTACAATAAAGATTACAATAAAGTGGCTGAAGGCCAACTCATGAGATAAACTAAACCAAAGTCTTGCGGAAGCTTCAAAGGTAGTTGAGTCCATCTGACTCCAAGGGCATCTCATCGAGTGTAGAGCGTATCCTCACTCCTAGTCGGAAAAATACTCTGTAACATGATACGTTGCAGTCGTGTAGGTCAGCATATTGAATATGCCAGCAATGTCACAAAAGGGGGTAAAATAATCATATATTCTATATGCATATATGGCAGGTGGGGTAGTAAGTTTTTGCATAAAGCCAATTTTCCCTACAACAAGAGAGGGCAAAGCAAAAGTTATTACTACATTGTTGGTTGATTAATGAGATGGTTCCACCAACCAATTCTCATACCCAAGTTGTCATTAATACCCACATCAATATAATACTTTGTGTTGAGAATTCCAGATAGTTTCAGTTCCTTTGACTCAAGTTGTCCATGACCGTGGACACGACTAATCGATTAGGTTTGGGTACTTTGCAGAGTTTTGCACACGTTCCCCACAAGATTTGATCGCCTCCGCTGAATTTCTCGCACTTCAGGGTGTTTGAGAAACGGATGACCAAAACATGGTCTTCTAAAGGGTTTCCCTAAGACTCTATCGGTGCCCATCCTTTCCTACCGCTCTTCTACATCTCGTACCACCGCCTGTCCAAGGTCACCACGATATCCAACCAAGCCAGACCCATAATGGCTTGTGGTTGTGCAGGTAAGCCTTGGGTCTTGAAGAATCCATCCATCTCTTTGTGCTTGGGTGGACCTTTCCGTGTGAATACTGGCACTTCTCCAGCAACACCTAGGCTAACCACTGGCTTCTCCAGGGCGCCGTTCAACCATCATCCACCTAGAGGTATGTTGAAAACTCGGAGTCTTGAAGTCTTGATCATCATGTAGGTCTTGTAATTATTATCTCACAACTCTCATGAATCACACAACCAACCCCGTCTACTAACAGCATAGCAAAATTAAACCAACGTTTCCCTGGGCCAAAGTGTCAAAAGGGGTTGAGGGGTGCCTACCACATCATACTACATTAAGTAACCAAGTTTCCAATTACCTACTTTGTATGCAATTGGTGAGATGGTAGAACTAATGCAATAAAAACATGTGTAAATATGATCAAGGTGACTTGCCTTGCTAACGATCCTCGTACTCAAGTGACTCTAGATAACAAGCTTCGCACTCCGGATGATCTAACGAATCAAACAAAGCACACAATAAGCATAACCACAATACAATTCACTCAATAGCAAGGTAAACTAATAATACAACAACAATCAATAGCAAAAATTAAAAGAAAGCAACCAAAACAATGTAGAAGACTCTAAAAGTTTTGGTGGCGAAATATCTACTAAGACATAATAAGACAAATTGGTTTTCAGCAATTTACCAATAGATAACAGAAAAGAAAATACAAAAAAATGTTATTGGAAAATAGGAAGTATTTCACTATAAAATTTGTGCAAAAAGGATTACTACAAAACATTTTTTCTGAACAATAGTAATGGTGAAAACAAGGTTTACCTAATTAAACTAGAGCACAAAACAAATTTAAAATATTTTTATTATCAAAAAATAATTCACCTAATGTTGAACAACAGAACTAAACAACTACAATCAAAAGTTACACTAAAACAAAATCAAAGTAAACTAAAATAAAACAATTCAAATAAACCCGAAGAAGAAACTGAACAGAATCTGTTTTTACTAAATACCCTAATCTGAAATATCCTAAAAATTCTCGAACAGTGCTGGATGATAGGCCTAACTATTACAAAGCAGTGGCAAAAAGAATCACTCAAAAATAAATTTCTAAACTCAAGTTATTCAAGTTTTAGTGATTTGCTCAATTTACAAGTTCAAATTTGAAAACTAAGACTACAGACAGAAACTACATGAAATTTGTGACATGTTACAAAAAGAATCAATCAAAAACTCTAAATATTTCAAAAGATATAAGAAAAATAAAAACAGAAAGCATTCTGTTTTCTAAAAAAGAAACAGAAAAAGGAAAAACATTATCCAACGGTTAGGGGTGACGTGGCGGTTTCCAATTGGTCGCAAGCGTGTACGCGTGGGTGTTTGTGGGCAGGCGACCGAACGCTAGAAGGAAACGTTTCGGCATTTAAAACTTCTAATCTGGATCGTTGATCCATATCCAACCGCTACGGAGGGGGCGGTGGCTTACAGAGGAGGAGGTCAGGGTCTCCGGCGATGTCGACGGCGGCCGAACGTCGGAGGTGGTCAGGGACGGTGTCGCGGTGGTGGAGGGTGGTGTCTGAAGGGTCCAAACGACGGCGGCGAGCCTCCGGCGATGATTGGTGGCGATGGTGGGGTGCGGGGGTGAAGGGGGCGACGACCATGAGCTCCGGTGGCATCGGTTGAGAACCGAATTCCGGCGAGGTGGTGCGGTGGGGTTTTTGGGCGAGGGCTAGGGCGACAGGGGGTGGAATGGAGCACGGCAAGGGCAGGGCATTATATGGGGGCCTCGTAGGGTCGGGAAAAGGAAGGGGGAGGGAGATCCGGCGCGGGAGGGATCTTTGGCGAGGTCGGGAGCGCGGGGAGGGAGATGAGCACGGGGATGGCGCGGTCGGACGGTGGGGTCCGCTTGTTAGTGAGGGAGGGGGCGGCGTCAGTGGCATCGGTGACCGATCCGGAGCGATTTTGGGGAGTTAAGGCTTTGGGCCGGCCGGTTCTTTACTAAAACGTTAATTTCATTTCCTTTTCTATTTTCCAGAGAATTAAAATCTCATTAAGGCATTCAAAACATTTCCAACAATTGAAGATATATATATCAAATTGATCAGGGGAATAAATGCTATTTAATGAACATTTTTCCACGGCCAAAATGGATACTTTAAAAAAATTATTTTCAGAAAATGCCTAAATTGATTTTAAATTATTTTGCAATAATTTTTCAAATAACCCCCTGGTTTTATTGTTCAAATATTTCGCAAAGATGCCCCTGGTGTGGAGTGTCATGTTGCTCCTCTCTTTTTACGAATATTTCCAGGGTTTTCAAAGTAGGAGAAACAAGTAAATAGAAAAATGAAAGTGGCCTTTTAGAAATCCAGAAGAAGAACTTCAACAATTCCTTTCATTCAAACAATGTTATGATGATGCATAGCTATATTTTATAACATTCCAAAAATGGAATTTTGGGATGTTACACTCTTATATAAAGCAAAGAGCTCCCGAGGACACATGGGAATTTCTGTCAAGCTAGTTTTCATCATGCTCATTTGATTCATGTTCGTTACTTTGATAATTTGATATGTTGGTGGACCGGTGCTTGGGTGCTGCCCTTAATTGGACAAACCTCCCACTTATGATTAACCCTATCGCAAGCATCCGCAACTATGAAAGAATAATTAAGGTAAACCTAACCATAGCATGAAACATATGGATCCAAATCAGCCCCTTACGAAGCAACGCATAAACTAGGGTTTAAGCTTCTGTCACTCTAGCAACCCATCATCTACTTATTACTTCCCAATGCCTTCCCCTAGGCCCAAATAATGGTTAAGTGTTATGTAGTAGACGTTCAAATAACACCACTAGAGGAGAGACAACATACATCTCATCAAAATATCTAACGAATACAAAATTCACATGATTACTTATAACAAGACTTATCCCATGTACTCAGGAACAAACGTAGCAACTCACAAAACATGTTCATGTTCATAATCAGAGGTGTATTAATTATCATAAAGGATATGAACATATGATCTTCCACCAAGTAAACCAACTAGCATCAACTACAAGGAGTAATCAACACTACTAGCAACCCACAGGTACCAATCTGAGGTTTGAGACAAAGATCGGATAGAAGAGATGAACTAGGGTTTGGAGATGAGATGGTGCTGGTGAATATGTTGATGGAGATTGACCCCCTCTCGATGAGAGGATCATTGGCGATGATGATGGCTTTGATTTCCCCCTCCGGGAGGGAAGTTTCCCCGGCAGGACAGCCCCGCTGGAGCTCTAGATTGGTTCTGCCCAAGTTCCACCTCGAGACGGCGGCGCTTCATCCCATAAGCTCTCTTGATTTTTTCCAGGTCAAAACCAAACATATAGGAGAAGATTGGTGTCGTGGGCCAGCCAGGTGGGCCACAAGCCTGCTAAGGGCGGCCAGGGGGTGGCCGCGCCTCACAGGCTTGTCACCTCCTGGTGCCCCCCCTCTGGTATCTGTTCTGCCTAGTATTTTTCATATATTCCAAAGTAATTCTCCGTAAATTTTCAGGACTTTTGGAGTTGTGCAGAATAGGTATCTCAGATTTGCTCCTTTCCTAGTCTAGAATTCCAGCTGTCGGCATTCTCCCTCTTCATGTAAACCTTGTAAAATAAGAGAGAAAAGGCATACAGATTGTACCATAACGTGTAATAACAGCCCATAATTCAATAAATATTAGTATAAAAGCATGATGCAAAATGGACATATCAAATCCCCCAAGCTTAGACCTCGCTTGCTCTGAAGCGAAAGCCAAGATCAATAAATATTTCCACATGTTTAGAGGTAGAGGTGTCGATAAAATAAAATACGGACATGAGGGCATCATGAACATCTTTAGAACAACAATATTTATTGTGTAAGATCTCTTATGCTAGAGTAACAATTCATTCACAAGATAAAGTATGAACCAAGAACTCTGTTGACAACCAACAAACTATGATATTAGTCATTGAAGCAATTGGCAATTTATCATAACATCGGAAAGAGTCAATATAAGAGCTTGTAAAGCAAATCCACATACTCAATTAGCTTTTAGTCTTTCAAAATTGCTAACACTCACGCGGTACCCACAAGATCAAAGCTTTAATCAGACATAGAGAAAGATAGGGGCTTATAGTTTTTCCTCCCAACTATTCACCTCAAGTGTGATGTCAACAATAATAACTCATGATCACCCACATCCGAGTGGATATAAGCATCTAGATCATTTCCCAACACATAATTCTTGCCAAGAGAGAGGTGAAATATAGGAATTGGTGAGGATCACCATGAATCTTGCATAAAGGTAAGTACTTAAAAAGTAGAAGTAACAGATAGGCCCTTCGCAGAGGGAAGCAGAGGTTGTCATGCACTTTTTATTTTTCGATGCACAAACTCTTAGTGTAGAGGAACGCAGCATTGTATTGCCCTTTGTGATAGCAACCTTTATTATGCAGTCTGTCGCTTTTATTTCTTTACTATCACAAGTTCATACAACGCTTATTTCCCTTACAATAAAAGATCACACATATTTAGGACCAATTTTTATTGCCTTTTGCACCGATGACAACTTAGTTGAAGGATCTTATTCAATCCATAGGTAGGTATGGTGGACTTTCATGGCAAAACTGGGTTGAGGTGTTTGGATGCACAAGTAGTATATCTATTGGTGCGGAAGTTTTGGCTGATATGAGGTGGAAGCAAGCACTACATGTTGAAGGATCTAAAACCATATAACTTCTATCCAGAGGCAAGCAAGCATAACCCATTATGTTGTCTTCCTTGTCCAACATCAACTTCTTGGCATGTAATATTTTAATGAGTGGTCACAATCATAAAAGATGTCCAAGATAATGTATTTATATAAGAATCTCTCTTTCTTTATCACTTCCTTTCCAATTGCACCAATGACCAATTACTATGTTTGTTAACTCCCAACAAATTTCAATCAACATATTTTTTATATGTGAAGTCATCACTCCCCATAAGATACTTATGCATACTATTTGCTTTTATTCTATTATTCTTTATTCATTATTCTCAAGAGCACAGTAATCTATCAAAGCCCTCTTATCAAAACTAATTTTTATTATATAACTCTCGGACTTGCTTACATAAGGGGAGCAGAAGCAAAAACTAAAAGGTAGACCATACTAAAACTTTTATTGTACTACATAAAAAAAGGATCGAACAAGGAAACAAGAAAAACAAAAAGGAAGAAAGGTGTGATGCTGATACGATACCAGGGCGCCTCCCCCAAGCTTGGCACAAGCCAAGGGGAGTGCCCATACCCATGTGCTCAGGTGTTCTTCTTCGGAGGTGATGGCGGTGGAGTTGTTGATGAGGCTGGAAGCTTGTTCAATTTCCTCTTAAGCATGAAATTTTGTTCCCTCGGGGCATCTACTTCCTGCTCGAGCTTCAATATCCTTTGACATAATTATTTTTTACTCTCCTGCATAAAACGAGAAGGGATAAATAGAACTTTGTATTTTCTTCTTGCGTTTGGGAGGCTTGATTTCCTGAACTCCACGTGCATGTCTCCCAGTTGAGGCATAGGAGTCTCCTCTTCATCTGAGCTTTCTTCTCGATACTTGTATGCTTGTTCCTCCTTCGAGAATAATCCATAAGTATCTAGTTCCCCATAGAGCTTGGGGTTGGCAATATAGTGCGATATGTAGCTCTCCCCATCGGACTCTTGGGATGACATCTTGCTCTAAATCTGCTGCAGAAACAACTCAAACGAAAACAGAAGGTATTGTTGTCATACGAAATTCGAAACCTTCGAGAGATTAAATAATGATTTTTTTCCGACACGAAGGGGTGTTCCACAAAAAAACAGAGTCCGGGGGCACACGGGGTAGTGACAAGCCCCCTAGGAGTGGCCAGGGGGGTGCGGGGCCTAGTAGGCTTGTCGCCTCCCCGTGCGTCCTTAGGACTACTTTTTATTTTTCCTTATTTTTTAAATATTCCAAAACTGAGTAAAATTGCTATTGGAAAAGTTTTGGAGTCGGTTTACTTACCGTACCACGTACCTATTCCTTTTCGGAGTCTGAAACATTCTGGTAGTTCTCCCTAATATGCTCTTTCGGAGTTATGGTATTGATAAAATTGGTCTCAACATTAATGGGAGTACCCGAAATATAATGTTTGATTCTTTGCCCGTTTACCACCTTCGGATTTGTGCCTTCGGCGTTGTTGATCTTGATGGCACCAGAATGATATACTTCCTCGACTATATAAGGCCCTTCCCACTTGGAGAGAAGCTTTCCTGCAAAAAATCTTAAACGAGAATTGTATAGCAGGACATCGTCACCTACATTAAATTCACACTTTTGTATCCTTTTATCATGCCATCTCTTAACTTTTTCTTTAAACAAATTGGCATTCTCATAGGTCCGGGTTCTCCATTCATCAAGTGAGCTAATGTCAAATAAACTCTTTTGACCAGCAAGTTTGAAATCATAGTTGAGCTCTTTGATTGCCCAATAAGCTTTGTGCTCTAGCTCTAGAGGTAAGTGACATGCTTTACCATAAACCATTTTATACGAGGACATACCCATAGGATTCTTGTAATCAATTCTATAAGGCCATAATGCATCGTCATGTTTCCTAGACCAATTCTTCCTGGATCTATTAATCGTCTTTTGCAAGATCAATTTAATTTCTCTATTGCTTAATTCTACTTGACCACTAGACTGAGGATGATAAGGGGATGCAATTATATGGTTAACATCATACTTAGCAAGCAATTTATGGAAAGCACCATGTATAAAATGTGAACCACCATCAGTCATTAAATATCTTGGGACTCCAAATCTAGGGAAAATAACTTCTTTAAGAATCTTAATAGAGGTATTATGATCAGCACTACTAGTTGGAATTGCTTCTACCCACTTAGTAACATAATCAACAACAACTAAAATATGAGTATACCCGTTGGACGTTGGAAAAGGTCCCATATAATCAAAACCCCAAACATCAAATGGTTCAGTAACAAGAGAGTAATTCATAGGCATTTCCTGACGTCTACTAATATTGCCAATTCTTTGACATTCATCGCATGGCAAGACAAACTTATGAGCATCCTTGAAGAGAGTAGGCCAATAAAAACCATATTATATACCTTATGTGTAGTTCTATCTCCCGCGTGGTGTCCTCCTTAGGCCTCGAAATGACACTTCTGTAGGATCTGTTCCTGTTCATGCTTAGGTACACAACGTATAATAACACCATCTACTCCTTCTTTATAAAGGTGTGGGTAATCCCAGAAGTAATGTCTTAAAATTTAGAAAAACCTTTTCTTATGTTGGTATGTGAAACTAGGCGGTATAAATTTAGCGACCAAAATTAGCATAATCAGAATACCAAGGAGCATTACATGAAGTATTTAGGATAGCTAATTGTTCATCAGGAAAGCTATCATCAATAGGTAGTGGGTTATCAAGAACATTCTCTAACCTAGACAAGTTATTTGCTACAAGGTTATCAGCATCCTTTCTATCAACAATATGCAAATCAAATGTTTGTATCACAAGAACCCATCTGATAAGTCTTGGTTTAGCATACTTCTTTTCCATAAGATATTTAATAGCAGCATGATCAATTACTTTAGAATCAACAATATAGGGTCTAAACTTATCACAAGCGAACACAACTGCTAAAAAATGTTTTTCAGTGGTAGCATAGTTTCTTTAAGCGCTGTCTAGAGTTTGGCTAGCATAATGAGTAAAATTTAATTTCTTATCAAATCTTTGTCCTAGGACAACACCAACGACATAATCACTAGCATCACACATAATTTCAAAGGGCAGGTTCCCATCAGGTGGCTAAACAATAGGTGCAGAGACCAAAGCATTCTTAAGAATTTCGAAAGCTTCTACACAATCATCATCAAAAATGAATGGAACATATTTTTGCAAAAGATTAGTGAGAGGCCTAGAGATCTTACAGAAATCTTTAATAAATTCCTATAAAAACCAGCATGACCAAGGAAACTTCTTATACCTTTGATTTCCGTAGGACACGACATTTTTCAATAGCATCAACTTTAGCCTTGTCAACTTCAATACCTCTTTCAGAAATTTTATGTCCAAAGACAATGCCTTCATTCACCATAAAGTGGCACTTCTCCCAATTCAAGACAAGATTAGTTTCTTCACATATCTGCAAAACTCGATCAAGGTTGCTCAAACAATCATCAAAAGAAGTTCCGTAAATGGAAAAATCATCCATGAAAACCTCAACAATCCTTTCACAAAAATCATAGAATATAGCGGTCATGCATAGTTGAAAGGTAGAAGGTGAATTGCATAAACCAAAAGGCATACGTCTATAAGCAAAGGTACCAAAAGGGCAGGTAAAGGTGGTCTTCTCTTGGTCCTCTTTTGACATAGGTAGTTGAGAGAAACCAGGATAACCATCTAGAAAGCAGAAATGTGTGTGTTTGGATACTCTTTCTAGCATTTGATCAATAAAAGTTAGAGGGTAATGATCTTTCCTAGTAGCTTTATTCAATTTCCTTAAATCAATTACCATTCTATATCCTGTAACAATTCTCTACGAGATCTATTCATTTTTAACATTAGGAACTATGGTAATACCTCCTTTCTTGGGGACACAATGAACAGGACTAACCCATCTACTATCAGCAATAGGGTAAATGATACCTGCCTCCAGAAGCTTTAATATTTCATTTTTTACCACTTCCTTCATTTTAGGATTCAGGCGTCGTTGTTGATCAACAACTGGTTTAGCATCAGGCTCCATTTTAGTTTTGTGCTGACATACAGTGGGACTAATGCCCTTAAGATCATCAAGAGTATATCCAACAGCAACACGGTGCTTTCTCAGAGTTTTCAATAATCTTTGTTCTTCATGCTCTAAAAGTTTAGCATTAATAATAATAGGATATATTTTATTTTAGTCAAGATAATCATATTTCAAAGTATATGCTAATTGTTTTATCTCAAACACGGGATCACCCTTGGGTGGAGGAGGATCCCCAAGTATTTCAACAAGCAAGTTGTGTTTTAGAATAGGATGCTCATCAAAGGAAATCTGATCTATTTCATTCCTTTCATTCATATGCATGTCATTTTCGTGGTCTAGCAAATATTGTTCTAAAGGATTAGTAGGAGGCACCGCAATAGAAGCAAGACCAATAGTTTCATTCTTACTAGGCAATTCTTTATCATGGGGTTGTCTACGAAATTTAGAGAAATTAAACTCATGAGACGTATCCCCAAAACTTACGGTAACCGTTTCCTTCTCACATTAACGGTATTCAAGAAGGGTCTACCAAATATAATGGGATAAAAATCATCTTGTGGGGACCCAAGAACAAGAAAATAATTAGGATATTTTATTTTCCCACACAAGACTTCAACATTTCTAATAATCCCAACTGGTGATATAGTGTCTCTATTAGCAAGCTTAATTGTAACATCAATTTCCTCTAACTCAGTTGGTGCATTATCATTCATAATCTCTTTATATAAGGAAAAGAGAATTGCACTCACACAAGCACCCATATCACATAAGCCATAATAACAATGATCTCCTATTTTAATAGAAACAACAGGTATGCCAACAATGGGTCTATGTTTATCTTTAGCATCAGGTTTAGCAATTCTAGCGGCTTCATCACAAAATTGTATAACATGCCCATCAATATTATCAACCAAGAGATCCTTAACCATAGCAATACTAGGCTCAACTTTAGTTTGTTCAGGGGGTGTAGGTGTTCTAGCACAGCTCTTACGAACCACAGTTGAAGCTTTAGCATGTTCCTTTATTTTAGTAGGGAAAGGTGGTTTGTCAATATAAGCAGCAAGAATAATAGGATCAACATTATAAGTAATAGGTTACTCTTCAACTTTAATAGGTTCGGCTACTTTCACTTCAATGGGAGGATGATATTTAAACCACTTCTCCTTAGGGATATCAACATGAGCAGCAAAAGATTCATAAAAAGAAGCTACTATCTCACAGTCAAGTCCATATTTAGTGCTAAATTCATGAAAAGCATTGGTGTCTACGAAGGATTTAACACAATCAAACTTAAGGTTCATACCTGACTCCTTACCTTCGTCGAGTTCCCAATCTTCAGAGTTGCATTTAATTCTTTGCAATAAATCCCATTTGAGATCAATATCTTTCCTCATATAGGAACCAGCACAAGAAGTATCGAGCATGGATTGATCATTACGAGAAAGCCGAGCATAATAATTCTGAATAATAATTTATCTCGAGAGCTCATGACTGGGGCATGAATATAACATTGACTTAAGCCTCCCCCAAGCTTGAGCGATTCTTTCTCCTTCACGAGGCCAAAAGTTATAAATATAATTCCGATCACGATGAACTAGATGCATTGGGTAGAACTTCTCATGAAATTCCATTTTCAATCGGTTGTAGCTCCATGATCCAATATCATCACATAGCCTATACCATGTCAAGCAATTCTCCTTCAAAGATAAAGGAAAGACGTTCTTCTTAATGTGATCCTCGGGTAGACCCGCAAGCTTAAATAATCTACAAACTTCATCCTCGTAGATTATATGTAAATCAGGACGTAGTGTTACATCTCCTGCATATGAATTAGCCAGCAGTTTCTCTATCATACCCGAAGGAATTTCATAATGGATATTTTCAGTAGGTTAAGTAGGTTGAGATACAACTCTTTGTGTTTCCGGTCTAGGTGAAGATACCCCGAACAAGCCCCTCAAAGGATTACTTTCCATAGTGACAAGTGATAATAAATTTCAGCACACTATATAACTGTTACCTTACCAGATTCCACTTACCAAAGGCGCTTCACTCCCCGGCAATGGCGCCAGGAAAGAGTCTTGATGACCCACAAGTATAGGGTATCTATCGTAGTCCTTTTGATAAGTAAGAGTGTCAAACACACTGAAATTATCGGTAACAGATAGGTTTGTGATATGATAATTCATAACGAGTGACAAGTAACGAGTGTAGTAAAGGTGCAGCAAGGTAGCCCAATCCTTTTTGTAGTTAAGGACAGGCCTGGACAAACTGTTATATAAAGCAAAGCGCTCCCGAGGACACATGGGAATTTCTGTCAAGCTAGTTTTCATCATGCTCATTTAATTCTTGTCCGTTACTTTGATTATTTGATATGTCGATGGACTGGTGCTTAGATGCAGCCCTTAATTGGACAAACCTCCCACTTATGATTAACCCCTATCGCAAGCATCTGCAACTACGAAAGAAGAATTAAGTTAAACCTAACCATAGCATGAAACATATGGATCCAAATCAGCCCCTTACGAAGCAACGCATAAACTAGGGTTTAAGCTTCTGTCACTCTAGCAACCCATCATCTACTTATTACTTCCCAATGCCTTCCCCTAGGCCCAAATAATGGTTAAGTGTTATGTAGTAGACGTTCAAATAACACCACTAGAGGAGAGACAACATACATCTCATCAAAATATCAAACGAATACAAAATTCACATGATTACTTATAACAAGACTTATCCCATGTACTCAGGAACAAACGTAGCAACTCACAAAACATGTTCATGTTCATAATCAGAGGAGTATTAATTATCATAAAGGATATGAACATATGATCTTCCACCAAGTAAACCAACTAGCATCAACTACAAGGAGTAATCAACACTACTAGCAACCCACACGTACCAATCTGAGGTTTGAGACAAAGATTGGACAGAAGAGATGAACTAGGGTTTGGAGATGAGATGGTGCTGGTGAATATGTTGATGGAGATTGACCCTCTCTCGATGATAGGATCGTCAGTGATAACGATGGCTTCGATTTCCCCCTCCGAGAGGGAAGTTTCCCCGGCAGAATAGCCCTGCCGGAGCTCTAGATTGGTTATGCCCAAGTTCCGCCTCGAGATGGCGGTGCTTCGTACCGAAAGCTCTCTCTTGATTTTTTTCCCAGGTCGAAACCAAACCTATAGTAGAATATGGGCATTGGGGGACAGCTAGGTGGGCCACGAGTCTAGTAGGCGTGGCCAGGGGAGGTGGCCTTGCCTGGCAGGCTTATCACCTCCTGGTGACCCCCCTCTAGTATTTGTTTCGCCCAATATTTTTTATATATTCCAAACTAACTCTCCGTAAATTTTCAGGACTTTTTGAGTTGTGAAGTATGGGTATCTCAGATTTTCTCCTTTCCCAGTCCAGAATTCCAGCTGCCGGCATTCTCCTTCTTCATGTAAACCTTGTAAAATAAGAGAGAAAAGGCATAAGGATTGTACCATAACGCGTAATAACAGCCCATAATGAAATAAATATCAATATCAAAGCATGATGCAAAATGGATGTATCAGATACCCAATAACATTAAGCTTAGAAAGATACATATAAGCAATACATGAGCGGTGACCGAAGTCACCATGTTTGAGCATAAGTGACATATTACCGCAAAGATTTGAACCTTGGGTACATAGTCACGACTCCATCATTTAAAGCACCATAGTTTGAAAACCATGGTAACTTTGAGAGTGTTTGTTATATTTATGCGTTATATAGGGTGAGAGTACTCATGAGTTGACTGTCTCCCCCTAAATATATGCCTACATCAAGACAAGACATGAAGTAAATACATGCATGGGAACTAGATTTCACATAATGCTATCAAGCTCCAAGATACCAACTTCACGCATAAGTTGACATAACCTTTGTCGGGGATTACCCCTGGGTAGGCTCAAGGAGACGACTCAACATTTTAAAACATCAGGGGACCCACCCCCGGCATGCCAAGCCCAACAGGACAAACGAAGAAGTGATCTGAAAACACTCTAGCTCACGACACTGTAGCTCTCCGGCTCGGCAGCCTCCACCCGTCTGGCTCGGCAGCCATCATCCGTCCGGCTCGGCAGGCTCCACCCGTTCGGCTCGGCAGCCTCCCGTCCGGCTCGACAGCCTTCATCTGACCGACTCGGCAGCCTCTCGTCCAGCTCGGCAGCCTCCCGTCTGGCTCGGCATCTTCCATCCGTCCGGCTTGGCAACCTCCACCCGTCCGGCTCGGCAGCCTTCATCTGTCCGGCTCGGCAGCCTCCCGTCCGGCTCGATAGCCTTCATCCGTCCGGCTTGGCAGCCTCCCGTCCGGCTTGACGTCCTCCACCCGTCCGGCTCGACGGCCTCCACCAGTCCGGCTCGGCAGCCTCCATCCGTCCGGCTCGGCAGCCTCCCTTCCGGCTCGACAGCCTCCACCTGTCCGGCTCCCCCCATTCGGCTCCTCCCGTCCGTATCCTCTTGTCCGGCTTTGGCCTGACGAAGTCAGCTCCCGACGTCCCATCGGACACACGCGGACCAGACGGCCACATCTCATGGCGGGGCGCTACTGGCAAGTAGGAGCACTCTATGCGCGTGATGTAGTACTCTCTATAGTGTAACCTGTCCCCTGGACACTGATTTATAAAGTGCACCAGGGGACAGACATAGCTTAGTCTACAAGCTACTTGTGGCTTGACTTGTAAGCTACCCAAGGTAGCATACACCTCAAGCTGCTTGGGATGTAAGCTACCCACTATGGCTTACATCCCAAGCTACCATGCCTATATAAAGGCCCCCTCTCACTCTCGCTCCTCTCACACTCATGTATGAGGCAAGAAGCCTCATGGCTCTCCTCCCCAAATAGCTCCAAGAGCAACGATGTACCAGACATTCCATAGATATACAGACATGCAGGAGTAGGGGTGTTATCTCTTCGGAGAGCCTCGAACTTGGGTAAACCACCGCGTGCCATTCGCATACCCGTCCTGGATCATCCATTGTAGCCTTGCCCTCACCTCGATAAGCCACCCCATGGCATCTGCCGTCTCGCGTGACCCCCCATGACAAAACAACGATAGTTGGCGCCCAACGTGGGAAAACCTACTGCTGGAACCGCGGTTCGGGCGGGACCATCTTCATCATCTCCGTCGCGACGTCACTGCCATCTCTCTAGCCGCGCTCGAGGGCTCGACATCAACTCGCCCCCGGGGCGGCCGCGCTGGGCGGCGCGACCTCGTCGGCGGCCTCGCCCTCTTTGTCGTCGCCAGCGCGGCATCGCCACCATCGCCTCCCAGGGGCTCGACATCAGCACGCCCCTGGGGCGAGTGTGCGCGTTGCCGCGACCTCACCGCCGCCTTCGTCATCATCACCGCGATGCTGGCCGTCATCGCTCCCTCGGTCCTCCGCCCGCGCGCGGACGTGGCGCGCTCGCCTCATTGACCGTTACCACAACCCCGCATGCGCCACCGCCAACGACTCGTAGCCGTAGCGGGTCACCGTCACATCCTCCTTGCACTGGCGCTGCCCCCTGGCCATCGAGCTCATTGCTACCGTCCTCTCGGTGGCTACTGCAGCCGCCGGCTGGTCCTCCTTCGCGCCGCTCCACGGCGTTGGCTCTCTCCTCGTTGCCTCGCACGGTTTTGGCCTCTGCCTCCCAAGCCATGGCAGGCTCGGCCTCGGCCTCCAATCGTGGGATGGCAGGCTCGGCCTCCGCCTGTTCGGCCCCCGGGTGCCCTCGCGGCCTCACCTTCGTTGCGGGGCACCCCGGACGCCGCCCTGCTCCAAATCCGGCTCCGCCCTGGCCGCCCGGCCGTCGGCCCTGTTCCCGACGCCATCTGACCTCACCCCCACACCTCCGCTCACTGGCTTGCCCGGCCGGTTGCGCTGCACAAGCTCCGCGCACGCCCGAGAGCCGGCTGTCGGCTCGCTGGACCCCCGCGTCAGCTACCGCGCTGCCCGTGTCCGCGCCCACGAGCTAGCCCCACTCCTTCCGTGCGCCCATGCCACCATAGGCCGGCTGCCGCCTACGCTGCTTCGCTCCCTACATCGGCTACTCCTCCCGTCCTGCCGACCTCCCTCGCTCTGCGTCCAGCAAGCCGCTAGCCGGCCCCGCTCCTTCCGCGTGCCCATGCCGCTACGGGTCAGTTGCTGGCTGTGTTGTGTCGCTCTCGGTGCCAGGTCCTCCTGCATGCGCCGGCCCGTTGTTCGGCTGGCCCCGCCGCTCTTGCGCCTCGTCTGACCGCCCGTGCCGCGTCCCGGGCCGACCGCTCCTGACGGCCTCCACCGCCGCCTCGCGCCGCTCCATGCCGGCTGCCGGCTCCGACGCGTGTCGACGCTGCTCGCCCCGCCGTCGGCCGGCTCCCGCACTGGCCGGCACCATTGGCCCTGCCGCCGGCTCGTCACAAGACGGTCCCGCCCGTGCGTGCCGGCTGGCTGCCGCCACCATGCCCGGCCGCCGGCCCCCGCTGTCGTGCCCGGACCCCGGCTGCCGCCCCGCGCGCCAGCCGGCTCCTGCGTCCGGCGCGGCCGGTTGTTCGGGCCTGTTCGAGGAAGAAAAAAAATCATGAGGCAGTCCGGATCAAAAAAAAGAAAGAAAAAAGAAAAAAGAAGAAGAAAATGGCTGCCTACCCGTCCGCCTGCTTTGCCACTCGGACGGCCTGCCGCGGCCCTCCCGGTCTGCCTGCCGCCTCCGTCACCAGGCTGGCTGAGGAGCCAGCCTGGCCGCTCGTCCGCCTCGATGTCCGTTTGGTCAGACCCGACCTGTCAGGACCCCCTTCGAGAACCCGGAGGCTCGAAGGCTACACCTAGTGGGTGTGCCAGCACGCTCCGCAAGCGCCAAACCACGCCGGCTGTCTTCGCCAACAACCATCTCAGCGACGTCAAAAAAAGCAATGAACCCCCTCGTCCGGAGGCTCGGAGGCTACCCTTCGACAGCGCCTCGCACACTCCAGCCGGCGGACCCCGCATCCGCCCTTGGCAGCGCCTCGCGCACACCAGCCGGCGGACCCCGCGTCCAGCCTCCACAGCGCCTCGCGCACTCCAGCCGGTGGACCCCGCGACCGTCCCTAGCAGTGCCTCGCGCACACAAGACGGCGGACACCGCGTTCGCCCTCCACAGCGCCTTGCGCACTCCAGCCGGCGGATCCCGCGTCCGCCCACGGCAGCGCCTCATGCACACCAGCCGGCGGACCCTGCGTCCGCCCTCCACAGCGCCTCGCGCGCACTAGCCGGCGGACCCCACGTCCGCCCTCCATCGTGCCTCGCGCGCTCCAGCCGGCAGACCCCGAGTCCGCCCTTGGCAGTGGCTCGCGCCCACCAGCCGACGGGCCCCGTGTCCGCCCTTGGCAACGCCTCGCGCACACCAGCCGGCGGACCCCGCGTCCGCCCTCGATAGCGCCTCGCGCACCCCTGCCGGCGGACCCCACGTTCGCCCTCGGCAGAGCCTCGCACACACCAGCCGGCGGACCCCGCGTCCGCCCTCGGTAGCACCCTGTGCTCACCACCCGGCGGACCCTCGCGTCGGCGCCTGGCAGCGCTTCGTGCACGTCAGCAGGACCACGTCGACGACAAAACCGCCAAGCCAGCACCCAAAAGCAATCTGAGATCTCCACGCGCATCCCCTTGCATCGTACACACAAAACAAATAACCCCGAGCAATCCTCAGGGACCATCTCGGCATTTATTCTGCTGCCTTACTGTTCACCCCGGCGCCAGCTAGTCTCAGCCCAGGGCTGGCCGCTTGGCCCGATACGTTAGTTCCCACGAGATGGCTTAGTAGCGTATATGGTACCGAAGGCCAACTCTTTGTCTCAACTACAGATTGCACCGCGACTGTCCGGCTAGCGAGAGCACAAGCGAGAGGTCACCACAGACGAAAAGCGTCCAGGGAGAAAACGTCTTGGGCAACCCGGCCATTTCATTTATGAGTATCTGCTCGGTCGAGTCTGCTCGCAGAGTCCGAGTACTGTATGCTCCATTTCGCGGCCCACTCTTCATCTCAGCTACAGACCGGCTCCTAGCTGTCTGGCTAGCAAGAGCAAAAGCCAAAGAGCAGAGGGAACATGAAAAAGCTTTAAGGGGGCTCGGACAAAACCGAGTCGGCACCCTCTGCTCCAACTCGCGCGGCCAAAATCAAATATTCGATATATCTGTGCCGACCTAACCTTGTCTTTTGCACGATCATTTCCATGAGGAACCTCAGGGCACCGCGGTCGACAGCCGATGGACCCCGCGTCCGCCTTCGGCAGGGCTCCATGCCCATGAGCCGGCAGAGCCTCCGTATGTGCCCGGCAACGCCTCGCGCTCGACAGCCAGTGGAACCCGCGTCCACCTTCGATCGGGCTCTACGCCCACAAGCCGACGGACCCTCCGTTTGTGCCCGGCGGCGCCTCGTGCTCGATAGTCGGCGGAACCCGCATCCACCTTCGGTAGGGCTCCACGCCCACAAGCCGGTGGACCCTCCATCCGCGCTCAGCGGCGCCTCGCGCTCGATAGCCGGCGGACCCCGTGTCCTCCCTTGGCAGGGCTCCAAGCCCACAAGCCGGAGAACCCTCCGTCCGCGTCCGGCGGTGCCCCTCGCTCGACAGCCAGCGGACCCCGTGTCCGCCTTCGGCAGGGCTCCTCGCACACAAGACGACGGAACCTCCGTCCGCGCCCAGTAGTGCCTCGCGCTCGATAGTCGGCGGAACCCGCGTCCGCCTTCGGTAGGGCTCCATGCCCACAAGCCGGCGGAGCCTCCGTCCGTGCCCGGCAGCGCCTCGCGCTCGATAGTCGGCGGAGCCCGCATCCACCTTCGGCAGGGCTCCACGCCCACAAGTCGGCGGACCCTCCGTCTGCGCCCGGCAGTGCCTCGCGCTCGACGGCCGGCGGACCCTCCGTCCACACCCGACGACGCCTCGCGCTCGACAGCCAGAGGACCCTACGTTCACCTTCGGTAAGGCTCCACGCCCACAAGCCGATGAACCCTCCGTCCGCGTCTGGTGGCGCCTCGCGCTCGACAGTCGGTGGACCCTATGTCCGCCTTCGGCATGGCTCCACGCCCACAAGCCGGTGGACCCTCCGTCCACGCCCGGCGGCGCCCCTCGCTCGACAGTCGATGGACTCCTGTCCGCCTTTGGTAGGGCTCCTCACCCACAAGCTGGCGGAACCTCCGTCCGCGCCCGGCAGTGCCCCGCGCTCGACAGCCGGCGGACCTCGCGTCCACCCTCGGTAGGGCTCCGCGCCCATTAGCCGGTGGACCCCACGTCCGCCTTCAGCAGCGCCTCGCGCCCATCAGTCGGCAGACCCCGCGTCCACGCCCGGCATCCTCGACGCCACCGTCTACTTCAGCAACAGCAAAGATCCTCCGCTCGACTCGTCGAGTCGCCTAGAGGCTCGGAGGCTACACCCAGCGGGTGCACTGGCGCGCCCCCGCTGGAAACCGCTAGCCGGCGGACTCCGCGTCCACGCCCGGCATCCTCGACGCCTCTGTCTAACTTCAGCGAAAACAAATACCCTCCGCCCGACTCGTCAAGTTGCCCGGAGGCTTGGAGGCTACACCCAGCGGGTGCGCTGGCGCGCCCCCGCTCGAAGCAAGCCGAACACTGGATGATTCGAAGTCACGGTTTCTAGGATGGAAGCTTGAGGAGCACGGCTTGCGCTCCATGTTTGATGTAGTAGATAGGCATGTTTATCTCTTCAACATGTAACCGACCATGTGTAAACCCTAGGCCTCCTTGGCATCTATATAAGCCGGAGGATTTTAGGGTATTGAGAGAGAACAACTCATCTAGGGTTAGACATAGAATCTCGAAGTAGATCAACTATGTAACCCCTTACACCATCAATAAAATCAAGTAGGACGTAGCATATTCCCTCCATTGGAGGGCCCGAACCTGGGTAAACTCGTGCCCCCTTCCTCTCCTGTTACCGTCGATCCTAGTCTCAAAGTTTGGGACCCCTTACCCGAGATTCGCCAGTTTTGACATCGACATTGGTGCTTTCATTGAGATTTCCTCTATGAGTGAGATGGGATCAACGCCTGACCTTTTCATCAACGAAGAGGTCTGCAACATGGACGTTTTCATCCCTGGGTAGATCTTCGCCTTCGGCAGCGTTGTGTTGCATGCTGATTCCACCAACCATCTAGGTCGTGTGGAGAACTTCATCCCCGATCAGGATGTTAGATTTGGAAACCTAGAGTTTTCTGTCGACTCTCGAGGCGACTTGTCACTAATCAGGCTCACAGCTTCGCCCGTAGCCCTCGAGGACTATGAGGCCTTAACCTCGAGACCCCTCGTTAGACATGCAAACGGGGTCACCCATGGCAACAGTCCGATCTCTAATCCTGGTCTGGCCATCAAGCCATATGACCGGACATGTGTTCCTACCGAACACTCCCCATGGGTAGGATCCACGGGGGTTAACTCCATGAGTTCTGAATAGCTAGATCCGATCGGGGCCCTCAGCGGTCGACGAGGCCTTGGAGCAATTCCCGTCGATGAAGATCACCGACGATCCAACCCTGATCTACGTCCGGACCGGTTACACTTCGGACAGGGACGGATTTTTCGACCCACCCATCACCCACTTGGTAGCCACCGTCGAAGACTGAACCGACATGCTAGACTATCCCTCCGAGGAGGCAGAATACATGGATGAAGAGGACCGTCCTCCCACCCCCATCAACACCGGGAGTTGGACCACCACTTCTACATACGACATTTACATGGTGGATACTCCTGCCACCAACGGTGACAATACGCCTCACAACAACGATGAAAAATCAGGCGACGCGCCATCAAGGCGCCGGAAATTGCATAAGCGGTCCAAAAGCAAAAAGGGAAGAAAAACTATTATCAGTAACAGGGATGGTAATACCCCTGCCGATGATGGCAATCCCGATATCCCCAAGCACCCGTTCGACGGTCCGGAAGAGCCTGAGGACCAGAACGACCCCGATGCCGTCAATGACCCCCAAAGACGATGATTACCTTCCCCCTGTCGAGGAGGAGGCTTACCAAAAGCCGATGACTTGTACATACCTAATAACCTCAAGGATCAGGAAGAAATCAGGCAGTGGCTCATAGCAACGGCTTGCAGCCTAAAGGCTAAGGAGCAGCAACTCAAAGTCGAACGGGCCGACCTCACTGATCGATGGACGAAAGTCCTCTCAGACAAGGAAGTATATGGCACTGGTCTGTCAAACAAGCCCCTAAAAGCTACCCTCAGAAAAGATTGGTGCCATAATTCAACGATGATCTCACTAACACTCCGTCTCCGCATCATACCCCATATGACAAGCTAGACCGCCCTCCTCGTGGGCGTGACAAAGCAGCCAAAGACACAGGTTATGTATCGGTGATGCCCCGAAGACATGGTAAGGAGCCATTCGAACCCAATGACATGTTCGACCTGCGTGATGACTTAAATCAAAGAGCAGGCCATACAAGATCCATCTATAGATCCAGAGATTACTCACCGGATAGATGGGGAGAGTATAGACCATGGTTCGACCAACACCATAGAGGCCGGGAATGCAACCGGACCCATATAGACACCGAGTATAGGTGGGACATAGCTCGGGTTAGAGGCACTGCTCAACCATTGTGCTTCACGGATGAAGTCATGCGGCATCTGTTCCCCGAAGGGATTAAACCTATAAATATAGAACAGTATGATGGGAGCACTGACCCAACTGTATGGATCGAGGACTTCCTCCTCCATATCCATATGGCACGAGGAGACGATCTCCATGCCATCAAATACATACCTCTTAAGCTTAAGGGGCCAGCTCGGCACTGGTTAAATAGCCTCCCTGAAAACTCCATAGGATGCTGGGAAGAATTGGAAGACGCGTTTTGCTCTAAGTTCCAAGGGACCTATGTCCGTCTGCTGGACTCTTCCGACCTCAGTAACGTCGTCCAGAAGCCTAGCGAGTCTACCCGTCAATTCTAGAATCGGTTCTCAACTAAGAATAACCAAATTGTCAATTGTCTGGACGCCGAGGCCATTGTCTCCTTCTAGCACAATATTCGGGACGAATGGCTGGCCCGCCAACTAGGACAGGATAAGCCTCGGACTATGTCTGCCCTTACCTCCCTCATGACCCGCTTTTGTGCGGGCGAAGATAACTAGCTGGCAAGACGCAACCACAATTCTGAAGATCATCTGGCACCTGAAGCCCAGGATGGCAACTCAAAGCCAAAGCGCAATAAGAACAAACGTCGGCACAGCAACAACGATGCCGATGACATGGCGGTTAATGCCGGATTCCGCAACTCCCGACCTGGGCAGCGAAAGAAGCCACCTAAAGGCAATCGTGACGAACCCACTCAGCTCGCGAAGATCATGGAAAGAACTTGCCAAATCCATGGAACGCCGACAAGATACAACCCGAAGAACAGGGTAAAAGCTCGCAAAGCAAGGACGAAGATGCGCCTCAGGGTCCAATGGGTGGCGGTCAGAAGAAATTCCCTCCCGAAGTCAAAATGGTTAATATGATATACGCCACCCACATACCTAAGAAGGAGAGGAAGCGGGCCCTTCGGGAGGTCTACGTTGTGGAGCCCGTAGCTCCGAAGTATAACCCATGGTCAGCATACCCGATCACTTTTGACCGGTGAGACCACCAGTATCCGTCATGGGGGCTCGCCTGCCCTCGTCCTGGATCCCATTACAGATGGATATCACCTCACTAAAGTCCTTATGGATGGGGGAAGTAGCCTCAATCTGATTTACTCAGACACAATGAAAAAGATGTGTATAGATCCATCAAGGATCAAACCCAACAGCACTACCTTCAAGGGAGTGATCACAGGTGGCCCGATGTAGGGGCTCTGTAACCCTGAAGGTTGTGTTCAGCTCGCCTAATAACTTCCGCAACGAGGACTAGATCTTCGACATTGCACCCTTACGCAGCGGCTATCACGCACATCTCGGCCAGACGGCGTTCGCTCTGTTCAACGCAGTCCCGCCTTACGCATTCCTCAAGATCAAGATGTCGGGCCCCAAGGGGGTCATCACTGTCAATGGCAATACAGAGCGGTCCCTTAGAACAGAGGAACATGCACTGACACTGGCAACCAAATTCAGCTACAAAGACGTCTGGCAAGCTTCGGCAGTCGCCATAAAGGCACGAAAGGCTGGGAAGCGAGTTCGGATTCAGACCGAAAACTCTAACCCTCCTTCCTCCCCTCAATAGGGACTCCCCCCGCACCGCACAACCTTAGGACTAGAGAAGTACGTGCCGAGGAGGCACAACTTCGCACTTAAGATTCCATGGGTAGCGGTGGGGAACTTACGATGGGTGTTCGGCTATCCCGAACTGTTACCATCAACACGTCTTCGGACAAGATGCAGGCGCTCCTAACAGAGCCTACCCACGGCGTAAATCTCACCTTTCACACTACGGCTTCTCAAGATTTTGTTCGCAAGATCCGCCTGGACTAACACTCATCAAGGTGCATCTACAAGCAGGAGTCAAATAGCAACAGTGCATATCGAAGACGTATGGTCACCAATTGAAGACCCCTAGTACAACAGATCCTGTAGGACTTTATTTCTTATCACATACCTGTAAACAGTTGCTTTGGCAATCCGAGTTATAAGAGTTGTTGAGGAAATGCGAACTTGCATGGCGTACGTACGCCTCATTTGTCCCATTTTTGGAACATACCTTTTTTTCCTTCCCTCCCTCTTCTCGTGAAACATGTTCGGTATGGTTTGAGGTCACCGGCTAAAAGACCAGGGGCTCGATTCACACACAAATCGCCTTAACCATTATGTGCTTGGTGTCTTGGCATAAGCTTTATATGCATCGGATCTGAACTATGTCTTTGGTCATTAAGTTGGGTTGCCCGGCTCCTATGCTTGCCCCTTTATGTTCCGCTCATTTGGCTAAAAGGGCAAAGGGAGCACCCCCTGCGATTGTGCTTCCGGATAGTCCGGTCAAGCACCTCAGGGGAGAAAGACGAAAATGGACTGCCATAGTATGCGGGATCCGATATGTGAACCCCAAGTTAGAAGTATTACACTTCAACCCCCGTAAGCGGTTATTCCGTGTTATACGAGGAATTCGCCATTTGTGGAAATACTATGATGTCGGCTTCGGCCTCGGCTTGTGCAAACATCGCAAAAACTCCGGTGGCTAATCGTACGCTTCCTGACGTGGTTTTTTCACGGCAGATGTCCGAGGACTTAGATTCGAGGCCATCGCTAAAGTAATGGACTCAAAGGGGTTGGTTCGGACGAAGGACACGAGTTTACCCAGGTTCAGCCGCTCAAGAAGAGGTAAAAGCCTATGTCCTACTTGTGTTGTATTGCTTGGAGTATCGATTACAAGGGAGCGGATTTTCTTGACCTAGTTCTCGATTGATTGGTTTTTGTCTAAGTCGCCCCGGGTCTCGCCCTTATAAAGGAGGTCAAGACCACGGGTTACACAAGTCTCATACCGACTCTTACTATGTGTCTAAGTCTATCTCTATGTCGTCTTGCCTTCCTGAGCAAGCCGTCTCCGGGCGGCTTATCTGCCCGGGTCTTCACGCCTTCCTTGTGTGGGCCTCGCCTTGGCCCATGTTGATGAACCACCATACATCTAGGCTTATGTCTCGAGGCCCATCCTTGGTCTGGCTTATGAGCCATCAGGTACGACCCGGCCCCACCTGGGTGGGTCTCACCACGGGGTTATATCCCCAACATTAGGCTCCAGGTTGATTTGAGCTTGCTCATTTCAACCTTCCATCTCACTTGGCGGCGAGTCTTGCTCAACCTTCCGTCTCACTTGGCGGCGAGTCTTGCTGATTATCACCAGAAAGTAAGACAAAGTAACCCGCCGTGATGTCATACCGGAGATATCAAAAAGATTCCCTGACGACCGCAACGGATCTTTCCACTATTAAACCGACGGCCTGAAAATCAACTTCCGTCACCTGGATTCTCGTGCCCGTTTCCACCTTTTGCCTATTAAATAGGACCGCGAAGGGTGGTATTCATTTCCTTCTCCGCTTGCTCTTCTTCTTCTTCCTCCCGACGCCGTCGCTCCAGAACTTTCCTGCTCCAGCGAAGCTTTCGTGCCGTCATCATGCCAGGCCACTGCATCAACCTGATCGGACCAGAGCACCGCCCGCATCCGTCACGTCATCTCTGGTAAGTTCTTCTCCACCACTAGATCTGTAGCTTTCAGTAGGGTTTTGATGGAGTTCCTCCGCCGTTAGAACGTGAGCTCTTCACAATGCCCAATAGTATGTATACCAATGAGCTTGATAATACCCCTTTCTCTCGTGCGGTAGATAGTAGGAAGTAAATAATAGCACAACACAGATCCGTGGTTGCCCCCTGTACTGTCTTCAAATACTGCTAGTTCTTCTGTTCTTCGCTAGGTTAGAACAAACCTGCTTTTTCCCCTGTTTTGTAGATCGATAACTATGTAGATAGTCTGTGAAACTTGTTTTGCACACATAGTAATATTTTCTTTGTTCCTTGCAAATTTGACTCCCCGTCAGACTTTCGACTCTCGGCTAAACTGCTCCGGCGACTTAGCCTTAGATAACTTAAATTTCATCAGCCGTATGTAGTCATTTGTCACCTTCTAACTCGCCACACGTTATTACTTTGCACAGCTTTAAGATGCCATTCCTCGTGCGTCCAATTCTTGTAACTAGGTCGGCTCTGCCGTTACCGAAGAGTTCTTGAAGGACTTCGTAGACACAGGGTTGTTACTAGCCAAAGATGTCATCCATTGGCGGGTTCCAGGCAATGAAAAGAAACCCCTTCCACAAGAGGGCGAAGTAGTTGTCTTCACGGATCACCTTGTACGCGGTTTCAGCCTGTCCGGCTCAAAATTCTTCCGAGACGTTCTTCATTGCTTTAATCTGCGCCCCCAAGACATCGCCCCAAACTCCATCTCAATCATATGCAACTTCCAAATTCTCTGTGAAGTTTACTTACTAGAAGAGCCATACGTTGGCCTTTTTCGTGAGTTCTACGCGAACCGCCAGATGGAAGTAAAAGTTGGTCCAAGCTTAGAGCTCGGCGGGATCTCAATTCAAAGGAGACGGGACGGGACCTTTCCGGCTGTTCGGATGCCAAGTCATCCCAAGGACTGGAATAAAACCTGGTTTTACTACAAAGACACTTCTCCAAAAGGAGAGCATCCATTGTCGCGTTATCGTTCAACCTGGCTCAAGACTTAAACCGAGCTCCCTAACCGGCTGTCAGCCACTGAACGAGCGAAGTATGCTCCAGCTCACGCAAGAATCAAGGCCCTTATGGCCAATGGTCTGACTGGGATGGATCTGACCCGCTGTTGGGTTTCTTGGAAAGTCCTTCCTCTGAGCTGGCGAAGCCACCTCATGTGCAAGTATACAGGTGATGATAATGACCCCCTCTGCTTTAACTCTACCACGTTGTCTGAGGATAACATTATGGCTGCCATCAAGAGCCTTGTTCATGAATCTGAAGGATCTTGCCACGCCATTGGATTAGCACCTTTTTGCGCCGCAAACCCGGCCCCAAACGTAAGGGCAACTCTCGATCTCCTTACTTCCGCGTTAGCTATCCATATATACTTTGCAATCTTTTGACCTCTTTTGATGGCTTGCACTTTCAGGCCAATTCCAGCTTCTGGAAAAAGAAATACGTTCCTCCTCCGAAGAAATCAAAGGAGAAAACTGATGGCTGAAAGAAGAAGACCGCACCTCAAGAACAACTGGAATCTAACGACTCAGAGGTAGAACTTGACTCTCTTGGCCATCTCTTCATGCACTTTATTGACAATGATAATTCTCAGGACAAAATGGAGACAAGCCACGACAACGTTCCTGAGGTAACTTATGTTTCATCTGACTCAGAACATCATGCACCATAGAAGATACAACGGGTCGTCCGAAAGGTCCCACTTTCTCATCCTCTTTCTTACTTAGACCCCCACTTTTATTTGAAAAAGCAACAGCAATTCTCCCGACGCTAGACCCGGAGCACCGGCTCTAACAATCTCATGCCCGGGTTATCTCATTCTCCGGCTCAATGGAAATGGCGATCTGAGGCATTTGTTTCACTTGGCTTTAAGTTTGTCAACCTTGCCTTTATGATTTGAGACTTAACTGTTTTCAGGATTCACCACCTTCCTCAGGTGACTCTACAACTACTGCTCTTCCACCTCTGAAGATCAACCCAGAGTATGTGCCTTTCATGCTTGTATTCCATCCTTTGTTAGCCGTAAAGCTTATACCATGACCTTCTGTGCTTTCCAGGGCTCAAGCGAAACAAAGGAAGACCGGCGGGTCTAATCCTGCTCCCAAGGTTCGAGAGTTGGAGCCTGCCAAGCCGGATTCTCCTGTACCGCATGCTGATCCCTTTGCGGCCTCCAAGGACATGCCTGAAGAAGCTCATCACTCTGCTGAGCCATCGGCCAATGACATGATTCCTGAGAGTCCTCCGAGGGCCAATTCTAAGCCGCCGAGCCCTGCACCAGCTGCTGACAATTATGTTATTCCGGATGTCGTCATTACTGGCGCCAGCTTTAACTCTCCTCAACCTCATGTGTTAACAAAGCACACTGAGAAGACTGAAACTTCTGAGAAGCTGGACTTTGAGCTCCCCGCGCTAGAAAAGCTAACAACGGACGAGCTTCATGCTGGTTATCTGAACCGCCTTTCCACAAGACGGAATGTGGAGCTCAAGCTTGTTAACTTGATGAAGAATAAATATGAGATACTCTTGCTTTATTTCCCTTATACCATTGCATAGCCCCCAAGGGCCGGTTTAGTATTTGCCAATGGTAAGCCGGGTCTTTGAATCTTTGTTATAAGTAAAAAACACTTAGCCTGTAGGCCTCAATAATCAGCTTAAGACTTAAATATTGAGCTGACGTTTTAGTGCGTAAGTATTTATTCAAAGAACCATATGTAGCCCCCAAGGGCCGGCTTGACTTGATAGAAGATGAGCCGAAACTTCGGTGTAAATAGATCAGAGAGCCAGATGTAGCCCCCAAGGGCCGGCTTAACTTCAATGAAGATGTGCCAGGACTTTGGTATAGATAGACTAGAGAGCCAGATGTAGCCCCCAAGGGCCAGCTTAACTTCGATGAAGATGAGCCGGGACTTTGGTATAGATAGACCAGAGAGCCAGATGTAGCCCCCAAGGGCCAGCTTAACTTCGATGAAGATGAGTCGGGACTTTCTTGTATCCTTGGAGAACAAATAGGCATTAGCCCCCAAGTGTCGAGCATATTGCTTGGAATCTGCTTGAAACTTGCCTTATATTGTGTTACTCTTGATCATCTGATAATATACCATCCAGGCGACTTAGCCCTCCTTTTGCTTTGTTATATATCACATGAAGCTTTAAACGAGACCGAGTCTGAATTAACCGGCTTAAGGAGCAATCTGGCCACCCAGCAAGCCGCTTGAAGCGAAGCAGATGAGAAGTGTCGGCTCATCGCCGAGGAACTTACAAAAGTTAAAGCTGACTTTGCTGCTTTCAAGAAAACTGCTGAGACGGAACAAACGGCCCTGGCTCAACAAGCAGACGATGCTGACCAACAGCTCATGGTTGTGTCCGATGAGCTACACGCCTTGAAGCGTCACATTTTGAAGATGTCTGCCACCATCTTTGGTAACTAAGAAATACTTAGCCAATACTCTTCTGTGAATACTTACACTGGTGACTTATAACCAAACATCCATCTTATGCAGGTCCAAGGAGCCGGCAACATGCTACTGACAGCTTGCTACCTTTGAAAGCCATCTATACTTTAACAGAGCAACTGTTTTGCGGAGCTCTCTACACAATCAAGGCGGTGCTCTATAAGGATAACATCCCTTCAACTATGAAGGGAGTCATAGAATTGTTGTCCACCTTGCCGAAACAAATCCAAGAGCTCAAGAAATCAGCCACCAGGAAAGGAGCCATCGCATCCATAAGCCGGGCGTTAGCTTTCGCCCCAGAGCTGACTCCCGAAGACATGATGGACGGGTTTCCATCAAAGAAGGATGACGGCTCAGAGTTCATGGAGGCTGACTATGCTCGTTGCTTGAAGGATTCCAGAGTCCTCGGATCAGTGTTAGCAGATGAAGTGGACTTGTCAACATACCAGGCGGCTTACAATGCTGAGTAGAAGAGAGTATGCGGCCAAACCTTTGAGGCCAAGGACTTAACGACTGCACATCGTAAGCACCTCTTTGCTCCTGATCTTGACCCGTCCCCCTCTTTGAAGAGGCAAACTTTGCAGCTTTACCCAACTACAACTGGTACGTGGATAATCTCTAGATTCTAGAAGTCAAAGACCCGCCACAGAGTGACCCGCCATCCAACTGACGACTTTGGTAACACCGTGGATTAGCCGGCCTTGTGACCTGCCATAGGGCAGTGTAAAAAACTTTGAGTCCTCACTTTTGAGCTCCGCGGTGAGCATTGTAATAGGCTTGTAATAAACTTTATCTTGCCTGAACTGTGCCATCGTGTACATATGAAATCGTTCAACTTAACATATTACATCTACCTTGTGCCTTCAACTCATACCAGATGTTGTGGCGGATCTTGGTAATTAACCAACCTGCGAGAATAGATTAATCTCACATTGTCAGGAGGACGGCTTAAGATAGCGCCACCCAAAGATGCTATATCTTTCCTGACTTGCTTTTTGTTTAACTCATGTGCCGGTTCTTCCGAGCTGACTCGCCACTTAAAACTCCTTAGCAGTACAGGGTCTCTATCGATATTGGCCGTCAATTCCTTTGAGCGGCTCAGGGTCTCTAAGCGAGATTAACTGACAGGAAGTGTGACGTCCTAGAAGAGACTCGGTAGGGCATGAGTACCCTGGTAGCCCATAAACTGCCTCTCACGTGACATAAATCCGTCGTTTTAACATTAAATAGTGCAGGGTCCTTAGGGATTAACTGCCTAAGAGTACGAACGGGCCACCTAGCGAAGAGTCAGTAGTAGATGGGAGAGTTTGTCCTTGCTTTCCGTAAGCCGGCCCTCACGTGACAAGAGTCGCCGTTTCAACCTTAAACCAGTACAGGGTCTCTATCGAGATTGGCCGTCAACTTCTTTGAGCCGGCTCAGGGTCTCCAGGCGAGATTAACTGGTAATAGTTTGGCGGGTCACCTAGCGGAGCAGCATTAGCTTACAGGCAGGTTTAACCCTGTTTGGCTTAAGAGCCGATCAAGAGGGTGTGTAAGCTAAACCCGGTGGGTTGGAAGCCCCCAAGTGACCTTTGTTGATGGAATCAACTATTTGGATTAAGAGCCAACCGATAGGGTGTGATAAGCTAAACCCGGTGGGTTGGAAGCCCCCTAGACGATCATGTTTTGACGGAGTCAACTATTTGGCTTAAGAGCCGATCAATAGGGTCTGATAAGCTAAACCCGGTGGGTTGGAAGCCCCCTGATTAACCTTTTCGCACAGATTGAGATATGCGAAACGGCAGAGGCCCCGGCTTGTAGGGATGCCAATTTTATTCATATATATATATATATATATATGATATGTACAATGAAGGTGTACAATGTCAAGTCTTGACAACTTAAGTGTAATAAGGCCGTAGATGTGCTATGTTCCACGGCCGGCGGGTCTCCTACCCAGAAGTATGTGTGTCATCTCAGATGTCAATGAGGTAATATGACCCATTGTTGAGATTTCTGCTGACCACGAAAGGCCCTTCCCATGGAGGAGATAACTTGTGTGCATCTGTTTGATCTTGAATCAACCGCAGCACTAAGTCGCCTTCTTGAAACGTCCGGCTCTTAACTCTACGGCTATGGTAGCGACGCAGGTCTTGATGATAAATCAACCATATGTTTAGGCATATGTCTCGAGGCCTATCCTTGGTTTGGCTTATGAGCCGCCAGGTACGACCCGGCCCCACCTGGGAGGGTCTCACCACGGGGTTATATCCCCAACACTTCTCGCAGTCCTTTTTGCGTCCCTTCGGTTAAGTGAAAGAAATAAAGCATAATGGTTCGATTGCCTAATCTGCCGCACTAAACCGCCTTCGGGTTCCTCTAATTTGGCTAAGGAACACAGTGCATTGGCATAGACACCCCATGTAGTATCTACGTGGGGGCTGAACCCGACGACTCGCATCTCTTTTAGTATCAAACAACCATACATGAGTTATAAAGGAATGCAAAACTATATAATAGCGGATACTAATATCATGGAAAGTTATATCAAGTCTTCAGACATATTACAAGCTCATTCAAATATTTTTTCCGTCCGAACACTGCAACGCTATCACCCGCGCACTCTCCATCACTCCATCGAAGTAAACCTCGGGGCGTCGGTGCTCCTATCCTGGCGGCGGTGGATCGGTGGCGACCCTCATCGGATTGAGCCCGGCCAGTGTACTTTGGCCTTGGCAAGGGCCATATGGACTCCTTTGATGCAGGAGGAGCGGTTGACGGTGTCGAGGCAGGGCGTTGCATCAATCAGCCGTTGCACTAGGCCGAAGTAGCTGCCTGGGAGTGGCTTGCCGGGCCATAAGCGGACGTAGAGGTCCTTGATGGCTGGATCTGCCATCTGATGCATCTCCATCAGCTGTTTCAGCTGCTCGACCAGAAGAGGAGGACGCTTGGGGGCTCCAAACTTTGCCTAGAATATCCGGGCTTAGTCTTCCTCTCCTCGCGAGGCAAACAGCTGATTGGCGTCCACCATGCTCTTCTGGAGATCGACGGCCGCACCTGCGGATCGCCAGACCCGGGTCAGCAATTCGAATTTGCTATCCCCGAATATGCACTTGAGGGAGTATGGGTTACCATCGGCTATCTCCTTGGCCTGACGAACTTGTTCCTCGAAGAACCGTCTATCCACTCGCTCCTTTTGGAGATCGGACCTCATGGTGGACAGTTCGGCTGAGGCCGCATTGTGCTTTCGCTTGAAGGAGTCACACTTGTTGCTAGTGTCCTTGAGCTCATCTTTTATCTCTGCCACACAGCCTGGTGTTTATCATTGGCAGCTCGTAGGGAAGAGAGTGCGGTGGCTGCTTCTTTGGCCGCCGCCTTCTCCATGACCGCTTCATCTTTGGCACATTGAAGCTCGGCCTTGAGATTTTCGATCCCTTTCGGTGAAGCTGCAACACGATGCAACTCTATTTAAAAATGAATCTACAATGACAGTATTCGGGGGAATGCATCCAAATATAGTTCGAAGATGCTCAAACCCCTTACTAGTTGCTAGTTTCTCCATAGATTGATCTTGGTGATGCGTAGAAATTTTTGATTTACTACCACAATCCCCAACAGTGGTATTAGAGCTAGGTCTATGCGTAGAATCTATGCATGAGTAGATAACAAGTTGTTGTGGGCGTCAATTTTGTCAATTTGCTTGTCGTTACTAGTCTTATCTTGATTCGGCGGCATTGTGGGATGAAGCGGCCCGGATCAACTTTACACGTACGCTTACGTGAGACTGGTTCCACTGCCTGACATGCACTTGTTGCATAACGTGGCTAGCGGGTGTCTATCTCTCCCACTTTAGTTGGATCGGATTCGATGAAAAGGGTCCTTATGAAGGATAAATAGAAATTGGCATATCACGTTGTGGTTTTTGCATAGGTAAGAAACGTTCTTGCTAGAAACCTATAGCATCCACGTAAAAAACTTGCAACAACAATTAGAGGACGTCTAACTTGTTTTTGCAGCATATGCCGTGTGATGTGATATGGCTAAAGGATGTGATGTGATATATGTGATGTATGAGATTGATCATGTTCTTGTAATTGGATTCACGACTTGCATGTCGATGGGTATGACAACTGACGGGAGCCATAGGAGTTGTCCTAATTTATTGTATGAGATGCAACGCCATGTGATTACTTTACTTTATTGCTTTTTTAAGCTCTGGATAGTGGGGAAACCCCCCACTGACTTTGTATTAACAAACCTCAAGGGTTACAGTGAGAAGCAATTTTACAACTTTACTTTATTGCTAACCATTAGCCATAGTAGTAGAAGTAATAGTTGGCCAGACAACTTCATGAAGACACGATGATGGAGATCATGGTTTCGTGCCAGTGACAATGATGATCATGGTGCCCTAAAGATGGAGATCAAAGGAGCAAAATGATATTGGCCATATCATGTCACTATATGATTTCATGTGATGTTTATCATGTTTTACATCTTATTTGCTTAGAATGATGGTAGCTTAAATAAGATGATCTCTCACTAAAATTTCAAGAAATGTGTTCCCCCTAACTGTGCACCGTTGCTACGGTTCGTTGTTCCGAAGCACCACATGATGATCGGGTGTGATAGGTTCTAACGTTCGCATACAATGGGTGTAAGCCAGATTTACACACGCAATACACTTAGGTTGACTTGACGAGCCTAGCATGTACAGACATGGCCTCGGAACATGGGAGACCGAAAGGTCGAACATGAGTCATATGGAAGATACGATCAACATGGAGATGTTCACCATTGATGACTAGTCCGTCTCACGTGATGATCGGACACGGGCTAGTTGACGTGGATGATGTGTCACTTGGATGACTAGAGATATGTCTATCTAAGTGGGAGTTCATTAAATAATTTGATTATGTGAACTTAATTATCATGAACTTGGTCTAAAATGTCTTTACAATCTATCTTGTAGATCCAATGGCCCACGATAATGTTGCCCTCAACTTCAACGCGTTCCTAGAGAAAACCAAGCTGAAACACAATGGAAGCAACTATACGGACTGGATCCGTAACTTGAGGATCATCCTCATAGCTTCCAAGAAATTATATGTCCTAGAAGCATCGCTAGGTTACGCACCCATTTTCCCAGCAACTCAAGACGTTATGAATGTCTGGTAGTCGCGTAGTGATGATTACTCCCTGGTTCAGTGCGGCATGCTTTACAGCTTAGAACCGGGGCTCCAAAAGCGTTTTGAGCAACACGGAGCATATGAGATGTTCCAAGAGTTTAGAATGGTTTTCCAAGCTCATGCCCGGGTCAAGAGATATGAAGTCTTCGACAAGTTCTTTAGTTGTAAGATGGAGCAAAATAGTTCCGTCAGCGAGCATATACTCAACATGTCTGGGTTGCACAACTGCCTATCTCAGCTGGGAGTTAATCTTCCGGATGACTCGGTTATTAACAGAATCCTCCAGTCACTTCCACCTAGCTACAAGAGCTTTGTGATGAACTACAATATGCAAGGGATGGGGAAGTCCATTCCTAAGTTATATTCGATGCTGAAATCAGCAGAGGTGGAAATCAAAAAGGAACATCAAGTGTTGATGGTCAATAAGGCCACTAGTTTCAAGAAAGGTAAGGGTAAGAAGAACTTCAAGAAGGACGGCAAAATAGTTGTTGTGCCTGGTAAGCAAGTTGCCGGGAATTAGAACAAGAATGGTCCCAAGCCTGAGACTGAGTGCTTTTATTGCAAGGGTACCGGTCACTGGAAGCGGAACTGCCCCAAGTATTTAGCGGATAAGAAGGCCGACAATGTTAAAGGTATATGTGATATACTTGTTATTGATGTGTACCTTACTAGCACTCGTAGTAGCTCCTGGGTATTTGATACCGGTGCAGTTGCTCACATTTGTAACTCCAAGCATGAGCTACGGAATAAGCGGAGACTGGCAAAGGACGAGGTAACGATGTGCATTGGGAATGGTTCCAAGGTCGATGTGATCGCCGTCGGTACGCTACCTCTACATCTACCTTCGGGATTAGTCTTAAACCTTAATGATTGTTATTTAGTACCATCTTTGAGCATGAACATTGTATCTAGATCTCGCTTGATGCGAGATGGCTACTCATTTAAATCTGAGAATAATGGTTGTTCTATTTATATGAGAGAAATGTTTTATGGTCATGACCTGCTGGTCAATGGTTTATTTTTGATGAATCTCGAACGTGATGTTACACATGTTCATAGTGTGAGTACCAAAACATGTAAGGTTGATAACGATAGTCCGACTTACATGTGGCACTGCCGCCTTGGTCATATTGGTGTCAAACGCATGAATAAACTCCATGCTGATGGACTTTTGGAGTCTCTTGATTTTGAATCATTTGACACATGCGAACCATGCCTCATGGGAAAGATGACCAAGACTCCATTCTCCGGAACAATGGAGTGAGCAACTGACTTGTTGGAGATAATACATACCGATGTATGCGGACCAATGAGCATTGAGGCTCGCGGTGGCTACCATTATGTTCTCACCCTCACCAATGACTTAAACAGATATGGGTATGTCTACTTAATGAAACACAAGTCTGAAACCTTTGAAAAGTTCAAGGAATTTCAGAGTGAGGTAGAGAATCAACGTGATAGGAAAATAAAGTGCCTACGATCTGATCATGGCGGAGAATATTTGAGTCACGAGTTTGGCACGCACCTAAGGAAATGTGGAATTGTTTCACAACTCACGCCGCCTAGCACACCTCAGCGAAATGGTGTGTCTGAATATCGTAATCGCACTCTATTTGATATGGTGTGATCTATGATGTCTCTTCTCGACTTACGCTATCATTTTGGGGATATGCATTAGAGACTGCCGCATTCACTTTAAATAGGGCACCGTCAAAATCCGTTGAGATCATGTTGTTGGACAATGGTGAACCTTCGAACTATGAAGAAGCGATGGCGGGCCCGGATTCCAACAAATGGCTTGAGGCCATGAAATCCGAGAGAGGATCCATGTATGAGAACAAAGTATGGACTTTGGTGGACTTGCCTGATGATAAGCGAGCCATTGAAAATAAATGGATCTTTAAGAAGAAGACTGATGCGGATGGTAATGTGACTGTCTATAAGGCCCGACTTGTCGCTAAGGGTTATCAACAAGTTCAAGGAGTTGACTACGATGAGACTTTCTCACCCGTAGCGATGCTAAAGTCTGTCCGAATCATGTTAGCAATTGCCACATTTTATGATTATGAGATCTGGCAAATGGACGTCAAAACGGCATTCCTTAATGGTTTCCTTAAGGAAGAACTGTATATGATGCAGCCGGAAGGTTTTGTCGATCCTAAAGATGCTAACGAAGTATGCAAGCTTCAGCGCTCCATCTATGGGCTGGTGCAAGCATCTCGGAGTTGGAACATTCACTTTAATGAGGTGATTAAAGCGTTTGGATTTATACAGGTTTATGGAGAACCCTGTATTTACAAGAAAGTGAGTGGGAGCTCTCTAGCATTTCTCATATTATCTGTGGATGACGTATTGTTGATGGGAAATGATATATAACTTTTGGAAAGCATAAACGCCTACTTGAATAAGTTTTTTCAATGAAGGACCTTGGAGAAACTGCTTACATATTAGGCATCAAGATCTATAGAGATAGATCGAGACGCCTCACAGGTCTTTCACAAAGCACATACCTTGACAAGATATTGAAGAATTTCAATATGGATCAGTCCAAGAAGGGGTTCTTACCTGTGTTACAGGGTGTGAGATTGAGTACGACTCAATGCCCGACCACGGCAGAGGATAGAGAAAAGATGAGTGTCATCCCCTATGCTTCAGCCATAGGCTCTATTATGTATGCCATGCTGTGTACCAGACCTGATGTGAACCTTGCCATAAGTTTGGTAGGGAGGTACCAAAGTGATCCCGGAGCGGAACACTGGACAGCGGTCAAGAATATCCTGAAGTACCTGAAAAGGACCAATGACATGTTTCTCATATATGGAGGTGCCGAAGAGCTCGCCGTAAAGGGCTACGTCGATGCTAGCTTCGACACAGATCTGGATGACTCCAATTCACAAACTGGATACGTGTATATTTTGAATGGAGGGGTAGTCAGCTAGTGCAGCAGCAAGCAAAGCATCATGGTGGCATCTACATGTGAAGCGGAGTACATAGCTGCTTCGAAAGCAGCACACGAAGGAGTCTGGATGAAGGACTTCATCGCCGACCTAGGAGTGATGCCCAATGCGTCGGTCCTGATGACTCTACTCTGTGACAACACTGGAGCTATTGCCCTTGCCAAGGAGCCTAGGTTTCACAAGAAGACAAGACACATCAAGCGCCGCTTCAACTCCATTCGTGGATATGTCCAGGATGGAGATATAGACATTTGTAAAGTACATACGGATTTGAATGTCACAGATCCATTGACTAAACCTCTATGGGTGTTCCATACATCACAATGTAACTAGATTATTGACTCTATTACAAGTGGGAGACTGTCGGAAATATGCCCTAGAGGTAATAATAAAGTGATTATTATTATATTTCCTTGTTCATGATAATTATCTATTTTTCATGCTATTATATTAATCGGAAACTGTAATACATGTGTGAATACACAGACCACAACATGTCCCTAGTGAGGCTCTAGTTGCCTAGCTCGTTGGTCAATAGATGTTCACGGTTTCATGACCATGGACATTGTATGTTGTTGATAACGGGATCACATCGTTAGGAGAATGACGTGATGGACAAGACACAATCCTAAGCATGGCACAAGATCGTGTAGTTCGTATGGTAGAGCTTTTCTAATGTCAAGTATTGTTTCCTTAGACCATGAGATTGTGCAACTCCTGGATACCATAGGAATGCTTTGGGTGTATCAAACGTCACAACGTAACTGGGTGACTATAAAGGTGCACTACAGGTATCTCCGAAAGTGTCTGTTGGGTTGGCACGAATCGAGACTGGGATTTGTCACTCTATGTGACGGAGAGGTATCTCTGGGCCCACTCGGTAATACATCATCATAATGAGCTCAATGTGACTAAGGAGTTAGTCAAGGGATCATGTGTGACAGAACAAGTAAAGAGACTTGCCGGTAATGAAACTGAACATGGTATAGGGATACCGACGATCAAATCTCGGGCAAGTAACATACCGATAGACAAACGGAATTGTATATGGATTGATTGAATCCCCGACATGGTGGTTCATCCGATGAGATCATCGTGGAACATGTGGGAGCCAATATGGGTATCCAGATCCCGCTATTGGTTATTGACCAGGGAGGTGTCTCCGTCATGTCTGCATAGTTCCCGAACCCATAGGGTCTACACACTTAAGGTTTGTTGACGCTAGGGTTATATGGGAATAGTGTATGTGGTTACCGAAGGTTGTTCGGAGTCCCGGATGAGATCCCGGATGACACGAGGAGTTTCGGAATGGTCCAGAGGTATAGATTCATATATAGGAAGTGAGGATTTGGTCACCGGAAGTGTTTTGGGTATCACCGGTAATGTACTGGGACCACCAGAAGGGTTCCGGGGGTCCACCGGGAGGGGCTACTGGCCCTGGAAGGCTACATGGGCCAAGAGTGGGAGGGAACCAGCCCCTAGGTGGGCTGGTGTGCCTCCCACCTCAGCCCAAGGCGCAGCAAAGAGTGGAGGGGGGCAAACCCTAGGCGTGGAGGGGGCCTAGGCCCACCCTAGGGCGCCGCCCTCGTCCTCACCTTGGCTGCCGGCCCTCCTGGCCATCTAGGGCTGCCGCACCCCTAGGGTGGGAACCCTAAAGGGGGCGCACCCTCCTCCCCTCCTCCTATATATAGTGAGGGTTTTTGGGGCTGCATACAATAGATCTCTCTCTCGGCGCAGCCCTACCCCTCCTCCTCCTCGTCCTCCGTAGCACCTGGCGAAGCCCTGTCGGAGTACCATGCAGCTCCACCGTCACCATGCCGTTGTGCTGCCAGAGCTCTCCCTCAACCTCTCCTTCCTCCTTGCTAGATCAAGGCATAGGAGACATCACCAGGCTGCATGTGTGTTGAATGTGGAGGCGCCGTTGTCCGGCACTTAGATCGGAATGGACTGCGATCTGAATCGTTGCGAGTACGACTCCACCAACCGCGTTCTTGTAACGCTTCCGGTTTGCGATCTTCAAAGGTATGAAGATGCTCAAACGCCTTACTCGTTAGCGGTTTCTCCATAGATTGATCTTGGTGATGCGTAGAATTTTTTTTGATTTACTACTACCATCCCTAACAGAGTAGTCATTTGGAATAGCTCCAAGTGGGGCGTAGTAGCAGCATCTACAGTATGACATATAGATTTGCAAACTACACACGGATCTGAATGTAGCAGACAATTGACTAAAACCTCTCTCACAAGCAAAACATGATAAAAACAACAGAACTCATTGGGTGTTAATCACACGGTGATGTGAACTAGATTACTGACTCTAGTGCAAGTGGGAGACTGTTGGAAATATGCCCTAGAGGCAATAATAAAGTAGTCATTATCATATTTCTTTGTTCACGATAATCGTTTATTATCTATGCTAGAATTGTATTGATCGGAAACTCAGATACATGTGTGGATACATAGACAACACTATGTCCCTAGTGAGCCTCTACTAGACTAGATCGTTGATCAGAGATGGTCAAGGTTTCATGATCATAGACATGAGTTGTCATCTGATAACGGGATCACATCACTAGGAGAATGATGTGATGGCAAGACCCAAAACTATGAACGTAGCATATGATCGTGTCAGTTTATTGCTATTGTTTTCTGCATGTTAAGTATTCGTTCCTATAACCATGAGATCATGCAACTCACTGACACAGGAGGAGTACCTTGTGTGTATCAAATGTCGCAACATAACTAGGTGACTACAAAGGTGCTCTACTGGTATCTTTGAGGGTGTCTATTGGGTTGGCGTGCATCGAGACTGGGATTTTTCACTTTGTATGACAAAGAGGTATCTCTAGGCCCACTCGGTAATACAACATCATAATGAGCTTGCAAGCAAAGTGACTAAAGAGTTAGCCACATGATCTTGTATTATAGAACGAGTAAAGAGACTTGCCGGTAACGAGATTGAACTAGGTATGGAGATAGCGACGATCGAATACCGGGAAAGTAACATACCGATAAACAAAGGGAACTACATATGAGATTAACTAAATCCTTGACATAGAGGTTCAACCGATAAAGATCTTCGTAAATATGTTGGAACCAATATGGCAATCCAGGTCCCGCTATTTTTTATTGACCATAGAGGTTTCTCGATCATGTCTGCATAGTTCTCAAACCCGCAAGGTATACACACTTAACGTTTGGTGGCGATATATGTATAGTTGAGTTATTATGTTGGTGACTGAAGGTTGTTCAGAGTTCCAAATGAGATCACTGATATGATGAGGAGCTCCAAAATAGTCCGGAGGTAAAGATTGCTATATGGGATAATAGTGTTTGGTCTCCGGAAGGGGTTTTGAATGTTTCCCGAAATATTAGGGTATGAGAACAGTTTATTTGGGCCAAGGGGTAAATACCATGAGGCTTTCAAAAGGTGCAAAAGGAATTTTGCAAAGGCTAGGGGCTAGACGCCAGGGACCCTGGCATCTGGGGCCAGACACCAAGGACTCTGGCGTCTAGTCGTGGAGTCTGAGGAGGACTCTTGCCTTGCATGCCAAACCGACTTTGAGGAGGGTCTTTCTCCAAGAAACGACCCCAGGGATCAACATATAAATAGAGGGGCAGGGCAAGCACCCGAAACACCAAGCCGTGTTCTGGCAACCCTATCCCCTCTAGTTTATCCTTCGTCGTTGTTTTTGTTGTGCTTGGCAAAGCCATGCGGAGATTATTCTTCACCACCACTATCACCACGGCATTGTGCTGCCGGAACTCAGCTACTAATTCGCCCCTCTTGCTGGATCAAGAAGGCGAGGATGTCATCAATCTGTACGTGTGTTGAACGTGGAGGTGTCGTCCGTTCGACACTAGATCGTGATTGGGTTGTAGGACGGCTTGTGATTTGGATCGCGAAGACGTTCGACTACATCAACCGCGTTATATATGCTTTCGCTTAGCAATCTACAAGGGTATGTAGATACACTCCCCCTCTTGTAGCTATGCATCTCCATGGATAGATCTTGCGTGTGCGTAGGATTTTTTTTATCATGGAACGTTCCCCAACAGCTTTTTCCTCCAGGCGGCTTATGAAGCGACTTAAGGCTACAATGCGACCCGCCAGGCATTGAACCTGGTTTATATTTGCCGGCGCAGCTAGCAAAGTTATTGCCTTGATCTTGTCCGGGTTAGCTTCGATGCCTCGCCCAGACACCAGGAATCTCATTAGTTTGCATGCCGAAACACCAAAAATGCACTTTGCTGGGTTAAGTTTCATTTGGTACACTCGAATATTACCAAACGTCTACTTGATGTCCTCTAGGAGCATGTCCTTTTATTGGCGGGGGGTTTGACACGTTTTGGCCAGCCCTCCTTGACGAAGTGGCCTTGGTCCTACAATTGCAAAGATCAAATATTGCACTAAGGAAAGTATGGCTCAACAAGTGCAAGTTCAGGGACATACCCGCGGTTGACGTTGAAAGTGGGAAGTTGCGTTGTCGCTGAGTCATCCAAAGATGATAGGGAGGCCTGATAAAGCGAATTCGAAGGACTAAGAGATTGCTTAAACAAACTGCCTCTAGGATGAGAATTGGTTGGACTATGAGGCACCTCGAAGCGTGGTTTTTGAGTCGGCGGTGTCATGGTCTTAGTCGCCCGAACCACTGCAGGTCTTGCATTTTGATGAGCCAGCGAATTACGTTTTCTTCAAAACAAAATCGGGAGCCAATTGAGCATCTGGGTGTGTCAACTTAACCTTCCGGACGACTTGTCTTGGTTTTTAGGGAACAAACGTCTCTATATTGGAGAATGCAGGAGTTACCTCAATTTCACTGGCTGGGCTAGATTCCGAGTCACCCTGATAAGAAGGTGCATCAACAAGCTCAATAAAAAGATGGCCAAGAGAATCAAGTTCTACCTCGGGTTCTTGTCCAGAAGATGATACAGGGGTCGGGTTATTATTTGTACCCGAGGAGGGAATAGGGGCTAGAGGTGCAACCTTCCAGAAAGTAGAGTTCTCCTGCAAAAGTATGTGGTAAGGAATGGCGGGTCACAACGAATTGACAAAAGGACAGTAAAAATAGTCAGTACCGGAGGTGGTAGGTTGCGCAGATAAAATGGACCCAACCAGTAACACTGCACTACTCTTTCGAATAGGAAAAGAATTTCTTCGTTTCCTTGTTGAGGGTGTCATCAGTCAGGTCCTCATGAGAGAAGCGCTAAGGGTCAGATGAGGCGCCTGAGTACTTGCACATCAAGCTGCCTCTTACATTGATAGGCTGGATCCACCACTTTAGCCAGCAACGGATCAAATCAATACTAGTCAAGCCATGTGCAGTCAGAGCCCTCAATTTTACATGAAGAGGAGGCAATGGAGCCCTCTCTTCATCTGTTGGCCAACCCGGAAAGTCTGCATTGTTGCTAAGTCTTTCCAATCTATAGCCTGGCAGGGGGTTTTCTCCCTCACGTGCGGTATTCTTATAGTAAAACCAGATCTTGTTCCATCCTTTTGGGTGACTCGCCAGTTTGGATTCAGGGAAGGCACTATTTTTCACTTCTGAATCGAAACCCCACCAAATCCGCAGGCACCACGATTCTTCACCTCGATTTGACGGTTGAGATAAAAGAATTCACTAAAAAGGGTCACGGATGGCTCAACCTATATATATAACTCGCATAGCACCTCGAATTGACAAATCTTCGTCACAGAATTTGGACCAATGTCTTGAGGCCTGAGTTTGAAGAAATGCAAAAGTTCCCTGAAGAACTTTGAGCCGGGAGGACGGAAGCCTCTACATAGATGGTCGGTAAAGATAACAACTTCTCCCTGCCGCGGTTGAGGGTGTGGCTCCTCTTTAGGATCCCGCCATTCTATGACTTTTTGAGCCGGCAAGAAACCTTGATCCACGAGGTTATCTAAGGTGAGTTTAGATTCTTTGGTCTTGGCCCAGTTACAAATCTTGGAGTTCTTTTGTCACACCCTATGTTTGTATCACTTGTTATGCTTGGGTTTATAAAATTTGGAACCAATTAAAACTTTTTCAGTGCTTGTGCTTGTTTGAATTATTGCATGCTTGCTTGTTTGATTGTTGTGTATGGCACTCTTAGATTCTATCCCTCTTCTTATTCATCTTCCTTGACGCAAACCTCTTGCCCAATGATCATGCCATGTGAATAGTACCCAAAACTATTTTTTTATCCAATATTATTATGACCAAAAAGAATTTATTCAAATTAAGTCTTCAAAAACCCCTGAATTGAGGTTTGCACTACAAGTCCTCAAATTGAGTGGATTCTTCTCCCCAAAGGCCTTAATTCAAACCTACTATATATATATGACTTTCCAAAACCACCAAATATTAATTTTAAAGATTATTTTTATATTTATTTAAAGGTTTTTTCTTAAGACCAGAAATGGTTTTTCATAGGGAAAATTATTTAAATGCTTTCAAAATATTTGAGAAACTTTAGGGAAAATCAGTGGACATATATTTTCCATATATATGAGTTTCACCACATGGCTATGTTCAAATCATGGGCAAAACCCCTCAAAACCTTTTTTGTCCAAATCAAGCTTTTGAAATATTTCTATAAGAAATATCTCAATAAATTCCAAGAAAATTCCAGCAAGTCACAATTGTCATACTTGATGATCTTGCAAAGTTTCATCTCAATCCAAGTTGATTTGATTCATTAAACTATTCCAAACCCCTCCTTGTCTAGATTCAAATTTGAACAACTTTACATTGTGAGGTTTCTTCCCTTAGCCCCAAACTTTGTGGACATGTTATAATCACCAAATAATGATGCTACACTAAGTGGTGCATCAAGGGGATTAGCTTAGCATAACTGGATCTATAGAAACCTGATTCTGTTAGTTTCTAGGGTTCACAAAGTTTCTATTGGCAACTTTTCTCATTTGAGCTCAAACCTGGTGATCCATCTCATTTTACCCACCATTTGATCCTGTTAAATATCACAGTAAGTGGGTAAATTTATCTTGCCCAAACATCCATCAAACACCTTCTGGTGAAATGGTAAACCTACTGTTTTCACCACTTTCACTCTTCCCCTTGCCTCCAAATTTTTACCACACCCTTTCCCAGTGCTCAATCATCTCCAGTAAAAACCTCAGGTCCATAAGCCACTAGAAGATGGGGTAAAACCCCCATTTTCACCTTTGGACAGCCCTGGTAGGACCATTTTACCTCCTCCTCCTACTTCAACCCCTCTTCTCTCCTCTCAGTGCATCCTAGGAGCATCCTAGGAACCCCCATGAGCTATTGGACAAGCTGGGACACCCCAGAGCACGTGGGCAACGGCCATGCTAGCCATTTGGGCGCTCTGGAGCATGCTACAGTGCGCCATCGCACTATAGCAGGGGCATCCCGAGGCCCCCGACCACTTTGGGATGAGGGAGCTTGTCCCCCTGGTCGTCCTCGACGTCCGCAGCATGGCAGGCGGTCGGCCCCCTCGCCCTTCTCTCTCCTCCTCCCTCCTCCGCGCGTTCCCGACGCCGCTCGCTTCGGCCACTCCCCGCTCAAGCTGCGGGACCATCTCTGAGCTCGCCTCGCTCCCCCCCTTTGCTTCCCAGCTTCCTGCTCCTCCCCCACGAGCACCGCACAGAGGACCCGGGCCCCTCCCGTGTCCACCAGAGCCTCTTCGGCGGCCACCCGTGAGCTTGGTACATGGTGAGCCCCGGTCCCCTATAAAAAGGGCCTCCCCAAGCCCCGGTCTCCTCTTCGGACCCTCCTTATCCTCCCACTCACCCTCCAGGAGCCCAGCTCGACCTCCCCGTGCTCGAGCACTCGGGATCGACTGGGGCATCGCCGCTACGTCACCACCGTCAAACTCCTGGTAGCGACCTCCTCTGACCCTTCTTCTTCTTCAGCTATTCCTCCCTCGCCATGCTGACGTGATTCCCCCTCATCCCCGTCCTCTTTGCATCTTGAGACGGTCCTGACGACCCCCTCCCGAAGCTCCTTCGCCGCGACCTTCTCACCGCCGGCGACTCCGGCCACCTTCGGTGCCCCCTCCACCTCCAAGGGATCGGCGGCTCAGCCCCGATCCCATCCCCGCTCTCACCTGCCACCGTCGTGCCCCGTGCTGCCGCCGGTGAGCTCCTCCCCTTCCTGTCCCGAGGTGGGAGAAGGATCCGACAGGGGGTCCCACATGTCGGCCTCTCACCTCCCCCCTCCCGCGCTCTCTCTCTGGCCACTGGGTCCCGCACGTCAGGTTTGAATCCTGACGCGTGCGGGGGCACCAATGCGCTTGGCCTAGTTGGCCTGGGCCGGCCCAGCAGTTGGATGCCTCTGGCCCAGGGCACAGTGCCCTTTTCTTTTTCTTTTTCTCCCTGTTTTCCAAAAATCCCACAGAGTTTAATAATTATCCAATGACAATAATTTTTCCACCAAAAATCTTAGAATATTCCATAGAATTCAATAGAGCCTTTTGTATAAATTTTCGAAAATCTTTTATGCACTATTTTAATTTAAAACCTATTTTGGCACCCTTTTGCTCCTGTTAAATAATTTTCAAAAATGTTTTTTCATAGCAAAACCTTAAACAAATATTTTTAGTATAATCTTTAGTATTTATCAGAGTAGGGTAACATTTTTAGTATTAGCCTTGTGTGCTCTGTTTTTGTATGATGCTTATTTTTATCGTTATTATCGCGACGATAGATTGCACTATTGACGAGGGAGTTGAACCTGAAGACTTTGAAGACCCCGAAAACTTTGTTGAACCGGGCAAGCAGCCCTTTAACCATGTTAAGAAACCATTTTTATTGCATGTCATATAGCACTTTACTTTCGTCATATTGAGCATGTGGAGTAGTGACCACTTTGGCGAGTTGCTTCCGACACTTTTACCGTTGACACTTGCATCGTGCATGACCCTATCACCTTATGAGGGTTATGCAAGTGGGTGTAGATAGGATGCTAGTAGCTGCTATGCCAATGGGATGGGAATATGCATGGTGATGGAAATGAAGAAATGATTTCAAAGACTTTTCAAAAAAACGTCAGGTGCCACTAATGCCCGAGGGAGATGATGATGAGTTGGGTAACCACTTGAGGAATAAGTGGTGTACCAGAGCAAGTGAATGTGTGTGTTTTTCGAAAACAGATTAGATTTAAGGTCTGCTGACCGTCCCAACCTTACATGCGCAACCACGATACCCCTTATGGGACGGGGCTCTGTTGATTACTTTGGTGGGTACTGGCAAGGAGCCCGCATTACTAGTGGCAGGAGTGACGTAGTCACTCTCGATACAGGGTCGTGCTGGTATGGACGATCATGCACTGCCTTCATAGACACCGGACACACCTTTGGTCCCTGCATGGATACTACGAGTGATGGACATCATGTGGGCTGGGTACCAATCGAGTGGACTCTTTGTTCAGTATCGCCAGGGGAAAGGCATTGTTCAGGTGCTTACCTCAGGTATGTTATATACCGCGAGTCGTGGATGACACGGAAGTTCCCCGAGTCTTGTGGGAAAAGTGTGCAACCTCTGTAGAGTGTAAAACCATTTGAATAGTCGTGTCCGCGGTCATGGACAGTTGGAGGTCTTTCTTAAACTGCGTCAGGATGTTTTCGCAAACTTGGTGTGCGTGGGTGTGTGGATGTCACAGAGATGACACTTGAGATAAGTCTGAAGACTTGATGTGATGAATGAACATGAGATGTTCAACCCCTACTTATGATGATATCTGTAACTTGCCCGTATGGATATCCGCCAACTGTTGATGCATGCTTAAACATAGTTACTTGATCATAACATCTATTATATATAAAAAGTAATATGAGAGCTAATCAGAGGAAAGAGAAATTAATTTGAAAATTCCACAAAAATTAGAATTATCTGGCCGTTAATTTGATATGCAATAAAATCACAGCTAATGGATACAAAAAAATTACCCACCAATGCCATTAATGATCTTTAAAAATGGGCATTATTTTTTTAATGTACACATCTATTCCATATGACAATAGATCGTTGATATTCCTATTTCTTTTTTACATACATCTATTTCCATACATCTGTTTCCATACATCTATTTCCATAGATCATTGGTATTTTTCTGGAAAAAATGTGTTGTTCGTTGTTCCACCTCCTAGAGCCCTCACGCCGTCCTGCAGTAGCCCTAGCTCACCTATGTCGCTTAGGGAATCCTCGCGCTCGCTCTTCTCTGGGTCCTCATCGTCGCTCGCTACTGCCGACCGCCGTATCGTTTCACAGCCCTTGGTGGACGACCTCCACCCATGGATGCACAGGAGCATCTCAGGTGAGGTCCCAATCTTACTGCCTCATGCGCATACACCATACAACCATGTAAAATCGATCTAAAACTACCCTAGGACCTGCTAGGTACGTACAAATTACAATACATGCATACCATCTAGCCGTGCAAGTTTGATCGCTACGCTTTGCCAGTTGGTTTTGGAACGCTTGATCAAATCCAACCGGAGCAACCCGCCCGTGTGAAGCTAGCTTCCAAGCAAGCACACATGCACCTTGATTAATAAATAGTAGCCACACATGCATGTACGTACACCTAAACTCACGCTAGCTTCTAACTGAATAAACGGATCTTGGCAACAATCAAGAGCTAGGTGTCTATACATGTACATCATACAGTCTAGAATTTTTTCAGCATCGGCATCAAGTGTATGTTTGTAAGAAAGAAACATATGCCACGTGCAGTACTTATGAAGGTGGGTACTCAAGTTTCAGTGCAGGCATGCGGAGTATTGTAAGGTACTTACTGTAATCCAATTTTCTCAGATTATAAGCTTGATGGGTGTTCATAGTTGATACGGTGCCATTGCAGGAAGGTAGATTTTGATGCTTTGACATCACATCGGTCAGGATTAAGAACAAATGAATAACAGGCGGTCTAGGAGAAGTCGCCTACAAAAAGATTGAAGGTTTGTTTTTGTAATGGGACATGGATTGTGCTATGTGTATAGACTAAGCACCTACTATCGTTAGTTTTGGATAGATAAAATTAGGGGATGGCTACTAAGCTAAACTTGATTTAGATAATTTACCTAAACTGCTAGCATCTTATGTTCTCATGCAAATTGTTGTGATATGTGAGGTACCACAGAGATCTAATAACTAAGCTACACATGTTGATTTTTTAGGCTAAGAGGCCAAGTTGTTACCGATTGACTTCATAGTAGTTATCCGATTGACTTTTCCTATAAAATCAGTGCCTATTTTATTGCAAACTACCTTAATATATGTTCAAGTGACCTCTCAACCTCCAAAAATACCTATGTTCAAGTGGACAAACCTACCTCTCAATGAAGACACCTATGACGTGACCTGCACAATCTGTTCATTTGGATCTCTTTCCCATCATATGTGCAATTTTTAGTGGTAGTCAATAGAGCATCTAATACATTTTTATATAACTCATCTATCCGACTTCCATCTATGTGACTGTTATATGCTGACATGCTGACGAAATGAAGTTATGTATTTGTCTTGCTATGCTTGCTCTTTAACTACTCCAGTCATTTCGTGTTATCATATGGTAATTACTTTATTCTTAAAATAAGGTACTAATATTTACTTCTTTTTGCAAATAACGTGATGATCACTTGCAAGAGTGCAAAGAAGCTTCCATATTTTTTTGGTAATCCATCCATTTGACAAGTGTTCTATGCAGTTGGTTATAATTCAAATTCAATGAAGTTGCATGGCCAACAATGTTGCATCACAAAAAACTTAAATGATAGATAGTCTTGCCACCTTTCCTTCTTCATCATTCCTGCTTTTATATTGAGGACATGAGAATATAAAAATACAAATGCATTAGGCGGGCCAGTTAAAAAAGGATCTTAATAAATTCACCACGTATTTAAGCTCCCATTTTCATTGTTTGTTTTGGGTAAGAATAGACATCCATAACATATATATCTACAAGTATATTTCATAGTTGCGGCTTTCAAGTGATTTATGGAATCCCAATAATCCGATTTATATTTGCAACGAAGCAATGGTACCGATGTGCTTGAGAACTGCAAACTATATAATTTATATATCTTGATATTCTTTCATTCAGTTTGTTGTCAATTGAAAAGAATCATAATGCTCATATGTTGACCCATTGCTAATAATGGAACTATCGTCACAATAGTTGCACGCAAATTTGTATAAGTATCATGTCCTTATAGTTCCTCAATACAATAAATATGGTCAAACACTACACCCATTTATTTGATAACCATCACGTGACTTCTAGCTAGCCTGAAAATGTAGTTAACATTAACAATATGGGTATTACTTTTTCCCTTACCAGATATGTACATGAATATATAACTGGACTCTAATGAAGTTTTTATGTTCCTATGGTGATATGGTGTTTTCCGTGCTAGAGTTTTACATGTAATACCACATAAGTATATATTTTTTATCCATGTTATAACAACAACAATATATGCAAGCAGGGATAGAGGGCTGGGCCAAATGTGTGAGATTTGAGCAGGTTATTTCCATGATATTTTCCCTAGATTGTAAAGAGTATCTACAACAATTTTAGGCCTAAGCATTGGGTTAATGCCCAGGCTGCCCTAGGTGCAGGTCCGCCAGTTTTTGCAAGTGAAGAGAGAATTGAAAGACATACAATCTTATGCAAGAGTACAATTCTTAAGAGAGAATGTGATACTACCTTGAGAAATTGTGCTAATTATTTTTATAGATTTTTAAAACTAAGTATAGATATGTACCATTCGGTTGATCGGACATAAGAATTCAATCGGTTGTATTTGATCTCTAATCTGCTTCATATAACAATTAAGTAATTAAAACAAGGCGTAAATATCTCTCTTGGTATATGAATTGTAGTACATTGGATTTCCTACCTAATTTTAATTTGTACTTGAACAATGTAATTCTAATCCAAAAATTATGATAAAAGAAAAGGCTACCACTCGGCATTGCTCGGTTCCTATCCTTTGTGCTACATTTGTATAAGGCTAGACTAATTTTCCACCATATGTTCATGGGGTGTACTTTCTTTCATTTAATAGATGATGAGGTTTTAACCTTTTTCCTAGAATTCCTCTTGTATGTAATATGAAACATATAGAGTCATACTTAGCTTTGCTACTTCAAATTTTGTGAATTCATTGACAAAGAAAATAACAACCAAAATGTAGGATTTTCCTTTGTGGTTTTGCTTCCTTTTTTCCCGTGTAAGAGACATTGGGAATATTTAAGAATCATATTATTTTAACTTTCAATAATTCTGATGTACGATGTGTAGTTGTTCGCCAATTTTGTAATTTTATATAATTGAAATAATTTCAAATGGTATGTAAGATTATAGAGGACCCGAAACTCACTTGGTTGGGGAACTTTGGGGTCCACTATGCACCACATAGGCTTTCCCAACATTTTTTTTCCAAAAAGATATATGTAAGATTTAACATTTTAATTATCAATATTTGTTGGTATGGCTTCCATACAAGTCTTATTTTGGATGTCCACTTTCGTGCCTAGCTAAGTGTTGGACCCCTTTGTGCATACACATGTCATTTTCTTGATGAATCGGTGCCTTACAAATATCCAAAGTTATGGAGGTCAAAGCAATATGTAGCAAAGAGCAACATGAACAAAAGTAAGTGTATATGTAAATAAAATGGTATATTATTGTTTTTGTCACATGATGAACACAAGTGTGTTATTCAATTCTAGGAAGACTGGACATTTTCAAATACTGAACCTACCAAATTTATCGGGATGAAATTAGATACAATTTTTCAAATAGTTAACCTACCAAATCTATCGGGATGAAAATATATATTCAAATTTTAGCTTTTTTAGAAACTGTGTCTTTAGTACTTGCCCAACCTCTAAAAGTCTATCATTGCCTTTTCTGAGTATGATCATATCATTTTCCTTTGTTTCAAAAAGGGAAAAAATGTTCTAAAAGTGTATTATTTCGCATTTATTAAGTGTCAACTTATAAAAAAACTTTATCAAAAAAATTGTCAGGTTATACAGGAATATTTTTTTTCTAAATATATTAAACGTGTACTTTATCCTTGGCTCAACATTTGTACAAACTAACAAAACACTTAAGTTAATTGAATGAAAATAGATGTGAAATGATCGTAGATACCCTTATTTATTATAAAGTATCATAGTACCAATGTGTGTTTCTAAATTTATTTACAAAAATAATTATAAATTTGTGTATCTAGCCCATGCAAATGCAAGTGAGGGCCTTCAAAAAGGAAAAACAGGAAAGCTTGAGAGTGATCCTCACCCGAGGTGGATCCATAATTATATTATCAAAAGCCTTATATTTCTAAAGTTCATTTCATTTGGTCCCGAGTTTATTTACACAAATCCAATAATATGTTCACAATATAAATCTTTTTAAAGATCTAGCCCGCACATCGAGTGGGCAACCTAGCTAGTTACATTTAAAACTAGCTTTCTGCAAAATACCTACTTAGTGCTATATCATGCATCATTATTACTTGTTCCACAACTTGGATTGCTTGCGAGTACATTCAAAGTACTCATTGGCTTGCCACTGGTTATTTAATTGGCCAGACATGGAAGAACGGGAGTACGTTGAAGAGTTCATTGGTGAACAACATGCGAACTAGGACGTTTCCCAGTAAGAATGCATGTAGGTTTAAGGTAGATGGCATGGGTTCATGCTTTCGATCAAGGTTTCCGCTGCTTGTTGAGTTTATGTATTTGTCCGGTGTGGCCCTATCTATGTAAGACTAGACCTTCATTGTCTTTATTTGTGTAAGACGCTAAATGTGGATGTAAGACTCTTGCTATTCATCTTCTGTGTATTCAGTGAGCATTGATCTCTGGGATCACTGTACACGTGCATTCGATGATCATGACTTATGAGTCGGGGTCCCCACATCTTTGGAGCCATGGCGGGTTATAAACCAACTACAAAGGCAATGAGAAAAATGAGTCGGCGCGGGTTACAAATTGCCTATGCTAAATTGGCTATTTTAAGCCGTCATAATCAAAGAAAGTTGGAGACGTATATCCACAACACATAGTGAGTGAGTGGCTCACAAACAGATTTCTACGAAAGTTTTCTTTCAGATGGATCTGATTAAATACAGAAAAACAATGAAATATGTGTTCTAACTGACGCAGGAACCAAAACTATGGCATTCAGAGGATATCCTTGGGGGTACATATTAGATTTGCTTATGAGTAAAGTAAGGCGGAGTTCATGCCAAAAATACGCAATGCGTAGGAATTTTGAGTGCATAAATCTACAAGCTGCGTCTTGAATAAACACGACGAACATGGTGTTTATGCTGGAAGTAATGAACCCTAAATGGAGGGGGTTCATACCAGATTGCGTCAGGACGAGGGCGAAGATGTTTGCGCCCATTCCAACGGCGGCGAGAAGATGTGATGACGTCGGTGATGGAGCTAGAAACCCAGGCGATGCCTCCGGAGCTCTGGTGGTGTTCAGCCAAAGACAAAGCGAGAGGAAGAATATGACGGAAGTATTGCTATGGGAGCTTAGCGAACTTATTTAAAAGGAGGGAAAACAGAACGGCACCGGAAAAAACGAAACGGTAGTAGTAAATTTGTGGCTGAGGATATGCCTCGACTTTTGCATCGGCCTGGATTTGGCACAGTTTTCAAAAGATATGTTATGATGACCTTGGAGAACAACGGTCAGCAAGGATGACGTCATCAACAAATTAATGCTGAAAAAAATGACCAGTCCGAAAGGATTGAGATCCGGCGCTTCAAGGATCATGAATAACAGACACGAATGAATGGTGAGCCACCAAGAGAAGATAAGAGAATTTGACACGAATAGATTCAAATCAATCCGGGGCCTAATGTCGGGGATATAAGCCCACGATGTAACCCGCCCTGTTGGGTCGGGTCAATATACCGACAGCTCTACAATCAAACAAAAGATGGCACGCATCTTGAGGACAAGACTGACGAGGCGGTTACTGAGTAAGTCGCCGGCCAGCCCGACACTTGAAGATGGCGACTTAGGACCCACAAGGCAGGAGTCGCCAGAAGATTCCTTGCTTGAGAAGCAAGGCGTGTTAGAGACATGATGGGTTACGAGTCGCAATATGACTTGGAATCTATTGTAAACCCTAGGGCCTCGACCTGTATATAAAGGCGAGCCCTAGGATCAAAAGACTTAGTTAGACACCCTCGAAATCTAGGTTAGTGATTTCGCACCCTTGTAATCGAGATATCCATCAATATAGACACAAAGCAGGATGTGGGCTATTACCTCCATCGGAGGGGCCAAACCTGGGTAAACTCGCCTCCCATTCCCGTTTAACCCCTTTCATTCGCCACCTAGTGGCGATGGCCTCACACCTAAGTCCTTGCACGAGGACATCTGCCATGACAAAACCATGACATGGTGCGAGCAAGCCTAGAGTACATTTTGGCGACTCCTTTACCATCCTTCATCTTGAACTTGTCAAGTTGACTTTGAAGCACATCCAACTTAGATTCCCTGACGGAGTCGTTACCTTCGTGCATATTAACCAAAGTATCCCAAATTTCCTTTGCACTCTCAAGATAGCAATTTTGTTGAATTCTTTGGGGCATAGGCAGTTGAATAGAATGTCACATGCTTGCACATTGTATTGCAACATCTTCAATTCTTCCGTGGTGCTTCACAATCCGATTCCTTTCCATCACCATAGAATTCACCTTGCAAGCCAACACGAACAACAACCAATACAGTGGGGTTATGACTAAGAATATGCATTTTCATCTCATGCTTCCAACTAGAAAAGTTTGTACCATCAAAAGATGGACCTCTAAGGTGATAATTTCCCTCACTAGACGCCATACTCTCCTAGGTTGTGATACCAATGCAATGGAGACCAAAGCTCTGATACCACTTGTAGGGATCGAAAGTAGGTCTAGAGAGGGGTGATTAGACTACCTGACCAAATAAAACCTAGCCTTTTCCCAAGTTAATTGGTTGGTAGATTTTAGTAATTCTAGCAAGTCAAGTTCACCCTACACATGCTTGCCTACGAGTATTGCAGCAGAAAGTAAAGACAAGCATATATGTAAGAGGGTAGGGATAGGAAGATCAAACACGATTTGGAGACACAAAGATTTTAACCGTGGATCCGATAGGTGGCGCTGTCGTACATCCATGTTTTCGGAGACTTCAACCCACGAAGGGTAACGTTCGCAAGAGTGCATGGAGGGCTCCACCCACGAAGCGTCCACGAAGTAGCAACCTTATCTATTCCATGATGGCCTACGTCCACGAAGGACTAGCCTTACTCGAGATAGATCTTTATGAATAGGCGATCTCCTTGCCCTTACAAACTTCTTGGTTCAACTCCACAATCACGAAGAAGGAGGCTCCCAAGCGACACCTAACCAATCTAGGAGGCACCACCCTCCAAAAGGTAATAGATGTGGTAGTATGATGAACTCCTTGCTCTTGTGCTTCAAAAGATAGTCCACTCAACACTTAATCACTCTCTCATAGATTTGGCATAGGTAGAAGATATTGATTGGGTGGAAAGAAACTTGGGGAGGCTAGAAATCAAGATCCATATGGTTGGAGTGGATGATCTCGACCTCAACACAAGGGTAGGTGGTTCTCTCTTAGAAATTTGGATGTGGCAAGTGGTTGCATGTTCTAAGTGCTTCTCTTGCGAGTGGCATGTGGTGGAGGGGTATATATAGGCATCTCCAAAAATCCAACCATTACAACATTATTGCCCAACTCGGTGAAACTAGAGTAAAAACTCAGTTGCGTCAACTAGTGCAAAATGTGGCAAGTTTGGCCTTTTCGGTGAGACCGATATATAAATCTCGGTGGTACCGATATAGGTGTCCTAGGCAATTACCAAGTCTCTGTGAGACCGATTCTCAAAACCCAGTGGTAGCAATTCCTGAAAACGGCTAACCAGAGAGTTGGTCACAAACTCAGTGAGACCGATTCTCAAAACTTGATGGTATCGATTCTTGAAAATGGCTAACCAGAAAGTTGGTTACTGATTTTGATTGCACCGAATGAAAACTTGGTAGTACCGAGATGTCAGGGTTTGGCTGGGTTTCTATCTTAGGTTAAAACTCAGTGGATCCGAATGGGAAATATTGGTGTCACTGAATTTTGACTTTTGGCCTTGGACAGAAGGTTTATGTGGGAAAGTGGGTGAGTATTTTTGGTGGCTACCTCTAAGCACTTGAGCAACCAGATCATCATAGATACACCATCCCCTTTTAATAGTATTGGCTTTCATATGGACTCAAAAGTGATTTATCATAAAATGAAAAATGTAGAGTCCTCAATCTTGAAGCATGGCCAATCCTATTCCTTCCCTTCTTTTGGGAGGTTCTTCACATAGACCTTTAGCAAACCCATCATTGAACTTTTTCTTGAGATATACTTAGTGGAAACATTAGTACAATGAAATGTATGTTGTTATTAATTACCAAAACCATCTAGGGAGAAGTTGTGCTTTTAGGAGTGTGTCTACATACCCTTGTAGATCGCTAAGCAAGAAGCATTAAGAAATGCGGTTGATGTAGTCAAACATCTTCGTGATCCATTCACAATCCTTAGCGCGATCCAATCATGATCTGTCCCAATCTAGCGCCAAACGGACGACACCTCTGTGTTCAACACACGTACAGCTCAATGACGTCTATGCCTCCTCGATCCAATGAGCGAGGGCGGAGTAGTAGATGATTTCTTTGACAGCACGAAAACATGATGGTGGCGGTGGTGGAGCTTTCTCGGCAGGGCTTCCTCAAGCGCTAACGCAACGAACCAGAGGCGAAAACCGATCTAGGGGAGAGGGAGGGCTGCGTCGTGGCTTAGGGTGGTGCTACCCTCCCTCGCCTCTCATATATATAGGAGGAGGGGTGGAGGCGGTCATCCCTAGGGTTTCCCCTAGTGGGCGGCGGCCAAGAGGTGGGGCAATGCCCAAGAGGTGGCTTAGGGTGTGGCTACCCTCCCTCGCCTCTCATATATATAGGGGGAGGGGTGGAGGCGGTCAGCCCTAGGGTTTCCCCTAGGGTTGGCCCTCCACCAGCCCTAGCCGCATGGGCCTAGGTGAGGAGGGGCGCCTAGCCCACCAGGGGCTGGTGCGCACCCCTCTCAACCCATGTGGCCCCTCCGGGGCTGGTGGACCCCGGAACCCTTCGGCACTCCTAGTACACTAGGGTGACGCCTGAATTAGTTCTGGTGACCAAAATGGGACTTCCTATATATATCATTCTTTACCTTTGGAACTCCTCGTGACGTCCAGGATCTCATCTATGACCCCAAAAAACCTTCGGTCACCAACATATATAACTCAATAATACTATATCGTCACCGAACATTAAGTCTGCAGACCCTACGGGTTCGAGAATGATGTAGACATGACCGAGACACTCTTCGGCCAATAACCAACAACGGGACCTAGATGCTCATATTAGTTCCTACATATTCCACGAAGATCTTCATCGGTCGAACCACGATGTGAAGGATTTAGACAATCCCGTATGCAATTCCCTTTTTCCATCGGTATGTTACTTGCCCGAGATTCGATCGGTGGTATCTTCATACCTAGTTCAATCTTGTTACCGGCAAGTCTCTTTACTCGTTTTGTAATACAAGATCCCGTGACTAACTCCTTAGTCACATTGCTTGCAAGCTTCTTGTGATGTTGTATTACCGAGTGGGCCCAGAGATACCTCTTCGTCATACGGAGTGATAAATCCCAATCTCGATCCACGCCAACCCAACATACACCCTCGAAGATACCTGTAGAGTACCTTTATAGCCACCCAGTTATGTTGTGATGTTTGCTACACACAAGGCATTCCTCCGGTGTCAGGGAGTTGTGTGATCTCATGGTCGTAGGAACATATATTTGACATGGATAAAGTAGTAGCAATAAACTAGTATGATCAAATGCTATGCTTATGATTGGCTCTTGTCCATCACATCATTCTCCTAATGTTGTGATCCCATTATCAAATGACAACTCATGTCTATGTTCAGGAAAACTTGGCCATCTTTGATCAACAAGCTAGTCTAGTAGAGGCTTACTAGGGACATAGAGTTTGTCTATATATCCACACATGTATTTGAGTTATTGATCAATATAATTCTAGCATGGATAATAAACGATTATCATGAACAAATAAATATAATAATAACCGCTTTATTATTGCCTCTAGGGCATATTTCCAGCAAGGGTTTCCCCCTCCCAACCCTAGTAGTATGTGCCTTGGGGGGAGTGGCATCCAGCCCACTAGGGGCTGGTGCACCCCCTCTTCATCCCATCCCCCCCGGGGGGTAGGTTGAGTCTTCTGGTGGACCCTCGAGACCCGTCGGCACTCCCTGTACACTGCCGGAAAAACTCGGAACCTTTTCGGCACCTGAATGTAACTCCACCATGTATAAATCTTTACCTCTGGACCATTCTTGAGTCTTCGTGACGTCCGGGGTGTCATCCGGGACTCCAAAAACATTAGGTCACCAGCATATATATCCCAATCTTACTCTAGCATCATCGAACGTAAGCGTGCGATCCCTACAAGTTCGGGAATCATGTAGACATGACCGAGACACCTCTCTGGTTAATAACCAATAACGGGACATGGATACCTATATTGGTTCCTACATATTCCGATCATTCATCGGTTGAACTATGATGTCAAGGATTCGGTTAATCTCGTATGCAATTCCCTTTGTCTAGCGATGTGGTGCTTGCCCGATATTCGACTGTTCGTATCTCTATACCTAGTTCAAGCTCGTTACCGGCAAGTCTATTTACTCGTTCCGTAATATAAGATCTCGTGATTAATGGTACATGCACACCAAACATGGTAGTGCAGCACTTCCACAGAAGTATCCCAATGGGTAATCATCACAATAAAGAGCGTATGAGAGTATTTATGTAGACGTTTCTGTCACACACAAGGTGTCAAAGTTCTTGCGTGAATTACTTCTTGAGTGTCAACGAATACTATTAATGTCCTAGGTAAACGATAAACTAAGTATGCTAGTAAAGAGAGGATTTATAAGTTTCTACTAAATAACCAGTGAAAGTAAATAACAACATAGAATGTAAATGGTGTTTCCTGGAATGAAGAGATTAGGTGCGGAGAGATTTCTATTCATGGTAAGAATATATGAATTGTGCTAGTGTGATGGTAATACCAGTTACCTTGTATTGTACTCATAGTATTTGGTATAAACTTTCTGTAGGCAGTTCTCCCTAGAGTCATGAAACTCTTCAACTTGGGGTTACATTTCATTCTATGGTCTTGGTTCTCCATTGCCACAGAGTGGTCATTTCCACAATTAAGGTCATAAGACCGAAACGAAGCATTAAGTTCAATGGATCACCGTTATCTCATATTGTCTTCGTTTCTTATAGATATCTCCACCTATCACGTCAAAGGTCAAAGAGTTCCTAAACAATACGTGTTACCTATGTAGGTCTTGAGATCATGTTGACTGGGCCCTTAAATTGGACAACACACATAGGGTTCACCACAGTACAACAACATACTAAATATAGCATACTACTACTAATTCAAACGACGACATATAGGATAGGCACATATCAATCATACCACTTACCTACATATCCCACACCTAGGGTAATTACTCGTGCATCATAAGAGGGGAATCAATCACAGCAGAGAGAAAAACCATGAAAACCATATCAATAATATTGAGGGGGTCACAATGAGTTGAAATGGTGCTCAAATAGTCTTGATCTCCGATGAGATGGAGTAGAGATTACAAGTTCCAATCCCTGTTACAATGGTGAAGCAGATGATGATGATCGATATGAAAGGAATTAAAACTACAATGATGCTCGTGAGTTCTTCAGATCCTCTCCTCTCCTGTTCTGATTGGTGTGGCGGCGGCTAGGGTTCTCTTCTCCCCGTGGCCTGATACTTGTGATTTGCGTTGGGTTTTCCATGAAGACGAACGGGTGATGTAGCACAATATAGGTAAGTATTTCCCTTAGTAGGGAACCAAGGTTTATCAAACCAATAGGTGTAACGACCAACCCCCGTCTTCAGCAGCTACACACAAAAGAGCAAACACTTGCATCCAACGCGGGCAAGAGGGTTGTCAATCCCCTTGGACTCATTATTTGCAAGCTTGTAAGTAGTGTGGTTGGTAGTAGATAATTGTAAATTTCAAAATAAAAGAAAAATTAAATAATTGCAGCAAGGTATTGTAGCATTTGTAAACTTATAAGTGAATAGACCCGAGGGGCATAATTTTCCCTAGTGGCATCTCTCATGAAAGTAAACATACGGTGGGTAAACAAATTACTGTTGGGCAATTGATAGAAAAGCCAATAGTTATGTGATATTCACGGCAAAGATCATGTGCATATAGGTATCATGTCCATAAGAAAATAGGCCGACTCCTGCCTAGACCTATTACTATTACTCCACCCATTGACCACTATCCAGCATGCATCTAGATTATTAAGTAAAAAAGTAATGCTTGGAGAGCAATGACATGATGTAGACAAAGAGAATTCAATTAATATGAACTAACCCCATCATTTTATCCTTAGTGGCAACAATACAAAGACGTATCTTGTCCATTCCATCACTAGGATATAGAAACCTGTCAGATTGAACTCACTACAACACACCCCTCTCACTAAAGATAGATCAATCTACTTGGCCAAAGCAAATCAATAGATCGGAGAGAGCTGCGAAGCTATGATGATCATGCACATAAGAATCATAATAGATTTTAGAGAAGAATCAAATATTTTTCATGAATAATCTGAAGATAAACCCACAATTCATCGAATCCAAACAAACGCACTGCACAAAAGGATTACATCAAATAGATCAAAGTGAAGATGTGATGATCATTGTATTGAAGATCAAGAGAGAGAGACATCTAGGTACTAACTATAGACCCGTAGGATTGTGGGGAACTACTCACACCTCACCATGGGAGCAGCAAGAATGATGTAGAGGCCCTCCATGATCGATCCCCCTTCGGCAGGGCACCAAAAAAGAGCTCTAGAGGGGCACACGGAGGAACAGAGACTTGTAGTGGTGGAAAAGGTATTTTAGGAGTCTCTCTAGGTTTTTTGGAATATATGTGAATTTATAGTCCAGAGAGGGGCACCAAGAGTCGCCCTAAGGGAGCATGAGGCAAGAGGGTGTGACCTACCCCCCTAGGCATGCCCTATTGGCTCATGCCTCCCTCGTGAGACCTATGGTATCCTCCTAGAGCTTCTAGGTCTTCTTTTGGTCCAAAAATCGTATGAAAGTTTCATGGCAACTGGACTTCGTTTGGTGCTGTAAACCTGAAAAGCCAAAAACATGCAGAAAACAGCAACTCGCACCGGGCACTAGGTTAATAGCTTGGTGCTCAAAAATAATATTAATTGGTAAATAAACACCCAAAAAGCATCCTAGGCTGGTAATATAATAGCATTGAACAATCAAAAATTATAAATATGTTGGAGACGTATTAATATCCCAAGCTTAATTCTTGCTCGTCCTCGAGTAGGTAAATGATAAAAATAGAATTTTTGATGTGACATGCTACCCAACATGTAATCTTTTGCAAGTTTGACCATTCAGAAATGATGAACTAATAAACATCAACATAGTAATACTTATAAACATAAGCAACATAATCATCAAGTTTCAAAGCATGCGATCCAGAAAGAATGTTCACTCCCTATTAATTTTATCATATAAATATAGCATGGCTCCGCCCTCACCACATAAATAGAAATGCTAAGAACCACCTTGTAAAGTCAGGCAATTGGATCGTACTTTTTAACAGGCTTCAGCTTTTTATTACTTGTGCAATATATGAACATGAACCATCACTACTGTAGGATGGTTCAAAGATGACACATCAATCAGAGATCCTTTGACCAATCTGTGTGCGATCCATCAATCGGAAACGGTATAGTTCAAGCTCTACTGCTAATAATGAAAACCATGCACGATGAAGGAACGAACAAATACGGTTCGAAAAATAGTTTCTTGTGTGATGCGTTGCCTAAAGTTTGTTCTTATGAATTGTTTGTGATTATGGAAGATAACAGAAACGGTTACCAAACTTTGTACGTGTGCATAGTGCGGCATACAGTTCACTCGGACAAACTGTTTGCGCTGATCCAGCAGAACACAAACGAGTTAGCCTAAGAAGGCGTGTGTTCTACCCGACAAACAGTTCATTCATCAGAATTGTGTGTGAAGACTAATAATAATCCAAACGATTCATCCTGACAACCGTGTGTATTGTGGGTACGGGGCAAACAGTTTATTCAGCAGACCTATGTGGGAGGACCAATAATAACCCAAACGATTCCTCCTGACAACCTGTGTGTGTTGTGGGCACACAGTTGCTGCTAATAATTGTATGAGATGTGATTTGCTCTATCTGCACAACATCTATATGCTCTATTGAAAGCACAACATGCTCCCTTGGTGGTTTTGATAATTCATGACAACATACATTGTCTCTTGGACTAATACTTTTATCTAGTGTATTTCAGATAATAGTCCATGGAGAGTTGGGTTGGCAAAAGGATTGTGGAGATATCCCAAGATGCAAGGAAATAGGTTGGCCAAGCTTCAAGCAAGAGGACTCTACATTTTATATTTGTGAGAAATCAATTTGAGTCCATAGGAAGCCAATACTATTAAAAGGGGGTAAGGTTTTGTTCATGAATAAAATACTCATACGTGCATAAGTGATAGTCACCAAAAACACCCACAAACTCTCCCACCAAAGTCTGTCCAAAGGAAAATATTCATCATCGGTGCAATCAACATTTCCATCCCGGTGCCACCGATTCTCAACCTCAGACAGACTCAGCTAAACCCTAGCCACTTCGGTGCAACCGATTCCATACTGGTGTTAACGAGTTTAGGTTGCCAACTTTCTGTTATGCAAATTCACAATATCGGTATCATCGAGATAGTTGGATCGGCGTCACCGAGAATGACAATCTAACCATTGGTCACCTTATTGGTGCAAGCGAGTTTCCTTTATCGGTCACGCCGAGATTCAAAAGTTGCCACCTTTTGGTCACTTCGGTACCACCAAGATTAACACACCGATGTCACCGAGTTGATCATTTTGTGTGTAACGGTTGGATTTTTGGGGATGCCTATGTATACCCCTTCACCACCACCTACTCGAGAGAGAAGCATTCAGAACTATACCATACTTGCCCCATCCAGTTTTTCTAAGAGAGAACCACCTACCCTTGTGTTGAGGTCAAGATCTTCCACTCCAACCATATGGATCTTGATTTCTAGCCACCCCAAGTTGCTTTCCACCAATCTCATTTCTTCCACCAAGCCAAATATGTGAGAGAGTGGTTGTGTGCTGAGGAGTCTATCATGTTGAAGCACAAGAGCAAGGAGTTCATCATCATTACCGAGCCTATTACCTTTTGGAGGGTGGTGCCTCCTAGATTGGTTAGGTGTTTCTTGGGAGCCTCCTACTTCGTGTTGTGGAGTTGAACCAAGAAGTTTGTACAAGCAAGGAGATCGCCTACTCCGTGAAGATCTACCCATAATGAGGCTAGTCCTTCATGGACGGAAGCCGTTATGGAATAGTCAAGGTTGCTACTTCGTGAACCCTTATGGGTGGAGCCCTCCGTGGACTCTCGCGACCGTTACCCTCCGTGGGTTGAAGACTCCATAAACGTGGATGTACGATAGCACCACCTATCGGAACCACGGGAAAAATCATCGTGTCTACAATTTCGTTTGATCTTCCTACCCTATCCCTTCTACTCATGCTTGTTGTTATTTTCCACTGCTATACTCTTAGACATGCATGTGTAGGGTGTACTTGATTGCCATGAATGCTAAAACTGCAAACACTAAAATTTGGGAAAAGGAAAAAAATATTTGGTCAAGTAGTCTAATCACCGCCCCCCTCTAGACATACTTTCGGTCCTACAATTGGTATCGGAGAATTGGTCTCCATTGCTTCAGTTTAATCACCAAGGAGGAAGATGGATGTGTCTACTATAGGGAGTTTGAGTTGTAGAGTGCTTATTCTTGATGGAGAGTACTATAGTCAATAGAAAACTTTGATGCTTGAGCTATTTAATGAATTTCAATTGAGCAAATCTGTTATGCACCCCTATATATGAGCAAATCTATTATGCACCCCTATATATGAGCCTCCTATTGATCCCTTGCATCCCACACATGAAGAGGAAATTGATATGCTATGCAATCTTAGAACTGTTAATCTCATTGTTAGAGATTTTCCTAGAAATGTGCTAAACCAAATGAAGAATTTTGCGTGTGCTTGTACTTTGTGGAATGATTTGGACAAACGATATCCAAATTATTCATTGAATAATCTTGATGAAATTCTTCATAAACTATTGCCTTCCACAAAATGACGCCTAGTGATCCTAAGTTTGATGATTGTCTATTTGAGCTTAGAGACCTCATGCGTGCTAAAGGATATGTCATAACTATCAACAATATCATTACAGAGGCCCTTCGCATTCATAAACTTGAACATTGTCATGATCACCATCCTAACGAATATCTTGTTCTTTATGACGAGGATTTCCCACTAGATGATGACAATGTGGAACATGGCTACTATGATGAAGATGAGTTGTTCAACATCGAGTATGAGAAGATCATGAAGAATCTAAGTCTCATGGAAAACTTCAAGGATTACATGTCTGGAGGAAAAGAGTGGATTCTCGATAGCAGATGTACCGGTCATATGACCGGAGATAGAGAAATGTTTGAAGAGATCACACCAAACCATGGACCACGAAGGTACGTAACATTTGGAGACAACTCCAAGGCTAAGCTACTTGGTCTTGGTAAGGTGGCCATATCCCATGATAGCTTTATTCAAAATGTTATGCTCGTTGAATCTCTTGGCTACAATCTTCTTTCAGTATCTAGACTTGCCGACTTCGGTTTCAATGTGTTATTCATGAAAGTAGATTGCCAAGTGTTTCGTCGAGATAATCATAAAATGGTTTTTACCGGTATCCGTAGAGGTGATCTATACATTGTTGATTTCACTAAGAGATCCAAGCCTCACACTTGTTTAATTGCTAAATATTCTAAAGGTTGGCTTTGGCATAGAATATTAGGACATGTTGGCATGTGTTTTGGACAAGCTTATCAAAGGTGATCATGTACTTGGTGTTAAAGATGTTATCTTTGACAAACATAGACTTTGTAGTGCTTGTCAAGATGGAAACCAAGTAGGTGGAAGCCATCCTGTTAAGAATATCATGACTACTAGGAGACCACTCGAGTTACTTCACATGGATCTTTTTGGTCCCAATTCATACAAGAGTCTTGGTGGAAATTCCTATGGTCTAGTTATAGTTGATGATTTTTTCTAGATTTACATGGGTATTCTTCCTTGATGATAAGTCACAGGTTCAAAAGATCTTCAAGAACTTCATTCGCAAAGCGCAGAATCAGTTAGAAGTGGAGATCACGAAAGTTCGGAGCGATAACAGATCAGAGTTCAAGAACACCCATGTGGATACCTTTGTTGACGAACAAGGTGTCTCACATGAGTTCTCGGCTATGTACACACCTCAACAAAATGGAGTTGTTTAGAGAAAGAACTGGACGCTTATTGAGATGGCTAGAATTATGCTTGATGAATACAAAACACAAAGACACTTTTGGGCAGAAGTCGTGGAAACCACATGTCATGCCACAAACCTACTTTACTTGCACAAGCTTCTTGGTAAAACGGTATACGAGCTACTCACCGGTAACAAACCCCAAGTTGGATACTTTCGGGTATTCGGCTCCAAGTGCTACATTCTTGACAAGGATCATCGTACTAAATTTGCTCCTTAATCTCATGAAGGATTCCTACTTGGTTACGGATTGAATTCTCACACTTACCGTGTCTACAATAACTTCACTCTAAAAGTTGAAGAGACGGTAGATGTGAAGTTTAATGAATTTAATGGTTCGCAAGTCAAACAATTGCCAAATGATGTAGGTGATAAGGACCCTTTGGAAGCTATCCTAGATTTACCCATCGGCAAGATTCGTCCCATGGAGGTGAACGAAAGTATTTCATCAACTCAAGTGGAAGCCCCTACTTCACGACAAGGTGAACCACAACATGACATGGAGGCATCCACAAGCGGTACACGGCAAGATGATGAAGAGGAGGAAGTACATCATTAAGATCCACCACAACCTCCTTCACCACCACCTGAAGGGGACGACACCGTTAACAAAAACGAAGATGAAGGAGATGATGATGAAGAAGAAGAAGCTCCACCGTCTAACAACCCCGAGTTCGAGCACAAGTGACCAAGAAACATACCCTAAACCAAATCTTTAGTGACATCCAAACCGGTAGAATCACTTGCTCTAAAACTCGTCTAGCTAACTTTTGTGAGCATTATTCTTTCATCTCTAGCATTGAGCCCTTGAAGGTAGAACAAGCTCTTGAAGACGCGGATTGGGTGAACGCCATGCATGAAGAGCTTCACAACTTCGAAAGGAACGAAGTATGGACACTCGTGGAGTGATGCCTCACAAGTATAGGGGATCAACTGTATCTCTTTTTGATAAGTAAGAGTGTCGAACCCAATGAGGAGAAGAAGGAAATGACAAGTAGCTTTCAGTAAGTAATGTCTGCAAGTGCTGAAATTGCTAGTAGCAAACTAGTTTGATATCAAGATAATTTGTAACGAGCAAGTAACGAATGTAGTAAAAAAAGTGCAGCAAGGTAGCCCAATCCTTTTGAGTCAAAGGACAGGCCAAAGCGGTCTCTTATGATAAGCAAAGCGTTCTTGAGGGTACACGGGAACTTCATCTGGTCACTTTCATCATGTTGGTTTAATTTGTGTTTGGTACTTTGATAATTTGATATGTGGGTGTACCGGTGCTAAGGTGCTTCTCTTACTTGAACAAACCTCCTACTTATGATTAACCCTCCCACAAGCATCCGCAACTACGAGAAAAGTATTAAGAATAAATTCTAACCATAGCATTAAACTTTTGGATCCAATCGGTCCCTTACGGAATAGCGCATAAACTGGGGTTTAAGCTTCTGTCACTCTCGCAACCCATCATCTAATTGCTACTCCACAATGCATTCCCTTAGGTCCAAATATGGTGAAGTGTCATGTAGTCGACGTTAACATGACACCACTAAGGGAATCACAACATACATATTATCAAAATATCGAACACATATCGAATTCACATGATTACTTGCAACAAGATTTCTCCCGTGACCTCAAGAACAAAAGTAACTACTCAAAAATAATAATCATGCTCAAGATTAGAGGGGTATTAAATAGCATAATGGATCTGAACATATAATCTTCCACCAAATAAACCATATAGTGATCAACTACAAGACGTAATCAACACTACTAGTCACCCACAAGCACCAATCAATAGTCTTGGTAACAAGATTGAACTCAAGAGATGAACTAGGGTTTGATAGGAGTTGGTGCTATTGAAGATGTTGATGAAGATTGCCCTCCCCAAGATGGGAGAGTTGTTGGTGATGATGATGATGATTCCCCACTTCGGGAGGGAAGTTCCCCCGGCGGAATCGCTCCGCCGGAGGGCAAAAGTGCTCCTGCCCAAGTTTCGCCTTGAGGCGGTGGTGATTCGTCCCGAAAGCCTTCTCCTTATTTTTTCTAGGTCAAAATGACTTATATACCAGAAGATGGGCACCGGAGGTGGGCCGAGGAGGGCACAACTCACCAGGGCGTGCCTAGGCTCCCTGGCGCGCCCAGGTGGGTTGTGCCCACCTGGTGGACCCCCTATGGTAGTTATTTGCTCCAATAATTCTTAAATATTCCATAAAAAATCTCCATGAAGTTTCAGCTTGCTTGGAGTTGTGCAGAATAGGTAGCCTGACATAGCTTTTCTAGGTCCAGATTTCCAGCTGCCGGAATTCTCCCTCTTGGTGTGTTCCTTGCAAATTATGAGAGAAAAGGCATTAGAATTACTCCAAAAAGCATTATTATGGATAAAAACATTATAAATAACAGCAAGAAAACATGATGCAAAATGGACGTATCAACTCCCCCAAGTTTAGACCTCGCTTGTCCTCAAGCGAAAACTGAAATCGAAAAACATGTCCACATGCTTTGAGAGAGAGGTGTCGATAAAAACAAAATACGGACATAGGAGCATCATGTTGATTATTATCACATCAACAAAATTAAACATAGGACTTTTATCATAGAACTTTTATCATATACTTCTCATGAATAAGTAATAGTTCATCACACAATTGAAGTATAAAGCAAAAACTCTATTAGAAACCAACAAACTATGTTCTCAGTCAACTTTGCAACTACAATTCATCATCTTTTCAGGAAGGGTCATGTATCGGAGCCTTTAGGCAAGTCCACATACTCAACCATCATATAGTCTTCTATGATTGCTAACACTCGCCTCGTACCCATGAGCAAAACGTTTCAACCAGACACATAGAAAGATAGGGGCTTATAGTTTCACCTCCTAACATCCTCACCTCAAGGGTGATGTCAACAATAATAACTCATGCTATCTATGTTCAACTCGACATATATGCCTAGATCTTTCCTCACCACATGATGCTTGCCAAAGGAGAAAAATAAAAGGAATAGAGAAAAACTTTGACTCTTGCATAAAAGTAAAAGATAGGCCCTTCGCAGAGGGAAGCAGAGGTTGTCATGCGCTTATTTGTTTGTATGCTCAATCCATTAGTGCAAGAGAACGTCACGTTGTATTTCCCCTTAAGATTACAACCTTTATTATGCAGTCTGTCGCTTTTATTCTTTGTCATCCATGTTCGTACAACGCTCAATTTTCTCTTACACTAAATGATCTTGCACTTTTAGAAGCAATTTTTATTTCCTTATTGCACCAATGACAACTTACTTGAAGGATCTTGCTCAATCCATACGAGGTATGGTGGACTCCTGAAAATAGGATTTTGGTTTAAGGATTTTTGGATGCACAAGTAGTATCTCTACTTAGTGTGGAATTTTTGGCTAGCAAAGGTAGGGGCAAGCATCACATGTTAAAGGATATATGACAATATGACTTCTATGTGAATATAAACAAACATAAACCATTAAGTTGTCTTCCATGTCCAACGTCAACAATTTTGGCATATAATATTTTGATGAGGGCTCACAATCACAAAAGATTTCTAGGATAGTATATTTATATGTGAATCTTCTCTTCCCTTATTAATTCTTTCATGAGTTGCATCATTGACTAATGCTATGTTTGTCAATCTCTAATAAAATTTCTTACTTATACTTTTCCTTATGTGGTGCCATCACCTACCATAGGATTAGTATATGATATTATTGATTTATTTCCTTTCTTTCCTTTCTTTCTTATTTCTTTTTCTTTATTTGCAACATGAAAGTAAAGAAAGCAAAAACTCAAACTAAACTTTATCATATAACTTGCACACGATTACAATGATAGATCACTAAGCAAACTCTCAAATAAGAAAGGATCAAACTGAACTTTATTTCATCTAGGCAAAAGATTGAACTAAGATAAGTACAAGCAAAAAAGATAGTGGGATGATACGATACCGGGGAACCTCCCCCAAGCTTGGCGGAAGCCAAGGGGAGTGCCCATACCCGATACTCAGTTCTCCTTTGGTGGTGAAGTAGAAGCCTTGTCCTCGTATTTCCATGGCAGTGGTCCACCATCATGAGAGGAAGAGTGGGTCTCACGGGTCCTGCAACTAGCATCCAAACTCATACCTTTAAACCTTGCCTCATATTCAAAGACTTGGTTTTGGAGGTCATAGATTTGGCTTTGGAGGAAGTTGATTTGCTCGTTGAAGGTGAAGACAATGTCCTTCATGGGCTTTCCATCCACCTTGAGATCATGGGAGAGGTCTGTGATCATGAGGCGATTGGCATGGAGTCCACGCTCCACCATCCCCTTGCACCGGAAGAAATCTTGCTCCAGAGCTTCAAGCCTAGACTCCACAGTTCACATCCACTTGGGACAGGGCACATCGCGAAGGTGCAACACCCCCTCATGCATCTCAATGACCTGAGCATGCTGCACCACCTCCCGAAGATATGGGTTGATGACGTTCTTGAAGAACTTGTCCTTGGAGGAGCTTAAAGTAGCGAAGGTAGATGGGATCTAACAAAAAATAGCAATGGAAAAAGAGAATAGAGGATTTCTCCATGATACGGTGATCAACAGGTTCGAGAAGTATATGTAGATTTTTTTATCTTGGAGGAAAAGTACATGGAAGAAAAACGGAGTATGGAAGGTGTCCCAGGTGGGCACAACCCACCTGGGTGCGCTTGGCAAGCCTGGCACGCCCTGGTGTCTTGTGCCCACCAAGGGACGCTTCCGGGGAGTTTCTTTATTTCCAAAATTCTAAAATATTCCAAAACTGACAGAAAATATTTTTGCGGATTTTTTGGAGTCCGTTTACTTACCGTATCATGTACCTCCTTATAATCACGATTCTGGAGTGTTCCGGAAGGACTATTTTATGTGTTCTTCCGGTGTCAAAGTTTGGATAATATTACTTTCAACATTAATAGGTGTACCTATGATACAATGCTTTATTTGTTGTCCATTGACAACCTTTGGGTTAGTACCTTCAGAATTATTTATTTTGATGGCACGAGACCGATAAACCTCCTTGATGACATATGGGCCTTCCCATTTTGGGAGGAGCTTCCCTACAAAAAATCTAACACAAGAGTTGTACAAAAGAACATATTCTCCCACTTTAAACTCACACTTTTGAATTCTTTTGTCATGCCATCTTTTGACTTTTTCATTGAATAATTCTGCATTTTCATAAGCTTGGGTTCTCCATTCATCTAATGAGCTAATATCAAATAACCTCTTCTCACCAGCAAGTTTGAAATCATAATTGAGCTCTTTAACTGCCCAAAATGCTTTATGTTCTAACTCAAGAGGCAAATGACAAGCTTTGCCATAAACCATTTTATAAGGAGACATACCCATAGGATTTTTATATGTTGTTCTATAAGCCCAAAGTATATCATCTAATTTCTTAGACCAATTCTTCCTGGACCTATTGATATTCTTTTGCAAAATTAATTTTATTTCTCTATTGATAACTTCAACTTGACCACTAGACTGAGGATGATAGGGTGATGCAATTCTATGGTTAACATCATACTTGGCAAGCATTTTACGGAAATTACCATGAATAAAGTGTGAACCACCATCAGTCATTAAATATCTAGGGACTCCAAACCTTGGGAAAATAAATTCCTTAAGCATTTTAATACAGGTGTTGTGATCAGCACTACTGGTTGGAATAGCTTCTACCCATTTAGTAACATAATCAACAGCAAACAAAATATGTGTATACCCATTAGAGGAAGGACAAGGTCCCATGTAATCAAATCCCCAAACATCAAATGATTCAACAGCAAGTGAATAATTCATAGGTATTTCTTGACGCTTACCAATATTACCTATTATTTGACATTCATTGCAACATGAGACATACTTATGGACATCCTTAAAGAGAGTAGGCCAATAAAATCCAGATTGCAATACCTTAAGAGCAATTCTGTCTCCAGCATGTTGCCCTCCATAAGCCTCGGAGTGACATTTCCGTAGGATTAGTCCCTGTTCATGCTCAGGTACACAACATCTAATAATACCATCTACTCCTTTATAAAGATGTGGTTCGTCACAAAAGTATTGTCTTAAATCATAGAAGTATTTTTTTTCTTATGTTGCTAAGTAAATCTAGGTGGTAAATATTTAGCAACAATATAATTAGCATAGTCAGCATACCAAGGAATACTATTAGCAACATTTATTGCAGCTAACTGCTCATCAGGAAAATTATCATCGATAGGTAGTGGGTCATCAAGCACATTTTCAAGCCTAGACAAGTTATCAACTACGGGGTTCTCAGCTCCTTTTCTATCAATGATATGTAAATCAAATTCTTGTAACAAGAGAACCCAACGAATAAGTCTAGGTTTAGCATCTTTCTTTTCCATAAGATATTTAATAGCAGCATGGTCTGTGTGAACAGTTACTTTGGAATCAACAATATAAGATCTAAATTTATCACAAGCAAACACAAGTTCTAAGAATTCTTTTTCAGCAGTAGAATAATTTCTTTGAGCACTATCTAGAGTTTTACTACCATAATGAATAACATTCAATTTCTTATCAACTCTTTGTCCTAGAACAGCACCAACATCATAATCACTAGCATCACACATAATTTCAAAAGGCAAGTTCCAGTCAGGTGGTTGAACAATAGTTGCAGTAATTAAGGCTTTCTTGAGTGTTTCAAAGGCTTCAAGACAATCATCATCAAAAACAAAAGGGATATCCTTTTGCAAGAGATTAGTAAGAGTCCTAGAAGTTTTAGAAAAGTCTTTGATAAATCTCCTATAGAAACTAGCATGACCTAAGAAACTACGAATACCTTTTATATCTTTAGGACATGGCATTTTCTCAATTGCATCAACCTTAGCTTGGTCCACTTCAATACCTCTTTCAGAAATTTTATGACCCAAGACAATGCCTTCATTAACCATAAAGTGGCACTTCTCCCAATTCAAGACAAGATTTGTTTGTCACATCTCTGCAAAACTCGCTCAAGGTTGCATAAATAATCATCAAAAGACTTCCCATAAACAAATAATTCATCCATGAAAACCTCAACAATCTTTTCACAAAAATTAGAGAATATAGCCATCATGCATATTTGAAAGGTAGCAGGTGCATTACATAAACCAAAAGGCATACGTCTATAAGCATAGGTTCCAAAAGGACAAGTACAAGTGGTATTTTCTTGATCCGGTTGTGATACAGGTATTTGTGAAAAGCCAGAATATCCATCAAGGAAGCAAAAGTATGTGTTCTTAGATAATCTTTCAAGCATTTGATCAATAAAAGGCAAAGGGTAATGATCTTTTCTAGTTGCTTTGTTTAATTTTCTAAAATCAATTACCATTCTATAGCCTGTAACAATTCTTTGTGGAATAAGTTCATTTTTATCATTAGGAACAACAGTAATACTTCCTTTCTTAGGAACACAATGAACAGGACTTACCCATCTACTATCAGCTATAGGATAGATTATACCTGCTTCCATAAGTTTTAATATTTCCGTTCTTACCACCTCTTTCATCTTCAGATTCAACCGACGTTGGTGATTAACAACTGGTTTAGCATCAGGGTCCATATTAATTTTGTGCAGACATAGAGTGGGACTAATGCCCTTTAAATCATCAAGAGTATATCCAATAGCAGCTCGGTGCTTCCTTAGAACTTTCAATAATCTTTCTTCTTCATGTTCTGAAAGGTTAGCACTGATAATAACAGGATATATCTTCTTTTCGTCAAGATAAGCATATTTCAAAGTGTTTGGCAATTGTTTTAATTCAAACACAGGATCACCTTTAGGTGGAGGAGGACCTCCAAGAGTTTCAATAGGTAAACTATGTTTAAGCAGAGGATGTTGTTGAAAGAAAACTTCATCTACTTCATTTCTTTCATGCATATGTAAATCATTTTCATGGTCTAGCAGATATTGTTCTAAAGGATCAGTAGGTGGTACAACAATAGAAGCAAGACCAATTAATTCATCCTTACTAGGCAATTCTTTTTCATGATGATTTCTACTAAACTTGGAAAAATTAAACTCATGAGACTCATCACCAAAGCTAACTCCCACAGTTTGTTTCATACAATCTATCTTAGCATTAACTGTGTTCATAAAAGGTCTACCAAAGATAATGGGCAGAAGTCATCTTGTGGGGAACCAAGAACAAGAAAATCAGCAGGGTATTTTATTTTCCCACACAAGACTTCAACATCTCTAATAATCCCAATTGGTGATATAGTGTCTCTATTACCAAGTTTAATAGTAACATCTATTTCTTCTATCTCAGCAGGTGCTATGTCTTTCACAATCTCTTCATATAAAGTGTAAGGAATAGCACTCACACTAGCACCCATGTCACATAAACCATGATAATAGTGATCTCCTATTTTAACTGAAATAACAGGCATGCCCACAACAGGTCTATGTTTATCTTTTCTATCAGTTTTAGAAATTCTAGCAGCTTCTTCATAGAAGTAAATAACATGCCATCAATATCTTCTTCCAAGAGATCTTTAACCATAGCAATGCTAGGTTCTACTTTAATTTGTTCTTCAGGTTTAGGTGTTCTAATATAGCTTTTGTTAACCACAGTTGAAACTTTAGCATGTTCCTTTATCCTAACAGGGAAAGGTTGTTTCTCTATATAAGCAGAAGGAACAACTGGATCAACATTATAGAGTATAGTTTCTTCTTTAACTGGTGCTGGTTTTTTAATTTCTTCTTTAACAGGTGAGTGATATACAAAAGGAGGCTACTATCTCATAGTAAAGTCCATATTTAGTGCTAAACTTTTGAAAAGCATCGGTATCCATAAAAGATTTAACACAATCATACTTAACTTTAATACCTAACTCTTTACCTTCGTCGAGTTCCCAATCTTCAGAGTTGCGTTTAATCCTTTCCAAAAGATCCCACCAGAAGTCAATAGTCTTCTTCATAAAATAACCATCACAAGAAGTATCAAGCATGGTTTGATCATTACGAGAAAGCCGAGCATAAAAATTCTGGATAATAATTTCTCTTGAGAGCTCATGATTGGGGCATGAATATAACATTGACTTAAGCCTCCCCCAAGCTAGAGCGATACTTTCCCCTTCACGAGGCCAAAAATTATATATATAATTCTGATCACGATGAACTAGATGCATAGGATAAAATTTCTGGTGGAACTCCAATTTCAAACGATTCCAGTTCCATGATCCAATATCATCGCATAGCCTATACGATGCCAATGCTTTTCCCTTCAAAGATAAAGGGAAAACCTTTTCCATACCTTGGTCCGTGGGTAAACCTACAAGCTTAAACAATCCACAAATTTGTTCCACATATATCTAGTGCATATCAGGATGTTCAGTTCCATCTCCTGCATAAGGATTAGCTAGCAGTTATTCTATCATACTCGAAGGAATTTCAACTTCAATATTTTCAGTAAGTGAAGTAGGTTGAGGGGTAGCTAATTGTGGTTTCGGATGAGGTGAAGATACCCCAAACAAACCCCTCAAAGGATTGTTTTCCATAGTAACAAGTGACAATAAATTTCAGCACACTATATAAATGTTTCCTTACCAAATTCCAGTTACCAAAGGCGCTTCACTCCCCGGCAACAGTGCCAGAAAATAGCCTTGATGACCCACAAGTATAGGGGGTCAATTGTAGCTCTTTTCGATAAGTAAGAGTGTCGAACCCAACGAGGAGCAGAAGGAAATGACAAGTAGTTTTCAATAAGGTAAAGTCTGCAAGTGCTGAAATTGTAAGTAGCGAAGTAGTTTGATAGCAATATAATTTGTAACGAGCAAGTAACGAATGTAGTAAAAAAGTGCAGCAAGGTAGCCCAATCCTTTTGAGGCAAAGGACATGCCAAAGCGATCTCTTATGATAAGCAAAGCGTTCTTGAGGGTACACAGGAATTTCATCTAGTCACTTTCATCATGTTGGTTTAATTCGTGTTCGGTACTTTGATAATTTGATATGTGGGTGTACTGGTGCTAAGGTGCTTCTCTTACTTGAACAAACCTCCTACTTATGATTAACCCTCGCGCAAGCATCCTCAACTACGAGAAAAGTATTAAGAATAAATTCTAACCATAGCATTAAACTTTTGGATCCAATCGGTCCCTTACGGAATAGCGCATAAACTGGGGTTTAAGCTTCTGTCACTCTCTCAACCCATCATCTAATTGCTACTCCACAATGCATTCCCTTAGGTCCAAATATGGTGAAGTGTCATGTAGTCGACGTTCACATGACACCACTAAGGGAATCACAACATATATACTATCAAAATATCAAAGACATATCGAATTCACATGATTACTTGCAACATGATCTCTCCCGTGACCTCAAGAACAAAAGTAACTACTCACAAATAATAATCATGCTCAAGATCAGAGGGGTATTAAATAGCATAATGGATCTGAACATATAATCTTCCACCAAATAAACCATATAGTAATCAACTATAAGACGTAATCAACACTACTAGTCACCCACAAGCACTAATGTATAGTTCCGGTAACAAGATATAACTCAAGAGTTGAACTAGGGTTTCAGCTTGTTTGGAGTTGTGCAAAATAGGTAGCCTGACATAGGTTTTCCAGGTCCAGATTTCCAGTTGCCGGAATTCTCCCTCTTGGTGTGTTCCTTGCAAATTATGAGAGAAAAGGCATTAGAATTATTCCAAAAAGCATTATTATGGATAAAAACATTATAAACAACTCAAGTCGAAGGTATGGACTATGGTGAGACGCCCCTGTCGCTAGACTTGAAGCTATTCGCATTCTTCTTGCCTATGCTAATCACCATTATATCACGCTTTATCAATTGGACATTAAAAGTGCCTTTTAAAATGGTGAAATTGAAGAAGTGGTTTATGTTAAGCAACCACCTGATTTTGTGAATACTAAGAAACCTAATCATGTTTACAAGCTTTGTAAAGCCCTTTATGGTCTTAAGCAAGCCCCTCGTGCTTGGTACAAATGCTTAACGAAGTTTCTCATTGAAAAAGGTTTTGAAATTGGTAAAATTGATGCAACCTTGTTCACTAAGAGAGTTAACGGTGAATTATATGTGTGCCAAATCTATGTGTATGATATTATCTTTGGTTCCACTAACCCTCAATTTAGTGAAAGATTTAGAAGGTTGATGTCCGAGAAGTATGAGATGTCCATGACGTGTGAGCTGAAATTCTTTCTTGGATTGCAAATCAAGCAATGAAAAGAAGGAACTTTCATCTCTCAAACTAAGTATACCAAGGACTTGATTAAGAAGTTCAACATACAAGAGTGCAAAGGTATGAAAACTCCATGCCAACTAGTGGACATGTTGATCTTACCAAGGAGGATGAACCGGTTGATCAAAAGGTTTACCGATCTATGATTGGTTCATTGCTATATCTATGTGCATCTCGTCCCGCTAGTTTTCTTAATGTTTGCATGTGTGCTAGATATCAAGCTGCACCTAAGGAGTGTCATCTTTTAGCCGTGAAACGTAGTGTGAGATACTTGATACAAACACCAAACTTTGGCATTTGGTATCCCAAGGGATCTTCTTTTAACCTTGTTGGCTACTCCGATTCAGACTATGCCAGTGACAAGGTTGATAGAAAATCCATCTCGGGTACTTGTCAATTTTTGGGTAGATCTCTTGTGTCTTGGTCCTCCAAGAAACAAAACTCAGTATCTCTACCTACTATCGAAGCTGGGTATATTGCTGCTGGATCTTGTTGTGCACAGTTACTATGGATGATATAAACGCTTAAGGATTATGTAATCCATGTTAAAAATGTTCCATTATTTTGTGACAATGAAAGTGCTATTAAGATTGGTCATAATCCTGTGCAACATTCTCGAACTAAGCATATTCAAGTTCGCCATCATTTCATTCATGATCATGTTGCCAAAGGAGATATTAATCTTAAGCATGTTCGCACTAACAAGCAATTGGCCGATATCTTTACTAAGCCACTTGATGAGAAAACTTTTTGTCACTTGAGGAGTGAGTTGAACGTCATTGATGCTTCAAACTTGAGCTAGACTCACTCGGATGCTTGCAAGGGCATGAGCCTTCTTGATACTTCCATGAGATTCCTAACATGTTATCTTATGCCATGGAATTCTATGCCCCCTTGTATTGCATCTAACCGTTTCCAGGTACTTGGAAGAACTTCATTCCACGAGATTGCAACCAACTCCAATCATAAGCAATCTTGTCTTGACCAAGTATCCACAACCCCTCTTGATGATGGAAGGAAGAAGACAACAAAAAACATATCCTTGACATATACTTGATCTTAGTTGTAAAATCTTAAGTAGTATCATGTCAATTGGATATATCCACTGTTCTTCCTTGCATGACTAACCTTTGTATGTGACTAATGTACTAGAACAAGAAGGATTGCTCCAAATTCAAGATGATCTTCATCAACCTCGAGCATCCTCAACAAGTTCACCTATGAGTAACGTCATCAATATCACTCAAAGGTATGCACTCATATCCTTGAAAAGGCTTTACTCCAAGTCATGAGCTAAAGCAACTCAAGAGATATGAAGACATTAAAATGCTTAGTCAAAAAATGGTAACTCCATTTTGATCTTAACATAGAGTATGACCTATGATCAAGTATTCTTGCTTGGCTCCTAAGTCAATATACTCCAAAATAGGTGACCTAGTCACCGCCCATCATCTAGTTAAGAATCTTGTGTGGTTTGTTCTCTATTTGCATGATCTCTCGTAACCACTCAGATCTTCTCTAGATGATGTCCTTCACTTTCCCTTTGAAAATATTTTCTTTTGACTCTTTGAAAACAGAAACTTGGTCCCTTATTCCTTTCTTTCTGTTTTAGCATTGGAGCCGCCGACTCAGATATCTTGGTTCTACCGAAATTGCAGACAAGCTGCACTACAAAATCTCGGCACCACCAATCTATCTGTCTCGGAGTCACCGATTTGTTTTTCACTTATCTGTTATTCTTTTGTTACTTCGATGATCCCTTCTAAAAAAACTTAGGGGGATAATAGCAAGCAAAACTTAGGGGGGGATTCTTTATTCAAGTATCCCTAGCTCAAAGGAGGAGAAGACTTAACAAGACCTCACTACTATTTGCCATAGGGAGAGAAGTTACCTTTAATGATTCCCTCATTTCTTTTCTATGAACCCTACTTTCAATGACCCTTGTTCTCGAGGATCCCTTCCTTGTCAATGATCCCTGTACCTACTCCTAAATTTGACCTTTTTGAAAATTAATGCCAAAGGGGGAGAATAACAAAGCTTGATGCTAAAGGGAGAGTTAAATGCTTATGCAAAGGGGGAGATATGATTAAGGGGTAGAGCAGATATCAAGCTTTTACTTATATAAACAAGGTGAGAATGCCAAAGCGGGGGAGAAAAACATGTTTGGAGAATATTATTGACCTTATTTTATTTGACTGATCACTCTCACCCTACCCAATCCCAATATCTACATGCTGAGATTCAGGGGGACAGGACGAACTACTACTTTCATATCTAAGGGGAGAAAGTTCTAAATGATCTTGGAGACATATTAATCTTAAGGATTATCATCTTTTATATGTTCTCCATATCTTGGTACTTTTGACTTATATTATCTTTATATTAGTAGAATACTCTTGTGTTTCCTAACATTGTTTTCTCAAGTGTGTTTCTACTACTAGAATGATCAAGAACTCAAGGTAAGTATTTGCATCATACTCTTGATCAAGATGATCTCTTGCTTCTTGCACATATTGTTTGCAAGAGTGAAGTCTTGAAAAGTACACATCTCATTCATATATATTTTTATGCATATAGCCAAGATACACACGACTCCTTATATCCCTTCATCCATTTGTGTGTCCATGCATTCCAAAGCAACTATTGTTTAAAGGACTAGACACATTTAGGGGGAGCAAATCTAAGTCATGTGTCTCTCAAAGTGTTCATTATATCCATGCATATGTTTATTTGAAGCTTTGATTGTATGCTGTCATCAATTACCAAAAAGGGGGAGATTGAAAGCACAACATGCTCCCTTGGTGGTTTTGATAATTCATGACAACATACATTCTCTCTTGGACTAATACTTTTATCCAGTGTATTTCAGATAATAGTCCATGGAGAGTTGGTTTGGCAAAAGTATTGTGGAGATACCCCAAGATGCAAGGAAATAGGTTGTCCAAGCTTCAAGCAAGAGCACTCTACATTTTATATTTGTGAGAAATCACTTTGAGTCCATAGGAAAGCCAATACTATTAAAGGGGGTAAGGTTTTGTTGATAAACAAAATGCTCATACGTGCACAAGTGATAGTCACCAAAAACACCCACAAACTCTCCCACCAAAGTCTGTCCAAAGCTAAATATTCAAAATCGGTGCAACCAACATTTCCATCCTGGTGCCACCGATTCTCAACCTCAGACGGACTCGGCCAAACCCTAGCCACTTCGGTGCAACCGATTCCATACCGGTGCCACCGAGTTTAGGTTGCCAACTTTCTGTTACGCAAATTCACAATATTAGTACCACCGATATTGTTGGATCGGTGTCACCGAGAATGACAATCTGACCATTGGTCACCTTATCGGTGCAACCAAGTTTCCTATATGGGTCTCACCGAGATTCAAAAATTGCCACCTTTTGGTCACTTCGGTAACACCGAGATTAACACATCAGTGTCACCGAGTTGGTCATTTTGTGTGTAACGGTTGGATTTTTGGGGATGCCTATATATACCCCTTCACGACCACCTACTCGAGAAAGAAGCACTCAGAACTATTCCATACTTGCCCCCATCCAGTTTTTCTAAGAGAGAACCACTTACCCTTGTGTTGAGGTCAAGATCTTCCACTCCAACCATATGGATCTTGATTTCTAGCCTCCCCAAGTTGCTTTCCACCAATCTCATCTATTCCACCAAGCCAAATCTATGAGAGAGTGATTGTGTGTTGAGGAGTCTATCATCTTGAAGCACAAGAGCAAGGAGTTCATCGTCATTACCGAGCCTATTACCTTTTGGAGGGTGGTGCCTCCTAGATTGGTTAGGTGTTGCTTGGGAGCCTCCCACTTTGTGTTGTGGAGTTGAACCAAGAAGTTTGTATGGGCAAGGAGATCGCCTACTTCGTGAAGATCTACCCATATTGAGGTTAGTCCTTCGTGGACGGAAGCCGTTATGGAATAGTCAAGGTTGCTACTTCATGGACCCTTATGGGTGGAGCCCTCCGCGGACTCTTGCGACCGTTACTCTCCGTGGGTTGAAGACTCCATAAACGCGGATGTACGATAGCACTACCTATCAGAACCACAAGAAAAATCATCGTGTCTACAATTGTGTTTGATCTTCCTACCCTGTCCCTTCTACTCATGCTTGTTGTTATTTTCTGTTGCTATACTCTTAGACATGCATGTGTAGGGTGTACTTGACTTTCCATGAATACTAAAACTGCAAACGCTAAAATTTGGGAAAAGCCAAAGAAATTATTTGGTTAAGTAGTCTAATCACCCCCCCCCTCTAGACATACTTTTGGTCCTACATTTGTCTATGTAACACCAACATTATTGTTTCATAAACAACTTGAACATACAGTTACATAAGTGACTACAAAACACATGTACATTCCTCAATATAAATTTACAAGAAGTAGACGATCACCAAATCATATTGTTATTCTAATGACGGTTGCCGACAATGCTCTTCTTGTGGCTATCCCTCGCCGTCTACAGGAAGGAGGCACTTTGGCATGTCAATGATCATCCTCTACATCTCATAGCTGGTGTACGCATCCTTGGCTGCGTACTTGATGTGTTCTTCATCCAGTTCGTTCACCCAGGCCGTGTGTCGGGCAGTCTTTGTCAGAATCCGGGCTCTACAAAACCCTTAAGATTCGAACACAGGGGCGTGTGTGAAGAACCCTTGCAACCTCGCCCAACTTAGCTTGCTACTCGAGGAACACATCAACGAACTCGCACGATGACGAGGAAGAGGATGAACACAATAGTTTACCCAGGTTCGGGCCGCTATGAAGCATAATACCCTACTCCTGCTTTGGTGGATTGCCTCTCGAGGAGGTGGTGTAGATGAACTAATATAGTGTTTTAGGGCCTCCTGAGGGCTCCCTTCGTGGTGTTCGAGGCCCTCTGTGATTTGGTGATGGATGAGTGGTAGAATGGACCCTGGATCCCTCTCTACGGTGCAGCCTACCCTCTTCCCTTATCGCAATGGAGGGAAGGGATCCCACAATGGACAAATTTGAAGGGGGACAGGGGTACATGCTCGCCCTGCCCAAAGGCGGTCTCCACCTATAAAGTAGTTGTCGACGGCACAGGGACGGGCTCGGCAATGGCATCCGCCCTACGGGGCGGGTGGTTGTGGTCTTGTGGCACCATAATAGAAACCTTTGGGGGTGCTTTGTGAACCTGCATGCATCCCTGCTCGCTTTGCACCAAAGGGGAAATTGCTTTGTCTGGCATGCTGCCGCCCGCCTGTCCTTCATTGCGTCACCCTTGACTCCCGAGGCCGGGCCTTGCATGGAGATCTCTGCCGCTTCGGAGGGGGCCTGAGGCGGCTCATCCCCTGCCGGTCTTCACGATGTCTGTCTCGTGAGCCTAGGTCCCTCGCGAGGGCCTTCTCTTGAGTGGGGCCATGCCCAGTCGTGTCTGGTTGATGGAGTGGGCCATGCCCTAGGCTGCATGCACGCAGGTCTAGGTATCTCCATTCCTAGAACGCCTACAGTAGCCCCGGGGCTAAAGGCGCGCTCGAGATGGCTTCGGGGTGAAGCCTCGAGGATGGCCCGAAGCGTCACGGGCCACATACACCTGCGGGACAGACTCGGCGGTGGCGCCCCCATTCCCCGAGGGCGTCCGACACCACTCCCAGTCAAATTGACATGACGCCCGGGTGCAGCGTCGGCCATCATTGCTTCCCATTGAATGCTGCTGCCGCTTCGGGCCATGTGGATGTGACCCTTCAGATGGCAGGAGAGGCGACGTGGACGGTACTGCATTGGCTGAACCGCCTCGCGCCGCCCGAGAGGCGCGCGGTGCTTTCTCTCCCACAATGCCTCGTGGTTGTGGTTGCGCCTATAAATCCACCCTGTCCATGGCCAGGGAAGGGCATTGCAGTCTTGAGGCTTCTCCTTGTTTCCTTTGCTTTGCCGACAAAACGCTCTCTTCTTCCCATCCTCTCATCCTTCATGGCATCCGGAGGAAACAATGCGGGCGCAGGGAAGCGCGTAGCTCCTCTGCCCCCTCGTCCTCCTCTAGAGGCGACGGTGGGGGGCCCTCAGGGTCGATGCAGGTTCGTCGGCGTTGGGCCCTGGTCAATGAGTAAGTATCGTGTCGCCTCCTTCTCTGGTTCCTCTGCCCAACGTCTCAAGCATGATCCCCTCTTCCCTCTAGGAGGCCCGTGGCCAAGAAGCGCAAGCTTGGCGAGCTTCAGGAAGTGGAGACGCTGCAGGCCTGGCTGGCAATCGCTGATGCCGCCCTCCAAGCCGCCCTCTAGGGCGAGGCTGAGGCCCGGACGGAGCTGGCGTCCCTCCAGACCTAGGTCCAGGAAGCGGCCGACGTCGTGCAGGCCGCCCAGGATGAGGCGGCGCACGCAAGGCTGCTAGAGTTCCAGCGTGCCAAGCAGTTCCAGGGCATCGCCAGCCGCACGGCCAGCACAGTGAGCCGGATCGTCGGGGACGCTCCCACGCTACTGAATGTGCATGGCGCCGGGGGCTACCTTGAGTTCTATCAGAAGGTGGAGGAGGCTCTAGAGACCGGTATCTCTCGCATGGACGCGGACATCGTGTCCGACGTGTGTGACCTTCTGGACCTTGCTTTGACGCTCGTCTTCTCCAACCTGCGCCGCCTCGCTCCAAAGCTCGACCTCGGGTGCGTTAGGGAACTGGTGCCTGATGGGCTCCAGTGCCCCCTCCGGGACGAGGTGCGCCCGCACGTGGAGGCCATGCTGGAGCGGTTCATCCAGGTGCCTGCCTCCAGTGAGGAGGACGACTCCGACACCGAGCCGGTCGGCGGCGTGGGCAGCGATGGCGGCTTCTCCCCCTAGGCGTCCTCTGTTCCCCCTTCCTGGTTCCTGTAATGTTTGAAGAAGAACTCTACCCTGTTGGGCATTAATATTTTGCATGTTACCTTCGCCGTCTTGTTTTTCTGCCTTGAATCAGTGATCGCTCGCTGGTCGTGGCGTGGGTTGGCATCGTCCTCGATGCGGCCCCGTATCAGCCACCGGTAGGGCCCTCGTGAGGCTCTCTCCATCGAGAGACGACCTACAGCCTTCACTCCTGTCGGGACCTGGGCCTTGCGGCTCGTCGTGATTGAGCCCCTCCCCTTGTGTTGCCTTCCTTGACGCCTTCGTTCCTCAGGGGCCTCGGCAACCGCGTCGGGTGACCGTACTTCCTGCATCCTTACATTAGTGTGCGTAATCCTTATCCCATCCTCCGAGGCGTTATTAGGCCGAGAGGCTCCTGCTTGGTTCGGTACTGTACTTAGCTTTGTATGACGCTGGCGATCTCGCCCGTCGCGAGGCGTGATGGGCCATTCCATTAGGCCACGAATCTGTCTGGGATACTTCCTCCCTATCTGCTGAACGGTCCGGGGGCCCTTTCGGCACTCTGTGTCTATAGGTCCCAGTCCTGCACATTTCCTGACCGCCATGGTGTATGCATGGAGGGACATAGTCGCGGGGCCAAGCCCCGACACCCTTGATGCCTACCGGATAACCAAGGACGACATCAAGAGGGGCGAGTGGCTATATGATTGGTAAGGCTCCTAAGGCATGCTGCTCAGGAGCCCCCCTTTGACGCTCAAACCGCTCTATGTCGACAGGTCCCAGTCCCGCGCATTTCCCCACCACCATTAGGTATGACCGGAAACCGAGGAGGCCCTTCACGGGGCGAGGCCCTGACACTCCTGATGCCGACTGGAAACCAAGGACGACATCAGGGGGTCGAGTGGCCTTATGACCGGTAAGGCTCCTGAGGCATGCTGCTCAGGAGCCCCCTTTCACGCTCAAGCGATCCCCCATTTCGTTCCTTCGGGTGCCGCCTCAAGAGGCCCTGGAGCCTCCCAAAAGTCCATACTGAGGTGTCATGCTGCGGTCGGAGCCCCCGAGCGGGAGCCGACGGCTAAGAGTTGAGTGCCCTAGAGGCAGCAAGTCCTCACCATCCAGCTCTATGGCGCCTCAAGGCGGCGCGAAGCATTTGGTTCCTTGTGAAACACCATTCATAAAGAGAGAACTTAAGTCTAGAAAATGAGGAAACACAGAGAGAAGTTTCTGCCCTTTTTTTAATATAAAGTTTTGAAGTTCTAAGACTTCGTTCCAAAAAATAGCAGCTTGAACACCAAAAAGAAGCAAGCAAATGCCGCGTCCGGCCCCTAGGCTAGCCTTCATCTTCCCCCAGAACTGAGCATAGGGCATCCACGTTGCGTGGGCATAGCCATTGATGGGCAGTGTTGACTTATCCGCCAGCTCTAGGCTCTGGCTGCCACATTGTGTGGGAGGAACCCCTCCGCGTCCTCAGTGGGCTCCGGGCGTATACAGTCCGCTCATGATTACGTGAGAGTGTCATGGCCGTAGATAGCTGGGCAAGCCCCCAGGCGCATGGCCTCGTGGCTCCCAACTCCATCGAGGACCATCCCGTGCATTTCTAACTGGTTGCGCGCCCTTACGACCTTAACCCGAATGCATCATTCCCCGCGTGACCATAGGATTGCGCTCCTGAGGCCCAAACATGAGCATGATGCATTGCCGTGGCCATAAGGGTGTTTTGTCGGTGAAGCATGCCCCATGAGGCGCCCGTGCACCGCCCGGACAAGGTCCCGAGGTCCTCTAGAGGCTCATCCTCCTGAGGCCGTGGCGACAATGTAGTTGACGCGGGTAGCCCGTGCTGCTTTTGTCTTGCTGCTCCCCCGGGCTATTTCTCCTGAGGCCTGAGGACTTGACCCACCGTCGCTCGCCCGCGGGGGCTCCGGCTTGCGCTGCGCCCCACGGGTCCGGGGCGCCCTCATGCTTGCTCTGCCCAGGCCCGGTGCTTCGCCGATGGGAGCCCCCAGGCCCTGCTCGAGGAGGATGCCCTGGGTGCCCCTTACTCTTTGGAGGTGCTGGCGCCCATGGCGTGCACCTAACCCATTCCTTCGTTAGGCGGTACGACGTAGCATGGTACGTAGGGTTCCACGTAAGTGCTCGGTCTTCCTCCTGAGCCGCCCGCCGGTGCACTGGGGGCGGTCCCTCCTGGCGGTGGCGGGAAACCGCCCCGCACGCGTCGCTCGCAGACCCTCCTGTGTCGGGCCTCAGAGTGGAGTTGCTTACCTCTGCCACCGCCGTTGGGTGGGTCGCGCATCTCCTGGTGTGGATTGCTCCCTTGGCGACCTGGTGCGCCTCCATCGCTGTTGCTTGTTTGTCCGGACGCCTGTGCCGCCTACTCACTATGCCAGATGGCGCGCTCCTGCCTTGTCAACCCAGGTTGCTGAGGGCCAGCCGGGTCGATAAGATGCGCGTCGGTGTGTGCACAGGGCGCCCCATCGTTCCCTCCGTGTGCCTGGTGGGCGTGGCCGGGCTGCGCCCCGAAACTAGTCACCGGGATTCGTAGGAGGAGGAGCACAGCGTGTGGCGCACCCCACTCGGATCCGTCTGGCGCCGGAGGGGTCCCTCCGCCGGTGGGCTGGGGAGCGGGCGTGGCATGTGAGCCTCCAGCACCTGGCGCATGTGGCCTTGAAGGAGAGTGAGGGGAGATGGCCCTCTGCGCGACGGTGACCAGCTCCGTGATGTGATCGGCCCATGCGTCGAAGCCCCTATGCGTTGGTCGATGGTGAAGCATCTCGCTCGCCAGCAGTAGTGCATCGTGCGCATTAAGATCTCCCACGTAGGTGCGGCACGCCACCGGTGTCGGCGGCGCTAGCCGCCCGCCGTGTGCTTGAGCGCCACGGGAGGTGGTGACGGTGGAGGTGATGCTGGCGACTTGGTACTGACCGCTTGGTTGGCCTCCGACTGCCGTGGTGGGGTTTACGGAAGCTGACCCGCCGTGGTCGGGAGAATCTTGTTGAGTGTCGGCCATCGGAGTAGCGAAGCTTGGAAAGATTGAAGCTTGGAGAAGACCTCAACACGTCCCCTACCTGGCATGCCAAATGTCGGATTTCGGGCTCCGCAAAACCCTTAAGATTTGAACACAGGGGCGTGTGCAAAGATTCCCTACCGCCTCGCCCAACCTAGCTCGCTACTCGATGAACACATCAACGAACTCGCATGATGACAAGGAAGAGGATGAACACAACAGATTACCCAGGTTCGGACCGCTACAAAGCGTAATGCCCTACTCCTGCTTTGGTGGATTGCCTCTCAAGGAGGTGGTGTAGATGAACTAGTACAGTGTTTTAGGGCCTCGTGAGGGCTCCCTTCATGGTGTTCGAGGCCCTCTATGATTTGGTGATGGATGAGTGGTGGAATGGACCCCGGATCCCTCTCTACGTTGCAGCCTACCCTCTATATATAGCGGTGGCTCGGGTCCTCTTCCCTTATCGCAATGGCGGGAAGGGATCCCACAACGGACAAATTTGAAGGGGGACAGGAGTATGTGCTCGCCCTGCCCAAAGGCGGTCTTCGCCTGCAAAGTAGCTATCGTTGGTGCAGGGACGAGCTTAGTGATGACATCCGCCCTACGGGGCGGGTGGTTGTGGTCTTGTGGCACCGGAATGGAAACCTTTGGGGGGTGCTTTGGGAACCCGCGTGTGTCCCTTCTCCCTTTGCACCAAAGGGGAAACTGCATCGTCTGGCGTGCTGGCGCCCGCCTGTCCTTCGTTGCGTCACCCTTGACTTCCGGGGCCGGGTCTTGCATGGAGATCTCTGCTGCTCCGGAGGGGGCTTGAGGAGGTTCATCCACTTCCGGTCTTGACGTTGTCCTTCGCGTGAGCCTAGGGCCCTCACGAGGGCCTTGTCTTGAGTAGGGCCAAACCCGACTGCGTTTGGTTAATGGAGTGGGCCATGCCCTAGGCCGTAGGCAGGCCGGTCTGGGTACCTCCGTTTCCAGAACACCAACAGTCTTGTCCTTTTGGCCCTCAGCCTTCATGTCCCTGTAGTAGGGGTCAATAATGGTCGTGGCGAGGTCAACCAGGGAGTCCTTCTAGTTCTTCTTCTCGTCACCCCAGACCCTCTACTGACCTTGGATGTTGACAAGCTTCTGCAAGACAAGCCCGAAGTCTTGAGCACCTTTAGATTGTTGGTGGTGTCCACCATTGTGAACCTATAGTCGGGGCTGTTGACAAACCTGGTGAAACACTCGCAAGGCCTCGTGGTCAGGTATTAGTGGTAGACGAGCACATCATGGCGCATGCACAACTGGGCGACGACAACCTTCTGATCATGCCCGGCACGACCGTCGGTGTACTCGACGTTGAAGCCAACCACTTTGTAGTTGTCATCCTCGGCAAGCAGTTCCTCCAACTTGTTGATGGAGTTCACCACCACGACCGGGTCGTTGGTGTACACCATCGAGAGGTTTGCCTTCCTGATGTGTGTGTCCACGTTGACAATAGTGGCGAACTGCCGCTCGGCGCCGGCATCCGCCATTGGATCCGCACAGGAATGTTGAAGCAATGAAGAGATGTGCATCCTCTCTCTATTATTTGTCGTCGTGGGTGTGATTCTTGTGTCGTGTAGTGCGATCGGAAGGTGAAAGAGACAAAGGTAAATGGCCGCATCAACCGCATGCTAGTTTTTGCAATGCTTAACTTCATGGTGGTGCCGGGAGTGGTGCAACCACTTGCATATGGCTACCCAAATGTACATGATCGTCCGCGCATGGATGCCGGCAGAGCGAGCGCACACGGACGCGAGCAAAGTGTGCCGAGGCAACATAAACCACCTCATGCGTACATTCATTCATGACGGTGCGTACAGAACGACTGTTTGCTTTGTAATAGAATGCAAATTGTTTTTTATTATTATCCGTCTGCGTACTTGTCATTTCTCCCACCTCCATCCCGTCTTGTCACCGCGTTGCCACATGAAGATTCCAATGCATGCTTCGGGAGCGCGCAGGTTCCCGCGCAAGCTTCCCGCCCGGCGTGCCAAAATGCCCCCAAATACTCAATGCTTCGGGAGCGCACGTTGTTTCTTTTGGGCTTCCTGTTCCCGCGCAACCGTGTAGGAACCCGCACAAGCTTCCCGCCCAGCTCACCTTGGTCGCCTGCTTTATAAACCCTCATGACCGGCCTCTCCACATCACATTCATCCCCTCCCTGCCCGTAGCTTCCCAAGTTTGCTTCTCCCCCAATTGCTAATGGCACCTGTCCATCATCGTCGCTCTGCCACTCCGCTAGAGGGCAGCTCCAGCTTGGAGGCTGCACCACGTCGGCGGCACAGTACCCGAAAGCATGTAGTGCGTGTGGCATCCTTGTTGGCCGTGCGCACGGCACCCATCACACGCTCCTCCACATTTGCCTGAAGGCAGCTGCTGCCGGCGACCATCGTGGCCCCCACCCCGTCGTCGGTCGCCATTTTTGCCAGCCCACCAGCTGCCTCCTTAGCTACCACTACACCAGCGTCCGCCTTGGCAGCAACCCCAGCATCAGTTGCCGGGGCCATCACCCGCTCCGCTACCACGGCCCAAAGGTATGAAGAGCTGGCCGCCGCTGAAGCACAGTCACTCAGCTTTTGCATCATTGGCCTAGCGTGCTACATCAACTTCCTACATGAGGAGGAGGAGCGCCAAGTCGAGCACGCACAGAGGCTCACCTCCGTCGTGGCCACGGCACACACTGCAGCTTTGATGTGGAATGAGGAAATCTACGCCAAGTCCCGCCGCTTTGAGGAAGCGTGTCAGGAGCGTCCAAGGGCAGCAGTCGTAGCCGACGAATTCGACTCCTCCATGTCGTCGGTAGGCTTCTCCTCCTCTGCCTCTTACTCAACGGGCTCGGTAGAGGAGAAGGCTGCTGGCAGTAGCATGAAGCCCCTCTGAAGTAGTATTTAGGGCTATTTTGTTCAGTTCATGTAACTATAGATATGGTTGAACTGTACCACGTACTTTAAATTAGTTAGTATATATATTTGAACTAGCTATTTCAGTACGTGGTTGGCAACAAATGGGGAAAAGTTTGTTCGATCCAGCTATCGAGTTGAACTATTTTGTACAAAGACCAATGCTTGATCTATGAATGAAATCTATGTTTACTGAATTTCAGTTGCAAAATTGCATCGTAATAGTGATTTTGTTCTTGCAAAATTGGACAAATCTCGGTGTTTACAATTTCACAAGGTTCACGCGCTTGGAATTGTTTCTTCATGTGGTCACCAAACTCATATCTCTCCTTAATTAGCTTCCCACATCAGATTTATTTGCATACATGGCAACCTCAGTAGTTAGCATCAGTACAAGTTTTAGCATCGGGAAGGGCAAACGGGTCATCATTCACAGCCGTTTGCGATGACGCAATGAAAAAATTCCTTCGCGCCAGATTTTCGCTTGGCTTAGTAGGGAAGGAATAATTGCCCTCGGTTTGCAAATGGGTATTCAGTCTAAAACTCCTTTGATGACTGGAAAAGGATACACCACCACGATGAGCGTGCACAGGACACTGCTCGCACGCCACCTGTCTACTCAAACACCTGTCCGCACACTACCTCCTTGCCAATACAGATAGCAACACGTGGCCCGCACGTAAATGGTTTGTAGAACATCCACGAATTATAAATAATACATCCGTTTGCGATGGTAACGTGACACATTTTTGGTTCCAAAATTCCTTTGCTTGCTATTAATAATACTTGCTCTTTCTCTCAAAGTGGACACTAAAAATACCACAACATATTTCTGCTTTATATGATGAGGCCCTGCCCAGCATAAACCTTGTGACTGTAGTTCATATTTGAATTATGTACATTAAATGCACATAAAACTCAATTAATGTTAAAAAAGTCATACGAACCGTTAATAATTTCATATGTTTGCGATACACACCTATTGCTTATTGTGGCATGCATATGTTCCCCAACAGAACCACTGGACGTAGCTTATTGTGTGAAAACCTCATGTTTGTAAGAGGCTTGTGACAAAAACATGTCCAACTTGGTATTTTTTTACCACGGCATATGTGTGCCTTGTCATGACACCATTCCAAGTTTCATGAATTTCTGACAGTTTTGGATTTACGAGAATTTGGAAACCAAGTTTCTCGATGTTTGTGGTCGAGCCAACATGCTTAGACGTTTGAAATTCGTTCTCATTTCTTGCATGTGACCTACCACATACATCCAAGGACGCATATTTGATTTTTCAACCCATTTGCCGCCCCTGACCTTGTGACTATAGATCAAATTTAATTTTGCACATTAAATAATTCATTGAAAACTCAGTTAAGGTATTTAAAAGCTAGATTGTCCCTTAATTTATTCATATTTTTGCACTTCGCACCTACATGTCTATGTTGTTTCTATAAAGAAAATCAAGGAGAGAAGAGGCATCAGATGTCTTTTCACCCGCATATGTGACATTCATATATAATGTTCCCTATCGAAACCACACAGCCTCGTGTGACGAGCTCCGATTTGTAAGGGGATTGTGCAAGAACATGTTCAATTTGGACAATTTTTTACCACGGCATATGTGTGCCCTTGTCATGACACCATGTCAAGTTTCATGAATTTCTGATGAATTTTTGATTTACGGGAATTTGAAAACCAAGTATCTCAATGTATGCGGTCGAGCAAACAGTCAATGAGATGTTAGAAATCTATCCCCATTTCTTGCGTGGGACCTAAACATGCATCTAGGGAAAGGGATATATTTTCTCAACCTACTTTCATGTATTGGACCTTGTGATTGTAGTTCAAATTTGAATTATTCACATTAAATGGCTAGAAAACTCAATTAATGTGTTAAATAGGTCTCACGAACCCTGAAAAAATCCACAGCTTGGCATGATTGTCATGTGTTGCTCTATGGTGACTCCAGAAATAAATGCAAGGCGAGAAGAGACAACAGATGTTGTTTCACACATAAAATGTGAACTTTCCCTATCGGAACATACGACTTTCTTGTCAGAACCTTCGGTTTGTAAGAGGCTTTGTGCCAAAACTTGTCCAAAATTGGGCAATTTTTTTACCATAACACACACAACAGGTAAATTGATGGCACCATGCCCAAATTTCATGAATTTCTGTCGAGGTTTGCATTTACATGAATTTAAAACTAAGTTACCCGATGTATGCAGTCGAGCCAAGATGATGATATGTTTGAAATTCATTCCCGTTTATTGTATGGGACCTAAACATGCATGCAACCAAGGAAAGGTATATGGTTTTCTGACTTATTTTCATGAGCTAGACCGTGCAGTGTGATTGTAGTTCAAATTTGAATTATGCACATTGAATTCCAAGAAAACGCAATTAATGTACTTTAAAGGACAAACAAACTCTGTAAGATTCCATGATTCGAACGACACATTCATGTTACTCTATGGAGACTCTAGAAATAAATTCAATGCGATAAGAGACATCTGATGTTCTTTTGCACATAAAATGTGAACTGTCCCTACCGGAACCACATGACTTCTTGTGAGAATCTTTGGTTTGTAAGAGGTTTGTGCCAAATCTTGTCCCGAACTAGGAATTCTTTTTACCACAACATACATGCGCCATGATGTGACACCATGCCAAGTTTCATGAATTTCTCATGATATCTGGATTTACTGGAGTTTGAAAACACGGCTTATCAAAGTCTACGACCAAGCCAAAATATCGAGAGGTTTGGAATTCGTTTAATTTCCATTTCTTGCATGGGACCAAAACATGTATCCGGTGACAAATAGTTGGTTTTCAACCCATTCAAGTGCACTCTAATATGTGCTTAACTGTAGTTCAAATTTGAACTATGCACATGAAATGTCTAAAAACTCTCTAAATGTTTAAAAGGTCCTAAAAAACCCTGAATTATTCCATATTTAACACACAATCCTATAGTTGCAAGTTCACTGCAGATAAATGTTATTGCCATCCAAACACCGTCAATTGCCAATGTAACATCATTTTTCGTTTTAAAGCAATTTGAAAATTAAATACATCGCAAACAGTTCTTGATCATGAAATGTGTGTGATGTGGTATAGATATATCTTGGGCCAATCCTCATATATGGCTTAGGCCGAAAGCTTCAGTCCACTGCCGGCGCATCAACCACATAGTCACACTTGTTCCCCAAGACCACTGTAATGTTCAAGCATCGCCTATGAAAGATGTGGACGTGGATCCAAGTCGCGAGGGCAACTTCAGCGACCCACTCTGGCCCGAGCATGGCTGCATCAGCCATGAACGCGCTCACAACATCCTTGAGGGCGGCCACACTCTCCGACAGGGCGGCTGCGGCCACCAAAAGGACAGCAGCAACATCCGCGACCAAGATAGGAAATGGCGAGAATGACACAGCAGCTATCTGTTCCTTGCCGGCTGTCGTAGCCTTGATGGCGGCTGCCCACTCCTATGTCGATGCCGCCCACGCCCAGCTCGTGTTGGTCACCGCACAACTTGCAGCGGCCTTCTCCGACAACGGTCGGCAACCTACATCTGAAGAGTTGGCAATCGCCGAGAGCGCTTGGGAAGCCGTCCATTTGTCGGTAGCCTGACTTGCAAAGATGGCGGCCGTCAATGCCCGGACCGCGGCCGCCCACACCAAACTTGTGGTGGCCTTTTCCAAAGAGATGGCAGACAAGGACGGCGAGGTGCTTGCAGAGTATGTGGTGATGGATGCCATGGAGCCCCTTCCCTTGAAGGTCGTTGAGCGTGAGCTGGTCATGAAGGATGTGGCGGAGATCAACAAGCGTCAGGTGGAATATTGGTCTTTGTTTAGACCGTCGGTCCTTTGTTAGAGTATTGTTTAGGTCAACTAACTCTGGTTAATTGCTCGATTAAGTAAGTGCGGGCTGTGGTGTAGGCTCTATTCTGCAGTACCCAAATTAGTAATTGATGTTAAATTATGCGACGCCGTGGAGGACCACTGTCACCAGGGAAATTCAGACCAAAAAATTGTTGCCATATCCCCATTCCATCTTCCAATTGAAAATGAAATTGAAGTTCATGACACACACTTTTTTGGAATGAACCATGTGCCATGTAGTACCCAATCTTACGTCAAAAGCTTGGAGACAAACATTTGCACGTCCAAGTTCATCACACACGGGGTATAACACATGCTTCATTTGTAATGTGTTCATATCGAGAACTATTATGCACCAAATGAAAATTTTGGTCTGCCGCGGAAATATCTACCTCCCTCGCCCCCGGTACCAATCAAAAGACACATTTCCCCCTTTTCCTCTACCTTTCCTAGTTCACTGCTTGCTTTCAGCACTGCCTCCTCATTGGCGATGCTCCTTCCTGCTGCTCGGCCTACTCCATCTAGTCACGTAATCCACACCTCTCCAATACCCCCTCACCCCATCCTCCTCCATCCCACATGGCCCGACCGGCGTGACACCTTCCACCCAAATCACCCCCCCCCCCATCCTCCAAATAATCGCCACCGAAAGCCATGGTGCACGTAGTATACCTGGGACCTCAAAGAGCATTTGGCTGCGGAGAAGCAAATCGCGGATGCACATGCAGATGAGGCAGTTATGGCTTCCATGCGTGCAAACCCCAAATCTTAGAGAAGCACCTCGCCGTTGAGGCCACCGTCAACGCCTTGTGCGCTGATGTCGCCACGCGGTTGGCTGCTATAACCAACAACTCGTGGTCTTTTCTCGAGGGCACCGCTGGTGGGTTCGACAAACACTTCAATGTGTTTTCTCAGTGTGCCCGTGCATACCTCAATTCCAGAGCCGGCATGTTGGTGTTGGGGCAGGATCAAGCCACTCACCACTACGAGGGTGCACCCACGGTGTGGACGCCTGTAACACCCCTAGTGTCATGCTACACTAACTCATGCTAATGATGCCATGTCATCATATTTTGCTAAGCTTGATTGCCTCTTAATAAAAAACACTAGTCAAAGTCAAATCTAACGTCAAAATATTATTTCTTCAAAACTAGAAACAAAAATGTTCATACTATTGCAATTAATCCTTGAGTAACTATGGCTTGGAAACCAACAATTTATAAAATGGTTAGGTGCCCCAAAAATAATTAAAAACATAAACTTTTAAAATGTAAAAAAAGAAAAGAAAAAGCAAAATAACAAAAATCAAATAAAAATAGAAAAGGAAACCACCCCTTCCCCCTAGGCCAGCCCAACTGACCGGTCCAACCTCCCCCACCCTACCCCGTCGGCCCACCCTGGGCCACTAACCACCCCCCCCACACACACACACACCAAACCCTAGCCCGATCCCCACTCGATCATGTCCTCTCCCTCCCCTCCTGATCCAGGTGGATCGTGGCAACCGCCACCGGCCCGCGCCATCGTTGGCGCCCTCCCCCAACGGCACCCGGCGCCTCCCTGTCACCGGTGCTGCGTCTGTCGCCTCCTCCCCGGGCCACTACCTCAAGCCTCGCCGCCCCCTTCTCTCCTTGCCGGTAAGCCCATTAGGCTCCTCCCACCCCTCTCCCCACTCCGGGCACCGCACCCGCGGCAGCGTCCCTGCTCACCCCTATACGCACTGCACGTGCGCCCGCGGCCCTCGCCTTCGTGTGAGCCCTGCCGCCGCCCGCAACTGGCCGTGCATGCCATTGCGCCGCCCCCTATACCCGTCCACCATGGTAGGGACCTTGGCTCCGCTCGCCTACCACTGCCGCCTCGAGCAGCTCTATCGTGGCCTCGCACCCCCACCCCACCACCCTCCCGCGCGTGCTCGCCATCCCCGTGCCCACCATGCCACCTCCCCTCGTCGGCCCCGTACCCCCCTGGCTGCCAACCTCATCACTAGCCGGTGCCGTCCTGTACCACCGCCATGGCCAAGGGGCTCGGACCCCCCTAAGACGACATGGTTAGTGGGGATTGATCATCCTCTAACCCCCCCCCCCTCACCATTGACATGTGGGGCCCAACCCCAGTAAAAAATAAATAAATATAAATGTATAAAATAAATAATTAGATAAATAACTAAATAACTAATTAATTAATTAGTTAATCAACTTAATTAAAGTAATTAATTAATTGATAAGATGATCAATGTTAATTAGATTAATTAGTTAATTTGTTAACTAAACAAATAATGACAGGTGGGTCCCACCCCCTAATTAATTTGATTAAATGTTAATTAAACCATAAATAACTATGTGAGAATGACATCTAGGACCCACTGGTCAGTTTGACCAGTCAACAGGGTTGTTGACTGCTGATGTCAGCATGACATCCAGCTGATGTCATAAATAGAATTATTGAATTAAATTTAATCTTTTGGTTTCTGAATATGATTATATCTTTTAAAATTAGTATTAAATAATCTGTAACTCGGATGAAAATAATTTATACATGAAAGTTGATCAGGAAAATCCCACAAATTTGAATATGTTGTCCGTTAGTCTGTCACATGTTCCTATCATAACGAACATGGAACTTTTCCCATCGAATTCGTTTGTCCGGTAAAAGCGAGAGACCCGGAAAATATCGTTAGATATTCTTCCGACCCGTCTGTGACGTGTAATACTGCGTTAGTGCATGCCTAGCTCTGCATATTGCCATGTCATGCATCGTGTTGCATCCGTGTGCTTTATATTTATTGTTTCTTCCACCCTCTTCATATCGGTAGACCCCAAGACTGACACTAATGCCGGTACGACTACACCACTGATGATCAAGCATTTGCAGCATAGCAGCAAGGAAAGCAACCCCCTTGATCATTCCAATATCACCCGGTTCTCTTCTCTCTCATGCTTGCATTAGTTTTTGCTACTGTTATAGATAGCTCCTACTCTGATGCATAGCATGTTTTTGATAAAGTGCTATTGTACCAAATGTTTTAATAAACTGCTTAGCATAGGTTGATTAGTGACCCCTGTGAACCCTTAGTCTCAATTGCCCCGTTTTAATTATCAGTTACTCGATCATCATGATCGACGAGCCAGGCTCGACACAGCACTGCACACCCCCCTTAGTTGTACAACTCTGTAGAACTACTATCGAGTACCGAGGGTGACACCTCGTGAAGTATTCATGATGTTAGCTCCTTAGTGAAGTTAGTCGGTCATGGTAAACAGAGGGTGATACCTCTCTGCCACTCCTAATGTCGACTCTGTCGTGCAACCCCCTCAATCGTGGGACCCCCGAGGGTGATTCCTCTAAGTCCACCTTGACGATTACATTGAGCAGAAACCTTTGAGGGTGATTCCTCAGGTCCCGCCTTGATGTCTTATACACACGGTTACTGTGACTTGGTTACGGGAAGATGTTGGTGATCGGTCGACCCTGAAGGGTACCCACAGATTGATGACTGACGAGGCGTGGCCGGATAGGTGAGGCCCTTGCCACAAGACCTCAAGATGGGGTGACGGGACCAGACATCATGGGTTGCGCTCGTCGCCACATTAATAAAATGCTAATGGGTTGGGTATTTGATCTGAGTTGGTCATTTGACGTTTTTCACACTAACCTTCACCTGGGATAAGTTATGGGCACTCAACGTCCTTGTATCAGCCGAAGCTCTACGGACGTCAGCAATGGAGCGATGCGTGCCTAGGTGGCCCGCCTAAGAAACGTCTTGTATTAAGAGGTGCTAGGGTTGACACCAGCAGCGCACACATTGTGGAGGAGTGCAAAGGGTGAGTGGGCCCATGACCCCTGGGCGCTTAGGATTTAGACCGGCGGGCTGGCCTCTCTGTTGAGCCTAGGCAGGGCAACGACATGTTGATGTCCTGAGTCCAGGCATGACCCAAGAAAGTGTGTCCAGCCAAAGGTTATCAAGCTCGTTGGAAAACGTGGTGCACCCCTACAGGGATGAATTCAACCATTGGAATAGTTGTGTCCACGGTAACAGGACGACTTGGAGTTGTACCTTGATCTACTACAACTTTAATTGTGATTTAAAAATTGAAATGAATGTTGGCTCCAAGATTGCTTTCTTGCAGGGAGTCGAGGAAGAATCTCTGGGCGTGGTTACTTAATAAAATTGCTACAATAATATTATTACATATGAGTTACCATTCTACACTCTTATAATGATGCAATATGTTGATGATGCTAGTCTTCGATAGGAGTAGGCTTTCCCCCTCATTCTTGCTTTCCGTAGTCAGTCCAGATATAACCCCACCCCTTGATAATGTTGCATACTTAGAATAGTTCTAATGTCAGTATTATGAGTACTTTGGATGAGTAATTACCGTTGCTTTGCTTTCGCTTTCCCCCTCGATATGTTTGTTGTGTTCAGACGAAGGAGCCCCGGAGATGGAGTACACCGGAGATGACTACTACACCACTGGTGGAGCTTACTACTACGTCAAGGCTGCCCCCGACTAGCAGTAGGATAGGAGGTTCCCAAGCAGGAGGCCTTGCCTCTATCAATTCGTGTTATGTTTGTGCTATCCTTCTTAAGGCAAAACTTGTTTTACTTATGTCTGTACTCACATATTATTTGCTTTTGCTAACTCGTGTTAATGTCGAGCTTATGTATTCTAGCCCTCGAGGCCCCTAGCTTCTAATATGAAGCTGTATGAATTTAATTTGTGCCTAGAGTTGAGTTGTGATATCGATCAGTGAGTCCCTAATATTGGTCATACGAATTTGCGTGTATGATTAGCGTACGGTCAAATTGGGGGCGTCACAAGGTTGAAGATGCTAGTCTTCGATAGGAGTAGGCTTTCCCCCTCATTCTTGCTTTCTACAGTCAGTCCAGATATAACCCCACCCCTTGATAATGTTGCATACCTAGAATAGTTCTGATATCAGTCTTGCGTGTACTTTGGAGGAGTACTCACCGCTGCTTTGCATTCTCTTTCCCCCTCGATACGTTTGCTGCATTCATACGACGGAGCCCCAGAGATGGAGTACGCCGAAGACGACTACTACACCACCGCTGGAGCTTACTACTACATGGAGGCTGCCCTAACCAGCAGTAGGATAGGAGGTTCCCACGCAGAATGCCTTGCCTCTTTTGATAAGTGTTATGTTTGTGCTAGCCTTCTTCGGGGAAAACTTGTTTAACTTATGTATGTACTCAGATATTATTTGCTTCCGTTGACTCGTGTTTATGTCGAGCTTATGTATTCTATCCCTCGAGGGCCCTGGCTTCTAATATTAAGTTGTATGGCTTTAATTTATGCCTAGAGTTATGTTCATATATTGATAAGTGAGTCCCTAATCTTGGTCATACGCATTTGCGTGTATGATTAGCGTACGGTCAAATTGGGGGCATCACAAGTTGGTATTAGAGCCGACTGCCTGTAGGTAGCCCCCTTTATAACTCCTTGGCCGAAGTTGAGTCTAGTCATTGAAAAACTTTTACTAACATTGTTGTGTGGCTTATGGGCCCGCATCTCAATCAGGTGGTATTAGGATCTTTTATTTCTCGTCTATACTCTGGGTTCTGATTTGTCTTCTCTTTCGGGTTAAAGATTTTGCTAACTCTAACTTTAGGTTCTCGTGATCACATCCACAAGAGAGTTGCTTTATCGACAATTGTTTTCCTTTGAAGTTGTGATACACACACTGTCTTTTGACATCTTGAATCTCCTTGTTACAGATGCATCCCTCAAGGCAGCTTGTTTGCCTAACTATGGCCATCGATACCACTGGGTTCCTGGACATTCTGGTCAAGCTCTTGACCAGGTTGGGATATTGCTGGTACTCCGAGTACACCAATTACGAGGACTACTACGAGTACAACCAGGAGCAGTACCAAGTTGAGGTTGTGATCTGGGATTGGCAGAACCTCTCCATCAAGGAGCTCCACACCTACTGTGGTGTTGGTCTGACTGTTGAGATGGCAGTCCATGATGATGCCTACACTGCTATCACTCGCCTCCTCAGAGAGCACCCCCGCTTGGAGGAGACTGGATTCAGATACATTCCATATGTCCCTGTTGAGGATGAGATTGGATCCAACACGGTTGCCTTCACCCGTTTCGTACGGCAGCGCAGTGACCGATCCTACACTGCGGTCAGTACTCCCTATGTGAGTCGTCGTTAGGACCCACAGTTTCTGGTTCAGTACACTGAGGCACTGGATCGTACTGTCCGAGCTCTGACTTTTGAGTTGTACGCCACCCGTACTCGTCTTCACAACACTATGGAGCGGTTGATGCCTACAATCAGAGCGGGGATGTATCCGGAGTACATCCTTTACCCGTGCAGGACAGAGCTACCACCAGGACTTGAGTGGCCTACTGTTGGAGGTCGTACTCCTGCACGTGGACCTACGCTCTCCGTAGGGCACCAGTTATTGCATGAGAGTCTTCATGGGATGCAGAATCCCGTTCCCATGTTTAACATACGTGATCATCGGCAGTTACCTGGTTTCAGTGGTTGTCCCCGACGTTGATGTAGCGTATCACTATGCCTCGTTGTTGTATCTCTCTATCATGTGCCTACGTGCCGCCTAGTTGTCTAAGTTAATTTCATGCCGGACCTATCGTCTATTTTGTAACAGACTTATGGTTTATAATAGACCTATGTATGGATCCGTTTGATGAATTTGAACTACTATGTTGTATTTATTGCGCTTCCTTCTTTGTGCAATTTACTTCATGAATGATTCATTGTCCTTGCAATTATCCAATGCTAAACTACCACTGTTAATTCTCGGCAGAACGGTTAGGCCAGCTGAACGTGGTCATGGTGCCAATCACCCACCACCACCTGAATACATGGCTGGTATGATGCAACAGTTTGAACTGAATCGCCAGTTTATGCAAGGGCTTATGGACTAGTTTCCGAGGCCAAACATGAATCAGCAGCCAACCCCAATGACTCTGCAAGACTTTATGTGTCTCAACCCTGCTACCTACCGCAGCTCAACTCAGTCGCTTGACGCTGATAACTGGCTTCGTGACATCACCTATGAACTGAAGTCTGCAGGTGCCCCCAATGGCTAGCTATGTCACCTTTGCCTCATACTTCCCAGAGGGTCCTGCTGCTCAGTGGTGGGACAGTCACAGGCGCTCACAACCTGTTGGAACAATCATCACCTAGACGGAGTTCCATGTTGCATTCCATGGTCATCACATTCCTCAGGGAATTATGGACTGGAAGAAGCGTGAGTTTCGCAATCTCGCCTAGGGAAACAAGATTGTGGATGCTTATCAGCGGGAGTTTCTAGACTTGTCCCGCTATGCTGAAGAAGGCGTTACAAATGATGCTCCTAGGCAGGAAAAGTTCCGTGAAGGCCTTCACCCGTATATCAAGATGGCACTCCTTGTTCAGGACTTTGAAAACTTCGCCATCTTGGTGAACAAGTCCATTCAAGTGGAAACACGTCTGCAGGACTATAAGGACAACAGCAAGCATAATCGTGACATGGGCTCATCTTTGGGCTCATCAACTCAGAAGCGCAAGATCTGGATTCCCCACAACATGTACCATGCACCTGTTCTTGCTCCAAGGCCGTCCTATGCTACACCTCGTCTGCCTCCTCCACCACCAAGGCAACCGAGACTTCCAGCTCCGCCATCACGAGCTCTTGTTCCCCCTTCTTGTCCTGAGGATGGGTTATCCTTCAAGTGTGGTCGTCTAGGACACCGTGCCAGAGCCTGCAGGTAGAATACGAATCAACTTACATTGCCTTCCAACCAGCCCCGCAACAAAACGCTAAGCCCGCTAATGGTCGTGGCCAGGCTAACAACATTGAGATGACTGAAGCTCAAGACCAGCCTGTTACTGTGATGGGTACACTTATTGTTAACTCAGTACCAGCTTCTGTATTGTTTGGTATAGGAGCATCACATTCTTTCATGTCAAAAAAATTTGCATACATGCATGACATTAAGAGTGATGAGATGGATGTTCCAATAGTGGTAAACACCCCCACGGGCCAATGTCCAACCTGAGTGATTAGCCACAGTGTTCCCATTGAAATTGAAGGGTTGGAATTCTTTGCCTCCCCCATAATGCTGAATTCTTCCAATATCGATCTCATTCTTGGAATGGATTGGTTGAAGGCTCATACTGCTTCCATCATTTGTGCCACCAAAACCATCCACCTCCTGCATCCTTCGAATGAGATAGTAAGCTATCATGCCCATCTTGTTTGGAATGCTGAAGCTCTGCTATGTGCCTTGAATGCCTTAAATGAGTTACCTCTTGAGGGGATTGAAAACATTCCAGACGTCCAAGATTTCCAAGATGTCTTTCTGGAGGAACTCCCAGGGATTCCTCCTGCTAGAGTTGTCGAGTTTGTCATCGACTTAGTATTGGGCACCACTCCTATAGCCAAGCGTCCGTACAAGATGCCACCACATGAAGTCCTTGAACTTAAGCAAGAAATTGACAATTCGCTTTGTCTGGGTTTCATTTGTCCAAGTTCCTCTGCTTGGGGAGCACCTTCTCTCTTTGTTAAGCAGAAAGATGGGACAAACCTTCTGGTCCAAGATTATAGACCCATCAACCAAGCTACAATTCAGAACAAATATCTGCTTCCTCGGATCAATGATTTGTATGATCAACTTGCTGGTTCCTCGATATTTTCTAAGCTTGACTTGAGATTGGGTTACCATAAGATCCGTGTTCGTGCATAATATATTCCCAAAACTGCATTTGTTACTCGCTATGGTTCATACGAGTACACCGTCATGTCATTTGGATTAACAAATGCTCCAGCGACCTTCTCTTGTCTGATGAACTATATATTCATGGACTACCTATACAAATTCATCATGGTTTATCTGGATGATATTCTGGTATTCTCCAATAATAAAGAAGAGCATGTTGAACATCTTTGTCTTGTATTGGAAAGGCTTCGGGAACATCAACTATATGCCAAGTATTCAAAGTGTGAGTTCTGGATGGACGAAGTGACCTACCTTGGTCATGTGATCTCCAAGGATGGTGTTGTGGTCAACCCTGAATGAGTCCAGGCTATTCTTGACTGGACTCCCCCGAAGAATGTCAAGCAAGTCAAAAGTTTTATCGGACTCGCCAGCTACTGCCGTCGATTCGTCGAGAACTTCTCCAAGATTGCCAAGCCCTTACCAATCTACTTCACAAAGGTGTTAAATACGAGTGGACAGAAAAATGTTAGGAGAGCTTTCAAGCACTTAAGGACTTGTTGACATGTGCTCCAGTGCTTGCTCCTCCAGATACTTGTAAGGACTTTGTCATTTATTATGACGCTTCGCATCAGGTAATAGTCTGTGTCCTAATGCAAGAGCACAAAGTGATTGCTTATGCTTCACATCAACTGCATCCTCATGAAGAGAACTACGTAGTTCATGATCTCGAGCTTGCTGCAGTAATACATGCACTGAAAGAGTGGCGCCAATACCTTATTGGTAATCATTGCAAAATCTACATCGACCACCAAAGTCTGAAGTACCTGTTTACTCGGCCGGATTTGAACCTCCTTCAACAGAGATGGATGGAGTGCATAGCAAATTACAATTGTGGAATTTCTTATACACCTGGCAAGGATAATGTAATGGATGATGCTTTGAGCCGCACGTCTTACTGCAACCATCTCCAGGTTCATAAGGTTCACCCCCTGCTTCAAAAAAATTCCTCAAGCTGAACCTACATATTGTTCCTCAGGGTTATATCGCTCCCCCTATTCCAGAGTTCCGCAAGATGAACCTCCAGGTTGTTAAACAGGGTTCCCTTAATAATCTGGTTGTTGTGCCAAATCTTGTGGGCAGCATCAAAACCATGCAACACTATGACAATGTAGTTGAAAATATTAGACGCTATGTTGCGGAAGGTAGACCCTCATGATTCACTGTTACTGATGATGGTGACATGTACTTCAAGGGTCGCTTATTCATTCCAACGAGGGAGGAAAACCTAAATATGACTGATAGAATGCTGAAACAACCTCATGATACACCTCTGGCCATACATCCAGGCAGTACCAAGATGTACTAATACATCTGTCAAAGGTTCTGGTGGCCAAACATGAAGAAAGACATTGCACGTTCTGTTTCACAATGCAACATTTGACGTGGAATCAAGGCAGAACATCAAAGGCCTGCTGGAACTCTACAACCTATTTCTATTCCTGAGTGGAAATGGGACCATGTTGAAATGGACTTTGTCACTGGTTTTCCAAGATCGCAGAAAGGTAATGATGCTATTCTTGTCGTCATTGACCGCCTGTCCAAAGTTGCACACTTCCTCGCTATCAAGAAAACTATCACTGCTAGTCAGCTAGCAGATCTATATATGTCTAGAGTTGTCTCGCTCCACGGTATCCCATTGGTGATTAGTTCAGACCGTGGCAGCTTATTCACTTCAAGGTTCTGGGCAAGTTTCCAAGAGGCTATGGGAACTCATTTGTCCTTTAGAACCACTTTTCATCCTCAATCCCAGGGACAAGTTGAAAGAGTCAACTAGATTCTCGAAGACATGCTTTGAGCTTGTGTCATTTCTTTCGGCAAGAAATGGGAGGAATCTCTCTCGTATGTTGAGTTCTCCTACAACAATAGCTATCAAGCTAGTCTGAAGATGGCCCCCTTTGAAGTGTTATGTGGATGTAAGTGTCGGACTCCTCTGAATTGGTCAGAAACTAGGGATCGTACACTTACCGGTCAGGATATTATCCAACATGCAGAAGATCAAGTCCACATTATTCATGCAAATCTGAAGGCTGCTCAGTCTCGTCAGAAGAGTATGACCGTCATCACAAAGGTATGGTCTATCAACCTAGCAAAAAGGCTTATCTTCGAGTCCCACCAATGAGAGGTGCACACTGTTTTGGGATCAAGGGCAAGCTGGCTCCTCGATATGTCGGACCTTTCACTATTCTACAGAGGTGTGGTAAAGTGGCATATCAACTAGAATTACCGTCAAACATTTCTCAGGTTCACGATGTCTTCCATGTGTCACAGCTTCATCGCTGATTCAAGGATCCTATCCGAGCAGTGGATCATGATATGCTTGAACTGAGACAAGACCTTTCTTACAAAGAGCATCTAATATGCATTCTCAATGAAACTGAATGTCAGACTCGTCGGAAGGTTACCAAGTTCTTCAAGGTGCAGTGGTCAAATCATTCTGAAGATGAAGCCACTTGGCAACGCGAATATCATCTTTGTGCTGAATACCCCCCGGGCTCTTTCCTTCTACCTCTTAAATTTTGGGACGAGATTTCTTGTAGTGGAGGATATATGTAACACCCCCAATGCCATGCTACAGTAAACTCATGCTAATGATGCCATGTCATCATATTTTGCTAGGCTTGATTGCTTCATAATAAAAACCCTAGTCAAAGTCAAATTCAAATCTAACATCAAACTGTTATTTCTTCAAACCTAGAAAAAAAATGTTCATACTATTGCAATTAATCCTTGAGTAATTGTACCTTGGAAACCAACAATTTATAAAATGGCTAAGTGCCTCAAAAATAATTAAAAACAGAAACTTTTAAAAAGTAAAAATAAAATAAAAGGAAAAATAACAAAAATCAAACAAAAATAGAAAAGGAACCCCCTTCCCCCTAGGCTAGCCCAACTGGTCAGACCAACCGGCCCCCTACCTCGTCGGCCCACACCGGGGCCACTACCCCCCCCCCCTCCCCACACAAACATGTTGGGGAACGTCACATGGGAAACAAAAATTTTCCTACGCACACGCAAACCTAACCATGGTGATGAGCATCTACGAGAGGGAGAGTGGATCTACATACCCTTGTAGATCGCTAAGCGGGAAGCGTTAAGAAACGCGGTTGGTGTAGTCGAACATCTTCGCGATCCAAATCGCCGAGCGTCCCGCGATCTCATCACGATCCGTCCCGCGATCCAATCACGATCCGTCCCGTGAACTCATCACGATCCGTCCCGCGATCTCATCACGATCCATCTCACGATCTTGATCACGATCTGTCCCGCGAACTCATCACGATCCGTTCCGCGATCTCATCACGAACTGTCTCGCGATCTCGATCACGGTCCTTCCGATCTAGCGCCGAACGGACGGCACCTCCGCGTTCAGCACACGTGCAGCTTGATGACGATCTCCACCGTCTCGATCCAGCGAGAGGAGGTGGAGAGGAGAGAGAGTGCACCGGTAGCGTGACGGCTCTCCGGTGATGGTGGTGGAGTGATTCCGGCAGGGCTTCGCCTAAGCGCTGCGGAAAACCGATCTAGAGGAGAAACTGTGCACCGGTGAAACGAGTAGCACGTGGCCGGAAATTCTATCCAAAAACCACCCAATCCACTAGTATATATAGGAGGAGAGGAGAGGAGAGGCAGCCAAGGCCTTTGGGTCGGCCGAAATAGGAGGTGGGAGCAATCCTACTTCACCTCCAATCCTAGTTGGAGTAGGATTGCCTCCTATTGGCTGATTTTCCACTTTTTGCTTTAGGACTTTCTCTCCTGCGCCATGGGCCTTTGTGGCTGTTTTCCCAGCCCACTAAGGGCTGGTTATTATTCTCCCACAGCCCATGGACCTCTTGGGGTCCACATACCCCTCCCGGAGGTCCTCCGGTACACTACCGGCACTCCCGGTACAATACCGATACTCCCGGTACACTACCGATGAGCCCGAAACTTTTCCGGAAACCAAACTGGGACTTCCTATATATGAATCTTTACCTCCGGACCATTCCGGAGCTCCTCGTGACGTCCGGGATCTCATCCGGGACTCCGAACAACCTTCGGTCACCACCATACATAACTCTACACTACCGAAATGTCACCAAACCTTAAGTGTGCAGACCCTGCGGGTTCGAGAACTATGTAGACATGACCGAGACACCTCTACGGTCAATAACCAATGGCGGGACCTGGACGTCCACATTGGTTCCTACATATTCTACGAAGATCTTTATCGGTCGAACCTCTATGTCAAGGATTCAGTTAATCCCGTATATCGTTCCCTTTGTTCTTCGGTATGTTACTTGCCCGAGATTCGATCGTCGGTATCTCCATACCTAGTTCAACCTCGTTACCGGCAAGTCTCTTTACTCGTTCCATAATACAAGATCCCGCAACTAACAATTAGTCACATTGCTTGCAAGGCTTATTGTGATGATGCATTACCGAGTGGGCCCCGAGATACCTCTCCGTTACACGGAGTAACAAATCCCAGTCTCGATCCATGCCAACTCAACAGACACCATCGGAGATAGCTGTAGAGCACCTTTATAGTCACCCAGTTACGTTGCGACGTTTGATACACACAAGGCACTCCTCCGATATCTGTGAGTTGCATGATCTCATGGTCATAGGAACATATACTTGACATGCAGAAAACAGTAGCAATAAACTGACACGATCATATGCTATGTTTTTAGTTTGGGTCTTATCCATCACATCATTCTCCTAATGATGTGATCCCGTTATCAAATGACATCTCATGTCCATGGCTAGGAAACCTTAACCATCCATTGATCAACGAGCTAGTCCATTAGAGGCATACTAGGGACATGGTTTTGTCTATGTATCCACACATGCATTTAAGTCTCCGATCAATACAATTATAGCATGGATAATAAAGATTATCATGAACAAGGAAATATGATAATAACTAATTTATTATTGCCTCTAGGGCATATTTCCAACAGTCTCCCACTTGCACTAGAGTCAATAATCTAGTTCACATCACCATGTGATTCGCATTGTTATGAATCTAACACCCAATGAGTTTTGGGGCTCGATCATGCTTTGCATGTGAGAGAGGTCTTATAGTCAACGGGTCTGCGATATTCAGATCCGTGTGTACTTTGCAAATCTCTATGTCAAACCGTAAATACTGCTACCACGCTCCACTTGGTACTATTTCCAAATGGCTGCTCCACTATACGTATCCAGATTGCTACTACTAGTCATCCGTATAGGTGTTAAAGCTTGCATCGACGTAACTCTTTACGACGAACTATTTATCACCTCCACAATCAAGAAACATTTCCTTAGTCCTCTGGTTACTAAGGATAATTCCGACCGCTGTCCAGTGATCCACTCCTGGACCACTCTTGTACCCCTTGACAGACTCATGGCAAGGCACACATAGGTGCGGTACACAGCATGGCATAATATAGAGCCTATGGCTAAGGCATAGGGGACGATGTTCGTCCTTTCTCTTTCTTCTGCTGTTGTCGAGATTTGAGTCTCACTCAACTTCACACCTTACAAATCAGACGAGAACTATTTCTCTGGCTGATTCATTTTGAACTCTTTCAAAATCTTGTGAAGGTATGCACTCATTGAAAGTATCATCAAGCATCTTGATCTATCTCTATAGATTTTGATGCTCAACAATTAGGTAGCTTTATCCAGGTCTTCCTTTGAAAATCACTTTCCAAATAACCGTTTTATGCTTTCCAGAAACTCTACATTATTTCTGAACAACAATATGTCATCCACATATACTTATCAGAAATTCTATAGTGCTCCCACTCACTTTATTGCAAATACAAGTTTCTCATAAACTTTGTATAAACATCAAAACTTTGATCACCTCATCAAAGCGTATATTCCAACTCCGAGATGCTTGCTTCAGTCCATGGAAGGATCACCGAAGCTTGCACACCTTTTAGCATCCTTAGGCCTGACAAAACCTTCTGGTTGTATCACATACAACCTTTCCTCAAGTAAACCATTAAGGAAACGATGTTTTGACATCCATCTGCCAGATTTCATAATTGAAAACACAACAACTGCTAACATAATTCCAACAGACTTTTAGCATCGCTACGAGTGATAAAGTCTCATCGTAGTCAACTCCTTGAACTTGTCACAAACATCTTTGCAACAAGTCGAGCTTTACAAATAGTGACATTCACCATCAGTGTATGTCTTCATTTTAAACATCCATTTGTACTCAACGACCTGCCGTCCAACGAGCAAGTCTACCAAAGTCTACACTTGGTATTAATACATGGATCCTATCTCGGATTTCATGGCCTCCAACCATTTGTCGGAATCCGGGCCCATCATCGCTTCTCCATAGCTCGTAGGTTCATCGTTGTCCAGCAACATGACCTCCAAGACAGAGTTGTCGTACCGCTCAGGAGCAGTACACATCCTTGTCGACCTACGAAGTTCGATAGTAACTTGATCCTGAAGCTTCATGATCATCATCATTAACTTCCTCTTCAACTAACGTAGGCTTCACAGAAACATCTTTCTGCGCTGCGCTACTCTCTGGTTGAACAAAGGTTTAACAACCTCATCAAGTTCTATCTTCCTCCCACTCAATTCTTTCGAGAGAAACATTTCCTCGAGAAAGGATCCGTTTAAGCAACAAACATTTTGCACTAGGATCTGAGATTGAAGGTTCACCCAACTGATCTTAGGGTATTCTATGAAGATGCAATTTGTCCGCATTGGGTTCGACCTCATTAGGTGAAAACATTTTCCACACAAGTGTCACATCCCAAAATATTAAGAAATGACAGCTTAGGTTTCTATCAAACCATAATTCACATGGTGTCATCTCAACGGATTTAGATGGTGCCCTATTTAAAGTGAATGTAGTTGTCTCTAATGCATAACCCCAAAATTATAGTAGTAAACGATAAGAGACATCACAGTATGCACTATATCAATAGAGCATGACTATGATGTTCGGACACACCATCACACTATGGTGTTCCAGGTGGCGTTAGTTGTGAAACAAATTTCACATTGTCTTAAGTTGTATGCCAAACTCGTAACTCAGATATTCACCTCCACGATCATATCGCGGTCACTTTTATCTTCTTGTCACGATGATCTTTAAACTTCACTCTTGAATTTGCTTGAACCTTTCAAACAATTCAGACTTGTGTTTCATTAAGTAATTATACACTATATCTACTCAAATCATCAGTGAAGGTAAGAAAATAACGATATCCACTGCACGCTACAAGACTCACTAGTATGCATACATCAACATATATCATTTCCAATGAATTACTTGCCCGCTCCATCCAACGGGGTCCTTTAGTCATCTTGCCCAAGAGGCATGGTTCGCACGTCTCAACCGATTCAAAATCGAATGAGTCCAAATATCCATCAGCATGGAGTTTCTTCATGCGCTTTATACCAATATGACATTTAGCGGCAGTGCCACAAGTATGTGGTACTATCATTATTAACTTTGTATCTTTTGACATCAATGTTATGAACATGTGTATTACTACGATCAAGATTTCAACAAACCATTCTCACTGGGTGCATGACCATTGAAGGTATTATTCATGTAAATAGAATAACCATTATTCTCTAACTTAAATGAATAACCGTATTGCAATAAACATGATCTAATCATGTTCATGCTCAACGCAAAACACCAAATAACATTTATTTAGGTTCGTCACTAATCCTGAAGGTAGAGAGAGCGTGCGATGTTGATCATATCAACCTTGGAAACACTTCCAACACATATCGTCACCTCACCCTTAGCTAGTTCTCCGTTTATTCCGTAGCTTTTATTTCGAGTTACTAACATTTAGCAACCGAACCGGTATCCAATACCCAGGTGCTACTAAGAGTACTAGCAAGGTACACATCAATAACTCGTATATCAAATATACTTCTGTCGATGTTGCCAGCCTTCTTATCTACCAAGTATCTAGGGTTGTTCCGCTTCAGCGACCTCTCACCTCATAATAGAAGCACTTAGTCTCGGGTTTGAGTTCAACTTTGGGTTGCTTCACTGGAGCAACAACTGACTTGCTATCCATGAAGTTTCCCTCCTTGCTCTTGCCCTTTTCGAAACTAGTGGTTTGATTAACCATCAACACTTGACGCTCCTTCTTGATTTCTACCTTCACGGTGTCAAACATCGCGAACAGCTCAGGGATCAATACTTCTATCCCTGGTGTATTATAGTTCATCACTAAGTTCTAGTAGCTTTAGTGATAGTGACTTGGAGAACTATATCAATCACTATCTTATCTGGAAGATCAACTCCCACTTGATTCAAGCGATTGAAGTACCCAGACAATCTAAGTACATGCTCAACGATTGAGCTATTCTCCTTCATCTTACAAGCAAAGAATCTTGTTGGAGATCTCATATCTCGCAACAAAGGCACGAGCCTGAGATCACAATCTCTGCTCCTAGAACATCTCATATGTTCCGTGACGTTTCAAAACGTTTCCGAGCCTCAATTCTAAGCCGTAATGCATGACGCACTAAACTATCAAGTAGTCATCGAAACGTGCCTGTCAGATGTTCACAACATCTATAGACGACGCTAGAGGGGGTGGCGCACCGAGCGGTGCATTAAGGACATAAGCCTTCTGTGCAGCAATGAGGACAATCCTCAGATCACGGACCCAGTCCGCAATATTGCTACCAACATCTTTCAACTCTATTTCTCTAGGAACATATAAAAATACAAGGGAGCTACAGTGCGAGCTAGTAATCTACAACATAATTTGCAAAGACACTTTGAGTATGTTCATGATAATGAGTTCAATTAATCATATTACTTAAGAACTCCCACTCAAATTGACATCCCTCGGGTCATTCGAGTGATACATGATCCAAATTCACCAACTCAAGTCCGATCATCACGTGAGTTAAGGTGGCTTCAATGGTGAACATCATTATGTTGATCATATCCACTATATGACTCATGCTCGACCTTTCGGTCTCTTGTGTTCCGAGGCCATGTCTGTACATGCTAGGCTCGTCAAGTTTAACCCGAGTGTTCTGCGCGTGCAAATCTGGCTTGCACCCGTTGTATGTGAACGTAGAGTCTATCACACCCGATCATCACGTGGTGTCTCAACACGACGAACTTTTGCAACGGTGCACACTCGGGGAGAACACAATTTATCTTGAAATTAAGTGAGGGATCACCTTATAATGCTACCGTCATCCTAAGCAAAACAAGGTGCATAAAAAGGATTAACATCACATGCAAATCATAAGTGACATGATATGGCCATGAACTTGTGCTTTTGATCTCCATCTAGAAAGCACCGGCATGATCTCCATCGTCACCGGCACAACACCATGATCTCCATCATCTTGATCTCCATCAATGTGTTGCCATTGGGGTTGTCACGCCCTGCATGCTTCTACTACTATTGCTACCGTAGCGATAAAGTAAAGCATTACATAGCGCTTAATGATTGACACGCAGGTCATACAATAATTAAAGACAACCCTATGGCTCCTGCCGGTTGCCGTACTCATCGACATGCAAGTCGTGATAATCTATACATCACATGATCATCTCATACATCACATATATCTCATCATGTAATTGTCCATATCACATCACAACATACCCTGCAAAAACAAGTTAGACGTCCTCTAATTGTTGTTGCATATTTTACGTGGCTGCTATGGGTATCTAGCAAGAACGATTCTCACCTACGCATAAACCACAACGGTGATACACTAGTTTGCTTTTCAACCTTCTCAAGGACCGCCTTTGTCGAATCCGATCCAACTAAAGTGAGAGAAACTGTCACCCGCAAGCCATCTAGGCACCAAGTTGCGTCGAGGGAACCGGTCTCTCGTAAGCGTACGAGTAATGTTGGTCCGGGCCGCTTCATCTCACAATCCCGCTGAACCAAAATACGACCAAGGGAGGAAGCAATCGAAGCATCAACGCCCACAAACCTTTTGTGTTCTACTCGAGATCTCATCGAACCATCAACCTAGCTCATGATGCCACTGTTGGGGAACGTCGCATGGGAAACAAAAAATTTCCTACGCACACGCAAACCTATCCATGGTGATGAGCATCTAAGAGAGGGAGAGTGGATCTACATACCCTTGTAGATCGCTAAGCGGGAAGCGTTAAGAAACGCGGTTGGTGTAGTCGAACATCTTCGCGATCCAAATCGCCGAGCGTCCCGCGATCTCATCACGATCCGTCCCGCGATCCAATCACGATCCGTCCCGTGAACTCATCACGATCCGTCCCGCGATCTCATCACGATCCGTCTCACGATCTTGATCACGATCTGTCCCGCGAACTCATCACGATCCGTTCCGCGATCTCATCACGAACTGTCTCGCGATCTCGATCACGGTCCTTCCGATCTAGCGCCGAACGGACGGCACCTCCGCGTTCAGCACACGTGCAGCTTGATGACGATCTCCACCGTCTCGATCCAGCGAGAGGAGGTGGAGAGGAGAGAGAGTTCACCGGCAGCGTGACGGCGCTCCGGTGATGGTGGTGGAGTGATTCCGGCAGGGCTTCGCCTAAGCGCTGCGGAAAACCGATCTAGAGGAGAAACTGTGCACCGGTGAAACGGGTAGCACGTGGCCGGAAATTCTATCCAAAAACCACCCAATACACTAGTATATATAGGAGGAGAGGAGAGGAGAGGCAGCCAAGGCCTTTGGGTCGGCCGAAATAGGAGGTGGGAGCAATCCTACTTCACCTCCAATCCTAGTTGGAGTAGGATTGCCTGCTATTGGCTGATTTTCCACTTTTTGCTTTAGGACTTTCTCTCCTGCGCCATGGGCCTTTGTGGCTGTTTTCCCAGCCCACTAAGGGCTGGTTATTATTCTCCCACAGCCCATGTACCTCTTGGGGTCGACATACCCCTCCCGGAGGTCCTCCGGTACACTACCGGCACTCCCGGTACAATACCGATACTCCCGGTACACTACCGATGAGCCCGAAACTTTTCCGGAAACCAAACTGGGACTTCCTATATATGAATCTTTACCTCCGGACCATTCCGGAGCTCCTCGTGACGTCCGGGATCTCATCCGGGACTCCGAACAACCTTCGGTCACCACCATACATAACTCTACACTACCGAAACGTCACCGAACCTTAGGTGTGCAGACCCTGCGGGTTCGAGAACTATGTAGACATGACCGAGACACCTCTACGGTCAATAACCAATGGCGGGACCTGGACGTCCACATTGGTTCCTACATATTCTACGAAGATCCTTATCGGTCGAACCTCTATGTCAAGGATTCAGTTAATCCCGTATATCATTCCCTTTGTTCTTCGGTATGTTACTTGCCCGAGATTCGATCGTCGGTATCTCCATACCTAGTTCAACCTCATTACCGGAAAGTCTCTTTACTCATTCCGTAATACAAGATCCCGCAACTAACAATTAGTCACATTGCTTGCAAGGCTTATTGTGATGATGCATTACCGAGTGGGCCCCGAGATACCTCTCCGTTACACGGAGTAACAAATCCTAGTCTCGATCCATGCCAACTCAACAGACACCATCGGAGATACCTGTAGAGCACCTTTATAGTCACCCAGTTACGTTGCGACGTTTGATACACACAAGGCACTCCTCCGATATTTGTGAGTTGCATGATCTCATGGTCATAGGAACATATACTTGACATGCAGAAAACAGTAGCAATAAACTGACACGATCATATGCTATGTTTGTAGTTTGGGTCTTATCCATCACATCATTCTCCTAATGATGTGATCCCGTTATCAAATGACATCTCATGTCCATGGCTAGGAAACCTTAACCATCCATTGATCAACGAGCTAGTCCATTAGAGGCATACTAGGGACATGGTTTTGTCTATGTATCCACACATGCATTTAAGTCTCCGATCAATACAATTATAGCATGGATAATAAACGATTATCATGAACAAGGAAATATGATAATAACTAATTTATTATTGCCTCTAGGGCATATTTCCAACAAGCAATGTGACTAATTGTTAGTATATATAAGAGGAGAGGAGAGGAGAGGCAGCCAAGGCCTTTGGGTCGGCCGAAATAGGAGGTGGGAGCAATCCTACATCCACCAAACCCTAGCCCGATCCCCACTCCACCACTCGCTCCTCTCCCTCTCTCTACCCTCCCGATCCAGTTGGATTGGGGCAACTGCCACCGGCCCACGCCATCGCCGGCGCCCTCCCCCATCGGGGCCCAGCACCGCCCTGCCACCATCGGCGCCTCTGTCGCCTCCTCCCCGGGCCGCTACCTCAAGCCTTGTCGCCCCCCTTCTCTCCTCGCTGGTGAGCCTACAGGGCTCCTCCAACCCTCCTCTCTCCCCCCTCCGGCCACTGCACCCGCGACCGCGTACCCGCGTTCGCCTGCCACCACCGCCTCGAGCCGCTCCCCGCGGCCTCGCACCCCCACACACACACCCGCTCGCCATCATCGTGCCCACTGTGCCACCTCCCCTCGCCGGCCATGTACCCCCCCCCCTTGTTGCCCACCCTGCCGCTGGCCGGCGCCGGCTAGTACCAAAGTCGTGGCCGAGGGGCTCGACCCCCCCCCCACTAACACGATTTGGTTAGTGAGGATTAATCACCCACTAACCACCCCCCTAGCCATTGACACGTGGGGCCCGACCCCAGTAAAAATAAATAAATAAATAATATATAAAATAATGTATAAAATAAATAATTACATAAATAATTGATTAGTTAATTAACTTGATTAAAGTAATTAATTAGATGATTAAGGTTAATTAGATTAATTAGTTAATCTGTTAACTAAACAGAGAATGACACGTGGGTCCCACCCCCCAATTAATCAGATTAAATGTTAATTAAACCTTAATTAACTCTGTGAGAATGACATGTAGGACCCACTATTCAGTTTGACCAGTCAACAGGGCTGTTGACTGGTGATGTCAACATGACATCATGTTGATGTCATAGATAGAATTATTGAATTAAATTTAATCTTTTAATTTATGAATATTATTAAATCTATTAAAATTAATATTAAATACTGCGTAACTTGGATGAAAATTATTTATACGTGAAAGTTGATCAGAAAAATCCCACGAATCCGAATACAATGTCCCTTAGTCTGTCACGTGTTCCTATCATAACAAACATGGAACTTTTCCCATCGAAATCGTTTGTCCGGTAAAATCAAAAGACCTGGAAAATATTGTCAGATATTCTTCCGACCCATCTGTGACGTGTAATACTGCTTTAGTACATGCCTAGCTTTGCATATTGCCATGTCATGCATCGTGTTGCATATGTATGCTTTATATTTATTGTTTCTTCCCCCTCTTCTTACCGGTAGACCCCAAGACTGACGCTGCTACCGGGTACGACTACACTGTTGACGGTCAGGCCTTTGCAGCAGCGCAGCAAGGCAAGCAACCCCCCTTGATCATTCCGATATCACCAAGTTCTCTTCTCTCTCATGCTTGCATTAGTTTTTGCTATTGTTATAGATAGCTCCTACTCTGACGCATAGCCTATTTTTGATAAACTGCTACTATACCGACTATTTTAATAAACTACTAAACATAGGTTGATTAGTGACCCCTTACTCTCAGTTGCCTTGCTTTAATTATCAATTACTCGATCATCATGATTGACGAGCCAGGCCCGACACATCACCGCACACCCCCTTAGTTGTATGACTCTGCAAAACTACTATCGAGTACCGAGGGTGACACCTCATGAAGTACTCATGATGTTAGCTCTATAGTGAAGTTAGCCGGTCGTGGTAAAAAGTGGGTGATACCTCTTTGCCACTCCCGATGTCGACTCTGTCGTGCAACCCCCTCAAGTGTGGGACCCCCGAGGGTGATTCCTCTAAGTTCACCTTGATGGTTACATTGAGAAGAAACCTTTGAGGGTGATTCCTCAGGTCCCGCCTTGATGTCTTATACACACGGTTACGGGAACATGTTGATGATGGGTCGGCCCTGAAGGGTACCCATGGATTGATGATGACAAGGCGTGGACGGGGAGGTGCGGCCCTTGCCACAAGACCTCGAGAAGGGGCGACGGGACCACACATCATGGGTCACGCTCGTCACCGAATTAATAAAATGCTAATGGGTTGGGTATTTGATCTGAGTTGGTCATTTGACCTTTTTTGCACTAACCTTCACGTGGGACAAGTTATGGGCACTCAGCATCGTTGTATCAGCCGAAGCTTTTCGGACATCAGCAATGGAGTGGCGCGTGCCCGGGTGGCCCGCGTAAGCACCATCTTGTATTAATAGGTGCCAGGGCTGAGACCGGTCGCCCACGCATCATGCAGGAGCGCAAAGGGTGAGTGGTCCCATGATCCTTGAGCGGTTAGGATTTAGACCGGTGGATTGGGCACTATGTTGAGCCTAGGTAGGGTGATGACGTGTTGATGTCCTGAGGCCGGGCATGACCTAGGAAAGTGTATCCGGCCAAAGGTTATCAAGGGTGTTGGAAAAAGTGGTGCACCCCTGCAGGTTTGAATTCAATTATTCAAATAGCCGTGTGCACGGTAATAGGATGACTTGGGGTTGTACCTTGACCTACTACAACTATAACTTTAATTTAAAAATTGAATGAATGTTGGCTCCGAGATTACTTTCTCGCAGGGAGTCGAGGAAGAATCTTTGGGCATGGTTACTTAATAAAATTTCTAGAATAGTATTATTACATATGAGTTACCATTCTACACTCTTCTAATGGTGCAAGATGTTGAAGATGCTAGTCTTCAATAGGACTAGGCTTTCCCCCTCATTCTTGCTTTCTGCAGTCAATCCAGATATAACCCCACCCCTTGATAATGTTGCATACTTAGAATAGTTCTGATGTTAGTCTTGTGAATACTTTAGATGATTACTCACCGCTGCCTTGCTTTCTCTTTCCCCCTCTGTACATTTGTTGCGTTCAGACGACGGAGCCCCGGAGATGGAGTATGTCGGAGATGACTACTTTACCACCGCTGGAGCTTACTACTACGTGGAGGTTGCCCCCGACCAACAGTAGGATAGGAGGTTCCCAGGCAGGAGGCATCGCCTCTTTCCATCCGTGTTATGTTTGTGCTAGCCTTCTTAAGGCAAAACTTGTTTAACTTATGTCTGTACTCAGATAATATTTGCTTCCGCTAACTCATATTTATGTCGAGCTTATGCATTCTATCCCTCAAGGCCCCTCGCTTATAATATGAGGCTGCATGACTTTAATTTGTGCCTAGAGTTGTGTTGTGATATCGATCAGTAGGTCCCTAATCTTGGTCATACGCATTTGCGTGTATCATTAACGTACGGTCAAATTAGGGGCCTCACAAGGCCTCGCCCTCTTCCAAGTTGAAGGAGCCCATTATCATCGATATCTCCGACAATGAGGAATAGCTTGGTTTTCTTAGCTTTATCACTAAGGACCTATGTTCACCTAGCTACGCATGTTAAGCATGTTTCGTTTACCTATTGCGTGTGCTGCTACTGCCTTTCATTTAGAAATTCTAGTGAAATGTCCAATGTAATGCTATTGCAACCTGACCTTCTAGTATGTTCTATTGTGCAATGTGGTGCTTAGTTAACTATTTCGTTCATTTGTTGTGGTAATCATTTAACTATTTGATTCATTTCTGAAATGTGATGTACGATTGTTGTTGGTACAATTTTGTTTTGTTATGCATGTGATGAATAAATCGAATTTAGATGTACTAAATGCATGTGAAACATATAGAGTTGCTACATTTCCTAGTTCTTAGCACGCTTGGTTTAGATAACTGGATTTTCCATGTGGCTCGAACTAATCTGTTGGATCTACAATGTGTTTATTTTCCATTAACATATTTCACTGATAGTATGCCAAACATCACTTGCAACCTGATCAATTTTTGTCTTAAATATGTTGCAGGGGAAACAATGGGGGACACTGAAGTTTACCATCAATATTTGCACATCCATGGTCGTTTTGCTAATATAGCACATTATTGTGCAATTGCAGAAACCATTGTAATATTAATGTTTTTAATAACTTATTCTTGCATATGTAGGTCCTACTGTAAGAGATTTAGACCCATTGTTTGACCCTTTTTGCATGTGAGGAAATGAGGTGTCCTTGAATATCAGTCAAATCAAGAAACTCAAAAAGATTGTTAAGGTGAAGACACTAGCTACGAAAAACAACAAGATGTTTGTCTGCACAATGAAGAAGAAATCAGTCAACTATAGGATGGTACCATCTCTTTCACCTTGTCCTTTTCCCTTTGCGCCATTTCAAATTTTAGAAAAGATATTTATGCGTATGTTTGTTTTCAGTCCTTCTCAAGGCAGTTCATCGATGATTACGTCTCAAACCACCTGTATGATCAAGAGGCGATTAGCGTATTCATACATCACCCATTGTATAATCTTGAAGTCTTCCTTAAGAGGACGAAGGATGGGCGGGCAATCATCCACAAGCACTGGCCTAAAGTTGCGAGGACCTTCAACATCATTGAAGGCTTAATATTTGCCTTCCACTTTAACAGTTTTCTAGATGAGATTCATCTGTCTATTTATCGTCTATGATGATACTTAATTTCCAAAGGTTTTAGATGTTGCATTTGAAACTTTGTCTTGTTGTGCAATTGGGTAGCTAGGCATTATATGCCTATATGATGTTGTACCCTGATCTAATTCAATTATGAAATCCTGGTTTTCATACTACGAATAAGAAATATATTCTGTGGTTGATATGAAATGTTAATTTGATTACTAAATGGGTTATAAATAATTGATCAGTCAGGCTGGGTTGCCACTGCAAACGGTTTCTAAGATAACACCATGGGCGATGACCTGAACAAACCCACACGGTTTCTAGAAAGTTGGCGTGTTGGATCGATGAGCAATCACACAATAATTTCTGGTCGACAATTGTGTGCGTTAGGACACCCAAACACAAACATTTTCACATAGCTAGTGTGTGTGATGGGCAGCCCAATGCCAAACAGTTTCTTCTACACACCGTGAGTGATGTTTTGAGTAACTCAACGAAAGAGTTATAACTATCGTGTGTGATGATCACCCCTATCACAAAAGATGTTATGCAGAAAATTGTGTGTGATATGCAATACGAATGGAAACATACCCTTGGGATTCCCTGTGCGGGATGCTAAGCTCATCTCACACGTCTTCCCGAATATGTCTATTTGTGATGGCCCTTCCATTCGCAGACAATACATTTTTTGCCCATCGTGTGTGACCAGGTGCAGGCATGCTGACCGGTTTCCCCTGTCGTGTGGGATAGGCCCCCCTGTCGCCCACACATGCAAGGTGACGGTTTAAGACTACATCACAAAAAGGGGTTAAAACCGGTTGTATAGCACGTGGCTGCACTAGTGCATGGATATAGCATAAAGGTGGAATAGAATATGGTGGTAGGTTTCAAAAGGTGAAAGTTGAAAATAAAGTCTCGCGTCAACTAGGCATATAAAGGGGATATGTAAATGCCCATCAATACATATCAATGCGAGGAGTAGGGATTGCCATGCAACGGATGCACTAAAGCTATAATTGTATGAAAGTTCAACTGAAGCTAAGTGAGTCTGGATCTAACTTGCTTGCTCATGAAGACCTAGGGCATTTGAGGAAGCCTATCAATGGAATATACGAGCCTAGTTCTATAATAAAAATTTACCGTTAGCATATGGAAGTGACAAAACAAGAGACTCTCTATATGAAGAACATGGTGCCACTTTGAGGCACAAGTGTGGAATAAGAGGTAGTAGCACTGTCCTTTCTCTCTTTTCACTATTTTATTTTTTATTTTTATTGTTTTCATTCTTTTATTTTATTTTTCATCCAGAGTCTCTTCCCAACTTGTGGGGAAATCATTGTCTCCATCATCCTTTCCTCACTGAGACAGTGCCTTCAACAATGATGATCATCACACTTTTATTTACTTACTACTCGATATGAAAAACTGATACGATGATATGACTCTATATGAATACCTATGGCAGTGTACTAGGATGTGCAATGATCTAGCATAGAAAAATATATCAAAAAGTAGACAAGCCATGTAAATGTCATTCTAGCTATCTTACGATCATGCAAAGCAATATGACAATGGAAGTATAAGTCATATGATGTGATGGTGGAAGCTGCATGGCTATATATCTCGGAATGGCTATGGAAATGCCATGATAGGTAGGTATGGTGGCTGTTTTGAGGAAGATATAATGAGGCTTATGTGCAATAGAGTGTATCATCACACGGGGTTTGGATGCACCAGCGAAAGTTGCACCAATCCTCGAGGTGAGAATGGGAAATGTGTGGTACCAAAGAGGCTAGAAAATATGTGGAGGTCAGAGTGCGTATAATCATGGATTCACATTAGTCATAAAGAACTCACATATTTATTGCAAGATTTTATCAGCTCTCTTGAAGCAAAGCACTACTCGCATGCCCCTATAGAGGAGGTCGGTAGGAGTTAACCATCGCGTGCCCTTGACCTAAACAGCACTAGGATTTCAACGAGGAATAAGTATGCTCACACATCATGAACATGCCATAAAAATATTTGGATGAACAACAAGTTGACAACATCTAATTCTTGACACTCTTATTAACCAATGATCATGCACTCATGTTCTTTCACATTACCACATTAATATCATTAACCATGATTTGTCTTTCATGTGCTACATGTGGTTTTGATTATGCACTCATTGAATACATGTTATTTTTGGACTAGTCTTATAACCCATGCAAATTACCGTCGTTGTTTATTAACTCTCAAACAAATATAAGTGAAGAATGAGAGTGCAATTATTTCTGCAAATCTATATGCCACCGTGCTCCAAAAGATATAAGTGAACTACTAGAGCAACTCCTAAGCTCAAAAGATATAAGTGAAGCACATGGAGTATATTATAATAAATCGTGATGAATATGTGTCTCTCTCAAGTAGGTGTGTCCAGAAAACAATGATTGTGAAAAACTAAAACTAAAAGAAAACTAAAGCAAACGATGCTCCAAGAAAAACTCATATCATGTGATGAATAGAAATGTAGCTCCAAGTGACATACCGATGGATTGAGACGAAAGAGGGGAAGCCTTCCGGGGCATCCCCAAGCTTAGACGCTCAAGTATTCCTAGAATATTACCTTGGGGTGCCTTGGTAATCCCCAAGATTAGACTCTTTCCGCTCCTTATTCCTTCGTCCATCGTGATAACACCCAAAATTTGAAAAAACATCAGCACACAAAACTCAACAGAAAACTCGTGAGATTCATTTGTATAATAGGTGAACCATAAACATTAGGTATTGTTGCAAATTGATCCATATTTCATTATTTCATAAGGTACTATATTCTAACTTCTGCATGACTTATACCCCCAATATAATCAATGACATCATCAAAACAAGCAAACTATGCAAGCAAGAAACAAAATTTGTCTAAAACAAAATAGTCTGTAGTGATCCTCAAAGACACCATACTTCTGTAACTCCAAAAATTATGAAAAAATAGGAAAACATGAGGAATTTGTATAGAAATATTTTGTAAGTAATTCAAATAAATAAGATGTTCCAGTAAAATCGTAGAAATTCTGCACTAGACGCAAAAGTTTATGTTTTTGCACCTTATCAATTCTACTCATCATTCAAGTAATCCCAAAGTCTTTACTTGGAACAAACACAAATTTAAAGATAAAAAACACAATCATTAGAGTAGAAATAATCATGTTATCTCACACAAATAGGAAGTAGAACAATAAAAATAGGATAACTATTGGGTGGCCTCCCAACAAGCGCTATTGTTTTACGCCCCTAGCTAGGCATAATGCATAGTTTCAAGTATTGTCATCCTTGATATCGTCTAGTTTGGATACCTTAGTGGACCCCTTTTCAAACCTGGGAGGTTCATTCCTTTTAACCATAGCCTTTGAAAGTGTTGTCATAAGTTTCTCTAAGGACTCAAGCTTTTTATTAGGAGGTGGTAAAGAAAGAATTCATACGATGAAGGCTAGGGCCTTAAGTTTTGATAGGTTCGCTAACCTTTTTGTATCACACTTATGTTTTTCTAATATTTGAATTACTTCATGTGTAAAATAAGATATTTGAGTTAATGTAGAAGTTCCTAACATTCCTTCTATTATCTCACAAGCAGCATTAGAGTCCAGCTCAATAAAAAATTCCTTTAGCAGCAAAGTATAGAACTTGCCTATGGGGCATCCCGAGTCCCACATAAAAGTTACGAATATGAATCTTCATATCATTTTTATAGTAGAATTACATTGAGACTCTATTATACGGTACCATGCATCGTTTAGATTCTCCCCTTGTTTTTGTTTAAAATAAAGTACTTCAAAATCTAGCAAAACATTAGCAGGTGGAATAGACTCCAAACATAGCGACGAAACAAGTAAACTAGCAAGGATAAATATTTTTGATTTTTTGATTTTTATAGCAAGAAAATATAACAGAAAATAAAAAGTATAACAAGTGAATGATAACTTGTGACAAGATACTTGATAGGAAATTGATCGTATTCCCCGACAACGGCGCCAGAAATCCTTCATGATACTTGTGATGTGCGTTGGGTTTTTCCCCAAAGAGGAGGGGATGATGCAGCAGAGTATATATAAGTATTTCCCTTAGTGATAACCAAGGTTAATGAACCAATAGGAGACGCACTCAATTTCCCATCTTCAGCGCCTACACTAAAAAGAGCACCCACCTGCACCCAACGCGGGCAAGAGGGTTGTCAATCCCCTTGAAATCGTTACTTGCAAGCAATGAGTTGTGCATATGATAATTTGATAAATAGAAAATAGAAAATAAATGAAAATTAAATAATGGCCGCAAGGTATTAAGAGCATTTGTAATTATATTTGTGAATAGACCCAGGGGCATAGTCTTCCCTAGAGGCATCTCTCTTGTAGAAAGCATATGATTGGTAAACAAAGTACTCTTGGGCAATTGATAGAAAAGCGCATAGTTATGCAATATTTATTCATGGAAATGATCATTACATATAGGCCTTATGTCCGTAAGCAAGTATACTGACTCCAACCTGCATCTACAACTATTAGTCCACCCATCGATCCCTATCCAGGATGCATCTAGAGTATTAAGTGAAACATAGTAATGCTTGGAGAACAATGACATGATATAGACAAAGTAAATCCAATTAATATGAACAGACCCAATCATTTTATCCTTAGTGGTAGCAATATAAATATGTGTCTTGTCCCCTACTTTGTCACTGGAATATAGAGCGCCGCAAGATTAAACCCACTACATCGCACCTCTCCCGTTGAAGATAAATCATTCTAGTTGGACAAACTACATTGATAGATCAAAGACAATTACGAAGCTATCTTTTAATCATGCATATATATGAAAAGACCAGAAAGGAACTCAATATAATCTCATGAATAATCTTCACATAAACCGACAATTCATAGGATCCCAACAAACGCACCGCAAAAAGTGATTACATCGAATAGATTATCATGAAGATGCGATGAATTTTGTATTGAAGAACATAGAGAAAGATATAGCCATCTAAGTACTAACTACGGACCCATAGGTCTATGGTGAACTACTCACACTCACCATGGGATCGGCAACGTTGATGTAGAAGCCCTCCCTGATCGAACCCCCCCCCCTCCAGCATGGCACCAAAATAGGGCTCCAGATGGGAACACGGCAAAACAGAGACTTGCGGTGGCGGAAAAAGCCGAGGGTGGATCCCTAGGGTTTTAGGGATTAAAGAATTTATAAGCCAGCGAACAACGCCGAGGGCCGAGGAAGTGGCCCCAAGCGATCAGGGCGCGACCACACCCTCTAGGTGTGCCCTGTTGGCTTGGGGGCACCGTGTTTGCCCTCGGGTCTTCCTTTGAAGCTTCCAGGTCCTTATTTTGTCTATAAAAAATTGTCAAAAAAATCGGTGTTTGGACTTCGTTTGGTATAGTATTTCTGAGAAGCCAAAAAAGATGCAGAAAACAGCAACTGGCACTTGGCACGGGGTTAATAGGTTAGTGATAAAAAATAATATAAATCAGCAAGTATTTGCCTAAAAGCATCCTAGAATGGTAATAAATAGCATGGAACCATCAAAAATTATTGAGCAATGTTCCTGAAATCAGCCTCGTGCCGGTACTCATTGATCACGGCAATAGAGAGTACCCACGGATCACCCGTAGGAAGAGTAAATGCTTGCGGCAAGGGCAAGTGAACGTCAACGGTGTGCGTGTTATGTAGGGGCATTTGTAGTAATGCTCCCCTTGCATGGGCCCAATGAAGTGAGTGTTTATCATAATCCTACAGTTGAGTGTCGTAGGTCCCGTGACAAGCTGCATAGCATCAAGATCGAGGTTGAATTGCTTGACAGGACGAGTCACTATGCCTCCCACATCAATAGGCCCTCTTGGCTGCATGTGCTGCCTACCAAGGTGATGTATAAGAAAATCTCCCAAGTTAGGCTTGGGGGTGTAGTTGGGGTGGAGTGCTGTGTGGAGAACTGATGTCTACTACACAACTTTATTCTTGTAGAGTCTGTTGGGCCTTCAAGCGTAGAGTTTTGTAGGGCAATAGCAATTTTTCCTCAAGTGGATGACCTAAGGTTTATTAGTCCATGGGAGGTGTAGGATGAAGATGGTCTCTCTCAAACAACCCTGCAAGCAAATACAAGAAATCTCTTGTGTGCCCAACACACCCAATACAATGGCAAATTGTATAGGTGCACTAGTTCGGCAAAGAGATGGTGATACAAGTGCAATATGGATGATAGAAATAGGCTTGATCCAAGCATTACTCTGTTTTTACTTAATACTCTAGATGCATGCTAGATAACGGTCGATGGGTGGAGTAATAGTAGTAGATGCAGGTAGGAGTCGGTCTACTTGTTTATGAATGTGATGCCTATATACATGATCATTGCCGTGAATAAATATTACATAACTATGCTTTTTTATCAATTGTCGAACAATAATTTTTTTACCCACCGTATGCTTTCTTCGAGAGAGAAGCCTCTAGCGAAAATTATGCCCCCCAGATCTTCACAAATATATTCCAAAACCACCAAAAATATTGCTGCCATTTATTTAATGTTAATTATTTTGCATTTATATTATCTATCAATCACTAATTATCATTTGCATGTAACAAGTTCAAGGGGCTTGACAACCCACTTACCTGCGTTGGGTGCAAGTGTTTGCTCTTTTGTGTGTAGGTGTTGAAGATGGGAGTTTGCATGACCCTCCTATTGATTCGATAACCTTGCTTCTCACTGAGGAAAATATTTATCTATATTGTGCGCATCTCCTCACCTCTTCGTGGAAAATCCCAACGCAGTTCACAAGTAGCAGCATCCACCTTTTGGCTATGTGTTCATCGTGAATTTCATGAACGCAAGAAGTTCACGTCATACAATATTGAGAGAAAGTGTGGGTTGGTGTCACGCTCAAAGCGTTGGAGGGTGATACAACAAGAGTGCAACAAATCTAGTGCCACCCTTGAGGGCATCGAGGGACGTCCCTGAAAGCACAACATGCTCCCTTGGTGGTTTTGATAATTCATGACAACATACATTGTCTCTTGGACTAACACCTCTATATAGTGTATTTCAGATAATAGTCCATGGAGAGTTGAGTTGGCAAAAGGATTGAGGAGATTGTGGAATTACCCCAAGATGCAAGGAAATAGGTTGGCCAAGCTTCAAGCAAGAGGACTCTACATTTTACATTTGTGAGAAATCACTATGAGTCCATAAGAAAGCCAATACTATTAAAAGGGGGTAAAGTTTTGATGATGAACAATATGCTCAAATGTGCACAAGTGATAGTCACCAAAACATCCACAAACTCTCCCACCAAAGTCTGTCCAAAGCCAAATATGCAAAATCGGTGCAACCAACATTTCTATCCCAGTGCCATCGATTCCAAACCCTAGACAGACTCAGCCAAACCCTAACACTTCGGTGCAGCCGACACTACTCTTGGTGCCACCGAGTTGGGTTGCCAAGTTTCTATTATGCAAGTTCACATTTTTGGTCCGTTCAAAAATGGTGAATCGGCATCATCGAGTTTGGCAAATCTGATCATTGGTCACCTTGTCGGTGCAACCGACAATCGTATATCGGTCCCTCCAAGATTCAAAAGTTGCCACTTTTGGTCACTTCGGTACCACCGAGATTTACACATCGGTGTCACCGAGTTGGTCCTTTTGTGTGTAACGGTTGGATTTTTGGGGATGCCTATATATACCCCTCCACCACTACCTACTCGAAAGAGAAGCACTTAGAACTATTCCATACCTATCCTACTCAGTTTTCCGAGAAAGAACCACCTACCCTTGTGCTAAGGTCAAGATATTCCACTCCAACCATATGGATCTTGATTTCTAGCCTCCCCAAGTTGCTTTCCACCAATCCCATCTCTTCTACCAAGCCAAATCTGTGAGAGAGTGATTGTGTGTTGAGGAGTCTATCATCTTTAAGCACAAGAGCAAGGAGTTCATCTTCATTACTGAGCCTATTACCTTTTGGAGGGTGGTGCCTCCTAGATTGGTTAGGTGTCACTTGGGAGCCTCCTACTTCGTGTTGTGGAGTGAACCAAGAATTTTGTAAGGGCAAGGAGATCGCCTACTTCGTGAAGATCTACCCATAGTGAGGCTAGTCCTTGGTGGATGGAAGTCGCATGGAATAGTCAAGGTTGCTACTGCGTGGACCCTTATGGGTAGAGCCTAAGGTAGAGCCCTCCGTGGACTCTCGTGAGCGTTACCCTCCGTGGGTTGAAGACTCCATGAACGTGGACGTACGATAGCACCACCTATCGGAACCACGGGAAAAATCCTTGCGTCTCCTATTGTGTTTGATCTTTCTATCCCGTCTCTTTACCTACATGTGCAATGTCTTTACTTTCCACTGCCATACTTGTAGACATGCATGTGTAGGGCTGTTAGACTTGCTTGACTTGCTAAAATAGTTCAAATCTGCCAACCAATTAACTTGGGAAAAGATTTAGTTTTAAATTCCTGCTAGTAGTCTATTCACCCCCCCCCCCTCTAGACACCCCACTCTCGATCCTACAAGTGGTATCAGAGCTTTGGTCTCCATTGCTTCGGTTTAATCATCGTGGAGGAAGATGGATGTGTCTAGAGTAGAGATTTTGAGTTGTAGAGTGCCCATTCTTGATGGAGAGTACAATAGTCAATGGAAGAATGCCATGATTGATCTATTTAATATATTCCATTTGACAAAATATATTGAAAATCCCTATGTGCTCCCTACTGATGAATGGCATCCCACACATGAAGAGGAAATTAACATGCTTGGTAACCTAAGAACTGTCAATCATATTGTTAGAAGTTTACCAAGGTTCGTGCTTTCTCAATTGAAGAACTTTGCATGCGCCTATACCTTATGGACTGATTTGGAGAAACGATATCCAAATCTTTCCTTAGGAAATCTTGATCAAATTCTTCATAAAACTGTTGCTTTTCACAAAATGAGGCCTGGTGATCCAAACTTTGATAACTGCCTATTTGAGCTCCATGATCTTATGTGTGCTAAAGGAGATGTCACCACTATCAACAACATTATCTTTGAAGCCATTCGAATTCATAAACTTGAACATTGTCATGATCACTATTCTAACGAAACCCTTGTTCTTTATGACGAGGATTCCCACTTGATGATGACAATGTTGAACATGGCTACTATGAACAAGATGAGTTGTTCGACATCGAGCATGAGAAGATCATGAAGAATCTGGGTCTTATGGAAAACTTTAAGGATTACATGTCCGGAGGAAAAGAGTGGATTCTTGACAGTGGATGTACGGATCATATGACTGGTGATAAAGACATGTTTCAAGAGATCACACCTAATCAAGGTCCTCGACGGCACGTGACCTTTGTAGACAACTCTAAGGGTAAGGTACTTGGCCTTGGTAAGGTGGATATATCCCATGATAGCTCTATTCAAAATGTTATGCTTGCTGAATCTATTAGCTACAATCTTCTTTCCGTATCTAGACTTGCCGACTTCGGTTTCAATGTTTTATTCATGAAAGTAGATTCCAAGTGTTTCGTCAAGATAATCATAAAATGATCTTTACCAGTTTCCATAGAGGTGATCTATACATTGTTGATTTCACTAAAAGATCCAAGCCTCGCACTTGTTTAATTGCAAAATCTTCTAAAGGTTGGCTTTGGCATAGAAGACTTGGACATGTAGGCATGCGCAATCTAGATAAGCTAATCAAAGGTGATCATATACTTGGTGTTAAATATGTTATATTTGACAAAGATAGACTTTGTAGTGATTGTCAAGCTGGAAAGCAAGTAGGTGGAAGTCATCCCGTTAAGAATATCATGACTACTAGGAGACCAGTCGAGCTACTTCATATGGATCTTTTTGGTCCAATGCTTACAAGTGTCTCGGTGGAAATTCCTATGGTCTAGTTATAGTTGATGATTTTTCTAGATTTACGTGGGTATTATTTCTTGATGATAAGTCATAGGTTCAAAAGATCTTCAAGAACTTTGCTCGCAAAGCGCAAAATCAGTTTGAAGTGAAGATCAAGAAGGTTCGGAGTGATAACGGATCAGATTTCAAGAACACCCATGTGGATACCTTTCTTGACGAAGAAGGTGTTTCACATGAGTTCTTGGCTACGTACACACCTAAAAAAATGGAGTTGTTGAGAGGAAGAACCGGACGCTCATTGAGATGGCAAGAACTATGACTGACGAATACAAGACGCCAAGACACTTTCGGGCAGAAGCCGTTGAAACAGCATGTCATGCCACAAACCGACTTTACTTGCACAAGCTTCTCGGTAAAATGGCATACGAGCTACTCACCCGTAACAAACCCCAAGTCGGATACTTTTGAGTATTTGGCTCAAAGTGATACATTCTTGATAAGCATTGTCGTACTAAATTTGCTCCTAAATCTCATGAAGGATTCCTACTTGGTTACGGATCGAACTCTCACACTTACCATGTCTATAACAACTTCACTCGAAAAGTTGAAGAGACGGTAGATGTGAAGTTTGATGAATCTAATGGTTCGCAAGTTGAACAATTGACAAATGATGTAGGTGATAAGGATACTTTGGAAGCCATTGTAGATCTACCCATCAAAAAGATTCGTCCCATGGAGGTGAAGGAAGTACTTCATCAACTCAAGTGGAAGCCCCCACTTCATGTCAAGGTGAACCTCAACACGACATGGAGGCATCCACGAGCGGTACATGACGAGATGATGAAGAGGAGGAAGTGCATCATGAAGATCCACCACAACCACCTTCACCACCACCTCAAGGGAACGACACCTTCAACAACAACGAAGATGAACGAGATGTTGATGAAGAAGAAGAAGCTCCACCATCCAACAATCGGAAGCTGACTAGAGTTCGAGCTCAAGTGACCAAGAACCATCCCCTAAACCAAATCATTGGTGATATACAAACAGGGAGAATCACTCGCTCTAAAACCCACCTAGCTAACTTCCGTGAGAATTATTCTTTCATCTCTAGCATTAAGCCTTTAAAGGTAGAACAAGCTCATGAAGACGCGGATTGGGTGAATGCTATGCATGAAGAGCTACACAACTTTGAGAGGAACGAAGTGTGGACACTCATGGAGAAGCCCGAAGATGAGCACAACATCATCGGAACCAAATGGGTGTTTCCAAACAAACAAGACGAAGATGGTCAAGTCATGCGCAACAAGACTCGTCTCGTAGCCCAAGGATATACGCAAGTCGAAGGTATGGACTACGGTGAGACTTATGCGCTCGTCGCTAGACTTGAATCTATCTGTATTCTTCTTGCTTATGCTAATCACCATCATATCACGCTTTATCAAATGGACATTAAAAGTGCATTTTTAAATGGTGAAATTGAATAAGAATTTTATGTTAAGCAACCACCTAGTTTTGTGAATCCTAAGAAACCTAATCATGTTTACAAGCTTTGCAAAGCTCTTTATGGTCTTAAGCAAGCCCCTCGTGCTTGGTATAAACGTTTAACAAAGTTTCTCATTGAAAAAGGTTTTGAAATTGGTAAAATTGATGCAACCTTGTTCACTAAGAGAGTTAATGGAGAACTATTTGTGTGCCAAATCTATGTGGATGATATTATCTTTGCTTCCACTAACCCTCAATTTAGTGAAAGATTTGGAAGGTTGATATCCGAGAAGTATGAGATGTTTATGATGTGTGAGCTGAAATTCTTTCTTGGATTGCAAATCAAGCAATCAAGAGAAGGAACTTTCATCTCCCAAACTAAGTATACCAAGGACTTGATCGACAAATTCAACATGCAGGATTGCAAAGGTATGAAAACTCCTATGCCCACTAGTGGACATGTTGACCTTACTAGGGAGGATGAACCGGTTGATCAAAAGGTTTATCGATCTATGATTGGTTCATTGCTATATCTATGTGCATCTTGTCCCAATATTATGCTTAGTGTTTGCATGTGTGCTAGATATCAAGCTGCACCTAAAGGGTGTCATCTTTTGGCTATGAAACATATTGTGAGGTACTTCATACAAACACCAAACTTTGGCATTTGGTATCCCAAGGGATCCTCTTTTAATCTTCTTGGCTATTCCGATTCGGACTATGCCGGTGACAAGGTTGATAGAAAATCCACCTCGGGTACTTGTCAATTTTTAGGTAGATCTCTTGTGTCTTGGTCCTCCAAGAAACAAAACTCGGTATCTCTATCTACTGCCGAAGCTGAGTATATTGCTGCTGGATCTTGTTGTGCGCAATTACTATGGATGACACAAACGCTTACGGATTATGGAATTTATGTTAAAAATGTTCCATTACTTTGTGACGATGAAAGTGCTATTAAAATTGGACATAATCCTATGCAACATTCTTGAACCAAGCATATTCAAGTTCAACATCATTTCATTCGTGGTCATGTTGCCAAAGGAGATATCAATCTTAAGCATGTTCGTACTAACAAACAATCGGCCGATATCTTCACCAAGCCACTTGATGAGAAAACATTTTGTCATTTGAGGAGTGAGTTGAACATCATTGATGCTTCAAACTTGAGCTAGACTCACTGGTTGCATGCAAGGGCATGAGCTTTCTTGTCGTTTCCATGTACCCATAACTCGTTATCATATGCCATGGAATTCTATGCTCCCTTGTGTCTAACCTTTTATAGGAACTTGGAAGAACTTCATTCCACAAGATTGCCATCAACTCCAATCATAAGCAATCTTGTCATTACTGAGTATCCACAACCCCTCTTGATGATGGAAGGAAGAAGACAACAAAAAACATATCCTTGACATATACTTGATCTTAGTTGCAAAATCTTAAGTAGTATCCTGTCAATTGGATATATCCACTATTCTTCCTTGCATGACTAACCTTTGTAGGAGACTAGTGTACTAGAACAAGAAGGATTGCTCCAAATTCAAGATGATCTTCATCAACCTCGAGCATCCTCAACAAGTTCACCTACGAGCAACGTCATCAACATCACTCAAAGGTATGTACTCATATCCTTGAAAAGGCTTTACTCCAAGTCATGGGCTAAAGTAACTCAAGTGATATGAAGACATTAAAATGCTTAATCAAAAAATGGTAACCCCATTTTGAGCTTAACGTAGAGTATGACCTATGATCAAGTATTCTTGCTTGGATCCTAAGTCAATATACTCTAATATAGGTGACCTAGTCACCGTCCATCATTTAGTTAAGAATCTTGCGTGGTTTGCTCTCTATTTGCATGACTTATTGTAACCACTCAAATCTTGTCTATTTGATGTCCTTTGTAACACTTTTGCATTTTTCTTTTTGAAACTATTTCATTTGTCTCTGTGAAAACAGAAACTTGGTCTCCCATTTGGAGTCATCGATATAAATAACTCGGTTCTACCGAATTTGTAGATAAGCTGCACCACACAATCTCGGTACCATCGATTTATTTATCCCAGAGTCACCGATTTCCTTTGCTTTCGAAATCTGTGTTTCCTTAATATTATTTATGTGTTTCCGTTCTTGTGATATTCTTGTTTCTTCGATGACCCTTCTTTAAAATATATATAGGGGGAGAAGAACAAACAACACTTAGGGGGCAAAATTCTTCATTCAATGATTCCCTTAGTCTTTTAATAAACCCTACTTTCAATGGCCCTTGTTCTCAAGGATCCCTTCCTTGTCAATGATCCCTATCACTACTCCCAAATTTAACCTTTTTGGTATTTTATGCCGAAGGGGGAGAATATCAAAGCTTTATGCTATAGGGAGAGTTACACGCTTATGCCAAGGGGGGATATGATTTAGGGGGAGAGGAAAATATCAAAAGTTTACACTTATATAAACAAGGGGAGAACAACAATGTAGGGGGAGAAAACTCTTTTGGGAGAAAATTCTAATGTGCACAAAGGATTACCTTTTCTCACCCTATCCAATCCCAATATCTACATGCTAAGATTCAGGGGGAGAGGATGTATTACCACTTTCATATCTAAGGGGAGAAAAGATATAATAGATTAATGCTAAAGGTGGAGACATATCAATCTTAAGGATTGTCATATTGTGTATGTTCTCCATATCTTGGTATTCGTTGAGTTCTATTGCTTCTGTTTGGTAGAATACTCTTGTGTTTCCTAACATTGTTTTCTCAAGTGTGTCTCTACTACTAGAATGATCAAGAACTCAAGGTAAGTATATGTATCATATCCTTGGTCAATATGATCTCTTGTCTCTTGCACATATTGTTTGCAAGAGTGATGTCTTGAGCAAGGATATACATTTCATTCACATATATTGATGTATATAGCCAAGATACACATGACTTCATATATCCCTTCATCTATATGTGTGTCCATGCATTCCAAAGCAACTATCCTTTAAAGGACTGCACACATTTAGGGGGAGGAAATCTAAGTAATGTGTTTCTCAAAGTCTTCATTGCATCCATGCATATCTTTATTTGAAGCTTTGATTGTATGTTGTCATCAATTACCAAAAAGGGGGAGATTGAAATCACAACATGCTCCCTTGGTGGTTTTGATAATTCATGACAACATACATTGTCTCTTGGACTAACACCTCTATCTAGTGTATTTCAGATAATAGTCCACGGAGAGTTGAGTTGGCAAAAGGATTGAGGAGATTGTGGAATTACCCCAAGATGCAAGGAAATAGGTTGTCCAAGCTTCAAGCAAGAGGACTCTACATTTTACATTTGTGAGAAATCACTTTGAGTCCATAGGAAAGCCAATACTATCAAAAGGGGGTAAAGTTTTGATGATGAACAATATGCTCAAACGTGCACAAGTGATAGTCACCAAAACATCCACAAACTCTCCCACCAAATTCTGTCCAAAGCCAAATATGCAAAATCGGTGCAACATTTCTATCCCGGTGTCACCGATTCCAAACCCTAGACAAACTCAGCCAAACCCTAACACTTCGGTGTAGCCAAGTTTTTCTCCCCTGAGTTGGGTTGCCAAGTTTTTCTTACGCAAGTTCACCTTTTCGGTCCATCCAAAAATGGTGAATAGGCGTCACCGAGTTTGGCAAATCTGACCGTTGGTCACCTTGTCGGTGCAACCAACAATCGTATATTGGTCCCTCTGAGATTCAAAAGTTGCCACTTTTGGTCACTTTGGTACCACCGAGATTTAGACTTCGGTGTCACCGAGTTGGTCATTTTGTGTGTAACGGTTGGATTTTTTGGGATGCCTATGTATACCCCTTCACCACTACCTACTCGAAAGAGAAGCACTCAGAACTATTCCATACCTATCCTATTCAGTTTTCTAAGAGAGAACCACCTACCCTTGTGTTAAGGTCAAGATCTTCCACTCCAACCATATGGCTCTTGATTTCTAGCCTCCCCAAGTTGCTTTCCACCAATCCCATCTCTTCTACCACGCCAAATCTGTGAGAGAGTGATTGTGTGTTGAGGAGTCTATCATCTTGAAGCACAAGAGCAAGGAGTTCATCGTCATTACCGAGACTATTACCTTTTGGAGGGTGGTGCCTCCTAGATTGGTTAGGTGTCGCTTGGGAGCCTCCTACTTCGTGTTGTGGAGTGAACCAAGAAGTTTGTAAGGAGGAGATCGCCTACTTTGTGAAGATCTACCCATAGTGAGTCTAGTCCTTGGTGAACGGAAGCCGCATCGAATAGTCAAGGTTGCTACTTCGTGGACCCTTATGGGTGGAGCCCTCCATGGAATCTCGTGAACATTACCCTCCGTGGGTTAAAGACCCCATGAACATGGACGTACAATAGCACCACCTATCGGAACCACGGGAAAAATCCTTGTGTCTCCTATTGCATTTGATCTTTCTATCCCATCTCTTTACCTACATGTGCAATGTCTTTACTTTCCGCTACCATACTTGTAGACATGCATGTGTAGGGATGTTAGACTTGCTAGACTTGTTAAAATTGTTAAAATATACCATCAATTAACTTGGGAAAAGGTTAGGTTTTAAATTCCTGCTAGTAGTCTATTCACCCCCCTCCTCTAGACACCCCACTGTCGATCCTACAGTCCCGTGAGTGGCCTCGAAATCAAAGACATGGTATACATGTTCCTTCTTCATTTCTATTGTTTGATGCTTGCATGTCCATTTGCCCATATGCTTCTGAAAGAGAATGGTGCCCCCATGTGTGGTTTTAGTAATTGATGACATTCTCTATGGACCGGTGGTTGCCTTGATTTATATTCAAAGGATTTTTCCATAGGCACTTCCTGGAGTTCGTTTGTTGGTTTCAAAGAGTTTATGTGATGACCAAGGTGGTGTTCAACGATTTATCCAAAAATAGGTCATGTGAGAGTTGAGCTTATGGCAAGCATGACTTGAATAAGAATATTGTGATAATATTCATGTTTATCTTCAAGACATCACCTTCATGAAAGTAGAAGATAAGATACAAGGTTGATTAAGACTAAGGCAAAGAGTGATTCGAGATGATCAACACACAAAGCGTAGAAGACATACCAAGTGGGATCAATTGATCTCATGGCATGATAAGTATTGTCCAGTACGCTTTGTGTACTAACCCATGAACCATGTGGGTATTCTTTGTGGGGTTAGGTATGTTTCCATGGGCATGCATAAAAAGGAAGATCTCATACAACCCATGGAGGATGACATCAAGCGGTGATCGTCATCACGGTTGAGGTGTGCAAGTTCAAGTGAAGCATCATGAAGAGATCACCTGCTTGAATCTTTCCATCCATTTTGGTGAGAATGGGCATGTGAAGATGTGCCGAAGAGAGTCCCACCCATGATGGAGTATGGGGATGCAATCTACTAGTCTTCATCGAGACGGCGCAATCAAGAAAGGTGGTCCATCTTGAGGAGGACAAGATCGCCATCATCTAGCTCAAATTGACTATGTGCAAGGCAAAGGTTTGACCTTGATAGGTTTTTCTATTTTACCGGTCTCATGGTGGTAGTTGGGAGACCAGGTTATAGGATCGATAGCCATACTATGAAGGGGGGCTCTCGAGTGAGTAGCCTGATTGTATCGTTCGTTGAGAGCTCAGACCATTGCATCATTGGCAATATCATCTTTCTTCGTTCTTGCTTGGCTTTTATCCATGTGAGTTTTGGCACTTATGGACTTCTTCATGATTAGCTCAAGCTCATCAAAAACGGATTTCATATGCATCATCTTCGGTGTTGGAGATTTTGCCAGATCATATTTGGGAGGTTCATCTTTCTTATCCTATTGGCATTTATTCTCCATTGCTATTTCTCAATATAACCATCCTGTGTTGGACAAATTTTGTCGTCCTCTATCCATAAAGCTAGAGTTTGCTCAATTCAGAGTCCGTACGTAGTAGTTATAGTTGCTTTAGTATTGGAGAATTATTTCGTTTTGCCTGGGCGGTTTTTCAGCCCTAAGAGGTTGTACTACTCCCCCGAGCGGTAGGACCTCTTATAAGCGGTAGTACTGCTCCCCCGAGCGGGGTACCTTTCAAGCGGTACTACATCTCCCCCGAGAGGTACTACCTCTAATTAGAAGTACTACCTCTAATTAGAAGTACTACCTCTCTCCCGAGCGACACTGCCTCTCTGGCAGAACTACACTCATGTTTTTCTGTCTCGTTGGGTTGTTTTGACCATGCTAAGAGGTAGTACCGCTCTCCCGAGCGGTAGTAACGCTTGAGAATGACTTGTGAGCATAACTATTGGATTCGGGGAGCCTATTTAAGGGGGCCTTCTTCCCCAATGGTCCCTATCCTTTGAGCTCGAGTTTGCCCCCCCCCATTATTGACCTTCTTCGAGCTTGCTATTTCTCAATCCCTCCAATGATTCTTGTTAGTTCTTGATGGAAAAGAGAGAGGAGATCTGATACGTCCATTTTGCATCATGTTTTCTTGCTGTTATTTATAATGTTTTTTATCCATAATAATGCTTTTTGGAGTAATTATATTGCCTTTTCTCTCATAATTTGCAAGGAACACACCAAGAGGGAGAATTCCGACAGCTGGAAATCTGGACCTGGAAAAGCTATGTAGGGCTACCTATTTTGCACAACTCCAAACAAGCTAAAACTTCATGGAGATTTTTTATGGATTATTTAAGAATTATTGGAACAAATAACTACCAGAGGGGGGCCACCAGGTGGGCACAACCCACCTGGGCGTGCCAGGGAGCCCAGGCGCGCCCTGGTGGGTTATGCCCTCATCGGCCCACCTCTGGTGCCCATCTTCTAGTATATAAGTCATTTTGACCTAGAAAAAATAAGAGGGAGGCTTTCGGGATGAAGCACCGCTGCCTCGAGGCGGAACTTGGGCAGGAGCACTTTTGCCCTCGGGCAGAGCGATTCCGCCGGGAGAACTTCCCTCCCGGAGGGGGAAATCATCATCATCATCATCAGTAACAACTCTCCCATCCTGGGTAGGGCTATATTCATCAACATATTCAATAGCACCAACTCCTCTCAAACCCTAGTTCATCTCTTGAGTTCAATCTTGTTACCGGAACTATAGATTGGTGCTTGTGGGTGACTAGTAGTGTTGATTACATCCTGTAGTTGATCACTATATGGTTTATTTGGTGGAAGATTATATGTTCAGATCCATTATGCTATTTAGTACCCCTCTGATCTTGAGCATGATTATTCTTTGTGAGTGGTTGCTTTTGTTCTTGAGGTCACGGGAGACATCATGTTGCAAGTAATCATGTGAATTTGATATGTGTTCGATATTTTGATAGTATGTATGTTGTGATTCCCTTAGTGGTGTCATGTGAATGTCGACTACATGACACTTCACAATGTTTGGGCCTAAGGTAATGCATTGTGGAGTAGCAATTAGATGATGGTTGCGAGAGTGACAGAAGCTTAAATCCTAGTTTATGCGCTATTCCGTAAGGGACCGATTGGATCCAAAAGTTTAATGCTATGGTTAGAATTTATTCTTAATACTTTTCTTGTAGTTGCGGATGCTTGCGGGAGGGTTAATCATAAGTAGGAGGTTTGTTCAAGTAAGAGCAGCACCTAAGCACCGGTCCACCTACATATCAAATTATCAAAGTACCGAACACGAATTAAATCAACATGATGAAAGTGACTAGATGAAATTCCCGTGTACGCTCAAGAACGCTTTGCTTATCATAAGAGACCATTTTGGCCTGTCCTTTGCCTCAAAAGGATTGGGCTACCTTGCTGCACTTTTGTTACTATATTCGTTACTTGCTCGTTACAAATTATCTTGCTATCAAACTACTTCGCTACTTATAATTTCAGCACTTGTAGACATTACCTTACTGAAAATTACTTGTCATTTCCTTCTGCTCCTCATTGGGATCGACACTCTTACTTATCAAAAAGAGCTAAAATTGATCCCCTATACTTGTGGGTCATCAAGGCTATTTTTTGGCGCCGTTGTCGGGGAGTGAGGTGCCTTTGGTAAGTAGAATTTGGTAAGGAAACATTTATATAGTGTGCTGAAATTTATTATCACTTGTTACTATGGAAAACAATACTTTGAGGAGTTTGTTCGGGGTATCTTCACCTTGTCCGGAACCACAATTAGCTACCCCTCAACCTACTGCACCTACTGAAAATATTGAATGTGAAATTCCTTTGGTTATGATAGAACAACTGCTAGCTAATCCTTATGCAGGAGATGGAACTGAACACCCTAATATGCACTTGATATATGTGGAACAAATTTGTCGATTGTTTAATCTTGTAGGTTTACCTAGGGATCAAGTTATGAAAAAGTTTTTCCCTTTATCTTTGAAGGGAAAAGCATTTGCATGGTATAGGCTATGCGCTGATATTGGATCATGGAATTGGAATCGTTTGAAATTGGAGTTCCACCAGAAATTTTATCCTATGCATCTAGTTCATCATGATCAGAATTATATTTATAATGTTGGCCTCGTGAAGGAGAAAGTATCGCTCTAGCTTGGGGGAGGATTCAGTCAATGTTATATTCATGCCCCAATCATGAGCTCTCAAGAGAAATTATTATCCAGAATTTTTATGCTCGGCTTTCTCGTAATGATCAAACCATGATTGATACTTCTTGTGTTGGTTATTTTATGAAGAAGACTATGAATTCTGGTGGGATCTTTTGGAAAGAATTAAACGCAACTCTGAAGATTGGGAACTCGATGAAGGTAAAGAGTCAGTTATTAAACTTAAGTATGATTGTGTTAAATCTTTTATGGATATCGGTGCTTTTCAAAAGTTTAGCACTAAATATGGACTTGACACTGAGATAGTAGCCTCCTTTTGTGAATCATTTGCTACTCATGTTGAACTCCCTAAGGAGAAGTGGTTTAAATATCACCCACCTGTTGAAGAAGAAATTAAAAAACCAGCACCAGTTAAAGAAGAAACTATACTCTATAATGTTGATCCAGTTGTTCCTCCTGCTTATATAGAGAAACCCCCTTTCCCTGTTAGGATAAAGGAACATGCTAAAGTTTCAACTGTGGTTAACAAAAGCTATATTAGAACACCTAAACCTGAAGAACAAATTAAAGTAGAACCTAGCATTGCTATGGTTAAATATCTCTTGGAAGAAGATATTGATGGGCATGTTATTTACTTCTGTGAAGAAGCTGCTAGAATTGGTAAACCTAATAGAAAAGATAACCATAGACATGTTGTGGGCATGCCTGTTATTTCAGTTAAAATAGGAGATCAATGTTATCATGGTTTATGTGACATGGGTGCTAGTGTAAGTGCTATTCCTTACACTTTATATGAAGAGATTATGAAAGACATAGCACCTGCTGAGATAGAAGAAATAGATGTTACTATTAAACTTGTTAATAGAGACACTATATCACCAATTGGGATTATTAGAGGTGTTGAAGTATTGTGTGGGAAAATAAAATACCCTACTGATTTTCTTGTTCTTGGTTCCCCACAAGATGACTTTTGTCCCATTATCTTTGCTAGACCTTTCTTTAATACAGTTAATGATAAGATAGATTGTAAGAAACAAACTATGGGAGTTAGCTTTGGTGATGAGTCTCATGAGTTTAATTTTTCCAAGTTTAGTAGAAATCATCATGAAAAAGAATTGCCTAGTAAGGATGAATTAATTGGTCTTGCTTCTATTTCTATACCACCTACTGATCCTTTAGAACAATATCTGCTAGACCATGAAAATGATGTACATATGCATGAAAGAAATGAAATAGATAAAGTTTTCTTTGAACAACGTCCTCTGCTTAAACACAATTTACCTATTGAAACTCTTGGAGGTCCTCCTCCACCTAAAGGTGATCCTGTGTTTGAATTAAAACAATTGCCAGACACTTTGAAATATGCTTATCTTGATGAAAAGAAGATATATCTTATTATTATCAGTGCTAACCTTTCAGAACATGAAGAAGAAAGATTATTGAAAGTTCTAAGGAAGCACCGGGCTACTATTGGATATACTCTTGATGATTTAAAAGGCATTAGTCCCACTCTATGTCAGCAAAAAATCAATATGGAACCTGATGCTAAACCAGTTGTTGATCACCAACGTTGGTTAAATCTGAAGATGAAAGAGGTGGTAAGAACAGAAATATTAAAACTTCAGGAAGCAGGTATAATCTATCCTATAGCTGATAGTAGATGGTTAAGTCTTGTTCATTGTGTTCCTAAGAAAGGAGGTATTACTGTTGTTCCTAATGATAAAAATGAACTTATTCCACAAAGAATTGTTACAGGCTATAGAATGGTAATTGATTTTAGAAATTAAACAAAGCAACTAGAAAAGATCATTACCCTTTTCCTTTTATTGATCAAATGCTTGAAAGATTATCTAAGCACATACACTTTTGCTTCCTTGATGGATATTCTGGCTTTTCATAAATACCTGTATCACAACCTAATCAAGAAAAGACCACTTTTACTTGTCCTTTTGGAACCTATGCTTATAGACGTATGCCTTTCGATTTATGTAATGCACCTGCTACATTTCAAAGATGCATGATGGCTATATTCTCTGATTTTTGTGAAAATATTGTTGAGGTTTTCATGGATGACTTCTCTATTATGGGAAGTCTTTTGATGATTGTTTAAGCAATCTTGAGTGAGTTTTGCAGATATGTGAACAAACAAATCTTGTCTTAAATTGGGAGAAGTGCCACTTTATGGTTAATGAAGGCATTGTCTTGGGTCATAAAATTTCTGAAAGAGGTATTGAAGTGGACCAAGCTAAGGTTGATGCAATTGAGAAAATGCCATGTCCTAAAGATATAAAAGGTATTCGTAGTTTCTTAGGTCATGCTGGTTTCTATAGGAGATTTATCAAAGACTTTTCTAAAATTACTAGGCCTCTTACTAATATCTTGCAAAAGGATATCCCTTTTTTTATGATGATTGTCTTGAAGCCTTTGAAACACTCAAGAAAGCCTTAATTACTGCACCTATTGTTCAACCACCTTATTGGAACTTGCCTTTTGAAATTATGTGTGATGCTAGTGATTATGATGTTGGTGTTGTTCTAGGACAAAGAGTTGATAAGAAATTGAATGTTATTCATTATGGTAGTATAACTCTAGACAGTGCTCAAAGAAATTGTGCTACTACTGAAAATGAATTCTTAGCAGTTGTGTTTGCTTGTGATAAATTTAGACCTTATATTGTTGATTCCAAAGTAACTCTTCACACAGACCATGACGCTATTAAATACCTTATGGAAAAGAAAGATGCTAAACCTAGACTTATTCGTTGGGTTCTCTTGTTACAAGAATTTGATTTACATACCATTGATAGAAAAGGAGCTGAGAACCCCGTAGCTGACAACTTGTCTAGGCTTGAAAATGTGCTTGATGACCCACAACCTATTGATGATAGTTTTTCTGATGAGCAGTTAGCTGCAATAAATGTTGCTAATAGTACTCCTTGGTATGTTGACTATGCTAATTACATTGTTGCTAAATATTTACCACCTAGCTTTACTTACCAACAACATAAAAAATTCTTCTATGATTTAAGACATTACTTTTGGGATGACCCACATCTTTATAAAGGAGTAGATGGTATTATTAGACGTTGTGTACCTGAGCATGAACAGGGACAAATCCTACGGAAATGTCACTCCGAAGCTTATGGAGGGCATCATGCTAGAGATAGAACTGCTCATAAGGTATTGCAATCTGGATTTTATTGGCCTACTCTATTCAAGGATGCCCGTAAGTATGTCTCATCTTGCGATGAATGTCAAAGAACAGGTAATATCGGTAAGCATCAAGAAATGCCTATGAATTATTCACTTGTTGTTGAACCATCTGATGTTTGGGGATTTGATTACATGGGACCTTTTCCTTCCTCTAATGGGTATACACATATTTTGGTTGCTATTGATTATGTTACTAAATAGGTAGAAGCTATTCCAACCAGTAGTGCTGATCACAACACCTCTATTAAAATGCTTAAGGAAGTTATTTTCCCAAGGTTTAGAATCCCTAGATATTTAATGACTGATGGTGGTTCACACTTTATTCATGGTGCTTTCCGTAAAATGCTTGCCAAGTATGATGTTAACCATAGAATTGCATCACCCTATCATCCTCAGTCTAGTGGTCAAGTTGAACTTAGCAATAGAGAAATAAAATTAATTTTGCAAAAGATTGTCAATAGGTCCAGGAAGAATTGGTCTAAGAAATTAGATGACGCACTTTGGGCATATAGAACAGCATATAAAAATCCTAAGGGTATGTCTCCTTATAAAATGGTTTATGGAAAAGCTTGTCATTTGCCTCTTGAGTTAGAACATAAAGCATTTGGGGCAGTTAAAGAGCTCAATTATGATTTCAAACTTGCTGGGGAGAAGAGGTTATTTGATATTAGCTCATTAGATGAATGGAGAACCCAAGCTTATGAAAATGCAAAATTATTCAAAGAAAAAGTCAAAAGATGGCATGACAAAAGAATTCAAAAGTCGGAGAATATGTTCTTTTGTACAACTCTCGTTTTAGATTTTTTGCAGGGTAGCTCCTCTCAAAATGGGAAGGCCCATATGTCATCGAGGAGGTTTACCGGTCTGGTGCCATCAAAATAAATAATTTCGAAGGTACTAACCCAAAGGTTGTCAATGGACAACAAATAAAGCATTATATCTCAGGTATGCCTATTAATGTTGAAAGTAATATTATCCAAACTTTGACATCGAAAGAACATAAAAGAGTCCTTCTGGAACACTTCAGAATCGTGAAAATAAGGAGGTACGTGATACGGTAAGTAAACGGACTCCGAAAAATCCGCAAAAATATTTTCTGTCAGTTTTGGAATATTTTAGAATTTTGGAATAAAGAAACTCCCAGGAAGCGTCCCCTCGTGGGCACAAGACACCAGGGCGTGCCAGGCTTTCCTGGCGCGCCCAGGTGTGTTGTGCCCACCTAGGACACCTTCCGTACTCCGTTTTTATTCCATGTACTTGTCCTCCAAGATAAAAAAATCTATATATACTTCCTGAACCTGTTAACCACCGTATCGCAAAGAAATCCTTTGTTCTCTTTTCTTGTTGTCTCTGGTCAGATTTGTCAAGCCTGGCATCATGTCTTCTTGCTCCTCCAACAACATGGAAGAAGATGCTTGGCTGATGAAGATCGAGACGAAGAGGGAGGAGCCCACGGACGCCGTTAAGGGAGACAAGGGCAAGGAAGCTACCGTAGATCCACCCCCGGTGGCAGCACAAGCATTGCTGGCCGAGGAGGAGGAGGAAGATATCCTTAAACCCTACCTTACTCACCTTACTCCTGCTGAGATTGAAGCTTTTCGCGTCATTGAATTAGTTCGTATACAGAATAAGTATCTTACTCATGAGAATATTCTGCATCAAGAGCATATCATCCGTCTCTAGGGTGTCATCTGTCGGTTGGAGAACCTCTTGATCCTTAAGGATAGGATCACTTCTTCACCACCATCATCTTATTCACCACCAAAGGAGAACTGAGTATCAGGTATGGGCACTCCCCTTGGCTTTCGCCAAGCTTGGGGGAGGTGCCTCGGTATCGTATCATCCCACTATCTTTTTGCTTTTACTTATCTTAGTTCAATCTTTTGCCTAGATGAAATAAAGTTCAATTCGATCCTTTCTTATTTGAGAGTTTGCTTAGTGATCTATCATTGTAATCGTGTGCAAGTTATATGATAAAGTTTAGTTTGAGGTTTTGCTTTCCTTACTTTCATGTTGCAAATAAAGAAAAAGGAATATGAAAGAAAGGAAAGAAAGGAAATAAATCAATAATATCATATACTAATCCTATGGTAGGTGATGGCACCACATAAGGAAAAGTATAAGTAAGAAATTTTATTAGAGATTGACAAACATAGCATTAGTCAATGATGCAACTCGTGAAAAAATTAATAATGGAAGAGAAGATTCACATATAAATATACTATCCTGGAAATCTTTTGTGATTGTGAGCCCTCATCAAAATATTATATGCCAAAATTGTTGACGTTGGACAAGGAAGACAACTTAATGGTTTATGTTTGTTTATATTCACATAGAAGTCATATTGTCATAGATCCTTTAACATGTGATGCTTTCCCCCCTACCTTTGCTAGCCAAAAATTCCGCACTAAGTAGAGATACTACTTGTGCATCCAAAAACCCTTAAACCCAAATCCTATTTTCAAGAGTCCACCATACCTACCTATGATTGAGCAAGATCCTTCAAGTAAGTTGTCATCGGTGCAATAAGGCAATAAAAATTGCTTCTAAAAGTGTAAGATCATTTAATGTAAGAGAAAATTGAGCCTTTTACGAACTTGGATGACTAAGAATAAAAGCGACAGACTGCATAATAAAGGTTGTCATATTAAGGGGCAATACAACGTGACGTTCTCTTGCACTAAGGGATTGAGCATACAAACAAATAAGCGCATGACAACCTCTGCTTCCCTCTGCGAAGGGCCTGTCTTTTACTTTTATGCAAGAGAAAAAGGTTTTCTCTATTCCTTTTATTTTTCTCCTTTGGCAAGCATCATGTGGTGAGGAAAGATCTAGGCATGTATGTCCAGTTGAATATAGATAGCATGAGTTATTATTGTTGATGTCACCCTCGAGGTGAGGATGTTGGGAGGCGAAACTATAAGCCCCTATCTTTCTATGTGTCCGGTTGAAACGTTTTGCCCATAGGTACAAGGTGAGTGTTAGCAATCACAGAAGACTATATGATGGTTGAGTATGTGAACTTGCCTAAAGGCTCCGATACGTGACCCTTCCTGAAAAGATGATGAATTGTAGTTGCAAAGTTGACTGAGAACATAGTTTGTTGGTTTCTAATAGTTTTTTTGCTTTATACTTTGATTGTGTGATGAACTATTACTTATTCATGAGAAGTATATGTAAAATTCTATGATAAAAGTCCTATGTTTAATTTTGTTGTTGGTATAGTAATCAACATGATGCTTCTATGTTCGTATTTTGTTTTTATCGACACCTCTCTCTCAAAGCATGTGGACATGTTTTTCGATTTCGGTTTTCGCTTGAGGGCAAGCGAGGTCTAAGCTTGGGGAGTTGATACATCCATTTTGCATCATGTTTTCTTGCTGTTATTTATAATGTTTTATCCATAATAATGCTTTTTGGAGTAATTCTAATGCCTTTTCTCTCGTAATTGCAAGGAACACACCAAAAGGGAGAATTTCGGCAGTTGGAAATCTGGACCTGGAAAAGCTACGTCAGGCTACCTATTCTACACAACTCCAAACAAGCTGAAACTTCACGGAGATTTTTTATGGATTATTTAAGAATTATTGGAGCAAATAACTACCAGAGGGGCCCCACCAGGTGGGCACAACCCACCTGGGCGCGCCAGGGAGCCCAAGCGCGCCCTGGTGGGTTGTGCCCTCCTCGGCCCACCTCCGGTGCCCCTCTTCTGGTATATAAGTCATTTTGACCAAGAAAAAATAAGAGTGACGCTTTCAGGACAAAGCGCCACTGCCTCAAGGCGGAACTTGGGCAGGAGCACTTTTGCCCTCCGGCAGAGCGATTCCGCCGGGGAAACTTCCCTCTCAGAGGGGGAAATCATCGTCGTAATCATCACCAACAACTCTCCCATCTTGGGGAGGGCAATATTCATCAACATCTTCAACAGCACCAACTCCTCTCAAACCCTAGTTCATCTCTTGAGTTCAATCCTGTTACTGGAACTATAGATCGGTGCTTCTGGGTGACTAGTAGTGTTGATTACGTCATGTAGTTGATCACTATGTGCTTTATTTGGTGGAAGATTATATGTTCAGATCCATTATGCTATTTAATACCCCTATGATCTTGAACATCATTATTATTTGTGAGTAGTTACTTTTGTTCTTGAGGTCACGGGAGAAATCATGTTGCAAGTAATCATGTGAATTTGATACGTGTTCAATATTTTGATAGTATGTATGTTGTGATTCCCTTAGTGGTGTCATGTGAACGTCAACTACATGACACTTCACCATATTTGGGCCTAAGGGAATGCATTGTCAAGTAGCAATTAGATGATGGGTTGCGAGAGTGACAAAAGCTTAAACCCCAATTTATTCGCTATTCCGTAAGGGACCGATTGGATCCAAAAGTTTAATGCTATTGTTAGAATTTATTTTTAATACTTTTCTCGTAGTTGTGGATGCTTGCGGGAGGGTTAATCATAAGTAGGAGGTTTGTTCAATTAAGAGCAGCACCTAAGCACCGGTCCACCCACATATCAAATTATCAAATTAACGAACACGAATTAAACCAACATGATGAAAGTGACTAGATGAAATTCCCGTGTACCCTCAAGAACACTTTGCATATCATAAAGGACCGTTTTGGCCTGTCCTTTGCCTCAAAAGGATTGGGCTACCTTGTTACACTTTTGTTACTATATTCGTTACTTGCTCGTTACAAATTATCTTGCTATCAAACTACTTCGCTACTTACAATTTCAGCACTTGTAGACATTACCTTACTGAAAACTACTTGTCATTTCCTTCTGCTCCTCATTGGGTTCGACACTCTTACTTATCGAAAAGAGCTACAATTGATCCCCTATACTTGTGGGTCATCAAGATCTAGATGCACATTTCCACCAATCACTTTCTCCTCTATGTGAGGGGAACCCCTTGGGTTTAGATCTTGGAGTTCTTGTGAGCTCCTTGTTCTTCCTCTCATATTCCTCCACAGCTTTTGTTGTTGTGGTGAGATTTGGGAGCGAGTGACTTGACCTCTTCGTGTGTTCTTGACATTGCATTAGTTGCATCGGTTTGAGTTCTCCATGGTGATACGTGGAAGTGAAGTTTGAGAAGCTTATTACTCTTGGGTGTTTGGGCACCCTAGAGCTTGTGCCTCTTGGGTGCTTTGGCACCCTAGAAGGTTGGTGGTGCCTAGGAGCTCAATCATTTTTGTGTAAAGTTCCGGCAAGAGCCGGGGTCGCCAATTAGGTTGTGGAGGTTTTCCTGAGCAATTGAGGTCACCTCGGATCGACAATCCATTGTGATGAAGCTTCGTGGTGTTGTTGGGAGCCTCCAATTAAGTTGTGGAGATTGCCCCAACCTTGTTTGTACGGATTCGGTGATCACCCTCAAGGGTCCCTTAGTGGAATCATGCCATCTTGCTTTGTGCGATGGCGTGAGGAGATTACGATGGCCCTAGTGGCTTCTTAGGGAGCATTGTGCCTCCACATGCTCCAAATGGAGATATCATCCGCAAAGGTGTGAACTTCAGGATACATCATCGTCACCTCATGCCTCGGTTATCTCTTACCTAAGCCTTTGACTTATGCAATTTACTTTGTGATAGTGAAAGCACATTTGGTACCTTGGTGGTTTTGGTAATTAATAACAACATATAAGTCATTGAACTAATGTCTTCACCAAGTATATTTTAGGAAAAGTTCAATGATGGGAATGGCACAAGGATTGTGGAATTACCCCAAGATGCAAGGAAATAGGTTGGCCAAGCTTCAAGCAAGAGGACTCTACATTTTATATTTGTGACAAAGCACTTTGAGTCTATAGGAAAGCCAATACTATTAAAAGGGGGTAAAGTTTTGATGGTGAACAATATGCTCAAACGTGCACAATTGACAGTCACCAAAACATCCACATACTCTCCCACTAAAGTTTGTCCTAAGCCAAATATACGAAATCGGTGCAACCAACTTTCCTATCCCGGTGCCACCGAGTTCCAAACCCTAGACAGACTCAGCCAGACCCTAACACTTCGGTGCAGCCGACACTGCACTCGGTGCCATCGGGTTGGGTTGCCAACTTCCTATTACGCAAATTCTCATTTTCAGTCCAACCGAGAATGGTGAATCGGTGTCACCGAGTTTGGTAATTCTGACCGTTGGTCACCTTGTCAGTGCAACCGAGAGTTATATATCGGTCCATCCTAGATTCAAAAGTTGCCACTTTTTGTCACTTTGGTACCACCGAGTTTTACACTTCGGTGTCACCGAGTCTGACTTATTGCGTGTAACGATTGGATTTTTGGGGATGCCTATATATACCCCTTCACCACCACCCACTCGAAAAAGAAGCACTCAAAACTATTCCATACCTATCCTACTCAGTTTTCTAAGAGAGAACCACCTACCCTTGTGTTGAGGTCAAGATCTTCCACTCCAACCATATGGATCTTGATTTCTAGCCTCCCCAAGTTGCTTTCCACCAGTCCCATCTCTTCTACCAAGCCAAATCTGTGTGAGAGAGATTATGTGTTGAGCAGTCTATCATCTTGAAGCACAAGAGCAAGGAGTTCATCGTCATTACCTAGCCTATTATCTTTTGGAGGGTGGTGCCTCCTAGATTGGTTAGGTGTCGCTTGGGAGCCTCCTACTTCGTGTTGTGGAGTGAACCAAGAAGTTTGTAAGGGCAAGGAGATCGCCTACTTCGTGAAGATCTACCCATAGTGAGGCTAGCCCTTCGTGGACGGAAGCCACATGGAATAGTCAAGGTTGCTTCTTCGTGGAACCCTTCGTGGACTCTCGCGACTGTTACCCTCCATGGGTTGAAGACTCCATGAACGTGGGCATACGATAGGACCACCTATTGGAACAACGGGAAAAATCATCGTGTCATCACTTGTGTTTGCATTCCTAACCCTCTCTTTACTTATATGTGCAATGTCTTTATTTTCCGCTGCTATACTCTCATACTGCATGTGTAGGGTGTTACTTGATGTGCTATGAATGCTAAAACTTGCCAAGAATTAAAATTTGGAAAAAGGCAAAACTTTTATTTGGTCAAGTAGTCTAATCACCCCCCCCCCTCTCTAGACCCACTTTTAATCCTACAAGTGGTATCAGAGCTTTGGTCTCCATTGCATTGGTTTCACAACCTAGGAGAAGTATGGCATCTAGTGAGGGAAATTATCACCGTAGAGGTGCGCACTTTGATGGCACTAATTTTGCTAGTTGGAAGCATAAAATGAAAATGCATTTCCTTGGTCATAATCCTGCCGCTTGGGTTGTTGTTCATGTTGTCTTGCAAGGTGAATTCTTTGCGGATGGAAAGGAACCGGATCGTGAAGCATCTATGGATAAATTGAAGATGTTGCAACTCAATGCTCAAGCATGTGGCATACTCTTCAACTGCCTATGTCCTGAAGAATTCAACAAAATCAGCTGTCTTGAACACGCAAAAGAGATAGGGGATACTTTGGTTGATATGCATGAAGGAACTGAGTCCGTGAGAGAATCCAAGTTAGATGTTCTTCAAGGTCAACTTGACAAGTTCAAGGTGAAGGATAGTGAAGGAGTCACTGAGATGTACTCTAGGCTAGCTCTCATCATCAATGAGATTGCCGGCTTAGGAAGCGAAGAAATGACTGACAAGTTCATCATCAAGAAGATACTTCAAGATTTGGATGAGAGATATGACATCGTGTGCACATTGATACAAATGATGCCCAACTAGAAAGATCTCAAACCAACGGAAGTGATTGGTAGAATTGTTGCTCATGAGATTACACTCAAAGACAAGGAAGACCTTCATCACAAGTCTAGCGGTGCTTACAAAGCCACAAGTGATGCTCCCGCTACCTCAAGCGACAACCTTGTCACAAATGAAGAGATAAGCCTCATGGTCAAGAAATTCAACAAGTTCTACAAGAATAGAAGCAAAGATCATAGCTCCAGCTCCAAATATGAAGAGAAGCGTTCGTCAAGTCGTGATCGAAACTGCTACAATTGTGGGAAGCCCGGACACTACTCCAATGAGTGCTCCGCTCCCTACAAGCAAAGAGAAGAGTCACCAAGAATATGAAGCTCAAGAGATGAATCACCTCGAAGACAGAGAAGGAGTAGAGATGATTGTTATGAACGAAGACCCTCAAGGAGAAGTAGGGACTAGGAGAAGAAGGACAAGCACACCAATAGCTACTCAAGAAGGAAGCATCAAGATCATGTTGGTGAATGGGTTTTCGGCTCCGACTCTGACAACCACTCCGAGATAAGCTATCACTCCAACTCCAACTATAGTCAAGATGATGGTGTTGCCGGAATTTCACTAGTGACAACCAACTCCTATGATATATTTGATTCACCAAATGAAGGAGGTGGAAGTTGCTTCATGGCTAAAGGCCCCAAGGTATCACACCCCGAATATCTTGATTTCGATAGTGATGAAGATGATTTGCTTTACGATGATGACTTGCTATGTGATAAAACTAGTGATGTTAATCATAATGAACTTAATATTTCTCATGCTAGTCAAGATAAGTCTATTGATGATGATGATAAGATGAAAATAGAAGAACTAACTAAAGAACTCAACACTCTTAAGTTAGCTCATGAATCTACTCTTCAAGATCATAGAGAGCTTCTAAGAACTCATGAGAAGCTATGCTTTGAGAAGCTTTGTTAGTGCATCTAGTGCCCCTTAGTGATTTTGGTGTATTGAAGACTTATAGGTTAAGGAACTAATGTGTTTGTGAGTGTACACAGGCTCTATAAGTCGATGAGGAGTTTGATATATCCGGAGATTACCAACCCCTAAAAATGTATGTCTTTAACTCAAGATTTTGGTGAAGACTTTGGTCAAGACTTTGCTGAAGACTTTGGTATTCCCTGAAGACTTTGAAAATGAAGAAGTTGGTGTGACCTTGAAGATATGAACGAGGACTATGAAGCATGAAGACTTTTGTTTTCATAGTTTCATTTCCCTTCTTTGAGTCATAGGAAACACCGTGCTGTTAAAGGGGCTGAGGTAATACTAAGGAAAATTTTCAACGGATGCTCAACTCCAAAAGTCTCAACCTATCCAATCCTTCGAGTGAAGCCTTTGGAAATCTCTTGCGGTTTAGTCAAGTTCTTTAGTGACAGAGACGAAGTTCTTCTGGTCTCTGAGGAAATTGATCTGACTAAGGAGTTAGGATTTTGCCTGTGCGAATGGCCTACAAGTGAGGAACATGATAAGCCTGAGGACTTTCCTAGTTCAAAATTCCGACCATTGTTGTGCTTAGCGCCAGCTGTCCCCAATCATAACATCCAGATAATGGTCATATCATTCGGGGCATTTATGTCTTATCATGTCGTGTTGCACCCTGGCTATAAATAGCCACCCCCACAACCACTAGTTGGTTGGCTGCTCTGAGAGAGAACTGACACTTGTCATTTGAGAGCAACCCACCCTCCGAGGACTTTGAGAGAAAATCATCAGTAAGGAAAAACCCACAACCAAACCACCAAACCCAAAGTGATTGAGCATTACTGAAGAAATTCCTGTGTGGAACCGATGCTTGTTACCTTTGAGGACTGTGCATCCTCCAGACGGTTAGGCGTCATGGTCTAGTGCATCCTGCAGTCAATTGGGGATCATGGAGTGACCTTGATCTAGAGCATCCAGCAGTAAATTGTGGATCGCCGGGTGACCAGTTTGTGAGGGTTTTGGAAGTCTACCCTCAAGACTTACCACGAGTGTTGGGCAAGGACTATGTGACCTTAGCTCAAGGAGAATACGGTAAGGACTGTGTGTCCTAGGATTGTGTGTCCTCTGGTTTAAATACCAGGCCGCTCCAAACCAGACATACGGCTGTCACAGCAGTTGGAACTGGGTCATCAAACCATTGTCTTCATCGAGCTACCTGATTCTATTTCCTCAACCCCTTTATTCCTCATATACTTGCTGATGAAATTGATTGTTACTGTTTGAAGAATTTGACTGAAGACTTTCACAATTTCCTCACCTCAAATTCTTCAAGACCTTGTTCCTCACCTGCTTGTCCTGTATCATGCTACTTGTAATTTGTGCATGTTTCATTTCACATGATGACTATGTTGTCGCTATGTTTCTCATGCACTTGAGTACTTAATTCGCTGCTAGTTATCCATCACATTTCGAATTCCTCAAGTTGAAATTCCTCAAGTCATGAATTTGTAAAAATTGCCTATTCACCCCCCCTCTAGTCGATATAACACACTTTCAATTGGTATCAAAGCAAGGTACTCCCTTGTTCTATGTGATTTTAGTTTAACCATCTGGAGTTCTAGTTATGTCGACTGCAGGTATGATCAAGGTTTCCGCAGGATGTCCTACCTTCGATGGGATGGACTATCCTTACTAGAAGAACAAGATGCGCATGCATCTTGAGGCAATTGACAACGATCACTGGTACGTTGTGGAAAATGGTGTTCCCTGCATTTCTCCGACTGTTACTGCTGCTGATACGAAGAGATTCAAGCAACTCGATTCTCAAGCAAAGAATATCATCTGTGGACATCTGGGCAAAGGTCAGTATGGCAGAGTGAGTGCTTTGGAGACTGCTAAGCTTATCTGTGATAAGTTGTCCAAAGTCAACGAAGGTATTTCCACTCAACGTGACTCTCGTGTTGATGTTCTTCGCAATCTCTTCAACCGCTTCAAGAGACTCAACAGTGAAAATGTTCAATAAACCTTTGACCGTCTCACTGATATCTCCAATGAGCTTCAAGCACTAGGTGCCACTGATATCACTGACCATGAAGTGGTGAATAAACTATTAAGATCTCTTGACTCCTATTCGATAATCTGGCTTTGATGATTCAAGAACGTGGAGACTACAAGTCACTTGATCCTGCTGATATTCTTCAGAGACTCAATACTCATGAATTCCAACAAGCTGAGAAGAGAGACCCCTACAGGCCAAGCTATGGAAGATCTCGTGCTCTGAAGGCAAAAGCAATTTCCTCATCCAAAGACGAAGATTCTGATAGTAGCCTTGGTGATCCTGAAGAACTAAGTCAGGAGCTAGCAATGCTCGTCAGGAAATTCCAGAAGTTCTCAAGGAGGGGTGGATTTGGAAAGTCATCAAAGAGTGGTTTGAGGAAATCAAATTCCTCAGATGACTACAAGAAAAGAACATGTCACTGTTGCAAGAAACCTGGTCACTTTATCTCTGAATGTCCTCTCTGGGAAAAAGATTCAAAGAATAAGAAGAAATACAAGGATGATAGTTCTGATGACTCGAAGAAAAACAAGAAATATTCAAAGTCCTCATCTTCAAAGTCCTCAAAGCACAAGAAGAATGGTCCCAGAAAGGCTCGAGCATTCATTGGCAAGGAAATGGATTCTGAAGAAGAATCTGAAGAATATGAAGAAGAGGAAGAATCTGAGGTGGAATCAGAATCTGGTGTTGCAAGCCTTGCTCTCGCCACTGCTTTCGTCAGCAAGTCCATCTTCAACAATGAAGAAAATGACTACTCCAGTGACTCTGACGTCGGCAATGATGATTATGCTCCCACCTATTGCTTCATGGCAAAAGGCTCAAAGGTACACAAACATCATTCCTCATCTGAATCAAGTGAAGGTGAATCTGATGAATATGTGAAACCTAGCTATGCTAAACTTGTTAAACTTGCCACTAAGAAACAAAGTGCACTTGAAAAGCTTCAGAAAATGCTAGACAAAAGCGATGATCTGTTGAATGATGAAGTGGATCGGACTCAAACTCTGTCTGATGATCTCAAAAGTCTTCAGACAAAGTATGATAACCTTCAGAGTCATCATAATGCTCTCTTAGCCGATCATTAGAAGCTTTCTTATGAATTTCTTCAAAGAAAGCAAGATCTTGAGAAACTAAAGGTGTCACATGAGGATCTCCAAAGGGAAAAAATTCCTTACTGGCTCAACAGATCAGTACCGCTCAGTAAGAATTTGTTCCACCTTGTTTGAAATGCATCGAACGTGAAACTGCTAATTCTTCACCTGAATGTTCAAATGCTTCTATTGCTACAAATTCTTCAACTATTCCAGTGGTCTCAAATTCCTCATCTGAGGATACCACAAGTATCACTGACGAAAATGCAAGGTTGAAGGAATTGTATGTGACAGGCATTTACAAAAGTCTCAAAGGGCATCAAACCCTTTGCGATGTCCTCAAAAAGTAGATTGTGAACAGGAACCCTAGGAAAGAGGGTGTTACATTTGTGAGGAAACTCAATGCTGATGGATCCTATTAGACACCTGAGTAGTACCCCAAATCTTCATGGGTTGTTGCGAAAGGACCTCCTGTAGATCCATCCACTTTATCTGGCTTTACTTGTGAAACTTCATATTCCTTTGATGAGTCACTTGACTCCAACTACAAATTCTTCAAAAATCAGAAAGGTGAAGTATTTGCAAGATTTGTTGGAACTAATTGCAGGAACGGTTCACCAATGAAGAAAATATGGGTTCCCAAGAGATGCTTACAAAATCTTCAAGTGAATGTCCTCACGACACCACTCATGAAGAATAGGAACCCTAGATCAAGTTCCTCGTATGGACCAAAGTCTTCACTTGGACCAAATTCCTCAAATGATCAAAAATATCATTCTCGTGCTAATGCCTCTGCTTCGCAGGGAAAATCTAAGAGTTCTGAATATGTGCATTATTCTTCAAATCCTTATGTTCATAAGACATCGAAGAATTTCTCTGCTTATTCATATGAGTACTCTAACTCTCGCCCTGTGAAACGAAGCGCACTTGCTTCAATGCCTCCCTTCTCATATAGTGCTTGCAGAATGATGAACTCTTTACCACCCCTCCAGATGTGGGTGGTGAAGAAATTGAACTAATTTCTTATGCAGGGTCAGGTCTCTAGATGAACTTGAACATCTGATGAATTTGCTGGAGACCTGAGGAAATGCTTGAAAGGACGCAAGCTAACCATGTAGAAAAGAATTCCTCATTTCTCATGTCCTCACACTACTTGCTTACTATCTTGTGTGATGGAATTGATGTCATATTATTCACTCTAAAGCATATGAGTTTGTAAGTTGTACTAATTCATATGCAGGATGATTCTCCAAAAGCTACTGAGTGGGTCCTCGATAGTGGATGCACAAACCACATGACTGGTGACAAGAGTCTGCTGATGAATTTGCCACTTGCTCCATCTCATCTGAAGCATATCACCTACACTGACAAAGGAAAAAAAGCAAGGTATTGGGTCTTGGTAAGGTTGCAATCTCAAAGGACCGAACAATGAATAAGGTGATGCTTGTCGAATCCCTTGGGTTCAACCTTATGTCTGTCTCAATGCTTTGTGATCTTGATATGGTTGTCGTATTTGGAAAATATCGCTATGTGAATCTGACAATTCCAAAGTCTTCGAAGGCTTTAGGAGAGGAGACTTGTATATTGTTGATTTCTCCACATGTCCTCAGTCTGCCACATGCCTACTTGCAAAGTCCTCAGAAGGCTGGTTGTGGCATCGACAACTTGGACATGCTGGTATGAGGAACTTGCACATGCTCGTGAAGAAAAAGCATGTCATTGGCATTGAAGGTGTCAAATTCCTCAAGGACCACCTCTGTGGTGCATGTGAGTCTAGGAAGATGACCAGATCCAAGCATCCCTCGAAGACAATCATGACCATGACTCGACCCTTTGAATTGCTTCACATGGATCTCTTTGGCCCCACTCATTACTCCACACTAACAAATTCTTCAAGTTTGTATGGCTTTGTCATTGTTGATGATTACTCTCATTACACTTGGGTGCATGTTATTCTGTACAAGTCTGAAGTGCAGGATGTCTTCAGACGATTTGCTTCAAGGGCCTCCACCAACTTCGGCGTCAAGATCAAGCATAACAGGAGTGATAATGGTACTGAGTTCAAGAACACCAACCTTGATGAATATCTTGATGAACTTGGTATTACTCATGAGTTATCTGCCCCCTTATACTCCTCAGCAGAACGGCGTCGTGGAGCGCAAGAACAGGACTCTTGTTGAGATGGCTCGCACCATGCTTGATGAATACAATACTCCTCATCGCTTCTGGCCCGAGGCAATTGATACTGCATGCCACATCATCAACAGGGTATATCTTCACAAATTCTTCAAGAAGACTTCGTATGAACTTATGACTGGCAAGAAACCCAATGTAAGTTATCTCAAAGTCTTCGGTGCAAAATGCTGGATTAGAGATCCTCACCATAGTTCTAAATTTGCACCGAAAGCACATGAAGGTTTTATGCTTGGTTACGGAAAGGACTCGCACACCTACAGAGTCTTCAACACCTACAATCACAAGGTTGTTGAAACTGTAGATGTGCGGTTTGATGAAAATGATGGCTCGCAAAGAGAGCACCTGCCTTCTGTGTTAGATGAACAGTCTCTTAAGGAATCCATTAAGCTGAAGGCTACTGAAGACGTCATACCCACTGAGGAAGTCATTCCAACGAATGAAGACATTCATGCTGATACACCTAAAGAAAATGGTGCTGAAGAAAATCCTCAGCCACGTCAACCTGCTCACCCAAGAGTTGCAAATGAAGTGCAGATTGACAAAATCATCGATGACATCAATGCACCAAGTCCCCTCACTCGCTCAAGAGCTTCACATTTGACTAACTTTTGTGGGAACTTTGCCTTTTTCTCTATCATAGAGCCCACCAAAGTTGATGAAGCTTTCAAGGAGCCTGAGTGGATTCAAGCTATGCAAGAGGAGTTGCATCAATTCAAGCTCAACAATGTGTGGGAACTTGTCAAGCGGCCAGATCCTCGCAAGCATAACATCATAGGTACCAAGTGGATCTACCGCAACAAGCAAGATGAAAATGGCCTTGTGGTAAGGAATAAGGCTCGTCTTGTAGCTCAAGGCTACACACAGGTTGAGGGAATTGACTTTGATGAAACTTTTGCACCTGTTGCTAGACTTGAAGCTATTCACATATTGCTTGCTTATGCTAACCATCATGATATCATCTTATATCAAATGGATGTGAAAAGTGTATTCCTCAATGGTAAGCTTGAGGAAGAAGTATATGTTGCTCAACCCCCAGGTTTTGAAGACCCTAAGCATCCTAACAAAGTCTTCACACTCAACAAGGCCCTCATGGCCTCAAGCAGGCCCCTCGGGCGTGGTACGACACTCTGAAGGAGTTCCTCGTGAAGAAAGGCTTCAAACCCGGTTCACTCAACCCAACTCTTTGCACAAAATCCTATGAAAATGAATTGTTCATATGCCAAATATACGTAGACGATATTATCTTTGGTTGTACTGACAAACGTTACAATGATGAATTTGCCTATATGATGAGTGAAGAATATCAAATGTATATGATGGGGAAGTTCAAATTCTTCTTAGGTCTTCAAATTCATCAGCAAGACAACGGCATCTTCATCTCACAAGAGAAATACCTCAAGGATGTTCTGAGTAAATTCGACATGCAAGATTGCAAGGGCGTCAAAACTCCAATGCCTTCAAAAGGCCACCTCTTCACTAACGAAAATGGTAAAGATTTCAATCAAAAGGTATATCGCTCCATGATTGGCTCATATTGTATCTATGTGCATCTAGGCCTGATATTATGCTGAGTGTTTGCATGTGTGTCCGATTCCAAGCAACACCGAAGGAATCACACCATAAGGCTGTGAAACATATTCTTCGATACTTAGCTCACACACCAATGCTTCGATTATGGTATCCCAAGGGCTCAAATCTTCACCTTGTCAGATACTCTGATGCTGACTATGTTGGAGATCGTGTGGATTGCAAGTCAACCTCAGCCACATGTCATTTCCTTAGACGATACTTAGTCTGTTGGTCCTCGAAGAAGCAGAACTGTGTGTCACTATCTACTGCTGAAGCTGAGTACATTGTTGCTGGTTGATGTTGTGCTCAATTGTTGTGGATGAAGCAAACCCTCAAGGACTATGGCATCAAGTTGAAGAATGTGCCTCTCTACTGCGACAACGAGAGTGCCATCAAGATTGCTTACAACCCAGTTCAGCATTCCAAGACCAAGCACATCCAGATTCATCATCACTTTCTTCGAGATCATGTACTCAAGGGTGACATCTCCATCGACCACATCCCTACTGAAGAACAACTGGCCGACATCTTCACAAAGCCCTTGGATGAAAAGAGATTTTGCAAGTTGCGGTGTGAGCTAAATATCTTAGAATCTTCGAATGTTCTTTGAAAAAGGACACACATCCTAACACTTATGCAAAATTGATGACTTAGATGTGCAACACACGAAGTAACATTTTTCTTCAATCAATGAAGAATAACCCTCTAAGTGTGAAGAAATTAATGAAGAATTTGATTCTCAGAACCCTACGACAATTGTATGCGGTGTCTGAAGTCATCATTCTTATATGGTGGGTCACGCTACCAACCAAAGTTGAAATTCTTCAAAGTTGAGTTTTTTGTCATTTTGCAAATTCTTCAAATTTTCAAATTCCTCAAGTTTGCAAATTCCTCAACTTTTCAAATTCGTCAAATTATGAAACTCGTGTTCTTCACTGACTATATATATTATATTTGAGTTTTCAATGTCCTCAACAAGATTCACTTATTGTTGATTCTTCAAGTTGATTTTCATCTAAGTGAATGTGATCGGATTCTTTTCCCTCTATGCTAAACTCAACCCAGTCTGTTCACAAATTCTTCATATGCATTCTACTTTGAAACTCGTTCAAAGTCTTCACTGTGTCCTTGACAGCTAAATAATTTGCGAACGGAAACTTTAAAATTTTCACCATCAAAATTTTCGGCGTTTCCCGCTCAAACGGTTCCGATTCCCACGACTGGATAACCCACGATCCCCCACCATCGCCATCACTCAGAACGTGGGTGGCACATGCCATGAGGAGAGCAAGGGTCACGGGCAATCTGGTCCAAAATCTTTGGACGGATTGTTTTTCATCTCTACTATAAATACCCCCTCCCCTTTCACTATGCTCGTTACTCCTCAATCCTACTCTCTCCCGAGCTCCGACCTAGCGCCACTGCTAAAATCATCGCCGCCGGTGTGGAAGAGCTTCACTGCCTCGACCTCGTCGTTGCCATACTCGCATCGGCTGCAGAAGTCTTCAGCCCGTCGCCGCTGTAGCTGTCTCCCTCTACCGAGCTAGGGCGTGGGAGATCTGGACTGACGAACTTCCTCAATCTCATCTCTCAGTTCGTCGTGTTCTTCATCACGGTAAATAAAATCTTTGCTGCCCTTGTTTGATCTTCAAGTTTTGCTAAATCTTCACAAAGGTGTTTATTTTTCAAGAATCTCATTCTAAAGCACCTTACATGTTCATACACTTGATGACTTTCCCTAGGTTATGATTTACTTCAAGATTCCTCAATTGTGTGAATCCTCAAAATTTGCACAACTCTGGAACCGAAGACAAAGAACACTTAGTGAAATTCCTCAAGACACCCATGGTCAAATTCCTCACACCTGATTTTATTGAAAATTTCTGAGAACGCATATGACCTCTTCAAATTCCTCGCACCTATACTCTATTCACACGTACAAACATGTCTGCTGATGAATCACTAGGTTCTCATCAACTTAACTCATTTGCAGCATTTCTTCAGGAAAAACTGTGCACTTCTTCAGAGTCCTCAAGAGTTCAAAATCCTCAGCTGAAGAAAATGGCTGATGGGAAGAAGCCACACAAAGGTGGAAAGAAAGCTGAATAGAATACTGCTTTTGAGATACCTGAACATTTGTATGCTGGTTACTATACACCAGATGAATCCATACATGGCAAAGAGACAAAAGAACAGAGGAAGATCAGAATTCAGAGGATTGAACGGAGGTGGGTGAGGGAGTGGAAAGAATATTGCTATGTCACTCCCAAATATATGAAGAAATTCGCACTCAAACCCCCTTGCAATAGGGCTCCTCCTGCTGATGATCAAGAGGTTGATCCCACAAGTGTTGCTTGCAGTGAAGACTTTCCTGCTGAATGGGCAAAGCGTCAAATCAAACTTCAGAGAACTGCCGAAGCTGCGGTGAAGAAATTCAATGAAGACTCTGCTGTTGTTGCCACTGCCGGAGCCTCGGCAAGTGCTCCGAAGAAAAAGATGATGAAGAAATCTTTTGTGAAACCAAATTCTTCATCTTCAAAGTCATCACAGCAGATTCCTCAAGCTCAGTCCTCAAAGGCCTCAGCCGCTGGAACTGTAGGTGCTCAGTCCTCTGTTGCTGCTACAAAGTCCTCAACTCCTGTGCATCTTGCATCATGTCAAAGGACAGAGGGATTCTCAATTGCTTCAAAGGCCTCAACAAGTTCCTCTACACAAGTAAAGTCTTCAACAAGTCCTACTGTGTTGAAACTGAAGTAAACTGCTGGACGAGGTCAAAGACCAAGTCCTAACACAAGCAAAGCTATGGTGACTGTACCCTCGGGATCTGAGGATGATGATGAGGCTTATGATGAAGAACTGGAAGAAATCATCACAAAAAGTTAGCAAAAGGCTGCTATAGCCAAAGGCAGCTCTATTCCTCTCATGCTGGATCCAAGATGATCCTCAACTTCATTGACATATAGCATGAGGATCCAAGCACCCCACTTTCCTCACTGAACCTGCCTCTTGGTGTGGACCATGTCCTCACCCACTTTATTGCTCAGGAAAAATGGAAAAGAGATCAAGCTCAAAGAGCTAAGAGGAATAAGGCTCGAAAGGAAAATTTTCTAAGGAATAACGTGATGAATTTAACTCCAAATCAACTCATCACTGTTCAGTCTGAAATTCGCTCCCTCTCTGAGCAACAAGAAAAATACAATGTTGAATGGAAGGGCACCAAAGTGAGATTCGTCAGGGCTGCCCAAGTTCTTGTTAAGAAACACAACACAAGGGTTGTAGCTCGAACGCAACCACAAATTCCTCGGGTTGATGAATCTGCTCAGCCTGCTGAAGAAAATGCAAGCGTAGCTGAAGAAAGTCAGACTGCAGGAGAACATACCAGGACAACCTCCACTATTGTGCCTAAAGAAACTCACAGGCCAGCTGAAGCTTTTGCTGCGTCTGATGAAACTGATACCTCAAGGCGATTGCATCAGTCATACCTGAAGAAAATGTAACACCTTCACCTTCTGCTGAATCAGCCAAATCATCAAAGGTGAAGACAATCAACCTTCCTTCTGCATCAGAAGTGAAGAAAACTAAGGCTGCTTAGAAGAAGGCACTAAAAAGAAAAATTTCAACTTCAGATTCCTCATGCGTGAAGAAGTTGAAGACTCTGTCAAAACCTTCAACTGAACCATTAGATGCCACTCCACTCTCCTCAGCACCAGCCTATGAGATAATTCCATTTGGCATTGACTATGTCATCCCAGATGATGAAGATGAAGAAGATCATTCTGCTTCTTCGACAGAGTAGATTGATGAAGACATTGAAGTTGAAGCAAAATCTTCAACTCCACCAGTATCATCGTTGTAGCCTCAGTTTACTACTGAAGAGGCCGGTGTTGAAGAAATTGATGAGGATGTAGACTTTGGCAATACAACTCCTGTCATCGATGATGAATATTGGGAAACTGCTCACCCAAATTCCCCAATGACCACTCCTTTGTCACATATTCCTTAGTCCCCTGCCCAGACTGAAGAAATTCATGAAGGATCTGATGACATGGCCGCTCTAGTCACTGAAGAAAATCCAGCTACATCATCTTATGACTCTGCTGCTCCAACTGCTACTGAGGAAAATGCTCTGCAAATTCCTCAGTCTGAAGAAATTCCTGCTATGCCTAAAGAGATCAAGGGCCGCTTCAAGCCAAACCTTCAGCCTAAGCCAAGGATGCCATTCAAAGGCTCAAAGCGCCCCAAATTCCTCAAGTCAAATTTCTTAAATGAGCACATATTATTCACTAGTCCCAATCCATATGACTCGGCAAGGGCCGGTCGAACCAGATTCTGGACTCCAACTCAGATGAATTACTATGCATCAGTTCTGTTCGATAAGAAGAAAGTCTTCGAGCACCACCAAATTCCTCATGCTGATATGGAAACAATTCCATCCTTCACACCGGTGCTTTCAGTTCTTCACGATACAGGAATCCTTCCCTTCTGTGTGGATATCTGCGACTGGAATGAAGAGCTAATTCTTCAATTCTATGCCACACTGCATGCCTCTAACATCAACTCCTGGGTCTTGGACTGGATGACCGGATCAACTCACCTCATAGCCCAGCATCTGAATTGCTTCGGTCAGTCCCTGTCCCAATTCCTTCAGAAGAAGCACGCCGCTTGTTTGATGAACCTGCACTACCCAATCAGCTGATGCAAGCGTTGATGAAGCCTTTGGCTCCTGAAAAACCTCAACGGACAACCTTCCTTGTGAAGGATTTGCTCTATGTGCCCAGAACGGTCTACCGCATTCTCACCAATACCCTATGTCCTCAGAAGGGCCACAACTCTAAATAAGAAGAAGTGGAGGGAGTCATGAAGAATATGTTGTTTAACATCATTCATGGGATTCCCATCAACTTCCATGATTTCTTCATGAGGACATTGGCGAATGCTGCTCTAGCCCCGTTTGAACTGAAGCCTTATGCTCCTTGGATCATGAAGTTCATCAGATCAAGGTCTTCATTTCCCTTCAAGGCGGACTTCTAGAATCACTTCGGCTTCTTGCCCCCGATTGAAGTCCTCAAGAGCACAATTGCCTCAGTTGAAGGAAAAGGCAAGGCTATCATTAATGAAGGCACTCGTCCATTGCATGGTGAGTTTCGCAAAGCTGCATCCTTCTCCACCAATGATGACACTACAACCCAGGACTCAGAAGCAAAGGCCTCAGCGCAAAAACCTCAAGAGTCTGCCCCTCGTGTGATGACTGATCGTGAGCTTCTCATAAGTCTTCATCAGAAGGTCGATCGCAATCACAAGTGGGTCAAGCGTCAGTTGGCTTCCATTGTTCAGAACATGACAGTGATGCAGAACTCTGTGAGGAAAAATCACTACTATGTGCATGAAATCTTTGATCGCGCATGGGCCATTCTCGCACACCTCAAGACTCCTGGGGAACTCAAGGACATGGACTTTTAGCAAAACTTTGTCTGGTCTCATCCTCCTCAGAAGAAATTCCAGAAGGTTCAAGTTCCTCTAATGGTCACAAGTTCATATTCTTCATCGCGTGAGACGGATGAAGCTGAGGACATTGACGACACTGCGGTGGGCCCTGCATCGACAAACGACCCTAACAACGCTGGCGCTCCTTCTTCACCAACAAGATGAAATTCTTCAAGGGCATTAGTCCTCACCTTTCCGTTCCTTTTGGTCTTCGATGAAAAAGGGGGAGAAAATTTGAGTTAGCCTTCAAGCGGGTCTCTATATATGGGATTATTTTTGTTTAAGTTACAACTCTCGCTCTTCTGAAGCTTTTGTTGTTTGAGTTGTAACTTAAGTCCGATGGTAGTCTAACTCTTTTGAACTTCTTTCCGCATGCTTATTTCCTCAAGCACCTTAATGCATGCATGCTGAATTTCATCAGACACCATTTTCATCATGCATTTCAAATTCTTCATATCATATGTTTAAATGCGTGTATGAATTACAAGATATAGGGGGAGTTCTCCATGTTTTTAACCTGCCATGTGCATTTGCAGTCCAAAGCAAATTCCTCAAATATGCACATCTTTAGGGTGAGTACTTCTATATCTTGCAATCAAATTCCTCAAACTCAATATTTACACCTCATAGTATTATTCCCGTTGAAAACTTAACCTATTTGTCATCAATCACCAAAAAGGGGGAGATTGTTAGTGCATCTAGTGTCCCTTAGTGATTTTGGTGTATTGAAGACATATAGGTTAAGGAACTAATGTGTTTGCGAGTGTACACAGGCTCTATAAGTCGATGAGGAGTTTTATATATCCGGAGATTACTGATCCCTAAAAATGTATGTCTTCAACTAAAGACTTTGGTGAATACTTTGCTAAAGACTTTGGTATTCCCTAAAGACTTTGAAAATGAAGAAGTTGATGTGACCTTGAAGATATGAACGAGGACTATGAAGCATGAAGACTTTTGTTTTCGTAGTTTCATTTCCTTTCTTTGAGTCATAGGAAACACTGTATTGTTAAAGGGGGCTGAGGTAATACTAAGGAAAATTTCCAATTGATGCTCAAATCCAAAAGTCTCAACCTATCCAATCCTTCGAGTGAAGCCTTTAGAAATCTCTTGCGGTTTAGTCAAGTTCTTCAGTGACAGAGACAAAGTTCTTCTGGTCTTTGGGGAAATTGATCTGACTAGGGAGGTAGGATTTTGCCAGTGCAAATTGCCTACAAGTGAGGAACATGATAAGCCTGAGGACTTTCCTAGTTCAAAATTCCGACCATTGTTGTGCTTAGCGCCAGCTGTCCCCAATCATAACACCCACATAACAGTCATATCATTGGGGGCATTTATGTCTTACCATCCCGGGTTGCACCCTGGCTATAAATAGCCACCCCCCACAACCACTAGTTGGTTGGCTGCTCCGAGAGAGAACTGACACTTGTCATTTGAGAGCAACCCATCCTCCGAGGACTTTGAGAGAAAATCATAAGTGAGGAAAAACCCACAACCAAACCACCAAACCCAAAGTGATTGAGCATCACTAAAGAAATTCCTGTGTGGAACCGACGCTTGTTACCTTTGAGGATTGTGCATCCTCCAGACGGTTAGGCGTCATGGTCTAGTGCATCCTGCAATCAATTGGGGATCATGGAGTGACCTTGGTCTAGAGCATCCAACAGTAAATTGTGGATCACCGGGTGACCAATTTGTGAGGGTTTTGGAAGTCTACCCTGAAGACTTACCACGAGTGTTGGGCGAGGACTGTGTGACCTTAGCTCAAGGAGAATACGTTAAGGACTGTGTGTCCTCTGGTTTAAATACCAGGCCACTCCAAACCAGACGTACGATTGTCACAGCAGTTGGAACTGGGTCATCAAACCATTGTCTTCATCGAGCTACCTCGTTCTATTTCCTCAACCCCTTTATTCCTCATATACTTGCTGATGAAATTGATCGTTATTGTTTGAAGAATTTGACTGAAGACTTTCAAAATTTCCTCACCTCAAATTCTTCAAGTTACCTTGTTCCTCACCTGCTTATCCTATATCACGCTACTTGTAATTTGTGCATGTTTCATTTCATCATGATGACTATGCTGTCGCTATGTTTCTCATGCACTTGAGTACTTAATCCGATGCTAGTTATTTATCACATTTCAAATTCCTCAAGTTGAAATTCCTCAAGTGATGAATTTGTAAAAATCGCCTATTCAACCCCCCTCTAGTCGATATAACGCACTTTCAAGCTCAATTTGGAGCAAGAACATGAATTTCTTGAAGCTATCAATGACGATATCCAAAAGAAGACTTCATCTTATATTGCCAAAGGACTACTCTTGTCAACATTCATGCCACACGTCAAATCTAAGCAAACTAGTAACAAAGGAAAGAAAGGTTCTTCATCTAGTAGCAACAATAAAAATGCTAAACCAAATGATGTTGCTCCTAGTAGTTCTATTGATTCCACTAATGATGATTCTCTTAGCCAAGTTACACTTGAGCAAGAAAATGCTTTATTGAAAGGAATTATAGAGAAAGGTATCTACAAGAGTCTTGAAGGGTACGAAAAATTTGATGAGATTGTACGCAAGCACGGAGGATACCGGAAGAATCATGGTGTTGACTACTTCAATGCTAATGGAGTTGAGTGGGAAGAAGGTCAATATCCCAACCCCAAGTTTGTTCCTCAAAAGGAAAAGTAAGAAAATATTCTTCCCAAGGGAACAAACACTCAAGATGACATTCCACCACAAGACACCAAGCTCAAGGGCAAGAACAATCTCCAAGAAGACTTTGAATCTTATGAAGACCAATCCCAAGCTTTGGTGAAGTGGGTTCCCAAGGCTACTACAAGCTCAACTTTTACAAGTGCTACTTCAACACCAAGGATCCCCATCAACTTGATGTGGATTCCCAAGAAGAAGAACTAAAGAGTTCTTGATGGGTAACTCCGCCAATGAAATTCACTCACTTCATTATTGGCAAGATCTATTTGAAATCAGCATCAACCCTATGCAATAGATAAAGGAGTCACACATTCCCTCAAAGGTAAGAAAGGGACAAGGTGATCAACAAATCAATGGACATCATTACACATGCTTTGCACTCCATGTCCATAGATATCCTTGTATTTGTCTCTTGTGTGTTGGGACTAACCCATGTAGGTGAGAAGAGTAAGGAAACAACAAGGATGCTCCCAACTCTTGGTGATCTTCATCAACCTTGAGCATCCACCACTACCTCACCAACATGAATTCTTCACTAACAAAACCCAAGGTTAGTTTATCCCTCTTATGGGGGGATGTCACATCAAGGGGGAGCTTTACTCTAAGACTTGAGTCAAAGCATCTCATAGTATGTGACAAACATTAAATGCCTTATGTAAAAGTGGTAACCGCACATGTGCTTAAACGGTTAGTATGACCTATGATCAAGTACTCTTACTTGGATCCTAAGTCAAATACTCATATATAGATGATTTCGTCATCGCCCAAGTGCTTGTTAGATGCTAGAGTATTTGTGCATGTTTGCCATGATTTCATTTGACATCTTATTGTGTGAGCATGTTGGTCTGCATTTATTTTCTCATTCGAGGATATCCAATTGTCGCTATTTGGCTCTTGTTTTTACCTTTTGCCAATGGATAAACAAGAATTCTTAGGACCACTTCTTTAGCTATCTATGCTTTCTCACCTCATGCTCGATTCATGCTACATCACAAAATTTGAACAAGTGCTTTTCGATCCCTTTGTGTGTGGAGCACTCGGAGTTCCGTATCGACAAGGACTGACCATTAAAACCTCCTAAGTGCATCTCGATGGAACCAACACCAAAATCTCGGTCTCACTGAATGCCTAGGGTTGATCTGGTTTTTCAATCTCGGTACCACCGGTTCCATTTTCTCGGTTACACCGAGTGTCCCTGTCAACTGACAGTTGAGGCACTCAGTGACACCGAAAACTTAGACTCGGTGTCACCGACAGTGGCGGGTATATAAAGCTGGACCCCAACGCTTTGAAATTTCTATCTCATGCGTCGCGCTCCAAAACCCTAAGCTGCCTCTCCAAGGACCCCTGGTTGTCGCCCTTGTCTCCCCACGCTCCTCCACCGTTGGGAATCGCCGTCGCCAACGTAATCTACTCCCTCATCGCCGTTGTAGAGGATCCGCGCCAAGCTAGGGTACGGATTCGATCTCTAGTGCACTCCCCATCCGACTCTTGCACATTAGATACTTTTTAATCATCTTTGCACCCTTTGCACATATATACATCCACTTAAAACTCCAAAATCTCGCGTTAGATGGATTTTCTAGGGTTTTGTTGTCCGCCCAATAAATCTCGGTGGAACCGAAACGAAAATATCGGTCTCACCGATATGCTTTTTAGTGAGGTTGAGAACTGACTCGGTGAAACCGAGTAGCTCTTTTCGGTCCGACAGAAAAGGCTGCTAAGTTCCTGTTAAAGATTTAGTTTGTCTCGGCCCCACTAAAAATTTCTTTTCGGCTGCACCAATATCTATTTGACAGATTGCAAAACTTTTGAAATTCATTGCTCAGATTTCAAAAACCAGCCTCATTTTGTGATGACTCATCTTCTTCTGCTCTCCTATACTCTATTCACAGGGTCAGTATGTCAGGCTCAGAAGACAGTCAAAATTTGCCAGAGCGGGGAGTTGATATGAGTTCTCAAACAAGCCCAGAAGTCAGTTCTTTCTCAGATCCAGGCACCCCCAACTCTCGTGGGTTGCCCAAGGCTGCCACCAGAACCAGGAAAAAGCTCAACTCAGATGAAGAAGACTCAGATTTCATTCCTGAGGAGATTCTTGCTAAGAAGCAAGAAAAGGCTGCCAAGAAGTCAGAAACTGAAGCTACTTCATCTCATAAAGTTGTCAGCAAGGTCTATGCTCCTGCTTCAACGTTCAAAGCACATGAGACTACAAAGCAACTATTTCAATTGAGGTCCCCAAGAAAGCTATGCCTAAGAAGGCGGGGGAGAAAAAGTCCAGGAAGAGGATTGTTCGTGTTATGGGTAGGCCTACCTCTATGTTTGAGGATCCAGAGGAGGCTGCTGGTGTTGCTGAGGAGGAGGAGGAGAAGGAGCATGCTGAGATAGTGCCTCCCAAGAATAAAGCCAAGAAGCTCATGGTTGATGCTATGCCAAAGACTGGAACCTCCAAGAGCACCAAGCCTGCATCTAAGAAGACAGTGCAAAAGTCCAAGAGGACCACCACAGACATTCCTGCTTCAAAGAAGAACAAAGGGACTACCTCTAGAGTGGAAGATGATGATGACCTAACCACATTGATGAAGCTCAGACCACATCTTCCAATGCACGATGCCAGCCATTTGGTAGCTGAGGACATGAATAAGCGGAAAGACTCAGGCTTGAGAGCCTGGAGATCCATAGATCCATATGCTCATAGGAGGAAGACCGTTGTTGACTACAGGTTCTATACCAAAGAGCAACAGGATTTCTATGAGACTGTTCTGATTGATAAGAGCCCTATTGTTAGCCACATGAGATATGTTGATTGGAAGTTCATCAAAGACAATGTGAACTACTTCCCAAGGTCCAAGATAACTTTCATTGCATTGGTCTGGATAAGTTCATTGGCAGAGAACTCATAGCATGGAACGACGAGATGATCATGCAATTCTACTCCACCGCTCACTTCTATGGAGATGGTAGAATTGTATGGATGACTGAAGGTGCTAGGTACGAATCCATTGTTGAGGATTGGGCTGCTCTACTAGAAGTTCCCGGAGCTCAGGAAGGAGATTTGGATGTATACTCTGAACCCAAGGCTAGTCACAATGCCATGAAAGACATGTATACTCCTATCCCCGCTGACAAGGTGCAATCACACAAGCTAGGATCTATCTATTATCTGCAAGCAGGCCTCCGGACTATAAACACTATACTCAGGCATACCTTGATGCCCAAGTCTGGAGATGACAAGATGATCCGAGGCTACTGCATTAATATGCTACTCCACCTTGATACGAACACCAGGATTAGAGTCATGAATCTAATTGTTGAGACAATCAAGAGGGTTGCTGCTGACCAAAAGCGCTCATGCTGCTCTACACCCTACATCCAGTTGCTTATCAACTCATAGTTGGAGAAGCACATTTTTGCTCTTGATCGCCCACACCTACCCTTTCAGCCAGAGTTCAAGGATAACGTTGTGGTGATGGACCAAGATCATCCCACATCTGCTACAGCACAAGCAGAGCCAGAAGCTGTTCGAGCCGCTAGTGCTCAAACCCCTAGATCCAGGAACGAGCAAATGGATCTTCTGATCACAGCTGTTCAAGGCATGCAGAAGAATATCAAAGGGATTCTAGATAACCAGAACAGCCTTGTGAGGATCTTCGAGACGAGGATCAAGGTGCTTGGAGATAAGGTGGACAAGTTGTCCAAGATAGTGATAGAGCTACAGAAGGAAGTTGACTCCATGCACATTCCCCAGGTCTCTTCTACCTCTTCTTCTGATGATGATGTTGATGAGGAAGGATCACCTCTCGGACCAGGCACCCAGTTCACCACTCAGATGAGATCAGCCACACTGCCTTCTCCAGAGTCGAGGCCCTCTTCTTTAGCTCCTGCTCCATCAGCTCCTGTTCCACCAGTGTCCACTCCAGCTCCTTCGACGACATCTGCAGAGATCTTCGCTGATGTTGTGCTCTCGACTCCTTCATTGACAACGGGAGGAGATCAGCCCAAGAACGCTTAGATAGATACCTTTGAACTTTTTGGTAACTTGTTGCCAAAGGGGGAGAAGTGTATATAGATCATTAGGCTTCGAGAGAGAGAGCATTTGGTGTTTTGTGTTTTTTCAAAAACAATTGCTTTTGGTTGTTGTGGTACTCTTTTGTCTTGCTTGTGATACACGTTCGATGATGTTTGATCATACACTTTGATGTGTGATGCTACTATTTCCTATCATCTTAAATGCTCATGTGATGATCATTCATCTTTGGTTGATTGTGTAGTGCTATGTTATTCATTCCAATTATTATCGCACACCACCAAGTGGTATGTGACATGTGAGAAGTAACCCATGTACCTAATCGATTGTGCATTTGCATGCAAACACAATTTTAAAATAATGCACAAATTTAGGGGGAGCTCTTACTTATCACATACTTTTCAAAGCGGCGACTATATTCATTGATTATATCTTTGTTGAAGCTTTGATCTATATGTTGTCATCAATTACCAAAAAGGGGGAGACTGAAAGCACATCTGCTCCCTTGATGGTTTGGGTAATTAATAACAACATATAAGTCATTGAACTAATGTCTTCACCAAGTATATTTCAAGAAAAGTTCAATGATGGGAATGGCACAAGGATTGTGGAATTACTCCAAGATGCAAGGAAATAGGTTGGCCAAGCTTCAAGCAAGAGGACTCTACATTTTATATTTGTGATAAATCACTTTGAGTCTATAGGAAAGCCAATACTATTAAATGGGGGTAAAGTTTTGATGGTGAACAATATGCTCAAACGTGCACAAGTGACAGTCACCAAAACATCCACATACTCTCCCACCAAAGTCTGTCCTAAGCCAAATATACCAAATCAGTGCAACCAACTTTCCTATCCCGGTGCCACCGAGTTCCAAACCCTAAACAGATTGAGCCAAACCCTAACACTTCGGTGCAGCCGGCACTGCACTCAATGCCACCGAGTTGGGTTGCCAACTTCCTGTTATGAAAATTCTCGTTTTCGGTCTGACCGAGAATGGTGAATCGGCTTCACCAAGTTTGGTAATTCTGACCGTTGGTCACCTTGTCGCTGCAACCGAGAGTTATGTATCGGTCCATCTGAGATTCAAAAGTTGCCACTTTTTGTCACTTCGGTACCACCGAGTTTTACACTTCGGTGTCACCGAGTCTGACTTATTGTGTGTAACGGTTGGATTTTTGGGGATGCCTATATATACCCCTTCACCACCACCCACTCGAAAAAGAAGCACTCAGAACTATTCCATACCTATCCTACTCAGTTTTCTAAGAGAGAACCACCTACCCTTGTGTTGAGGTCAAGATCTTCCCCTCCAACCATATGGATCTTGATTTCTAGCCTCCCTAAATTGCTTTCCACCAGTCCTATCTCTTCTACAAGGCCAAATCTGTGAGAGAAAGATTGTGTGTTGAGGAGTCTATCATCTTGAAGCACAAGAGCAAGGAGTTCATCATCATTACTGAACCTATTACCTTTTGGAGGGTGGTGCCTCCTAGATTGGTTAGGTGTCGCTTGAGAGCCTCCTACTTCATGTTATGGAGTGAACCAAGAAGTTAGTAAGGGCAAGGAGATCGCCTACTTCGTGAAGATCTACCCATAGTGAGGCTAGTCCTTCGTGGACGGAAGCCACATGGAATAGTCAAGGTTGCTTCTTCGTGGAACCCTTCGTGGGTAGAGCCCTCCGTGGACTCTCGCGACCTTTACCCTCTGTGGGTTGAAGACTCCATGAACATGGACGTACGATAGCACGACCTATCGGAACCACGGAAAAAATCATCGTGTCATCACTTGTGTTTGCATTCCTAACCCTCTCTTTACTTATATGTGCAATGTCTTTATTTTCCGCTGCTATACTCTCAGACATGCATGTGTAGGGTGTTACTTGATATGCTATGAATGCTAAAACTTGCCAAGAATTAAAATTGGGAAAAAAGCAAAACTTTTATTTGGTCAAGTAGTCTAATCACCCCCCCCCTCTAGACCTACTTTCGATCCTACAGATAGCCATATTGTTTCATGTTATATATCTTCCTATCACTTAGTTGTTTATCTTGCTTAGCATAATTGTTGGTGCACATAGGTGAGCCTAGTTGTTTTAGGTTTTGTGTTGGACTAATTAAAAGTTTCATTCCGCATTTGTTCAAGCCTCAACCATAATTATTTTAAAGCCCCTATTCATCCCCCCTTTAGGCGACATCCACGTCCTTTTAGCTTGCTTGCTCTTCATTTGTAGGCATTCCAAGCTTTGGAAGCATTCAAGGCCCAACATGGGAACAAGTCATTCGACCTCACCCATTGTTGGATGATCATCAACTGGGATGAGAAGTTCAAGGCGCAATATGCTGCCCTCGAGGCGTGTGAAGGGAAGGGAGTTGTTGAGGACCATGGTGAGGGAGAGAAGCCAAGGCCACGAGGGAAAACAAACTCCAAGAAAGAGGACAAGTGTAACGCTGCGTCGATTCCCTTGCATGCAACTTTGAAAGGCATGATGACCAACAAAGACACAAGGGAGGAGAAGCCTCAACAAGACAAAGAAGAGCAAATGAAGGCCTTCATGAAGATACAAAGGAAGATGCTCGAGATGAAGGCGAAGAAGCTCGAGATGGAGGCGGAGAAGCAAAGGAGTATGTTCGAGATTGAGGCCAACAATGCAGACCAAAGCAAAAGAAGTGGCGCTCGCTTGCATGGCGAATTGGGTGGAGATCATGAAGGTGGACTTGAGCATGGTGTCCCCGAGAACGAGGTCTTGGTTCGATAAGATGCATGCCGACATGCTCAAGTTCGATGACGAGTGATCTATGGCGGAGAGTGTCATCTCTTTCTATATGATGGCAAGTGTGTTGGCATGACCACGACCAAGATGGTGTGGTAGAAGTCCCGCCCCTTTTTGTGTGCTGGCATGTGTGTCAGCTGCTGGCAAGTGCGCCGACATAAACTGTTGGTGTTTTTTTGGAGGCTAACATGTATGTGAACCGCTGGCATGGCGCCGACATAAACTCTGAACGGTGGCATGACCGCTGACATGATCTATGGTTGTAGGCCTTTTTAAAATTCATACTCTTCTCTGCGCGGACGAGAACTGGATCGGCATGTTAAACGCACGACCAATCCAAACGCCAAAAGGGACGGACAAGATGACCCAAACGAAAAAATGAACAAAGCGGGCAACAGTTTGGGTCACAGTGTTGAAGTTGCTCTTGGTGTGTGGGCGAGACTTTTTAAACTTTCTAATAGGTTGGTTCATAATTTATGCCTTTTATATTGATAAATAGTTTAAATAGCCTGATCAAACTTCACTACTCCCTCTGATTCATATTAATAGACGTTGCTTTATTATAACCTGGTACTAAAATTGTACTAGAATAGCGTCGATTAATTTGAATAGGACGGAGTAGTGAATTTTATATTGATTCTTTTAATAATTTGGATCAAACTTAATGCATGCCTTTTATCTGGATATATGTCGATTAATTTGAATAGGACGGAGTAGTGAATTTTATATTGAATATATTTTAAATATTGGATCAAACTTAATGCGTGCCTTTTATCTGGATATATTAAATAGCTTGGATTAAACTTATGTAGCAATTTTATATTGACTACATTTCTAATAAATCAGACCAAATTTAATTCGTGCCTTTTATACTTGAATGAATGAATGAATGAATATATACATATATATAGAAATGAATGCAGTTTTCTCTTTGTCCGGATATATAATTGGTAAATTGTTAAATGCGGCAAGATAAGTTCCAACCAACCATTTTGCGGCTTCTCCTTCTTCGCCGTGGTGTAATATATACCCGGTGCATTTCAACTGCGCGGAGCACGTCGCCATGATCCGGTGAGCTCCTGTACAATCTACTGGCTTGTCTTCCCCGATCCGCCTTTCCGGCGCGCCAACATCCTCGTAGCTGCCAGTCACCCGCCTTCTCCGGGCGCACCACCCACAATTCTCCCGACCCAACAACCTCCAACGCTCTCGACCGCCCCCTCTTCCTCTTCCTCCTCCCAGCCTCCCGATCGCTCCAGCGCGCCATGAGCGAGGTACCCGCGACGACCGCCGCCGCCGGAGACGACCCTGACTCCACCGCCACCGCCAATCAGCAGCAGCAGCAGCAGCAGCAGCAGGCGCAGCCCGAGGCGCAGGACGACGCGGACCAGCTGTCGGAGCTGCGGCAGATCTTCCGGTCCTTCGACCGCAACAAGGACGGCAGCCTGACGCAGCTGGAGCTGGGCTCCCTCCTCCGCTCCCTCGGCCTCAAGCCCAGCACCGACGAGCTCGACGCCCTCATCCACCGCGCCGACACCAACTCCAACGGCCTCGTCGAGTTCTCCGAGTTCGTCGCCCTCGTCGCGCCCTCGCTCCTCGACGACCGCTCCCCCTACTCCGAGGACCAGCTCCGCAGGCTCTTCGAGATCTTCGACCGCGACGGCAACGGCTTCATCACCGCCGCCGAGCTCGCGCACTCCATGGCCAAGCTCGGCCACGCGCTCACCGCCAAGGAGCTCACCGGGATGATCGAGGAGGCCGACACGGACGGCGACGGCCGGATCGACTTCCGTGAGTTCTCCCGCGCCATCACCGCCGCCGCCTTCGACAACGTCTTCTCCTGACCGAACCGTCCAGACCCGCCCACCCATCGCCTTCGACCTCCGTGCGGATCCGATCCATCTCACGCGTCGTCGTCATCGATCGCGCTCTGTTGGTGTCCGTGCTTCTCTCGATCGATTGTGTTCTTGTCCGGGGACGGGGAGGTCATCAGTGATCAGATAATTTTTAGGCTGCAGGTGTTGGTGAGATGAGCTGTTGTGTGTTATGAATAACAGACAGATTAAACAGACCAAGAATGGCAATGTCAAGATCAGTTTAGGGATCAAGGAATTATCCGTGCAATGCATCATTATGTTCGTTGATTAATTTGCTCCCGTTGATCGATCATCCTAAATCTGGTCCTGATGCTCACGTAAATCAAATGTTGGACATTGTTAAGGATGAGGAGAATTTGTCCATTATTAGTGACTTGTTCTTCGTTCATGTTGTCCAAGGAGGCAAGGACGAAGAGACGGCCGTCCTGATGTGCAGAGCATCGGATCTCCAATTTTTTGTGTGCTGCCGTCTACCATGTCGTACGTATACAAAACAAAATCAGCTTCGGCGCATGGCTGGCAGCCATTACCTTTTTCTTAGGTTTTGTTTAAGCTGTTGAAGTATTCCTGTGATCACTCGTGTTGAGCAAATCATGCGTGGCAGCGTGGTTATCTTTCACCAGCTGTAGCCGTCGGGTTGCCTGCTCAGTCTCCAAAGAAAATGCTGAATGTGTCACTGGACTATGATTTGGCCCAAATAGATAGCTGTCTGCTGGTCCCTATTTCTTACGGAAATGCACAGAAGTGCATGCGCGCCCGCTAGACGGATGAGCGGCCGGGGCTACGCATGCATGTGTTTTTTTTTTGTCCGCTAATGCATGTTGTTAACAGTATTAAATGTGTTTGGTTTTTCGAATTTTGAAAAGTCATATCTTTCAAACTGCTCATCGAAATTTAGATCCGTCTTCACTGTTGGATTCTTTGCGATGAAATCTTTGAAACTAGATCCCGAATGGGTATGTTTTGACGAATTTTTTTTATGCCAACTTTGATGCTATATGGTGTAACTTCAATACTACATCGTGCAACTTTAATACTACATGGTGCAATTATTTGAAAAATCAATTTTTGAAGCTGCATGATCTAACTTCACCTGAGGTTGCAACCTAGCAACCATGAAAACTTGATGTGCAACTAGTCTACTGTCCCGACCAACTATCTAGTAGTCGATGTGCAAACCTTATCCCTACTCGGGGATGTGTATATTTTTTTACAGTTGACACACCCTACCCCACCTTCCCTACTAGTGATTTGTGTAACTTAGTCAGTTGTTCGAGCCAAGTTCCTATTACTCGATGTGCAACTCCTTCCCTTAACTACTTGTGGATATGTAGTTTCGGTTGGCAGGAGCAACACATAGAGTTGTACAAAGTCTGCTAGACAGTTGGCCGAAGCAACATATAAAGTTGCACATCTCACATGCAGGGATAGTTGAATGGTAAAAATTTCACATTCATGGGGTAATGAAAAGTTGCATATTCATGGGTGTGGTAAAAGTTGCATATAAACATGACGCTAAAGTTGCACATCCGACTAGAGGGATGGTTCGGAGTGCTAGTAGGGAAATTACATATCCATGAGGTACGAGGGATAGTTGCACATCACCGGTAGACAGTTGACGGTGATAGTATCCAAAGTTGCACATCCACTGCTAGACAATTGGCCGATTCAACAAATAGTGAAAGCACAACCACGGGCAAAAGAAAAGTTGCACACGAACTACTAGGCACTTGGTCTGGGCAAAACACGAATTTGAACATCTCACTAGGAGGAGGTAGTTTGAGGATGGATGTGCCACTAGTGAAAACTACACTTCCACAGGGTAGGCAGAAAGTTGCACATCCACTATGAGGTAGTTGCACATCCACTGTTAGGGAGTTGCACAAACGGAGGTTAAATTGCACATAAAAAATTTGTCGAAACATACCCATGCGAGATCTAGTTTCGAAGATCTCGTCGCAAAGAATCCAATGGTGAAAACAAATCTGAACTTCGACGCACGGTTTGAAAGATATGGCTTTTTTAAAATTGAGAAAGCCCTAATTAAATGCATTCACACATGTTCACATGGGTGGTTTGCATTTATTTTTTCTTTTTATGTTTACACTTGTTCACACCCGTTCACTTTTTCTAGTATGAACTTAAGGGCCAAACTGTTTCCTTTTTGGGTGGCCGCTCGTTAGCCATCCCAGGGCGGCCGTGCACCCGCTAGACGCATCCTATTTCTTATGCCCTGTAAAGTTGTAACTGCAATCATTCTTGTTTTAAAGGTGGATGGTCTATCGTGTCCAACTAATTTGGACGTAATAACAACTGAAGAATTTGAGTTTGTATGTTATATTTTGTTGCACGACTAAATTTTGTTTGAGCCATTTACATTTTTATCTCAAACCCAATACTCGTATATACTATTAATTTAGAAGTGTGTTTAAATTTGTCCCTCTTCCTTTAGTTGCCTTACATGGAGGGATGCTATCTTACGGGTGCGCGTGGTGGGCCCTGCTCACCACGATGTCAGTCGGACAAAAATAACTGGATATGTTCATGTTGGGGAAAGTTGCACGGAAAATAAAAAAATTCTACGCACACACAAGATCTATCCATGGTGATGAGCATCTACGAGAGGGAGGGTGGATCTACATACCCTTGTAGATCGCTAAACGGGAAGCGTTAAGGAACGCGGTTGATGTAGTCGAACGTTTTCGCTATCCAAATCGCTAGCCGTCCCGCGATCCGATCACGATCCGTCCCGCGATCCGATCACGAACCGTCCCGCGATCCAATCACGGTCCTTCCGATCTAGTGCCGAACAGATGGTACATCCATGTTCAGCACACATACAGTTCGATGACGATCTCCACCTCCTTGATCCAGCAAGCAAGTGTGGAGTGGTAGATGAGTTCTCAGACAGCACAACGGCGTGGTGGTGGTGGTGGTGGAGCTGATCCGACAGAGCTTCGCTAAGCTATAGCGAACAAATCTAGAGGAGAGAGACGATCTAGAGGGAGAAGGGCATCACGTGGCTTTTTAGGTGGTGGCTGCCCTCAGAACCCTCCAATATATATAGGAGGAGAGGGGGTAGATGGGAGGTGTCCTAGGGGAAACCCTAGGGGCTTGGCGCACAAGAGAGGGGAGGTGGAATCCTAGTAGGACTCCTTCCCACTTGGCCTCCTCTCCACCCCTTGCACAAGGCCTCCTAAAGGCTGGCTACCTAGCCACCAGGGGCAGGTGCGCCACCTCATAGGCCCATGTGGCCCCTTGGGTGGCTGGGCCCACTTGGTGGATCCTCGGAACCCATTCGTCACTCTCGATACACTAGCGAAAGTGCGGGCAACTTTTTTGGAACCCAAATACCACTTTCCTATATAGAAATCTTTACCTCCGGACCATGCCGGAGCTCTTCGTGACGTCCAAGATCTCATCCAAGACTCTGAACAACCTTTGGTCGCCAACATACATAACTCAATGCTATCGAAACGCCGTCGAACCTTAAGTGTGCAGACCCTACGGGTTCCAGAACTATGTAGACATGACCGAGACACCTCTACGGTCAATAACCAATAGTGGGACCTGGATGCCCATATTGGTTCCTACATATTATACGAAGATCTTTATCGGTTGAACCTCTATGTCAAGGATTCGGTTAATCCTGTATGTTGTTCCCTTTGTTCTTGGTATGTTACTTGCCCGAGATTCGATCGTCGGTATCTCTATACCTAGTTCAATCTCGTTTTTGACAAGTCTCTTTACTTGTTACGTAATACAAGATCTCATGGCTAACTCTTTAGTCACTTTGCTTGTAAGTCTCATTGTGATGTTGTATTACCGAGTGGGCCCTGAGATACCTCTTCGTCACATGGAGTAACAAATCCCAGTCTTGATCCATACCCACTCAACTGACACCCTCGAAGATACATGTAGAGCATCAATCAGGATTTAGTAATGTATTTCTCTGAAAGAATCAATCAGGATTAATTTATAGCGAATCTTGATAAATCAAATTTGAATTAATTAATCTTACCATAAGTTGCTCACTCGCATTAATTAATATTTCCATAAATCATGAAATTACATTAATTAACATTCCTTACCAATTAACATATGGTAAGGCCATAAACTCACGAAAATCTCTAATATGGCAATATGACAATTATGGTAATCAATCAATTCATTATATGATAACTCCATATACTCAGAAATATGGTCCCTCCTTCCTCTCGTCATCGTATCTTGTGTATTCCTATTTGTAAGCGGTTGGTACTCCTAAGATCCCCTCCCACCGATCGAACAACCTCTTCGCCCCCGCCGATTTTGTTTCTCCCTCTTAAGAACCATGCATCAGAAAAAAATCATTGGAAGAGGAAAAAGAAAAAATCGACACAGAAACAGAAACAAACACACATCTAGAATCAGCATGCTAGCCATCTATGGAAGGAAATCACCCTTGTCACTCGAAGGAAATCTTCGAGATCTCGTGCCTTGACTCACCTCCCCTTCCTTTCCCCTCCCTACTCTGCACGATTTGATCTAGATCCCTCATATACACCCGACCACCGAACCTTCCCCTCCCTTCCATAGCCGGCAAGCGCCTGGTTGAATGCCCTCGTCTTCATATCCTCCCACAACCTCTCTCTTCCGCCAACTAGCATTGTCGGTCCTCTCCCATCGTCGGTCGCATGTATGACGGGACGGCAATCGGGACGAGGTGGAGCATGTCGCGGCGGTGAAGAGCACAATGGTCGCCTACCATTGTAGACACCAGGTGCCATGGTGGGGAAGAGGTGTTGCAGCCCTGGCTTGGAGCTCAAATCCAGCACGACGATGACGACGACGACATGCTTTGGCCTAACTGCCTCGACCTCGACAAGTTCTTGATTAAGCACGTGCGATGGCGTCAGCCGAAGGAAATTAAGCACTCTCTCCTCTTTATCTCCATCTGCATCATTTTTGTGTATTCTCTCTTCGTGTCGCTAAAAGGCACTTGGTGGCGAGGGCGCATGCGGAGATGGGTTTAGTAATTGTTCATGCGTCAGCGAACATACTACAAGCGTGTGACGAGGACGAACTTGGCACAGGCAATGCTGGGCAGTGGTGTCGATGGTCAGTTAGAGGAGAATACGAGAAACGAAGCCATGCGACCGCACCAGACATGTATAGCTAATACATGGCTATGCATATTTGTGCCGGAATGCTTCAGATGGTTAATTGGAGGTATGTATGTGCTTTATTTAGATGCATGTATTCTCTTTTGATTATTGGAGAGAAAAGACCTAACTAGATTTGCAATTGGCACAAACAAACTATTAGAGTCCCGTTTATCATGTTCATGTAGTTAATAACACAACATATGGATTAAAATAAAGATGGCTTGCTTTTTTTGTAAGAGGAAATAAGTGAGTATAATGACATTGACTTTCGGAGCACAATATTTTGTATTGTATTCGTCGGTATATGTTCCTCCGACATGCATGTGCTACTTTAAATTGTTTATTATATAGAACCCTTCAAAATTATCATGTAATCTGCTTATACGGAACATGATTTCAGTTTGGTGCATTTTCTTGCTTTGTTATACTGCATGGTGTATTAGATTTAGGTCGGTTCAGAGGAAATCCACGGGAGATTTGCTCTATTCCTAAAGGGGCACTTGGTAGCTCCTTTCTCGGGGGTTTTCGTCATCCCTCCCACCTTTGTCTGGGTTTTTTCGTCCGCTTTTTTTAGTCGCCTTTTTTTCGTCCCTCCTTCCGTCGTCATATATTTAGTAATGTATCTCTGTGACAGAATCAATCAGGATTAATTTATAGCGAATCTTGAAAAATCAAATCTGAATTAATTAATCTTACCATAAGGTGCTCACTCGCATTAATTAATATTTCCATAAATCATGAGATTACATTAATTAACATTCCTTACCAATTCACATATGGTAAGGCCATAAACTCACGAAAATCTCTAATATGGCAATATGACAATTATGGTAATCAATCAATTCATTATATGATTGTTGGGGAACGTCGCATGGGAAACAAAAAAATTTCTACGCACACGCAAACCTATCCAAGGTGATGAGCATCTATGAGAGGGAGAGTGGATCTATGTACCCTTGTAGATCGCTAAGCGGGAAGCGTTAAGAAACGCGGTTGGTGTAGTCGAACTTCTTCGCGATCCAAATCGCCGAGCGTCCCGCGATCCAATCACGAACCGTCCCGCGAACACATCATGATCCGTCCCGCGAACTCATCACGATCCGTCTCACGATCTTCATCACGATCTGTCCCACGAACTCATCACGATCCGTTCCGTGATCACATTACGAACCGTCTCGCAATCTCGATCACGGTCCTTCCGATCTAGCGCCGAACGGACGGCACCTCCGCGTTCAGCACACGTGCAACTTGATGACGATCTCCACCGTCTCGATCCAGCGAGAGGAGGTAGAGAGGAGAGAGAGTTCACCGGCAGCGTGACGGTGCTCCGGTGATGGTGGTGGAGCAATTCCGGTAGGGCTTCGCCTAAGCGCTGCAGAAAACCGATCTAGAGGAGAAACTATGCACCGGTGGAACGGGTAGCACGTGGCCGGAAATTCTGTCCAAAAAACACCCAATCCACTAGTATATATAGGAGGAGAGGAGAGGAGAGGAAGCCAAGGCCTTTGGGTCGGCCGAAATAGGAGGTGGGAAGCAATCCTACTTCACCTCCAATCCTAGTTGGAGTAGGATTGCCTCCTATTGGCTGATTTTCCACTTTTTGCTTTAGGACTTTCTCTCGTGCGCCATGGGCCTTTGTGGCTGTTTTCCCAGCCCACTAAGGGCTGGTTATTATTCTACCACAGCCCATGGACCTCTTGGGGTCGAAATACCCCTCCCGGAGGCCTCCCGGTACACTACTGGCACTCCCGGTACACTACCGGCACTCTCGGTACACTACCGATGAGCCCGAAACTTTTCCGGAAACCAAACTGGGACTTCCTATATATGAATCTTTACCTCCGGACCATTCCGGAGCTCCTCGTGACGTCCGGGATCTCATCCGGGACTCCGAACAAACTTCGGTCACCACCATACATAACTCTACGCTACCGAAACGTCACCGAACCTTAAGTGTGCAGACCCTGCGGGTTCGAGAACTATGTAGACATGACCGAGACACCTCTACAGTCAATAACCAATGGCGGGACCTGGATGTCCACATTGGTTCCTACATATTCTACGAAGATCTTTATCGGTCGAACCTCTATGTCAAGGATTCAGTTAATCCCGTATAACGTTCCCTTTGTTCTTCGGTATGTTACTTGCCCGAGATTCGATCGTCGGTATTTCCATACCTAGTTCAACCTCGTTACCGGCAAGTCTCTTTACTCGTTCTGTAATACAAGATCCCGCAACTAACAATTAGTCACATTTCTTGCAAGGCTTATTGTGATGTTGCATTACCGAGTGGGCCCCGAGATACCTCTCCGTCACACGGAGTAACAAATCCCAGTCTCGATCCATGCCAACTCAACAGACACCATCGAAGATACCTGTAGAGCACCTTTATAGTCACCCAGTTACGTTGCGATGTTTGATACACACAAGGCACTCCTCCGATATATGTGAGTTGCATGATCTCATGGTCATAGGAACACATACTTGACATGCGGAAAACAGTAGCAATAAACTGACACGATCATATGCTACGTTTGCAGTTTGGGTCTTGTCCATCACATCATTCTCCTAATGATGTGACCCCGTTATCAAATGACATCTCATGTCCATGGCTAGGAAACCTTAACCATCTTTTGATCAACGAGCTAGTCTATTAGAGGCATACTAGGGACATGGTTTTGTCTATGTATCCACACATGCATCTAAGTCTCCGATCAATACAATTATAGCATGGATAATAAACGATTATCATGAACAAGGAAATATGATAATAACTAATTTATTATTGCCTCTAGGGCATATTTCCAACAATGATAACTCCATATACTCAGAAATATGGTCCCTCCTTCCTCTCGTCATCGTATCTTGTGTACTCCTATTTGTAAGCGGTTGGTACTCCTAAGATCCCCTCCCACCGATCGAACAACCTCTTTGCCCCCGCCGATTTTGTTTCTCCCTCTTAAGAACCATGCATCAGAAAAAAATCATTGGAAGAGGAAAAGGAAAAAACCGGCACAGAAACAGAAACAAACCATGTCTAGAATCAGCATGCTAGCCATCTATGGAAGGAAATCACCCTTGTCGATCGAAGGAAATCTTTGAGATCTTGTGCCTTGACTCACCTCCCCTTCCTTTACCCTCCCTACTCTCCACGATCTGATCCAGATCCCTCATATACACCCGACCACTGAACCTTCCCCTCCCTTCCATAGCCGGCAAGCGCCTGGTTGAATGCCCTCGTCTTCATCTCCTCCCACAACCTCTCTCTTCCGCCAACTAGCATTGTCGGTCCTCTCCCGCCGTCGGTCTCCATGTATGACGGGCTGACGATCGAGACGAGGTGGAGCATGTCACGGCGGTGAAGAGCACAATGGTCGCCTACCATTTTAGACACCAGGTGCCATGGTGGGGAAGAGGTGTTGCAGCCCTGGCTTGAAGCTCAAATCCAGCATGGCAACAACGGTGACGACATGCTTTGGCCTAACTGCCTCGACCTCGACAAGTTCTTGATTAAGCATGTGCGATGGCGTCAGCCGGAGGAAATTAAGCACTCTCTCCTCTTTATCTCCATCTGCATCATTTTTGTGTATTCTCTCTCCGTGTCGCTGAAAGGCACTTGGTGGCATGGGCGCATGCGGATATGGGTTTAGTAATTGTTCCTGCATCAGCGAACATACTACAAGCATGTGTGACGAGGACGAACTTGGCATGGGCAATGGTGGGCAGTGGTGCCGATGGTCAGTTAGAGGAGAATACGAGAAACGAAGCCATGCGACCGCACCAGACATGTATAGCGAATCCATGGCTATGCATATTTGTGCCGGAATGGTTCAGATGGTCTTAATTGGAGGTATGTATGTGCTTTATTTGGCCGCATGTATTCTCTTTTGATTATTGGAGAGAAGAGACCTAACTAGATTTGCAATTGGCACAAACGAACTATTTGAGTCCCGTTTATCATGTTCATGTAGTTAATAACACAACATATGGATTAAAATAAAGATGGCCTGCTTTTTTGTAAGAGGAAATAAGTGAGTACAATGACATTAACTCTCGGAGCACAATATTTTGTATTGTATTCGTCGGTATATGTTCCTTTGACATGCATGTGCTGCTTTAAATTGTTTATTATATAGAACCCTTCAAAATTATCATATAATCTGCTTATACGGAACATGATTTCAGTTTGGTGCATTTTCTTGCTTTGTTAGACTACATGGTGTATTAGATTTAGGTCGGTTCAGAGGAAATCCACGGGAGATTTGCAAGAGATAGCAATAGTTGGCACATGAAACAACAAAAAATTATCAACCGAGCGCAGGGGCTTCCTGCTCAATCCCATCCTATCGGACCTAGCTTAATTAGTGCAACACGTCTAGAAAAACTCATGTCAGTTTAGGGGAACATCCATGGTGAACGAGGATTAATGGCATGGGTCATGATTTTCTAATTGTTGTAGTTCATACTTCTACGGTTCTAGCTCTTCACCTTTCAGTAGTGGTCATGCAGAGGATGGAGCAGCTACACAACATGGATATCATACCTTTTACCTAGATCATATTGTTGAGTACATTTGGTATGTACACATTCCGAGGCCCCCACATTGTCGATGGTTTCTTGTCAGAAGCATTGATCACGGACTCTATTTGCTTAGATTGATTGATTTCTACGAGATCATGGTAGTATTTGCACTTTCTGGGAACAGACCATACTAGATTAGCACAAGCTCGAGTAGTGCTGGCCTTTTTGGTTTCAATACTTAAATAAGACTAGGGAGGAGCGGAGGAGGGCATCACATTTTGGGTAGCAAATGTCATCCATCTTGGCATGTATTAATTTTTTGCAAATTGTTATTATGTAGTACTAGCAATTATTCCTTTCTATTTTTTTACTTTGCTTTTTTCACAATGCGTAGGATTGGACGTTCTGTGTTTGGTGTCAACATCACCATCACACTTACTTATGTTCACTTATATGTCAAAGTTCGCAATGTTTGGAGGGATGAGAATTTGAGCATAATATATTTCTTTCCTTGCGCTTTTTTAGTTTCATTTCATTTCGCTTTTTGCTACATTGTAGATGGATGAAATATAATTTGCCATGGTAACCCAGATGTGATTTAGTTATCTTGCACATCACTTAATATTTTGCTGTAAATTTTATAACTCACATTATTGGGGATCTCAAAGGTATATATATTTTACACATTTGGTATTTATCCCGTGTTTCAACGCACGTGTATTTATCTAGGCTTAAGTGTTCCGTCACCGTAGCTACACCCTTCTCTCCATTCACAACCGCCAGTTGAGAAGAAGCACCATCAACTAGCTTGATGTTTATTCAGATAGAAGAGAAGATGAAGTACATGACCATTGTACCTACTCATGAATTCAGGTATATACATTCATTGTTCATGCAATTTTTTCTATCATTTAACAAAATGACAAATGAGTGCATCTGAAGAAGGATATAGGGTGAGAAGAAGAGAGGTTGTGTGGCTTGGAGTGGGTGAGAATTTTCCAGCCGGCAATTAGGGATTTCCAGCAAGAGCAGCAGAGCAAAATCCATGCGATAGGTACCTCTGTTTCCTCAATACTACGAGGAAAGTTTTCAAATTGTACTAGTTCCAAGTTGAGATTGTTTATAGAGAAATCCGGATAATTGTATATTCAGTACCATACATGGTATTTTTATATTTAGCTGAATTGTAAGTTCAAAAAAGATTCAATACGGATGGGTCGGCTATGTATCAATTTTGTGTTGACTATATAAAACGCCAGTGGTGTAGTTTTCCTTAACCAGCTTCCTGTGTATTCTTTCATCACTTCATAAGGTCAAAAATATTGGTTCTAGCTGAAACATCTTTTTCCCCTACAGTTTACACCGAGTGCGGCTTTATGGTTTTCTTAGTGGACCAATTGCGGCAAGATCGATCTCGCCAACAAGTTTGTTGATCTCTTCCATGTTTCCAATGTGTGCTGGAGTCAATAAGTGAGATTTTTGTAAAACCTCTGCACTTGTATTGATAGTTTTACATGGTTTGGTTAGTGTCTCAAGGAAAATTTAATTTGTTAACTAATTATCTCCAAGGTTTCTAATTCTAGATGACTTCTATAACTAAGACCATTTGTGTTTAAGTTTAATATTATGCGCATATTTCTTCTCATCATGTGTTTTTTAATAAGAACCTTGGATCTTACTTCAGGAACTACTTATCCTCTACTGTTTTCCTTTATAGGTGAATACATACCCCATAGATGGAGGATTTACAGTTGGCACTAAGGATGAAGATTTGGTCTATTTTAGGTTGATGTTTTACTATCGTTTCTTCGTGAATCAATTCCAAAGACGGATGTGTTAAATTTTATTACAAGTTCTCTTATGGTGGAATAATATGTATTAGCATACCTTAGGGGTTGTCTAATTTCATTTCTTAGATCGTATCAGTTGTTAACCACACTGATTATTTTCGTTTGCTATATTTTCCTTATTATAACTATTTTTCTCAATATATATCTCAATTTGGTTTGTACATGCCGAAGCAAGTCGGGAAATATCTTCCAGGGGGGAATGTTTTGGGGGAGGATTCTTGTGGTTTCAAATGAGCATGTAGCACCCTATTTTCAAATGCTCAAATATATTCTACTTAATAACATCGATTCCCACTTGTAGAAATTTTATTTCCACATGTACATGGTTACTTTGATTGTTGTTCAAGTCCAGGGTGTCTATCACGCCATGAGAAGAGATATGAGGATGAAATACATCTTATGAATTACTATTACATATTCCTATTTGGTTCCTTCCACTTTTTAACTCCGACGTCCTATTGTACATCACACTTATATTGTTGGAAATATGCCCTAGAGGCAATAAATAAAGTGTTTATTATTATATTTCCTTGTTCATGATAATCGTTTATTATCCATGCTATAATTGTATTGATTGGAAACACATTACATGTGTGGGTAAATAGACAACACACTGTCCCTAGTATGCCTTTAGTGAACTAGCTCGTTGATCAAATATGGTCAAGGTTTCCTAGCCATTGACATGAGATGTCATTTGATAAGATCACATCATTAGGAGAATGATGTGATGGACAAGACCCAAACTACAAATGTAGCATATGATCGTGTCAGTTTATTGCTACCGTTTTCTGCATGTTATGTGTTCCTATGACCATGAGATCATGCAACTCACGACCATCGGAGGATTGCCTTGTGTGTATCAAACGTCACAACGTAACTGGGTGACTATAAAGGTGCTCTAGAGGTATCTCCGAGGGTGTCTGTTGAGTTGGCATGGATCAAGATTGGGATTTTTTACTCCGTGTGACGGAGAGGTATCTCAGGGCCCACTCGGTAATACAACATCACAATAAGCCTTGCAAGCAATGTGACTAAGTGTTAGTTGCGAGATCTTGTATTACGGAACGAGTAAAGAGACTTGCCAGTAACGAGGTTGAACTAGGTATGGAGATACCGACGATCGAATCTCGGGCAAGTAACATACCGAAGAACAAAGGGAACATCATACGGGATTAACCGAATCCTTGACATAGAGGTTCGACCGATAAAGATCTTCATAGAATATGTAGGAACCAATATGGGCATCCAGGTCCCTCTATTGGTTATTGACCATAGAGGTGTCTCGGTCATGTCTACATAGTTCTCGAACCCGCAGGGTCTGCACACTTAAGGTTTGGTGACGTTTCGGTAGTATAGAGTTATGTATGATGGTGAACGAAGGTTGTTCGTAGTCCTAGATGAGATCCCGGACATCATGAGGAGCTCTGTAATGGTCCGGAGGTAAAGATTGATATATAGGAAGTCCTATTTTGGTCGCCGGAAAAGTTTCGGGCTCATCGGTAGTGTACCGGGAGTGCCGGTAGTGTACCGGGAGACCATCGGGAGGGGTGTTTCGACCCAATAGGCAACATGGGCTGTGGGAGAGTTAAGACCAGCCCTTAGTGGGCTGGTGGAAGTCCCACACAAAGCCCATGTGGCTAGGGAGAAAAAACCCAAAGAGAAAAAGTGGAAAAGGCAAAAATAGGGTGAATCCTAGTCCTACTAGGATTGGAGGTGGATTCCACCTCTCCCACCTGGTTCGGCCGACTCCTAGAGGCTTGGCCCTTGGGCCAAGCCTCCTTCTCTCTTCCTCTTATATATACTGGATGTTTTAGGGTTTTTGCACAGAATTTTCACCACGTGCTGCCCGTTCCTCCAATGCATAGTTTCTCCTCTAGATCGGTTTTCTGCAGCGCTTAGGTGAAGCCCTGCCGGAATAGCTCCACCACCATCGCCGGAGCGTCGTCACGCTGCTAGAGAAATCTTATTCCTCACTGCTCCTTCTTGCTGGATCAAGACGGTGGAGATCGTCATCAAGCTGTACGTGTGCTGAACGCGGAGGTGCCATCCGTTCGGCGCTAAATCAGACGGAGCGTGATCAAGTTCGTGGGACGAATCGTGATCAAGTTTGCGGGACGGATCATGATTGGATCGCGGCACAGATCTTGATTGGATCGCGGGACGCACGGCTATTTGGATCGTGAAGACGTTCGACTACACCAACCACGTTTCTTAACGCTTCTCGCTTAGCGATCTACAAGGGTACGTAGATCCACTCTCCCTCTCGTAGATGCTCGTCACCATGGATAGATCTGCGTGTGCGTAGGAAATTTTTTGTTTCCCATGCAACGTTCCCCGACAGTGGCATCATGAGCTAGGTCTATGTGTAGATGAGATCTTGAGTAGAACACAAAAGGTTTGTGGGTGTTGATGCTTAGATTGGTTCCTCCCTTGGTCGGATTTTGGTTCAGCGGTATTGTGAGATGAAGCGGCCTGGACCAACATTACTTGTACGCTTACGAGAGACCGGTTCCCTCGACCACAACTTGTTGCATAGATGGCTTGCGGGTGCCAGTTTCTCTCACTTTAGTTGGATCGGATTCGACAAAGGCGGTCCTTGAGAAGGTTGAAAAGCAACTAGTGTATCACCGTTGCATAGATGAGAATTGTTCTTGATAGATACCCGTAGCAGCCATGTAAAACATGCAACAACAATTAGAGGACGTCTAACTTGTTTTTGCAGGGTATGTTGTGATGTGATATGGCCAATTACATGATGTGATATATGTGATGTATGAGATGATCATGTGATGTATAGATTATCACGACTTGCATGTCGATGAGTACGGCAACCGATAGGAGCCATAGGGTTGTCTTTAATTATTGTATGACCTGTGTGTCAATCATTAAGCGCTATGTAATGCTTTACTTTATCGCTAAACGGTAGCAATAGTAGTAGAAGCATGTTGGGCGCGACAACCCCGATGGCGACACGTTGATGGAGATCAAGATGATGGAGATCATGGTGTCTTGCCGGTGACGATGGAGATCATGCCAGTGCTTTCTAGATGGAGATCAAAAGCACAAGTTCATGGCCATATCATGTCACTTATGATTTGCATGTGATGTTAATACTTTTATGCACCTTGTTTTGCTTAGGATGACGGTAGAATTATAAGGTGATCCCTCACTTAATTTCAAGATAAATGGTGTTCTCCCCGAGTGTGCACCGTTGTGAAAGTTTGTCATGTTGAGACACCACGTGATGATCGGGTGTGATAGACTCTACGTTCACATACAACGGGTGCAAGCCAGTGTTGCACATGTAGAACACTCGGGTTAAACTTGACGAGCCTAGCATGTACAGACATGGCCTCGGAACACACCGAAAGGTCAAACATGAGTCATATAGTAGATATGATCAACATAATGATGTTCACCATTGAAGCCACCTCAACTCACGTGATGATCGGACTTGAGTTGGTGGATTTGGATCATGTGACACTGAGATGACCTGAGGGATGTCAATTTGAGTGGGAGCTTTAGTAATTTGATTAACTAAACTCATTATCTTGAACAATAGTCTAAGTAAGCTTTGCATATTTATGTTGTAGATCAATGGCTCGCGCAGTAGCACCCCTGAATTTTAATGAGTTCCTAGAGAAAGCTAAGATGAAAGATGATGGAAGTAACTTTGTTGACTGGGCCCGTAATCTGAGGATTATCCTCATGGCTTCCCAGAAATCATATGTCCTTGATGCACCGCTTGGTGACCAACCAGAAGACATGACCTCCGAAGACGTTAAGAACGCTTGGGAGGCACGTACTAGAGATTACTCAATAGTTCAGTGTGCAATATTGTATGGCTTAGAACCAGGACTTCAAAGACGTTTTGAACGTCATGGAGCATATGAGATGTTCCAGGAGTTGAAGTTTATCTTTCAGAAGAATGCCCGGATCGAGAGGTATGAAACCTCCGATAAGTTCTATGCTTGCAAGATGGAGGAGAACGGGTCTATCAGTGAACATATACTCAGAATGTCTGGGTATTCAACTCGTCTAGCGGAGTTGGGAATTGCCCTTCCGCCAGAGGCGGTCACTGACAGAGTTCTTCAATCACTGCCACCTAGTTACAAGAGCTTTGTGATGAAATATAACATGCACGGGATGAACAAGTCAGTCACCGAGCTGTTTGCGATGCTAAAAGTCGTTGAGTTTAAAATCTAGAAAGAACATCAAGTGTTGATGGTCAATAAAACCACTAGTTTCAAGAAAAATGGCAAGGTCAAGGGCAAGGGCAAGAAGGGTAAAACCAAGAAGGATGGCAAAGTAGTTGCTACTCCTGTAAAGAAGCCCAAGCATGGACCCAAGCCAGAAACTGAGTGCTTTCATTGCAAGGGAACTGGTCACTGGAAGCGGAACTGCCCCAAGTACCTGGCTGACCAGAAGGCAGCCAACGACAAACAAGGTATATATGATATACATGTTTTTGATGTGTACCTTACTAGCTCTCGTAGTAGTGCCTGGGTATTTGATACCGGTTCGGTTGCTCACATTTGCAACTCAAAGCAGGAACTACGGAATAAACGAAGGTTGGCGAAGGACGAAGTGACGATGCGCGTGGGAAATGGTTCCAAGGTTGATGTGATCGCCGTTGGCACGTTCTCTCTTCGATTACCATCGGGATTAGTGATGAACCTGAATAATTGTTATTTAGTGCCTGCGTTAAGCATGAACATTATATCTAGATCTTGTTTATTGTGAGATGGTTACTCATTTAAATCAGAGAATAAAGGTTGTTCTATTTATATGAGTAATATCTTTTATGGTCATGCACCCAATGTTAGGGGTTTATTCATATTGAATCTTGATAGTGATGACACACATGTTCATAACATTGATGCCAAAAGATGTAGAGTTGACAATGATAGTACCACTTTCTTGGGGCACTGCCGTTTAGGTCATATTGGTGTAAAACACATGAGGAAGCTCCATGCTGATGGACTTTTGGAGTCACTTGATTTTGAATGACTTGACACATGTGAACCATGCCTCATGGGCAAGATGACTAAAACGTCGTTCTCTGGAACAATGGAACGAGCAAGTGACTTATTGGAAATCATACATACTGATGTGTGCAGTCCAATGAATGTTATAGCGCGTGGTGGATATCGTTATTTTCTCACCTTCACTGATGACTTAAGTAGATATGGGTATATTTACTTAATGAAACACAAGTCTAAAACGTTTGAAAATTTCAAGCAATTTCAGAGTGAAGTTGAGAATCATCGTAACAAGAAGATTAAGTTCCTGGGATCTGATCGAGGAGGTGAATATCTGAGTTATGAGTTTGGCAGTCACTTAAGACAGTGTGGAATTGTTTCACAGTTGACACCGCCCGGAACACCACAACATAATGGTGTGTCCGAACATCGTAATCAAACCTTATTAGATATGGTGCGTTCTATGATGTCTCTTGCTGATTTGCCACTATCGTTTTGGGGTTATGCATTAGAGACAGTTGCATTCACTTTAGATAGGGCACCATCGAAATCCGTTGAGACGACGCCATATGAACTGTGGTTTGGCAAGAGGCCAAAGTTGTCGTTTCTTAAAGTTTGGGGATGTGATGCTTATGTCAAAAAGCTTCAGCCTGAAAAGCTAGAACCCAAAGCGGAGAAATTCGTCTTCATAGGATACCCGAAAGAGACAGTCGGGTATACCTTCTATCTCAGATCCAAAGGCAAAGTGTTTGTCGCTAAGAACGGAACATTTCTTGATAAAGAGTTTCTATCGAAAGAATTGAGTGGGAGGAAAATAGAGCTCGATGAGGTTATTGAACCTTTACTTCAACCAGAAAGTAGCGCAGCGCAGAAAGATGTTACTGTGGAATCTACAATGGTAGAAGAGGAAGTTAATGATGATGATCATGAAGCTTCGGATCAAGCTACTATTTAACCTCGTAGGTCGACAAGGCCACATACTACTCCTGAGTGGTACGGCAACCCAGTCTTGGAGGTCATGTTGTTGGACAACAATGAACCTACGAGCTATGGAGGAGCAGTGGTGAGCCCGGATTCGGAAAAATGGTTAGAGGCCATGAAATCCGAGATGGGATCCATGTATGAAAACAAAGTATGGACTTTGGAAGTATTACCTAAAGGGCGAAAGGCCATTCAGAACAAATGGATCTTTAAGAAGAAGACAGACGCGGATGGTAATGTCACCGTCTATAAAGCTCGACTTGTGGCAAAGGGTTTTTCACAAGTTCAAGGAGTTGACTACGACGAGACCTTCTCACCCTTAGCGATGCTTAAATCCGTCAGAATCATGTTAGCAATAGCTGCATATTTCGACTATGAAATTTGGCAGATGGATGTCAAAACAGCGTTCCTCAACGGTTTCCTTGAGGAAGAGTTGTATATGATGCAACCGGAAGGTTTTGTCGATCCAGAGAATGCTAACAAAGTTTGCAAACTCCAGCGATCCATTTATGGGCTGGTGCAAACATCTCGGAGTTGGAATAAGCGCTTTCATGAGGTGATCAAAGCGTTTGGGTTTATACAAGTTTATGGTGAAGCTTGTATTTACAAGAAAGTGAATGGGAGCTCTATACCATTTCTAATATTATATGTGGATGACATATTGCTGATTGGAAACAATATAGAAATGCTAGAAAGCGTGAAGGAATATTTGAACAAGAGTTTTTCAATGAAGGACCTAGGAGAAGCTGCTTTCATATTAGGCATTAAGATCTATAGAGATAGATCGATACGCTTAATAGCACTTTCATAGAGCACATACCTTGATAAAGTTTTGAAGAAGTTCAAAATGGATCAGTCCAAGAAGGGGTTCTTGCCTGTGTTACAAGGTGTGAAGTTGAGTAAGACTCAATGCCCAGTGACTGCAGAAGATAGAGAAAAGATGAGTGTCATCCCCTATGCTTCAGCCATGGGCTCTATCATGTATGCAATGCTATGCACAAGACCCGATGCCAGCCTTGCCATAAGTATGGCCGGAAGGTTTCAAAGTGATCCTACAATGGAGCACTGGGCAGCAGTCAAGAATATTTTTATCCTTAAGTACCTGAAAAGGACTAAGGAAATGTTTCTCGTTTATGGAGGTGATGAAGAGCTCGTCGTAAAGGGTTACGTCGATGCAATCTTTGACACTTATCCGATGACTCTAAGTCGCAAATCAGATACGTATTTATTCTCAACGGGGGAGCGGTAAGCTGGTGCAGTTCCAAGCAAAGCGTGGTAGCCGATTCTACATGTGAAGCGGAGTACATCGCAGCCTCGGAGGCGGCAAAGGAATGTGTCTGGATGAAGCAGTTCATGATAGATCTTGGAGTACTGCCCAGTGCACTGAATCCAATGAACCTGTTGTGTGACTACACTGGTGCCATTGCTTTGGCCAAGGAACCAAGGTTTCACAAGAGGACCAGACACATAAAGCGACGCTTCAACTCCATCCGTGATTACATCGAGGAGAAGGACATAAATATTTGCAAAGTGCACACGGATCTGAATGTTGCAGAACCGTTGACTAAACCTCTTCCAAGGGCTAAACATGATCAACACCAGAACTGCATGGGTGTTCGATTCATTACCATGTAAATCACATAGTGATGTGAACTAGATTATTGACTCTAGTGCAAGTGGGAGACTGTTGGAAATATGCCCTAGAGGCAATGAATAAAGTGTTTATTATTATATTTCCTTGTTCATGATAATCGTTTATTATCCATGCTATAATTGTATTGGTTGGAAACACATTACATGTGTGGGTAAATAGACAACACGCTGTCCCTAGTATGCCTCTAGTGAACTAGCTCGTTGATCAAAGATGGTCAAGGTTTCCTAGACATTGACATCAGATGTCATTTGATAACGGGATCACATCATTAGGAGAATGATGTGATGGACAAGACCCAAACTACAAACGTACCATATGATCGTGCCAGTTTATTGCTAATGTTTTCTGCATGTTAAGTATGTGTTCCTATGACCATGAGATCATGCAACTCACGAACATCGGAGGATTGCCTTGTGTGTATCAAACGTCGCAATGTAACTAGGTGACTATAAAGGTGCTCTATAGGTATCTCCGAGGGTGTCTGTTGAGTTGGCATGGATCAAGACTGGGATTTGTTACTCCGTGTGACGGAGAGGTATCTCAGGGCCCACTCGGTAATACAACATCACAATAAGCCTTGCAAGCAATGTGACTAAGTGTTAGTTGCGGGATCTTGTATTACGGAACAAGTAAAGAGACTTGCCAGTAACAAGGTTGAACTAGGTGGAGATACCGACGATCGAATCTCGGGCAAGTAACATACCGAAGAACAAAGGGAACATCATACGGGATTAACCGAATCCTTGACACAGAGGTTCGACCGATAAAGATCTTCGTAGAATATGTAGGAACCAATTTGGTCATCCAGGTCCCGCTATTGGTTATTGACCGTAGAGGTGTCTCGGTCATGTCTACATAGTTCTCGAACCCGCAGGGTCTACACACTTAAGGTTTGGTGACGTTTCGGTAGTATAGAGTTATGTATGATGGTGACCGAAGGTTGTTCGGAGTCCCGTATGAGATCCCGAACATCATGAGGAGCTCCGGAATGGTCCGGAGGTAAAGATTGATATATAGGAAGTCCTATTTTGGTCACCGGAAAAGTTTCTCACTCATCGGTAGTGTACCGGGAGTGCCGGTAGTGTACCGGGAGACCATCGGGAGGGGTATTTCAACCCAAGAGGCAACATGGGCTGTGGAAGAGTGAATACCAGCCCTTAGTGGGCTGGTGGAAGTCCCACACAAAGCCCACGCGGCTAGGGAGAAAAAAAACCAAAGAGAAAAAGTGGAAAAAGGCAAAAATAGGGTGAATCCTAGTCCTACTAGGATTGGACGTGGATTCCACCTCTCCCACCTGGTTCGGCCGACTCCTAGAGGCTTGTCCCTTGGTCCAAGCCTCCTCCTCTCTTCCTCTTATATATACTGGAGGTTTTAGGGTTTTTGCACAGAATTTTCACCACGTGCTGCCCGTTCCTCCAATGCATAGTTTCTCCTCTAGATCGGTTTTGTGCAGCGCTTAGGCGAAGCCCTGCCGGAATAGCTCCACCACCATCGCCGGAGCACCGTCACGCTGTCAGAGAACTCTTTTTCCTCACCGCTCCTTCTTGCTGGATCAAGACGGCAGAGATCGTCATTAAGTTGTACGTGTGCTGAACGCGGAGGTGCCGTTCGTTCGGCGCTAGATTGGAAGGATCGTGATCAAGTTCGTGGGACAGATTGTGATCAAGTTCGCAGGACGGATCGTGATTGGATCGCGGGACGGATCATGATTGGATCGCAGGACGCACAACGATTTGGATCACAAAGACGTTCGACTACACCAACCGCGTTTCTTAACGCTTCCCGCTTAGCGATCTACAAGGGTACGTAGATCCACTCTCCCTCTCGTAGATGCTCATCACCATGGATAGATCTGCGTGTGCGTAGGAAAATTTTTGTTTCCCATGCAACGTTCCCCGACATATATATGCTTCAGAATGAACATGATTGCTTTACATCATTGCATATAGGTACAAATCTCAAGATTTTAAAAGCAAATCGATAAGTATTAAAAAACTGCATGAGCAGTAAGGAGGACAACGATTTTGTGGCGCAAGGGTTAGGGTGGGCTAGGAAACACAACATTCATGGTTAAGGAGGGGGGAATATATGGGGCCCATGTCAGCAATGATAGGAGGTAGTGAGGTTGCATTAAGACACATGATCAATGTTTCTATATATAAGTGTTAAAATGTTTCTATATACTCCCTCCGTTCCTAAATATATTTGTCGTTTTAGAGATTTCACTATGGACTACATATGGATGTATATCTCTACTCCTAAAGGGGCACTTGGTAGATTCATGGACAACATATATTTATCAAGGCTTCGGTGAGATGAATGGCGTGTTCACCACTGATCATCTCATCTCTCATGCTCTTTTTCTCAGGGTGAAGATGATGCTAGGAGACGTAGCCTACACGGCCTTGCTGTTCTACAAGAGGGAAAGGCAGATCGAAGGTACATACATACAATCCAATGCTACTATCTCGTCTCAATTTTGATGAACGCCATACAACTACCAATCTTGCAGATAGCTTAGAAATTATTTGACAGAACTTCGATGGGTTCGCAACACAAGAACGTCGATAGATAGGCACTTAAATAGGGATGGATTTCAGATATGAACTCACCAATTCGGATACATGTTCATGGAGAGAACTAATTCTACCAAGTAGCTATGGTTCTAAGCTAGAGTACTACACCTGATATTAATCCTGCAAAGTCATATACTCTTCAGTCCACAGAAGGTTCAGACTTTTAGAATCCTGACATTAATATTACAAAGTCCATGTATTCATGAATCACTTTTTTGTAATTGACATTTGAAAATCAAATTCTTCCTGAAATCATTGATTTGTAACATTAGACACAATGATAGAAAATGTCGAAACTGCTTTGAAATCCCTCTCACATGATTATCTGAATCACTTTTTCCCACATGCATGTTGTAGCTTATGAGATGTACACGGTGCGTTGATGTGGTCCCTTGGGAAATTCTGAATACTCCTGAGGTTATGTGTGTCTACATTGGGTAGTACTTGTCTTCTATTCTTTATCACCCTTTTCTCTGTAATGCTATAAATTTTCGGTAATCTCGCGTCTGAACACTGAAGGTTGTACTGCTCTAATGTACTGCCAATGAAAAAAATCTACATTTAAATATTCTGGAAGACCAAAATGTAGTGTGAATCCGGCACACAATGGGTGCGGGATGTACTGTGTGATCATTTTTTGCATCATAACCTGACACTCACGTCGAAACTAATATTTGTAGATCATTTAATGATAAGACCAGGAGTCCTAGTGCCGTATTGTTAAACTCTCGCCCGCTAGAGGTAGAGCCAACATTTGTGTTCGTGGCAAGGTACGGGAAGACACCTGTCAAGAGTTGATTGCCAATTCCTCCAAATTCTGTTGTCGAGTTCACCACAGAGAAAATCGACTAGGACCATACGAATTGAGTGCATACAGCCAAGGGATGCTGTAACTTGAGTACGTATAGCCAGAGCAATAAGATATTTTGGACACAACCTCAAGATGGGGCTTGACAAGCAAAAGTTGTGTACATCATAGTGTCTGCTCTTTGAGTTGACAAGCAAAAGCTCCAGTTTGCCTCGTTCACATCAGCGTAAGCCATTAACGACGACCTTATGTTTTCTCGCATCACTGTGGAGTGAAAGGGCACGCGGTTGGACACGCCATGACTTCAGTTGGAGTTGCAGTAGATGCTACCTGAGCCATGAATTCAAGAAAGGTCGGTGAGGAAGTTTGGGTTCTCACTTTGCTTTTCCACACTGTCCATGTGGGGGTGGCACACTGGATTGGTTAGTTTCCCATGTTATTTCCCTTTGTTGGTTGTTTACTTTTTCTTACCACCTAGCTCATCTACCTTTTCCAAATCAAAAGGCTCCCAACCCCTCACTTTGTTTCCTGTAATAACAAATATTTGGTGTGTTTGTTGGTGGACCTGCTTAATATATCAAACAACCACATGTGGTTTCTCAAGCTTTATGCCGATGGATCCTTGTAAACTGTAGTGCACATGATATTTTTGTAGATCTTCTTTGTTATATCCATTTAAAGTGTATGTTAGAAAACAAACACCTGACATGACAAACATTGAATCAAATGGCCGGAGAGAAGGTAGTGCCAAGATGAGGGCTCTAGCGTGTAATTATAGGCTTCACTTGTGGATGTTTTGGAATGACAATGACGCAACTTTGTTCTACGCTTATTGTATGTCTATTTATGCTCCATAGAAATATAAAGTCGAGGAATGGAGGTGCCGAGGGAGAGAGAGACTTGTACTAAGGTGAGGCGCCTTATGAATCACCATTCACTGATGGTGTTCCAAATATATTAGGGAGCAACACAACGACAAAGAAGCCATAGACATAGTCAAATGGTAGTGAATTGAAAGATGAATGATGTAAGGATGTAGAAGGTGACCGATAACAACTTGGATGGAAAGGTTTGCTAGAGGGGTGAGTGATGTTTGTTGAAAAGAGAGAAAGATGCTTGCGTTTGTTGTCTTGTGAAATATCACGCACAATATGCACATTCTTGATAAAAAAACTCGAGTAATATTTACATTCATTTGTTGGCCCATGGCAATGCACGGGCACTCTCCTAGTAGTAGTAGTAGTAGTAGTAATAGTAGTAGTAGTAGTGGACAATTTTGTATAGGGTCTAGTTGAGTAGGTATGTGGTAATGGAAGTTGGGCCTCAAATGATCCATTATGATCACTATGTCATTGTGCATTGTTTGGTAGTTGAGCTACAAAGCAGCCATAGGCCTATACAAAAAATGGAAATTTCATATTCGCGGAAACGGAAAGTTCCATTTTCGCCTCTGTTCCACTGGAAAATATTGTTCTGTTTTTGTTTCTGTTTCCGCATAAAAACTTCCATTTCCGTTTCCGTTTTGCAAATTTCCATTTTCGTTTTCATATTTCGTGTCCATTTTCATTTTTCCTCCGGAAAAGCGAAAAGTTTCCACTCCATTTTCATCCCTAAACTAATTTATTATTGCCTCTAGGGCATATTTCCAATAGTCCCCCACTTACACTAGAGTTAATAATCTAGCTCACATCGCTATGTGATTTACATTGTTATGAATCTCACACCCAATGAGTTTTGGGGTTCGATCATGTAATGCATGTGAGAAAGGTTTTAGTCAATGGTCTGCAACATTCAGATCTGTATGTACTTTGCAAATATCTATGTCATACTGTAGATGCTGCTACCATGTTCTAGTTGGGGCTATACCATATGACTTCTCCACTATACGTATCCGGATTGCTATTTAGTGTCATCCGGATTGGTGTTAAAGCTTGCATCGACATAACCCTCTACGAAGAACTCTTTATCACCTCCACAATCAAGAAATATTTCCTTAGTACTCTAGTTACTAAGGATAATTTTGACCATTGTCCAGTGATCCACTCATGGATCACTCTTGTACCCCTTGACAGATTCATGGCAAGGCACACACAGGTGCGGTACACAGCATGGCTAAGGCATAGGGGACGACCTTCGTCCTTTCTCTTTCTTCTGTCGTGGTCGAGATTTGAGTCTTACTCAACTTCACACCTTACAAATCAAGAAAGAACTCCTTATTTGACTGATCTATTTTGAACTCTTTCAAAATCTTGTCAAGGTATGTGCTCATTGAAAAATCTTATCACGCGTCTTGATCTATCTCTATAGATCTTCATGCTCAATATTCAAGTAGCTTTATCCAGGTCTTCCTTTGAAAAACTCCTTTCAAACAACCCTTTATGCTTTCTAGAAATTCTACATAATTTTCAATCAACAATATGTCATCCACATATAGTTATCAGAAATTCTATAGTGCTCCCACTCACTTTCTTGTAAATACAAGTTTGTCATAAACTTTGTATAAACCCAAAAACTTTGATCACCTCATCAAAGCGTATATTCCAACTCTGAGATGCTTGCTCCAGCCCATAGAAGGATCGCTAGAGCTTGCATACCTTTTAGCATCCTTAATACTGACAAAATCTTTTGGTTGTATCACATACAACCTTCCCTTAAGGAAACCATTAAGGAAACGATGTTTTGACATCCATCTGCCAGATTTCATAATTGAAAAATGCAGCAAATGCTAACATAATTCCAACAGACTTTAGCATCGCTACAGGTGAGAAAGTCTCATTGTAGTCAACTCCTTGAACTTGTCAGAAACTTCTTTGCGACAAGTCGAGCTTTATAAATGGTGACATTTACCATCAACATATGTCTTCTTCTTAAAGGTCCATTTGTACTCAACGGCCTGCCGTTCAACGGACAAGTCTACCAAAGTCCATACTTGGTTTTCATACATGGATCCTTTCTCGGATTTCATGGCTCCTAGCCATTTGTTGGAATCCTGACCCACCATCACTTCTTCATCGCTCGTAGGTTCACTGTTGTCTAACAACATGACCTCCAAGACATGATTGACATACCACTTAGGGGCGGTACGAGTCCTTGTCGACCTACGAGGTTCGGTAGTAACTTGATTTGAAGCTTCATGATCATCATCATTTGCTTCCTCTTCACTTGGAGTAGGCGTCGCAGAAACATCTTTCTGCGTCGTGCTACTATCCAACTGAAGTGACGGTTCAACAACTTGATCAAGTTCTACTTTCCTCCCACTCAATTCTTTTGAGAGAAACTCTTTCTCAAGAAAGGACCCGTTTATAGCAAGAAACACTTTGCCCTTGGATATGAGATAGAAGGCATACCCAACTATTTTCCGTAGGATATCCTATGAAGATGCATTATTTTGCTTTGGGTTCGAGCTTATCACACATAAGTATCGCATTCCCAAACTCTAAGAAATGACAGCTTAGGTTTATGCCAAACCATAATTCATACGGTGTCATCTCAACGGATTTAGATGATGTCGTATTTAAAGTGAATGTAGTTGTCTCTAATGCATAACCCCAAAACAATAGTGGCAAAACGATAAGAGACATCATAGTACGCACCATATCCAATAGATCACGACTATGATGTTCGAACACACCATCACACTATGGTGTTCGAGGCGGCGTGAGTTGTGAAATAATTTCCACAATGTCTTAAGTTGCATACCAAACTCATAACTCAGATATTAACATCCACGATCACATCATAGACATTTCATCTTCTTGTCACAATGATCTTCAACTTCACTTTGAAATTGCTTGAACTTTTCAAGCGTTTCAGACTTGTGATTCATTAAGTAAATATACGCATATATACTCAAGTCATCAGTGAAGTAAGAGAATAACGATATCCACTGCATGGTTCAACACTCATTGGACTGCACACATCAACATGTACCATTTCCAATAAGTTACTTGCCCGCTCCATCATATCGAGAACGGGGTCTTAGTCATCTTGCCCACGAGGCATGGTCCGCATGTCTCAACCGGTTCGAAATCGAATGGGTCCAAAGATCCATCAGCATGGAGTTTCTTCATGCGTTTTACACCAATATGACCTTAGCGGCAGTGCCACAAGTATGTGGTAATATGATTATTAACTTTGCATCTTTTGGCATCAATATTATGAACATGTGTATCACTACGATCAAGATTCAATAAACCTTTCTTATTGGGTGCATGACCATTGAAGGTATTATTCATGTAAACAGAATAACCATTATTCTCTAACTTAAATGAATAACCCTATTGCAATAAACACGGTCTAATCATGTTCATGCTCAACGCAAACACAAAATAACATTTATTAGGTTCGTCACTAATCCCGAAGGTAGAGAGAGCGTGTGATGGTGATCACATCAACCTTGGAAACACTTCCAACACAAATCGTCACCTCGCCCTTAGCCAGTCTCTGTTTATTCCGTAGCTTTTATTTCGAGTTACCAACATTTAGCAACTGAACCGGTATCTAATTCCCAGATGCTACTAGGAGTACTAGTAAGGTACACATGAATAAAACGTATGTCAAATATATTTCTGTTGACGTTGCCAGCCTTCTTATCTACCAAGTATCTAGGGCAATTCCGCTTCAGTGACCGTTCTCCTCATAATAGAAGCACTCAGTATCGGGTTTGGGTTTAACCCTGGGTTTCTTCACTAGAGCAGCAACTAGCTTGCCATTCTTGAAGTTTTCCCTCTTGCCCTTGCCCTTCTTGAAACTAGTGATTTTACTAACCATAAACACTTGATGCTCCTTCGTGGTGTCAAACATCGTGAATAGCTCATGGACCATCTTATCCATCCCTGGCATGTTATAGTTCATCAAGAAGCTCCAATAGCTTGGTGGCAGTGACTTGGAGAACTATATCAACCATTGTCTTATCTGGAGGATCAACTCCTGCTCGATTCAAGCGATTGTAGCACCCTGACAATATGAGCACATGCTCACTGATTGAGCTATTCTCCTTCATCTTGCAGACAAAGAATCTCGTTGGAGGTCTCATACCTCTCAACACGGGCACGAGCCTGAAATCTCAATTCTAGCTCTTGGAACATCTCATATGCTCCATGGAGTTCAAAACGTCTTTGGAGCCTCAGTTCTAAGCAGTAATGCATGATGCACTGAACTATCAAGTAGTCATCATAACGTGCACGTCAGATGTTTACAACATCCACATACGATGCTAGAGGGGGTGGCGCACCGAGCGGTGCCTCAAGGACATAAGCCTTCTATGCAGCAACTGCGGACAATCCTCTGATCACGGACCTAGTCCGCATAATTTCTACCATTATCTTTCAACTCTATTTTCTCTAGGAACGTATTAAAAAACAAAGGGGAGCTACATCGTGAGCTATTGATCTACAACATAATTTTGCAAAGACAACTTTAGACTATGTTCATGATAAGGAGTTTAGTTAATCATATTACTTAAAAAAACTCCCACTGAAATTGACATCCCTCCGGTCATCCGAGTGTTACATGATCCAAATTCACCAACCCAAGTCCGATCATCATGTGAGATGAGGTGGTTTCAATGGTGAACATCTCCATGTTGATCATATCTACTATATGACTCATGTTCGACCTTTTGGTCTCTTGTGTTCTGAGGCCATGTCTGTACATGCTAGGCTCTTCAAGTTTAACCTGAGTGTTCTGCACGTGCAACACTGACTTGCATCCATTGTATGTGAACGTAGAGTCTATCACACCCGATCATCACATGGTGCTTCGAAACGACGAACTTTTGCAACGGTGCACACTTGGGTAGAACAAAAATTTATCTTGAAATTTTAGTGAGGGGTCACCTTATAATGCTACCATCAACCTAAGAAAAATAAGATGCACAAATGGATTAACATCACATGCAAATTATAGTGACATGATATGGCCATGAACTTGTGCTTTTGATCTCCATCTCTAAAGCACCGGCATGATCTCCATCGTCACCGGCATGACATCATGATCTCTGTCATCTTGATCTCCATCAACGTGTCGCCATCGGGGTTGTCGCGCCCACCATGCTTCTACTACTATTGCTACCGCTTAGCGATAAAGTAAAGCATTACATATTGCTTAATGATTGACACGCGGGTCATACAATAATTAAAGACAATCATATGGCTCATGCCGGTTGCCGTACTCATCGACATGCAAGTCGTGATATTCTATACAAGACATGATCATCTCACACATCACATATATCTCATCATGTAATTGGCCATATCATATCACAACATACCCTGCAAGAACAAGTTAGACGTCCTCTAATTGTTGTTGCATGTTTTACGTGGCTACTACGGGTATCTCGCAAGAACGATTCTTACCTACGCAAAACCACAACGGTGATACACAAATTGCTTTTCAACCTTCTCAAGGACCGCCTTTATCGAATCCGATCCAACTAAAGTGGGAGAGACAGACACCCACCATCCATCTTTATGCAACAAAGTCACATGTCAGTCGATGGAATCGGTCTCTCATACATGGACGAGTAAGGTTGGTCCATGTCGCTTCATCCCACAATACCGCTGAATCAAGAAAAAACCAAGGGAGGAAGCAATATGAATATCAACACCCACAAACTCCTTTGTGTTCTACTCGTGACCTCATCTACGCATAGACCTAGATCATGATGCCACTATTGGGTAACATTGCATGGGAAACAAAAAATTTCCTACGCACACACAAGATCTATCCATGATGATGAGCATCTACGAGAGGGAGAGTGGATCTACATACCCTTGTAGATCGCTAAGCAGGAAGCGTTAAGAAACACGGTTGATGTAGTCGAACATCTTCGCGATCCAAATCACTATCCGCCTCGCAATCCGATCACGATCCGTCCCGCGATCCAATCATGAACCGTCCCGCGATCCAATCGCGGTCCTTCCGATCTAGTGCCAAACGAACGACACCTCCGCGTTCAATACACGTACAGCTCGATGACGATCTCCATCTCCTTGATCCATCAAGTGAGGGAGATAGGTAGATGAGTTCTCAGGCAGCACAACGGCGTGGTGGTGGTGGTGGTGGAGCTGATCCGGTAGAGCTTCGCTAAGCTATACCGAACAGATCTAGAGGGAGGAGGGCAACACGTGGCTTTTCAAGTGGTGGGTGCCCTAAAAACCCTCCAATATATATAGGAGGATAGGGGGTAGGTGGGAGGCGCCCTAGGGGAAACCCTAGGGTCTTGGCGCACAAGAGAGGGGAGGAGTCCACCTCCCACGAGGGAGGTGGAATCCTAGTAGGACTCCTTCCCACTTGGCCTCCTCTCCACCCCTTGCGCAAGGCCTCCTAGGGGCTGGCTAACCAGCCCACCAGGGGCTGGTGCACCACCTCCTAGGCCCATGTGGCCCCTTGGGTGGGTGGGCCACACTTGGTGGACCCCCGAAACCCATTCGTCACTCCCGGTACACTACCGAAAGTGGCTGAAACTTTTCCGGAATCCGAATACCACTTTACTATATATCAATCTTTACCTTCGGAACATTCCGGATCTCTTCTTGATGTCCGGGATCTCATCCGGGACTCCAAACAACCTTCGGTCATCAACATAAATAACTCAATACTACCGAAACGTCACCGAACCTTAAGTGTGTAGACCCTGCGGGTTCGAGAACTATGTAGACATGACCGAGACACCTCTATGGTCAATAAAAAATAGCGGGACCTGGATGACCATATTGGTTCCTACATATTCTACGAAGATCTTTATCGGTTGAACGTCTATGTCAAGGATTTAGTTAATCCCATATGATGTTTCCTTTGTTCTTTGGTATGTTACTTGCTCGGGATTCGATCATCGATATCTCTATACCTAATTCAATCTCGTTACCGACAAGTCTCTTTACTCATTATGTAATACAAGATCCCATGGCTAAATCTGTAGTCACTTTGCTTGCAAGGCTCATTGTGATATTGTATTACCGAGTGGGTCCTGAGATACCTCTCCGTCACAAAGAGTAACAAGTCCTAGTCTTTATCCATACCCACTCAACAGACACCCTCGGAGATACCTGTAGTGCATCTTTATAGTCGCCCAGTTACATTGCGACGTTTGATACACACAAGGTATTCCTCCGGTGTCAGTGAGTTGCATGATCTCATGGTCATAGGAACAGATACTTGACATGCAGACAACTATAGCAATAAACTGACACGATCATATGCTATGTTTATAGTTTGGGTCTTCTCCATCACATCATTCTCCTAATGATGTGATCCTGTTATCAAATGACATCTCATGTCTATGGCTAGGAAACCATGAACATCTTTGATCAACGAGCTAGTCTATTAGAGGCATACTAGGGACATGGTGTTGTCTATGTATCCACACATGTATTTGAGTTTCTGATCAATACAATTCTAGCATGGATAATAAACGATTATCATGAAAAAGGAAATATGATAATAACTAATTTATTATTGCCTCTAGGACATATTTCCAACAGTTTGCACATTGCAACCCGCGATGAAAGAGCAAGTTTGCCTTGTATGACTGCTCTTCTGTGCCATTTTTGTCCAGACCAAGGCTTTTACCGAAATATTTGTCCAGAATGCCCCTAGTAGACAAAGACCTTTGACCTATTTTTGTTTGTTTTGCTCCTCCTAACTAGTGGGACCCACCCTAATTTTTTTTGGCAAAATACACCTTCCTACTCTTTCTTAATTACTGCCAGCCTCTTTTGATTGGGTATTGAAACCACATGACTAGACCTTAAACATAATTACCATGCAGAGACAATGGTTAGTGGCTCATCGATTTTAGGTGGCATTGCCTGGGCGCGGGTGCTCGCTGGGCTGCTAGTAAAGATGAGCTCAGTCGAGATGTTTGCAAGCTCCATGGGCGCCGTCCGCCATGGCTTCGAAGCCAACTCATAAAGGGCACCCCGATTTCCCATTTCCACTCCTGAAGTTCCCTACCGCCCTCATTTTTTTTTGAAATCTGTCGAATGCCCCGAAGCTCTTCTCCTTCCCCATCTCCGGCTGAAGTCGTTGCTGCAACCTCCGAGACATTGTCGACTACCTGGATGCACTATTTTGAAATTAATCTGTCGGTAGCTCCCTATCCACCTCAATCACATGCTGGCACTCTCAGTTTAAGGATTTAAAGGCCTTTGCTAGACCCTCGTCGAGATCTGGGACCGCTGATTATACCTGGCCATGGGCCGGGCCGGGCCGGACCAAGCCCGAAGCAGAAAACTTAGGCTCGGGCCCGGCCCGGCCCGGACGTCGGGCCTAAAAAACAGGCCCAAGCCCGACCCAAAAGTTTTAAAACTCGTCGGGCCTCTTCAGTAAAACGCAAAAACAACGGGTCAGGGTCAGGCCCGACCTGGCCATCGGGCTAAAAATCTAGGCCCGAGCCCAGCCCGTGGGCAAGGTTGGGCCGGGCCAGGTCGGGCCGAGCCGATAGGGCTGGGTTTTTTTATGGTCAGGACTACCGCTGATGTACACAGTCGTCGCTAATGCGCTTCATCATTCTCTCATGACCCCTGCCTTCCCAATCATCTCACCTTTGTCTCGTGACCACCATAAAGTAACCGAAGCCCCGGAAATAGCCACCATACGCTATCAACAACCCCTAGTCTCGTCGGCATCCGCTCGAACCAACGTTGTTGCCTTCTTTAGGTACTCCCTCTGGTCATGCAACACCTCATGAAATCACCTCGACGCCCTCTACCTATTTTGTGGTTGCGGTCGGGTTCACCGTAGTTTAGTCACCGATGAGAAACACCGCAGCCCCTCCCATGTTTCCTCTCTCTATATTTAACCAGCATGTGGTGGTGGTGGTGCAGGTGAGTGGGTCCCGTCACCTGTAAGAGAGAGCAGGGAGAGTTTTTTTACTTTTCTCTTTTTAACATAAGGACCCACACGCCAGTGGCACAAACTAATGAGTTTAAATTTTGCTAGATTGATGGTTGTCGCTACCAATGGCATTTTGGACAAAGATCATGGGATATGGTCTTTGACTAGATGGAAATGGCACATAAGGACATTCCTGTAAGGACACCTAACGAAAGAGGGGCAGATTTGAGCACAGTTGAAATTTAGGGATGTATGTTAGTAGTGGGTTCGTGTTAATGGTTGCGATGTGAATGACCCATTTTGTTTTCCCGCCCTACAAGAGGCGTTTTCCAGTGTATTTCACGGAGCTATCAAATTTTCAAAGAAATTGCGATATTACCACTTTTAAGACAAAATTTCCACATAACTATGTCATTGTCCTAAACAAAACCTCCCATGAGCTTCGCATCGATGTCAGAGAGAGCGTCATTGCAAGGAAGAGGGAGCACAAACCACCGTAGTGCAATCTATCGTGCTATGGAGACACCTAGATGGAGAAAAGGGCCACAACTCGTCTGCTGCAAAATCACCCAGGGGAACATCGCCCCAACCCCTGAGGGTTGGTCATCCGCCATCAAAGTCATTGGTTGGCCGCAACACCACCACCACATAGAGCCTCAAGAACAACCCCATTACCTTGACACTAACACAAATTTAGGAGGATGTTCTAGGCAGACTACCTCAACCTTGTGTACAAAACATAATGAGTAATCTGTGGTTACGTTTGCTTTCCACGCACAATGATTTACTAGTAGGCGGGTACATGCACAACACATGCAAGGTTCAAATGATGGATACGAATATTACTCCCTTCAAACACAACACCTTCGCATGTATGGCTTTATTAAGTTTGCTGTTACAGCCATTCTGTTTTGTATATAAGGCTCCACATATTTAGAGTTAGTATCTTGATATACAACCAGTTTAAAAAAACTTCACTAAGAGCCTCCAACTCTTGTTGATGAGATCAGTGCAGACGCCATATATGCTCATGGTCCGTTTGTCGGTGCGTGTGTCGTAACTAGCTACACACATGAATGAATAACAACATACACAAGTACAACTTTTCCTACATTGACATATAGGGATGGTTCTAGAAATTAGTAGTGCCTTCCATGAATACTGTAGCTATGAATCCCACAATTTTAGTTTTCTGATGGACCATATCAACGGCTCACGTTGTTTTTGGCCTTGAAATTTAAAAGTTTAAGAAGCTGTTTGGTTCTAGGCCTAGCATTGTCACATTTTGCCACACATTTTTGCCAAGCTTGTCTAAGGTTAGTTTTACAAAATGAGAGCCATAAGTCGGCAAGCCTAAATTTTTTTTGCCACACTTTTTGTGTGTATGTAACGTGGGACCCTAGTGTGGCTTGCCAAAAGTGTGACTTGAACCAAACACCCACCTAAGTTGGTCAAACTTACCTAAGCTTAGGTGTGGCAACCTTTGTCAAACTTAGTCTCAAATCAAACAACCCTAAAACTCGTACACTATAAAGTAGTATAGATGTAGACACCTTGCCAAAAAAACTCATCATACTCCACCAAGGAGACTCAGTATTTTGCAGGATATGGAATAACATGAACAATTTCAAACAAATCACTCACAAGCACATCGGAGAAAACGCAAGATCTTCATCGATGCGTAGTCTAGGTTATGTATCATGGCGTGCAAAACCGAACCAAAACCCCAAAACCAAACTGAAATCTTTGTTTTTTCATGTGTCGGTTTTATCTGAAAACCATCTAATCATCAGTTTTTTGTTTAAAAGTTAAACTGTTTTTGGTTAAACCCAAATAACGAAAAATAGCTTTGATATGGAAAACAATCGACGATATGAGTTAAACCCTTCGTCACCTCTCCTTGTATAGCTCGCCATCAACCTCGGCATACTGAAGACACACGCCTAGGCCGCTTGGCGCACGTGGTTGGCGCCTAGTCCTGACCGTATAGCACTCGCGGATCGACCTGGGTACCTGAAGGCTAGCTTCAAGATGTCGTACATATATCTACGTCTACGTCTACAACAAGATACATGGTATGGCCGGACTCAATTAAGTAGTTTCTATGCTTGCTTGTTAGTTTTGTTAGCGCTTTAATGTTTCGTGACATATTTTTGCTATGTCAAAAAACCTTGGATGCTACTGATATGGTGCTCATTCCCTATTTGATACTTAAATTTTCCTATCAATACGTTACATATGTCTAGAAGAACCATGTATATCGATTTAATATACATACAGTTCTCAAAAACAAAATCTAATGTACATAAGCAGATTAAAATCATGTATGCCATCTAATTATCTAACATACATAGATTGAATGATGTAACAAAAAAATATTGCTCAAAAGTTTGCGATAATTTTGTTTATTGTCGTAACCAAACAAAAACTAAATACTTATTACCAAAATATATCTATGTATAAAACCATATAAAATGAATTATAAAAGCCGTATAAATCAAAGACCGTATAAATCGAACCGAATCAAACAAAAAAACAGAATGCACACCGTGAGTTATGGATGCCCACGATTCTGCTGTGCCTCATGTGTTTATTCTCCCTTGGTAGTAGAAAAATATATGTAAACATAAAGTGTTATGGTATTCAAATGGGTTAATCTCACAATTAGTGACCAAAATATGTGAAATTTGGCAAATTTTAGCTGTTCGTCCTGGTTGCTCGTCTTCTCGAGCTCCGCTTCCAAAAAACCTCACGACGACAGCTCGCAACAACCTAGAACCCTCTCCTCTCCCCCTCCCCCCCTCCCCGTCTCCTCCCGAGCAGCAACCGGAAGCGCACACGCCCGCCGGTGCACCCAATCAAGGAGCGCTTCTACAACGTCGCCGCCCGCCGGGATGGAGGCGGCGGCGGTGGCGGCCTCCGACGAAACCCTAGCCGTCGTCTTCGCCCAGCTCAAGCCCCACACCATCGCCCTCCTCGACGTTCTGCGCAGCCGCTCCCCCGCCTCTAATTCCGCCGCCGCCTCCTCCCTCCGCGCCATGGCCGCCTTCCTCCGCTCCGTCCCCGCCCCCGCCTTGCAGCTCTGCTTCGAGTATGTATACAGTATACACCCACTCCCCATTCCCCGCACGCTCCGCTGCTTGAGGAAAATATGCTCTTCTTATACCGTGTGCTTGTGTCTTTGATTTGTGAACTAATCTCGGTGCCCTCTGCTTTTGTCTAGCTATACGGCGTTTCCGTTGCTCATGCTCCTCGATGCAGCGGTGCAGTGCAGGAAGGATGGCAAGGCAGCAGGGCAGGGTGTCAGGGAGCTCGACATCACTGATGCCATCGCCGAAGGCGGGCTCGCCTGCCTTGAGTTGCTCCTCACCAAGTGCCGCCTCACCTCGCTCAATCAGGTGATTAATTCTGCTAGCCCATGATTCTGCAGTGTAGTCTAGTCTCTAGGAACCTAACTAGAACCTGTTAAGTAGTACTAGCTGCTCACTAGAACTTGATTTTGGAATTTTATTTTTGAATTATTAACTATGGCCATATGGTACAAAGCATCTCCACACGTTAAGCACATATTGGGTAGATCATCTGGGTTGTTTTCTGTTGGTGAATCTACCAAGTTTTTTCACATATGTTATATAGTTCTGTTTGGCATGCTAGATGGTTGCGTTGCTGAAAAAGTTGACATCTGGGGCAATACTTTCACCTTCGGAGGCTTCAGAAGAATTCCGCCTAGGCATAGTAAGATGCTTCAGAGCCATGATTCTGCAGTTGCAATCATGCTCGGATAAGTCCTGTTCGTGTAAGCAAGCAACTGTATTGTCTACGACCCCAACCATTCTGAGTTCGGAAGTTAGTAGCGTGGTTCACCCAAAGCATTCTGCAAAACCAGAGGAGTGCTTGCTTGCATTCCTCCGGTCGGATAATGCCTCACCTGCTATCGGACATTGGCTTTCACTTCTTCTACAGGTATAGTATTCATTCCTGAACATATGTATGGACCCCCCCCCCCCCCCCCCCCCCCCCCAAAAAAAAATTATTCTATTATTTGTGCACACATGTTTTTTTAGATGTAATAACCATGTGTTTTCATTTGGTTCATTTTCATATGGAAGTCATCAGAATTTGAGGCATCAAGAGGTCACCGTGGCAGCGCAGCTGTTAGAAAGGAATCGTTGCTTGCATTGCGCGTTCTTATTGCCAAGGTGAGATGTTCTGTGTGACAGAGGTGGCTTGCTAGATGAGATGCTTCTACTATCTTCAGTCAGAACTTGATCGTTTATTAACTAAAACTCTGCCTTGCTAGTATTTAACCCCCTCCCCCCCACCTCTAAAAAAGACCTGCAACAAAAACATTATTTAATGAAAAGATAAAAGTACAAGAACCGAGGTAATGTTACATGGTTAGCTATCGCATTGGCATATGACTCTACGTAGTGATTTTTACTCATTTGAAGCGAAAAGGAATGGGATACACAAGACATACCTAAATATCCTAGATGATTTGAAGTAAAAAGGAATGGAATATACAAGACATATTACTCTGATTGCAATGTAAAAGTTGGCTCACCTTTGCATTTGGCATATCTGTATCTTTCCTGTGGGCATGATTCCTCTTTGCATAGAAGCATGGTTGAATCGTTTTTAACTATTTTGAGCGTGGCTTCTGGTGAGTCTTTCTTAATTTGTGCACGATTTAGTAAAAGTTGTCTTTCTTGCTTAGGTAGGTTCTGCTGATGCACTTGCCTTCTTCCTTCCTGGTATCGTCAGTCGTCTTGGAAAGCTTCTCTACACATCTAAGACAATGATTAGCGGCGCTGCTGGGAGTGCTTTGAGCATTGAGCAAGCCATTCTTGGATTGGCTGAGGCTTTGATGATAGTCCTATGTGACAAGGAAAATTTCAGTGCACTTGATATTCCTAGTGCCAGTAGTTCTGCCCAATGTAATGTTGACGGTGGTTCTAGTGACCATGTATTGCAGATGCTTCGCCAGTTGCCAACCAAAACATTATCTAAACAGACAGGCAATTCTGAAACTACAGAAGCCGCTACCTCTGATGTCAGTAATAACTCTGCTGATAGAAGAGCACTGCATGTAAAACGCACAAGAAAATGGCTCGAGGAAACAGCAACTATTGTTGGCAAATTGTTTACAGACACATTTCCACATGTATGTTTACCTCCCTCCCCACTGTGCTATATTTTATGAATTAGCATCCTTCTAAGTCAGTTTAATATTGTATCGTTCTTGCAGCTTTCTGTTCACTCATCTGAGAAAGTAAGGAGGTCGATGGTTATTGGTGTAAGGGGGCTGTTGTCTAGTTGTAGCTACACATTAATGAGAAGCAAGATGTTACTTGTGGTAAATTTGTAATTCTTATTTTTCTACTTGGGGAAAGCATAAGAAAATGTTGGATATGTAGTTACGCAGTTATGCTCACATGTTTGGCAACTTTGCCATCAATATGCAGCATGTCTTTTTATGTTTTGAAATTCATCCACCATGCATTCATATTTTTGGCCCAGCCACTCTGCAAAAAGGAAAGAGGAAAATCTTTGGCTCAGCCAGCATCTTCACATACTTGACTGGAAGCTCTATTAGTTTCTAACTTCACAACGTTGATTGCAGGAGTGCTTATGTGTTCTAGCATGTGATGATGCGGCAACTGTGTCTGAGGCTGCACAAGATTCTCTTGATTATCTTTTCATGAAGGGTCAACAATTTCTATCAGGAAATGAGGTTTCTGATACATTTACCAGGTTTGTGTTATATTTTCTAGAAACAACACAGTTTACAGTGTGAGAAAGTTCTCAACTTTTTTTGCATGTAAGACAGCCTGCTTGAGAAATTACCGCAAGTGGTACTTGGAAGCGAGGAGATCACTGCCCTTTCTCATGCCAGGAAACTGTTGGCTTTAACTTTCTATGCCGGCCCTCAGTTTCTGATAAATCACCTTCATCGCTCTCCTGTAAGTACCTTACAATTCCTTTCTTTAGATCAACAACTCTTCAGTTGACTTTTGACTTGATTTTTATTGCACTGGCAGGTTGCTGCTGCTCGCTTCTTTGATTGTTTGGGTTTATGCATTAGTCATAGCTCACAGTTTTCTGGTTCCATGGAGAAGCTGATTGTATCAAAGCCACTATCTGTTGGATATCTGTATTCAGTTGCTGAGTTAAAGAACGGAGCCTATGTTAATGATACAAGTCATAGTTCTCACTCTCAGTATGCCACGTCTTCATCCGTAGGCCCAAAAATATCTGTTATTGGGGACAATGGTTTGCCAAATGCAATAAATGGTACAGTTGAATATGAGCTACCCCATGTACCTTCATGGTTTGTTCATGCAAGTAGCCAGAGGCTATACTTCGCTCTGGCAGGAATCATAAGGCTTGTTGGTCTATCAACAGTTTCAGGTAATTTGTCAACTACTTTGTATGCTTGCAAGCTGTCCTGTTTGTTGCCTTTTATAGCAATGCAATTTATTACACTGAAATTTTGACTTGTTATGTTTTGTTGCTTGTGATGACCATAGGGCAAGGAACCAGTGCATCTTTATCTGTTTTTGTTGATATTCTACTCAATCACTTCCGGAGGTTAAGCACTGAGCTGCGTGCTGAAGACACTCACAGATATGGTGTGCAGAGGTGGTACATGAAGAGTGATTCTGGACAAAAACTACGCCAGGCAAGCTCTGCTGTTTGCATGCTCAATGAGCTCATATATGGTCTGTCAGATCAGTCTCTCTCTGTGTGTTTGCAATTATTCAACAAGAGTTCAGCTCAAGTGGTAAGGGTACGTGGTCAAAATGACCACTTAACTTCAAGTGGTCAACATAGTGGAGCAAGAGAAGTTTGGAAGATAAGTGAGCGAATGGACACTAAAGACGATATTATTCACTGCATTGGCAGTATACTACATGAGTATATGTCTCCGGAAGTGTGGGATCATCCAACAGAACAGAACTCTGAGCTATACCTAGCAGAATTTAATGTGCCAATGCATTTTTTCCGTGATACCACTGCGCTACAACAAGTAATTATGCATTACTAATTCTTCAATAGGTTTTTAAGCTTTTTTTTCTTGTTCCAGTTTTAACTGACTTTTGTTCTTCATCAGGTAATGCTTGACGGGATTGGGGTCTTTGGTATTATTCTTGGTCAAGATTTTGCACACAGTGGGTTTATGCACTCTTCACTTTATCTTCTACTCCGGAAACTTATCAGCTCAAGCGCGCAAATTAGAATTGCGTCAGATGCTGTCTTAAGAACACTTGCTACCTCTGGTGGTTACTCTATGGTAATTGATGACCTTAGTTCATGCAAAATTCTTTTACCGCATCATCGGAATTACGTTTATGTTTTTCTTTCTGTGCAGGTTGGCCAATTCGTTGTGGCGAATGCAGATTACATTGTCGACTCTCTTTGCAGACAATTGCGCCATCTAGACCTCAACCCCCACGTCCCTGATATTCTTGCCTCCATGCTGTGTTACATTGGTGCTTCTCGTGACATTTTACCATTTTTGGAAGAACCGGTATGATAGGGATTGTTATGAATCTTCCCCATTTCAATTTTTTACATGGCTAAGTGCTGTTGTACCCTTCATATAACAAGCTGCCTTGTAAAGCATCAATTGCCAATTAGTCAAACCAATTGACACTTTATGGCTTTCAAAGTCTGAGCACTCACCATTCTGAAATCACTTCCCTTTTTGATTAGACTAAGAGGATATGATGATGCATGGGGAAGTAAAGGACAAATGATGCCCTTTGATCAAAACGAAACATGATTATTTTTGAACTTTTGAAGCCAATTTCGTTAATTTCTATTGCAATACATGTAATTCTTTCAGATGCGGGCAGTTTCTTCTGAGCTGGAGGTTCTTGGTAGGCATGATCATCCCCATCTGACTGTTCCATTTCTGAAGGTATTATGATATACAATTACAAAATTTGATATCATGTGATGGCCGCTCGACTGTTCTACTAAAAGGGCATTCTCTTTTAGTGCGTGTGCATGGTGCTGGCTGGGATTTCAAATTTCAGTTACTGGTTTTACCATCTTAACTATCACGTGCTATTGGCAAGGATTTATTCTATCTGTTAAGGCGGTTCATCAACGGTTTTCAAAACCCGTTCAAACAGTACAGGGTAGTGCATGCAGTTGATCTGTGCAGATGATGGTGTCCTTTGGCACTGGCCTGATTTGTGCACTGGTTTGACCCAACGGGTCAATGAACAGACTTAGGCACATAGCTTCCGCGCCTTGTCATATATCTTGGATGAGGGTTTGATAATCTACCTATCGTTTGTGCCATGTTGATTGAGTATGCAAGTTAGAGTGCAGTGACAATAGTACATAGATACATTGTTCTGATTGGCCTACCATCTAATTTGTTTGAGGTGATTGTGGTTAAATGGTCAAATAAAGTGTGGTACAAAGCGACTAGTAGTGCTATTTTGTCTGTATTAGCATCCAAGTGGTGAAATTAGTTGGAAAACAACATCTCTATGTTTTTTTCTTCTGATAAAACATATGCACATGCATTTGAACTGGTGAAGTCTACACATTTTGTAACAGAACTCTGTACAATTATAGCCTAATTGTTGATTTGTCTCTGATTCTCTTGTATGAATGTTGTGCTCATTGGTGCATTCAGAATTCAGGACCACCTACTTGTTATTCATCTCTTTCTCTGGTCATGTTTTGCTTGTACGCTAATACATGTTTCATCGAGCAAGTTCTTCCTTTCTTCCTTTTTTGGGTTTCTCCAGGCAGTCTTTGAGATCACCAAGGCATGTACTCATGAATCTATTAGTTTACCAGATGAGGTGCAATCATTTTCTGTGAAGGTCAGATCAGAGCATCAAGCAGTCCAAAGTTTGACAGAGAAGAGAAGAGAAACCAGCGTAATGCCTGGTAATGCTTGACAGGACCCAGTTTTGTTTTTCTGCAGCAGTTAGTTTGGATCGTAGCACCATCATGTTCCCCAGAAAATATGGTTTAGAGTTTATTTATTCATGAACTCTTATTCACATAGTTGCTTTCTCATAACCTGTTCTGTGATTGCATCAGGTACAATGGATGCTGATGCTCAGCCTGATTTTCTGAGCTTGGAATATTGGGAGGATTTACTTTGCAAACTAAATGATATAAGAAAATACAGGAGAATAGTTGCATCTCTTGCTGGGTCTTGCTTATCAGCTTCCACCCCTCTTCTCTCCTCGACCAAGGAAGCAGCATGTCTTGTGGCCCTAGACATCGTGGAGGTATTTCTTTCTGTCTGCTAATTATGCAACAGTGCATTGTGATAAGTGCAAGTTCTGATCCCATTTCATAGGATATTTCACTTGCGGGGTCATTTATAGGTTTTTTTATTTTACCTGCTTTGCTGGCCATTTTGTTTGGCAATAGCTTTTGGCCATCTTTTGGCGTCCTTCATACTGCTCTTCTGTTTGGTACAATAACTTGAGCTAGCTCTTGTCTATTGATCTATTCTGTATCTTGAGGAATGCGAATTCTACAGTATACAACCAGGGAGGAGGTTTCCTGTAATGTGTTTGTGTACTTGTATGTCGCATATGACTGTTTTTATTTGCTTCCAGTGTTAATAGTACTAACTAAGCTATTATATCACCACATTTAAAAGCTTAAGCAAACTTGCTACCTTGCTTTACTTGTCAGCATAATTCTTAGATGTCATTCTGTTGTCATTTAATGTTGAATAAAGTAAAAAATTCAGCCATTCATTCATTGACAAACAACGGTTGCTTCATCCTGACAATTAAGTTCTCTGTCATTTCGTGTCACAGTAAAATTATGCTTTGCCATGTGCAGAACGCTGTTGTATCTATTGCCAAGGTTGAGGATGCGTATAAGTGTGAAAATGAAACCAAAGCTATTATCAAGGAGGCAGTCGAGCTTTTGTCCTTGGATGAACTTCTTGATGATATGGACACTGCTGAAGATATAGACGAGAATAGATTACTCCCAGCTATGAACAAACTATGGCCATACCTGGTTATCTGTCTTAAGAACAAGATCTCAATGGTGCAGTTTCTTCACATCTGATATTTTTGCACCATGTAAATTATTGTTCTCTTGGTACTTGCTTCTTTGGTTTTCTACAATAAATGCTTACATGAAACATTTACTTTTTAGCTTCCTAAATTATATCGCACTTCAGTGGTAATATTTCATCTCTCACTATTATGAAATCATGGTGTACTTCTATACATCATCCAATCAGTGAGCCACATATTCTGTTGACTAGAATCAGATATAGCGTGTTGTACTTGCCCGTGTCACATCTAAGTTCAGCTTCTTCTTCTACCATTTGCGTTCTTGGATCCAAAGGGGTTCCGACATCTATTCTTCTCGTATCTTGTTTGATGACCTGCCATATTTTGTTTTGTCCATCTATGATCCCGCTGGAAGGGGAGCCTTGGCGCAGTGGTAAAGCTGCTGCCTTGTGACCATGAGGTCACGGGTTCAAGTCCTGGAAACAGCCTCTTGCAGAAATGCAGGGAAAGGCTGCGTACTATAGACCCAAAGTGGTCGGACCCTTCCCCGGACCCTGCGCAAGCGGGAGCTACATGCACCGGGCTGCCCATCTATGATCCCGCTCCTCTATGAGATCAACTTTGCTTCTGAAGTAAAACTGACCACAGTTATATTCTGAAGAATATGTTCCACCAGATTTTCTATCTGTGCTCCAGAGGATATGTGTTGATTCTTAATGCAGATGAATTGAGTTCATGTTATTTACGTACGTGAACAATATGCCCCGAACATCACCCCAGTTCAATGAATGATGTTGCACTTGCACCCATTTAACTTGAGTAACACTCTTGATTATTCATATTAGTATATTACCTTTTCTTTGCCTTCATTAAATGTTAAATTCATTTATAATTTGCTAGTCATGGAACATATTCTCTCCAATTGACCAAAACATGAAATTCCAATTCACTGCATGAAATAAATCTGCAATATTGGTTTGTACATTTAGAAACCTGTACAGAGTTGTTGGCTTGGATCTGAAATCTGCGATCACCTACTTGGATTTCAAATTTATTTTTGACATGATAGTATGGAGTCGATGAGTTGCTAGACTGGATAAGTTTCAGTTACCTGTTTCCAGTCTTACTGTAAAGTGTGTGATTTCTGTATGATATCTGCTCTCACCGGAGTACGGTTTTTGCAGCCTGTTGTCAGAAGATGCACAAAAGTTATAGGTAGAACCATTCAAGTATCTGGTGGCAATTTTTTTGTACGCCGGTTTCATAAGGATGGATATATTATTTGGAGGTTGTTGGCCTTGTCTCCATTCCGACGGAGAACACAGTCATTGATGGATGAAAAGGCAATTGTTTTACCATATAGGAATACCTCACTTGCCTCAGAGGAACCTATGGCTGAGATATCCAGCCAAAAGATTCAGATTGCAGTCTTAGACATGATCACTGAAATATCTTCCCACAAAAGGAGTGCTATTGCATTAGAAAGTGTGTTGAAGAAGATCTGTGGCCTTGTGGTAGGGATTGCTTATAGTGGTTTGATAGGTTTGCGAGAAGCTGCTATAAGGGCATTGACAGGACTTGCCTGTATGGATGCTGACCTCGTGTGGCTTCTTCTGGCAGATGTGTATCATTCACTGAACCAAAGGGATATGCCCTTACCACCTATTCAAGATCTGGTGGAGCTATGTGATCTTTTGCCCCCTCCAATGTCTTCAAGAGAGTACCTCTTTGTGCAGTATGGTGGTGAGGGTGTTAGATATGATATAGATCCTTCATCCGTGCAAGAGGTGTTCAAAAGGATGCAGGACACGGTCTTCAAATGATAGCGGGTAAACCACACAGCTTTCTCAGTCGGATTCTTGTCTAGTGAATTTACTGTTGGGGCATTTATATATTTGAAAGGTCTGCCATGTATCCTAGGTGTGTTGAATCCATGGCGCGTTGTCTACGCATTTGAGAGGACATTGTGTCTCTCATGCTGAGGTTAGTCATGAAACTTCTCTTCGCCATTGACAGAGGTTCATCTATCTCTCTGTAATTGCATGCAAATAAATGTTTCTTAAATGATTAAATTTGGAAAGCACCTGGTTGAACAAGAGAACAGAACTATGTGTCTTAGTATTATGGAAACTGTTACTTGATAAATCAGGGGAGAACTCCTTTAACTAAAAAGAAGTATTATGGAACCTCTTTTAGAGCTAGATTATATTTTCCGATGTGTTTTTTCTCGAATTTGGAGTCATAGATTGGTGCTTAGTGAAATTGTTCCACCGCTACTTTGAAACATCTTGTTATACTTCTGCTGCTGGACTGTTGGCACTTGTGGTTTCTTGCTAAACATTAACACATCAATGTTAGAGCCTTAGAGGAAGAACACATCTAAAAAAAATTAGATACAACACAGTTCCATGTTATTTTCCCCATATCTGAATGGTACCCGCCAAGGTTAGTCAATAGTCACAAGCATGCACGTCACAAGATTAACTATTTATTTCGACAGCATGCTTATCATGTTGGAGGTGGTATGCTTTTTGTATAATTGAACCTACAGTGCTGATATTATGTTTTCCGGTGGTCTAGACATGAACAACAGAATTGAATTATGAATGGCCACTTCCCTCTCACAGTACATGTGTTCGCACCAGTGCATCTGTACGCGATGGGCATAGTAACCTATGTTTTACATGCAGAAATCATGATGAAGGGTGAACTCAAACTACAAGGAACTTTCTTGCCGTGTAAGCAGATGAAAAATGTGATCTGAGTTATGTATGGGATGCGGCCTGCCGTTTTTGTACCTTCAAGTCAATCGATAAATGGGGGGACTTGCGGCTTAGAATTCTTGTACCATAACAACTCTACAAAGCAACGCCAATTTTCGTCCAGTTTTTTTCACAGCGAAATGCTTCTGTAATTATGTAGTCTACTAGAGAGAAGAAGTGGAGATTACAGGCTTCTATTTTTTTAGAATGTTCTCTAGGAGATAGTCATAGTTGCCTAATACAGATGTAATTTGCTGAGAAGCGTTGTGTTGCTGCAAATATTCTCAGTTGCATTTGTGTTTAAAGCGTGACAGATGTCAGTTATTGATGTAGAACAGTTGATCGCTTAAGTTGAAATTCTAATTCCAAGCACAGTTCACAGCCTGGAGTTATGTGCATTGTATCTAGGGATGCGAATTTGTGAACCTTAGTACCCTCTCACATTCCCTAGTTCAATCATCGAACAAAAATTTCAAAAACGATGTGTCTTCTGAAAAAAGAGGGTCGGAGGATATCCTGTTTGAGCCTGGAATCCGAAGCAATAATTGTATCCAGAGTTATCTGGCATGCAATCCATGTCATGGTGTTCAGGTAATTTTGGTTTAGTTGCGTGAGCTACAGAGATGAAAATGTATTCTTGCGACAAAGTAACATGCAAATTCTTTCTTTAATAACACAAAATGTACAATTATAGTAGTTACCAAAGAGCAGAAAGCGTATGGAGATTCCATACTGACAATATTTAGTTGATTCTGTCAGACTCTAGAAAACCACCGGAAAATTGTGTATCAAAGAGGGGGAAGATTGCTGCGTTGTAAGCGGTTTCCAACCTTGCAGATATGAATAATGACACCTATTACACATGTACAGTTAATCAAGTAAAGGGCTCCCCTCTTTGGCAAGAATAAACACGCCGCCTCCATCGCCTTTTGAAATCCTCAAGTCTTTGTCCAGGTAGGTTGTCAAAAGCCACGACTTGGCCTTGTTGTCGCCGGGAATCGGCACCTTCAGAGGTGGCTGCCCAGAGATGGACCCTGCAATGCTAGCAAATGCTCGCTGCAAAGGCTCCAGCAACTGCTTAACAGGCCCAAGGCTGATCTTCTGCCCGAATATGGCAATCTGTTCAGGTAGATTCACCGACGATGATATCTCGGGAGGCTGGAAGCTCCCCTCTTTGAACTGGACCTTCATGAGAATAACAAGTGACGTGTCAGTTAGGCATATCTATGTTATCAAAGACGGCTTACATAAGGGCAACTTGTACTCTTGTAACTGATGAAACATCAAAGAAATCTTCTAATAACCATGATGTGCACCTCAAATATTTGGTACGAGAAAGATTTGCTTATCATCCTACATGGCATCATGGTGTACACCGCAACTAGGAGAATGACAGGTAGGCGGCAATACTGGTATCAAATGAGTGTCGAATACTCAGGTTGAAGGCCTGTAGCCATGCTAGATTATATATCTCAATCTATCGCAACACAAAGGGATCTCTACCTACTTGGCCAAATCACATCCCATATTTTCGAAAAATAGCAGGTAGATGTAACTAGCGAAATGGTTTGACGGAGGGGCTACACACTAACTGGATTTAATAATACGAAGTGTCTCAGAATATAGATGAAGCAGATTAACTGTTCCATATGACATGTCTGGAAAGCTGAATAACCAATGCAGTATAAACTGAGACTAGCATAACTTTTTTTTTTTGCGGGGGAGAGACTAGCATAACATTGACCAGAAACAGATCTGTACCTCTATCCTTGATGGAGTTTGGACCTCAAAAGAAGCAGTTGCGCTGAATGAAAACGAAGCAAATGGAGTCGAAATAGTTGAAGCATTAATTATTGTCATGCTTCTGGAGTCGATTTCTTGGGATATCTTATCAACTCTGGCGAATGGCGTTGCCCCGGCCAGCAGAATCGGTAGAAGCTCAGAATATGCCGTATACCTGAAATTTGACGACCATGCACAATTAAGTACTCCCTCCGTTCCTAAATATTTGTCTTTTTAAAGATTTCATTATGAACTACATACAGATGTATGTAGACATAATTTAGAGTGTAGATTCATTCATTTCGCTTTGTATGTAGTTAGGGCTGGAAAAAAAGCTCGAAACTCGCGAGCTGAACGAGTAGCTCGTGACTCAGCTCGAATCTGACTCGAACTCGAAGAATAACGAGTCGAGCCAAGCTCTATTCTAAGATTGTTTATTGACCAAGTTAAATGAGCCGAGTTCACGAGTACTCGTGTAACTCGTTAGGTTCAGTATAAAATTCAGCCACCCAATACCACCTTGCATCCCAAGCCAGTCGCATAGGCACAACATATGGCTCATCCGCATAACACTAGGGCCAACCGTCCAAAAGAGGCACACCACGATTCCTCTCCTTCCATCCCTAGCGAAATAGCGAGAGATCGGTTTGTTGATGACCCTCTTGTCTCCTCTGTTTCTGATTCATGACTTCATGGCCGTGGTAGTGTCATGTAAACCTACATGTCGGGTCATGTACATGTTACTAACTTGCTGATTATTGTGGTCATCTACCATTTTATGTGGAATTGAAGTCATGTACATGTTATTTATTGTGGTCACGTACATTTTGCTGACTTGCTCACATGTTGGTGGTACTGATAATTGCAAGTTAAACTACTTACAATTATGCGTGAACATCGTATATACTTAATATCTACATGTTACATTCCCAAAATAATTTAATACGCCATTCATTAGGCTTTATGTTCATACCTATAACGAGCTTAACAAGCTAAAAAAGCTAGCTCGCGAGCTATACGAGTCGAGCCAATCTTGAGTTTGAGCTCGTTACCATAACGAGTCGAGTCAAGCTAGCTCGTTAACGAAATGAGCTCTAGCGAGTCGAGCCGAGTTGGCTCGACTCGACTCGAATTCCAGCCCTATATGTAGTCTATAGTTGAATCTCTATAAAGACAAATATTTAGGAACGGAGGGAGTAGGTACAAGTAAATGACTGGACCCCCTCAGTGCTAATGAGAATTCTAAGAGGGGGGAAATTGGTTGTCTGCTTCGGCACAGCAAGAGCATTATAAGAAGTTGACTGCTTACGCAGTTCGGCCTCCTTAGGCTTATAGTAGGATTTTTGTAAGAATTGTATAGGATGGGGTTTTCAAAGGAAAAATTCATTTGGAGCTCTTTGGTTAGTAGGAATGGATTCCTATTCCTATGTAGGATAGGAACCAATCCTTCACATTTCAAAGAAAAAAAACATTATCCTAGATACAATGGAAATATTTCTATCCTATGCTTCAAATGACATCTCTTTCCCTATAGGAATTGAGATACATGTCATCTCACTTTCTATGATTTTCCTATCCCTATGACATTCCTATCCTATGAACCAAAGGAGGCCTCAACTCAGAACAACCTTTGGTCAGAAGAACAATGGAAACAACATGCAATCATTCATCAGTGGCTAAAATTCAAATAAAGTATACTATATTCCACTGACGTATCGAACTGACGTATTGAAGTAGTGAGTACTCTGGTACTGAACTACTGATAGAGAGCAAGAAGTGGGAAGGCTCACAGGAGGATCCAGTTTCCGTCGAGCTCTGGCGCCTGGACGGGCGCGGACGTGGGATTGGCAGCCTCGAGCTGGGCCACGAGCTCCACGACCTCCCCCCTGACCTCCGAGGACGCCTTGAGGCCCAGGCCGGAGCCGTACACCGTGTCTACCAAGCACCGCTTCAGCTCCTCCCTTCCCTCGTCCTCCTTCGTAACCGGAGCCTCCTCCGCCTCATCCGCAAAAAAGAGAGGAGACTGCTTCGCCTTGGGCTCCCCGCCCCACTCGTCATCGTTGGTAGGGGTGTCGGCGCCGGAGGGCTGCTCGGGCTCGGGCACCCCCGGCTCGCCCCACTCGTCGGTGACGCCGGGGCGCGAGTTACCCGACGCGGAAGCGGGCGGCTCGCGGCCCCACTCGTCGTCGTCGACTGTAGGGTCGGGGATCTCGGCGTCGAGTGGGCTGCCTCCCGCGGCGGTGCGTACGGGGAGGCGGAGGCGGCGCGGCCGCCTGACTCGGAGGTCACCGACGCGGAGACGCGCGGCGGCCGCGGGGTTGGGGGAGAGGAGTAGGAGCGACGCGTGGGAGGCGTGGCAGGAGGCGAAGAGGGGAGCCATGGATGAATGAATGAATGAATGATTTCACTCCTCTTCTGTTGGCCTCTAGTCACTTGTGTGGGCGGGCGGGCGAGGAGGGGAGGGGAGGGCCGAGAGGGAGAGCCCAAACAGCGATTTTCTTTCTTTTACGAAAATCACCGGAGCATTGTCCGGAAAACGCCGAAGATTCGAGGTGTTTTCCGATTCGTTCCAAGATTCGTGCCATCCTTTCCCTTCCTTTTTTTTCCTCCGAAAGTTTATGTAAAATAAAACTACACATACAACTTACAGTCTAAAGCGAAAAATTATTTGTTGTGTTCAAAAAGAAAACTTACAGTCTAAAATGAGAATCCGGATTTTCTAGCAAATCTCTTGAAAGAGCTAAAATTATAAAATAACGCCTTATTTTAACGAATTTGAGCGAAAAACTGCGTGGTGTTCCTGGACGGGAGGTACGTGTAGCCAATGAGGTGGTGGCTTGCACAAGCAGTCACGGATCAAGCCGATGCTCCGCCGCAGGCGGCCTGCATGGTGTGCGGTGTCATCTTGTTTGCCCTGTGCGGCGACGGTCTGCATAGTGTGCGGTGGCCCAAGCTGCTCCCTGTCCCGACCTGCCCGATGGCATCGACTCCAAGTATGACGACTCGTTCGGGTCGCGCTTCAGTCTTCCAGATTCAATCTACGCCATGTGCACAATACTTGGTGAAGATTTATTATGCTCGGGATTCACTTAGAAGTGGGAGGAAGAAGAAGACCATGGGGAATATCCGATTTTACGGTAATTTTGCGGGATTTGTTCCGCCGCATCTGCACGTTACCGCAAAACAGTTTTAGGTTCCCCTTGTAATGCTTTTTTGGTACCAGGATATAAGGAATCTGCTAGAGATGCTCTTAGAGCAACTCCAACAACTCCCCTAAAAAAACTTCCTGTAAAACCATTTTTACGGGATGACAATATAATTTAGGAAAAGTTTTTTAGGGCAACTTTTGTCAAGTTCCCGTAAACTTCTTTTCTAAAATTTGTTTTTTTACATTTTGCATTAAACAAACCTAAGGCCCGCAAGTCAGTGACATGGGAGAGCAATGATGTGACGGCGAGTGGCAGTGAGTGATGGTGTTATACACCGGGGGTGACTCACCGAGGCGAGTCCAACAGAGGGCCTGCTGGAGGTCCCAAGAGGCCTAGCGGCAATAAGGAGCCTTGATGAGTGGGGTTTTATGCCTGCTTTTTAGAGTATTTTAGTGCCAAAATCCCTCATATCGTATCCATTTAGCACTTATTCATGTCTCCAATGCACAATTTTCGGTATTTACTTGTTTTATCAAGTTTATTGCACACATTTATTTTTATTTTTAGTAGTTTTCCTTTGTTTTGTGGTCTTTGTAGGTGTGTTGATATGTTCATGGTCGTGGGTCATCAAAATAACCAAGTTAGGGGTCCAACCGAAGAAGTTCCAGGCACCAGATCAAGACCCTTTGAAGAGTTTGATGATTTTACATTTACCAAATGTACAAAGCGAATATCCAAGGCATATTACAATGGGGATTTTCCTTAGCAATCAAACGAGCTCAAGAACGTCAAATTGGAATCCGTATGAAGAAATGACGATCAAAATACGAAATAGCTCACGTATGTCCACAGTGCTTGACGGCTTTCCATACGAGCATAGACGCTTGTATGGATGGTCGTATGGCCTCATGACAACCATGAAAAGTGGCTAGAATCTTCCAGATTTTTCTCCGATTTCGTCCCTGTTTTCCCCTATGAGATCCTTGACAACCAAGACTTGTATTGGGCGTGGATTTGGCTCCCCTAGAGCCCTTGGATGAAGGAAGGAGGCTACATCAAGAGAGGAGACCCGAGGAGGCATGCTATAAGAAGACCTCCAACCCTAGCCCCTAGGGATAATCATTTGCATCATTCACAAGTTCCATCAGTTGCCGCTCCATAACAACAACTTTGTGGCTATGGTAGCGGCGTAAAGCTTGATGGTAGCGTGCAGCTCGCACAGCAGTCCGAAGACGATCTTCCTCAAGGAGCGTCATGTTGTCTTGGCACAACTGCTCTTGCTCAAGCTCATCATAAGAGAGCACTCGAGGTGACCCGTATATGAGTTCTGTGGGGAGAACTGTCTCCTCCTTGTACACCACGGAGAAGGGTGTCTAGCCGGTGGCTCAATTTGGCGTCGTTTTGATTGACCAAAGAACCACCGACAGCTCATCAATCTAGCGACTTCCGCACTTGTGCAGTGTGTCGAAAGTTCTCGTCTTAAGCCCTCGCAAAACTTTAGCATTTGCCCTTTCTACTTGGCCGCTGCTCCTTGGGTGAGCGATGGAAGCAAAGCAGATCTTGCTGCCAAGGTCTTGGATGTACTGCGTGAAGGTGCAGCTTGTGAACTGTGTGCCGTTATCGGTGATGACCCTGCTTGGTACACCAAAACGACAAACTAGTCCTCTGAAGAAATTGAAGGGTGATTGTGTTGTCACCTTTCTCACTGCTTCCACTTCCAGCCACTTGGTGAACTTGTCGATCGCGACATACAAGTACTCAAAGCCCCCGGTGGCACGGGGAAAGGGGCCCAAGATGTCGAGCCCCCAGACCGAAAATGGACAGGAAAGAGGGATTGTCTGAAGAGCTTGAGCTGGTTGATGTAGCTTCTTCGAATGGAACTGGCACGCTTCACACTTGGTTACTAGTGCAGGTGCATCCTGGAGAGTAGTGGGCCAAAAGAAACCTGCCGAAAGGCCTTCCTGGCAAGAGCTCTTGATCCTATGTGGGGGCCACATATGCCTCCATGTATCTCTGCCAACAGCTCTAGTCCATCCTCCCGAGGAACACACTTCAATTTCACACTGTTCGGTCTCTTTCTGTACAGGACGTCGTCCACAAACTGGTACATACTAGACTGACGGGCTACTTTTTCCGCTTCTTCCTGTTCCTCCGGGAGTTCTCTTGTTTGAAGGAACTGGACTATGCGTTATGCCCATGCTGGACCTTAGGCTCGACGGCAAGGACTAAAGGCATGTCTTTTGCCATGGGGGCGCTTGTCTCTATAGCAAGGGCTTGAGGCCCTGCCGGAGCCTGTTGCCCCCCGACAAGATTGGGGCTGATCCCGACAACTTCCTTGCTGACAGCTTCCGTAAGCTCTGCCGGGAAGTACTGGCCAGAATTCAGCTTCCTCCTCTTATTCTGCTTTGCCGGTGGCGATACGATGGCTGATTTAGTTGGAGCACGAAAGTACCTGGTTCCACAGGTAAATTGAGGGCAACATGCTTTGACAGCTCGTCAGCAACACTATTCTCTGCACGAGGGACGTGTTCTGCTTGCAGGTCGTGAAAGCGATCTTCCAACTTTCTCACTTCATCTACATAAGCCTCCATCAACGGGCTCTGATAGTCCTTATTGACTTGCTTGATGACAAGCTGTGAGTCTCCTCTGATAATGAGCTTCTTGATCCCAAGGTCCCCCGCGATTTTGAGGCCGTCAAGCAGCCCCTCATACTCTACGGTGTTGTTTGTCGATTTCTCCCGGGGAAAGTGCATCTGGATTACGTACTTGAGGTGCTCCCCGGTGGGTGCGACAAGCAGCACGCCAGCACCGGCTCCCTGCAGGGAGAAAGCTCCATCAAAGTACATAACCCATTCTTGGCTTGTTTCCTTGCCGGGGATGGTCGTTTCTTGGATCTCTTCGTCTGGCGTTGGAGTCCATTCTGCAATGAATTCTACCAAAGCTCCGCTTTGAATGGTTGAAGTGCTTTCAAACTTGAGGCCAAAGCTTGACAACTCCAAGGCCCACTCCACAATCCTACCGGTAGCGTCTGGGTTTCGCAAAATCCGTTGCAGTGGAAAGCGAGTGACGACGGTAATCTCATGTGCTTGAAAGTAATGGTGCAGCTTCCTTGAGGCCATGAGGAGGCCAAAAAGCAACTTTCGCACACCAGAGTACCTTGATCTGGCCCCTTGCAAAAGGGAGCTGACGAAGTACACTGGGCGCTGCACCATTCTCTTCTTCCGTGTGGCTTCATTCATCTACGCAGGTCCTATCATGCCGGCACCAGATCTTGCCAGGGAAGCCCCCAGTTCGTCGCTTGGCGGTCCTGCTTCTGTAGCTGCTTTTTCATTGGCTTCTCTCTGCGCTACCAACACAACACTAGCCACTTGATTCGTTGCTGCCAAGTACAGCAACAACGGCTCTTGTGGTCTAGGCGTGACTAGTATCGGCAGAGAGGAGGGGTACTTCTTCAAATCCTGCAACGCTGCCTCCGCCTCCGAGTCCATTTCATTGGACCTGCCTTCTTCAAGATTTTGAAAAAGGGCAGGGCGCTCTCATCAGACTTCGAGATGAACCTACTCAGAGCCACGACGCAGCCGGCAAGACGGCGCACATCGTTGACGCGTTTGGTGCTTCAACCTGCTCAATTTCTTTGATCTTGTCGGGGTTCGCCTCGATCCCGTGCTGAGATACAAAGAACCCGAGAAGCTTGCCAGATGGAACACCAAACACGCATTTCTCAGGATTGAGCTTCAAGTTGATCTTGTGCAGATTCGTAAACGTCTCTTCCAGGTCCTGCACGAGCATTGCTTTGTCCTTGGTTTTGACCACTATGACATCCATATAGGCTTCCATATTTCTATGTAGCTGGGGCTCAAAACCAATCTGGACTGCTCTTGCAAATGTCGAACCAACACTTTTCAACCTGAAAGGCATATGCACAAAGCAATATGTACCACATGGGGTGATAAATGCGGTCTTCTCTTCATCTTCCTTGGACATGAAGATCTGGTGGTATCCTGAATAAGCATCGAGGAACGACAACAAATCATAGCCTGTAGTGGAGTCCACAATCTGGTCGATGCGCGGCAAGGGGAAAAGATCTTTTGGACATGCTTTGTTAAGATCTGTATAATCAATGCGCAACCTCCATTTTCCATTCGCCTTGTGCACCACAACTGGATTGGCCAACCATGTTGGATGAAGCACTCCCCTGACCAAGCCTGCCGCTTCCAATTTCCTGATTTCCTCGACAATGAATTCTTGCCGCTCCAAGGCTTGCTTCCTGAATTTCTGCTTGATGGGCCGCGCGTGGGGACAACCGGCAAGGTGGTGCTCATTTACCTCCCTGGGAACTCTGGGGACATCAGATGGTTGCCATGCAGATACATTGACGTTCGCCCGCAGGAAGGCAACGAGCGCGCTTTCCTATTTGTCATCGAGGGTGGAACTTATGGTGAAAGTTCCCCCCATGCCATCCTCCTTGACGGGCACCTTCTTGGTTTCTTGCGGAGCTGCCTTAGATTTCTTGTTCTTGCCGGTGGAGCTCTCTGGCACATCGTTGATAGGAGCGCAACACTCCTAAGAGGCACGCTTGCCGGAATGTGCACCAGAGGCCTTGCCGGTCTTCTTCCCCCTGGGAGCTTCAACGGCAGGAGCAGGTGCCTTTGCAGCAGGTGCTGCAACTGCCTCCCGATAAAGCTGGTCAGCACAGATAAGTGCATCCTTCTTGTCGGAGTTTATCATGATGACGGTGATTGGCCCGAGCATCTTCAACACATCGTAAGCATAGTGCGATGCCGCCATGAACTTGGCCAGCGCCGGGCGTCCAAGTATCCCATTGTACGGCAAGGGTATCTTGGCAACATCAAAAACAATCTTCTCCATTCTGAAGTTCATATCACTGCCAAATGTTATTGGCAATGTGATCTTGCCCTTTGGCTGAGTCCTTCCCGGATTAATCCCTTGAAAAGTGCCTGTCTTCTCAAGATCCCCGTTAGGAATTTGCAATCTCTTGATCACGTCAGGCGAGATCAGATTCAGACCGGCCCCACCATCAACTAGCATTTTTGTCCCGTTGAGGTTGTGAATCGTTGGTGAAACCAACAATGACAGACACCCGACCGCTGTTGTGCAATCAGGGTGATCCTCAGCATAAAAAATTATAGGCGCTTGGGACCATCTTAGGGGTTTCTAGGCTTCAACAGATGGTTCCATCGCATTAATCTTGCGCGCCCACTGTTTGAGTTGGCAACGAGAAGAATGCAACGAGGCGCCTCCGTCGATGCACATGACATCTATAGCTCTCTAAAACTCATGCTCGCTGGACTCATCGTCCTCTTGATTGCCATCATCCTCCTCCCCTTCCTTGTCGCGGCCTCTAGCGGGCCTCTCCCGCTGCTTGGACTTGCCACGGCGACCTCCTCGGGCACCGCGCTTCTTGCTGGACCCTTCCGTACCTTCTTGGGCTTTCTCCTTGTCCCGCCTTATGTACTTAGCTTTTTGCCTTTCGGCAAGCTGCTCGACTTGTCGGCAATTTTGGAGGTCGTGGCCCTTGGTGGGATGGATCTTGCAATACTGCTTGTCGGAGCCCTCTGGCTTGTCGGTAGCCGCCAAGGCCTGACAAGAGCCGCACCCGGCAACCTCCTTGCCAGGGTTGTAAACCTTTGTCTTCTTGGCGGCGCCAAGGTTGCCGAACTCCTCGACGGCAAGCACGACCTTGTCCTTGCGCTTCTTGTTCTGCCATAGGCCTTTCCTTGCTGGGGCAGTAGTGTCTTCGTCAGATTCGACCCCAACACCGACATCCTCGCCGAGGAGTTTCCTCCCTTCCTTAGCTCGAGCACACCTATCAGCCAGGGCGTAGAGCTCGGCGACATCCTTGACCTTAATCATCGCTAGCTCTTTGCACATCCTACGATTACGCACGTTCTGATGAAACACGCTGATAACAGCGACATCATGAACGTCTGGGATGTTGTGGTGTATGCGACTGAATCTCTGAATGTACTTGCGCAAGGTTTCGCCTTCCTTCTAGGGGATGAGATGCAAATCACTTGCTTTACCCGGAGCTTGGTGGCCTCCGGTAAAGGCGCCAACAAACTCGTGGCATAGGTCTGCCCAGGATGAAATGGAATTCTCTGGCAGGTGCATCAACCATGACCTGACATTGGGCTTGAGCACCAACGGGAAGTAGTTGGCGAGTATCTTGTTGTCGCGAGCCCCGGCGGCCTGCACCGCAATGGTGTAGATGCTCAAGAACTCTGATGGGTAGGTCTTGCCGTCGTATTTCTCTGGGACCTCCGGCTTGAATGTTTGGGAATTGGGCCACTAGACTCGCCGTAGATCATGGGTAAACACTGGACAACCCACCTCATAAGGCAGGTCGATAGGATACCCTAGCGCAGGCTTGTCTATAGTGGGCCCCACGTGCTTATCGGATTGATGGCGCGTTTCCCACCGCCGCTCGGTGGTGGTCCGGGTGTCCTCCTTGGTACGCTCCCGAAGAACTTGACGTTGATCGCGGTGAGTCCACGGATCAAATGACGTAGTGGAGTCGTCACCGCCGATGCTTACTAGTCGAGTCGGCGATCGCTGCTGTCGTCGCGGGGGAGAATGCACCATGGTCGTGCCTCATCCAGCCTCGTCGCCATTAGCACACGCTGACTCGATGGACCGCTGCTATGAGGGCTCCGCCCGCTACGGTCCACCCCTACCGGCAAAGCTGATGAGGCTCTGGATAGTAGCTCTCCACTCATCGAGCTTCTCCACCGCAGGAGGGAAGTTCAGGAGCAGTTTCGCTCACACCAATGCTTCTGCCGACGAGGTTGGCAACGGAAGGTGCGATGAACGTGAGGTGCTTTGACTCCTAACGGTGTTAGAAGGAGCTCCGTCATGGTCCCGCGACCGCGCGCCACCTCTGTCAGTATTTTGGCACGCATGTTGGTCCCGCGCATCTCGGGGGTGATGCGCAGGGGCCTTCCCATGGGTGCGCTTGGAACCACCATCGTCGTGGCGCTGTTCATCGCACGCGACCTAAGAAGGGCGCGGCGTATGCACCGGCGTAGGTGTCTCACCGTCTCTGGTGTTCGCCGCACCGCCTGCAGGCCGCATGACTTCGTCTTGAGGTCCAGCGACACGTGGGTTGCCACCATCGCTGTGGACGGCGCCGCTGGCTTAGCCTTGATCTCGAGAACGTCGTGGAGGCTCGAGGCCTCCGCCCGCATCCGCACCGCTGCCCGTTTGAGTGGTTACGGGCACGCAAGACATAGACCGGTCGACCGCCATGAAACCATTCTTCTTGGGGGCCATGGTGATGGATGAACTGGCGCACAGATAGTGTAATCAGGTTCGCACCACCGTTCGCCCTACCTGGCATGCGAAAGATGTCGGTGCACAACTCCTATGGGACCGCAAGGATTGCTTTGTGGTTCGGCGGGGAGAAGGTATGTACAAAGAGCAGATCACACGAACGGCGTGAGGGGAACTTTTTACCCAGGTTCAGGCTGCTGTGTAGCGTAAAACCCTACTCCTGCTTCGGTGTATTATCAGTATTCTTGAGGTTCCAGCTACAGGAGCGCTACGACCAGCTAATACGCACATGATCTAGAAGATGGGAGCCAAAAGTCTTCTCTCGTAACGCGCTGGGTCTCCTTTTATATGATCAAGGGGATCCCAACAGTGGCGTACAATGCGCGCACGGGGCACACAGTGCTACAGTGCTATCATACCTAACCCTAACGGAGTGGGACAAACACATTTAATGCTCTGTCAGTGTCCCTGACCTTATATGGGACGAGACAGGGGCCCGTCCCATCTGCACCACTTGTCCTCTCCATCGCCAGTGCCTTGACACGTATCCTGGGAGTCGACACCTGGTCTCCGCGCTGGTAAGGTGGCGAGGTCTTGCCAAGTGCTCTCCTTGCCAGGGCTCCGCAGGCCGCCCCGGCAAGATCTTGCTGGGTTTCCATCCCTTGGCTTCGGTCTTATGTTTGTTGACTTGAGCATTCCTTTGACGTCTTCGTGCTTGCTTCTAGTAGTCCCCTGGTGGGCCCTGCCACGGGTGTGGCCACAACTGCCCGTGCACAAGTAAGGGGTACTAATGACCCGATCCTTAGTACACCGACACAACAGTACTTGAAGTGGTCATTTGCTTTATTATACTAACGGATCTCACGAGAATTTTGTCAAGTTTTGTGTGATTGAAGTTTTCAAGTTTTGGGTGAGATCACGATGGATGAAGGAATAAGGAGTAAGAAGGGCCTAAGCTTGGGGATGCTACTGCGCCCCCAAGATATTATCAAAAGACTAACAAGCAACTAAGCTTGGGGTTGCCCCGAGTGGCATCCCCTCTTTCTTCTAACAACCATCGTCACTTTACTTGGAACTATATTTTTATTCCAGATATCATGAGTTTTGCTTGGAGCATCTTCTATCTTTGATTTATTTTATTTTTATCCTTGCTGCACACACCTATTTGAGGGATCAAAAATTATGCTATGATTTACTAGAATTTCTCTATGCTTCACTTAAATCTATTGAGCAAAGGAATTGCTCTAGTGCTTCACTTATATATTTTTGAGCACGATGTGCTTTTACATGTTTGAAGAAATGCCCTCATGCTTCACTTATATTAATTTGAGAGTTAGTAATTTTGAAGAAATCCTCTCATGCTTCACTTATATTATTTTGAGAGATGAACCTTGTATGCTCATGTTCTTCACTTATATCCATGTGAGTTTGTCAAAATCAATTGCAATATATGAAACTAGTCCCAAAGTGATAGATATTCAAGAGGGATATAATAAAAACTTTCATGAAGATCATTGGTCAAATTAGACTTGATTCTTTGTAATAGTTTTGAGACATGACAATAGTAATATGTGAGTTATGTTAGTGAGTAACTATGCTTAGTAAGAATATTGATGTTAAGGTTTGTGATTCCCTATGCAAGCATGAAAGTTAATAGTTGTGCTATGAAATTACATCCTACTTATGGTGCATTATTCGGTGTTAATTATGCTTAATGCTCGCTTATGTCATTTTTCATTTCTGGGTTGGATGCTTCTCAATCTATTGCTAGCCTCCACTTGTACTAAGTAGAAATACTACTTGTGCATCCAAAATCCTTAAACCCAGTTTTGCCATATGAGTCCACCGTGCCTACCTATATATGGTATTTCTATGTTGTTCCAAGAAAATTTGTATGTGCCATCTCTAAATTTTCAAAATAAAATTTCCTTTTTGTGTGCTCGTACCGCTCATGAAATGGTAGGGGGTGACCGATATTTTTCCATGCTAGACGTGTTATTCTCAAGATGAGTGTTTATTAACTTGTCATGGCATGAGAGTATGGCGATAAAAGGGAAGCCCACTCCCGAAATGAAAAGAAAGAAAGAAAACTTTACTTTATGTTGTCAAATAATAATTTCATTGGAAAGTTTTGGTATGGAAGGCAACCTTGGATTCGACTAGCCATGTAAAGTGAAAGTATGGTGGAAAAAGGAATAAACTTTATTTTTTGTTTGGAAACCGCTTATGATGTATCTAGCATGGAAAGATATTGAAATCTATCAGTCATTTTCGTTGACAAGAAAGGCATGCCGCCCAAAATATTTTTCTCTATCAATTTAAACACTTGAGCTCTGGTACCTCTACAAATCCCTACTTTCCTCTACGAAGGGCCTATCTATTTACTTTATGCAATTTTTATTTTCAATTTGAGTCTCCATCTTCTCTTATAAAGCACCAACTAGGAGGCACTATGATCGTACTTGAGCATCAGGTATAGCTAATATTTGAGTGTGTACTATGAATGGATCAATGATTGAGCATGATGGGCTAGGGATAACATGCTTTAGTGTTGATATTTTGAAAAACATGGTTGCTTGTTGATATGCTTGAGTATTAAATTTTTCATGTAAAAACTAGACTATTTTTCATGTAAAAACCCTAGAGGAGTCAATGAAACACAAGTTTAGCCGCCGCAAGTTCCAGAACCTCAAGATCCAATCTAACACCATCAAAAAGGGGTTCATCTTCATCATAGGTGCCTCTCCGATGATGCGTGAGTAGTCCACCATAGACCTACGGGTCCATAGGTAGTATCTAGATGGCTTCCTCTCTCTCTATGATTCTCAATACAATGGTCTCTTGGATATCTATTTGATGTAGTGACTTTTGCGGTGTGTTTGTTGGGATCCGATGAATTTTGAGTTCATGATCAGTTTCTATCCATGAATATGATTTGAGTTTTCTTTGATCACTTACTTTCATGATTACTTATAGCCTCGTATTTATTCTTCGAATATTTGGTTTAGTTAGGCCAACTAGATCGATTTTACTTGCCATGGGAAGAGGTGCTTTGTGATGGGTTCGATCTTGCGGTGTTCTTTCCGAGTGACAGAAGGGGCAGCAAGGCACACATGTATCGTTGCCATTAAGGATAATAAGATGGGGTATATTCCTACATGAATAGATCTTGTCTACATCATGTCACTGTTCTTATTGCATTACTCTATTTCTCCATGAACTTAATAGACTAGATGGATGCTGGATAGCGGTTGATGTGTGGAGTAATAGAAGTAGATGCAGAATTGTTTTGGTCTACTTATCTTGGACATGATGCCTATATAATGATCATTTCCTGGATATCATCATGATTATTTGATCTTCTATCAATTCTGAACAGTAATTTGTTCACCGACCATGTGCTATACTCATGAGAAAAGCCACTAGTGAAACCTACGGCCCCGAGTCTAGTTTTCCAACATATTGCTTTCCGATCTTCTATTTTGCCTTTTTGTTTTTAGATCCATTAATCCAAAAAACCAAAAATACCTTGCTCCACTTTTGTTTACTTGTTTTATTTTGTGTTCTTGCGAGATCTATTTGCCAAAACTATCAGCACCTAATCTATCTTTTTATCGTAGAGAGCTTGATAACCTCTCATTCGCGCCGGGTTGTAAGTATTTGTTATTTGTGCTGCATCATCCCTTCCTATTTGGGGAAATACCGACACATTCTCAAGCTATGTCTACCTGGGTTTCATAACCAAGGGAAATACTTACCCACATTCTGCTGCGATAACCCGTTCCTCTTTGGAAAACCCAACGCAGATCACAAGTATCAGCCCACTATCTCCGATTAGAAGGACTTTAATTATGAAAGTTTCTCTTTAGTAGAATGTATTTCCTTGCTGCAATCCATTTAAGCTCACCCAGTTCTTATGAACAAAATAAAGCTTTTACTCAACATATAGCAGAATCAATGATAAAAGCTTATGATGAGAAAATTGAGGTAGAAGTTTATATTCCTTGAAAATTTCATGGTGAATGGAAACCTACCATAAAAATAAATCATGCACAATGCAAGTATAAATGGGGAACATAACAGAGACAACCCACCAAGGGGGTCACCATATGATCATGATTTCAATGCAACAATTTAAAGTTCTATATGACACGCATAAAAGGGTTTCATCGACATGGCCAAGGGCTGCTTGCCTAGCTCAACAAAGTCTTTGGGGTCTTCAAAATCTTCTGGTGCAACTTCTCCGTCAACAACATAAGCCATCATTGCATATTTAATGCTTTATGTGACCTTGGTGCTAGTGTTTGAGCAGTACCTAAATCTCTTTGTGATGGGCTTGGTCTCACCAATATTCAAGATTGTTCCCTTAACTTGCATCTTGTGGATTCTAACATTAAGAAACCTTTGGGTAGAATAAATGATGTGCTTATTATTTAAAATATAAATTAAGTTCTTATAGGTTTCATTGTGCTTTATATTGAATGCAACCCAACTTGTCCAATAATACTTGGAAGACCTTTCCTACGAACTATAGGTGCAACTATTGATATGAAAGAGGGAAACATAAGGTTACAATATCCATTAAAGAAAGTAATGGAACAATTCACTAGGAATATAATTAAACCACCTTATGAATCTATCATGAGATCTAATTATGGGTGGTGTGCCAAAGATGACAATACTTGATATTATGCAATACACCTAGCTAGGGGCGTCAAACAATAGCGCTAGTTGGGAGACAACCCAATAGTCATATTATTTTATTGCTTTTACTTTATGTTTAAAATGATTATTTATAATTTAATGATTTTATTTTTATTTTTAAAATAGTGTTTGTGCCAAGTAAATCCTTTGGGATGACTTGCATGAAAAGTAGAATTGATACGGTGCAAAAACAGAAACTTTAGCGTCTAGTGCATAATTTCTATGATTTTACTAGGACATGTTTTTTATCTGAATTTTTTCCAACGCATTTATCTACAAATTACCCAGGCTTTCCTATTTATTCAGATATTTTGGAGTTACACAAGTATGGTTTCTTTACAGATCATTACATACTGTTCTTTTTTAGACAGATTCTGTTTTTGCTTGCATACTTTGCTTGTTTTGATGATGCTATGGATTGTATCGGGGGGTATAAGCCATGGAGAAGTTATAATATAGTACCTTATGCAATAATAAAATAATAATAATTTTCTAAAAGTACCTAAAGTATTTGATATGTTTATTATACTAACGGATCTCACGAAGGTTTTTGTTGAGTTTTGTGTGCTGAAGTTTTGAAGGTTTTGGTGCTATCACTATGGATGAAGGAATAAGGAGCGGAAAAGAGCCTAATATTGGGGATGCCCAAGGATACCCAAGTCAAATTATAGGAAGACTCAAGCGTATAAGCTTGGGGATGCCCCGGAAGGCATCCCCTCTTTCGTCTCAATCCATCGGTATGTCTCTTGGAGCTATATTTTTATTCATCACATGATATGAGTTTTTCTTGGAGAGTCATTTTACTTAGTTTATTTTTGTTTTAGTCTTCCACAATCATTGTTTGCTGGGAACACTCACTTTAGAGAGACACAAGATCACCATAATTTGTTAGATTGCTCTTTGTGCTTCACTTATATCTTTTGAGGTAAGCCGCTCCTCTAGTACTTCACTTATATCTTTTTAGAGCACGATGGCGTATAGAATTAAAAAAAATAGTTGCACTCTTGTTATTCACTTATATTTGTTTGAGAGTTAATAAATAGTGACGGTAATTTTCATGGGTGATAAGACTAGTACAAAATAATATGTATTCAAGGAGTGCATAATCAAAACCTTCATGTAGCACATAAAAGAGAAATTATGAGTTAATGATATTAATGTGGTAATGTGAAAGGGCATGAGTGCATGATCATTGTTTAGTAATAATATTGTGAATTAGATGGTTTTAACTTTTTGTTCATCTAAATATTTTTTACCGCAAGGTGATGATGTGTGAGCATTCTTATTCCTCGTTGAAATCCTAGTGGTGTTTAAGTCGGAGGCGTGACTCCTCCCAACCTCCTCCCTAGGGGCATGCGAGTACTACTTTGCTTCAAGAGATACAATAAAATCTTGCAATAACTATGTGAGTTCTTTATGACTAATGTGAATCCATGGATATGCGCACTCTCACCACCTCATATTTGCTAGCTTCTTCGGTGTCGTGCATTGCCCATTCTCACCTCGAGGATCGGTGCAACCTTCGAGGTTCATCCAAACCCCATGACATGATACACTTTGTTGCACATAAGCCTCGTTATATCTTCCTCAAAACAACAACCATACCTACCTATCATGGCATTTCCATAGCCATTCTATGATATATTAGCATGCAGTTTCCACCGTTAAATCATATGACTTGTACTTTCATTGTCATATTGCTTTGCATGATCATATAAGCTGACATGGTATTTGTTGCAAATCCACCATTCATCATTTTTTGATACATGTTATGCTTGATCATTGCACATCCTGGTACACTGCCAGAGGCATTCATATAGATTCATACTATAATTTTTCATATTGAGTTGTAAGTAAATAAAAGTGTGATGATCATCATTATTAGGGCACTGTCTCAGTGAGGAAAGATTGATGGAGATAATGACTCCCCCACATGTCGAGATGAGACTCCGGACAAAAAAATAAAAAACGATAAAAGGAAAGAAAAAAATAAAAAAGAAGAAGAAAAGAAAAAGAAAAGAAAGAAAAAAATGAAAAAAATGAGAAAATAGATAAGGGACAGTGCTACTACCTTTTTGTCCACACTTGCACCTCAAAGTGGCACCTTGTTCTTCATATAGAGAGCCTCATGTTTTGACACTTTCATATGCTAGTGGGAATTTTTCATTATAGAACTTGGCTTGTATATTCCGATGATGGGATTACTCAAATGCTCGTGGTATTCATGAGCAAGCAAGTTGGATGCACACCCACTTAGCTTCAGTTGAGCTTTCATACACTTATAGCTCTAGTGCATCCGTTGCATGGCAATCCCTACTCCTCGCATTGATATCTATTGATGGGAATCTCCATAACCCATTGATACGCCTAGCCGATGCAAGAATTTCTTCTCCACTTTTCCCCCTTTGAAACCTACCACCATATTATATTCCACCTTTATGATATATCCATGGTTTATGCTCATGTATTGAGGAAGTAATAAAAAACTATAGTGCATTAAAAAGTATGATCCAATTGCCTGTCTTAACACCGTGGTGCTTGACGTTTGTATTTATGTGGTGAAGACAGAGCCGTATCATGCTAATATGATAAAATCAATAGGGGGTAAACATTCTTTAAGGATAATATATTTTGAAACTTGATGATTATGTTACTTATGTTTATGAATATTACTATGTTGATGTTTATTAATTCATCATTTCTCAAAGATCATACCTAGAATATATTACGTGTTGGGTAGCATGTCACACCAAAAAATTCTGTTTTTATCATTTACCTACTCGAGGACGAGCAGGAATTAAGCTTGGGGATTCTGATATGACTCCAATGTATCTATAACTTTTTATTGTTCCATGCTATAATATTATCATTCTAGGATACTTTTTGGGCATTTATTTGTTGATTCATATTATTTTTGAGCACTAACCTATTAACCAGTGCCCAGTGCCAGTTGTTGTTTTCTACATGTTTGTGGAACTCGATATCCTCAAATGAGAAAAGATATGCATACCAATGTGCTCGAACAATAAGATATCAAATGAAATATGGAAAAAATGCAAAACCACTATAGTGTCTACCAAGCATTTTGGCGATGACACAATCATCTATATATATGAGTATATTGACTTAGGAGCCAAGTAAGAAAACTTGATCGTAGGTCATACTCATTGTTGAAGCACAAGTGGGCTACCGCTTTTACATAAAGCATTTAATGTGTTCACATCTTTAAGAGATGCTTTAACTCAAGTCTTAGAGTAAATCTCCCCCTTGATGTGACATCCCCCCTAAGAGGGATAAACTAACCTTCAGTTTTGTCGTAGAAGACTTCATGTGGGTGATGTAGTGGTGGATGCTCATAGTTGATGAAGATCATCTTGAGTTTGGAGTAATCCTCGTTGTTTCTTACTCTTCTCACCTACATGGGTTAGTCCCGCACAAGATACAAATACAAGGATATCTATGGACATGGAGTGCAATATATATATATATGATGTCCATGGATTCATTAATTACCTTGTCCCTTGTTTACCTTTGAGGGAATGCGTGACTCCTTGAACTATTGCATAGAGTTGATGTTTATTCAAAATAGTCCTTGCCAAAAATGAATGTGACTGATTTTTGTTGGCAGAGTCACCCCGCAAGAACTTCTCTAGTTCTTCTTCTTTGGGACCCACATAAACTTGATGGGGATCCTTGGAGTTGAAGTGGAACTTGTAGAAGTTGAGCTTGTAGTAGACTTGGGAACCCACTTGACCATGACTTGGGATTCATCTTGATATCAGTCGATCTCCTCTTGAAGCTTGTCCTTGCCCTTGAGCTTGTGGTCTTGTGGTGGAAGGTCATCTTGAGCTTTTGTTCCCTTGGGAAGAGTATGTTCATACTTCTCGTTTTGGGGAACAAACTTAGGCTTGGGGTATTGACCTTCTTCCCATTCAACTCCATTTGCATTGAAGTAGACAATGCCATGGTTCTTCCGATATCCTCCATGCTTGTATACAATTTCCTCGAATTGCTTACATCCGGCAAGAACTTTGTAGACTCCTTTTTCTATAATCCCTTTCAATAGATCATTTTGTTTATAAAGTGTAACTTGGCTAAGAGAATTGTTAGTGGAATCAATAGAACTACTAGAAGCAATATCATTGGATTTATCATTTTTATTGCTACTAGTTGTCGAACCTTTCTTGCCTTTGTTACTAGTTTGTTTAGCCTTAACTTGTGTAATGAATGCAGACAAGAGTAGTCATTTGGCTAGATAAGAGTAATTCTTCTTTCGAAGATCATCATTGATAGCTTTAAGAAATTCATTCTTGCTCCAAATTGAGCTTCTCAAAGCGTAGCTTCTCATGAGTTCTTACAAGCTCTCTATGATCTTATAGAATAGATTCATGGGCTAACTTAAGAGTGTTCAATTCTGTAGTTAGTCGCTCTATTTCCTTCTTATCATCAACACATGACTTATCTTGACTAACGTGATTACTATCAAGTTCGTTTTGACTAATATCACTAGTTTTGTCAAATAGCAAGTCATCATCTCCAAGTAAGTCATCCTCATCACTATTAAAGTCAATGTATTCGGGGTGTGATTCCTTGGGACTTTAGCCATGAAGCAACTTCCACTCCCTTCATTTGGTGAATCAAATATGTCATAGGAGTTGGAGCAAACAAGTGCAAGTCCAGCAACACCTTCATCTTGAATATAGTCGGAGTCGGGGTGATAGCTTCTCTCTAAGTGATTGTCAGATTCAGAGTCGGAAACCCATTCACCAACATGAGCTTGATGTCTTTTTCTTCTTCTTGCACTGGTGCAACGACATGCTATGCAAACGGTTTTAACCCCTTTCAGTGCCATAGTTTCAAACCGTCACCTTGCTAGTGTGGGAGATTGGGGGCTCCATCGCACACGCTATACATCCCACGTAGCTCAACACAAAAACTGTTTGCAATTTGGATTAGCATCACACACAGTTATTTCATGAAAATCGTATTTAATGTGCGATTCATTGCACATGATTCATTTCACATTGAATTTTATTTTTATTTTTAATGATTTTTCCTTACATACTCAAGTATCCTACTTGAAGTTAATTCTGACACCAGTTCTGCATAATATTTTTATTAAAAAGTATTAGAAGAGAAAGTTCATGACTTCACAAGAGATATTTTATGATTAGTTTGATGTTTTGGGAAATCTTGATGGATGAGAAGAATCAAGAATTGATTAGATGGCCAAAGACATCATACTTAGACATACAAAAAACAAGATTAATTTAGTACTATCCGGCAAGCTAGCTAGCAGCCAGCCTGGTGGATGGATTCTTGGAAAGAGATGCACGAGAAGCTAGCTTACATGGACATGAGCTGCATCTTCATGACGCTACCTCTTAGGATGCATAACGTGTTGAAGTAGTTGTGCCACCAGATGAGATCCCAGAGGTGTACGACTGCTTCGTGCTTGTGCTCGCGTCTACGGCCGCCGACGAGCCTCATGGCGTCCATGGCACCTGCCTCACGCACGGCCGCTCAACGCCGAGCGGCGCTGCCATGTCCTACTCCTAGTCGGAACTTGGAGCAGGCGGCATATGCCTCACTGGCCATGGCCTTGAAGAAGTGTGTGTTATGACCATGGTTCTACAGGAGGTTGGATTGGTGCTAGTTAGATATATATGTGGATGTGGTAGAGTACGTGGTGAGGAGATAAGGCTAGATATTTTTCGTGGCCTGAAAGTTTCTTCCACTTCTTCACCTGACCAGGAACTTCCTTCAGCCGAGTAAGGAAAGCCTCAAAGTCATCGTCGAGCTCTTCCCACAGAATATGATGTCATCAACTGCCTTCATCGCTTCCTTTAGTTGGAAGATGTACTTCAGAGTAGACTCGACACGCTCATCCAGACGAAGAAGGGACAAAGCTGAGCTGTCCCTAATGAGAAGATTCTCAAGAGTAAGTTCCTTTTAGATTCTTTCTATCTCCTCTTCAGCATCCGAGTAAAACCATGGTCACACAGCCAGAAGACAGTAAGTAAAGAACGAATGCATCATTTCACTCAGATGAACTGATAGGTTCATTACCTCTGAGTGTTTGGTTGACCGGTTTGACTTCGTCTTCAACGTAATATTCAATATTAGCTTTTTTATCAAGCTCCAAGACTTTGTTGTCTAGTTTTTTGGGGCTCTTTGTCAAAGCTTTTGCCATCCCTTTATACTTTTATTCCCATTATGAGTAACACTCTTTCAGTTCTCCTAGCTATTTTTTCATGCGTCAAAGGCCTTCTTCAGGGCGTCATTTAGCTTTGTCACCTTGTCAAAATTCTTGAGAGCATCTTCAGCTTTCTTGGTCTTTGCATTTGCGCTTTCTTAAGTCTTGGCAAGTTTAGTATCCTTGTCTTTGATGGCTTTCCTTGCAGATTCTATAGAAACACAAGTCTTGAGCCTCTTGTGCATAAGAGCATTTTCACTACACTCATCTTCTAAATCAAAATACTCAAGATCAAGAAAATGATTGGTCGCCAAATTATTTGTATGAAAGTTTTACCTCCCACAATCTTCTTCTCTTGTTCCAACCTAGCGCGCTTCTTCCTCTCCTAACCCGGCCTGGAGTTTTTTATTTCTTTTTCCAAAGCCACATATTTGGTTCCGAGCTGACAAGCTTTCCCCTCAAAGGAAATTTACAAAAGAATCAAAATATATTATAGCTAGTCAGGAAAATAGAACATGCGAAAATGCCAATAAAGAGAACAAAAATCGGCACTCATGGATGGAACAAGCTTGATCAGTACCATATCCTCAAGTATCCTCTTACCACTGAGTGGAAAAGGATCCTCAAGTAGCCTCTTATCATTCGTACCGATTGGGCTAGCATCCAACTGAATTTATAAACTTACAAACAAAAGTTCCAAGTTTGCAAAAATAGATTCATTATAAATCCTATAAACTCTAACCAATTGCCACCAATCAATCAGAGTCTCGGGGGGCTACACCCAGTGGGTGAACTCAGTGTGCCCCTGGAACGAAACCTTTTGACAAAAATCCTACTCAAATTGGTTGAGCAATGACCGAGTAAAGCCATTAGACATCAAGACGAAAGTTCTAACTTTGTAAAGGCAACAATCCTATATACCCCAACTGATCGCCTGTAATCGATCCGAGTCTCAGGTCTACACCCATCCCACTAGAGCGAAATGAAAAAGAAAATTTCTGCTTAGACCGGTTTAGTAACGTCTGAGTAAAGCCACAAAATTTAAGATGAAAGTTCTAAGTTTGTGAAGGCAAAAATCCTATAGACTTTGAAAAATTGCCAACAATCAATCAGAGTATAAGAGGCTACACCCAGTGAGTGAACTAAGTATTCCCCCATTATATGAAATTATCCCAACTACAGTTCATATGACAAAAGAAAGGCATCTTCGTGAAAATAAGTCTAAAAATCAGAACTTACAATAGCATTTACTCGAATATTGGCAATGAATATTTCACTCGAGTCATACACCTATTTTAAGAACTTGTTCTTGAACTTAGCCTCGATCATGGCCTCTTTACTCACGCCCACTTGATCCTCCGGGGTCCTTGACAATACATATTGAATCAAAGAGGTCATTGGAATTGGAGTAGGTTGTATGATATGTCCATTTTGCATCATGATTTCCTACTATTATCTATATTTTTTTGGTCATTATTCCACTTTATGATACAATTTAATGCCTTTTCTCTCTGAATTCACAAGCATTACATGGAGAGGAACATTATCAGCAACTGGAATTTTGGACCTAAAAAAGCCACATCAGAGATACCTATTATGCTAGACTCCAAATGACCTGGAATTTTATGGAGAATATTTTTTGAATATATAAAAATACTAGAGCCAAGAAATACCAGAGGGGGGCCACCTGTCGCTCACAAGGCAGGTGGGCGCGCCCAGGTGCCTTATGGGTCCCATAGGAGGTCTTTGGACCCCCTCTTATGCTATATTAAGGGTTTTGACCTAGAAAAAAAGGAGAGATACTTTAGGGACGAAGCGCTGCCATCTTGAGGCAGAACTTGGACAGGTGCACTTTTGATCTCCGGTGGAGCGATTATGCCGGGGAAACTTCCATCCGAGATTAGGAAATCGAAGCCATCGTTATCACCAACCCTTCCTCCATCGGGAGGGCCCAATATTTATCAACATATTCACCAGAACCATCTCATCTTAAATCCTAGTTTATCTCTTGTACTCAATCTTTGTCTTAAAACCTCAGATTGGTACTTCGTGTTACTGGTAGTGTTGATTATATCTCGTAGTCAATAATTGTTGGTTTATTTGGTGGAAGATTATATGTTTAGATCCTTAATGATATTCAACACCTCTCTTATCTTGAACACGAACATGATTTGTGACTAGTTACTTTTGTTCTCAAGGACATGGGTGAAGTCTTGTTATAAGTAATCATGTGATGTTGGTATTCGTTCGATATTTGTATGAAATGTATATTGCTCTTTCTTTAGTGGTGTCATGTGAATATCGAATACATGACACTTCACCATACTTGGGACTAAGTAAAGACATTGTGGAGTAATAAGTAGATGATGGGTTGCGAGAGTGATAGAAGCTTAAACCCTAGTTTATGAGTTATTTCATAAGGGGCTGATTTGATCCATATGTTTCATGCTATGGTTAGATTTATCTTAATTCTTCTTTAGTAGTGGCGGATGCTTGCGATACAGGGTAATCATAAGTGGGTTGGTTGTTCAACTAAGAACAACACCTTAGCACTAGTCCACCCACATATCAAATTATCAAAGTAGCGAACATGAATCAACTAAACATGATGACCGTGACTAGATGGAAATTTCCATGTGTCCTCGAGAGCTCTTTACTTTATATAATAGAAATTTTGGGCTTATCCTTACCTACAATTTCAGTGCTTGCAGAAATTATCTTGCTGAAAACCGCTTGTCATTTCCTACCGCTCCTCGTTGGGTTCGACATTCTTACTTATCGAAAGGACTACGATTTGGTCCCCTACACTTGTGGGTCATCAAGACTTTGCGCCGTTGCTGGGGAGTGAAGCGCCTTTGGTAAGGAAACATTTTCATTACATGCTGAAATCTTCTATTGCTTGTTACTATGGAGAACAATCCTTTTAGGGCATGTTCGGGGTATCTTCACCTCATCCGAAAGTGGCAAGAGTCGCTCCTCAACCTACCGATCCTACTGAAAATATTTACTATGAGAGTCCTTAGGGTATGTTAGATAAACTGCTTGTTAATCCTAATGTAGGAGATGGACCAAAACATCTTGATATGCACTTGATTTATATAGATTAAATTTATGGATCATTTAAGCTTGCAGGTTTATCCAAGGATGGTGTTAATAATAAGCTTCTCCCTTTATCTTTGGAGGGAAATGCATTTATTTGGTATATGCAATTGGACCATACCTTTACATGGGATTGGAACCGATTTAAGCTGGAATTTCATCAGAAATTTTATCCTATGCATTTGGTTCATCGTGATCGGAATTATATATATAATTTTTGGCCTCGTGAAGGAGAAATTATGAGTCAACTTTGGGGGAAGCTTAAATCTATGATCTATACATGCCTCAATCATGAGCTCTCAAGGGAAATAATTTTACAAAACTTTTATGCTCGGTTTTCTCATGATAATCAATCAACGCTGGACACTTCTTCTGCTGGCTCCTTTACTACAAGAACTATTGAATTCAAATGGGGTCTTCTTGAAAGAATTAAATGCAACTCAAAATATTGGGAGTTCGATATAGGTAATGGGTCAGGTATAAATCTTGAGTTTGATTGTGTTAATTTTTTTATGGAAACTGAAGCTCTTCATAAGTTTAGTGCAAAATATGGCCTTGACTCTAAGATAGTAGCTACTTTCTGTGAATTATTTTCTACTCATGTTGATCTCCCTAAGGAGAAGTGGTTTAAATTTCACCCCCTATCGAAGAAACTTGTAAGGAACCTAGTATAACTGAAGAAGAAACAATTCTTTGTAATGTTGATCTAGTTGTGCCTACTGCTTAAATTGAGAAACCACCTTTTCCTATTAGGATCAAGGAACATGCTAAAGGTACAGGTTAATAAAAGTAATGTTGGAACAACAAAACCTTCTGAACAAATAAATATAGGGCCTAATATTAATATGGTGAAATATCTCTTGGTTTATAAATTGATGCGCATGTTATTTACTTTTGTGGTGAAGCCACTAGAATTGCAAAACCTGCTAGAACTGAAAAGGACGTGTTAGATAAGAATAAGCCAGTGGTTGATGCTTGTTATCTCTATTAAAATTGGAGATCATTGCTATCATGGTTTATGTGATATAGGTGCTAGTGTGAGTGCCATTCTGTTTACCTTATATCAAGAAATTATGCATGATATAGCACCTGTTGAGCTAGAGGACATTGATGTAACTATGAAACTGGCAAATAGAGATACCATTTCACCACTTGGGATTGTTCGAGATGTTGAAGTCTTGTGTGGTAAAGTCAAGTACCCCACTAATTTCTTAGTACTTTGTTCATTACAAGATAATTTTGTCCCATCATATTTGGTAGACCCTTCTTGATTACCGTTAATTTAGAAATTGATTGTGCTAAAGAAAATCTTAAAGTCAACTTTGGTGATATATCTCATGAGTTAATTTCTCTAAATTTGGTAGATAACCACATGAGAAAGATTTATCTAGTAAGGATGAGATAATTGGTCTTGCTTCTGTTGTTGTGCCTCCTGCCGATCCGTCAGAACAATATTTGTTAGACCATGAAAATGATAAGCACGTGTGTGAAAGGCATGAAATAGATAAAATATTCTTTGATCAATCACCTATCCTTGAACATAAGATTCGTGTTGACACCTTAGGGGATCCTCTTCCACCTAAGAGTGATCCCATGTTTGAATCAGAGACACTACCTGATACATTAAAGTATACTTATCTTGATGAAAAGAAGATATATCATGTTATTATTAGTGCTAACCTTTCAGTGCACGAGGAAAAGAGATTACTTAAAACTCTGAAGAATCACCGAGCTGCTATGGGACATACTCTTGATGATCTTAATGACATTATCCCTACTTTATGCCAACACAAGATTAATATGGAGCTAGATGCTAAACCCGTCATTGATCATCAACTTTGCCTTAGTCCTAAAATGAAAGAGGTGGTAAGAACTGAAATATTTAAGCTTCTTGAGGCAGTTATTATTTATCCCATAGTTGATAGTAGATGGGTAAGTCATGTTGATTGTATGCCTAACAAAGGAGGTATAACCGATGTTCCTAATGATAAAAATGAACTTATTCCACAAATAGTCGTAACTGGTTATAGGATGGAAATTGATTTCAAGAAATTAAACAAAACTACTACAAAATATCATTACCCCTTGCTTTTTATAGATCAATTGAGAAATATTATCTAAGCATACACACTTTTGTTTCGTTTATGGATATTCTGCCTTTTCTCAAATAGTTGTGTCAAAACAAGATCAAGAGAAAACCATTTTTGCTTGTCCCTTTGGAACTTATGCTTATAGACGTATGCCTTTAGACGTATGCCTTTTGGTTTATGTAATGCACCTGCTACTTTTCAAAGATGTATGTTGGCTATATTCTCTGACTATTGTGAGAAGATTATTGAGGTATTCATGGATGATTTTTCCATTATAGTACTTATTTTGATGATTGCTTAAGCACCTTGATCGAGTTTTGTAGAGATGTGCATAAACTAATCTCTTCTTGAAGTGGGAGGAGTGCCACTTTATGGTTAGTGAAGGTATAGTAGTTGGGCATAAAATTTTTGAACGAGGTATTGAAGTGGATAAAGCTAAAGTTGATGCAATTGAGAAAATGTCATGTCTAAAGATATTAAAGGTATACGAAGTTTCCTTGGTCATGATGGTTTCCATAGATAGTTTATTAAGGATTTCTCTAGGATTTCTAGGCCTCTTACCAATCTTTTGCAAAAAGATGTTCCGTTTTTTTTATCATGATTGTGCAGAAGCCTTTTAAATACTTAAGCACGCTTTGATTTCTACACCTATTGTTCAACCACCTGATTGGAACTTACCTTTTGAAATGTTGTGTGATGCTAGTGACTATGCTATTGGAGCTATTCTAGGACAAAGAGTTGATAAGAAATTGAATATTATAAATTACGCTAGTAATACCTTAGATAGTGCTCAAATAAATTATGCTGCTACTGAGAAAGAATTTCTAGCAGTTGTGTTTGCATGTGTTAAGTTTAGATGTTACATTGTTTGTTTTAAAGTTACTATTCACAATGATCATGCTGCTATTAAATATCTTATGGAAAATAAAGATGCTAATCATAGGTTGATTAGGTGGGTTCTTTTACTTCAGGAGTTTGATTTGCATATTATTGATAGAAAGGGAGCTAAAAATCCGGTAGCAGATAACTTATGTAGAATGGAAAATGTTCTTGATGACCCACTGCTTATTGATGATAGTTTTCATGATGATAAATTAGCTATAATAAATGCTTCTAGTAATACTCCTTTGTACGCAGGCTATGCTAATTACATTGTTGCTAAATTTATACCACCTAATTTCACATACCAACAAAACAAAAAGTTATTCTTTGTTTTAAGACATTACTTTTGGGTTGACCCACATCTATATAAAGAAGGATTAGATGGTATTATTAGATGTTGTGTACCTGAGCATCAATAGGAACAAATCCTACGGAAGTGTCACCCCGAGGCATATGGAGGACACCATGCAGGAGACATAACTGCACATAAGGTATTACAGTCTAGTTTTTATTGGCCTACTCTCTTCAAGGATGCACCTAAGTTTGTCCTTTCTTGTCATGAATGTCAAAGAGTTGGTAATATTGGTAGATGTCAGGAAATGCCAATGAGTTATGGGACAATTGCATTTTTGCTCCTAGTTCGAACCTACCCATGGGTTTTGCCCTTACTTTTCGACTCTGCTCAGTCTTGCCCTTAGATTTGCCTCTGAGGTCACCCAAATGTCCTTTGACCGTTTGACCAATACTTTGAAAATTCATAACAAATTCATACGAACTCAAAAAATGCAAACAAGATATCAAAATGTTTAGAAAAACATTATCTTTATGTACATGCCATTTCCATTCATGAAAAAAGTACCATTTAAATTACCCATGGTTCTCAATGTTATCAACATTATGAAAATAAAAAGGTATAAAACAATAGTGTTTTCATGAATAAAAATTACATGCAAACGTAGGTGATGTTCTCCGAACATCCTGATATCTTATTTGCATTTTTTGAGGTCATATCAACTTGATATGAAGTTTCAAAATAATGGTCGAATCAACTAAAACTTCATAACAAGTTCATATGAACTCAGAAAAATGCAAATAAGATATCAGCATGTTGAGAAAACATCACCTACATTTGCATGTAATTTTTATTCACGAAAAAGTATTGTTTATACCTTTTTATTTTAAAAAATGTTAATAACATTAATAACCATGGGTAGTTTAAATGGTACTTTTTTCCTGAACCAAAATGACATGTGGATAAAGGTAATGTTTTTCTGAACATTTTGATATCTTGTTTGCATTTTTTTGAGTTCATATGAATTTGTTATGAATTTTCAAAGTATTGGTCAAATGGTCAAAGGGCATTTGGGTGATCTCGGAGGCAAATTTAAGGGCAAAACTAGGCAGAGTCGAAAAGTAGGGGCAAAACCCGTGGGTAGGTTCCAACTAGGGGCAAAAATGTATTTGTCGCATGAATTATTCACTTGTTATTGAACCATTTGGTGTTTGGGGATTTAATTATATGGGACCTTTTCCTTCCTCTAATGGATACACTCATATTCTAGTTGTTTTTGATTATGTTACTAAGTGGGTAGAAGTTGTTCCAACTAGTAGTGTTGATCATAACACCTCTATTAAAATGATTAAACAAGTTATCTTCCTAAGGTTTGGAGTCCCTAGATATTTAATGACTGATGGTGCTTCACATTTTATTCATCGTGTTTTCCATAAACTTATAGCTAAAGATGACGTTAACCACAAAATTGCATCACCTTATCACCCTCAATCTAGTGGTCAAGTTGAATTGAGCAATAGAGAAAATAAAGTTAATTTGGCAAACGACCGTCAATAGTTCTAGAAAGAATTGGTTTAAAAAACTTGATGATGCACTTTGGGCATATAGTACTGCTCATAAAAATCCCATGGGTATGTCTCCATATAAATTGGTCTATGGTAAGGCTTGTCATTTACCTCTTGAGTAGAACATAAAACATATTGGACAATTAAAGAACTTAACTATGATTTCAAACTTGCCGGTACAAAGAGGTTATTTGATATTAACTCCCTAGATGAATGGAGAACACTGATACATATCCAATGTATTACTCTTCCAAACACTTTTGCTCTTGTTTTGGACTCTAATTTGCATGATTTGAATGCAACTAACCCGGACTGTCGCTATTTTCAACACAACTAGCTTGGTGTTATTTTTGTGTATAAATAAAATTTCTCAGAATTGGATGAAACTCTTTGTGATTTTTTTCTAGGAATTATAATGAATTATGATGCAAAGATCCACTAGAGGGGGGGGGGTGTCCTTGTGGACCACGAGGCAACAGGGCGCGGGCAGCCCCCAGGCTGCGCCTTGTTGTGTGGTGTGGCCCACAAGGCTCCCCCGAGCCTATCTCCGGTCCTATAAATTCACATATTCAAAGAAAATAAACCAGAGAAATTTTTTCATCGCAATCTACGAGATGGAGCCGCCTCCACCTCCTGTTCTTCCTCGGGAGGGCTGATCTGGAGTCCATTCGGGCCTCCAGAGAGGGGGATTCGTCTTCGTCATCATCACCAACCCTTCTCCATTGACTATTCCATGATGCTCACCACCGGGAGTGAGTAATTCCTTTGTAGGCTTGCTGGTCGGTGATGAGTGGGATGGAATTGATCATGTAATCGATTTAATTTGGTAGTGCTTGATCCCTAGTATCCACTATGTTCCTAGATTGATGTTGCTATGACTTTGCTATGCTTAATGCTTCTCACTAGGGCCCGAGTGCCATGATTCCAGATCTGAACCTATTATGTTTTCATGAATATAAGAGTGATTTGGATCTTATCTTGCAGTTTTATGCACCTATTACGTCTCTTGATCCGCATACCCCAAGGTGACAATAATTGGGATTCTTTTTAGTTATTGTCATAGTTTGAGGAGTTCATGTATTGACCATGTGTTAATGCTTTTTCCCGGTTCTCTATTAAAAGGAGGCCTTAATATCCCCTAGTTTCCAATAGGACCCCACAACCATGGGAGGGCAGGAAAAAAGATTTCATGCAAGTTCTTAATGCAAGCACGCATGACTATATACGCAATACATGCCTACATTACATTGATGAGTTGGAGCTAGTTCTATGTCACTCTAGTGTGTAACTGTTACATGATTGCTGTCATCCATATATTTCCATCGCTGCACCATGGCCTATGCTTTACATATACTCAATCTTGTTGAGTTACTATTAGTACTGTCACTGTCACCACTGTTACAAAATTGTTGCTATCATTGCTACTACTACTACTATTTGTTGTGCTACTAACCCCTTGCTATAGAGAGGTATCCCATGTGCGTTTGAATTGACAACTCAACTATCAAGGCTGATAAATATTCTTTGGCTCCCCTTGTGTCGAATCAATAAATTAGGGTGAAATACTACCCATGAAGGTTGTTGTGACCCCCTATACTTGTGGGTTATCAAGACCTTTTTCTGGCGCCGTTGCTGGGGGGCACAACTATTTTTGTTGTGTTAACTTGATGATATCCAATTGCTACTATGAAGAATCTAAAAGATACTTAGACTAAGATCATCCCATCTCGTATGATAGGAGATAAGGAACTACCATATAGCTCTGCTTTTGATTCACCTACTGTTCTGAATGAGCTTATTACACCACCGCCTGTTGCTTGTTCTGATATATCGCTTGAACTTGATGATGAAACTTCTGAAATTAATGATGATACTACTGCTACACTTGATGAAATTGAAACTATGCCACTGAATGAATTACTTGATGCTCATATTGCTAAGGCTAGAGAACTTGAAAATGTTGAAACTGATGAAGATTTTGAATCACCTACTACACCTCGCTCTCCCAATAAATATGAATTTCCTGAACCTTATGCAGCCGAAGGTTATGTTATAGATGGGTAAGTAGCTAGGGACTTTCTTGCTTGTGAAATTAGAGATTACTTGAAGAAACTACTATGCAAGCTGAAAGAAAAATCTATGATGGAAAAAATGAAACATGATCCTAAATTTGCCACTTCTCCTATATTTGTTACTGATAAGTATTATGAATTCTTTGTAGACCCCAAGTCGATTCCTATAGTAGAATCAGATCCTTTCCATGGTTATGGAACTGAAACTACCATTGAACATCTCACTAAATTGAATGATATTCCTACTTTATTTAGTAATGAGGAAAAGATATGTTACTATTACATCCTTAAGCTTTTTTCCTTTATCACTAAAAGGTGAGGCTAAAGAATGGTTCCTTTCTATTGTTCCTGGTTGTGTGCATAGTCCCCAGGATATGCTTTATTACTTCTCTGAAAAATATTTTCCTGCTCATAAGAAACAAGCCGCCTTACAGGAGATGTTTAACTTTGTGTAAATTGAGAAGAGAATCTCCCTCAAGTCTGGGGGAGGCATCTCCAGTTACTTAGAGCTTTGCCTGATCACCCTCTTAAGAAAAATGAAATACTTGATATCTTTTATAATGGAGTAACCGATGCTTCTAGGGATTTCCTAGATAGTTGTGCCGGTTGTGTTTTCAGGGAAAGAACCGTTGGACAAGCTGAAGAACTATTAAATAACATATTGCAAAATGGCAATGATTGGACACTTCCTGAACCACTACCGAAACCTATTCAAAAGAAGAGAGGTATTCTATTCCTCATTCCTGAAGATATGCAAGAACAAAATATCTATTAAAGAAAAAAGGTATTAAAACTGAAGATGTCAAGAAATTACCACATATCGAAGAAATACATGGACTTGACACCCCGACAAAGGTAGTAGAGGTAATCTCTCTCCGTACCTTTAACGAAAGTGATATACCTTACACTAAAACTCCTAGTCAATGCATGGATTAATTTGATAATTATATTGTTAAGCACAAACATTTTAATAATTATGTAAAAGATCAATTAAGACGTAATGCTATGATGATAGATTGTTTGAGCGACTTGATAGTTTAGAATTGCTAATGATGTTAAGGGTCTAGGTAAACATGCTTCTATGGTTCACACCCAACTAGACCAAGTTGCTAAGTCACAAAATGATTGGCTTGTTGAGATAAATGATAACATGAATGACAATGTTGTTAGAGTAATGACTAGAGGAGGTCGCATGACTCAGGAACCTCTATATACTAAAGGACATCCTAAAAGAATAGAACATGATTCTCAAAGAATTAATGATGATGTAGTTAGTTGACGTGGCTTGAGACTGCATCGGTATTTCCCCAAAGAGGAAGGGATGATGCAGCACAATGATGATACGTATTTCCCTCAGTTATGAAACCAAGATATCAATCCATAGAGGAAGATCACGCACCCACGTAAACATCACCTGCATACAAACAACAAATACTAGCAACCCGACGCGAAAGAGAGGTTGTCACGCTCTCTACATTAATAAGATAGATTAGGTAATGATAGATAGGAGAGATAGATATCTTAATAACACAAAATAAAAGAGTTAATATGCAGCAATATATTTTTGGGTTTTTGGTTTTGTAGATCTGAAAACAAAGATTACAAAAACTTAGATCGGAAGGCAATATGATGGAAAAGTAGAGCCCGGGGCCGTAGGATTCACTAGTGTCTTCTCTCATGAGTATAGCACACGGTGGGTGAACAAATTACTGTTGGGCAACTGATAGGAAATCGAATAGTCATGACGACATCCAAGGAAATGATCATTATATAGGCATCTCATCCAAGATAAGCAGACCGACTCCTGCCTGCATCTACCACTATTACTCCACACATCAACCGCTATCCAACATGCATCTGGTGTATTAAGTTCATGGAAAAACGGAGTAATGCAATAAGAACGATGACATGATGTAGACAAGATCTATTCATGTAGGAATCTACCCCATCTTGTTATCCTTAATAGCAATGATACATGCATGTCTTGCTTCCCCTTCTGTCACTGGGAAAGAACCCCGCAAGACCGAACCCATCACAAAGCACCTCTTCCCATGGAAAGAAAAATCGATCTAGTTGGCCTAACTAAACCAAAGTTCGAAGAAGAAATATGAGGCTATAAGCAATCATGCATATAAGAGATCAAAGAAGACTCAAATAATATTCATGGATAGAAACTTATCATGAACTCAAAATTCATCGGATCCCAACAAACACACCGCAAAAGTTTACATCAATAGATCTCCAAGAGACCATTGTATTGAGAATCATAAGAGAGAGAAAGAGAGGAAGCCATCTAGCTACTGCCTACGGACCCATAGGTCTATGGTGGACTACTCACGCATCATCGAAGAGGCACCTATGATGAAGATGAACCCCTCTATGATGGTGTTTAGATTGGATCTTGAGGTTTTGGAACTTGTGGCGGTTGGAATTGTGTTTCGTCGACTCCCATAGGGTTTTTGGATTTTCTGGGAATTTATCGGCACAATAGTCGGTTGAGGGGGTGCCGGAGGAGCCCAGCACCCACCAGGGCGCGCCAAGGGGCCTCTGGCGTGCCCATGTGGGTGTTGGCCACCCTGCCCCCCTCTTCTGGTGTTCTTTGGCCCATCGGGTTTCTTCTGCTCCGTAAAAAATCCACAAAAATCCCCGCAACGTTTCATCTCTATTTGGTACTGATTTCCTGCAAAGTAAAAAACAAGCAAAAATAGCAACTGGCACTTTGGCACTATGTTAATAGGTTAGTCGCAAAAAATGATATAAAGTTGTTATAAAATGATTGTAAAACATCCAAGAATGATAATATAATAGCATGGAACAAGCAAAAATTATAGATGCGTTGGAGACGTATAACTAGTCCATGCAATAAGAAAAAGAAAAGGAAAACATGATAGGAGTTTGCATGCCTCTAGTAAACCTATTATAAAAAACCCTACTGGTAATCTTGATGATGTTTCTATTTCCGATGCTGATCACAATCCGGTAATGAAAATTCACCTAGTGATGATGAGAGTAATAATGTTCATGTAGATGCTTCACCAGATAGTAATAAAGAACTTGATAATGATGTGGAAATACAACCTGCTAAGGATCTTGAGAACCCACCTCCTAAAAATAAATGTTATGTTAAGAAAGATTTTTTGCTAGGAAGCATGGAAAACAAAGAGAACCATGAGTTCAAAAACCCATGCCATTCCCTCATAAGCCTTCTAAGAGTAAGGACGAGGAAGATTTTGAGCGCTTTGCTGAAATGGTTAGGACTGTATTTTTCCACACTTGCTTGACTGATATTTTAAAAATGCCTTTGTATGCTAAGTACATCAAGGATATTATTACCAACAAAAGAAAAATACCTGAAACTGAAATTGCTACTATGCTTGCTAATTACTCTTTTGATGGTGGACTGCCTAAGAAGTTGGGAGATCCTGGTATACCCACAATACCTTGCTCCATTAAAAAAACTATGTTAGAACTGCTTTATGTGATCTAGGAGTTGGTGTTAGTATTATGCCTTTATCTCTTTATAAAGGACTTGAATCAAATAACATTACACCTACTGATATATCTTTGCAAATGGCTGACAAATCCAGTGCTATACCTATTGGAATTTGTGAAGATGTTCCCGTTTTGGTTGCAAATGTTACTATCTTGACACATTTTGTTATTCTTGAAATGACCGAGGACGATAACATGTCGATTATCCTTAGTAGACCCCTTTTAAGTACCGCGGGGGACTGTTATTGATTGCAACAAAAGCAAGGTCACTTTTCATGTCAATTGCAAACAACACACCATTCATTTTCTGAAGAGGAAAATTTTGGTTAATAATATAATGTCATTGAGCCTAATGACGTGGTCATCATTAGAGAATTCAAAATTCCTCTACCAACTGCCAAGAATAAATACTATAACCTTATTGTTGGGGAAATGCTAATCCCCATTGAGGTAACTTAGTGTCATACAAAAATTCTCCGGCTTCATGTCAATTGGAAATGGTTATTAATAAGACTTGACCAACCTTATTAATGCATCCTTTTTAAAATACATGTGGTCGATGAATTTAGTAGGTATAACTCTCAGTATTTTTAGTTTGTTCTCTGATCATTTCTAGTTGGACAAAATAAAATGCCATGATTATCCTGTTTTTCGAGTTTTCCGTGCAATAAAAAATGACCCAAAAATAAAAAGTCTTAGAATGCCACAAAATTTTAACATGAATTTTTCTGAAATATTTATCAATATTTGGTGCTGGAAACACACCAGGGAGGGGCACCTGTGGACCACGAGGCAACAGGGTGCGTCCACCCCCCTAGGGCATGCCCTATTGTGTGGTGGGGCCCACATGCCCCCTACCTTATCTCTTTAGCCCATGTCATCCCTTACCTCCAACAGAAATTCCCTAGCGCTCTCTCTCTCTCTCTCTCTCTCGTGTTCTTCCTCTTGAAATAAAATTTTCGATCTCTTTAATCGGAACTCCATTTCTGAAACTCTTTTGAGGAATTGCTCCTTGGTATGTGACTCTCCCATTCCTCCAATTAGTCTTTAGTGGTTTATATTTTGCATAATTTGCTGCACTTGGTGCTACTGAAAATGAGCTCGCATGTCTAATTCTTTGAGTTCCGAGAAGTGGGAATGCTTGATGTGTCCTCTAGGCATACATATAAGTAGTTGCTATCAATCTTGCGAAGTTTTATTGACATAATTTTCTGGTCCAAAAATTTCAGAAATTTTGTTCATAGGAAGAAGAACTTCTTTAGGAGGAGCTCTTCAAGAAGGCGTTCTTCGGGAGAATCATCGAGTGAGGGCTCGCTGCGACAAGCTTATACCGAAATCTAGACAAGCTTGGTAGTCATGGTTGACGCTAAGTCGTGCCGTTGGCCGTGCGAGGAGTGCATGAGAGGTGCATGCATTAAAGAGTAGTTCAATCAGTACATCTACAAGACCAGCCTCACCGACTTCCTAGCAGATAAGTGTATCCAATGGCACAACCTCACTCGTTCATTCACGCATGGATTTCGATATCACCCTCATACTTCTAGAGTGTTGTTTAATATCTATGATAAGTCCTTGAGTTTATCTCTAGAAGAATTTTGTGATGCGTGCAAACTCCCATTTTGGGGTTCACTCATGAAACCTTCAAAAGCTTATTTTAATATGTTCCTTGGGAGTCTTTGTGTAGGAGAATATAGAGGGGTGACACAAGCTAGAATAAAAAGTATTCATTTTCCCTCTATTCGCTACTTTTCACTATTCAATGGGAAATGTGTCATAGGTAAAAAATATAGTAGCTCACTGTGCGCTCCTGATTTGAGTCTTATTCACACTGCATTGACCGGCGAAAGACATTATAAAATCGGTACAACTGTTCCCCAAAGGTTGAATTCCAACTCAAGCAGTGGTGATTTGTATGGAGGAATTTATACCCCTCGTGTGGCTACAAAATAAGGAGTTTGCATCAACCTAATGACCCCATGTTGCTTGATAGATATTTAGATTTTGAAGCCATGCGTTGTCACGACTTCTGTTTGATTAGTGCCAGGGGTTATGAGAACAACCTAATATTTGACAAATATAGACCTGTTCCTATTACGTTGCCTGTGCCTACTCTAAGCAAAGATACTATGTTCTCGAGAATGAGGTGCAAGAGTACAAAGATGTAGTGGAGGCTATTTGCTTGGCTGAGGAGGCAGCGCAAAACGACCTCAGAAGTTATCACTTCATCTATTATCCAAATCAACAATGGTGATCACCAAGCTAGGCAAACACCTAAGCTTGGGGGGTACGTAATTCTCATCAAAATTACATTCATGTTCACACACTTCATATAAACTGTCGGTGTTCATCCTCTTTCATTGTATATCCATGTTAGTCTTATTTTACACTTTCTTCTTGTGTGTTTAAAAAACTTTAGAATACCAAAAAATATTTCTAGCTTCCTTTTGGTTTTTCTTTCCTGCTTAATTAGTTGTAGTATTAAAAGAAAACTCAAAAGTATGTCCTTTACTTGTTGGGAGCTTTCCTGTGTAAATAGTTTTTCTAGTTTTGTTTCTTCCTTTGGTTATTTTGCTTTCTTCGAGAAAAAACAAAAACTCCAAAAATATTTCTATGTGTTTCTATGATTTTCTTCGCTTTTCTTTGAGTTTTTGAAAGGAAAATACCACAAAGAAAACGGTGAGTGTCTCTCATATGAATTAATGTTGATCTAACCAAGAGCCAATATTACCATGTTTTCTCCTTTACACAAATGCCTTGCAGATTCTAGCTTAGTCCACAACACTCTTGCACCATTATTATTATCACATCGTTTGATCGTCCAAGTGAAAGGCAATAATGACGATATTTGATGAAGTGATCGTGGCAAAGGAAGCTGGTATGAACGCTTCTTGTTTTCCGTTTTTGTAATTATGTTTAGCTCGTTTGATCTTGACTCGGTATATCATGAGTGAACATGATTATGATGACAATTAGAGATTATAGTTTCTCATGCCATGCTTAAATAGCTAGGAGTTTATAATGATTTATCTTATGTGTCAACATGCATTAAAATGGTTATGATGTGGTATGACAGTATGGTATTTCCCTTTGAGTAATTCGAGCGGCTTGACCTGGCCCATGTGCAAACATGTAGTTGATTCAAAGCCAATGCAGCCTTCATGATGTTTAAATTCAGAGTGTCTATATCCTACTCATGCTAATGTCCAATATTAATTATTCACAATGCATGCTTATGACCGTTTTCGCTCTCTAGTTGGTCGCTTCCCAATCTATTGCTAGCCTTCACCTGTACTAAGGGGAATATTCCTTGTGAATCCAATATATTTAAAACCAAAGTTGTTCCACATGAGTCCACCATACCTACCTATATGCGGTATTACCCTATCGTTCCAAGTAAATTTGTATGTGCCACCTCTAATATTCAAACAAACATCTGTTTTGAGCACTCGGACCGCTCATGTAGCAACGGGGGAGGGGGGGTATCTTCCATGCTAAGTGAGTTATTCTCAAGACGGTCATTTATTCGCCCTTATTGCATGAGAGAGGCTGGTAAAAAGGATGCCCAGTCCTGCAAAATCAAAATTAACTAAACAAAACTCCTTGGGACAGTTGATATGTTGGCAAGCACTCGTGGATTCGGTTAGCCATGATTTATGTATGAATGGTGGATAGGATAAACTTTACAATAATGTTTGGGAACCGCCAATAATGATTTTAGCATGGAAGATACCGAAAACCTTTGTCGTAACGTTGACACGAAAAGTGCACAACCCAACATTACAATTTCTATTCCTTTTTTAAAACTTGAGCTCTGCCACCTTTGCAAATCAATGCTTCCCTTTGCGAAGGGCCTTTCTATTTACTTTTATGTTGTTCCTAAGTCATCATCATCTTACTAAAAGCACCAGACCGGAGAGCACTATTGTCATTTTAATGCATTGAGTCTAGTTAATGTTGGATGTTAGCATGACTGGATCTCTTCTACCCTAAATTATAATGTTTAGTCGTTGCTTGAACCTCAGAGGTGCTCTACATTTATGTTTTGCGGTCTCAAAAAGGACTAGCAAAATACCATGTCATCATATTATATCGTGATTGTTTTGACAAATAGTTGGCATGTGAGATATTTTATTATTGCCCGCTAGTTGGTTATGTATTGCCAAGAGTAAATACGATGTTTAATTATTATCATGGATATGGTTACTTATGATTTATGATGAAAACTTGAACACTAGCTAAGCATATATATGGCAACGAGAACAAAAGAGTTGGTAAAAAATTTCTTTATCACTTTCAGTTTATCAAATGAATTGCTTGAGGACAGGCAATAAGTTAAGCTTGGGGGAGTTGATGCGTCTCCAATGTATCTACTTTTCCAAACACTTTTGGTCTTGTTTTGGACACTAATTTGCATGATTTGAATGTAACTCACCCAGACTAACGTTGTTTTCAACAGAACTATGTTGGTGTTATTTGTGTGCAGAAATAAAAGTTCTCGACATTCGAGGAAACTTTTTGTGATTTTTCTAGGAAATATAATGAATTATGATGCAAAGATCCACCAGAGGGGGTTCCCTGTGGACTAAGAGGCAACACGGCGTGGCCACCCCCCAGGCCGCACCCTGTTGTGTGGTGGGGCCCATGAGGCTCCCCCAACCCTATCTCTGGTCCTATAAATTTACATATTTGGAGAAAAATCAGAGAGAAGTTTTCCTTGTGATCTACGAGGCGGAGCCGCCGCCACCTCCTGTTCTTCCTTGGGAGGGCTGATCTAGAGTCCGTTTGGGGCTCCACGGGGGGGGGGGGGGGCGTCATCGTCGTCATCACCAACCCTTCGCCATCGACTATTCGATAATGCTCACCACCAGGAGTGAGTAATTCCTTTGTAGGCTTAGTGGTCAGTGATGGGTTCGGATGGAATTGATCATGTAATTGAGTTAATTTGAAAGGCTTGATCCCTAGTATCCAATGTGTTCTGATATTGATGTTGCAATGACTTTGCTATGCTTGATGCTTGTCACTAGGGCTCGAGTGCCATGATTTCAGATCTGAACCTAATATGTTTTCATGAATATAAGAGTGATTTGGATTCTATATTGTAAGTTGTATGCATCTATTACGTGTCTTGATTCGCATACCCCAAGGTGACAATAATTGGGATTCTTTCTGGTGATTGCCATAGTTTGAGGAGTTCATGTATTTACCATGTGTAATGCTTTGTTCTAGTTCTCTATTAAAAGGAGGCCTTAATATCCTTAGTTTCCAATAGGACCCCACTGCCACGGTATGGTAGGACGAAAGATGTCATGCAAGTTCTTATCCCAAGCACGTATGACCACATATGGAATACATGCCTACATTACATTGATGAATTAGAGCTAGTTTTGTGTCGCTCTAGTGTGTAAATGGTACATGATTGATGTCATCCATATCTTTCCATCGCTGTACCATGGCTTTCTTCCATAAATATTATTTGTGTATGTTTTGGAATATTAGAAAAAAATACAAAAATAAGAACCAGTTGAGGGGACCCATGACGAAGCCACAAGGCAGCTGGGCGCGCCTAGCTTCCTTGTGGGCCCCTCGTGTGCCTTCCTGACTCAGTTTTCCTTTTGTTTGCTTGTCGTGCACGTAGAAAAAATCATTATATGTACTCCATGATATAGTGACCACCGTATCGCAAGTTCTCCCGCGTCCTTGTTTCAGGCTATTTTCTGACAGATTTAGAAGCACAATGTCGTCTCAAGATTCATACGGGGAGAGCTACATATCATACCTCACATCAGATCCCAAGGTGTATGCTGATCTTGATCCTTATGGGTGGGCCATGGAGGAAGAGGAGGAATCCGAACTCAAAAGGATGGAGTTCTCAAGCGAGGAAGAAGAAGAGTGCCGCAGCCAGGAGTTATGCATGTGGAATTTAAAAAGCCGAGCTTGGTAAACAAGGTTACACCTTCCAGTTCACGATTGAATCCTTATCGTCGTGCACATGCGGATGCTGATCCCTCTTCCACAAACAAAAATCATCCCTTGACGAATGGTGCTTTAATCGTCACAAACAAGCTTCGCAAGGAGAATCTTGACCTCGGGCGTGAGGTCAACAAGCTTAAGGATGAAATTCATACTTTATGGGGTAATATTGCCAACAATATAAAGCCTACCACTTCATCACCACCATCACCTAAGAACGAAGCCTGAGTACATGGGTATGGGCACCACCCTTAGCTTGTTCCAAGATTGGGGAGGTGTCCAGGTAACGTATCACCATCACTTTTATTATCATCATCTATCTTAGTTCGATCCTTAGTTATTCCGTGATTTAGAAGAATACATTTTTAAGTGTGATTTAGTTTCTAGCGTTTGCTTTGTGATCCATCTATCTATGTAATCACGTGCTTGAGTTATATAATAAATATTAGTTTAAGTTTGCTTGCTTTACTTTATTGCATCAATCATAGCAATGAAAAGAATGAAAAATAATCATATGCTAATCCCATGGGGAGTAATAACTTCATATTAAAAGAGTATAATTGGTAAAATCTGTTGGACGTTAGCAAAGATAACATTAGTCATTGATGCAATTCATAAAAAGTATTAATGAAAGATAGGTCCCACATATAAATATACTATCTTGGACATCTTTTATGATTATGATCCCCCATTAAATATTCTATGCATGATAAATTAGTTGATGTTGGACAAGGAATACAACACAATGAGTTATGTTTGCTTATATTCACATAGAAGTTATATTGTCATGGATCCTCCAACATGTGGTGCTTTCTCCTATACTTTGCTAGCCAAAATCTTTGCAGCAAGTAGATAACTACTTGTGCATCCATAAACCCTTAAACTCAGTTTCTTGCCATGAGAGTCCACTATACCTACCTATGGATTGAATAAGATCCTTCAAGTAAGTTTTCATCGGCACAAAAGAATAAAAATGCTCCTAATTATGTATGATCTTTTATTGGAAGGGAAAATAATCTTTGTATGATCTTGTGATGTCAAAGAAATAAAATAGACGGACTGCATAATAAAGGTTGCTATCATAAGGGGCAATATAAAGCGGCATTCCTCTCCACTAAGAGCTTGCACATCCAACTAATAATAAGTGGATGACAACCTTTGCTTCCCTCTACGAAGGGCCTATCTTTTACTTTTCTGTATTTAGTCTTTATGCAAGAGTCAATAATGTTAATTCTCATTCCTTTCTTATTACTCTCTACTTTGCAAGCATCATGTGATGGGGAAATTGTTGGGGAACGTTGCATGGGAAACAAAAAATTTCCTACGAATACCCACGAGAGGGGGAGTGCATCTTCATACCCTTGTTGATCGCTAACCGGGAAGCGTTAAGAAATGCGGTTGATGTAGTCGAGTGTCTTCGTGATCCAATCACGATCAGTCCCGCGATCCAATCATGATCAGTCCCGATCTAGCACCGAACAAATGGAACCTCCACGTTCAGCACACATACAACTCGATGACGCCTTTACCACCTCGATCCTAGAGAGCGAAGGTGAAGTAGCATCTTGATTTCTCTAGCAACACGACGACATGGTGGCAGTGGTGGTGGAGGGCTTTGCCAAGTAGTGTCGCGATAGAAACGAGGGAGAAGTACTATGAGAGAGAGGACGGCTGAGCCATGGCTGTTATGGTGCGGCTGCCCTCTCTCCTCTCTAGTATATATAGGGGGAAGGGAGACGGGCGCCCTAGGGTTCCCCCCTTAGGGGGGCGGCGGCCAAGGTGGGGCGGTGCCCAAAGGGTGGCTTGGCCCCCAATGAAGGTTGGCCGCCCCCTTCAGGGCTTCTCCCACAAGCCTCTTGGATGCATGAGCCTAGGTGGGACGGGTGTCTAGCCCACCAGGGCTGGTGCAGACCCCTCTCAACCCATGTGTCCTCCCAGGGTGGGTGGACCCCTTCCGGTGGACCCCCGAAACCCTTCGGTACCCCCGATACATTACCGGTGATGTCTGAATTATTTCCGTTGACCAAAACGGAACTTCCCATATATCATTATCTACTTCCGGACTGTTCCGGAACTCCTCGTGACGTCCGGGATCTCATCCGGGACTCCGAACAACTTTCGATCACCAATATATATAACTCAACTATACTATATCGTCACGGAACGTATCCTGTGGGTTCGGGAATGATGCAAACATGTCTGGGAAACTCTATGGACAATAACTAATAGCTGCACCTGGATGCCCATATTGGCTCCTAGATATTCCACGAAGATCTTTATTGGTCGAACCACGATGTCAATGATTCAATCAATCCCATATGTAGTTCCCTTTTCCCATCGATATGTTACTTACCCGAGATTAGATCGTCGGTATCTCCATACCTAGTTCAATCTTGTTGCCGACAAGTCTCTTTACTCGTTCAGTAACAGAAGATCCCGTGACTAACTCCTTAGTCACATTTCTTGTAAGCTTCTTGTGATGTTGCATCATCAAGTTGGCCCAGAGATACCTCTCCTTTATACGGAGTGACAACTCCCAGTCTCAACCCACACCAACCCAACAGACACCCTCAGAGGTACCTGTAGAGCACCTCTAGAGTCACCCAGTTACGTTGTGATGTTTGATACACATAAAGCATTCCTCCGGTGTTAGGGAGTTGCATGATTTCATGGTCGTAGGAATATATGCTTGACATGGATAAAGCAGTACTAATAAACTATCACAATCAAATGCTATGATTATGGTTGGGTCTTGTCCATCACATCATTCTTCTAATGATGTGATCCCATTATCAAATGACAACTCATGTCTATGGTTAGAAAACCTTGACCATCATTGACCAACGAGCTAGTCTATTAGAGCCTCACTAGTGACATAGTGTTGTCTATGTATCCACACATGTATCTGAGTTTCCAATCAATACAATTATAGCATGGATAATAAACGATTACCATGAACAAGGAAATATGATAATAACCACTTTATTATTGCCTCTAGGGCATATTCCAATAGTCTCCCACTTGCACTAGAGTCAATAATCTAGTTCACATCATCATGTGATTTACATTGTAATGAATCTAACACCCATAGAGTTCTGGTGCTGATCATGTTTTGCTCGTGGAAGAGGCTTAGTCAACGAGTCTGCAACATTCAGATCCGTATGTACTTTGCAAATATTTATGTCCTCCTCCTTGATCTAATCGCGTATGGAATTGAAGCGTCGCTTTATATGTCTAGTCTTCTTGTGAAACCTGGGCTCTTTGGCTAAAGCAATGGCACCAGTGTTGTCACACAAGAGAGTCATTGGATCCAGTGCACTAGGCACAACTCCATGACATGTCATGAACTGCTTCATCCAAACTCCTTCATTCGCCGCTTCCGGAGCAGCGATGTACTCTTCTTAACATGTAGAATCTGCTACCATGCTTTGTGTCCGAGATATAACCACACGGTCTGACCCGCCTATTGGGTCAGGTCAGAATGTTGGCAGCTTAAGAAGCATACTCAAGATGGGCTGTGGTGTTGATAATAAGGCAAGTAAGGCAGTTTACTTAGTAAGTCGCCTAGAGTCCCAACACATGAAGATGGCGACTCAGCACCCAAAAGGTAGAAGATGCCAGGAACTTTCCTTGTTTGAGTAACAAGACAAGTTAGAGATGTATCAAGTCACGAGTCATAACATGACCTGGACTCTTGTAAATCTAGGGCCTCAACCTGTATATAAAGGCGAGCCCCTGAGGCCAATAGGGCTAAGTTAGAAACCCTCGAAAGCTGGGTTAGCTATTCCGCACCCTTGTAATCGAGATCATCCTCAATATAGACACAAAAGCAGGAAGTAGGCTTTTACATCCATTGGAGGGGCCAAACCTGGGTAAATACGTCTCTCTTTTCTGATCAACCCCTTCGAGTCGCCACATAGCGAGGATGGACTCACACCATAGTTCTCCTACGAGGACATCTGTCGTGAAAAAACCATGACAGTTGGCACCCACCATGAGGCCTTCGCGCGGTGGAGTTGAGTTCTCAGAGGGAGATTTTCCATGGTTCGGGAGCTATGTGGACGGTCAGATGACGAAGAGACACCATGGTAAGCTTTACATTGACATGTAAGGCTGGGGTCCTAAGGCCAACTCAATTGAGTTCGGGTACCAGGTCCCCTTCGGCAAAATCCATGTCTTCATTGGCAAGATCAACGCGTCAATACCCTAGCTGAACATTTGCACTAACATCGTTGAGCCGGCTCGGTATGCTCAACCCGGTCGGCGTCAAGCTAGCCGATGTCACGGCTTCGTGGGGAACACCAAGTCAATTTGTCCTCTCCAAGATGGGCATCTTGGGGGCTCTCCAGAGGAGGAATCCGCTCAGGAAACATCTGAGTCGCCCTGGCGGGTCACCACCCACATGGTGGGAGCTGCTACGGCTCAAGATCCGTCGGTGGCAGAGGCTGAGGACCAGTGCCAAAACAATCATCCTGGAGGGACTTATCATGGGAATAAGCCGCGAAACTACGAGGAGGCACTCAACGCGCCTTGTCCCAACATAGTACCCCAGATAAGCCAGCTACTCACTCATGGGAAAGTTGTCACATCATGCAGGAGTTCCGTAAACAGGCTTCCCAAACCCGCCAAGGAGGCGATGGTGGAGGATACCCGGGTCAACCTGGCCCTGGCTGGTTACACAACGTCTCAACTAGGGATCCTAAGCAGCAGAGTATTGGTCAGTACCATGTTTTCACTACCAATACTTGCAAACGAGACAGGAAACTCAAGCAGAGGGCCATCAACATGGTTGAGCTAGTAGCTTCGAGATACCTCTATTGGTCTGAACAACCAATCACCGGGAGCAGAGAGGATCACCCCTCCATAGTTGACAACCTAGGAGATCTAGCCTTCGTGGTGGTGCCTCAGGTGGGTGGCTATACCCTCGCAAAGGTCTTGATGGATGGAGGCAGCAACATTAACATCTTGTATTACGGTACCTTCTGGCAGATGAACTTCCCAGATAGCATTGCAAACTTCAACCATAGTTTTTCATGTCATTGTTCCTGGAAGGTCAGCATACCCAATTGGGTGGATCAAACTTGATGTTGCTTTTGGTGATGAGTATAATTACAGGTGCGAGCCTCTCACTTTTTAGGTGGCAAAAATAAAGAGCCCTTACCATGCTCTCTTTGGAAGGCAGGCTTATGCTTGTTTCATGGCTCGCCCTTGTTATATCTACCTCAAGCTTAAGATGACGGGTCCCAAAGGTACTATCACTGTGAGAGGCAGTAGAGAGATCGCTCAGGAGTGCGAGGAAGGAGATTCTACCTACACTGAGTCGGCTTGCGCCGCTGAGGAGCTCAAGTTCTACACGGCCAATGTTGACCCGGCTAATATGAGTCCCCTCAAGAAACCAACACTGAGTCTGAGTCGCCGCTCCAGTTCAAGCCGACTGAAGATACCAAACAAGTTGATTTCGTGGAAAGCGACTCATCAAAGTAGTTTACCATTGGGATCGGCTTGGATCCCAAATAGGAAAGCGCGCTCATCGTGTGCATCCATGCGAATCGGGACATCTTTGCATGGGAGCCTTTTGACATGCCTCGAGTCCCGAGAGAACTCGTCGAGCACCACCTTAATGTGGATCCTAAGATGAAACCAGTATGGCAATACCTCCGTCGTTTTAACGAGGATAGACGCAAGGCTATTGAGAAGAGGTAGCCCGGCTCCTAGCTGCCGGGTTTATCGTTGAAGTTTTTCATCCTGAGTGGCTGGCCAACCCGGTACTAGTCTTGGAAAAGAACGACACATGGCATATGTGTGTTTATTATAGAGATCTCAACAAAGCTTGTCGCAAAGATCCTTTTCCCTTCCCTGTATCGATCAGATCATTGACTCTATGAAGGGTTGCGAGCATTTATGCTTAATGGATGCATACTCTGGCTATCATCAAATCAAGATGGCTTTCATAACCCCTTTTGGGGCTTTCTGCCATGTCTCTATGCCCTTTTGGCTAAAGAGCACCGGGACGACTTACGAACGTTGTGTTCAAAATTGCCTTCACCCGCAGATTGGGCGCAATGTTCATGCCCATGTCGATGATATCATGGTGAAATCTCAGAAGAAGGAGACGCTCTTGGATGACCTCAAGGAGACGTTTGATAATCTTCGAGTATACAAGATGAAACTTAACCTGACAAAATGTTTCTTTGGTGTCCCCACAGGAAAGCTACCGGGATTCTTGGTTTTTGAACGTGGCATTGAGGCTAACCTGGACAAGATCAAGGCAGTTACCTCGCTGGTTAAGCTGGCTAACATAAACCAAGTCCAACGCAAGGCTGGCTGCATCACAGCATTGAGCCGGTTTATAAGCCATGTCGGTGAGAAGGCAATCCCTCTCTACTAGTTGTTGACGAAAATAGACAAGTTTGTTTGGACTGATGCGGCTAACGAAGCTTTTGAAGCCCTCAAGAAGCAGCTAGCTGAGCTGCCCGTTCTAGACGCCCCGACTGACAAAGAGCCCATGACATGTACATTGCTGCTAATTCAAAGGTAGTAAGTGTTGTAGTTGTCGTTGAGCGAAAGGAGATAGGAAAGGAACATCCGGTTCAGCGGCCAGTTTATTTCGTTAGCGAGGTTTTGACCTTATCCAAGCAATGATATCCACATTGGCAGAAGCTGGTCTTTGAAGTCTTTATGGCAAGCCAGAAGTTAAGCACTATTTTCAGGAACATCCCATTACCGTGGTCAGCTCAGCACCCCTTGGGGACATTATACATAATCGAGAAGCTACTGGCCGGATTGCCAAGTTGACAATTGAGATTGACCCTCATCATGTGAAGTACATGCCCCATACGGCCATCAAATCTCAAGCACTGGTCAATTTCATCAATGATTGGACAAAACTGCAGATTCTAAAAGATAGGCCAGATAACACATACTGGACTATACACTTTGATGGATCCGGGCAATTGGAGGGCTCGAGGGCTAGAGTTGTTCTATCTTCTCCGCGAGGTGACAAATTTTGTTATGTTTTACGACTCATGTTCCCTTGTACTAATAATGCAACTGAGTATGAGGCCCTCCTACATGGACTCAGAATGCCTAAGGAGATAAATCTTAGCCAGGTCAGGTGGTTGGGTACTCACATTTGGTGGCTCACCAATTTCGGGGATTTGGGACTCTAAAGACCCTTTGATGGCATTTGAAGAAGTTGATCTACCGTTTTGGCTATCCTCATAGTATTATTACTGACAACGATACCAATTATCCAAAGGAGCTATGGAGCAGTTCTGTTAGAAAGAGCATATCCGGCTTGACTTGCCGGCAGTGGCACATCCACAATCCAATGGACAAGTTGAACGAGCTAATCAAGAGATTTTGAGAGGGATCAAACCTCGGTTCATGGTTTCGATATAGCGTACCCCAGGATGTTGGGTTGAGGAACTCCCCTTTGTGCTTTCAAGTATCAAAACAACTCTAAATAGCTCCACTGGTTACACGCCTTTATTTCTGGTTTATGGTGCTGAGGCGGTATTGCCAAGTGATATTCATCATGACTCTCCTCGAGTCGCCGCTTATGTTGAAGCTAACAACAAACAAGCGCGTCAAGATTCCTTGGATGCTTTTGAGGAAGAGCATGACTTAGTGCGGCCACATCGGCTCTATATCAACAAGACCTACGTCGCTATCATAGCCGTAGAGTTTAGAGTCGCACTTTTCAGGAGGGTGACTTAGTACTCCATTTGATTCAAGATCAAATGGGGATTCACAAGCATTCATCACCATGGGAAGGCCCTTTCGTGATCAGCAAAAACCTAGACAATGGTTCATATTATCTGATCGACCTACGATTCGGATCGTATACCTTTGAAGAAGAGACGACCCGACGTTGGAACATTGCTCGAATTCGGTCTTATTATACTTAGAGCCATCAACCCATCACTTTTCTTCACAACCCTAGAATTTGCTTGAAATTGTTTGTATCAACATCAGCATGTGCATCATGTCATCATGTCTAAATTCAAACTAAATTGAAATGGGGGTGATCAAACCCTAGCACAGATAAAATTATTGAGTGAATCCAAAATGCTCTTCAAAAATGTTCCCCCTCTTTGATAAATGTTGTCAACAACATATCAGGGGTGAATTATATTTTAACAACTATTTTGGCAAATTAAATAAATTAGGAAAGTTTCCAAAAATCACTAATAAAGCAATGTAAATATTTTAGTTGCTTCAATTTTTCTGAAACTTTTTGTGTAGTTTGGAAATATCCCAAATATACCCCACAAATATTTCCAGGAATTTTGGCTTTATAGTTTTGCCCAAACAAATTAAATAGAAAGCATGAAATCGAAAACAAAAACTAAAATAAAAGAGAGAGAGAGTGAGAGATCTCACCAGAGGCGCAGCAACAGGCTGGCCCAACTGGCCCATCTACCAGTCATCATCTACCTCTGCCAGTTGGCAGAGGAGATGAGGGCACGACGATGAAGGCCAGGGCGCCAGGCCTCCTGCCTGCCTGGCCTCCTCGTCATCGCGCTGTCTGGATCCTACCGACCCCTCCATTCTTCCCCTCCCCCGCTCTCTTGCCTTCTCCCCACCATGGCCGAGCCCAGCTCGAGCTCGCCATCGCCGCCCGCGTAGCCAGTGCCCCCCTCGACCTTAGCTGCGGCCCTGAGCTTCCCTTCAGCCCCATTGACCTCTCTGTGGATCCAAGCAACGTCGAAAGCACCGCAGCGCCTCGATGCCACCATCTTCAACCTCGGGAGCAGGAGATCGCCGGCGTCGATTCGGCCACCCGAGCGCCTCCCCGAGCCTGCTAAGCCTCCCTGCTAGCTTTCTGTGAGCTCCTCTTCCTCTCCCATCTCTTCCTGCCGTCGTGCGTGCCCCTAGCTAGCTTCCACTCATGCCCAAGCCACCGCTGCCGCCGCACAGCTCGTCGCCGGCCACTGCTCCGGTGACCCCACGACCCCTCTGGTATCCCAAATGGATTGGCGTGACCAAGGGCTACCCCCTGGTGTTAACCGCACATCGAACCGAGCCCCATAGCCGACACCGGCACCCGGCCGCCATGGTTTTGGTCGCTGCCGATGAAGTTCCGATGATGTGAACCGTTGACACTAATGAAGAGAAGTTTTATCTTCAGGACTATCAGGCAAGCAACCCCCCCTTGAGCATACTAATATGAACCCACTCTCTCACTCCTACTCTCTTTTACTTCATTAGGACAACAACAATTCAACTATTACCTATTCTCGGTAGTTGAACCCATTCCTTTGCATGACCTGTCCTTGTCACAATAAATAGTTGAAACCACTTAGCATGAGTAGCAACTGCTTGAGCCTTGTTGTTCTTACTCATCCATGTTTGCTTACTATGCCTGCTATGCTTAGAGTCGTGTCGTGTCGGGTTTGATCCATCTGGGTGATGAATTAGAATGGCAATGTTCATGTCCTACCATGTAAGAGCTAAGTGTGTGAACACGATTTGGTAAAGGTAGCGATGAGAGGTCATGTAGGAGTACATGGTGGGTTGTCTCATTGGGACCATCTTTAAGAACTAAGTTCTGTGTATGTTATCCAAGACAAGATACTACCGCATGTTGGGATACTTAATTGACCCTCTCAGCTTATTAATCGCCTAGATCTCTCTCCAGGAGTTGCAACTAGCTTCTAGTGTTTGTAGGGAAAATGTTGGCGGCCATGCATAGCACTGCCCGACAGAGTGGGCTATGATATGGTATAGGCGTAGTGGCACGGTGTACCAAGTGGCACCCGAACGGTGGGCTTGGGAACCCTGCGCACATCATTTGAGGCCATAGCGGAAACTTCGGCCGGACTTCCGTGCGGGTTCAGTCTCAAATAGGCAATAAACCTGGACTAGGGTCTTGTGCGATTGACGGTCGTGGCCGACTCCCTCGCTGGGCTTCCGCTTGAAGGTTGCCGAGGTGCCTTTTATGTGCACATTGCGATTAGTGGCGGGAGCATGTGTGAAGAAGTACACCCCTGCAGGGTTAAATAAACTATTCGAATAACCACGTCCTTGGATATGGACTACTTGGAGAACTTATGTGGTTCATAGATAAGTGGAATGGATACCTCTAAAATATGCAAGATAAGCGTGAGTGCTATGGATGGCCTTCTCATAGGGAGACGGAAGTGGATCCATAGTGGTGTATTAATTTGGTGAATATGTGGACTCGTGTGAGCTATCCCACCTCAAAGAAATCACTTGTAGTCATAGTACAAGTTAGCCAAGAGTCAAAGCTGCCTTGCTGCAATAACTCCACAAACCCCTTCATTGATACTGATGCATATGTAGTTAGTTCTGATGTAAGTCTTGTTGAGTACCTTGTACTCACGTTTGCTTAATTTATGTTTTTGTAGAGGAGACGTCAGTCTCATTAGTGGTATTTACGACGTGAAGTTCGATGTTGACCGGATTAGCTTGGGAATCCAGACAGAGGTCTGGTTCCTTTGGTAGGGTCGTTGTAGCTTTTCGGGCTCCTCTAGCCACTTTTGTAGATGTCTGTACCCAGACATGTTTAACTTCCACTTGTTTGTTTGAATGCTCTGAATGTTGGGTCTTGTGACCTCTGCTTGTAACATCTTATTGTGTTGGCTCTTCCAAGCATTCTAAATAAACGTTGTAATGTTGTATGGTTATGTTGTGATGCCATAGTTGTATCTATGCATATCGGGCATGTCGTGCGTACATGTGACATGCAACGGTATGTATGGGATTTGACACCTAGTTGCGTACCTTTAGTAGTACTCTTTATGGGGAAATGCCTATTTGTGCTTCCACCGAGCCTTGGTAGCTTGCTACTGCTCCGGACACATTGATTGACCGGCGTGTATCCTTGTTTGCTGTTGTGTCTGTCCCTTCAGGGAAATGTCTCGCGGTGTAATGGAGTCCATGTAGCCTTCTACGACTCGTCTACGTGCAGTGATGACATTTATGTCCCACGACATAATGGAGTCCTTGTAGCTTGCTATGACTCGTCTACACATGCTAGAGATCGACACTTGCATTGCTGGGTTACGTATTCCTGTCCCTGTACGGATGTGCCACTTGGGTTCTACGACTAGTCATGTCGGCCCGGGTTCTTTGACATTTGAATGCTAACGACACATTCACATACATGAGTCAAAAGACGCAAATGGTCCCGGCCCAGGTAAGGTGGCAGTCGTGGAGATAACCGTGAGTGAGGCCGCAAAGTGATGTCATGTGTTACAGGTTGGATTCTTATGGCTTAGGATCGGGGTCCCGACAGCTTTGGTATCAGAGATTGACTGCCTGTAGGATTACCAAGCCAAACTGGTCAATGTTGAGTCTAGAACTGCTTTAGTTATATAAGGGAATTGATTGTGGAAGGGAACGTAAGGCTCTTTTTACTCCTTTCCTTGTGTCATTCTAATTCTGAGTCACCCTTTTCTTTTCTACGGGGATTAAGAACTAGGCTTTCTCATCTATCTACTAGGATGATGAGTTACTATGCTGGAGACCTATAGGAAAGTTGTTGTTCTCCTAGATCAGTGTCTCCATAAGAATTCTGTCATGTTGTCAGTTGTCTTGCAGGTTGCCTCATATTCCATGCCCGTACAACCGTTATGTTGTCCGAGTTATTTAGGGTTTCTAAATTATCTGATGCAATTGCAAAACTCTTTCATCTTGAGTCAATGTCTTTCAGGCCAGACAAAGCACACTAATTGTTGAGTTGAGGTACTCTATTACCTCGATGTGTTTGATGAAGGTGTTTAGGAAACCATGTTATTCAAGTGAACCACCCAACAGTTTAGCTGTGTCTTCTATTCCTAGTGTGATAATTCTGGCCATCGTTATCAAAAGCATGTTGTGATGCTACTTAGTCAATAGGTATTCTATTTCTGGGTTCTTGAACCCAAGTCTCATCCTGCTTAGTCATGTTGATAGCATTTGCTCGTCCCCTTAGGATGCTTAGTAACCTGGTTATAGTCTTCAAGGTTCGTGGTATATCATTCTTCCAATACCATGATCCATTACGGAAGAAGTTCCTTGTGATCAAAATATCACAACAAGAGTGCTCGTGATGAGTTTTTCATTCTATAGTTGTGACTCTGCGAATCCTACTCTCTGCATGGGTTATCCGAAAGAATTGTGTTGAACTCGTTCGACATGTTAATCCATGCATCTACAACTCAGGAAAAATCAGGTGCTCTTGAGTTGTCGTTCTCCAATTGTATTCTGACCTTTATCTATCAATGGATAGTCAAGGGTATGTCATGCATTGTGTTATCGATGTCGACTATTCTTGTGCTCTGTCAAGCCATTCTATTTCAGAATGACTAGGAGAAGCAAAACTCCCGTACCTCATCCATTCTTGGATTGGGTCAAAGAAGTTGTATTCCGTAGATCAAAATGTCAATTCAGCTTTTGCTCTGTTCTACCTTGAGGTATTACCCTCTTCATGTCAGGATTGTCATGAGAACTACACTCCCTCTTATGAAATCTTGATGTAGTGTTACTACTCGCCATCATCATTCATTCCCCAGTCTCTGTGTTGTCTGTAACTAGAGCACCGACAAGTGAATCGTGATGTGCGTAATCAATACTCCTAGCAACTTTGTTGCTTGGTAGTTAATGGAAAATAATATCACTCTTGGTGTGGTGGTCATTTAATTGTCATACTAAGATTGATCGTGCTACCTAGTCCATTTTCCATGGTGCACTTTTCGGTCAATGAGTTAGGATTGTGTCAGTCCTTCGCTCTGTTGATCGTATCATCTTGCCTTGAAAAGAAAGATTGTTCTTGAGCTTGATAACATATTGGTGGATCATGATTTTCTGAATATCTTCTTGGAAGTATTACCAAGGTGTTCCTTGACCGTTATGTTGAGTTCGTGATCAAGATGGTTTTTATACAAACCACCCCTTCTCTAAGAATCTGTGTTGGATACCCCTGAACTAGTTGGTTAAGCTAAACAACAACTTGGAGAGTTGGAAGATAGAAGCTTGATCTAACTTAGCTCATGTTAAAGGGATATCTTGTGTTTTTGTGCTTGTGTGTGTACAAGAAAGATGATATCTTCATCGATTGATCCTTGTGACATATTGATGCACCTATCATCTTGTATAACCATTGATTTGAGTATGGGCTATCGTCAAATCAAAATCAGAACCAAAGATTTTCCTAATGTTGTTTTTACTCGTGGATGTATCCTCGAGCATACACCGTTACATCTTTTGGTCAGACCAATGCTATCACCTTGTTTCCATAGTTGTGTAATTCCATCTATATGGATATCTTTATGAATTGTTGTTAAGCCCATCGACAACATTTTCATCTCTTCCATGACTCATGATGAACATGAAGCTAGTGTTGGAAACTTTTGTAGGCAATATCTTTGTATTCCGTACATGAAGTATATGTTTGGTGTAAGAATTGACTTACTCCAGGTTCACGTGCATTTAGTGCAAGTTGCCACCATGACCTGGGGAAAAGTTATCTTGCTTCCTTCGGAATCATCTCAAGTTAATCATGCATGTGCGAAGTATGCTATGGTTTGATAGCCTTGCAACCTACAACCCATATGCATCTTCTAGGCACCTAAGCCAATGATTGAGTTGTTCAAGGAAAAGAAGTTCTTCTTAAGATCATGAATTATGCAAGGATTTCACTATCTTTCAATGATGGTTCCTAACCCGAATTCGGTAGTGTTTTGTTATAAGTCCATGTAGTCATGCTTGTCCTGAACATCGTGTTCACATGTGTCTTGCAATCTAGCTCATGTTTTGGAGTTGACGCCCGTAGTTCATTTACTGAGAATCTTGCAACATCATCTCTTCGATTTGTGTTGCAACCTTTCACTTTCAGACATGCTGAGTCTAGAATATCCTGGCACCAACCAGATCTGAATCTTAGGCAGATATAATGGTTGGGACGTTTCCCCAAGAATTATAATATTGGTCTCTTTGTAACCCAACAAAGGGATGTTGTGGCTAACATACCTATCCGGAAGACCTACTATTATAATATCTTGTTTCAGCAACTTGGACACCTCCCCATGAGGACCTTGTATGACTTGCCCTAGAAGTTATTCCTCATGGACCCTTTGAGATTCTGAAGTCCGACCTTTACTTGATGTTATAGATATTGAGCATTTCCGGTAAATGGTTATGCTATTTCATTAAGGAGAGCATTAGAAGCGGACTGCTAAATGTCTCTCGGTCGATCATCCAGATTTCGTTCCCTTGGCATAGCTAAGGTGAAATCTGAGAAAGTGATGTCTTCCTTTGCATCTGCATCCTCCATTGTTATTCATCACTGTAGTATGATGTGTTACCAGAATCCTTGGCATGGATGTTGGTAAAACTTTGATGAATATGGAGATGCTCGAGTTCTTGAGAGCACGCTCAAACACCGGGTTATACTCTCGGTATTAATTGGAATGTGCCTTCCGTTGCCGAGTTGTTTTATAACTCTAATTTCCCTTCGATATGAGTATGCCATTCTTTGAATTCCTTCCAACGATCGTTTGTGAATTGCCTTAGGTTGGTATGAAGAGTTTCAATGATCTCTATATTAAAAGTTATTCTTTTTGCCACTTAAGGGATAATCCTACGAGTCACCTTCCCTAAGGTGCCCGTTATGATATGAAGGGCAACTAATTACTCGCTACCTTGAAACCCCGTCACTATCTGTTCTGGCGTGGGATTGTTGCCTACCAATTGGACCTTCGTCATCTGCCTCATTCATTGTTCTCGGCATGTGTTTGTGTCCCAGCTCGAGAGATGTTATTACGTCTCATTCCATGAGTTGGTCATGAGTCGCTCGATCTTCGTAAAGATCGATTCTTGTAGACCTTTCCATCATTGTTGTCTTTCTGTTGGATGAAGATCGTGAAGGCAAAGACATCAAAGTCAAGATGACGAAGTGAAGCAACATCTTCGAGAAGAGCAATTGGATCGTGAAGATTGTGGTAGTTGTGTCCCCTTTGTCCTCATACCCTACGCCTGAATCTCGGGACGAGATTCTTGTTTAGTGGGGTGAGTTGTCACAGCCCTAGAATTTGCTTGAAATTGTTTGCATCAACATCAACATGTGCATCATGTCATCATGTATAAATTCAAATTAATTTGAAATGGGGGTGCTCAAACCCTAGAACAAATAAAATTCAAATAGGTTTAACTATTAAGATAATTGAGTGAATCCAAAATGCTCTTGAAAAATGTTCCCCCTCTTTGATAAATGTTGGCAACAACATATCAGGGGTGAATTATATTTTAACAACTATTTTGGCAAATTAAATAAATTAGGATTTTTTTGAAAATCACTAATAAATCATTGTAAATATTTTAGTTGCTTCAACTTTTCTGAAACTTTTTCTATAGTTTGGAAATATCCCAAATATACCCCACAAATATTTTCAGGAATTTTGGCTTTATAGTTTTGCCCAAACAAAATTAAATAGAAAGCAGGAAATAGAAAACAGAAACTAAAATAAGAGAGAGAGAGAGAGAGAGATCTCACAAAAGGCCCAGCAATAGGCTGGCCCAACTGGCCCATCTGCCAGTCATCGTCTACCTTTGCCAGTAGGCAGAGGAGATGAGGGCACGACGACGAAGGCCAAGGCACCATGCCTCCTGCCTGCCTGGCCTCCTCCTCGTCGCATTGGCGAGGGGATAGACCCAGAGCGCTGTTTGGATCTTGCCGACCCCCTCCATTCTGCCCCTCCCCTTTCTCTCTCGCCTTCTCCCTGCTATGTCCGAGCCCAGCTCGAGCTCGCCGTTGCCGCCCGCGTAGCCAGTGCCTCCCCCTCGACCTTAGCCGCGGACCTGAGCTTCTCTGCAGCCCCCATGACCTCTCTGTGGATCCAAGCGACGCCGGAAGCACCGTAGCGCCTCGATGCCGTCATCTTCAACCTTGGGAGCAGGAGATCGCCGACATTGATTCGGCCACCCGAGCACCTCCCCGAGCTTGCTGAGCCTCCCTGCTAGCTCCTCTTCCTCTCCCCTCTCTTCCTGGCATCGCGCGCAGCCCCTAGCTAGCTTCCGCTCATGCCCGAGCCGCCGCCGCCGCACAGCTCGTCGCCGGCCACTGCTCTGGCGACCCCACGACCCCTTCGGTATCCCAAATGGATTGGTGCGACCAAGGGCTACCCCCTGGTGCTAACCGCGCGTCAAACCGAGCCCCTTAGCCAAGTCTGGCACCCGGCCGCCATGGTTTTGGTCGCTGCCGGTGAAGTTCTGGCGAGCGCTGACCTGGCCGGCCATTAGGGCTTAATTAGCCGCTAATGAACTCCCCTAACCTCTGACAGTGGGCCCCAGGAGTGGGTCAAACCCTGGTCAGCGGGGGATTAACCCCTGGGTCACTGACCAGTGGACCCCACTAGTCAGGTTTGACCTGGTCCCGAGACTGTTGATCGCTGACGTCAGCCTGACGTAATTCTGATGCAGTTAATATTTTCTGTATTAAAAATCAATTCAGGAAATTCCAGAAAGTGTTTAAAACTTCTAAAAATCATAGAAATTCAACCGTAACTCACATAAAAATAATTTATATATGAAAAATGATCAGAAAAATCCAATGAATCTGTTTATGCCATGATCATGCATGTTTGAACAAGTTAACATCACCAAGTAGGACATTTTATGATTAGGGCAATATAGGAAATATCGTTTGGAGTTGGAATTCAAACTTGTTTGAATTCCACTTCAATTAACTTGTCTAATTATTCCTCTAGGTTAATTCAATATCTTAACTTGTCATATCATGCATCATGGTTGTTGCATTGCATTGAATGTGTTCCTTTTTTGTTTGCTGGTCTTTGTTCCTTCTCGGTAGACGATGGTTCCGATGATGTGACCATTGGCACTAATGAAGAGAAGTTTTATCTTCAGGACTGTCACGCAAGCAACCCCCCCTTGAGCATACTAATATGAACCCACTCTCTCACTCCTGCTCTCTTTTATTGCATTAGGACAACAACGATTCAACTATTACCTATTCTTGGTAGTTGAACACATTCCTTTGCATGACCTGTCCTTGTCATAGTAAATAATTGAAACCACTTAGCATGAGTAGCAATTGCTTGAGCCTTGTTGTTCTTACTCATCCATGTTTACTTACTATGCCTGCTATGCTTAGAGTCGTGTCGTGTTGGGTTTGATCCACCTGGGTGATGAATCAGAATGGCAATGTTCATGCCCTACCATGTAAGAGCTAAGTGTGTGAACATGATTTGGTAAAGGTAGCGATGAGAGGTCATTTAGGAGTACATGGCGGGTTGTCTCATTGGGACCATCTTTAAGAACTGAGTTCTGTGTATGTTATCCAAGACGAGATACTACAGCACGTTGGGATACTTAATTGACCCTCTCGGCTTATTAATCACCTAGATCTCTATCCAGGAGTTGCAACTAGTTTCTGGTGTTTGTAGGAAAAGTGTTGGCGGCCGTCCATAGCACTGCCCGACGGAGTGGGTTGTGATGCGGTATAGGCACAGTGGCACGGTGTACCAAATGGCACCTGAACGGTGGGCTTGGGAACCCTGCGCACATCGTTTGAGGCTGTAGCGGAAACTTCGGCAGGACTTCCGTGCGGGTTCAGTCTCAAATAGGAGATAAACATGGACTAGGGTCATGTGTGATTGACGGTCGTGGCCGACTCCCTCGCTGGGCTTCCGCTTGAAGGTTGCCGAGGTGCCTTTTATGTGCACATAGCGGTAAGTGGCGGGAGCATGTGTGAAGAGGTACACCCCTACAGGGTTAAATAAACTATTCGAATAGCCGCGTCCTCGGATATTGAATACTTGGAGAACTTATGTGGTTCATAGATAAGTGGAATGGATACCTCTAAAATACGTAAGATAAGCGTGAGTGCTATGGATGGCCTTCTTGCAGGGGGACGGAAGTGGATCCATAGTGGTGTATTAATTTGGTGAATATGTGGACTCGTGTGCGCTATCCCACCTCAATGAAATCACTTGTAGTCGTAGTACAGGTTAACCAAGAGTCAAAGCTGCCTTGCTACAATAACTCCACAAACCCCTTCATTGATACTGATGCATATGTAGTTAGTTCTGATGTAAGTCTTGTTGAGTACCTTGTACTCATGTTTGCTTAATTTATGTTTTTGTAGAGGAGACGTCAGTCTCATTAGTGGTATTTATGATGTGAAGTTCGATGTTGACCGGATTAGCTTGGGAATCCCAGACAGAGGTCTGGTTCCTTTGGTAGGGTCGTTGTAGCTTTTCGGGATCCTCTAGCCACTTTTGTAGATGTCTGTACCCAGACATATTTAACTTCCACTTATTTGTTTGAATGCTCTGAATGTTGGGTCTTGTGACCCCTTCTTGTGACATCTTATTATGTTGGCTCTCCCGAGCCTTCTAAATAAACGTTGTAATGTTGTATGGTTATGTTGTGATGCCATAGTTGTATCTTTGCATATCGGGCATGTCATGCGTACGTGTGATGTGCAACGGTATGTATGGGATTAGACACCTAGTTGTGTGCCTTTAGTAGTAGTCTTTATGGGGAAATGCCTCTTTGTGCTTCCACTGAGCCTTGGTAGCTTGCTACTGCTCCAGACACATTGATTGACCCACATGTATCCTTCTTTGCTGCTGTGTCTGTCCCTTCGGGGAAATGTCTCGCGGTGTAATGGAGTCCCTGTAGCCTGCTACGACTCGTCTACGTGCAGTGATGACATTTATGTCCCATGGCGTAATGGAGTCCTTGTAGCTTGCTATGATTCGTCTACACATGCTAGAGACCGACACCTGCATTGCTGGGTTACGTATTCATGTCCCTGTACGGATGTGCCACTTGGGTTCTATGACTAATCATGTCGTCCCAGGTTCTTTGACATTTGAATGCTAGTGACACATTCACATACGTGAGTCAAAAGACGCAAACGGTCCCAACCCAGGTAAGGTAGCAACCGTGGAGATAACCGTGCGTGAGACCGCAAAGTGATGTGATGTGTTACAGGCTGGATTCTTATGGTTTAGGATCGGGGTCCCGACACTTTTGCACTTCCCCCAATTTTTATACATACTTTTATATGTTCAAATATAATAAAGCCAGCACACCCAAAACTCGAGCTCTCTGTCATTCTAGCCTATAAATTGAGCATGAGTCTTTATTGTTTGAAACATAGGTCACTTGGGGGCTTCCAACTCACCGAGTTTAGCATTCTCACCCTCTTGACCCGACAAATAAATACACCACAATGGTTAAACTTGCATGTATGCTTGATGCGACTCCGATTAGGTGACCCCTTGTACACTTGATAATTTAAATCTTTGTGGACCCTGAACTTCTCAAGGTTAAAACATTGGCTTGAGTCATGTGAGAGACGACATACAAATTGCTAGGATAAACCATGGGGTATCATACTCGCTTCATTGAATCAAGACTTGAGCCTCGAAAGCTAGTCTCCTTACCGAGTCTCACTAATCTGGCCTATTACAACTTTTATTTTATTATATATCATCATCGCTTGTTAACCTTTCAGGTACGATACTATTTTTATTACCATCTCATGCAAGAGTGCCCGGGTTATGAAATTGTGATCCTATCATGGCCAGTTCAAAATACATGGTTCTACAAACAAGATTTTATTGGAAAGATTTCAGGTACCGGGTTACAGTAACCCACCCATATAGATTCAAGCAATAAAGTATTGAGCAAAGATCAGCGAAGACAAAATAAGCAGAGGACACATGCTGTATGATTCATAGTCGCAAGGATTAAAGGCGAGTTAACAAAAGCCTGGTCATACACAAATTCCTTGCCATCAAGACAAGATCAAGAGTTTGAAAACATGCACGAAGGCATGACACATGCAAAACAACTATTGGCTTAACACTATTACAAAGCACTATCAGGCCCAAACAGGTGAATCAATGTTTTTTGGATATTTTTCGTAACCCGGCCTTTGAGCCATCCGGGTTAAGCTTTGGGATGATCTTTCACATGGGATGTCTCCAGGTTATGCTCTGCTTGGGCTTCCGGGTCTTCGATCTGAAAGTTGTCCAAATCCCAGTTGCAATGGGTTAAAGCCTCGAATATAAATTCTTCATTCAAGACTGGGGACGTGTCAACTTCAGGGCCAAAGATGTGCTTACGATGCTGCGGAGTCAAATTCACCGACTCAAAGGAGGGCGGTTGAACTCGAGAATTGTTGGAGTCGTAACACGAATGATAGATCTTCAATGACATTTCATTCACAAGTTGGCTGACGAACACTTGAGCTGCCTTAACACACCGAATATAATAAGCTTCGGTGAATGGTGACCCGTCTACCTTCAACACTGGAAAACGTTCGGCCATCTCCGCTGAGTTAAGCTCTGCTGGATAAACTAGAGTCTGACTTAAGGAATATGTTGCGCAGGCTCGGGCCACGGATGTTTTTAGCTCTCCAATCTGTTTTGGGATCGTAGAGAGGAATTTCAGCACATCTTTGATGAGCTTCACCGGCTCTTTGTTCCGCATAACATCTTTGATTGTGCACATGCTTCCAGTATAAAGTTGCTCCGTTAATACATACATAACTTTGAGCTTTAGCAAGCTGTTATCCTAGAGGTTGCGAGTGCGGGGACCTGGAAGAAATTCAAGCACATGTTGCCATGCGACTTATCTTCATATATGAGTATTAGAATGGGTTAGCAAACACGTTTATAAAGGATACTCACCAAAGATGGGTTGGGCCATTTGGTCAATGTGCCGCTTTAACCTGGACAACTCTTTAGAGACTATCTTCAATTGCCCTCAGCATTTTCAGAATGCTGGATCAAGGTGGCTTTCTCAGCTTCAAATGACTTCTTCTCCGTTCCAAAGCCTGCCTTGACTTTCTCCAGCTCCTCCATGGATAACCAAAGTTTTTGCTCAAGCTCTGCCCGGGTGATTTGTCCCACCTCAAGATCCTTTTTTAAGTAGGTCACAATTGACTCAGCCGCTTTCAAAGTTTCCTGCATACTCAAAGTTATCATATTGTTTAGGAGTAAAGGTGCAATATGACTATGGTAAATTGCAAGCAAGTCTCAAGCAGATTGCAAGCAATATACTTGGCACTTGGGGGCTAATGCATATCAAGTTGTTTCCAAAGAATACTATGTTATAAAGACCTGAGTCATCTCAAGAAGATGAGCCGCCCTTGGGGCTACAGGTCGAACTCTTCATAGTTATAAAGACCTGACTCATCTCAAGAAGATGAGCCGGATCTTGGGGGCTACAGGTCAAATTCTTCTAAGTTATTAAGACCCTATTCATCTCAAGAGGATGAGACAGCCCTTGGGGGCTACAGGAGGATATATGGAATATACAACAAGGTTGAGCATACCTCATATTTTCTTTTCATCATATTCACAAGGCCAACTTCCATCTGCCGGCTTGTGGAAACACGATTGCTACTTCTCGAGCATGCGTTGGTTTCCCGTGAAGAGGAACGGTTTGATGCAGCAAAGTAGATAAATATTTCCCTCAGTTTTTGAGAACCAAGGTATGAATCCAGTAGGAGATACAAGCGAGTCACCAATAGATGTACCTGCACAAAGAATCAAACTCTTGCACCCAACGCTATAAAGGGGTTGTCAATCCTTTGACGATTACTTGCAAGGATGAAATCTAATAGAGATAGATATAATAGGATGCTTGAATGGAAAGTAAAACTAAAAGAAAAAATAATGCAACAAGTATATTTGGTATTTTTGGTTTTAGATCTGAAAGTACAATATGGAAAACAGACCCGGGGGCATAGGTTTCACTAGATGGCTTCTCTCATGATGGCAAGTATTACGGTGGGTGAACAAATTACTGTCGAGCAATTGATAGAAAAGCGAATAAGTATGAAGATATCTAAGGCAATGATTATGCATATAGGCATCACGTGCATGTCAAGTAGATCGAACCGATTCTGCATCTACTACTATGTAACATCCCAAATTTTGGAATGTTATAATAAATATTAGAATGAGTGTTTGTTTGCTTGAGTGATTGAATTGACTGAAATTTGAAACTTCTAAAAACTTTTGAATGAGAGGGAATGACATGACTTTAACATGTGCTTTTGAATTAAAATTCTTACATTTCAAATCAGTGAGAGAAGATGACATGACTTCTTCAATATAAAAAGATTTGAAAAGTGAATTTGAAAACTATTTGAAAATTTCCTGATATGGAGTTCCTTTCATATTTGAATTTCCAATTTGAAGTTTGAAAGAATTCAAACCCCTTGACAAAATTTGAGAGGAGTAATATAAAACTCCACACCAGGGGTTATTTTGTGAATTATTTGAACCCTAAAACCCAGGGGGTTATTTGAAAATTTACTGCAAAAGAATTAAAATCAATTTAAGCATTTTTTGAATATAATTTTTCTAAATGTATTTATTTTCGCCGTGGAAAAATGTTCATTAAATTTCGTTTATTACCCTGGTAAGTTTAATATATAAATCACCATTTTTTGGAAATGTATTTATTTCCATAAAGTAGTTTCCATCCTCTGTAAATTAGAGGAATTAATGCATTTCCTGAAAATAATTTTTTTAGGTATTTATTTTGGCCGTGGAAAAATGTTCATTAAATTGCATTTATTCCCCTGGTCAATTTAATATATAAATATTAATTTTTAGGAAGTGTATTGATTGCCATAAAGTAGTTTCCATTCTCTGTAAATTAGAAAAGGAAAGGAATTAATGTTCTAATAAAAACCGGCCGGCCCACCTGCCTTAACTCCCCCCTGAAATTTCTCCAATCCCACTGAATCCTCCATCTCCTCTCTCTTTCCTTTCTATGACCCCGAGCCGCTCCTATAAATACCCGAGGCCTCCCGCACCCCGTTCCACCCCTAAGCCCCATTCCCCATGCCCTCTCGCTGCCAATATTTGCTCGCCGGAGCTCCGCACCACCGAAGCCCTCGTGCTCGTGCCGCTCCACTCCGACCACCCCAAGCACTCCTGAGCCCACCAACCTCTCCACCTTGCTTGCGTGCAGCTATCCATCCACTCGCCCGTGTCCTGCACCCACCGGAGTCCCTTCCCCGACGACCACCCGAAGATCCTCACCGCTCACGAGGTCGCCGTCGTCGACACCGTCATCCCCGAGCCCCACTGATGCCACCTACCTCATTGTCGTGCTCGTCTGCATCACCTGGTGCTAACGTCGTCGCCGGAGGACCACCGGAGCGATGTCCCCATCGACCTCGCCGCCTTGGACATCGCCGGACCTCGCCGGAGCCGTCAACCGCCGCGGTGAGCTCCTCCTCCTCTCCATCGTTAGATCTCAGATTGATGCGCAAGATTAGAAGTTTTAAATACGCCGAAGCGTTTTCTTTTAGGAGTCGTCCGTCCACCCGAAACACTCTCTCACGCACACCCTTTGCCCAATAGAATAGCGCCACATGTACCCCTTGTTCGCTTAGAAACGTTTTTCTTTTTTTCGGTTTTAATTTCAATTTCACAAATAGTTCTGTTTTTGTTTTATTTATATCTTTTACGTTTTTAACTATTTTAATTTGATTCTTTTTGCATCATGTCACAAATATTATGTAGTTTCTGTAGACAGAAAGTTTGACCATATTTGAATAATTTGAATTTGAATTCAAACAGATTTGATTTAAATCTTATTTTCCAAGTATCTTGAGATTAAAAATGGATTTTTGGTTGATTCTTTTTGCTATTGGTCATTAGTGATCTTAGTTATCGTTAGGTAGAATTTTAGAATTTTTTGAATAACTTAAATTAGGATTGTTAACAATACAGATTCTGTTCTAGTTCTTTTTTAGGTTTATTCCTATTTCTTTTATTTTAAATTGTTTTAATTTATTTTCTTTTATATTAGTTGGAAAGATTTACTTTGTTTTATGTTAGTTAGAAGTAGCACTTCAACCAAATTTATTTTTATGTTATTTATTATTTTGCTTGCATGGAATCAATCCTAGTTCAAGTATAACTTGTAATTTATTTCCATTGCTAGTTGGATTTTGCTATTGGAAAATATCTTTAATAAAATAGCTTTATAAAATATACTTTCTGTTAACTTAGTTATTATATATTTTGTTTTCTGTTATTTTAATAGTTTATTGTTTTCTTGTTGTTAAGTTTATTAGTTAGTAAACCTATGTTGCTTAGTGTGTTGTTTTCATAGTTTTACTTGGTCTTCAAAAGTAATTCTTTTTGTTAAGTAAAATATTTACTAAAATAATTTTGTTATATTTTACTTTGTTAGTGTTTTATTGCCTTTTGAAAATAAAATCATTTGTAAGGGAAAACCACTTTAGGTTGATTTGATGAAGTTTTGTTGATTTTAACTTTTGTCTTAAGTATTTCCTTCATCACAACCTCTTTGGTGTTTACTATTGTGTTATTCTTGTGTGTTAGAATTGATTGCTAGTATGATTGCTTAAATTTCTGCAATGCTTGTGAGGAAGCCCAAGTGTTAGAATACGAGATTCACTAAACCTTATACAAGGTAATGATTTCAGTGCGACATGGCTTGGCCACCATGACGACTTACTCTTATCATTTCTCTTGCTATTCGGAATAGTAAATCTGAGTGACTTACCCATAGTAAAGAGACGACGTTCTTTGAAGCTTTTGTTTAAGCCTTAGAATGGTATGATGAAAATCCCTTGTACATGACAGTTGCTGTCACACGTAGGAATTTTACGGTGAGGAATAATGCCAAAACCCTTTTTACTACAGGATAACCACTAACGGTAGACCACCATGAGACCTTTGATAGGTTATTTAGAATGAACGCGAGACTTATCAGTTAAGAAGACCCAGTATCGGAAGAAATACCTTTGTTATGAGAACACAATCTTTTGATATAACGGAAGAGCTTCACTGAAGGAGCTATCATAAAGAATGAGAAGAGACAGATGCACCCAGAGGACTATCATGATTTTGAGGGACGAGTAACTCTCAGTTTAAGTGTGGTAGACCCCACACCTTCTTGGTCGATGGTCTTGCTAGAAGACCCCAAACCCTAACCTATTCTTTCTAGCCTTTTCGAATCTCGAGGACGGGATTCATTTTAAGTGTGGTAGGTTTGTAACATCCCAAATTTTGGAATGTTATAATAAATATTAGAATGAGTGTTTGTTTGCTTGAGTGATTGAATTGAGTGAAATTTGAAACTTTTAAAAACTTTTGAATGAGAGGGAATGACATGACTTTACCATGTGCTTTTGAATTCAAATTGTTACATTTAAAATCAGTGAGAGAAGATGACATGACTTCTTAAATATAAAAAGATTTAAAAAGTGAATCTGAAAACTATTTGAAAATTTCCTGATATGGAATTCCTTTCATATTTGAATTTCCAATTTGAAGTTTGAAAGAATTCAAACCCCTTGACAAAATTTGAGAGGAGTAATATGACACTCCGCACCAGGGGTTATTTTGTGAAGTATTTGAACCCTAAAACCCAGGGGGTTATTTGCAAATTTATTGCAAAAGAATTAAAATCAATTTAAGTATTTTTTCTGAAAATATTTTTCTGAAAGTATTTATTTTGGATGTGGAAAAATGTTCATTAAATTGCATTTATTCCCCTGGTCACTTTAATATATAAATCTTCATTTTTTGGAAAGGTATTGCTTGCGATAAAGTAGTTTCCATTATGTGTAAATTAGAGGAATAAATGCATTTCGTGAAAATAATTTTTTTAAGTATTTATTTTGGCCGTGGAAAAATGTTCATTAAATTGCATTTATTCCCCTGGTAAACTTAATATGAAGATCTTCATTTTTTGGAAATGTATTGATTGCCATAAAGTAGTTTCCATTCTCTCTAAATTAGAAAAGGAAAGGAATTAATGTTCTAATAAAAACTGGCCGGCCCACCTGCCTTAACTCCCCCCTGAAATTACTCCAATCCCACTGAATCCACCATCTCCTCTCTCTTTCCTTTCTATGACCCCGACCCGCTCCTATAAATACCCGAGGCCTCCCACACCCCGTTCCACCCCTAAGCCCCATTCCCCGTGCCCTCTCGCTGCCAATATTTGCTTGCGGAGCTCCGCACCACCGGAGCCCTCGTGCTCGTGCCGCTCCACTCCGACCGCCCCAAGCTCTCCTGAGCCCACCAACCTCTCCACCTTGCTCGCGCGCACCTATCCATCCACTCGCCCGTGTCCTGCACCCACCGGAGTCCCTTCCCCGACGACCACCCGAAGATCCTCACCGCTCACGAGGTCGCCGTCGTCGACACCATCGTCCCCGAGCCCCACTGATGCCACCTATCTCATTGTCGTGCTCGTCCGCATCACCTGGTGCTAACGTCGTCGCCGGAGGACCACCGGAGCGATGTCCCCGTCGACCTCGCCGCCTCGGACATCGCCGGACCTCGCCGGAGCCGTCAACCGCCGCGGTGAGCTCCTCCTCCTCTCCATCGTTAGATCTCAGATTGATGCGCAAGATTAGAAGTTTTAAATACGATGAAGCATTTTCTATTAGGAGTCGTCCGTCCACCCGAAACACTCTCTCACGCACACCCTTTGCCCAATAGAATAGCGCCACGTGTACCCCCTGTCCGCTTAGAAATGTTTTTCCTTTTTTCTGTTTTAATTTCAATTTCAAAAATAGTTCCGTTTTTGTTTTACTTATATATTTTATGTTTTTAATTATTTTAATATTATTCTTTTTGCATCATGTCACAAATTTTATGTAGTTTCTGATATAAAGTTTGACTATATTTAAATAATTTAAATTTGAATTCAAACAGATTTGATTTAAATCTTATTTTCTAAGTATCTTGAGTTTAAAAATAGAATTTTGGTTTATTCTTTTTGCTACTGGTCATTAGTGATCTTAGTTATGAGTAGGTAGAATTGTAGAATTTTGTGAATATTTTAAATTAGCATTGTTAACAAAACAGATTCTGTTTTAGTTGTTTTTTAGGTTTATTGCTATTTCTTTTGTTTTTTATTTTTTTTTATTTTATATTAGTTGGAAAGATTTACTTTGTTTTATGTTAGCTAGAAGTAACACTTCAACCAAATTTATTTTTATGTTATTTATTATTTTGCTTGTATGGAATCAGTCCTAGTTCAATTATAACTTGTAACTGATTTCCATTGCTAGTTGGATTTTGCTATTGGAAAATATCTTTAATAGAATAGTTTTATAAAATAAACTTTCTGTTAACTTAGTTATTATATATTTTGTTTTCTGTTATTTTAATAGTTTATTGTTTTCTTGTTGTTAAGTTTATTAGTTAGTAAACCTATGTTGTTTAGTGTGTTGTTTTCATACTTTTACTTGTTCTTCAAAAGTAATTCTTTTTGGTAAGTAAAATATTTACTAAAATACTTTTGTTATATTTTACTTTGTTAGTGTTTTATTGCCTTTTGAAAATAAAATCATTTGTAAGGGAAAACCACTTTAGGTTGATTTGATGAAGTTTTGTTGATTTTAACTTTTGTCTTAAGTATTTCCTTCGTCACATCCTCTTTGGTCTTTACTAGTGTGTTATTCTTGTGTGTTAGAATTGATTGATAGTATGATTGCTTATATGAATGAAATGTTTGACTATATAGATTTTCATCGGAGAGTGACGAATAGTTCTATCAAGTTATTTCTAGGAGCAAAATTATCTTCATCAACAGTACAGGCAAGTTCACTTTGACCATTTTCTTCATACCTATGTTTTATTGCATGTAGTGACATCATTCAACATACCCCTCCAGTAGTGTTATTGAAATTCTTGTAGTTGAGTAGAATGCATGAGGTAGGAACCCACCACTTGTTACTAAAGCCCCGGGAACGTTAGTTATTCTTATGCTATGCTAAAGTAGACGGGGTTTGGTATGAGTGTTCGTGAGTGGTGTGAGAAGGAGGACTCTACGTCAAGACGCTAACTTCATGAAGGCATCTTCAAGTCCTGCATCTCCAAGACCTCAAGACTTCAAGACTCGAGAAACAAGTTTTCAATACACACTACTGGGTGAAGGATGGTTGATTGGGCATCCCTGGAGTAACCAGTGGATGGCCGGGATGCATGGAGAAGCGCCTTGACATCTTGCGGAAAGCTTCACCCAGACTCAAAGAGACGGATGAATACTTCATGCCCGGAAGCTTACCTGTGTAGCCACAAGTCATTATGGGCTCTGGCTTGGTTGATCTTTGTTGTGACTCTGGCTGGGCAGTGCTACGAGATGTAGTCGACATTAGGAATGGATGGGCACTGACAGTAGTCAGGGAAACACTCTAAAAGACCATGTTTCGTTCATCCTGTTCTCAAACAACCGGCAGTGCGAGGACTTACCAGGAGGGAACAAATCTTGTGGGTAAAGTACACAACACTCTGTAGAGTTAAACCTAGTCGATTAGCCGTGTCCCCGGTTACGGACAATTTGAGCCTCTGGACTAGGATCTATCTCTGAACTCTCAACACTAGACTGATAATTAATTGTGGGCAACTTATGATACTTGTGGGCATTAAGACATGGGTTGGCGGAACCATGTCATGTTAGGTAACTCTGTAGTGTAAACTCTTGATATTCCTTTGTTGTAGGAAAATAAAATAAAATTAGCTTTTGTGCAAAAACTCAGACACAGAGCCACAAAGCCTTTGCATATAGAATAGTATTTACCTTCTGTTTCTGCTATGGTGATCTTGCCGGTACATTCAATGTACTGACCTACACGGCTGCAATGTCTTATGTTGCAGATAAGCTCTACGACGGGTAAGAGTACGATTCAGGGTTACGGTCTGCACTCAACCTGTCATTGGTGTTATTGGGACTCCAGTCCCGTTGACTGTTTCCGCTGAGATTTTAAGGTATATATCAACTCTACGTTAATTACATGTGATTGCACTTTGATATATACATTGATGTACTGTGTGTGCCAGCATACTAATCCAGGGATGGCACAGAACACACATAGGCTTGACTCATTTTGTGTCGGGTTGCTACATACTATTACTCCACACATCGACCGACTCCTGCCTGCATCTAGAGTGTTAAGTTCATGAAGAACAGAGTAACGCATTAAGTAAGATGACATGATGTAGAGGGATAAACTCAAGCAATATGATGAAAACTCCATCTTTATACCCTTGATGGCAACAATACAATATGTGCCTCGCTACCCCTACTTTGTCACTGGGTGAGGACACCACAAGATTGAACCCAAAACTAAGCACTTCTCCCATTGCAAGAATTACCAATCTAGTTGGCCAAACCAAACCAATAACTCGAAGAGACTTGCAAAGATATGAAATCATGCATATAAGAATTTAGGAAAGAATCAAATAATATTCATGCATAATCTGAACATAAACCCACAATTCATCGAACTCGACAAACACACCACAAAAGAGTATTTCATCGGATAGATCTCCATGAAGATCATGAAGAACATGGTATTGAGAAGCAAAGAGAGAGAAGAAGCCATCCAGCTACTAGCTATGGACCCGTAGGTCTGTGGTGAACTACTCACGAATCATCGAAGGGGCAATGGAGTTGATGTAGATGCCCTCTGTGATCGAATCCCCCTCCGACAGATTACCGGAAAAGGCTCCAAGATTGGATCTCTTGGGAGTGGAGGCTTCTGGTAGCGGAAAAGTGTTTTCATGGCTTGTTTTGATAATGATGGAATATTTGAGAATTTATAGGCCAAAGATTAGGGTTAGGGGAGCTGTCATGGGCCCACAAGCCTGCCCGACGCGACCTACCCCCTGGCCGCGCCCCTAGGTCTTGTGGCCCCATGGTGGCTCCGGTGCCTTGGTTCTCAAGTCTCGTAGTTCCCATTTGTTCCAGAAAAAATCATTCCGAAGGTTTTATTCTCTTTAGACTCCGTTTAATATTCCTTATCTGCGAAACTCAAAAACAAGGAAAAAACAGAAATTGGCACTAGGCTCTAGATTAATAGGTTAGTCCCAAAAATAATATAAAATAGCATATTAATGCATATAAAACATCCAAAACAGAAAATATAATAGCATGGAACAATAAAAAATTATAGATATGTTGGAGACGTATCAACGATCCAAGTAGCCAGCATGTAATTCTTCAGCACTGAAGGTTTCATAACTTGGAAGCTCTAGCTTGGCTTTTCCCTTTCATGCAGTGTTGTCTCCTCCTTAGTGACGAGTTTGGCTAGCACATTGGAGGGTCCAGGAGTGGTATAACCTAACCTACTAATAGTGACCTCCATGTTTTTTCACAAGGTGCATCTTCAGCGGCCTCCTGAGGACTGTGCGGGTCAATATTTTCCACCGGGTCAGCTTCAACATCCATAGTTTCAGTAGTGGTTGGTTCAGTCTATGGAGGCAAATTGACTTGGGCCTCCTGATGCATTTAAAGATGTTCAGTAGCTTATGGAGCCACCACAACTGGATTTTCTGGCTTAGGAGTTTCAGGGTTAATAAATGACTCGCCAAGGTTCCTCTTCTTGGCTGTGGCCATGCAAAATAAAACGGCAGAATAAACATATGCAAGTTAGAGTTTAACAAGCAAGTATATGATGTAAAGGAAGAGATAGCTTACCCATGGTTTATAACAAGGGGTGCAGTTTTGAGGCAGTCGATTTGCCGAAAGAAGATGGTGACTCTTGGTAATTTGTATCAAAAGGATAGAGATGTTGTTTAAAAAGGCTAGCTCGAGGGTGAGATGGAGTTGGACTATAAGGCACCTCATCCTGTAGATGGAGGGTGGCTGGCCTATCGGGTAAGCCAACCATTAGGTTGCCAGAACTGCTTCAAGTCTGGCATCTTGAATCATGTCGGGTATTTTTCAAAATAAAATTGGTATCAAAATAAGCATCCAGGTGAGAGAAACTTACTTTTCGAATGACCTGCCTTATCTTCCTTGGAGTCAAGGATTTTGAGCCGGAGGAGATGGAAATTACCTCAACATTATCGGCCCGACTGGTGGCAATATGACCCTGATAATACGAGGCATTAGCAAGTTCAATAAAGAGATGACCAAAGAAATCAAATGTTGCCTCCATAGATGAATCAACTGATGGAGACTCATCCCTAAATGATGGCTCTTCTACAACCACCTTGTTCTTCTTTTTGCTGGGGGCGGCCCTAGGCTTGCTATCTGGGACCTTCCTCTTCTTCTTCCAAAATAAAGAAGTCGCCTACAACATTACTGATATAAATGACAAGGTAAAGCATTCAAGATTAAGAATTTCTACAAATATAGTTGAAAAGTTATTGAACGTCCTCACCGAAGGAGCCGAGTTGAGGGTGTTGAAAGGTTTTAGGCCAACTTAATCACAAACTGCTTGAGGCTCTCCCAGCAGTTTCTTCGCAATCCGGTTTATATCATCCTCCGTTAAATCCACTTTGCTATATCTTTGTGCATCATCCGAATGGTCAGAGTAATTGCACATTGAACCACTTTGGCGACTCAATGGCAGGATCATCCAGGACATCCAACACCGGGTTAGGTCAACCCCAGTTAAACCATGAGCTTGCAAAGCCGCCATCTTTTGATACACAGAGGTGAACTGATCATGTACTTCTTGAGAAGCCTGGCCAGGAAGATCAAAATTTATGGGGAGGCGATCTGGTCTGTAACCCGGTAGGGCGTTTTCATTCTCAGGAGTCGTGTTTCGATAGTAGAACCAAGTTTTATCCCATACTTTAGGATGACTTGTAAGAATAGAAACAGGGAAGGCACCATCTATGCGCTTTTGAATAGAAATTCCGCCTAATTCTTGGCTAGGGCCATCTGTGCATTCATTCTGGCGATTCAAAGAGAAAAACTCCATGAAGAGTGGGAAACTGGGTTCCATTTGCAGATACACCTCACATAGCACTTAAAAATGGAAAAGGTTGGGTATGGAATTGGGGGGCCAGATCTTGTGGATGAAGGTGAAGGAAGTTAAGAACATCCCGGAAGAATTATGACCCGGGGGAGAAAACCCCCTGTGAAGATGATCTATGAAAACCACAACTTCTCCTTCGCAGGGTTCTGGGCGTTCTTCTCCTTGAGGAAACCACCATCCAATTGCCTCCTTAGACCGCGACAAACCTTGGCCTTCATATTCTTTAAGAACTTCTTCAGAAACTTGTGAAGGCACCTAGTTATAGATGAAGGTTTTTGACATGATGAGGCGCCTAGACACAAGCATAGGAGTTACAAGAACACCTATTACCAAAGATAAGATGACACAAGTATCTACAGCAAGAGAGATGCCTTATAGAAGAGTCGACGCCTAAAAGAAACAATCTCTACATATGGCGGGTTGTAATCATAAGGATGAGCCGGCAAACATAAGGGCGGCTTACACCGAGTGGAATATTTCTAGTTTGTGCTAAGTGTGGGATAAACAGACTCCTACCAAACTGGCTATAATCACGGATCTACAAAAGGTTCAGAAAAGGAAACATTTGCTAAACCGAACGACAAAACATGGAAGTAGTAGTGGTCTAAACTATGGATTCTTAAGGGGGGTCTAAGCATACTATGTATGAAATGGAGTCTTATCTCTATTGCTTAATTCTTACAAGAAAAGACATTGAAGACATGCAAGAACCAACAATGGTGATGAATGGCTAATAACACTTTGGTTTTTTATGAACTTCGACGAACTAAGACATATCTAATGAGGGGGAAATGGCATACCTTGACGGTTGCCGAAGGCGCCGGAGGCGTTCAGATGAACCTTGGCGAAGATAAGACGCTGCTACGGCCCCGGAGACAGTTTCCGAAGGAGACGGACGTGCGATAATGGTGGCGCGGCAAGGCTTCAGGATCGAGGAAGAAGGAGTGAGAAGATGAGGTAAAAAATGAAAAAGGGACCCCTGTGAAAATTGTTAAGGAAAATACCCGAAGGGGCAACTCGTAGGCGCGGGAAACAAGGAGGCGCGGGAAATTTTGGAAAAAGTAATGCCTCAGTTTTCGGGATAAATGGATATGTGCAAAGATCTGGTGTGATGTCGTCATGTTTTCCCTAAAATTCCGATGGGTCACGTCATAGGTGGATGGCGCGAGAAAAATCACAAGTCTGGAAGTATCATAAGCCGACAATTGGAGAAGCTCAGAAGACACAAATATAAGTAGAAGATAAGCCACCTAGTGAAGGTAAGGGAGATTTACGTGAATAAATTAAAAACAACCTCAGGCCTAATGTTGGGGATATAACCCCGCGGTGTGACCCGCCTATTGGGCCGGGCTAGAATGTTGGCAGCTTAAGAAGCATACTCAAGATGGGTGGTGGTGTTGACAATAAGGCAAGTAAGGCGGTTTATTTAGTAAGTCGCCTAGAGGCCCAGCACATGAAGATGGCGACTCAACACCCAAAAGGTAGAAGACGCCAGGAACTATCCTTGCTTGAGGAACAAGACAAGTTAGAGATGTATTAGGTCATGAGTCATAACATGACCTGGACTCTTGTAAATCCAGGGCCTCAACTTGTATATAAAGGCAAGCCCCTGATGCCAATAGGGATAAGTTAGAACCCTCGAAAGCTAGGTTAGTGATTCTGCACCCTTGTAATCGAGATCATTATCAATATAGAAACAAAAGCATGACGTATGCTTTTACCTCGATTGGAGGGACTGAACCTGGGTAAATCTGTCTCTCGTTCCCGATCAACCCCTTCAAGTCGCCACATAGCAACGATGTCCTCACACCTAACTTCTCCTACTAGGACATCTTTCATGACAAAACTACGACACTTTGCTTGGAACTACACTAGCTTACCTCCCCACCATTCAGAATATATACGAGGATCTATGCAAAAGCTAGCATCGACGTAACCCTTTATGATGAGCTCTTGATCACCTCCATAAACGAGAAACATTTCCTTAGTCCTTTCAAGGTACTTAAGGATATTCTTGACCGCTGCCTAATGTTCCATTCCTGGATCACTTTGAAACCTTCTGGACATACTTATGGCAAGGCTGACATCTAGTCTCGTGCACGACATCACATACATTTTAGAGCCAATGGTTGAAGCATAGGGAATGACACTCATCTTTTTTCTATCCTCAATAGTCGCTGGGCATTGAGTCTTACTCAACTTCACACCTTGTAAGACAGGCAAGAACCCTTTCTTGGACTGATCCCTTTTGAATTTCTTCAAAACCTTATCAAGATATGTGCTTTGTGAAAGTCCTATCAAACGTCTTGATCTATTTGTATAGATGTTTATGCCTAATATGAAAGCAGCTTCTCTAAGGTCATTCATTGAAAAACTCTTGGTCAAATACATCTTCATGCTTTCGAAAAGCTATATATTGTTTCCAATCAGAAATATGTCATCCACATATAATATTAAAAACGCTATAGAGCTCCCACTCACTTTATTGTAAATGCAAGATTCTCCATAAACTTGTACAAACCCATACACTTTGGTAACCTCATCAAAACAAAGATTAAAACTCCGAGATGCTTGCACGAGTCGATAAATGGATTGCTGGAGTTTCCACACTTTGTCAGCATTTTAAGGATCGACAAAACCTTCTGGTTGCATCAAATACAACTCTTCCTTAATGAAACCATTAAGGAACACTGTTTTGACACCCATCTACTAGATCTCGTAATCGAAAAATGCAGCTATTTCTAACATGATCCCGACGGACTTAAGCATCGCTACGGGAGAGAAAGTCCCATCGTAGTCAACTCCTTGAACTGGTGAAAACCCTTTTACAACAACTCGAGCTTTATAAACGGTGACATTATCATCCACATCCGTCTTTTTCTTAAAGATCAATTTATTCTGTATGGCCTTACGATCATATGGTAAGTCCTCCAGAGCCTACACCTTGTTATCATACATGGATCCTATCTTGGATTTCATGGCCTCTAGCCATTTGTTGGAATTCGGGCCCACCATCGCTTCTTCATAGCTCGTAGGCTCACCGTTGTCTAACAACATGACCTCTAAGATAGGATTGTCATACCACTCAGGGGAAATACGATTCCTTATCGACCTACGAGGCTCAGTAGCAACTTGATCTAAAGTTTCATGACCATCATCATTAGCTTCCTCTTCACTATGTGTAGGCGCTTGAAAGCACATTTGCTCCCTTGGTGCTTTTGGTAATTAATAACAACATATATATCATTGAACTAATATTCCCACTAAGCATATTTTAGGAAAAGTTCAATAATGGGTTGGCAAAAGGATTGTGGAGAAACCCCTAGATACAAGGAATTGGATTGGCAAAACTTCAAGCAAGAGGACTCTACATTTTACTTTGTGAGAAATCACTTTGAGTCAATAGGAAAAGCCAATACTATTAAAAGTGGGTAAGGTACTGTTGGTGAACAAGATGCTCCACGTGCACAAGTGATAGTCACCAAAAACACCCACAAACTCTTCCACAAAATTCTGTCCCAGCAAATCATGAAAATCAGTGAAGCCAACAAATTCCACCCGGTCCCCCCGATTCCCAAACTTGGACAGAACCCTACCAAACCCTAGCACATCGATGCAACCGATTCCACTTTGGTGCCACTGAGTTTAGCTTGCCAACTTTCTGTTACCTCGATTCACAAAATCGGAAGCTTCGAGTTTTTGGTTCAGCGTCAACGAGATTTGGGTTCTGACCGTTGGACACCTGATCGGTACCGTCGAGATTTCTATATCGGTCTAACCGAGATTCAAAAGTTGCTACCTTTGGAGCAACTCGGTACCATCGAGATTCACACATCGGTGTGACCGAGTTGGTCACTTTAGGTGTAACGGTCGGATTTTTGAAGATGTCTATATATACCCCAGCACCACCACTCACTTGCAAGAGAAGCACTCGGAACAAATCCCCACTTATCCCATCAAATTTTCTGAGAGAGAGCCACCTACTCATGTGTTGAGATCATGCCATTCCATTCCAGCCATATGAATCTTGATCTCTAGCCTCCCCAAGTTGCTTTCCACCCAATCAATCTCTTCCACCAAAGAAAAATATGTGAGAGAGTGATTGAGTGTTGAGGAGTCTATCATCTTGAAGCACATGAGCAAGGAGTTCATCAACATTATCGAGCCTATTACCTTTTGGAGGGTGGTGCCTCCCAGATTGGTTAGGTGTCGCTTGGGAGCCTCCTACTTCGTGTTGTGGAGTGAACCAAGAAGTTTGTAAGGGCAATGATGTTGCCTAGTTTGTGAAGTTCTACCCGAGTTAGACTAGTCCCCCGTGTACTTAGGCCATCATGGTATAGTCAAGGTTGCTTCTTTTTGGAACCCTCTATGGGTAGAGCCACCCGTGGACTCTCGCGACCATTACCCTCCATGGGTTGAAGTCTCCATAAACGTGGACGTACAATAGCACCACCTATCGGAACCACAGGAAAACATCTTCGTGCCTGCAAATTGTGTTTGATCTTCATACCCTTCCTTTACTGCATATGCTTGTTATTACTTTCCGCGGCTATACTCGTAGACATGCATGTGTAGGGTGTGCTTGACTTGTTGTCATTGCAAAAATCCGCCAACACTTAAAATTGGGAAAAGGTATAACTTTTATTTGGTCAAGTAGTATAATCACCCCTCACCTCTAGACATACTTTCGATCCTACAAGTGGTATCAGAGCTTTGGTCTCCATTCTGTTGGTTTCACAACCTAGGAGAGTATGGTGTCTAGCGAGGGAAATTATCACCATAGAGGTTTGTACTTTGATGGCACAAATTTTGCTAGTTGGAAGCACAAAATAAAAATGCATATTCTTTGTCATAACGCCGTTTGGGCTATTGTTCGTGTTGGATTGCAAGGTGAATTCTTTGCGGATGGAAGGGAACCGGATCGTGAAGCAACCACATATGAATTCAAGATGTTGCAATACAATGATCAAGCATGTGACATTCTCTTCAACTGCCTATGCCCCAAAGAAGTCAACAAAATCAGCCGTCTTGAGAATGCAAAAGAGATTTGGGATACTTTGGTTGATATGCACGAAGGTACTGAATTCATGAGAGAATCCAAGTTGGATGTTCTTCAGAGTCAGCTGGACAAGTTCACGATGAAGGATGGCGAAGGAGTCGTAGAGATGTACTCTAGGCTAGCTCTCATCACCAATGAGATTGCCCGCTTGGGAAGCAAATAAATGATCGACAAATTCATCATCAAGAAGATACTTCGAGCTTTGGATGAGAGATATGACACTATATGCACATTGATCCAAATGATGGCCAACTACAAATATATCAAGCCTACGGAAGCGATTGGAAGGATTTTTGGTCATGAGATGACACTCGAGGACAAGGAAGAGCTTCACAACAAGTCTAGTGATGCTTACTAAGCCACAAGTGATTCTCCCGCAACTTCAAGCGACAACCTTGTCACAAATGAAGAGATAAACCTCATGGTTAAGAAATTCAACAAATTCTACAAGAATAGAGGCAAAGATCGAAGCTCCAACTCAATATATGAAGAGAAGCGTTCGACAATTCCTGACCGAAACTGCTACAATTGTGGGAAGCTCAGACACTACTCCAATGAGTGCATGGCTCCCTACAAAAGAAAAGAAGAGTCACCAAGAAGACGAAGCTCAAGAGATGAGTCACCTCGAAGAGAGAGAGAATGAGTAGAGATGATCGTTATGAACGAAGACCCTCAAGGAGAAGTAGGGACTTAGAGAAGAAGGACAAGTAAACGAAGAGCTACTCAAGAAGAAGACATCAAGCTCATGTTTGTGAATGGGTTTCCAGCTCCGAATTAGACAACCACTCTGAGAGAAGCTATCACTCCAACTCTGACTATAGTCAAGATGAAGGTGTTGCCAGACTTGCACTAGTGACTCATAACCCACGAGTATAGGGGATCAGAACAGTTTTTGATGGTAGAGTATTCAACCCAAATTTATTGATTTGACACAAGGGGAGCCAAAGAATATTCTCGAGTATTAGCAGCTGAGTTGTCAATTCAACCACACCTGAAAGACTTAATATCTACAACAAAGTATTCAGTAGCAAAATAGTATGGAAGTGACGGTAATGATGGAAAAAGTGATACTAGTAGTTTTGTAGTGTTTGTAACAGTAGCAACGGAAAAGTAACTTAGCAAAGATCAATATATGTAAAGCTCGTAGGAAATGGATCAGTGATGGATAATTATGTCGGATAGCATTCATCATGTAACGGTTATGTAACATCCCAAACTTTGGAATGTTATAATAAATATTAGAATGAATGTTTGTTGGTTTGAGTGATTGAATTTGAGTGAAAATTTGAAACTTTTTGAAACTTTTGAAAGTTTAATGAGAGGGAATGAAATGACTTTCCCAAAACTTTCAATCTGCATTTTGATCACCAGGAATTCAAATTCTTTTCAACACAAAATCCTAGAGTGAAGATGACATGACTTCTTCCATTTAAAGAAATGAAAAGGGATTTGGAAATGATTTGAATTTCATTTGAAAATATTTCAAATTCAGAAACTTTAAGCAACTCAATGATTTTCATGAGAGAGGATAAAATGACCTTTTCAAATTATATGAAATATGAGTTGGAAGTTTAAAATAAAGCTTTGAAAAGTGAATGTGAAAATCTCTGGATTTTCTTTTGGACATCATTTCATATTTGGTTCCTATTCAAAATTTCAAAGTATTCAAACCCCTGACAAAAATTTGAGAGGAGTAATATGACACTCCAAACCAGGGGTATTTTTGTGAAGTTTTTGAATCATAAAACCCAAGGGGTTATATGAAAAATAATTTGCAATAATAAATAAAGCCATTTAGGCATTTTCTAAAAATAATTTTTTTAGTATTTAATTTGGCCGTGGAAAAATGTCCATTAAATGGAATTTATTACCCTGGTCATTTTGATATATACAATTTAATTTTTGGACAAGTTTTGAATGCCTTAATGCTGTTTTTATTGCCCTGTAAATTAATATAGGAAAATCATTAAAGCCTTTTAAGACGACCGGCCCACCTGCTCATTAAGCCCACCCCGTAACTCCTCCTCAACGGTCGCCCGATAACCGCGCCTCTCTCTCTCCCACTGACAGCGGGACCCACCACCCGCTCCCTCTCAATCCCGCGGTCGCCTTCCTCCTTCCTCGCACCAGTGACCTCGCCGACGCTCCCCTCGCCGGATTTCTCTCCCCTCCTTCCTTCCGGACCGCCCGACCCCTCCTATATAAGCCCAAGGACCCCTTTGGCCATTCCACCCTTCGCCCCATCGTCGGACCCCCTCTCCTCGCCGGGATTTCTCGCCGGACTTCACCACGGCCGTCGCGCCATTATCGTGCCCCCGCACCACCGAGCCTTCCCCGCACCCCCCTGAGTCCACCACCGAGCTCGCCGCACTCGCCCGCACCGCCCCGACCATCTGCCCGAGCCCCGGACCCCCTGGAACACCGGAGCCCGCGCCCTCGCCGGAGTCCAAACCGCCACCGAGCCACCCCGAGCACGTGCCGCTCACCTCCGTCGCCCTGAGGCCCCTTCGACGCCACCATCGCCTTCGCCGAGCTTCCCTGCGTCGACCAGTGCCGGAGACATCGCCGGAGACCCTCGGAAGCCATCTCCCCAACGACCTCGCCGTCCCTGCCTTGCCGGAGTCTCCATCGCCGGCGACATAAGCACGGTGAGCCTCTCCACCCCCCCTCAACCGTCGGATCCAGATGAACGGCTACGATTAGAAATTTTATTTCGCGAAGCGTTTTCCCCTTAGGCTCGGTCGACCGCCCGTAGCGCCGCTCGCACACCCCCCGTAGCCAATAGCAGAGCGCCACGTCACCCCCTGACCGTTAGTTAGGATTTTTCCAATTTCTATTTTGTTTTAAAAACAGAGTTAATCCCGAATTTGTTATTATCATATCTTTTAGGTTTTTAAGTATTTTAACTTGATTCTTTTTGCATTAGGTCACAATTTTTATCTAGTTTCTGTAGATGCCAAGTTTGACCATGTTTGAATAATTAAATTTGAATTTAAACAGATTTGATTTAAATTTTGTTTTCTGAATAACTTGAGTTTTATTATATATTTTTGATTGATTCTTTTTGCTACTTGACTCTAGTGATATTAGTTATCAGTAGGTAAAGTTTGAGAATTTCTAGAATAAATTTGATTAGGGTTTTAACTAGAAACAGAATCTGTTTAGTTTGTTAATATAGTTTAATTAGTTTTATTTTGTTAGTTTAAATCTGAGTTAGTTATATTTTGTTTTAGTAGGTTCTATTGTCTCAACTTTATGAGTTTACTTGCTGTTAATACAATAAAATAATTTGCTTAGTTTATTACTATGTTGTTATAGGGACATTATAGTTTGTAACTAGGTATAGTTTGATAAAAACAAACTAGTTAGTAATAGTTAATTTTAACAAAGTTTTATATAATTAGATTCTGTTTTCAAATAAAATTTGTAATAATCTTTTCTGTTAAGAAATGTTTGTTAATAAAAATAGTTTAGTTTTACTCTATTATTATAGGAAACTATATTTTCTTCATTAGGTAATGTTTTATAAAACAATTTAGTTTTAGTAGAAACTCATTTCACAAAAGTTTTAGATGATTTAATTCTGTTTTATAATAAAGATTTTTATTAATTACTTTATGTTAACCTAGTTGTTTCATAATTTTCTTTCTCTTACTTTAAGGTTGACTTCATTAGGCAAACACTTATGTTGTTTAGGATGTTGTTCTCATAGTTTTACTTGTTCTTCAAAAGTAATTCTTTTTGCTAGTAAAATATTTACTAAAATCCTTTTGTTATATTTTACTTGTTGTTGTTTTGTTACTATTTGAAAATAATTGTTTGTAGGGGAAAAATACTTTAGTTGCTTTTATGAAAACTTTCTTGACTTTGAGTTTTGTCTTAAGTATTTCCTTCATCAACCTTGTTGATTTTGTCTCTTGTGTTACATTGTGATTGTTTGTTTTGATTGCTAGAAATGTTTGCTTATGAATGCAATGTTTGTTATATAGTTTTTCATCGGAGAGTGACGTATAGTCTATCAAGTTATTTCTGAGAGCAATCTTTATCTTCATCAACAGTACAGGCAAGTTCACTTTGACCATTTTGAGTCGGGTCACTACAGGTTATAACATAGGGTGACACAGAACTAGCTCCAATTCATCAATGTAATGTAGGCATGTATTCCATATATAGTCATACATGCTTATGGAAAAGAACTTGCATGACATCTTTTGTCCTACCCTCCCGTGGCAGCGGGGTCTTATTGGAAACTAAGGGATATTAATGCCTCCTTTTAATAGAGAACCGGACCAAAGCATTAGCACTTAGTGAATACATGAAGTCCTCAAACTACGGTAATCACCGGAAAGAATACCAGTTATTGTCACCCTGGGGGATGTGGATCATAACCTGTAATAGGTGTCTACAACTTGCAAGATAGGATCAAGAACACATATATATTCATGAAACCATAATAGGTTCAGATCTGAAATCATGGCACTCGGGCCCTAGTGACAAGCATTAAGCATAGCAAAGTCATATCAACACCAATATCAGAACATAGTGGATACTAGGGATCAAACCCTAACAAAACTAACTCGATTACATGGTAAATCTCATCCAACCCATCATCGTCTAGCAAGCCTACGATGGAGAATTACTCACGAGCGGCGGAGAGCATCATGCAATTGGTGATGAAGGATGGTTGGTGATGATGACAGCGTCGATTTCCCCTCTCCGGAGCCCAAATCAGACTCCAGATCTGCCCTCCCGAGAAGACAGGACATGGCGACGGCTCCGTATCGTAAAATGTGATGAGCTCTTCTCTCTGATTTTTCCCGTAAATAGGAATATATAAGAGTGGAAACAAGGTCGGAGGAGCAATAGGGGGCCCACAAGCCACAGGGGCGCGCCCTAGGGGGGTGGGGGCGCCCTTGGCTTGTGGCTAGGTGGTGGGCCCTCTGCAGTTGATTCTTTCACCAATATGTTTTATTAATTCCAAAAATATTCTCCATAAATTTTCAGGTCAATCCGAGAACTTTTATTTTTGCACAAAAATAACACCAAGGCAATTCTGCTGAAAACAACGTCAGTCCGGGTTAGTTCCATTCAAATCATGCAAATTAGAGTCCAAAACAAGGGCAAAAGAGTTTGGAAAAGTAGATACGTTGGAGACGTATCAACTCCCCAAGCTTAAACCTTTGGTTGTCCTCAAGCAATTTAGTTGATAAACTGAAAGTGAGAAAGAAGAAACTTTTACGAACTCTGTTTGATCTTGCCGTTGTAAATATGTCTAACTTATGTTTAGATTTTCAGCAAAGATTATAGACTAACCACATTAACAATAACATTTAGGTCTCACATTTACTCATATCAATGGCATAATCAACTAGCGAGCAATAATAATAAGTCTCGGATGACAACAATTTTATCAAAACAATCATGATACAATATGACATAATGGTATCTCGCTAGCCCTTTCTGAGACCGCAAAACATAAATGCAGAGCACCTCTAAAGAACGAGGGCTGACTGGACATTGTAATTCATGGTAAAAGAGATCCAGTCATACTCATACTCAATATCAATTAATAGCAAAGCATACAAATTACGATGGTGCACTCTAACAGGTGCCTTTTATAAGAGGATGATGACTCGACGGTAAAGTAAAATAGATAGGCCCTTCGTAGAGGGAAGCATTGATTTGCAGAGGTGTCAGAGCTCGAGCTTTTAAAACAAGGATGAATAATCATTTGGAGAGGTATGCTTTCATTGCCAACATAACAACTAAGAGATCTTGATATCTTCCATGCTAGATACGTTATAGGCGGTTCCAAACAGAATAATAAAGTTTTCACTCCCCCTCCACCAAATCAATCACACTCCACGGCAGGCCGAATCCACGGGTACTGTCCATACAAACACAATCCTGGGGTAGTTTTGTTTTATTATACTTTGATTTGAATTTTGAGCATGGGACTGGGAATCAACACATATTGTGAGAATAACCCACCTAGCATGGAAGATACTGACAACCCCTAGTCACTACATGAGCGATTTGGGCATACAAAACGGAATATTTGTTTGAAGGTTTGGAGAATGACACATGCAAATTTACTTGGAACGGCACGTAAATAACGTATATAGGTAGGTATGGTGGACTCATATGGAACAACTTTGAGTTTATGGAGATGGATGCACAAGCAGTATTCCCGCTTAGTACAAGTGAAGGCTAGCAAAAGACTGGGGAGTGACCAACTAGAGAGCGACAACAGTCATAAACATGCTTTGAGATTAACCAATGTTCAATGCAAGCATGAGTAGAACATAAATCACAATCAGGATACACATTATGGAGGCTATGTTGGTTTTTTTCAACTACATGCGTGAACATGTGACAAGTCAAGCCACTCGAATCATTCAGAGGAGTATACCATTCTATCATACTACATCACAACCATTTTAATGCGCATGTTGGCACTCAAGACAAACCATTATCCACTCTTAGCTAATTAAGCATGGCATGAGCAACTATAATCTCTAATTGTCATTGCAAACATGTTTCATCTATAATGGGCTGAATTAAGAATGATGAGCTAATCATATTTATAAAAGTAAGATAGGTCGAGTTCATACGAGCTTGTCTCCATCTTAGTCAGTTCATCATATATCGTCATTATTGCCTTTCACTTGCACGACCGAACGATGTGAATAATAATAAGAGTGCACGTGCATTGGACTAAGATGGAATCTGCAAACAATAACTCAAAAGGGAAGGCAAAGAAACATGGGCTCTATATAAGATAAACAATAATGCATATGAGAGTCACTCAACATGTCATCGTGGTCTTCTCCTTACGACCCAAAGAAAAGAAAGGAAAAATATTTACACAGGAAAGCTCCCAACAAGCAAAAGAAGAACGATAAATATTTTTTGGGTTTTCTATTAAGGATACAACTAAACAAACTTATAAGGTAAAGCTAGATCTATTTATTTTATTTTATTAAAGAGTGATTAAACTCACAAGAAGAAAACAAAAATAACAAATAAACTACCATGGATAATACAATGAAAAGGCATGAACACCGACTAATAAGATGAGTGTGTGAACATGAATGTAATGTCAGTGAGAAATACGTACTCCCCCAAGCTTAGGCTTTTGGCCTAAGTTGGTTTGGGACCATGGTTGGTCCGGATAATATCAAAAATCATAGTTGGGATTGTATTGGGCTGCGGCAGCTACTGCCTGTATGGCTGCAGCATGAAGGCGAGCAGCTTCCGCCTCTCTCTCGTACTCATCTGCCTCCCCTCTGGTTATAAAGTGTCTCCATTTTTCTTCAAAGTTAAAGAAGGCAGGAGTAGGAAGGGTAATATGGACATCACGATATCTGTCAAAAATTAGTCGGTACTGAAGGGATTGTTCATTTCTCTCAAGGAATTGGTAGCGCACCATAGCCTCATAATCAAGAAAGGCAGGTGGTAACTCAATATCATTCTCCCTTATGGGTACCCCAATATACTTATCTACGCGAGTGGCATAAATTCCACGAAAGAAATCTCCATCCTTAGCATTAAGATGTAACCTCCTGGCAATAATAGCCCCCAAGTTATATCGTCTATCACCCATTACTGCACTCTTAAGAATACCCAGATTAGGTACGCAAAGGTGGCTATGCTCATGTTTACCTTTAATACATCTACCTATGAAGAGAGCAAACTAATGTATAGCAGGAAAGTGAATGCTCCCTTAGTAGCTTGTGTAATGGTTCTAGTCTCTCCCACCGTGATGCTAGCAAGGAAATCATTATATTCATTTTTATGAGGATCGCTATGGCTACCTCACTGTGGAATTTTGCATGCATCATTAAAATCGTCCAGGTCCTTGGTATAGGACTATCATAAATATTAAATAGAACAGAATGAGAGTTAGGCCTGAATGAAAATTCAAACCTCTGCACGAAAGAATCAGTGAGTTGATAATATTGCTTGCATCTGTCTGAAATAAAATCCTCCAGGCCAGCATCCCTTATGTACTCATAAAACTCTTCCTTGAACCCGACATTGTCCATGAATTGATCCGACAGCCATTCACAAGGCCGAACTTGAGCTTCCCTCGGTGGTTCAAAATCAGGCTCACGTAACGCGAGTCTTGGAGTTTTCTTGCTCGAGGAACCACCTTGGTACATTCTTCTCAACATCTTTTTCGCGATGAGAAATCCCTAAAATAGTTTTGCAGATGGAGCTTTGAGTAAGGAGATCGAAAATGGCATCAAAATGAGCTAGAACATGGGTTTGAACAATGGTGAGATTTTTTCTAGAGGAAGAAGAAGTGGACGGTGGCGGGAATAAATGAGGGGCCCCCACGTGGGACCCACAAGCCACTAGGGCGTGCCCACGGGGGCTGGCGCGCCCTGTAGGCTTGTGGCCCACTTGTGCATCCCTTGATGCATATTCAGTGCCAAAAATTCTTAAATATTCCAGAAAAAATCATACTAAATTTTCAGGGAATTCTGGGAACTTTTATTTTCAGGTCATTTTTCTATTGCACGGATAAAACAGAAAACAGGAAAATGATGGCATTTTTGCCAAATTGAAACTAAGGAACAAAGAATAAAAGTTGGTTACAGAAGGTAGTGCTTTCTAAATTCATCCATCTCATGCTCGTCAAAAAGAGTCCATCAATAAGGTTGATCAAGTCTTATTGACAATCCCTTTTTTTAATGACATGAAACTGGAGAATTTTCGAATGACACTAGGTCACCTCAATGGGGATATGCATGTCCCCAACAATAAGTATATCATATATCTTCTTAGTAGTAGGGAGAGGGAATTCAAAACCTCCAATAATAATCGTTGGAATTTTTTCAATGGAGTTGATACTATGAACTTGAGGTTGTTTCTTTGGAAAATGAATCGTATGCTCATTACCATTAACATGAAATGTGACATTGCTCTTGTTGCAATCAATAACAGCCCCTGTAGTATTCAAAAAGGGTCTACCAAGTTTGATCGACGTACTGTCGCCCTTGGGAATATCAAGAATAACAAAGTCCGTTAAGATAGTAACATTCGCAACCAGAACAGGCACATCCTCGCAAATGCCGATGGGTAAAGCAGTTGATTTATCAGCTATTTGCAATGAGATTTCAGGAGGTGCCAACTTATTCAAATCAATTCTACGGTATAAAGAGAAAAGCATAACACTAACACCCGCTCCAAGATCACATAAAGCTGTTTTAAGATAATTTTCTTTAATAGAGCATGGTATAGTAGGTACTCCGGGATCTCCTAGTTTCTTAGGTACTCCACATTTAAAAGTATAATTAGCAAGCATGGTGGAAATCTCAGCTTCCGGTATCTTTATTTTATTTTTTCACAATATCTTTCATATACTTAGCATAAGGAGACATTTTCAAAATATCAGTCAAGCGCATACGCAAAAAGACATGTCTAAGCATTTCAACAAAGTGCTCAAAATCCTCATCATCCTTTTTCTTGGATGGTTTTGAGGAAAGGGCATAGGTTTCTGGACCCATGGTTCTCTTTCTCTACCATGTTTCCTAGCAATGAAGTCTCTTTTATCGTATCTTTTATTGTTAGGTTGTGGGCTATCAATATCATCAACAGGTTCAATCTCCACATCATTATCATTACTAGGTTGAGCATAAACATGAACATTATTATTAATGTTATCACTAGGCTCATGTTCATAACCAGATTGTGTCTCAGCATCATAAATAGACATATCATTTGGATTCTCAGATGTATCTATAACAGGTTCACTAGCAGCATGCAAAGTACTATCATCATTCTTTTTCCTGCTCTTATTGGAACAAATAGGTGCATCCGTATTAACTCTCTAAGAATCTTTCTCAATTCTCTTAGGATGGCCCTCAAGATACAAAGGTTCCCGAGTCATTCTACTACCTCTAGTCACAACTTTAATAGAAGGATCATTGTCTTTACTATTCATCTCATTAAGCAAATCATTTTGGGCCTTAAGTACTTGTTCTACTTGAGTAGTTACCATGGAAGTATGTTTACTAATAAGATTAAGAGCATTGATAGTTCTACTCAAATAATCACCCAAGCGATCAAGCATGTAAGCATCATGTTTCAGTTGTCTACTAACATAAGCTTTGAAATTTTCTTGCTTCACAATAAAATTATCAAATTCATCCAAGCATTGGCGAGCAAACTTATTATAAGGTATATATATTTCATCAAATCTACGGAGAGAATTTACCTCTACTACCTGTGTCGGATTATCAAGACCATGTATTTCTTCAATAGGTGGTAGATTCTTAACATCTTCAGCTTTAATACCATTTTCTTTCATAGATTTCTTTGCCTCTTGCATATCTTCAGGACTGAGGAATAGAATACCTCTTTCCTTTGAAGTTGGCTTTGGAGGTGGTTCGGGAATAGTCCAATCATTATCATTGCTCAATATATTATTCAATAGTAATTCAGCTTGTCCAATAGTTTGTTCCTTGAAAACACAACCAACACAACTATCTAGGTGGTCCCTAGAAGCATCGTTAGTCCATTATAAAAGATATCAAGTATTTCATTTTTCTTGAGATGATGATTAGGCAAAGCATTAAGTAATTGGAGAAGCCTCCCCCAAGCTTGTGGGAGACTCTCTTCTTCAATTTGCACAAATTTAAATATTTCCTGCAAGGCAACTTGTTTCTTATGGGCAGAAAAATATTTTTTAGAGAAGTAATAAATCATCCTGGGGACTACGCACACAACCAGGAGCAAGAGAATTAAACCATATCTTAGCATCACCCTTTAATGAGAAAGGAAACAACTTAAGAATATAGTAATAGCGATTTTTTTCCTCATGAGTAAATAGGGTGGCTATATCATTCAATTTAGTAAGATGTGCCACAACAGTTTCAGATTCATAACCATAGAAAGGATCAAATTCAACCAAAGTAATTAACTCAGGATCAACGGAGAATTCTTAATCCTTATGAGTAACAAACATAGGTGAAGTAGCAAACTTAGTATCATATTTCATTCTAGCATTCAAAGATTTTTCTTTCCACTTGCGAAGCAATTTCTTAAGATCATCTCTATCCTTACAAGCAAGAAAGTCCCTAGATACCTCTCCTTCCATAACATAACCTTCACATATATCAGGCAATTCATATCTACGAGACCTAGGTCTAGCAGGTGTATCATAGTTTTCAGTTTCAATAATTTCATCAGATTCAGAAATATTATCAGTTTCAGCATTGCCTCTAGCAATTTGTTCATCAAGAAATTCACCTAGTGGCACTGTATCATCAAGAAAAGTATCATCATAAGCATCCTGCATAGCAGAAGTAGCATCATCAATTACTTGCGACATATCAGAATTACTAGCAGGTGGTGGTGTCGCAAATTTACTCATAATAGAAGGTGAAAGATGGCAGTTCCTTACCAGTCCTCGTAGTTGAGGGGTAGATCTTGGTTTTTGGATATTTAAGATTCCTCATAGTAATCAACAGATATATATCCCAAGTGACTCAGAGAATAGAGCTATGCTTCCCGACAACGACGCCAGAAAAAGTCTTGATAACCCACAAGTATATGGGATCACAACAGTTTTCGAGGGTAGAGTATTCAACCCTAATTTATTGATTCGACACAAGGGGAGCCAAAGAATATTCTCGAGTATTAGCAGCTGAGTTGTCAATTCAACCACACCTGAAAGACTTAATATCTACATCAAAGTATTCAATAGCAAAGTAGTATGGAAGTGACGGTAACGGTGGCAAAAGTGTTAGTAGCAGTTTTGTATTGTTTGTAACAATAGCAACGGAAAAGTAACTTAGCAAAGATCAATATATGAATCAGTAATGGATAATTATGTCGGATGGCATTCATCATGCAACGGTTATAACATAGGGTCACACAGAACTAGCTCCAATTCATCAATGTAATGTAGGCATGTATTACATATATAGTCATACGTGCTTATGGAAAAGAACTTACATGACATCTTTTGTCCTACCCTCCCGTGGCAGCGGGGTCCTATTGAAAACTAAGGGATATTAAGGCCTCCTTTTTAATAGAGAACCATACCAAAGCATTAGCACTTAGTGAATACATGAAGTCCTCAAACTACGGTAATCACCGGAAAGAATACCAGTTATTGTCACCCTGGGGGATGCGGATCATAACTCGTAATAGGTGTCTACAACTTGAAAGATAGGATCAAGAACACATATATATTCTGGAAACCATAATAGGTTCAGATCTGAAATCATGGCACTTGGGCCCTAGTGACAAGCATCAAGCATAGCAAAGTCATAGCAACATCAATATCAGAACATAGTGGATACTAGGGATCAAACCCTAACAAAACTAACTCGATTACATGGTAAATCTAATCCAACCCATCATCGTCCAGCAATCCTACGATGGAATTACTCACGAGCGACGGAGAGCATCATGAAATTGGTGATGACGACAGCGTCGATTTCCCCTCTCCGGAGCCCAAATCAGACTCCAGATCCGCTCTCCCGAGGAAGAACAGGAGGTGGCAGCGGCTCCGTATCGTAAAACGCGATGAACTATTCTCTCTGATTTTTTCTCCATAAATAGGAATATATAAGAGTGGAAACGAGGTCAGAGGAGCAACATGGGGCCCACAAGCCATAGGGGCGCGCCCTAGGGGGGTGGGCACGCCCCCTGGCTTCTGGCTAGGTGGTGGCCCCCGTGCAGTTGTTTTTGCCCCAATATTTTTTATTAATTCCAAAATATTCTCTGTAAATTTTCAGGTCAATCCGAGAACTTTTATTTCTGCACAAAAATAACACCAAGGCAATTTTGCTGAAAACACAATCAGTCCAGGTTAGTTCAATTCAAATCATGCAAATTAGAGTCCAAAACAAGGGCAAAAGAGTTTCGAAAAGTAGATACGTTGGAGACGTATCAGTGAAAACCAACTCCTACAACATATTTGATTCACCAAATGAAGGGAGTGGAAGTTTCTTCATGGCTAAAGGCCCCAAGGTATCACACCCACAAGTATCTTGATTTCAATAGTGATGAGGATGATTTGTTAGGAGATGATGACTTGCTATTTGACAAATCTAGTAATGTTAGTCAAGATGGACTTGTTAGTAATCACTCTAGTCAATATAAATCGTGTGATGATGATAAGTTGGAAATAGAACGAATAACTCAAGAACTAAACACTCTTAAGTTAGCTCACGAGTCTACTCTATAAGATCATTGACAACTTGAAAGGACACATGAGAAGCTCTACTTCGAGAAGGTCAATTTTGAGCAAGAGCATGAATTCCTTAAAGCTATCAATGACGATCTTCGAAAGAAGACTTCCTCTTATATAGAAAAATGACTTCTCTTGTCTACATTCATTCCACAAGTTAAGGCTAAGAAAAGCAAGAAAGGTTCTTCAACTAGTAGCAATAAAAATGATAAATCCAATGATATTGCTTCTAGTAGTTATATTGATCCCACTAACACTTCTCTTAGCCAAGTTACACTTGAGCAAGAAAATGAACTTATGAAAGGGATTATAGAGAAAGGTATCTACAAGAGTCTTGCCGGGTGTAAGCAAATTGAGGAAATTGTACGCAAGAATGGAGGATATGGGAAGAACCATGGCATTGGCTACTTCAACGCTAATGGAGTTGAATGGGAAGAAGGTCAATACCCCAAGCCCAAGTTTGTTCCTTAAAGGGAGAAGTATGAAAATACTCTTCCCAAGGTAACAAAAGCTCAAGATGACTTTCCACCACAATACCACAAGCTCAAGGGCAAGAACAAGCTTCAAGAGGACATTGACTCATATGAAGATGAATGCCAAGCTTTGGGGAAGTGGGTTCCCAAGGTTACTTCAAGCTCAACTTCTACAAGTTCCACTTCAACACCAAGGATCCCCATAGACTTGATGTGGGTTCCTAAGAATAAAAACTAGAGAAGTTCTTGAGGGGTGACTCCGCCAATGAAATTCACTCACATTCATTATAGGCAAGAACTAGTTGAAATTAACATCAACATCATGCAACAGCTCAAGGAATCACACATTCCCTCAAAGGTAAGCAAGGGACAAGGTAATCAACAAATCCATGGACATCATCATGTATGCATTGCACTCCATGTCCATATATATCCTTGTATTTGTCTCTTGTGTGTTGGGACTAGCCCATGTAGATAAGAAGAGTAAGAAACAACAAAGGATGCTCCCAACTCACGAGGATCTTCATCAACTTTGTGCATCCACCACTACTTCACCTACATGAAGTCTTCATCGACAAAACCCAAGGTTAGTTTATCCCTCTCAAGGGGGGATGTCACATGAAGGGGGAGCTTTACTCTAAGACTTGAGTCAAAGCATCACATAGTATGTGACACCATTAACAAGCTTTATGTAAAAGTGGTAACTCCACTCGTGCTTAAACAATGACTATGACCTATGATCAAGTATTATTAATTGGATCATAAGTCAATATGCTCATATATAGATGAATATGTCATCACAAAAATGCTTGATAGATGCTAGTATGTATGTGCATGTTTGCTATGATTTCATTTGACATCTTATTATGTGAGCATGTTTGTCTGCATTTCTTAATCCATTCGAGGACATCCAATTGTTGATATTTGGACTTTGATTTTGTTTTTGCCAATTGTATGGACAAGAATGCCTAGGAGCCTACTCTAGCTATCTATGCTTTCTCGTCTCATATTCCATTCATGCTGCATCACAAAAATTGAACAAGTACCTTCGATCTCTCTGTGTGAGGAGCACTTGGAGTTTCGTATCGACAAAGGATTGACCATTAAAACCTCCCAAGTGCATCTTGGCAGAACCAACCCAAAATTCTTAGTCTCACTGAATGCCTAGGGTTGATCTGGTTTTCACACTCGGTATCACCGATTCCATTTTCTCGGTTACATCAAGTTTCAGTGTCTGCTGATAGATGAGGAACTAGGTGACACCGATAAAGTAGAATCCGCGTCACCGACAGCCATGGGTATATAAAGAGGTGGACCTGACTTTTGAAATTTCTTTCTCAAACGTCATCCTCTCCAAAAACCCTAGATGCCGAGAAAGACCCCTGGTCATATCCTTCGTCTTCCCGATCGCCTCCGCCATTGGAAGTCCACGCCGTCGATAGATTCTTCACCCTCGTCGCCGCCGTAGCAGGATCGTCATCGAATAAGGGTACAATTTCGAACCCTCTTGCGCTCCTCCCTCCAAATCTTGCGCATTAGGACCTTTCCATCGATAAGACAAGCTTTGAGATCAATATATCCACAAGAACCTCCATTAGAATAGCGAATGAACGATTTTGTAGGGTTTGCCGTCCACAACTTGAATCTCGATAACACCAAAGCAAAAGAATCAGCAGCACCGATTCCCTTTTTAGGTCAACTAAGAACAACCTCGGTGAAACCGAGTGCCCATTTTCGGTCTCACCGAAAGTGGTGCAAGTTTCGGTTATGCTGGTTGTTTGGCTCGATGGATCCGAAAAGATTGTTTTGGTTGTACCGATATTCACTTCACAGAATGCAAATCTTGAGAAATTTTAGTTCAAATCTTTGAGAAAATTGCCTGAAATTTTGTGTTGACTCAACCTATTTGCTCCTCCATATTCTATTCATAGGGTTAGAGATGTCAGTTTCATGAGACATTCAAAATTACCTCAAGGAGCTCAGTGTAGACACAGATCCAAGCACTAGTCCAGATAGGAGCTCATCTTCATTTCATGATGTTCCTAGCTCTCTAGACCAATCCAAGGTAGTAACAAGGACTAGGAGGAAGCTCAACTCAGAGAAAGAAGACTCTGATTTTGTGCTTGATGAGGTTCCTGCCAAGGCTAAGAAGAATGCAACCAAGCCTATAGCTGAGGCTACCTCTTCCAAGAAGGTGGTAAGGAATGAGTATGCCCCCTCCGACACTATGAGAGCACCTAAGAGCTCTAGGGGCACCATGACCATTGAGCCCCCAAAGAAATGTTTCCCAAGACAGCTGGAGAGAAGAAGAGCACAAAGAGGATTATCCATGTTACTGGCAGGCCTACCTCTATGTATGAGGACCCAGCAAAGGCTGCTGAGGAGGAGGAGGAGGAAGAGCCAGCTGCAAAGGCTCCTCCCAAGAAGAAGAATAAATTTATGTCAGATGATATGCCAAGCCAAGCTGCTCCCAAGAGCAAGCAAGCTGCAACCAAGAAGCCCACAACCCCTAAACCCAAGAGGTTATCCAGAGAGATTCCCGCTTCTAAGAAGAACAAGGGATCTACCTCTAGAGATGCTAAGGAGGATGATATGTATGCTTTGATGAAGCTAAGGCCACACCTTCCACAACATAATGCCAGCCACTTGCTAGCTGAGGACACAAAGAAGAGGAAGGACCATGGACTGAGAGATTGGAGAGCCATTGATCCATATTCTCAGAGGAGGAAGACTATTGTGGACTACAAGTTCATACTAAGGAACATCAAGACTTCTATGAAAAAATTGCTTGACAAGAGCCCTGCTGTGAGTGATATGAGATATGTGGACTGGAAGTACATCAAGGACAATGAAGATTACTTCCCAAGTGTGCAAGACAACTTCCATTGCATTGGTCTGGATAAGTTTGTTGGCAAGGAGTTCACTGCTTGGAATGATGAAATGATCATGCAATTCTACTCCACTGCTCATTTCTATGGAGATGGTAGAATTTCGTGGATGACTAAAGGTGCCAGGTCTGAATCCACAGTTGATGAGTGGTCCACCATCTTAGGAGTACCAGTGGTGGAAGATGGTGATCTTGATGTGTACTCTGAGCCCAAGGCAAGCCACAATGCCATGCAGAACATGTACATGGAGATCCCTGCTGCACATCTAAAATATCACAAGCTAGGATCCATTTATTTCCTCCAGGATGGTCTACGCACGATTAACGCTATCTTGTGGCACACCTTCTTGCCTAAATATGGAGATAAGAAGATGGTCAAAGGCTACTCCATCAACATGTTGTTCCATCTAGATCAACATACCATATTCAGAGTGATGGACTTAATTGTGGAGACTGTGAAGAACATGGTTGCAGACTAGAAGTGATCATGTGGCTATGCACCCTATATCCAGATGCTTATCAACTCTAAGTTGGAGAAGCACGTCTTTGCACTTGATCGACCACATTTTACACTCTTGCCGGAGCTAGAAGACAACATTGTGGTGATGAACCCAGATGATCCCACATCAGCTACAACACAGGCACAAGCAGAGGCAGGCAGAGACACTAGTTGTCGGTGTCAAAACCGGCGGATCTCGGGTAGGGGGTCCCGAGCTGTGAGACTAGAATCGATGGTAACAGGAGACGAAGGGACAAGGTTTTACCCAGGTTCAGGCCCTCTTATGGAGGTAATATCCTATGTGTTGCTTGATCGTATTGATGATGGGTAGGTTAGAAAGTCGATCTACCTTGAGATCAAAGAGCTAAACCCTAGATGAGTTGTTCTATTTCTACAACCTAAAGCCCTCTGGCTTATATAGACGTCGGGGGTACCTAGGGTTTACACATAGCCGGTTACATGCCAAAGAGATAAACATGCCTATCTATGACCGACAACTTGTAGAACATGCCACGGCTCCTTAAAGCTTCCACCCTGGCGACGGGGCCCTTGATCACTCAATGGTCACTCTATGGTCCATATAGTCCGGTCCATAGGAAACATGTTGGCCATACGAGGACCCCTTAATCCAGGACTCCCTCAGTATCCCCCGGAATAGTTTTCAACACCGATGTATATCCCGATAATCTTCATAATATTTGGCTTGCAAGGCGAGTCCCATAGTCCTTCTTGTTCGGCAACCGACCAGTCATCGGCAAAATCCCAAGCGTCACGAGATTTTAAGGTCCATTATAATAACCACCAGTGTTCCTCGATTTTTGCGCGTCGTGGGGAGGCAAGCGGCTCAGCGACTTTTTACAGTGTTGCCCTCCCGTAATGAAGGCTACACCCATTTAAATAAATAGAATTGTGGTTTAGACCACATCTTTCTCCTCCTCCCCATCAGAAAAACTCCTAGCGGAAGATCACCATGAAAAACATGGCGAGCGCCCCTAGCCGCGCCCCTACGGCTCCTGTCCCGGGGACTGGACCAACTACTCCGTATCGCTCCTGCGACTGTGCAATCTGGAGACCCAAGGGTACCCCCCTTCTTCGGATCTAGCGGTGACCCGTGCAGGGTTATCTTCTTACAATAATGAAGTTTTCGTGGAGCGTTTCCCTAATCCTCAAAGGTGGATACGTGTATGCTTCGTGCCCTTTCTTCTGCGGGGCCTCAGGTTTCCCATCCATCCGTTCTTGAGGGATTCCTGGTATTCTATGGGATCCAACTCCATTACCTCACCCCAGGGTCTATCCTACACATCTCAGGCTTCGTAGCCCTTTGCGAGATGTTCCTGGGCTGCGAGGCGCATTTCGACCTATGGAGGAAAATATTTCTTCCTTGTCCCTCGAACTCGGGACAAGACAATCTTGGAGGTCGGCAGAGCCAAAGTGTGCCGCATAGCGGGGACGGGGTATCCGGTGGGTACACCGAAGGAATCCGAAGAGTGTACTTCGTAATGGTTTTATATTGAAGACGTCCCCCTATTCGAGCCAGCTCGGAGAGGTCTGCCCGAATACTTCGACACCCCTTTGAAGAAAAGGTACAACTGGCGACCGAAGAGTTCGTCCCAAGAGGACAACATAGAGGTGCAACACCTAACAGCCCAGGTGCGGATTCTTAGCTACCACAGCCTAACCATGATCGATGTCATGGACGCCGCCATCACCCGATGCTTGCAGTCCCTCCAACAGAGGATACATCCCTTATGGCGGTACAATGGGACAAGTGACACCACGTGCTCCCGAAGACAAGGTCCCGCCGATCAGACGGCATTGGCCACCGCACTCGCCGACCTATATAAAGGAGAGCAAGAGGACTTTATTCGGTGGTCGACCAAGGAAGGATACTCGAGACACAACCCCATCGAATGGGTAAGCCTTTACCCTCTAGGAACATTGTTTAGGGTTTCCATTTCATCCTTTATTTGATTGAAACCTTTTCACTTTACGTGAATAGGAATGGAGGAGTTTCATCGAGGTAGTCAACTGTCCGGCTCCCCAGCCCGAAGACTATTCGCATGATGATGATCCGGGTTTTCATGAGGACCCGGATCTTCTAATTAAGTTTGAAGACGACGTCTTTTATCAGGAGAGCCTCGACCAATCTCAGGAGGCTATCATAGCCGATTAGCATGGATCATTCTCTAATCCCACAACAAACAACAACAAGAAGAAGAGTTCGTCCCGCAAGAGGCAGGCATCCAACAACGCCCCGAATGTGTCAGCCCCTGCTCCCAAGCGCCATCGATCCATGCGCCATACACCGGCAAACGAAGCAGTGTCCGGATCAGAAGCCAGCAGGGACCCAGCCAACGAGCCAGCTGCAAGGATGAATTCGTCCGCTCGCTCAAACCAAAGATATTTTGTGCGGCTGTCTGTTTACTATCACAATCAATAGAGCCTTGCGGCATTTACTAAACCAATATACTCAGGCGAAATGCCCATGCTTCTCCCGCCGAAGAGGTTGCCAAGGTGCCCGACGATGCTCAAAATTCCAGAGCTACGACTCATGCCGAACCTTCCACCGAGGCCCCCATGGTCGATCCGGCTCCCACTGATTTTGTCAATGTCGTGTCTGTCACCAAATCAAAAGTGGGAAGCGCCATGAATCATCGGCGATGACGGAAGGCCCTGCTTCACCCAGTATTCTCTGAATAAGAGTTGGGAGCCCTACGCATGGCGGACACGCACATTGGTGCTGCCCGACCAGGGTTAGGCGAGGCTATAAAGTTAATATCGGCCGTCTTGCAGGTAAGTAATCGGTTTTCAAGAGCCCGAACACTCATGTAAACCCAGTAGCCCCTGAGCCTTAAATTGGTTCAGAACAACAAAATTAAGGGTCTTTATGCTGTTTTACTGCTGATGCAGGCTTCAAAGCAACAGAACGTACAACTGGCCAAGGAGCTCGAGAACAGCCGATCGCAGGTGCAATCTGTGAAGGCAGAGCTGGCGCAAGTGAAGAGCTTCACCTGGGAGGCCCATGGTGAGTATACCAGTGCTGATGCAAGGATTCTCTTTAACAGCTGAATCAATAGGGCATATGCAAAAGAACATGGATGAAGCCCGAGAAGCTCAGCGGTATGCCGAGTCCCAGCACGAGGCTGGCTGTCGTGTTTTGAACCGCCTCCAGGAAGAAAAGAAGCAACATGACGAACAAATTGAGAATTTAAAAGCTCAATTGGCCTAGGCCCAAGAAGAAAACTAGAAAATGCAAAGGGGCATGTTCGGTAAGTGTGATTCTAACATCACCTAGTACTTCTTATAGAGAAGGCAAAACGAGCATGCCCTTGCCTTATGTATAGGCCTCATGTGTGGGGGTCCTGAAGAGGAGATCGAATCCTTCTAGAGGAACCTGCATAAAGAGCTTTCCACTCTTGATGAGCATGCTTGTAAAGCGATGAAAAGCATGGTAAAGCTGCTATGGCCTGCCGAACAACCTCCGGAAGGAATGACCGAACTAGTCGATCGATTCAAGGGAGCCCGAAGTAGGTTTGAGCCGTGGAAGATGTCGGCTTGCCGGGAGGGAGGATGGGAAGCATGGGAAATGATCAAGACCCGCTACACTAGACTTAATCCCGATCGTATGGCTTGGATTGGTCCCGTGGGATCGGATGGACAAGAAGTGTCACTCCACCTGGTGTATGACCAGGTGATGCCTGCCGCTCACCTTTCACAAGAAGACTGCTCCCTAGACACTATAATCGATAATCTTGATCAGTAGCCGAATGTGTAATTATTCCTACTTATGTAAGAACAATCGAGTTGTTACTCCATCTGTGTTGTAAACTTTGTCTTAACCATCCATCGGCTTCTACCTCCCGTGCGAAGAGCGCGGGCAGTGTTCCATGTGATTTCTCACACTAAAAGAGTGAATTGTGTTCGGGGAACCAGACAATCCGGCCATTTGGTGCAAATAGATAGAAAGCACATAGGGAGATATGTTATATTACTGCTTAGCGTAAGAAACATCTTCCGAGGAAAATAGTACCTCTATCGATACCTTTCTTCGGGATTCTAAAAAGATCGTAGGTAGAGTTCTAGAGAGTGCTAGTATGCAGCTGATGGCCTTCAAGAAGGAAGAAACCCAAGCAATGGTGATAGTTACCATCACCGTATTAAGTGTTTCCGTCATAGCCGACCAATTGTCTACGTAAGATAGCTAGCTTTTGGCCTCACCCGTGTGAGGTACGTATCCGGATGACCCGGTCGTAACAATCGGAGACGTGCTCCCTTTACCCTCTAGCCGAACAATCGAAAACATAGAGGGCAAACACAAGAGCGAGGCAACCCAGCTTGGCAAAGTCTTAGTTCGAATTGATGCATATGATGGCTCGAATGCGACAAAGGAAACGTGTGTAAACAATAGGTGTGGGTAAATGCTTGTAATATAAAAGCGTTGGCTTCTAAAAGAAGCCCCCAGGTACAGTGTTCAGACTCAACACTTGAGGGTGTAAGCCGATAATTTTAGTACAAGGTCGGTCGAAACCAAACACGGGGAGACAAGGGAAAAATTCAATTCTACCAAATAGCAAAGTGGGAGGGGGGAAATAAAAGGAAAAGAAAGAAATAAAGAAAAGGGGCTAGAGAATGTGACGACACCGGTTTATCCTTAGAACCGTCGAAGACGAGCTGCGTTCCACGGGTTTGGTTCAAGGCGGTTGTTCGACGAGGTCCGAAGACGTTAAGCTCCTCCCATGAGTACTTTGTCGATTATGAAGGGGCCTTCCCATTTGGGGTTGAGTTTATGCTTCTACTTCTCCAGGAGCCATAGGACAAGTTCGCCTATGTTATATGCCTTCGCCCTGACCTCCCTACTCTGGTAATGTCTGGCCTGCTGTTGGTAAAAAGTAGAGCGAGCCCGAGCTATGTAGCGCTCTCCTTCTAAGGCGTCCAGGTCATCCTGCCGATCTAACTCGGCCTCCCTTTCCTCGTACATGCACACCCTTGGTGCGTCATGAATAATTTCGAAGGGGAGGACTGCTTCTGCCCCGTAGACCATGAAGAACAATGTGTATCCCGTTGAACTATTCGGGGTGGTGCGCATGCCCCATAAAACGGAGTCGAGCTCCTCTGCGGAATGACAGACGGACTCATGAAGAGATCGTACCAAACGTAGCTTAATGCCGCTCGTGATGAGGCCATTTGCTCATTCAACTTGTCCATTGGTCTGTGGATGATATATTGATGCGTAGTCGAGCTTTATGCCCATTTTTGCGCACCAGTCTTTGACCTCTTGGGTCGTTAATTTGGATCCATTGTCCGTTATTATACTGTGCGGGGCACCGCAACGGTGTACCATACCGGAGATAAAGTCGATTACTGGTCCGAACTTGGCCGATTTAATAGGCTTTGCCTCTATCCATTTGATGAACTTGTCAACCATGACTAGTAGGTATTTATTTTTCTTGGTCCCCCCTTCAAGGGGTCTGACCCTATCTAGCCCCCAGACCGCGAAAGCCCAGGTTATTGGTATAGTCCGAAGAGCTGTTGGGGGCATGTGACTTTGATTTGCAAAAAGTTGACAACCCATGCAGTGTTTGACAAGCGACTGGGCGTCCGCCCGAGCTATAGGCCAAAAGAAACCCGCTCGGAAGGCCTTGCTAACTAAGGCTCTTGCCAGGGCGTGGTGGCCGCCCATACCTGCATTGACTTCGGCTAGGAGCTCCCATCCTTCTTCCTCAGATATGCACCGTTGTAATATTCCGGTGGTGCTTTTCTTGTATAACTCCCCCTCATGTACTTTGTAGGCCTTGGATCGCCAGACTATGCATCGCGCCTCTGTCTGGTCATCAGGGAGTTCCTTGTGAAGAAGGTAGTCGAGTAAGGGCTTTGTCCATGGCGCGATTACCACCATAACTTCATGGGCCGAAGGCGTTTCATCCATTACGGAGCCGCCGATGATTTGATTGTTTGGTTCATTTATAGGGGGAACAACCTCTTCTGCCGTATCTAGACTGGCGCCCTTGCGATCGTCCTGCCAAACCACGGATAGCTTAAAGAGCCGCTCCAGGAAGGTGATTTTTGGGACAGGGTCGCGCTTAGCCCTCATACCGGCTAGTACATTGGCGGCTTGGTTGTTGTCGTGAGCGATGTGGTGGAATTCCAACCCCTCGAACCGTGCGGATATTTTTAAGATGATGTTCGTGTACGCTACCATCTTCGGATTTTTAGCGTCGAATTCGCCATTGATTTGGGAGATTGCCAAGTTGGAGTCTCCCTGTACCTCCAACCATCGTATGCCCATTGATACTGCCATCCGAAGACCATGCGAAAGGGCTTTGTATTCGGCTGCATTGTTGGAGTCGGCATACATGATCTGCAACACGTATCGCATGTTCTCGCCTATGGGGGATGTGAGGATAACTCCGACCCCTAGTCCAGCCAAGGTTTTGGATCCATCAAATTACATTGTCCAATGGGAGTATGCACTGTATTCCTTGGGGAGTTCGGCCTCGGTCAATTCAGCTAGGAAATCTGACAATACATGAGATTTAATGGCGCGGTGTGGCTTGTAGGTTATTTTAAAGGGAAGGAGCTCAATGGCCCACTTGGCTATGCGGCCTGTGGCGTCCCTGTTGTTGATTATGTCGTTCAGGGGTACTTCAGATGCTATCGTTACCGCACACTCTTGGAAGTAGTGTTTGAGTTTCTGCGATGCCATAAATACTGTGTAGGCTATTTTCTAGTAGTGCGGGTATCTAGACTTGCACTGTGTTAGTACTTCTAACACGTAATAGACCGGCTTCTGAGTCTGGAATTTGTGTCCCACCTCATCTCGTTCAACGACGAGCACTGCGCTTAGAACTTGGTTGGTGGCTGATATGTATAATAACATGGGCACACCGGAGCCTGGTGCTATGAGTATGGGATTGGTTGCGAGTAGTGTTTTAATTTACTCTAACGCAGCCGTTGCTTCACTGGTCCACTCGAAGTTGTGGTCCGTTTTAGTAGCTTATAGAGCGGTAAAGCCTTCTCTCCGAGGTGGTATATAAACTGGCTAAACGCCGCGACACAACCTGCCAGCCTCTAGACATGCTTTAGCTTTGTGGGAATTGCAAGTACCGATAGAGCACGGATCTTCACCGGATTCGCTTCTATTCCTCTGTGGGAGACGATGGATCCGAGCAGTGTGCCATAGGGAACTCCGAATACACACTTTTCCGGGTTGATTCGTATGTCGTACTCACGTAGCCTAGCAAAGGTTTGCCGTAGGTCGTCGATCAGCTAGCTGACCTGCTTGGTTTTAATTACCACATCGTCCACATATGCCTCGACCATCTTACCGACCTGTGTCGTGAGACAAATCTGGATCATGTGTTGGTATGTAGCCCCAATGTTTTTAGCCCAAAGGGCATCATGTTAAAGCAGAATGGGCCATAGGGGGTGATGAATGTGGTTGCCGCTTGGTCGGATTCCTTCATTTTGATTTGATGGTATCCGGAATAAGCATCGAGGAAACACAATGAATCGTGTCTGGCTATGGCATCAATGATCTAGTATATGCGTGGTAAAGGGAAATGGTCCTTAGGGCAAGCTTTATTGAGGTCTTTAAAATCGACGCACAACCGCCAGGACTAATCTTTCTTTGGTACCATTACCAGATTTGCCAACTATTCGGGGTGCTTAATCTCTCGAATGAATCCGGCCTCTAGTAGTTTGGCTAATTCTTCACCCATAGCTTGTCGTTTGGGTTCGGAGAAGCGGCGCAGAGTCTGCTTAATGGGCTTGAAGCCTTTAATGATGTTTAGACTATGTTCTGCAAGCCACCGTGGGATTCCGAGCATATCTAAAGGATGCTAGGCAAAGATATCCCAATTTTCCCAGAGAAAGGTTCGTAGTGCCTCATCCACTATGGGATCGAGCTGACATCCTATGGACGTTGTCTTATCGGGGAACGTCACATGGGAAACAAAAATTTTCCTACGCACACACAAACCTATCCATGGTGATGAGCATCTACGTAGAGGGAGAGTGGATCTACATACCCTTTTAGATCGCTAAGCGGGAAGTGTTAAGAAACGCGGTTGGTGTAGTCAAACATTTTCGCGATCCAAATCGCCAAGCGTCCCGCGATCTCAGCACGATCCGTCCCGCGATCCAATCACGATCCATCCCATGAACTCATAACGATCCGTCCCGCGATCTCATCATGATCCGTCTCACGATCTTGATCACGATCTGTTCCATGAACTCATCACGATCCGTTCCGCGATCTCATCATGAACCGTCTCGCGATCTCGATCACGGTCCTTCCGATCTAGCGCCGAACGGACGACACCTCCGCGTTCAGCACACGTGCAGCTTGATGACGATCTCCACTGTCTTGATCCAGCAAGAGGAGGTGGAGGGGAGAGATATTTCACCGGCAGCGTGATGGCGCTCCGGTGATGGTGGTGGAGTGATTCCGGCAGGGCTTCGCTTAAGTGCTGCGGAAAACCGATCTAGAGGAGAAACTGTGCACCGGTGAAACGGGTAGCACGTGGCCGGAAATTCTGTCCAAAAACCACCCAATCCACTAGTATATATAGGAGTAGAGGAGAGGAGAGGTGGGAAGCAATCCTACTTCACCTCCAATCCTAGTTGGAGTAGGATTGCCTCCTATTGGCTGATTTTCCACCTTTTGCTTTAGGACTTTCTCTCCTGCATCATTGGCCTTTGTGGCTGTTTTACCAGCCCACTAAGGGCTGGTTAATACTCTCCCACAGGCCATGGACCTCTTGGGGTCGAAGTACCCCTCCCGGAGGTCTCCCGGTACACTACCGGCACTCCTGGTACACTATCGGCACTCCCGGTACACTACCGGCACTCCCGGTACACTACCGATGAGCCCGAAACTTTTCCGGAAACCAAACTGGGACTTCCTATATATGAATCTTTACCTCCGGACCATTCCGTAGCTCCTCGTGACGTCTGGGATCTCATCTGGGACTCCGAACGAACTTCGGTCACCACCATACATAACTCTACACTACCGAAACGTCACCGAACCTTAAGTGTGCAGACCCTGCGGGTTCGAGAACTATGTAGACATGACCGAGACACCTCTACGGTCAATAACCAATGGCGGGACCTGGACGTCCACATTGGTTCCTACATATTCTACGAAGATCTTTATCAGTCGAACCTCTATGTCAAGGATTCAGTTAATCCCGTATAACGTTCCCTTTGTTCTTCGGTATGTTACTTGCCCGAGATTCGTTCGTCGGTATCTCCATACCTAGTTCAACCTCGTTACCGGCAAGTCTCTTTACTCGTTCCGTAATACAAGATCCCGCAACTAAAAATTAGTCCCATTGCTTGCAAGGCTTATTGTGATGTTGCATTACCGAGTGGGCCCCGAGATACCTCTCCGTTACACGGAGTAACGAATCCCAGTCTCGATCCATGCCAACTCAACAGACACCATCGGAGATACCTGTAGAGCACCTTTATAGTCACCCAGTTACGTTGCGACGTTTGATACACACAAGGCACTCCTCCGATATCCGTGAGTTGCATGATCTCATGGTCATAGGAACATATACTTGACATGCAGAAAACAGTAGCAATAAACTGACACGATCATATGCTATGTTTGTAGTTTGGGTCTTATCCATCACATCATTCTCCTAATTATGTGATCTCGTTATCAAATGACATCTCATGTCCATGGCTAGGAAACCTTAACCATCCTTTGATCAACGAGCTAGTCCATTAGAGGCATACTAGGGACATGGTTTTGTCTATGTATCCACACATGCATTTAAGTCTCCGATCAATACAATTATAGCATGGATAATAAACGATTATCATGACCAAGGAAATATGATAATAACTAATTTATTATTGCCTCTAGGGCATATTTCCAACAGTCTCCCACTTGCACTAGAGTTAATAATCTAGTTCACATCACCATGTGATTCGCATTGTTATGAATCTAACACCCAATGAGTTCTGGGGCTCGATCATGCTTTGCATGTGAGAGAGGTCTTATAGTCAACGGGTCTACGATATTCAGATCCGTGTGTACTTTGCAAATCTCTATGTCAAACCGAAAACACTGCTACCACACCCCACTTGGTACTATTTCCAAATGGCTGCTCCACTATACGTATCCAGATTGCTACTGCTAGTCATTCGGATAGGTGTTAAAGCTTGCATCGACGTAACTCTTTACGACGAACTCTTTATCACCTCCATAATCAAGAAACATTTCCTTAGTCCTCTGGTTACTAAGGATAATTCCGACCGCTGTCCAGTGATCCACTCCTGGACCACACTTGTACCCCTTGACAGACTCATGGCAAGGCACACACAGGTGCGGTACACAGCATGGCATACTATACAGAGCCTATGGCTAAGGCATAGGGGACGACGTTCGTCCTTTCTCTTCCTTCTGCCATGGTCGAGCTTTGAGGCTCACTCAACTTCACACCTTACAAATCAGGCGAGAACTCTTTCTCTGACTGATCCATTTTGAACTCTTTCAAAATCTTTGTCAAGGTATGTACTCATTGAAAGTCTCATCAAGTCATCTTGATGTGTCTCTATAGATCTTGATATCAACAATTTGGTAGCTTTATCCAGGTCTTCCTTTGAAAATCACTTTCCAAACAACCATTTATGCTTTCCAGAAATCCTACATTATTTCCGATCAACAATATGTCATCCACATATACTTATCAGAAATTCTATAGTGCTCCCACTCACTTTGTTGCAAATACAAGTTTCTCGTAAACTTTGTATAAACTCAAAAACTTTGATCAACTCATCAAAGCGTATATTCCAACTCCGAGATGCTTGCTTCAGTCCATGGAAGGATCACCGAAGATTGCACACCTTTAACATCCTTAGCACTGACAAAACCTTCTGGTTGTATCACATACAACCTTTCCTCAAGTAAACCATTAAGGAAACAATGTTTTGACATCCATCTGCTAGATTTCATAATTGAAAACGCAGCAACTGCTAACATAATTCCAACAGACTCTAGCATCGCTATGAGTGAGAAAGTCTCATCGCTGTCAACCCCTTGAACTTGTCACAAACATCTTTGCAACAAGTCGAGCTTTACAAATGGTGACAATTACCATCAGCGTGTGTCTTCATTTTAAAGATCCATTTGTACTCAACGACCTGCTGTCCAGCGAGCAAGTCTACCAAAGTCTATACTTGGTTTTCATACATGGATCCTATCTCGGATTTCATGGCCTCCAACCATTTGTCGGAATCCAGGCCCATCATCGCTTCTCCATAGCTCGTAGGTTCATCATTGCCCAACAACATGACCTCCAAGATAGAGTTTTCATACCGCTTAGGAGCAGTACACATCCTTGTCGACCTACGAAGTTCGATAGTAACTTGATCCTGAAGTTTCATGATCATCATCATTAACTTCCTCTTCAACTAACGTAGGCTTCACAGAAACATCTTTCTGTGCTGCGCTATTCTTTGGTTGAACAAAGGTTTAACAACCTCATCAAGTTCTATCTTCCTCCCACTCAATTCTTTCGAGAGAAACTTTTTCTCGAGAAAGGACCCAGTTCTAGCAACAAACACTTTGCACTCGGATCTGAGATAGAAGGCATACCCATCTGTTCTTAGGGTATTCTATGAAGGTACATTTGTCCGCTTTGGGTTCTAGCTTATTATGTGAAAACATTTTCCACACAAGCATCGCAGCCCCAAACATTAAGAAATGGCAGCTTAGGTTTCTGTCAAACCATAATTCACAAGGTGTCATCTCAACGGATTTAGATGGTGCCCTATTTAAAGTGAATGTAGTTGTCTCTAATGCATAACCCCAAAATTATAGTAGTAAAACGATAAGAGACATCATAGCACGCACCATATCCAATAGAGCATGACTATGATGTTCGGACACACCATCACACTATGGTGTTCCAGGTGGCGTTAGTTATGAAACAAATTTCACATTGGCTTAAGTTGTATGCCAAACTCGTAACTCAGATATTCACCTCCACGATCATATCGCAGTCATTTTTATCTTCTTGTCACGATGATCTTAAACTTCACTCTGAATTTGCTTGAACCTTTCAAACGATTCAGACTTGTGTTTCATTAAGTAAATATACACTATATCTACTCAAATCATCAGTGAAGGTAAGAAAATAACGATATCCACTGCACGGTACAAGACTCACCGGATTGCATACATCAACATGTATCATTCCCAATGAATCACTTGCCCGCTCCATCCAACGGGATCCTTTAGTCATCTTGCCCAAGAGGCATGGTTCGCATGTCTCAACCGATTCGAAATCGAATGAGTCCAAAGATCCATCAGCATGGAGTTTCTTCATGCGCTTTATACCAATATGACATTCTGCGGTAGTGCCACAAATATGTGGTACTATCATTATTAACTTTGTATCTTTTGACATCAATGTTATGAACATGTGTATTACTACGATCAAGATTTCAACAAACCATTCTCACTGGGTGCATGACCATTGAAGGTATTATTCATGTAAACAGAATAACCATTATTCTCTAGCTTTAAATGAATAACCGTATTGCAACAAACATGATCTAATCATGTCCATGCTCAACGCAAAACACCAAATAACATTTATTCAGGTTCGTCACTAATCCTAAAGGTAAAGAGAGCGTGCGATGTTGATCACATCAACCTTGGAAACATTTCCAACACATATCGTCACCTCACCCTTAGCAAGTTCTCCGTTTATCCCGTAGCTTTTATTTCGAGTTACTAACATTTAGCAACTGAAAAGGTATCCAATACCCAGGTGCTACTAGGAGTACTAGCAAGGTACACATTAATAACTCGTATATCAAATATATTTCTATCGATTTTGCCAGCCTTCTTATCTACCAAGCATCCAGGGTTGTTCCGCTTCAGCGACTGGTCACCTCATAATAGAAGCACTTAGTCTCGGGTTTGAGTTCAAATTTGGGTTGCTTCACTGGAGCAGCAACTGACCTGCTATCCATGAAGTTTCCCTCCTTGCTCTTGCCCTTCTCGAAACTAGTGGTTTGATTAACCATCAACACTTGACGCTCCTTTTTGATTTCTACCTTCGCGGTGTCAAACATCGTGAACAGCTCAGGAATCATTATTTCTATCCATGGCAATTTATAGTTCATCACCAAGATCTAGTAGCTTAGTGACAGTGACTTGGAGAACTATGTCAATCACTATATTATCTGGAAGATCAACTCCCACTTGATTCAAGCGATTCTAGCACCCAGACAATCTGAGTACATGCTCAACGCTTGAGCTATTCTCTTTCATCTTGTAGGCAAAGAATCTTGTTGGAGATCTCATATCTCACAACACGGGCACGAGCCTGAGATCCTAATTTCAGCTCTTAGAAACATCTCATATGTTCCGTGACATTCAAAACGTTTTGGAGCCTCAATTCTAAGCCGTAATGCATGACGCACTAAACTATTAAGTAGTCATCAGAACGTGCCTGTCAGATGTTCACAACAACTACAGACGACGCTAGAGGGGTCGGCGCACCGAGCAGTGCATTAAGGACATAAGCCTTCTGTGCGGCAATGAGGACAATCCTCAAATCATGGACCCAGTCCGCAATATTGCTACCATCATCTTTCAATTCTATTTCTCTAGGAACATATAAAAATACAAGGGAGCTACAGTGTGAGCTAGTAATATACAACATAATTTGCAAAGACACTTTGACTATGTTCATGATAATGAGTTCAGTTAATCATATTACTTAAGAACTCCCACTCAAATTGACATCCCTCCGATCATTCGAGTGATACATGATCCAAATTCACCAACTCAAGTCCGATCATCACGTGAGTTGAGGTGGCTGCAATGGTGAACATCATTATGTTGATCATATCTACTATATGACTCATGTTTGACCTTTCAGTCTCTCGTGTTCCGAGGCCATGTCTGTACATGCTAGGCTCGTCAAGTTTAACCCGAGTGTTCTGCGTGTGCAACACTGGCTTGCACCCGTTGTATGTGAACGTAGAGTCTATCACACCCGATCATCACGTGGTGTCTTTAGACGATGAACTTTCGCAACAGTGCACACTCGGGGAGAACACAATTTATCTTGAAATTAAGTGAGGGATCACCTTATAATGCTACCGTCGTCCTAAGCAAAACAAGGTGCATAAAAGGATTAACATCACATGCAAATCATAAGTGACATGATATGGCCATGATCTTGTGCTTTTGATCTCCATCATGAAAGCACCGGCATGATCTCCATCGTCACCGGCATGACACCATGATCTCCATCAACGTGTCGCCATCGGGGTTGTCACGCCTTGCATGCTTCTACTACTATTGCTACCGTAGCGATAAAGTAAAGCATTACATAGCGCTTAATGATTGACACGTAGGTCATACAATAATTAAAGACAACCCTATGGCTCCTGCCGGTTGCCGTATTCATCGACATGCAAGTCGTGATAATCTATACATCACATGATCATCTCATACATCACATATATCACATCATGTAATTGGCCATATCATATCACAACATACCCTACAAAAACAAGTTAGACGTCCTCTAATTGTTGTTGCATGTTTTACGTGGCTGCTACAGGTATCTAGCAAGAACAATTCTCACCTACGCATAAACCACAACGGTGATACACTAGTTTGATTTTCATCATTCTCAAGGACCGCCTTTGTCGAATCCGATCCAACTAAAGTGAGAGAAACTGTCACCCGCAAGCCATCTAGGCAACAAGTTGCGTCGAGGGAACCGGTCTCTCGTAAGCGTACGAGTAATGTTGGTCCGGGCCGCTTCATCTCTCAATCCCGCTGAACCAAAATACGACCAAGGGAGGAAGCAATCTAAGCATCAACGCCCAAAAAACTTTTGTGTTCTACTCGAGATCTCATCGAACCATCAACCTAGCTCTGATACCACTGTTGGGGAACGTCGCATGGGAAACAAAAATTTTCCTACGCACACGCAAACCTATCCATGGTGATGAGCATCTATGAGAGGGAGAGTGGATCTATATACCCTTGTAGATCGCTAAGCGGGAAGCGTTAAGAAACGCGGTTGGTGTAGTCGAACATCTTCGCGATCCAAATCGCCGAGCGTCCCACGATCTCATCACGATCCGTCCCGCGATCCAATCACGATCCATCCCATGAACTCATCACGATCCGTCCCGCGATCTCATCATGATCCGTCTCACGATCTTGATCACAATCTGTTCTGTGAACTCATCACGATCCGTTCCACAATCTCATCATGAACCGTCTCGCGATCTCGATCACGGTCCTTCCGATCTAGCGCCGAACGGACAACACCTCCGCGTTCAGCACACGTGCAGCTTGATGACGATCTCCACCGTCTTGATCCAGCAAGAGGAGGTGAAGAGGAGAGAGAGTTCACCGGCAGCGTGACGGCGCTCCGGTGGTTCTGTTGGAGCACTTCCGGCAGGGCTTCGCCTAAGCGCTGCGGAAAACCGATCTAGAGGAGAAACTGTGCACCGGTGAAACGGGTAGCACGTGGCTGGAAATTCTGTCCAAAAACCACCCAATCCACTAGTATATATAGGAGGAGAGGAGAGGAGAGGCATCCAAGGCCTTTGGGTCGGCCGAAATAGGAGGTGGGAAGCAATCCTACTTCACCTCCAATCCTAGTTGGAGTAGGATTGCCTCCTATCGGCTGATTTTCCACCTTTTGCTTTAGGACTTTCTCTCCTGCGCCATGGGCCTTTGTGGCTGTTTTCCCAGCCCACTAAGGGCTGGTTAATACTCTCCCACAGCCCATGGACCTCTTAGGGTCGAAGTACCCCTCCCGGAGGTCTCCCGGTACACTACCGGCACTCCCGGTACACTACCGATGAGCCCGAAACTTTTCCGGAAACCAAACTGGGACTTCCTATATATGAATCTTTACCTCCGGACCATTCCGGAGCTCCTCGTAACGTCCGGGATCTCATCCGGGACTCCGAACAAACTTTGGTCACCACCATACATAACTCTACACTACCGAAACGTCACCGAACATTAAGTGTGCAGACCATGCGGGTTCGAGAACTATGTAGACATGACCGAGACACCTCTACGGTCAATAACCAATGGCGGGACCTGGACGTCCACATTGGTTCCTACATATTCTACGAAGATCTTTATCGGTCGAACCTCTATGTCAACGATTCCGTTAATCCCATATAATGTTCCCTTTGTTCGTCGGTATGTTACTTGCCCGAGATTCGAGCGTCGGTATCTCCATACCTAGTTCAACCTCGTTACCGGCAAGTCTCTTTACTCGTTCCGTAATACAAGATCCCGCAACTAACAATTAGTCACATTGCTTGCAAGGCTTATTATGATGTTGCATTACCGAGTGGGCCCCGAGATACCTCTCCGTTACACGGAGTAACAAATCCCAGTCTCGATCCATGCCAACTCAATAGACACCATCGGAGATACCTGTAGAGCACCTTTATAGTCACCCAGTTACGTTGCGACGTTTGATACACACAAGGCACTCCTCCGATATCCGTGAGTTGCATGATCTCATGGTCATAGGAACATATACTTGACATGCAGAAAACAGTAGCAATAAACTGACACGATCATATGCTATGTTTGTAGTTTGGGTCTTATCCATCACATCATTCTCCTAATGATGTGATCCCGTTATCAAATGACATCTCATGTCCATGGCTAGGAAACCTTAACCATCCTTTGATCAACGAGCTAGTCCATTAGAGGCATACTAGGGACATGGTTTTGTCTATGTATCCACACATGCATTTAAGTCTCCAATCAATACAATTATAGCATGGATAATAAATGATTATCATGAACAAGGAAATATGATAATAACTAATTTATTATTGCCTCTAGGGCATATTTCCAACACCCTTCGGGGTGCTTAATCTCTCGAATGAATCCGGCCTCTAGTAGTTTGGCTAATTCTTCACCCATAGCTTGTCGTTTGGGTTCGGAGAAGCGACGCAGAGTCTGCTTAACGGGCTTGAAGCCTTTAATGATGTTTAGACTATGTTCTGCAAGCCACCGTGGGATTCCGAGCATATCTAAAGGATGACAGGCAAAGATATCCCAATTTTCCTGGAGAAAGGTTCGTAGTGCCTCATCCACTATGGGATCGAGCTGACATCCTATGGACGTTGTCTTATTGGGGTCCGTCGAATGCACTTGAAACTTAACAATTTCCTCTACGGGTTTAAAGGACATGAGCTTGGGAATTTTGATGAGGATCACATCGTCCTTGTCAAGTGTTAATCGTAATGCAGTTAGTTCTTCTGTCACAAAGGTCTCGGCGAGTGCCTCGAGGGCGAGCGCCACCGTTTTCTTTTCGGCCCATAGGGCGATATTTGGATCACTGGTGATTGTGATCACCCCGTTTGCTCCTGGCATTTTGAGTTTCATGTAACCATAATGGGGTATAGCCTGGAACTTTGTGAAGGCATCACGTCCCAATAGGGCATGGTAGCCACTTGGGAAAGGCACGACGTGGAAGAGAAGCTCTTCGGATCAGTAGTTTTCGGGCGTGCCGAACACTACGTCCAGGGTGATACGTCCTGAACAGCACGTCTCTTTCCCTGGAATAATTCCCCGGAAATTCGTGTTGCTATGTTCGATGTGAGATCAGTCAAACTGTAGTTTTTCCAGGATGCCTTCATAGATTAGGTTTAAAGAATTACCGTCGTCCATTAGCACCTTATCTAACCTATAGCCATCAATGATGAGGTTTAGGACTAGTGCGGCTGGTGAATGACCGAAAAGAATGGCTGGTCGGTCAGTATCTCTGAAAGTGATCGGTACGTCTGCCCATGCACTTGTTGCTACCACATGGTAGACCTGTTCGAGGTCTCTAAGAGCTCTTTTGCTTCTGTTCCTCGAGGGGAACGTTTCGTAGACCGTCAAAACTTTGGCATTGTATTCGGGCGATGATGAAGAGCGCCTATTCGGTGGAAGCGCCTCAAGGATGGCCTCACCGCTCTTTGCGACCTGCCTGACGACCCAACAAGCTCTAAGGCTGTGAGTCGGGCTCATATTCAGCAATACGGAATGTATGGGGCAAGTTTTATCCAATAGTCCGTCAAGGACAGTACTGACCCCTAAGAGGGGCCTGTTTCTTTTTTCCTCGGCTTCGAATATTGCTAGCCGCTTTGGAGGTATCCTCTTTTTCCGATCTCCACTAGGATGTTCAGGGAAAGTTGGTTCCGAAAATAACCGCTCGGATTGCCAAGCGCTTTCCGTGGCATGGTATTTTTGTACCAAATCGAATAGCTTGGAAAATTCACGAATGTGTCGCCAAGCCAGGGTGTTAAGAATCCCTTCATCATGGAAATTGTTACTGAAAGTTGCCATTATCTCTTGGTCACAAAGACCATTTTCTCTGCTTCTAGCGAGTAGGAGTCTGGCCCAAAAGTGATGGACTGATTCTCCTGGTGGTTGTTTAATGTCCCAAAAGTCCGAAGACGCGGGCTTTGGTGCGATACTGGAATCATCGTCTTGGGTGGTGGGTGGGAAAAAATCCTACCCCATGCCACATTGGGTGTTCGGAATCACGGACTCCGAATTGTGTGATAGATCTTGGACCGATGATGGTCCGGTTTTAAAAGAAATTCCAGCGTCTGGTTCGCCGATGAAGTCTCGGTGATCAGAGACCAGGGTGTAGACTGCTTTCAATTCCGGTTGTTAGGACGAGCCCTCCGTAGGACACTCGATGGTAGGGATGAGGTGGGTGACCGTGGGAACATGAATCTCCCTATCATCGGGCTTAATCCCAAGCCGATCATGGACCGGAATCTGGTCATCCAACAAACACGTGGTCTCAACCCGATCGAACAACTCGTATAAGAATGAGGCAATGGTGGGATGCATGTCGCTGAGTTGAGTGGAGCCATCGATTCCTTCGTTGTTCACGGTGGAACTCTCAATGAAAGCACCAATTTCGGTGTAATAACCAGTGGATCTCAGGTAGGGGTTGCCGAGTTGTGAGACTAGAATCGATGGTAACAAGAGACGAAGGGGACAAGGTTTTACCCATGTTCAGGCCCTCCTATGGAGATAATACCCTACGTCCTGCTTGATTGTATTGATGATGGGTAGGTTACAAAGTCGATCTACCTCGATATCAAAGAGCAAAACCCTAGATGAGTTGTTCTATTTCTACAACCTAAAGCCCTCCAGCTTATATAGACGCCGGGGGTACCTAGGGTTTACACATAGTCGGTTACATGCCAAAGAGATAAACATGCCTATCTACGGCCGACAACTTGGAGAACATACCACGGCTCCTTGAAGCTTCAACCCTAGCGACGGGGCCCTTGATCACCCAATGGTCACTATGTGGCCCATATAGTCCGGCCCATAGGAAACAGGTCTGCCATCCGAGGACCCTTTAATCTAGGACTCCCTCAATAGTGCTCAGCCGCCCATGACTAGGAGTGAGCAGATGGATCTTCTCCTTAGCTCGATGCTCAGCATGAAGAAGGACATCACCAACATTCTGAAGAATCAGGATAGCCTTGCAATGATGTAACATCCAAAATTTTGGAATGTTATAATAATTATTAGAATGATTGTTTGTTTGCTTGAGTGATTGAAAGTGAGTGAAAATTTGAAACTTTTGAAAAAAAAACTTTTGAATGAGAGGGAATAAAATGACTTTCCCAAAACTCTTACTCTGCATTTTTGATCCTCAGGAAATTCCAATCCATTTCATCACAAAACCCCAGAGTGAAGATGATATGACTTCTTCCATTTAAATAAATGAAAAGGGATTTGAATATGATTTGAATTTCATTTGAAAATATTTCCAATTCAGAAACTTTGTGCAACTCCATGATTTTCGTGAGAGAGGATAAAAGGACTTCTTAAAATTATATGAAATATGAGTTGGAAGTTTAAAGAAAGGATTTGAAAATGCTTTTGAAAACCTCTGAATTATTCTTTTGAATCCATGCCATATTTGGTTCCTATTCAAATTTTCAAAGCATTCAAACCCCTGGACAAATTTTTTTGAGAGGAGTAATGACACTCCAAACCAGGGGTATTTTGTGAAGTTTTTGAATCATAAAACCCAAGGGGTTATTTGAAATTTTTTTTGCAAAAATAAATAAAGCCATTTAGGCATTTTTTTAAATAATTTTTTTAAAAGTATTCAATTTGGCCGTGGAAAAATGTCCATTTAATGGCATTTAATTCCCTGGTCATTTTGATATATAATTTTTATTTTTGTGGACAGGATTTAAATGTCTTAATGCTGTTTTTAATGCTCTGGTATTTCTAAAAAAAGGAAAAAAATTACGCGCGTATTAAGACCCAGCCGGCCCAGCCCCCTGATCCCTCCCCAAAACCCCTCCCGACCGGCCGCCCGATGACAGCGCCCTCTCTCTCTCTCTTTGACCATGGGTCCCACCGCCCGATGCAAATCCCGCCGCGGTCGTCCTCTCCATCACTCCCCCCTTACCTCGCCGGCGACGAATCCGCGCCGGAATCTGCTCCTCTTGTCCCTCCCCTAACCCCGCACTTGGCCTATATAAGAGCCCCTGCCTCGCCGCACCCATTCCCCCCCCAACACCCCCTCCCCTCACCAGAGAGTCATCCAACAGCTCGCCGGAGTTCCGGTCATCACTGAAGCTCTGTGAGCACGCGCCAGTTGCCTCCGTCACCACCACACGTCCCCGACGCGACCAGCCTTCACCGGAGACTCCCCGCCGTCGCCTGGTGCTCTCACCATCGCCAGAGAGCCTCTAGGAACACCACGCCACCACCTCGCCGGAGTATCCTGTCCACCCGAAACCCCCACCGCACCTGCCCGTCGCCACCGTCGTCCCCTCGCCTCTCCGACGCCACCAGCCATCCCCGGAGGATCCCCGCCGTCGATTGGAGGCCATGCCATCCCCCGAGGACCGCCGGAACACCGCCCCCAACGTCCTTGTTGCTTCGGCCTTGCCGGAAAAGCTCCATCGCCGGCGACCCCTTCTCGGTGAGCCTCTCACCCTCTCCCCTCCGTTAGATCTCGATCCATCGGCTAGGATTAGATGACTTAAATCGCCGAACCGTTTTCTTTTAGTGTCGGCCGCTCGCCCATTTAGCACTCACGCACACACCCCGTAGCCTATCAGAACCCGCCACGTAGCACTCCTGTTCGTTAGATTAGATTTTTTTTCTTTTTCTGTTTCTGTTTAAAAAACAGATTTAGTCCTGTTTTAGTTTTTAGCATATCTTTGATGTTTTTAGGTTTTTTAATTTGATTCTTTTTGCATTGTATCAAAAAATTCCTCTAGATTCTGTAGATACCAAGTTTGACTATATTTGAATATTTAAATTTGAATTTAAACAGATTTGATTTAAATCTTGTTTTCCGAATAACTTGAGTTTAAAAATATATTTTTATTTGATTCTTTTTGCTACTTGTCACTAGTGATCTTAGTTATCTGTAGGTAAGGTTTGAAAAAAAAATTTGGAATAAATTTGCTTAGGGTTCTTAACTAAAACAGATTCTGTTTAGTTCATACTAGAATTTAATTAGTTTAGTTTTATTTGTAAATTATTTTAAATCTGAATTAGTTTAACTTTTTGTTTTAGTTTTCTCTAGTTCTGTTGTACAATATTAGGTGACTTATTTTCTCTGTTAATAAAATTAGTTTTGCTTTGTTTTTATATTCAAATGATACAGGAAACTATATTCTTTTTCATAAAGAAATGTTTTATAAAACAATTTAGTTTTAGTAGTATTTCTTTTCACAAAAGTTTTAAAAGATTTTTCTGTTAAGTATTGTTTTGTTACTAAAAAATAGTTTGTCTTCTTATATTAGTAGTAGCCACCAAAATTTAGATGCCCATTATTTAGTTTTCTTTATTGTATTGCTCTAGTAATGCTAGTTGGTTTCTTATCTAAAAATATTTAAAATAATTGTTTTATAAATTTTACTTTCTGTTAACTTAGTTGTTTTATACTTTGTTTTCTCTTATTTTAATATTTTATTATTTCACTTAGCAAACATTTATGTTGTTTAGGATGTTGTTTTCATAGTTTTACTTGTTCTTTAAAAGTAATTCTTTTTGCTAGTAAAATATTTAATAAAATAATTTTGTTATATTTTACTTTGTTTTTGTTTTGTTACTATTTGAAAATATTTGTTTGTAACGGAAAACTACCTTAGTTGTGTTTATGAAAAACTTGTTGATTTTAACTTTTGTCTTAAGTATTTCCTTCATCACAATTGTGTTGATGTAGTTTTGTTAATTGGAGTTTTGTCTTAAGAAATTCCTTCATCAACCTTGTTACTTTTGGTTCTTGTGTTACCTTGTGATTGTTAGTATTGATTGCTAGAAGTGTTTGCTTATGAATGCAATGTTTGTTATATAGATTTTCATCGGAGAGTGACGAAGAGTTCTATCAAGTATTTTTCTAAGAGTGATATCTTATCTTCATCAAAAGTACAGGCAAGTTCACTTTGACCATCTATTTCATACCTATGTTTTATTGCATGTAGTGACATCATTCAACAAATCCCTCCCGTAGTGTTATTGAAATTCTTGTAGTTGAGTAGAATGCATGAGGTAGGAACCCACCACTGGTTACTAAAGCCCCGGGAACGCTAGTTAGTGCAATGCTATGCTAAAGTAGACGAGGTCTGGTATGAGTGTTCGTGAGTGGTGTGAGAAAAGGATTCTGCATCAAGACGACAACTTCATGAAGGCATCTTCAAGTCCTGCATCTTCAAGACCTCAAGACTTCGAGACTCGAGAAAACAAGTTTTCAATACACACTACTGGGTGAAGGATGGAATTGATGGGCACCCTAGAGTAACCAGTGGATGGCCGGGATGCATGGGGAAGTGCCATGACATCTTGCGGAAAGCTTCACCCAGACTCAAAGAGAAGGATGAATACTTCATGCCCGGAAGCTTACCTGTGTAGCCACAAGTCATTATGGGCTCTGGCTTGGTTGATCTTTGTTGTGACTCTGTCTAGGCAGTGCTACGAGATGTAGTCGACGTTAGGATTGGATGGGCACTGTCGGATAGTCAGGGAAGCACTCTGAAAGACCATGTTTCGTTCATCCTGTTCTCAAACACCATGCAGTGCGAGGACTTACCAGGAGGGAACGAATCTTGTGGGTAAAGTACACAACACTCTGCAGAGTTAAACCTAGTCGATTAGCCTTGTCCCCGGTTATGGACAATTTGAGCCTCTGGACTTGGATCTATCTCTGAACTCTCAACACTAGATTGATAACTAATTGTGGGCAACTTATGATACTTATGGGCATTGAGACATTGGTTGGCGGAACCATGTCATGATAGGTAACTCCATAGTGAAATTCCTGATATTCCTTTGTTGTAGGAAAATAAAATCAGCTTTTATGCAAAAACTCAGACACAGAGCCACAAAGCCTTTCATATAGAATAGCCTTTATTATTTTGTTCTACTATGGTGATCTTGCCAGTACATTCCATGTACTGACCTACACGGCTGCAACGTCTTATGTTGCAGATACTCTTCTACGACGGGTAAGAGTACGATTTAGGGTTACGGTCCACACTCAAGTTGCCGTTGGTGTTACTGGGACTCCACTCCCGTTGACTGTATCCGCTTCTATTTTAAGGTATATATCAGTTTTACGTTAATTACATGTGATTGCACTTTGATATAAACATTGATGTACTGTGTGTGCTAGCATACTGATCCAGGGATGGCACAGAACACATAGAGGCTTGACTCGTTTTGAGTTGGGTCGCTACAAATGATTGTTGACAACAAGTTTCATACTCTCAACAACAATGTCGGCATTCTGGGAATGGAGGTACCCAAACCTACCTGCCTACGGGCCAGGACGTGACCCACTTCGTCAGCCAAATGCGTCCTGGCGTGGCTCCGCTCAAGACAAGGCCCTCATGAGGGCCCTAGGCTCGCGTGGAAGAGTGACACCAGGACCAGCAAGGATAGGCCTCCTCGGGCCCCCTCCGGAGCAACGGAGATCTCTATGCTAAACCCAGCCTCACGAGTCAAAGATGACATAGAGAAGGACAGCAGGCGCGAGCGTGCCAAGCGGTGCAGTTTCCCCTTTGGTGCAAAGGGAGCATGGACATACACGGGTTCCCGAAGCTCCACCCAAATGTTTCCATTCCAGGTCAACAAGACCACAACCACGAGACCCGCAAGGCGGATGTCATCGCCAAGCCCATTTGTGCATCATCGAAAGCTACTTTGCAGGCGAAGACGATCTTTGGACAGGGCGCGGATGTACTCGTGTCCCCCTTTGAATTTGGCCATTGTGGGATCCCTTCCAACCATTGTGATAACGGAAGAGAACCCAAGCCATTGCTATATATACAGGCTAGGTCACACGTAGAGGGGGATTGGATCCATGACTTAGCCACTCAACAAACCACGATACAAGGCAGAGAGCCAAGAACACCACTTGAGCATCCCCGCGAGGCTCGAGCCCAGTGTACTAGTTCATCCACCACACCTCCCAGAGAAGCAATCCACCAAAGTAGGAGTAGGGTCTTACGCTTCATAGTGGCCCGAACCTGGGTAAGCTTCCGTGTTCGTCATCGTGCGAGTTTTCCGTGATATCCATCGAGTAGCGAGCTAGGTAGGGCGAGGCTATAGGGGATCTTCGCACACACCCCTATGTTCGAACCTTGAGGGTTTTGTGGAGCCCGAAATCCACCATTTGGCGCGCCAGGTAGGGAGCATGTCGGAGTCTTCTTTAAGACTCACTCTTCCCCCGCTCCACCGCTCTGATGGCCGGTGCCCAACAAGCTTTCCCCGACCATGGCGGATCAGCTTCTGTCGTTGATTTGTCATGGCAGATGTCTGGGTCAACGGACTTAGGTTCGAGGCCATCGTTGAGGTAGTGAACTCGAAGGGGTTGATCAGAATCAAGAGACAAGGGTTTACCCAGGTTCGGCCCCTCAGAAAGAGGTAAAAGCCTATGTCCTACTTTGTGTTGTATTGATTGTGTATCGATTACAAGGGAGCGGGTTCGCTCGACATAGCTCTCGATTAGTTGTCTCGTGGCCTAAGCCACCCAGGTAAGCCGCCCTTATATACATGAGTCAAGGCTCCTGGGCTTACAAGAGTCCGGGTCGGGTTAAACATAGCAACCGACCTCACCCCTAACTAAACATGCCTTATCTGACAAAGTCTCTCCTGGCGGCTTAAGTCCGTCATGTTATATCCGGCCTTCTGGCTCTAGGCCCTCCGGCCCACTGGTTATGCCTCCTCCTGGAATCATCATAAGCCACCAACCGCATGACCCGGCCCCACCTGGGCGGGTCTCACCCTGGATGTATATCCCCAACATTAGGCCTCAGATTGATTTGACTTTCTTTTGAAGTCGTCATAACCCGCCGAAAAATGGGTCGTCCTTGCATCTAACAAGCTGTCGCGACCCGCCGTGACTTCATTTGACAAAATCAAAAAGATTCCTCTGATGTCAGAGCGGATCTCTCGTCATTAAAATGACCAGCTCATAAACCGAGGCGTCTTCTTAGTATAATTATCATCGTGCCCCCTCGATTCCCATGCCGAACCGTTGGAAAGACCATTGTACCCTTATAAATAGGCGCGGGGGGTTATCACTTTTCATTTTTTTTCCACTGCCATCTTCTTCTTCCTCCGAACGACTACGCCACCGGAGCCAGTCGTGCCGCTCATTCATCATCGTCTTCATCAACCCCGGCCGCTACATCAACCTGAAACAAACCAAAGATCCCGCGCGTTCACAACACTCCGAGGTTTGAACATTTCCCCTGTCAGATCTGTATTAGGGTTTTCTTGCGTCCATAGCATTCATCGAGTTCATCGCTCTTCGTGGAAGCATTCTTCCTCCATTAATCTTGAAAACATCTTCAAAAACTTAATAGCACTCCAGAAATTACGCGGCCACTTCTTCCACACTTAGGCGCGCTCTGTTATGTAAATCTGCAAGTTCGTAATAATCCAAGAACTGGCCATCTGTTCTTCTGCCAGGCTTTTTAGGGCTAAAATATTTTTCATTTTCCTATGCTAGAAGATCTTGAATCCATAGCCGTAGTTGTGGAAACACTTTGTCAACACTTAGCAGTTTTCCGTCCTGCATAGATGAGTTGACCCGCCCACGGTCCGCCGGCTCACTGTGTTTCTTCACAAGCCTTTTCGGTGGCTCATAATTTTCATTGACCCGGCAAATGCAACTACCATTTATTACTGTAGCAACCTTAGTCCAAATGTATTTTTAAGCCTCCAAGCGTTCATGCCTTTCCATAGCTTCCTAAGCCACCACCATGTTGAGGACTCCGTCTACTTGCAACTGGGTTCGGTCCGCAGTGACTGAAGAGAATCTCAATGAGTTTTTCACAATAGGAGTTTTGCCAGCTCAGGATGTTATCCATTGGTGGGTTCTAGGCAGCGAGACCACCCCTAAGCCTAAAGATGGGGAGGTCATCGTCTTCATAGGCCATCTCCTTCGGGGCTTCTCTCCACCCGGGTCAAAAAAATTCAGGACGTCTTACACGTTTTCAACTTGCACCCTCAAGATATTGGTCCAAACTATGTCACGAATATGTGCCAATTACAAACCTTCTGTGAAGCTTACCTCTAGGAAGATCCATCGGTTGATTTGTTCAAGGAATATTTCTATGTCAACCACCTAACTGAGATGGCCAATGGGTTAAGTCTTGAACTCAGAGGGATAACCCTTCAGAGGCAGAGGGACATACTCTTTCCAACAACAAACCTACTGAGTCATCCCAAAGACTTGGTTCTATTGCCAGGACACTTCACCAAAGGGGGAGAATCCATTGTCGGGTTATCGTCCTTACCGTCTCAGCACAGATACAAAGCTTCCAGATCGGATGTCAGCTGCCGAACGGGCTCAATATGCCGCTACTTTTTCCAAAGTCAGGGCCTTGTTAGCGAATGGGCTGATGGATATTGATCTAACCCATTGTTGGGACTCTTGGAGGATTCTGCCGCTGAGCCGCCAAAATGCCTTAATGTGCCAATATTCTGGTAATGTGGATGACCCTCAACACTGCAATCAGACCCCCTTAACAGACCGGGACCTCAACTCCATTGTCAACTCTCTGCTAGGGGAAATATTAGCTGCATGCACCTAGACTAGCCTGAGCCCCTTCTATGCGCTTAACCCGACTCCGGATGTGAGTCTTTCATTTTAATCTTCATCCATTCTTTAAATTCCATATCTTAATAACCTTTCTTGTTAATCTGTTTTTACCTCTTACAAGCCGGCTCCTCCTTGTGGAAATTTTTTGATGTCCTCAAAAAAGAAAAGCAAAGTTCCTAAGTCCTCAAAACCTAGGGGCCCGCCCCGCAAACGGAAACATCCGGCTGAAGAGCTAATGTACTTAGACGATTTAGAGGTAGAACTTGACTCCCTTGGCCTTTTGTTCACGCAACATATTGATAATGATCACTCACAGGAAGAAACTGAAACCAGCCATGCCAATGTTGTTGAGGTAATCATTGTCTCTTCTGACTCGGACCTTTCACCAATAAAGACAACACATCGAGTTGTACGAAAGGTAAAGAGCTCCCGTCCTTTTGCTTACTTGAGTCGTAACTTCCTTTTGAAGCAACAGTAGGATGATAGCAGACGTAAGACCCGGAGCGACGGCTCTCGAGAACTTGTATCTGGCTTACCCAATGAACCGGTGCTACTTCTCGAGCATGTGTTGGTTTCTCGTGAAAAGGAACGGTTTGATGCAGCAAAGTAGATAAGTATTTACCTCAGTTTTTGAGAACCAAGGTATCAATCCAGTAGGAGACGAAAGCAAGCCACCAATAGTTATGCCTGAACAAGGAATCTAACTCTTGCACCCAACGCTATAAAGGGGTTGACAATCCCTTCACGGTTATTTGCAAGGATGAGACCTAGTAGAGATAGATATAATATAATGCTTGAACGGAAAGTAAAACTAAAAGTAAAAAACAATGCAGCAAGTATTTTTGGTGTTTTTGGTTTTAGATCTGGAAAATATAATATGGAAAATAGACCCCGGGGCCATAGGTTTCACTAGATGGCTTCTCTCATGATGGCAAGTATTACGGTGGGTGAACAAATTACTGTCGAGCAATTGGTACAAAAGCGAATAATTATGAAGATATCCAAGGCAATCAGTATGCATATAGGCATCACGTCCGTGACAAGTAGACCAAAACGATTCTGCATCTACTACTATTACTCCACACATCGACCGACTCCTGCCTGCATCTAGAGTATTAAGTTCATGAAGAACAGAGTAACGCATTAAGCAAGATGGCATGATGTAGAGGGATAAACTCAAGCAATATTATGAAAACCCCATCTTTTTACACTTGGTGGCAACAATAAAATACGTGCCTCGCTACCCCTACTATGTTGGGAGAGGACACTGCAAGATTGAACCCAAAACTAAGCACTTCTCCTATTGCAATAATTACTAATCTAGTTGGCCAAACCAAACCAATAATTCAAAGAGACTTGCAACGATATGAAATCATGCGTATAAGAATTTAGTAAAGACTCAAATAGTTTTCATGGATAATCTGAACATAAACCCACAATTCATCGGATCTCAACAAACACACCGCAAAATAGTATTACATCGGATAGATCTCCATGAAGATCATGAAGAACATGGTATTGAGAAGCAAAGAGAGAGAGGAAGCCATCTAGATACTAGCTATGGACCCGTAGGTCTGTGGTGAACTACTCACGCATCATCGAAGGGGCAATGGAGTTGATGTAGATGCCCTCCGTGATCGAATCCCCCTTCGACAGATTACTGAAAAAGGCTCCAAGATTGGATCTCTCGGGAACGGAGGCTTCTGGCGGCGAAAAAGTGTTTTCTTGGCTCGTTTCGATTATGATGGAATATTTGGGTATTTATAGGGCAAAGATTAGGGTTAGGAGGTGCCAGGGGCCCACAAGCATGCCCAGCACGGGGTACCCCCTGGCTGCGGCAAGCGGGCTTGTGGCCCCATGGCAGCTCCTCTGCCTTGTTTCTCAAGTCTTGTGGCTTTCATATTTTCCAGAAAAAAACTTTCTGGAGGTTTTATTCCGTTTGGACTCCGTTTAATATTCCTTACCTGCGAAACTAAAAAAGAAGGAAAAAACAGAAACTGGCACAAGGCTCTAGATTAATAGGTTAGTCCGAAAAATAATATAAAATAGCATATTAATGCATATAAAACATCCAAAACAGATAATATAATAGCATGGAACAATCAAAAATTATAGATACATTGGTGACATATCAGCATCCCCAAGCTTAATTCCTGCTCGTCCTCGAGAAGGTAAATGATAAAAACAGAATTTTTGATGTGGAATGCTACCGAACATATTTATCCATGTAATATTCTTTATTGTGGCATGAATATTCAGATCCGTTAGATTCAAATCAATAGTCTAATATTGACATAAAAACAGTAATACTTCGAGCACACCAACAAGGTAGTCGTGTCCTTTCGAAATAACATGGCCTTAGAAAGTTACCCCTGCAAAATCATATGGTTTGGCTATGCTCCATCTTCCCCACAAAGGGTATCTAAATCATGCACAACCCCGATGAACAAGTCAAGCAATTGTTTCACACTTTTGGTGTTCCCAAACCTGTTCAACTCTCAGCAATACATGAGCATGAGCCATGGATATAGCATTATAGGTGGAATAGAATATGGTGGGGGTGCAAGGAAAAAGGAGAAGGTAGTCTCACATTAACTAGGCGTATCAACGGGCTATGGAGATGCCCATCAATAGATATCAATGTGAGTGAGTAGGAATTGCCATGCAACAAATGCACTTAGAGCTATAAGTGTATGGAAACTCAAAAAGAAAACTAAGTGGTCGTGCATAATGAACATCCACTAGTTATATGAAAGTGACAAAATAGGAGACTTTCTATCATGAAGATCATGGTGCTACTATGAAGCACAAGTGTGGAAAAAGACAGTAGCAATTGTCCCTTCTATCTTTCTCTCATTTTTTTATTTTGGTGGGCTTCTTTGGCCTATTTTATTTTTTGTGAAGTCTGGATACTCGTCCCAACTTGTGAGAGAGTCATAGCCTCCATCATCCTTTTCTCTCATGGGACAATGCTCTATTAATGAAAAATCATCACACTTTTATTAACTTATAACTCAAAGAAAAAGAAATTACAACTCGATTCCAATGACAACATATAACTCTATATGCAATATGAAGTGATGATGCAAGTCATAAAAAAACTACATGGTGGAAGTTGCATGGCAATATATCCCGGAATGGCTATGGAAATGCCATAATAGGTAGGTATGGTTGCTGTTTTGAGGAATATATGGTGGCTGTTTTGAGGAAGGAGGGTTTGATGTACCGACGAAAGTTGCGTGGTACTAGAGAGGCTAGCAAAGATGGAAGGGTGAGGGTGCGTCTAATCCATGGACTCACTTTAGTCATAAAGAACTCACATACTTATGGCAAAAGTCTATTAGTAATCAAACAAAGCATTAGACACATGCTCCTAGGGGAGAGCTTTGTAGGAGTTAACCATCGCGCGCTCCCAATCCTCACACAATGGTCGACAATCATTAGACAAGTCATGCTCCGACTTTGTTACATAGCGGTTCACCATACGTGCATGCTACGGGAATCACAAGCTTTAACACACGTATCTCTTCATTTCACAACTACTCATAGCATGACTCTCATATTACCATCCCTATTATCTCAAAACTATATGCAAGGAATCCAACTTCTCATAGTTGTTAATGCACTTAATATGAAAGTTTTTATTATATCCCTCTTGGATGCCATTATATTAGGAGTAAATTCATAACCTAAACAAATTACCATGCTGTTTTAAGAAACTCTCAAAATAATATAAGTGAGGAATGAGAGTTCAATAATTTCTATAAAATATAACACCACCATGCTCTAAAAAGATATACGTGAAGTACTAGAGAAACATTGCCTAGCTCAAAATATAAGTGAAGCATTTCTTGAGATATAAGTGAAGCCACCATACTCAAATTATCCTTCTTGCTACTTCTCGAGCATGCGTTGGTTTCCCGTGAAGAGGAACGATTTGATGCAACAAAGTAGATAAGCATTTCCCTCAGTTTTTGAGAACCAAGGTATCAATCCAATAGGAGACACAAGCGAGCCACCAATAGATATACCTACACAAGGAATCAAACTCTTGCACCCAACGCTATAAAGGGGTTGTCAATCCCTTCACGGTTATTTGCAACGATGAGATCTAGTAGAGATAGATATAATAGGAAGCTTGAATGGAAACTAAAGCTAAAAGTAAAAACAACACAACAAGTATTTTTGGTCTTTTTGGTTTTAGATCTACAAACATAATATGGAAAATAGACCCGGGTCCATAGGTTTTACTAGATGGCTTCTCTCATGATGGCAAGTATTACAGTGGGTGAACAAATTACTGTCGAGCAATTGATAGAAAAGCGAATAATTATGAAGATATACAAGGCAATGATTATGCATATAGGCATCAGTCCGTGACAAGTAGACAGAAATGATTCTGCATCTACTACTATACTCCACACATTGACCAACTCTTGCCTGCATCTAGAGTATTAAGTTCATGAAGAACAGAGTAACGCATTAAGCAAGATGACATGATGTAGAGGGATAAACTCAAGCAATATGATGAAAACCCCATCTTTTTACCCTTGATGGCAACAATACAATACGTGCCTTGCTACCCCTACTATGTCACTGGGTGAGGATACCGCAGGATTGAACCCAAAACTAAGCACTTCTCCTATTGCAAGAATTACCAATCTAGTTGGCCAAACCAAACCAATAAGTCGAAGAGACTTGTAAAGATATGAAATCATGCATATAAGAATTCAGGAAGGACTCAAATAATATTGATGGATAATCTGAAAATAAACCCACAATTCATCGGATCTTGACAAACACACCGCAAAAGAGTATGACATCGAATAGATCTCCATGAAGATCATGAAGAACATGGTATTGAGACGCAAAGAGAGAGAAGAAGCCATCTAGTTACTAGCTATGGACCCGTAGGTCTGTGGTGAACTACTCACACATCATTGGAGGGGCAATGGAGTTGATGTAGATGCCCTCCGTGATCGAATCCCCCTCCGGCAGATCACCGAAAAAGGCTCCAAGATTGGATCTCTCGAGAACGGAGGATTCTGGCGGCAGAAAAGTGTTTTCGTGGCTCGTTTCGATAATGATGGAATATTTGGGTATTTATAGGCTGAAGATTAGGGTTAGAGGAGGTGTCACGGGCCCACAAGCCTGCCTGCCGCGGGGTACCCCTAGCCAAGGCAAGCGGGCTTGTGGCCCCATGACAGTTCCTATGCCTTCGTTCTCAGATCTCGTGGCTTCCATATTTTCCAGAAAAATCTTTCCGGAGGTTTTATTCCGTTTGGACTCCGTTTAATATTCCTTATCTGTGAAACTCAAAAACAAGGAAAAACAGAAACTGGCACTAGGTTCTAGATTAATAGGTTAGTCCCAAAAATAATATAAAATAGCATATTAATGCATATAAAACATCCAAAACAGATAACATAATAGCATGGAACAATCAACAATTATAGATACGTTGGAGACGTATCAACCGGCTCCTTGAAAACAGCACACCAAATTACCTTTGTCTTGAGGTTATCTTGCTTGATATTATTTTTGTAATTGACTGACCAATGCTAACCTTTCCAGGATTAACCTCCTTCCTCTGGCGACTCAACTGCCTCAAAGCTTCCTCCTTTAACTATTAACCCGGGGTAAGCATCTCTTATGCCTCGAAGAAAATATCCAATCTCTTGTATCTTATCCTGACATATCCAAAATTTCCTTTGCTCATAGGGCTCATGCCAAACGGAAGAAAGGGGCCGACTCATCTAGCGCTCCTGATGTTCAAACCCTGGCGCTTCCCACGCCCAACATTCCTGAGCTTCACACTGAACCCACCGAAGCCGCCAAAGATGATCCTGAAGAAGTTCCTTCACAATTCGAGCCGATTGCCATGGATATTGACGCCCCTGAAGCACAGCCAAATTCTGATCCTAAGCCGCCCAGCCCCCGGATGTCAGCTGAACAAACAACTTCTCCTGAAGAGGTTGTTATCACAGGGGCGGCTTAAGAATCCAACTCCCTCTCATGCGCTGTCTAAACACATCAAGGAGGATGAAGCAATTCCCTCAAGGGAAGGGAAAACTCTGTCTGATCTGTCAAGCTTGGACAAGCTCACTGCTGATGAACTTCACAACGGCTATTTGAGTCATCTGTTTGTCAGCTGGGACATGGAGGCCAGCCTGGTCACCATGATGAAGAAAAAATATGATGTATTGGGCTTATATTTCCTTTGTACCTATATACTTATGCAGCCCCCAAGAGTCGATTGATTTTTCCACAGATCAGCTGGGTCTTCCAATGACTTAGTAATTTGTCAGAGAACTGCTATGTAGACCCCAAGGGCCGGGTCCATGCGTAGGCAATGATCCGGCACTTTAGTATAACCTAAGAGCCAAGTGTAGCCCCCAAGGGTCGGGTCAATGCCTAAGCAATGAGCCGACACTTAAGCATAACCTAAAAGCCAAATGTAACCCCCAAGGGTCGGGTCAATGCCTAAGCAATGAGCCGACACTTAAGCATAACTTAGGAGCCAAATATAGACCCCAAGGGCCGGGTCAATGCCCAAGCAATGAGCCGGCTCTAGAAGAAAGAGCTAAGATACATTAGCCCTCAAGTTTCAAGTAAATTGCTTGCAATCTGCTTGGGACTTGGAATTTTGCATTGTATGTTAATGTGGCAAAGTGCTTGGGACTTGGAATCTGCTTGGGCGAGGTTGAGGCAAAGTGCTAGATCGCCTTAACTGAAGCACACGTACTCAAAGCAGAGCTGAAAGCTGTCAAGAAGTCTACCGAAGAAACCCAAACCACCCTGGTTAATCGTGCAGAAGATGCCGACAACTGGCTCAAGGTGGCGACTAACGAACTAACCACCTTGAAAGGCCATATCTCCCGTACAATTGGTGATGTCTTTGGTAAGCCTTCGCTTTCTCTGTTGATAATCTGTCAAACATCCTTTTCGGCGGTTTATAACCTCTTTATTTTCCCACAGGTGCACGGAGCCGCCAATTGTCTGATAACAGTCTGGTGAAGCTCAAGGCCCTGTACACCTTAACAGAGCAGCTATACGCCGGGTCTCTTGTGACCATCAAAGCCGTCATGTCTGATAAGGGCGTACCGAAATTCATGAAGGGTGTACTGGAGACCTTGTCTACCATCGCCATGCAAGTGGAGGAGCTAAAGAGATCGGCCGCCCGGAAGGGCACCATGGCTGCTTTGAGTCGGTTGCTGGCTTAGGCTGCAGAACTTAATCCCGAGGAGATGATGAAAGGCTTTCCTGAACGAAAGGATGATGGCTCAGAATTCACCGAAGAAGATTAATCTCGTTGCCATAAAGCATACCGGGTTCTTGCAAGTCGGGTGGTTGCAGAAGCTAATTTATCAATGTACCAAGTGGCTTACTCCGAGGACAATAGGCGGATCAAAGGACCCACTTTTGAAGCAAGAAACTTGATCCTTGAACGTCATAAGCACTTCTTTGCTCCTGATGTTGACCCGTCTCCAATCATGCATGATGAAGCTATGTTTGAAGCTTTGACAAACTTCAATTGGGATGTGGAAAATCTCCAAATCAAGGAAAATGAAGACTCGACGCAAGATGACCCGGCAGTGAATTAAAGAACAAAACTTGCTTCATGTAACCCGGCCTTGTTTGCCTCTTCGGGTTTTAACTTTGTTGAAAGAACTTCGAGTCTTGAATACTTGGGGATTTTTTAGATAGCCTTGTAATAGCTATAGAAAAACTCTTGATCACATGTTTTTGCCCCTTTGATATTTATGCTTGAAAGCTCTGCTCACGGTTCAGCAAACTCAACTGTTGGTATAGGAGTACTTTAGCTGTCTTGACTCGCTAGACGGCTTATACTCCATGGGTCAAGCTGGAAATTTCCAAAGACTTAGAACCTTATCATGAAAGCACCTGCAAGCATGAACAATTGTATGCCACATCCTATAAGCCGGCTTTAAAGGCGCGATAGGATACGACAACTCTTGTCCTATTTTTTTATCAAAATATTTTTGTTTCCGAAGAAATGAGGCGGGAAGCCTTATAACTTGTAGACCGGGCCTCACATGACATAAATCTGTCATTTAAACCGTAGCAAGTTCAGGGTCTTTAAAAGATTGACATTGCTAAAGTATGAACATGCCACATAGCGGAGGGGACACGATAACAAGACGAGTTTGTCGTTGGTCACTGTAAGCCGGCTCTCTCGTGACAAAGCCGTCGTTTAAACGCTGACAAGTTCAGTGTCTTTGTGCGGGATTAACTTTAAAAAAGTTCAGGGTCTCTTATCAAGATTAACTGTCAAGAGTTCGGCGGGTCACATAGTGGAGTAGCAAGTTGCAAACATGCAGGTATAACTCGGAGATGGCGGAAAGTCAGGTCAAGAGGAGGGAATAATCTTAACCTTTTGGGCCGAAAGCCCCCCCCCAAATGACCGGTTTAAAGGATCAACTCCTTTTCTATTTTAAATCTGGGCAAGAGTGGTTTAAAAGCCCTCCTTAGAGCACCAGATTAAGGATCAACTCCTGATGGCATAGAAAGCCTGACCACAGTGGTTTAAAAGCCCCCAGGTGACCTGATGAAAGATTAACTCCTTTGTATAACACGCAATGTGAAGAACATGGCATAGGCCCCTAATCATGGGGATGCCCACTTTATTATATCATAAAGGATGGTTTGTACAATGACAGAGGTATGTACATTGATAAGAGCCGGCCAGCGGCTTAAGTATAATATGGCCGAAGGTGAGCAATATTCCACGGTCTCTTGGTCTCCGCACCAGAAGTGCGAGACTTCTCACTCTCCTGTATGTCTATGAGATAATAAGACCCGTTGTTGAGATTCTTGCTGATCACAAACGACCCTTCCCAAGGAGGTGATAACTTATGCAGGTCTGTCTGTCTTGAATCAAATGGACTACTAAGTCGCCTTCTTGAAACGTCCGGGTCTTGACCCCGCGGCTATGATAGCGACGCATGTCTTGCTGATAAATTGTCAAACGAGTAGCTACAAGATCCCGTTCTTCATCCAAGGCGTCCAAAACATCCTGACGTGCCGCCTCATTGTCAGTTTCTACGCAATCTGCCACTCTGGGTGAGTCATGACGAATATCACTGGGGAGAACCGCCTCTGTGCCATAAACCATGAAGAAAGCTGTAAAGCCTATAGACCTGTCAGGGGTGGTTCTTATGCTCCAAAGAACATAGGAAATTCTTCCACCCAACAACCTAGCATGTGCTCCAAAGGAGCCATAAGCCGGGGTGTGATACCTCTCAAAAATTCCTGGTTAGCACGCTCAACTTGACCATTTGATTGTGGGTGAGCCACTGAATATACATCAAGTCGAATATGCTCCTCATCACAGAAATCCTTCATAGCCCCCTTGGACAGATTGCTGCCGTTACGAGTGATGATACTATGTGGATAACCAAAGTGAAAGATCAACTTTTTGATGAACAGAACCGCTGTTACGGCATCACACTTGCTAACTGGCTCTGCCTCAATCCACTTAGTGAACTTGTCAACCACCACCAAGAGGTGGCTTGTCTTATCCTTAGACCTCTTGAAAGGTCCTACCATGTCGAGCCCCCAGACCGTAAACGGCCAGGTGATCGGAATCATCTGTAGCTCTTGAGTCGACACATGAGCACATCATCCAAACTTCTGACATCCGTCACACTTACTGACCAAATCTTCGGCATCCTTATGAGCTATTACCCAGTAAAAACCGTGGCGGAAAGCTTTGGCCACCAAAGATTTTGAGCCGGCGTGATGTCCACAGTCGCCCACATGAATCTCTTGTAAAATTTCACGGCCCTCATCAGGAGAAACACACCGCTGAAACACACCAGTCACACTGCGCCGTTGTAACTCGTCATCCTTGATAATCATAGACTTGGATTGCCTAGAGATCTAACATGCGAGGGTCTCATCTTGGGGTAACTCACCACGGGTTTAAGTATGCCAAGTAAGGCAAAGTCCAATCGGGGATCGCACAGAGAGCCGCCACTAATTCACCCTCCAGGTCAGGTATAGCCAAGTCCTCCTCCGATGGCAATTTGATTGACGGGTGATGTAATACATCCAAGAACACATTAGGTGGTACCGGCTAACATTGGGACCCTAGCCTGGATAACGCATTAGCCACCTCATTCTTGCGTCGATCAATGTGATCCACTTGATAACCCTTGAAGTGGCTAGCAACAATGTCAACCGCCTGGCGATAAGCCGCCATACGCGGGTCTTTTGACTACCATGTTCTAGAGACTTGATGAGACATTAGGTCTGAGTCGCCAAGACATCTGACCTGGCTCAAGTTCATCTGCTTGGCCACCCGGAGCCCATGAAGCAAAGCCTCATATTCCGCTACACTGTTAGTACAAGGAAACATTAGCCTCAAAACGTAACAAAACTTGTCACCTCATGGGGAAGTTAAAACAACTCCAGCTTTGAGCCTTCCAATTGCCAGGATCCATCAAAATGAATCGTCCAGTATGTGTTGTCCGGCTTCTCCTCGGGCGACTGACTTTCTGACCAATCAGTTATGAAGTCCACCAAGGCTTGAGAATTGACAGCCGTACGAGGCGCGTACTTCAAATTGAGGGGGCCAAGCTCCAGTGCCCACTTAGCGATCCTACCAGTAGCCTCTCTATTTTGGATAATATCTCCCAAGGGGGTAGCGCTAACCATTGTGATTGAATGTCCAAGGAAGTAATGCTTCATTTGCAATTAGCCATGAATATCACATAGATTAGCTTCTGCCAATGCGGATACCTTTGCTTGGATTCTATCAATACCTCGCAAACATAGTAAACCAAACTCTGAACAGGATATTCTTTCCGTGCCTCCTTACGATAAACAACAATTGCGGCGCTGACTGCCCTGTTGTTAGCCGCCATGTACAAGAGAAAAGGTTCTTTCTCAGCTGGAACAGCTAAGACCGGCGGCTCATCCAACTGCTTCTTGAGTGCTTCAAGCGCCTCGTCTGCAGCCTTGCTCCAAACGAAGTCATCTGTCTTTTTCATCATCTGATATAAAGGGATAGACTTCTCATCCAGGCGGCTTGTGAAACGGCTCAGTGCAGTGATTCAACCCGCCAGGCGTTGAACATCATTAACACATGCCAGTTTAGACAAGGAGGTAATAGCCTTTATCTTGTCCGGGTTAGCCTCAATGCCACGCTCACAGACCAAGAATCCCAAAAGCTTGCCTGCAGGTACATCGAAAACACATTTTGTCGGGTTAAGCATCATCTTATAAACCCGCAAATTGTTAAAAGTTTCCTTCAAATCATCCAGTAGAGTCTCCTTGTTCCTTGACTTGACCACAATATCATCCACATAAGCATGAACATTGCACCCAATCTGACCATGAAGACAGTTCTGTACACAGCGTTGATAAGTCGCCTGGGCACTCTTGAGCCCAAAACACATAGACACATAGCAGAAAGCACCAAAAGGTGTAATGAAAGCCGTATTCTCTTGATCTTTAACTGCCATCTTGATCTTGTGGTGACCTGAATAAGCACCGAAAAACACAGACCCTCACAACCCGTCGTTGCGTCAATGATTTGACCAATGCAGGGGAGAGCAAACGGGTCAACCGGACACGCTTTGTTAAGGTCCGTGTAATCCATGGACTTACGCCACGTCCCATTCTTCTTATGTACCAACACTGGGTTAGCAAGCCACTCTGGGTGAAAAACTTCAAGGATGAACCCTGCTGCCAAGAGCCGGGCCATCTCTTTGCCAATAGCCTTCCGGCTCTCCTCATTGAATCAGCATAGAAACCGTTTAATTGGCCTAAACTTAGGATCCACATTAAGATGGTGCTCAGCGAGTTCTCTTGGTACACCTGGCATGTCATAAGATTTCCATGCAAAGATGTCCTGATTCTCATGGATGAACTCGATGAACGGACTTTCCTATTTGGGATCCATATTAGCCCCAATAGTGAACTGCTGCGATGAGTCGCTAGGCGCGAAGTCCACCAACTTGGTATCATCCGCCGCAAACTTAAGCGGCGGCTCAGACTCCGTGTTAGGCTTTTTCAATGGGGTCATATCCGCCGGGTCAACATTCTCCTTATAAAACGTGAGCTCTACCTCCGCACAACTGAATTCTGCATAAGCTGCATCCCCTTCCTCACACTCAGCAGTCGTCTTCTGATCTCCATGCACCATGATCGTCCCGTTTAACCCGAACATTTTGAGCTGCAACTAAAAATAGCAAGGCCTAGCCATGAATTTGGCATAAGCCGGTCATCCAAACGGAGCATGATATGGGCTCTTAATCTTGACCACTTCAAACCACAGAGACTCCACCCTGTAATTGAATTCGTCACCAAAAGCAACTTCTGATGAAATCTTGCCCAGTGGGTAAGCTGACTTCCTAGGCACCACTCCATGAAAAACTGTTGAAGAAGGCTTAAGATCTTTGTCAAGCAAATTCATCCGGCGGAAAGTGTCATAATACAGGATGTTGATGCTGCTGCCTCCATCCATAAGAACTTTGGTGAACACATATCCTCCCACTTGGGGAGTGACCACCATGGCCAACTACCCCGGGTTATCCACCCGTGGCGGATGATCCTCCTTGGTCCAGGTTATGTCATATTTGGACCACTTCAAATACCGTGGGAGATCCGGCATAACCGCATTAACCGCCCGCTTGCGTAATTTCTGACCCCACTTATCAAGACTGGTTGTAAAGACGTGGTATTGGTCATAGTTAAGCTGCTTGGGATTACTCTAAAACCCGGACTGGTTATTTTGCTGTTGATTTCCACCGCCAGATTGCTAATTATTCCCTCCATGATTGACTTGGCCTTGATGGCCTGAACCTAAGCCGCCTGCACCAAAACCAGACCCGGGAGGACCTGACCCACCAGACGGCCCACCGCCGCCACCTGGATGCTAGTTACTGCCGTAGTTTTGATACTCTCGCATGATCCAACAATCCTTCCAAGCATGAGTTGGCGGCTGATCCGGACAGCTATGCTTTGGGCAGGGATCATCCAACATTGTCTCCAAGGTAATGGCAAGCCGTAGTTTTATGCTTAAACGACGGCTTGCCATTACCCTTGCCCTGTTATTCCAAGTGTTGGCATTGGCCACTAACTCTGACCCGCCATTCTGGTTCTTCCGTTTTCCGCCATTGCCATTACCAATATTGTTTCCTCCCCCATTATGCGACTGACCCTTGCCATTGTTATTTTCCTTTCCCTTGGCCGATTTCTCATCATCGAAGCCAGGGTCCTTTGTGTTGTCAGAGTCCGCATACTTGGTGAGAGCCGTCATGAGTTCCCCCATGTCTTGACATGTGTGCTTGAGCCGGCCAAGCTTCCGCTTCAAAGGCGTGAAGTGGCAATTTTTCTCCAGGATCAAAACTGCTTGAGACGCCTTGATATTATCAGAGGAGTGAATGATGGTCGATACCCGAATGACCCAATGATGGGCCGACTCATCCTCACGCTGAACGCAATGATCCAAAAGGCACAATCGTCATGGGCTGCTTGCACGTTCCATGGAAATTTTTGATGAACCTCGCCCTTAACTCGGCCCAGGTGTTGATGGTATTGGGTGGAAACCCCTTCAACCACGTACGAGCCGGTCCTTCCAGCATCATGATGAAATACTTGGCACGTACCACGTCACTAACATCCAGCATCTTCGTGGCTAACTCATAACTCTCGATCCAAGCCTCAGGAGGTAAGTCAACAGTATAGTTGAGCACCTTGTGAGGACCTGTAAAGTCTTTTGGCAGGCGCTCGTTTTGCAAAGCTGGTGCTAAACATGGCACTCCCACAACCCTAGGGGTTAAGCTGACTCCTACTGATACGGAGGGCGCGACTGCGGGTTCCTAATAAGCCGTCGAAGCCGCCAAAGCCGCTGCCTCTTGCTGGCCCCTTGCCCGATCCACCAACACCTGAGCATCACGAGCCGGCTGATCATCCCTCGGCGTGTTTCGATGTCGATAACTGCTGGAAACCGCCGGTGACTCATAACGCCGGATGTAGCTTCGGCTTGGGACGTGGGTTGAATGCACATGACTCCCGTTGTAGGTATACTTATCCTATTGGGCCACCACCGTCTGTAGGTACCCAAGCGAAATTCGCCTCATCGGGAATTGGGATTGTACCGAGCCTGGTCGCCACTAGAACCATGTTCTCCGCCGGGTTAGAATATTGACCCGACGACATCGGAAAATATTGAGGTGTAGGTTGATTCTGACGGGGCAGATCTGGTTGCTGACGCTGAACCGTCGCCTGACTTCCAGGTAATTCCTCCTTCTGGGTTACGGTCAGGGGCATGTTCTGTCCCGACCCTGGCGTGTTGAATAAATTTCTGGCTTCATATTGATCCGGTAAATGCGACTGATGCCTCATCCGATGAACTGCCACTATAGATTGTTGCTCTAGTTCCAAACGGAAAGCCTCTGCCTAAGGCGCTCCGAGTCAGCATGCATCTGAGCCTTCATCGCATTGATCTCCTGTTGGAATCCGACTATCTGGTCCTTCAACCTTGTGATCTCCGTGTTACGGTCCGCTTGATTTTCAACAATGACCTCGGTCTCCAACAGGGTTGTAAGCTTATTCATTAGATCTAAAAGAACCTGAGCCGACGGCCTGTCCTCTCCAGCCCCGCCACTCCAGCAGCTATGCTATTATATGCCGCTGCGGAACCCGCCATGAAGACATCAGCGTGATTCAAATGCTCATACTCTTCCGGCTCATGATACCCCGACTCGGGGTAATGCTCCATGTAATCCCCAAGTCTGCCGTTGTGAAGCTGGTAGAGTGATTCTGTCTCTCCGCTCGAGGAGCCATCCTTTGAGCAGACGAGCGTTCCTTCTCCTGACATGGATACTTCAAGCTCCCTGCCTTGGGTAAAGCCGACAAAGACGTGCTTCCTGCCCGGGTTAACACGAGCGGGTTGGGCGTGCCTGGCCGGCTCGACGAGGTCGGTGCAGATGTCCGGCCCGGTTTCAGATCCGCTGATCTTACCAATGAAGACACGAATTCCGCCAAATGGGACCCAATACCCATACTCGATTGAGTCGGCCTCAGGGCCTCATCCGACGTCATCGATGTAGGGCTTGCTGCGGTGACTCTTGGTCATCATGCCAATGGCGTATCCCTCAATCCCTGGGAGAGATCCCTTTGAGAACCTTACACCACCGAGCGCAAGGAGGCTGGGAAGGAGTATCCCGTGCAAAGGTCGGTTTATTATATCAGTGAGGTCCGAGCAGAATCTAAGCAAAGATATCCACATTGGCAAAAGCTCGTATACGGAGTTTTCATGGCCAACCGCAAGTTAAAACACTACTTTCTAGGGCACCAGATAACTGTGGTCAGTTTTGCTCCGTTGGGGGATATTATCCAGAACAAAGAAGCCACATGAAGGATTGCTAAATGGGCGTTAGAGCTGGGACCTCTTATTTTAAAGTATGTTCCTCGCACGGCAGTCAAGTCCCAAGCTTTGGTGGATTTCATAAATGATTGGACAGAGTGTCAAGCTCCTGAAGAAAAGCCGGATGACACATACTGGACTATACACTTTGATGGATCCAAGCAGTTAGAGGGGTCTGGAGCAGGGTTGTCCTGACATCCCCAAAGGGTGACAAGTTTTGTTATGTGCTCCGGCTGATGTTTCCCTGCACTAACAATGTGGCTGAGTACGAGGCTTTGCTTCATGGTCTTAGATTAACCAAGGAGATGAATTTCAGCCGGGTCAGGTGTTTGGGCGACTCAGATCTTGTGGCTCAACAAGTTGCTGGCACTTAGGACTCCAAGGATCTGCGGATGGCAGCTTATAGGAAGGCGGTTGATATTATTGCGGGTCACTTCAATGGGTATCAGGTAGATCACATTGATCGTCGCAAGAACGAGGCGGCTGATGCTTTATCACGGCTAGGTTCCCAATGTAAGCCGGTGCCGCCTAATGTCTTTTTGGACGTCTTATACCATCCGACTGTCAAGATACCTTCAGAGGAAGATTTGGTTGTTCCTGACCCGGAGGCAGAATTGGTGGCGGCTCTACATGTTATCCCAGATTGAACTATTCCTTATCTGGCCTATTTAACCCGGGGCGAGTTACCTGAGGATGAGGATCTGGCCAGGAAGATCACCCGGCGTTCTAAGTCTATGACAATAGTTAATGGTGAGTTACACAAATGTAGTGTGACAGGAGTTTTCCAATGTTGTGTTTCACTAGAGGAAGGCCGGTAGATCTTGAATGAGATTCATGCTGGCGATTGTGGACACCATGCCGGCTCGAAGTCTTTGGTGGCCAAGGCTTTCCGGCATGGATTTTTCTGGTTGACGGCTCACAAAGATGCAGAAGACCTAGTCCGTAAGTGCGACGGCTGTCCGAAATTTGGCTGACGTGCTCATGTCGCGGCTCAGGAGTTAAGGATGATACCAATTACTTGGCCATTTGCAGTCTGGGGGCTTGACATGGTGGGACCTTTCAAGAGATCCAACGGCAAGAAAACACACCTTTTGGTGGCGGTTGACAAGTTTACCAAATGGGTAGAGGCAGAGCCGGTCAGCAAGTGTGACGTGGTTACGGCGGTTCATTTTATTAAAAAGTTGATCTACCGGTTTGGTTACCCTCATAGCATCATCACTGATAATGCTACAAATCTATCCAAGGGGGCTATAAAAAAATTCTGTGACGAAGAGCATATCCGGCTTGATGTTTTAGCAGTGGCGCATCCATAGTCCAATGGTCAGGCAAAGCGTGCCAACCAGGAAATTCTAAGGGGTATTAAACCGCGGCTTATGGTTCCTTTGCAGTGAACGCCTGGGTGTTGGGTAGAGGAATTACCCTCCATTTTATGGAGCATCAGAACCACCCCTAACAGATCTATGGGTTTCACGCCTTTCTTTATGGTGTACAGTGCCGAGGCGTTCTTGGCCAGTGACATCCGACATGACTCGCCAAGAGTGGCGGCTTATGTTGAGACGGACAATGAGACGGTGCGCCAAGATGCATTGGATGCTATGGAAGAGGCACGAGAGTTAGCAGCAGCCCGATCGGCAATTTATCAACAAGACCTGCACCGCTATCATAGCCGCAGGGTCAAGACCCGGACGTTCCAGGAGGGCGACTTGGTGCTCCGGCTGATTCAAGACGAGACAAATATGCATAAACTATCACCTCCATGGGAAGGACCCTTTGTTGTTAGCAGAAATCTCAGCAACGGGTCATATTACCTCATCGATATCCAAGACAACTCAGATACAGCGGGTCAGGAGACCCGTCGGCCATGGAACATCGCACATCTCCGGCCTTATTTCACCTAAAGAGTGTAAAGATCTACCATTGTACACTATCATTGTACATATCATAGTTATATGAATAAACAAAGAAGCCTCTGTTGTTTCACACGTCCTCGTATGAGAGAAGATTAAACAATATTCCGGTTGATGCACCAACTGAAGTCGGTGAACGGCAGTAGATGCCTATTAGCCAGGCTTTATGCCACAAAAAACCCGGCTCAGGACAATGAGTCATGGCGAGGGTGGCTTCTTACCTTTGGGTACAGCTTCTAACACCTATCCACCGGCGGGTTATGCCGTAACTGCTGAGGGGGGCTTCTTACCGATGGGTACCGCTTCTAACACCCTATCAGCCGGCTTTATGCCATCTCCGGCTAACCAGTTTAGCCGCGGTTATGAGAGGTTTTTTACCGATGGGTAGCTAACATCTCATGACCCGCGAACGGCGACTTCTTACCTTCGGGTACAGCTTCTAATGCCTATTAGCCAGCATAAGGCCATGTAAAAACAGCTAAGGTAAATTAGCTGCGGTGAACGGTGGCTTGTTACCTTCGGGTACAGCTTCTAACGCCTATTAGCTGTTCTTATAAAAATCTGGCTAAGGAAAGTTAGCCACGGCGAGGGTGGCTTCTTACCTCCGGGTACAGCTTCTAATGCCTATTAGCCGGCATAAGGCCATGTAAAAATAGCTAAGGTAAATTAGCTGCGGTGAACGGCGGATTCTTACCTTCGGGTACAGTTTCTAACGCCTATTAGCTGTTCTTATAAAATCTGGCTAAGGAAAGTTAGCCGCGGCGAGGGCGGCTTCTTACCTCCGGGTATAGCTTCTAATGCCTATTAGCCGGCGTAAGGCCATGTAAAAACAGCTAAGGTAAATTAGCTGCGGTGAACGGCGGCTTCTTACCTTCGGGTACAGCTTCTAACGCCTATTAGTTGTTCTTATAAAAATCCGGCTAAGGAAAATTAGCTGCGGCGAGGGCGGTTTCTTACCTTCAGGTGTCTTCTATGATGACAAGGCAAGTCTAAATGATTCAAAGCATACAAAGATAAATGGCAGCCAAAAACCGGATCATCTTATAAAAACATCATGACAAGTTTCAAACAAGTTTCATCTAGCTATTACACTCCCAGGGGAGATCAAACTTTTGGACAAGTTTTCCAACCGTCACACGGCGGGTTAAGTTGATACAAGTTTTTAAGCAGAAGCTAATTAGCTGATGGGTCATCCTACATCGGCTCTTCTGTGGCCCTGATCTGGAGGTTGTCCAAATCCCAATTGCAGTTCGTTAGAGCTGCAAAAGAGCCTTCGAAATAAGGTGACGGGTCAAGATCTGGAGCAAAGAGGTCCTTACTCCAAGCAGGCATCAAATCTTTGCACTCGTACAGAGGACCACTGACTCTCTTCTGCTTCGGGTCATAAGCTGCTTGATAAGTTGACAGATCAACCTCCTCCGCCAAGACAAAAGCTAACACTCGGGACTCCTTCATGCACCGGCTGTAGTCAGCGTCAGTAAACTCCAAGCCGCCATCTTTTCTGGAAGGGAAGCCCTCCATCATCTCGGCAGCTGTTAGGCACGGAGCAAAGGCCAAAGCCCGGCTGATGCCCACAATGGCCCCTTGGCGGGCGGATGACTTCTTGAGCTCAGCGATCTGCTTCGGCATGGTGGAGAAGAGCTCTAAGACACCCTTGAGAGTCGCCGGAATTTTATCCTTATATTGCATGGCCTTGATAGTGCAGATTGCACCATAGTACAACTGCTCAATTAAGGTATAGATGGCCTTCAACGGCAGCAGACTATCAGAAGCCAACTGCCGGCTCCTAGGACCTGTATAAACCGAACAATTCATATGAGTCGCCAGTCTAAGTAAAGATGTAGCCATTTGAAACACAAAGTTGTCAGAAGATTACCAAAGAGGGCGGCTGACATATTGCTTATGTGGCGCTTCAAGCCTTGGAGTTCATCCGCCACAGCTATCAGCCGCTGGTCGGCGTCATCCGCCCGTTGGGTCAAAGCGGTCCTCTCTGATTCAGCTGACTCCTTAAGAGCAGCAAAATCGGCCTTGATTGTGGCCAGCTCCTCAGAGAGAAGCCGGCACTTTTCACCAGCGACGTTGCGGGCCTCTTGTTGAGCCGCCAGGTTGATCTTCAGGTCCATCAACTGCGACCCGACTTCATTTAAGGCTTCCTGTGACATATCAAAATACAGAATAAGTCGCCAAAATGGAAATCGTATCAAATGATGAAGGTTAAAGACAAAGTTATACAAGTCTCAAGCAGATTGCATGGAATATGTTTGACACTTGGGGGCTAATGTATATTTGATATTCAAGAAATCAATACAGTTCTGGCTCATCTTCATCAAAGTTAATCCGGAACTTGGGGGCTACAATATGGCTCTTCAAATTGACTTATAATAAAAGCTCCGACTCAACATTATCAAGTTTGAGTCGGCCCTTGGGGGCTACAAGTGGTTCTTCAAGCTATTTACATTAAAGCCCCGACTCAACTTTATCAAGTTTGAGTCGGCCCTTGGGGGGCAATGGATTTGGATTTTCTACAGAGGATCAGAAAAGACCCGGTTCAACTCTTAAGCTAGAATTGAACCGGCCCTTGGGGGCTAAGTAAGGCTATAGCAAGAGGAGGAGTACCTCATATTTTATCTTCATCAAGTTGACCAGCCAAAGTTCTAGATCTCGGCTGGTGGAAAGCCAGTTCGTATACCTGGCGTGGAGTTCTTCGGTCGTCATCTTCTCAAAAGAAGAGTCGAAGTCCAGCTTCTTGGAGGCCTCGGCCGACTCTTTATGCCTGGTCAGCACGTGAGCCCGAGGAGACTGAGGAGCAGAACTGGTGATCACGACTTCCGGAGTTGCAGTGGTCTTGGCAGGACTTGGCGGTTTCGAAGGACCCCTTAGAGGGCTCTCCGGGATGACATCTTCAGCAGCCGGCTCAGTGGAGGCAATTGGTGGATCTACATCCGGTTGTGGCTCCTCCGGTTGTTCTTGCTCCGGCTCTTGAGCAGCAGGGCCGGGGGAGGGCTTGTTGGTCTTCCGACGCTTGGCTTGAGCACAACAAGATAGAAAGATCAGAATCCAAAGGATATTACTAACCTACAAAGAACCGGATGTTATAGTGGAAAAACACTTACAGCGGGTTGATCTTGGGACGCGGCAGAGCGGTCGCCGAAGAGTCGCCGGAAGAGGGCGATTTCTGAGATGAAATTTAAGAAAGATGAGACAGCACCAAGGTTATAAAGAGAAATGACTCAAATAGGAACACATACCTCTGCGGGGCGTTTCTTCGGAGCCGGCGAGTTCGGCAAGCCGGACATAAGATCAGTGGAGCCGACGCTCCGGGTCTGGCAATGTTCAGCCTGTTGTTGCTTTTTCAAAAGAAAGTTGGGAGCCAGGTAAGCGAGAGGATGAGAAAGAGGAACTTTTCTGGTAACCCGCTGCCGCTTTCGGGGGACAAAATACTCTGAGCTGGAAGAAACATAGTTTACCTCAGGGGCTTTGGCGCGGCTGGTCTCCACATCATCCTGTGAGTAAAACAAGCATCGGTAAAACAAGAAGGCAAAATATCAAGCAACAACTAAAATTTTACCTCTAAGCTAGATGATTGTGGCAGGTCGAACCATTCCTCTCACGGGGCGTCTTTCTTTGGCTTCTTGGCTGGGGCCTTCTACTTGAGCTTCTTCGGAGGAGCGACATACTCCTTCTTCCAGAAATCAGAGTCGGCCTACGAAAATAACCCAGAGAAGAGTAATAGATCAGCAAGGTACAAACAAAAATCCAAGAGATGGATGGGAACAAATTAACTTACATCTGGAGCCGGATTGTTGACACTGAAAGGCGCCAGGCCAATGGCGCTGCATGAGCCGGAGGCTTCATGGACAAGGCTTCGGATGATAGTGGTAATGTCATCCTCTGTCAGGGTTGATTGGCTGAAACATAAGGATCTGTCATACTTTCCTTCATATTCACACATAAGCTGGCTTCTACGGCTTAAGGGCATGATCCGCCAAGAAATCCAGCAGCGGATCAAATCCAATCCAGTTAAACCATTGGCCATGAGTGCCTTGATCTTGGCATGAGCCGGCTCATACCTGGAGGGCTCCGAAGCTGAGAGCCGACCAGGAAGTTCTGAATCTTTCCTAAGCCGGGAGGGACGATAACCCAGCAATGGGCACTCATTCTCAGGAGAGGTGTCCTTGCAGTAGAACCAAGTCTTGTTCCAATCATTCGGATGAATCGGCATCTGCGCAGCCGGAAAGATGATGTCTCTACGTCGTTGAATGGAAATACCGTCAAGCTCCAGACTCGGACCGCCTTTCATTTTGGTTTGGCGGTTACGTAGAAGAACTCTCGAAACAAACCCATAGACGGCTTGATTTGCAGGTAGACTTCGCAGAGCACTTGGAAATTGCATATGTTTGAAACGGAGTTGGGGGCCAAGTCTTGAGGGTGAAGCTTGCATAGGTGAAGAACATCACGGAAGAATTTCGAGTCGGGTGGCATGAATCCTCGCTCGATATGGTCAGAGAAAACTACTACCTCTCCTTTTTGGGAAGAGGGCCGTGTTTCGTCACCTGGAACCCACCAATGTAGGACCTCCTTGGAAGGAAGAGTGCCCGCACCATTGAAATCCGTTAAATACTCTTCCGTCATGCAAGACCCGACCTAGTGGTATGAGTTGGAGGTGCGAGACATACTGGCGGCTTAAAGACTATGCGAAATTAAATACGCGGCGAGTTAAGAGCAAGCAGATATCTGTGATGGCTTACAATTTTAAGGGCTCTACAAATACTAAGCCATAGTCCGGCTGATGAGAGCCGGAGAGGCCTGGTGGTTCTACAAGGAAAGGAGGAGCGAAAATCGGCTAAGTCCTGAAAACAGGTTTCGCAAACTACCGCTACAATTATGCATCTACAAAAGCAGGAAAAAAGGTTCTTATTCTTGACCTAGCGAAGAACAGACGAACCAGAAGAAAGAAAACAGAGTCGCGACGATCCGCACATTGCGCACGGCCACCCCGTACGCGGCGGTGCGGCAAGGATGCGAGTTAAAGGCATCAACGGCGTCGGGAGTACACCGACGATGGTGCAGACGGAGCCCGAGCGGCGGCGGCGGAGCTTCCGCAAACCCTACTACTGTGGCGATGGATCTAAGGAGGAGCTTGGGCTTACCGATGATGGAGCGGCGGACGCGGAAGAAAAACTGGAACGACACAGGTTGATGCAGCGGCCTGGTTGACGACGATGCGAAGACGTTGCCGGACCAGAGTGCGCTGGAGCAGAGGCGATGAGAGGAAGAAGATGAAGAGTGAGCGGGAGAAGGAAAGGTTTTCACCTGCAATAGGTCTTATTTAAAAGGGAGAACAAGACAGGCGCAAAAATCTAGGCGACGGAAACAATTTGACCGAGGCAGACGCCTCGATTCTTGGGCTGACCATTTAATAAAAGATTTGGTGGCACGTCAGCGGATCTCTCTCGCAGGGACCACGTGACATCACGTCGGGTCATCACCGGGCGACTCACCGAAGAGCGGAAGAAAGGGATGAAGTGAGCAAGCTCAATTCAACCTGGGGCCTAATGTTGGGGATATAACCCCGCAGGATGATCCACCATTAAAGTTCTAGGTCACATTGATGGCTCGTGAGCCGGTCCAAGGGTGAGCCGTAAAGTCTATGACCCAGGAAGATAAGCGGCTCAAGGTGTGGGCCGCAAGGTGGCCCGGACGGAGAAGACCCGGGCGTGTAAGCCGCTCGGGGACAGCTTGGACAAGAAGATAGAGGAAGACTCAGATAGACAATGAGACTCGGTTAGACAATTGTAAAGACCCGTGGTCCTGACCTCCTATATAAAGGAAGACCCAGGGCGACTTAGAGATCAGGTTATCGAGAACTAGGTCAAGCTTTAGCTCCCTTGAAACCGATACAACAAGCAATACAAGAACAAGCAGGACGTAGGCTATTACCTCGACTTGAGGGGCCAAACCTGGGTAAACCCATGTCCTTCATCCCAATCAACCCCTTTGAGTCCATCACATTAGCTATGGCCTCGAATCCAAGTCCGTTCACCCAGACATCTGCCGTGATAAATCCACGACACCCACGGTGGGCGCCAACTGTTGTGGATTTGTTATGGCAGATGTTCGGGCCAACAGACTTAGGTTTGAGGCCATCGCTGAGGCGGTGAACTCGAAAGGGTTGATCAGAATCAAGAGACAAGGGTTTACCCAGGTTTGGCCCCTCGAAAAGAGGTAAAAGCCTACGTCCTGCTTTCTGTTGTATTGATTGTGTATCGATTACAAGGGAGCAAGTTCGCTTGACCTAGCTCTCGATCAGTTATCTCGTGTCCTAAGCGGCCCGGGTAAGCTACCCTTATATACACGAGTCAAGGCTCCTAGGCTTACAAGAGTACAGGTCGGGTTACACATAGCAACCGACCTCACCCCTAACTAAACATGCCTTATCTGACAAAGTCTCTCCTGGTGGCTTAATTCCACCGGGTTATATCCGGCCTTCTGGCTCTGGGCCCTCCGGCCCACTGGTTATGCATCCTCCTAGAATCATTGTAAGCTGCCAACCGCATGACCCGACCCCACCTGGGTGGGTATTACCCTGGATGTATATCCCCAACAACTTCCGTCAGTCCTGCCACAGTCGCTAGAGACCCGTACCTCAGCGGCATAGTGTTGGGCAGACAATATCAGGGCGCCAGTATCGCCTCCGCCGTCATGCCCCCTCGCTCCGCGCAAGCGCATAGTGGGCGGACGGCACCTTTAGCACCAGCGACACAAGGCACCTACATGGAGGACCTCGATGCGCACGATGCGCTACTGCTGGCAAGCGAGATGCTCCGCCACCGCCTAATGCACGAGGGCTTCAACACGTGGGTCGACCACATCGTGGAGCTAATCGTCGTCGCGCGGAGGGCCGTGGCTCCTCACCCGTCTTTAGGCGCTGGGGCTCTTCCGCTGCGCCTACACCCTAGAACGGTGTGCCCCCTCCAACCCCGGGCAAGCCCGAGTGGGGCCCGCCGTGTGCTGTGCTCCTCCTCCTTCGAATTCCGGTGACTGATTTCAGGACACAACCCGGCCATGACGACCGAACGCACGAAGGAAACTACGGGGCACCACACGAGTGCACCAACGTGCGCCCCCATGACCCAGTGGACCTTTAACAACCTGGATTGACCAGGCAAGAGCGCGCCATCCTACGCAGGGAGCAAGTGGCACAGGCGTCCGGACAAACAAGCAACAACGATGAAGGCACGTCGGATCGCCGAGGGAGAAATCCACTTCAGGAGGCGTGCGGCCCACCCAACAGCGGTGGGAGAGGTAAGCAACTTAGCTCTGAGGCTCGATGCAAGAGGGTCTGCAGGAGAAAGAGGGAGGACGTCCCCGGGACCGTGGGGGCACGGAGCAAGCTGTCGTCCTCGCGGGCAAGCGACGCCGAGCGGAGCCTCGAGGCCTTAGGAGTGATGGTCTGGGGGAGGGGCAGCGAGACACAGGTAACGCAGGCCACTAGCGGCAACTAGAGCACCGGCATAGCCTCAGGAGGCTAGGCCTCACGAGGCTACCAAAGCCCTGGCCATTGGTGCCCCGATACCTCACAGGACTGCTTCATCGACGAAGCACCTCCATGGCTGTGCCAGGTGCGTTAAGCTCATGTTTGGGCCACGGGAGCGCAATCCCGAGGCTACACGGGGAACAATGCATTCGGGTTTGGGTCATGGAGATGCGCAATCGAGCGGAAATGCACGGGTGACTCTTGATGGAGTTGGGAGTTACCGGGTCAAGCACCCAGGGGCTTGCCCAGCTATCTATGACCGTGACACTCTCACGTAATAATGGGTAGGTTGTATATGCCCAGAGCCTCATGAGGACGCAGAAGGGTTCCCACCCATGCAATGTAGCAGCCCCATGCTCCGCGCTAGCGGAGAAGTCAACACTACCCATCAATGGCTATAGCCATGCAACGTGGATGCCCTACGCTCAGCGCTGGAGGAAGACGAAGACTATCCTAGGTGTCGGACGCGGCGTTTGCTTGCTTCTTTTTGTGTTCGAATTGCCACTTTTTGGAATGAAGTTTGAAGAGTTCAGAGTTCTATATTTAAAAGAAAAGGGGGCAGGGACTTTTCTCTCACTACACTCTCTTTTTTACCGATCTTGAGTTCTCCTTTTTCTGGATCGGTGTTTTGCAAGAGGCCGCATGTTACGGCCCTCTCAGGGGCACCTTGGACCTGGATAGCGAGACCCTTTTGCCTTAGGGACTTGCATCTTTTGGCAGCCGACCCCCGCTCGAGGGCTCCGATTGCGGCATGACACCACAACATGGAGTCTTGGGAGGCCCCGGTGCCTGGACCTCCTGAGGTAGAACCCGACAGGGTGGAATGGGGGCCGCTTAAGCGTTAAGGGGGCTCCATAGCAGCACGCCTTAGGAGCCTTACCGGTCATATAACCACTCATCACCCTTGATGCCGTTCTTGGTGATCCGGTCGGCATCAAGGGTGTCAGGGCCTCACCCTATAGTTGCGTCCTTGGTGATCCGGTCGTACACTATGGTGGTAGGGAAATGTGCGGGACTAGGACTTGCTGACGTAGAGTTGCTTGAGCGTCAAAGGGGGATCCTGAGCAACAAGCCTCGGGAGCCTTACCGGTTATATAGCCACTTGACACCCTCGATGACGGCATTGGTGATCTGGTCGGCATCGAGGGTGTCGGGGCCTCGCCCCATAGTTGCGACCTTGGCCAGTCGTACACTACGGTGGTAGGGAAATGTGCAGCACTGGGCCCTGCAGACAAAGAGGGCCGAAAGGGCCCCCAACATGCCACACACGTAAGCAAGCAAGAAGTGCCCCAGGTGGAATAACGGATTATCTAGGAAACCTGGCCGCACCTCGCGGCGCGCGAGATCATCAACGGACCATGAGCTAAGTACACTACCAAACCAAGCAAGAGTCTCCTGATCTAATGGCATCCCGAGGATGGGGCAAGGGTTGTGCGCACTAATATGATGATGCAGGTACTACAGGCCACTACGCATGACTATCAAACCCCTGAGGCTTGAAGCGGCAGGGGAAACACCACGAGGACAGAGACCCTACACGATGGGTATCAAGGTTGCGAACCTAGGACAAGTGGCCATGGGCTGCCCCTCGATAAGGGGCTTCTCGCGAGGGCCCAGTAGGCCATCGTTGCCAGGCCGAATCAGTGGCGGCGCCAAGCCTCGCGCAAGAAAACTAAATCGCATAACTACAAGCAGCCGACGGTGATTCAAGAACAAGAAACAGAGGCAAAGGTAATGCACAAAAGGTTAATGCCCATAGGGGCCGAGTTTTTCCTAAAATATTAAAGGTACCAGGAAGGGGAGATAGAGGGAGTCTAGACGGAGGAGTCGCTCTTGCCGTCTGAGCCGTTGGCTACCATGACGCCAGGGCCGCCCTTCCCTTCGAGAGGGGGCACCTGGACGAATTGGTCAACCAGGGACTCCACGTGCGGGCGCACCTCATCTTGGATGGGCTCTGGAGCCCCTCAGGCACCCGCTCCACTGTGCGCTGGAGGTTGAACTCTGGAACGAGGTGGCACAGGTTAGAGAAGACGTGCGTTAAGGCGAGCTCAAGAGCTCCCGCGCATCAGCCTTGCTGTCAGCGTTCACATGGGAAACGCCGGTCTCCAGCACCTCCACCACCCGGCGGAAGAAGTCGAGGTAGCCCCTGTCGCCCTGCACGTTGTTAAGAGCGGGGGCTTCCCCGGCGAACCGGCTCACCGCACCGGCCAAGTGGTGGGTGATGTCGAGGTACTGCATGGCTCCCTGGGACTCCAGCATCTTGGCGTAAGCCTCCTCGTCGTGCGCAGCCTGCATGGTGTCGGCCGCTTCCTGGACCTGGGTCTGGAGAGATGCCAGCTCCGCCCTGGCCTCCGCTTCGCCCTTGAGGGCGGCTTGGAAGGCGTCATCGGCGGTCGTCATCTAGGCCCGCAGCGTGTCCACCTCCTCCTAGAGCTTGCCACGCTTGCACTTCTTGGCCATCAGTGCCCAGGAAGGAGGAGATGATCAAGCCCAGCGCATTGGACATGTCGACTAAGAAAGAAGGAAAACAGCGAAGTACTCACTCATCCACCAAGGCCCAGCACCGGTGAACCTGTGCCGACCCTGACAGCCCCCCGCCACTGCCTCCGGAGGAGGGCGAGGGAGCTGACGGCCCCATGCGCTCCCCTACACCGGCGGCGCTTCCTCCAGACGCCATGATGAAATGGAGAAGATTAGGAGAGGGAGAGGGTTTTCTTTGGATCTACGGGAGCAAGCGGGCTCTTCGATATGGCAAGACCCCCAGAGGAGGCGAATTTATGGGTGTGGTCGAGGCCATGAAGCATCGTGGGAGAGCAGGCGACGTGCACCCCTCGGGCGCCGAAGGGGCCGGCTCGATCGACGCGCAACCCTGCCTTATGTCGCCTCTCCTGACACTATCGGGTCACATCCACATGGCCCGAGGGTTGAAGGCACAAGGGAACGTGAACATTCAAGGAAGGGTGATGATGGTCGGCGCTGCGCACAAGTGTCGCATCAGTTTGGCTCGGGGTGGTTTCTGGCGCCTTCGGGGAGCAGAGGCGTCACCACTCAGGCTATCGACGCATGTAAATCCTGGCATGCGGGCATTTGGGGCCCGCGGCACTTCGGGACGTCCTCAAGGCTTCACCTTGAAGACAGCCCAAGTGCGCCTTGGGCCCGGGGGCTACTGTCGGCGTTCTAGGAATGAGGGTACCCACACCTGCCTGGCTACGGGCCAGGACATGGCCCACTTTGTTAGCCAGACGTGGCCAGGCGCGGCTCCGCTAAAGACAAGGCCCTCGCGAGGAAGAACGACATCGGGACCAGCGAGGATAGGCCTCCTCACGCCCCCTCCGGAGCGACGGAGATCTTTATGCAGAACACAACCTTAGGAGTCAAAGATGATGCAGAGAAGGACACGCAGGCACCAGCGCACCAGGCGGTGCAGTTTCCCATTTGGTGCAAAGGGAGCAAGGACGTACGCAGGTTCCTGAAGCGCCACCCAAAGGTTTCCATTCTTGGGCAACAAGACCACGACCACGAGCCCTGCAGGGCGGATGTCATCGCCGAGCCCACCTCTACATCATCGACAGGTACTTTGCAAGCAAAGACCACCTTTGGATAGGGCACGGATGTACTCCTGTCCCCCTTTGAATTTGGCCATTGTGGTATCCCTTTCCTCCATTGTGATAAGGTAAGAGGACCCAGGCCGCTGCTATATATAGAGGCTAGGTCACACCATAGAGGGGGATCGGATCCACGACTTAGCCACTACACAAACCGTGATGCAAGGCAGAGAGCCAAGAACACCACTTGAGCATCCTCACGAGGCTCAAACAAGGTGGATGGGCTCATAGTGATAGTGAATGAGCTCAAGAAGGAAGTTGATGCAATGCCTAGCCCTCACACTACAGATGATGATGACGATCGTGCACCTCTTAGGACAGGCACTCAGTTCAGGACTCGGGCCAGGACTCCCACAATGACAGCTCCAGAGTTGAGGCTCTCTTCATCAGCACCAGCTACAGCAACATCGGCTCCATCAGCTCCACCAGTTCCACCAGTTCCACCAGTTGCTACAACAACTGTGACCATGACGTCTGGAGAAGTCTTCGCCGATGCTGTTTTCTTAACTCCGACTTCAGCTACCGTAGGAGATCAGCCCCAGAAGAGTGTTTAGCTCTATACCTTTCAACTTTTTGGTAACTTTTTTCCAAAGAGGGAGAAGTTGTATTGATCATTAGGGCTTTGAGAGAGAGAGAGAGTGTTGGTTTTTATCGCTTTTTCAAAAACATTTGGTATCTTTTCGTTTGGATGTGTTAAACTTTGTCAGTGTTTGATCATACACTTGATGTGTGTTACTACTATTTCCTATATTTATGATGCTTATGAGATGATCATTCACTTTACTTGATTGTGTTGTGCTATGATATTCATTCTTATTATTCTCGCACACCACCAAGATGTATGTGACATGGAAGAAGTGCCCCATGTACCTAATCGATTGTGCATTTGCATTCAAATGCAAATTCAAAATAATGCACAAATTTAGGGGGAGCTCTTGCTTATCACATACTTCTCAAAGTGACAATTATATTCATTGATTATATCAAATGTCGAAGCTTTGGTCTAAATGTTGTCATCAATTACCAAAAAGGGGGAGATTCAAAGAACATTTGCTCCCTTGGTGGTTTTGGTAATTAATAACAACATATATATCATTGAACTAATATTTCCACTAAGAATATTCAGGAAAAGTTAAATGATGGGTTGGCAAAAGGATTGTGGAGAAACCCCTAGATGCAAGGAATTTGATTGGCAAAGCTTCAAGCAAGAGGACTCTACATTTTACTTTCTGAGGAATCACTTTGGGTCCATAGGAAAAGCCAATACTATTAAAAGGGGGTAAGGTACTGTTGGTGAACAAGATCCTCCACGTGCACAAGTGATAGTCAACAAAACACCCACAAACTCTTCCACAAAAGTTTGTCCAAGCAAATCATGAAAATCGGTGAAGCCAACAAATTCCACTCAGTCCCACCGATTCCCAAACTCAGAAAAAACCCTGCCAAACCCTAGCACATCGGTGCAACCAATTCCACTTTGGTGCCACCGAGTTCAACTTGCCAACTTTCTATTGCCTCGCTTCACAAAATCGGAAGCTCCGAGTTTTTGGATCGGCGTCACCGAGTTTTGGATTCTCACCGTTGGACACCTGCTCGGTACTATCGAGATTTCTATATCGGTCTCATCGAGATTCATAAGTTGCTACCTTTGGAGAAACTTGGTACCACCGAGATTCACACATCAGTGTCACCGAGTTGGTCACTTTAGGTGTAACGGTTGTATTTTTTGAGATGCCTATATATACCCCTCCACCACCACTCACTCGCAAGATAAGCACTCAGAACAAATCCCCACTTATCACATCAGATTTTCTGAGAGAGAGCCACCTACTCATGTGTTGAGATCATGCCATTCCATTCGAACCATATGACTCTTGATCTCTAGCCTCCCCAAGTTGCTTTCCACCCAATCAATCTCTTGCACCAAAGCCAAATCTGTGAGAGAGTGAGAGTGTTGAGGACTCTATCATCTTGAAGCACAAGAGCAAGGAGTTCATTGACATTATCGAGCCTATTACCTTTTGGAGGGTGGTGCCTCCTAGATTGGTCAGGTGTCGCTTGGGAGCCTCATACTTTGTATTGTGGAGTGAACCAAGAAGTTTGTAAGGGCAAGGAGATCGCCTACTTCGTGAAGATCTACCCCAAGTTAGGCTAGTTCTATGTGGACATATGCCATCATGGTATAGACTAGGTTGCTTCTTCGGGGAACCCTCCGTGGGTAGAGACCTCCATGGACTGTCACGACTGTTACCCTCCATGGGTTGAAGTCTCCATAAATGTGGATGTATGATAGCACCACCTATCGGAACCACGGAAAAAAGCTTTGTGTCTCCAAATTGTGTTTGATCTTCCTACCCTTCCTTTACTACATATGCTTGTCGTTACTTTCCGCTGCTATACTCGTAGACATGCATGTGTAGGGTGTGTTTGACTTCTCATCATTGCTAAAATCTGCCCACACTTAAAATTGGGAAAAGGTAGAATTTTTATTTGGTCAAGTAGTCTAATCACCCCCCTCTAGACATACTTTCGATCCTACAGCACTGGAGAAACATCTTTCTGCATCATGCTACTATCCAACTAAAGTTACAGTTCAATAACCTCATCAAGTTCTAGCTTCCTCCCACTCAATTCTTTCCAGAGAAACTCTTTCTTGAGAAAATGCACATTTTTAGCAAAAACACTTTGCCCTCAGATCTAAGATAGAAGGTATACCCAACTGTTTCCTTAGGGTATCCTATGAAGACGCATTTGTCTTCTTTGGGTTTGAGTTTATCATGTTGAAGCCTTTTCACATAAGCATCGCAGCCCCAAACTTTAAGAAACGACAACTTAGGTTTCTTGCCAAACCATAATTCATACGGTGTCGTCTCAACGAACTTTGATGGTGCCCTATTTAAAGTGAATACGGCTGTCTCTAATGCATAACCCCAAAAAGATAGTGGCAGATCAGTGAGAGACATCATAGATTGCACCATATCCAATAGAGTACGATTACGATGCTCGGACACACCATTACGCTATGGTCTGCTAGGTGGCGTAAGGTGTGAAACAATTCCACATTGTCTCAAATGCACGCCAAACTCGTAACTCGGATATTCTCCACCACGATCAGATCATAGAAATTTCATCTTCTTGTTACAATGTTTTCCAGTTCACTCTGAAATTGCTTGAACTTTTAAAATGTTTCAGACTTGTGTTTCATTAAGTAAATATACCCATATCTACTCAAATCATCGGTGAAGGTAAGAAAATAACGATATCCACCGCATGCCTCAACACTCATTGGACCGCACACATCAATATGTATGATTTCCAACAAGTCACTTGCCCATTCCATTGTATCGGAGAACGGGGTTTTCGTCATCTTGACCATGAGTTATGGTTTGCATGTATCAAGCAATTCAAAATCGAGTGATTCTAAAAGTCCATCGACATGGAGCTTCTTCATGCACTTTACACCAATATGACCTAAGCGGCAATGCCACAAGAAAGTGATACTATCATTACTAACTTTGCATCTTTTGGCATCAATTTTATGAATGTGTGTGTCACTACTATCGAGATTCAACAAGAATAAACCATTCACATTGGGTGCATCACCATACAAGATGTTGCTCATACAAATAGAACAACCATTATTCTCTAATTTAAATGAATATCTGTCTCACAATAAATAAGATCCAGATATAATGTTCATGCTCAATGCAGGCACCAAATAACAATTATTTAGGTTTACTACTAATCCGATGGTAATTGAAGATCAAGCATGCCGACGGCGATCACATCAACCTTGGAACCATTTCCGATGCGCATCGTTACTTCATCCTTCGCCACCCTCCATTTATTCCGTAGTTCCTATTTCAAGTTACAAATATGAGCAAACGAACCGCTATCAAATACCCATGCACTACTACGAGAGCTAGTGAGGTACACATCAATAACATGTATATCAAATATACCTTTGTTGACGTTGCTAGTGTTCTTATTAGCCAGGTACTTGGGGCAATTCCGCTTCCAGTGGCCAGTCCCCTTGCAATAGAAGCACTCAGTCTTAGGCTTGGGTCTAGCCTTGGGTTTCTTCACGGGAGCGACAACTTGCTTGCCACCCTTCTTGAAGTTTCCCTTCTTTCCCTTGCCTTTCTTGAAACTAGTGGTTTTATTCACCATCAACACTTGATGGTCCTTTTTGATTTCTACTTCCGCGACTTTCACCATCGCGAATAGCTCAGAGACTAACTTGTTCATCCCTTGCATTTATAGTTCATCACGAAGCCTTTGTAGCTATTCTTAGTAGGTGCTCACTGACAGAACTATTCTCTTCCATATTGCAAGCGAACAACTTATCAGAGGTCTCATACCTCTCGATCCAGGCATTTGCTTGAAATACTAACTTCAAATCTTGGAACATCTCATATGCTCCATGGCGTTCAAAACACTTTTGAAGTCCCTATTCTAAGCCATATAACATGGCGCACTGAACTATCGAGTAGTCATCAACACGCGCCTGCGAGACGTTCACAACATCTGCAGACGACACTGGAGGGGGCGGAGCACCAAGCGGTGCATCAAGGACATAACCCTTTTGTGAAGCCGTGAGAGGTCATCCTTAGATTGCGGACCCAGTTATCGTTAGATTATGGACACAGTCCACATAGTTACTTCCATCATCTTTCAACTTAGCTTTCTCTAGGAACGCATTAAAATTCAAGGGAGTGCTACATCTTGAGCTTGCGTTGGTTTTACCTTGAAGAGGAAAGGGTGATGCAGCAAAGTAGATAAGTATTTCCCTCAGTTGTTGAGAACCAGGGTATCAATCCAGTAGGAGAAACAAGCAAGTCACTAATGGATGCACCTACACAAACAATCAAACTCTTGCACCCAATGCTAAAGGGGGTTGTCAATCCCATCACGACTATTTGCAAGATTAGATAAGATAGAGATAGATGTAAACAAGAACGGAAAGTAAGCGGTAAATAAATTGCATCAAAGTATTTTGGGTTTATAGATGTGAAAGTATATTATGAAAAGTAGATCTGGGGCCATAGGTTTCACTAGAGGCTTCTCTCTCGAAGGAAAATATCATGGTGGGTAAACAAATTACTGTCAAGCAATTGATAGAAAAGCGAATAATCATGTAGTTATCCAAGGAAATGATCGTGCATATAGGCATCACGTCCATATCAAGTAGACCGAAACGATTCTGCATCTACTACTATTACTCCACACATCGACCAACTCCTGCCTGCATCTAGAGTATTAAGTTCGTGAAGAACAAAGTAATGCATTAAGAAAGATGACATGATGTAGAGGGATAAACTTAAGAAATATGATGAAACCCCCACTTGTTAGCCTTGATGGAAAAAATACAATACGTGCCTCGCTACCCCTACTATGTCACTAGGTGAGGACACCGCAAGATTGAACCCAAAACCAAGCACTTCTCCCATTGTAAGAATTACCAATCTAGTTGGCCAAACCAAGCAAATAACTCAAAGAGACTTACAAGTATATGAAATCATGCAAATACGAATTCAGAGGAGATTCAAATAAGATTCATGAATAATCTGAACATAAACTCACAATTCATCGGATCTTGACAAACACACCACAAAAGAGGGTTACATCGGATAGATATCCATGAAGAACATGAAGAACATGGTATTGAAGATCAAACAGAGAGAAAAGGCCATCTAGCTACTAGCTATGGACCCGTAGGTCTGTGGTGGCCTACTCATGCATCATCGGAGGGGCAATGGAGTTGATGTACATGCCCTTCATGATCGAAACCCCCTCCGATAGATTATCGGAAAAGGCTCCAAGATTGGATATCTCAGGAACAGAGTCTTCTAGCGGTAAAAAAGTATTTGCGTGGCTCCCTTTGATGTTGGGGGATATTTGGGAATTTATAGGCCAAAGATTAGGGTTAGGAGACCTGCCGGGAGATGACAAGCCTGCTAGGCGCGGCCAGGGGGCCCGAGGCCTAGCAGGCTTGTGGCTCCCTGGCAGGGGCCCTGCCGTGCACTCCAAGCCTGGTTGATTTGTTTTCCTTTCCGAAGGTTTTCTTCCATTTGGAATCTGTTTAATATTCCATATCTGCAAAACTCAAAAACAAGGAAAAAATAGAAACTGGCACTAGGCTCTAGATTAAATAGGTTAGTCCCAACAATAATATAAAATAGCATATTAATGCATATCAAACATCCAAAACAGATAATATAATAGCATGCCATCATCAAAAATTATTGACACGTTGGAGACGTATCAGCATCCCCAAGCATAATTCCTGCTCGTCCTCGAGTAGGTAAATGATATAAATAGAATTTTTTATGTGGAGTGCTACCTAACATATTTATCCATGTAGTATTCTTTATTGTGCCATGAATATTCAGATCTGTAAGACTCAAAACAAAAGCTTAATATTGATATAAAAAAATAATGTTTCAAGCATACTAGCAAAGCAATTGTATCTCTTCAAAATATAATGGCAAAAGAAAGTTATACCAACAATATCATATGGTGTGGCTATGCTCCATCTTCCCCACACAAAATACTTATATCATGCACAACCCCGATGAAAAGTCAAGCAATTGTTTTCACACCTTTATTTTATTAAACTTTTTCAACTCTCATGCAATACATGAGCGTGAGCCATGAACATAACATTATAGGTGGAATAGAATATGGTGGAGGTTGTCAAGGAAAGGGAGAAGATAGTTTCACATCAACTAGGCGTATCAACATGCTATGGAGATGCCCATTAATAGATATCAATGTGAGTGAGTAGGGATTTCCATGCAACGGATGCACTAGAGCTATAAGTATATGAAATCTCAAAAAGGAACTAAGTGGGCATGCATCATGAAGGAAAATTCCACTAGTTATATGAAAGTGATAAAATAGGAGACTCTCTATCATGAAGATCATGGTGCTACTTTGAAGCACAAGTGTGGAAAAAGGTAGTAGCAATGTCCCTTCTATCTTTTCTCTCATGTTTTTATTGGTGGGCATCTAAGGCCTCTTTTATTTATTTATTTATTTATTTGGGCTTTGCTGGCCTCTTTTTTTTCATAAAGTCCAGAATCTCATCCCCATTTATGAGGGAATCATTGCTTCCATCATCCTTTCCTCACATGGGACATGCTCTAGTAACGATAATCATCACACTTTTATTTACTTACAACTCAAAAGAAAATTACAACTCGATACCTATGACAAAATATGACTCTATATGCTATATGGAAGTGATGGCGCATGTCATAAAAGGAAACAGTGGAAGTTGCATGGCAATATATCTCGGAATGGCTATGGAAATGCCACAATAGGTAGGTATGGTGGCTGTTTTGAGGAAATATATATGGTGGCTGATTTGAGGAAGGCATATGGTGTCTGTTTTGAGGAAGGTGTTTGTTGTACCGGCGAAAGTTGCGCGGTACTAGAGAGGCTAGCAAAGGTGGAAGGGTGAGAGTGCGTATAATCCATGCACTCAACATTAGTCATAAAGAACTCACATACTTATTGAAAAAGTCTATTAATCATTGAAACAAAGTATTAATGCATGCTCCTAGGGGATAGGTTGGTAGGAGTTAACCATCGCGCGCTCCCGACCCTCACACAAAGGTCGACAATCTATAAACAAGTCATTCTCCGACTTCCTTACATAACAGTTCACCATACGTGCATGCTACGGGAATCACAAACCTTTACACAAGTATTCTTACCAAGTCACAATTACTTACTAACATGACTCTTAACATTACCAACTTTATATCTCAAAACTTTATGCAAGGAATCAAACTTCTCATAAATACTCAATGCACTTAATATGGAAGTTTTTATTATATCCCTCTTAGATGCCCATCATATTAGGACTAAATTCATAACCTAGACCAATTACCATGCTGTTTAGAGACTCTCAAAATAATATAAGTGAGGTACGAGAGTTCAAGTACTTCTATAAAACGCAAACACCACCGTGCTCTAAAAGATATAAGTGAAGCACATAGAGCAAAATTGCCTAACTCAAAAGATATAAGTGAAGCACATAGAATATTCTAATAAATTCACGATTCAGCGTGTCTCTCTCAAAAAAAATTGACGCAAGGATGATTTTGTCAAACTAACAAGCAAAGATTCATATCATACAAGACGCTCCAAGCAAAACACACATCATGTGGTGAATAAAAATATAGCCTCAAGTAAATTTATCGATGGATTGAAGACGAAAGAGGGGATGCCTTCCGGGGCATCCCCAAGCTTAGGCTCTTTGGCATCCTTGAATATTACTTGGGGTGCCTTGGGCATACCCAAGCTCAGGCTTTTTCCACTACTTATTCCATAGTCCATGAAATCTTTACCAAAAACTTGAAAACTTCACAACACAAAATTTAACAGAAAACTCGTGAGATCCGTTAGTATAAGAAAATAAATCACCACTTTAGGTACTGTTGTGAACTCATTACTTATTCATATTTGTGTTATACCTATTGTATTATAACTTCTCCATGGTTCATACCCCATGATACAACCCATAGATTCATCAAAATAGGCAAACAACTCAAAGAAAATAGAATCTGTCAAAAACAAAACAGTCTGTAGCAATCTGGAAACTTCGTATACTTCTGTAACACAAACAATTCTAAAAAATTATAAAAACCAGGGAAATTTATATATAAATCTTGTGTAAATATTTCAGACTCATTCGACGCTCTTAAAAATTTATAAAATTCCTGGACTGAGCGCAAAAGTTTATGTTTTCCAGCAAGATCAAATCAACAACTACCATAGATCGCCCCAAAGGTTTTACTTGGCTCAAACACTAATTAAAACACCAAAACAAAATTAATACAGAATTAATAATGTGGTAAACAATAAAAACAGAAGCAAAAATAGAACACAAAAATAAAATTGGGTTGCCTCCCAACAAGCGTTATTGTTTAACGCCCCTAGCTAGGCAAAACGCAATAGATCTAGGTATTGTCTTCTTTGGTATTAGCAACTTTTGTAGGGACCTTCCCAAATCCAGGGGGTTCTTTACTTTTTCCCACATGTTTGGAGGAAGGATCCATCTTAATATCCAAAATTTCCAAATGCTTATTGCAAAGGGTAAGCAAAGTATTCAAGCGATTGAGGTTCGCATTAATATTTAAGGGGTTCGTGATATTGTTGCAACTCGACCAAGTGCTTATGTAAGTCACCCACTTTTTCGAGAACTTGAACACCCTCTTGCGAGAAAGCAAACCCCTTTTTTGGTGGAGGAATCCCTAAAATCCCTTCCAATATATCATCAGCGGCATTCGCATCTAGCTCAATAAAATTTCCTTTAGAGGCAAAATCTAGAAGCTCTCTGTGATGCAAAGCTAATCCAATGTAAAAAATTCTAAGAAACGCTTTTGCATCTCCTTTGAAGTTAGAAATATGATAAAATTCCATTATCCTATACCAGGCATCTTTCAAATTTTCCCCTTGTTTTTCTTTGAAGTAAAGAACTTCAAAATCTGATGATAAAGGGGACATAGTAACTCTAGACATGGCAACAAGAAGAAGATCTGGCAGGAAAAGAAGGCAAACGAAAGAAGGGCGAACAAAAAGGCAAATCTTTTTGGTATTTCCTGAAAATCGTTTTAGAAGTGGGGGAGAGGAAAACGAGAGGCAAATGGCAAATAAAGTAAATGCAAGAGGTGAGTTTGTGATGGGTACTTGGTAGGCTTGTTGTGTATCCTCCCCAGCAATGGCGCCAGAAATCCATCTTGCTACCTCTTGAGCTTGCGTTGGTTTCCCCTAAAAGAGGAAAGGGTGATGCATTGAAGTAGATAAGTATTTCCCTTAGTTGTTGAGAACCAAGGTATCAATCCAGTAGGAGGAACAAGCAAGGCACCAATGGATGCACCTACACAAATAATCAAACTCTTGCACCCAACGCTAAAAGAGGTTGTCAATCCCTTCATGGTTATTTGCAAGGATTTGATCTGATAGATATAGATGTAAATGAGAATAGAAAGTAAAAGGTAAATAAATTGCAGAAAAGTATTTTTGGTATCTTGGGTTTGCAAAGTATATTATGAAAAGTAGACCCGGGGTCCATAGGTTTCACTAGAGGCTTATCTCTCGAAGGAAAATATCATGGTGGGTAAACAAATTACTATCAAGCAATTGATAGAAAAGTGAATAATCATGTAGTTATACAAGGAAATGATCATGCATATAGGCATCACATCCGTATGAAGTAGACCAAAACAATTCTGCATCTACTACTATTACTCCACACATCGACCGACTCCTGCCTGCATCTAGACTATTAAGTTCATGAAGAACAGAGTAACACATTAAGAAAGATGACATGATGTAGAGGATAAACTCAAGCAATATGATGAAAACCCCATCTTGTTACCCTTGATGTCAACAATACAATACGTGCCTTGCTACCCCTACTATGTCACTAGGTGAGGACACCACAAGATCGAACCCAAAACCAAGCACTTCTCCCATTGTAAGAATTACCAATCTAGTTGGCCAAATCAAACCAATAACTCGAAGAGACTTGCAAGGATATGAAATCATGCAAATAAGAATTCATAGGATATACAAATAAGATTCATGGATAATCAGAACATAAACTCATAATTCATTGGATCTTGACAAACACACCACAAAAGAGGGTTACATCGGATAGATCTCCATGAAGATCATGAAGAACATGGTATTGAAGATCAAAGAGGGAGAATAAGCCATATAGATACTAGCTATGGGCCCATAGGTCTATGGTGGACTACTCACGCATCATCAGAGGGGCAATGGAGTTGATGTAGATGCCCTCCGTGATCGAAACCCCCTCCGACAGATTACCGGAAAAGGCTCCAAGATTGGATCTCTTAGGAACGGAGGCTTCTGGTGGCGTAAACGTATTTGTGTGGCTCCCTTTGATGTTGGGGGAATATTTGGGAATTTATAGGCCAAAGATTAGGGTTAGGAGACCTGCCTGGAGACGACAAGCCTGCTAGGCACGGCCAGGGGGGCGTGCCTAGCAGGCTTGTGGCTCCCTTCTAGGGGCCTTGCCGTGCACTCCAAGCCTGGTTGATTTGTTTCCTTCTAGAAAAAATTCTTTCCAAAGGTTTTATTCCGTTTGGTCTCCATTTAATATGGAATGTTTGGACTCCATTTAATATTCCATATCTGCAAAACTCCAAACAAGGAAAAAAAACAGAAACTGGCACTGGGCTCTAGATTAATAAGTTAGTCCCAAAAATAATATAAAATAGAATATTAATGCATATAAAACATCCAAAAAAGATAATATAATAGCATGCCATCATCAAAAATTATAGATATGTTGGAGACATATCACGGAGCTACTACGCGAGCCATTGATCTACAACATAATTTTGCAAAGACAACTTTAGACTATGTTCATGATAATGAGTTCATTTAATCATATTACTAAATAACTCCCACTAAAATCAACATCCCTCATGTTGTCTAAGTGTGACATGATCCAAATCCACCAACCCAAGAAAGATCATCACGTGAGATGAGGTGGTTTCAATGGTGAACATCTCCATGTTGATCATATCTACTATATGACTCATGTTTGAACTTTCGTTCTCCTATGTTCCGAGGCCATGTATGTACATGCTAGGCTCTTCAAGGTTAACCCAAGTATTCTGCGTGTGTAAACATGTCTTACACCTATTGTATGCGAACGTATAGTCTATCACACCCGATTATCACAAGGTGCTTCAAAACAACGATCCTTCGCAATGGTGCATACTCGGGGAGAACACAATTTTATCTTGAAATTTTAGTGAGTGATCATCTTATAATGCTACCATCATCCTAAGAAAAACAATATGCATAAAGGTTAAACATCACATGCAAATCATATACGTGACATGATATGGCCATCATCGTCGTGTGCTTTTGATATCCATCTCCAAAGCATTGACATGATCTCCATCGTCACCGGCATGACACCATGATCTCCATCATCGTGTCATCACGTGGTTGTCATGCCAACTATTGCTTCTACAACTATTGCTAACTCATAGCAATAAAGAAAAGCAAAAAAGGAGAAAATAATTGAAGATAATCCTATCGCTCCTGCTGATTGCTGTACTGTAGGATCGAAAGTAGTGCTAGAGGGGGGATTAGACTACTTGACCAATTAAAAATCTACTTTTTCCCAAATTTAAGTCATGGCAGATTTTAGCATTCATAGCAAGTCAAGTACACCCTACACATGCATGTCTACAAGTATTGTGACGGAAAGTAAAGACAAGCATGTAAGTAATGAGAGGGTAGGAAGATCAAACACAATTGGTGACATGATGATTTTTCCCGTGGTTCCGATAGGTGGTGCTATCGTACATCCACGTTTATGGAGTATTCAACCCATGGAGGGTAACGGTCATGAGGTCCACGGAGGGCTCTACCCATGGAGGGTTCCACGAAGAAGCAACCTTGACTATACCATGACGGCATACGTCCACAGAGGACTAGCCTAACTCAGGGTAGATCTTCGCGAAGTAGGCGATCTCCTTGCCCTTACAAACTTCTTGGTTCACTCCACAACACGAAGTAGGAGGCTCCCAAACGACACCTAACAAATCTAGGAGGCATCACCCTCCAAAACGTAATAGGCTCGATAATGCCGATGAACTCCTTGCTCTTGTGCTTCAAGATGATAGACTCGTCAACACACAATCACTCTCTCACAGATTTGGCTTGGTGGAAGAGGTTGATTGGATGGAAAGCAAGTTGGGGAGGCTAGAGATCAAGATTCATATGGTAGGAATGGAATGGCATGATCTCAACACATGAGTAGGTGGCTCTATCTCAGAAAATTAGTAGGTATGAGTGGGGAACTGTTCTGAGTGCTTTTCCTGCGAGTGAGTGGCGGTGGAGGGGTATATATAGGCATCTCCAAAAATCCAACCGTTACACGTAATAAGTCAGACTCGGTGGAACCGATGTGCAAATCTCGGTTATACCGAGTTGTCTCAAAGGTAGCAACTTTTCAATCTCGGTGAGACCGATACATAAAACTCGGTTGCACCGATAAGGTGACCAACGGTCAGATTGCCAATCTCGGTGGGGCCAATTCACAAAACTCGGTGGGACTGATTTCGTAAACTTGCGTAACAAGAAGTTGGTCACCCAAACTCGGTGGCACCGAAGTGGAATCGGTTGCACCAAAAAGCTAGGGTTTGGCTGAGTCTAGGAATCGGTGCCACCGAGTGGAAAGTGTTGGTTGCACTGATTTTGGATATTTGGCTTTGGATAGACTTTTGTGGAAGATCTTATGCGTGTATGTGGTGACTATCACTTGTGCATGTATGAGAATTTTGTTCACCAACAAAACCTTACCCCCTTTTAATAGTATTGGCTTTCCTATGGACTCAAAGTGATTTCTCACAAAAGGTAAAATGTAGAGTCCTTTGCTTGAGGCTTTGCAAATCTGTTTCCTTGCAACTTGGGATATTCCACAATCCTTTTTCCAACCCATCATTGAAATTTTCCTAAAACATGCTTAGTCTAAACATTAGTTCAATGACATATATGTTGTTATTAACTACCAAAACCACCAAGGGAGCAAATGTGCTTTCAATCTCCCCCTTTTTGGTAATTGATGACAACATATAGATCAAAGCTTCAACATATGATATAATCAACGAATATAATCATCGCTTTGAGAAGTATGTGATAAGTAAGAGCTCCCCCTTAATTTGTGCATTATTTTAGATTTGCCTTTGAATGCCAATGTGCAATCGATTAGGTACATGGGGCACTTTTTCCATGTCACATACAACTTGGTGGTGTGCGAGAGTAATATGAGTTAACAACATAGCACAACACATCAAGCAAAGTGAATGATCATCACATAACCATCAAAAGATAGGAAATAGTAGCAACACACATTAAAGCGTATGATCAAACACACAACAAAAGTATCTCACATCCAAACCAAAAGATCAAATGTTTTGTAAAACAACAAATAAAAACACACACCGTCTCACTCGAAGCCTAAAGATCTATATACAACTCATCCCCGATGGCAACAAGTTACCAAGAAGTTCTAAGATATATAGCTAATCATTCTTATGCGGCTGATCTCCTCCAGTAGTCGATGTCGGAGTCGAGAGAACTGCGTCGGCGAAGTCTTCTGCTGATGTCCTGGACGGAGTTGGTGTAGACATTGGAGGCACTGAAGATGCTGATGGAGCTGATGTCACTATGGCTAGAGCAGAAGATGAAGGTCTCGTCTCCAGAGCTAGCACTGTAGGTGTCCTGGCCTTAGTCGTGAACTGGGTAGTCGTCTTGACAGGTGCACTATCCTCCTCATCATCAAAAGACTCAGATTCTGAAGAGGTGCGATGGCTAGGAGCTTCATCAACTTCCTTCTTAAGCTCATTGACTGTCTTAGTCAGCCCATCAACCTTGTCATTGAGAGTTTTCACTCTATCTTCAAAGAATTTCACAAGGCTCTCCTTGCTATCCATAATGGTTTTGGTGTCCTTCTTCAAATACATGATGGTGGAGATCAAGAGATCCAACTACTCATTCCTAGATCTGGGGACCTGAGCACTAGTGGCTCGAGCTGCCTGTGCCTGTGCCTGTGCCTGAGCTGCAGCTGATGTGGGATGGTCTGGGTCCATCACCACAATGTTGTCCTGTAAATCTGGCTAAAGTGGAAAGTGGGGTCTATCCAGAGCAAAGATGTGCTTCTCAAGTTTGGAGTTGATAAGCATCTATATGTAGGGTGCATAGTAGCATGAGCGCTTCTGTTCAGCAGCAACCCTCTTCACAGTCTCAACTATCAAATTCATCACTCGAATCCTGGCATGACTGTCCAGATGGATAAGCTTGTTGATGGAGTAGCCACGAATCATCTTCTCATCTCCAGACTTAGGCATCAAGGTATGCCTCAAGATGGTGTTCATGGTACGGAGGCCTGCCTGGAGGTAGTAAATGAATCCTAACTTGTGAGATTACAACTTAGCAGTTGGAATAGTAGTGTACATATCCTTCATAGCATTGTGGCTCTCCTTGTATTTAGAGTAGACATCCAAGTCACCATCCTCAACCTCTGATACTCCTAAGATGGTAGCCCACTCATCAACTTTAGATTCGTATCTTGCTCCTTCTATCATCCGAACTATCCTGCCATATCCATAAAAGTGAGCAGTGGAGTAGAACTTCATGATCATCTCATCATTCCAAGCAGTAAAATCTTTGCCTACAAACTTGTCTAGGCAAATGCAGTGGAATTTGTCTTGCACACATGGGAATAGTCCTCATTTTCCTTGATATACTTCCAGTCAACATATCTCATGTCACTGACTATAGGACTCTTATCAAGTAAGATGGTCTCATAGAAGTTTTGCTGCTCTTTGGTATAGAACCTGTAGTCCACAACAGTCTTTCTCCTCTGGGTATATGGATCAATAGCTCTCCATGCCCTCAAACATGAATCCTTATTCTTCTTCATATCCTCAACAACTGGGTGGCTGGCATTGTGTTCAGGACGGTGAAGTCTAAGCTTCATCAAAACTGACATATCATCATCATCTGCTTCTCTGAAAGTGGATGTCTTGTTCTTCTCAGCAGTAGGTATATCTCTGGTAATCCTCTTGGACTTCCCTGCAACAACTTTCTTGGATGCAGCCTTGGTGCTCTTGGAGGGGCCTGGCTTAGGCATATCATCTGACATGAGCTTCTTTTGCTTCTTCTTGGGAGGGGTCTTGACAACAGGTACCTCCTCCTCCTCCTTAGCAGCAGCAGCAGCAGCCTTCTCCGGATCCTCAAACATAGAGGTAGGCCTGCCAATCACAAGGACGATCCTCTTCCTGGCTGTCTTCTTCTCTCCTGCCTTCTTAGGCAAAGATTTCTTGGGAATCTCATAGTTGCTCTAACACTCTTAGGTGCTTTGAAAGTCTCTGGAGGTGCATAAACTTTGCTGACTACCCTCCTACATGAGGTAGCCTTAGTAGCAGACTTCTTTGTAGCCTTCTATTGCTTCTTTGCAAGAACCTCCTCTGGCAAAAAATCAGAATCATCTTCATCAGAATTGAGTCTCTTCCTTGTCCTTTTTGCAGCTTTAGGAAACCCATGAGAACTGGGAGTGCCTGGATCTAAGGAAGAACTAGACTCAGGACTAGTGCCTGACTCATATCAACATTCTGCTCTTGCAAATTCTCGCTATCTTCAGCATCTCACATGTCTGACCCTATGAATAGAGTTGAAAAGAGTGGAATAGGATAAGTCATCACAAATTGTTCAGCTGATTTTTGAAAGTTTGAACTAAGAATTTCCGAAGTTATACATCCTGTCACATGAAAATCGGTACTGCCAAGACTGACTTTCTCATTAGCCGAAACTTGGTACTCCTTTTGGTGAGACCGAAAAGAAGTACTCGATTTCAACGAGAAATTTCTCAGTAGCACAAATTTCAAATCAGTGACACCAATTTGTTCACTTCGGTTCCATTGAGTTTCATCTGGCGAAAGGTAAAACCCTAGAAATTCGATCGTTCGCTACTCTATGGAATTTTTATGTAGATAGGATGATGCGCAAAATGTGGCTTATAGAGAAAACAGTCTTCATTGTGCAAGAATTGGGCGGGGAGCGCAAGAAGGGTCGAATCCACACCCTAGCCCGATGATGGATCCGCTACGACGTGGACGGCGATGAAGATTTCCGTCGACGACGAAGATCCGAGCGGCGAGGAGCACGAGGAGACAAGGGCGACGACCAGGGGGTCCTTTGTGGCAGCTTAGGGTTCTGAGATGCGACAATTGAGATTGAATTTCAAAGCATCGGGGTCCACAACTTATATACGCGTGGCTATCGGTGACACCGATTCTAAATTTTCGGTGTCACCGAGTTTCTCAACTGTCAGCTAACAGGGAAACTCGGTGTAACCAAGAATATGGAATCGGCAATACCGAGATTGAAAAACCAGATCAACCCTAGGCATTTAATGAGACCGAGATTGTGGAGTTGGTTCCACCGATATGCACTTGGGAGGTTTTAATGGTCAGTCCTTTCTCGATACAGAACTCCGAGTGCTCCTCACAGAGAGATCGAAAAGTAGTTGTTCAAATTTTGTGATGCAGCATGAATAGAATATGAGGTGAGAAAACATAGATAGCTAAAGGAGTGGTACTATGCATTCTTGTATATTCAATAGGCAAATGAAAAATTAAAAACCAAATAGCAACAATTGGATATCCTCGAATGAGTAAATAAATGCAGACCAACATGCTCACATAATAAGATGTCAAATTAAAACATGGAAAACATGCACACACACACAATAGCATCTAACAAGCACTTTGCGGATAATGGAGTCATCTATATATGAGTATATTAACTTAGGATCCAAGTAAGAATACTTGATCATAGGTCATACTCATCTTTTAAGCACAAGTGGGGTTACCACTTTTACATAAAACATTTAATGTTGTCACATACTATAAGATGCTTTGACTCAAGTCTTAGAGTAAATCTCCCCCTTGATGTGGCATACCCCCATAAGAGGGACAAACTAACCTTGGGTTTTGCCGATGAAGACTTCATGTAGGTGAAGTAGTGATGGATGCTCAAAGTTGATGACGATCTAAAAGTACATGTAGTCCCCATGTATGGTTTTTTAAATTAAATGACAATTCTAATGGACTAATGTTTGCATTGAGATATATATTTGAAAGAAAGTTCCATTTGCAATGCATTGAGACTTGATAATGAATGACAATTCCTATGACGAAACAATGACATCAAGTTATATAGAAAGGTTTGTTCCATGGGTGATGCAAGAAGGAGATTGAATGGATTCAGAATGAATGCCATATATACAGTTGTGCATCAAGATTATTCATGGAGCAAAGATAATTGTTGACCAAGATTAAGATCGAAAATTGAATTCAAAGATGGTCAACACACAAGCGCAAATCATGTACCACATGGGATCTTGTGGTATGGTAAGAATTTGTCAATTGCGCTTTGTGTACTAACCCAGGCTATGTGTTTTCTATATCTATGAGGGTTAGGTGATTCTCATGGAATTACATCGAGAGAAAGATTCCAAGTTCCCATGAGAGGATGACATCAAGAGTTGATGATCATGGTTGACAAGGGCAAGTTCAAGATAGCCATCCTGAAGGATTACATGCTTAAAGCTTGTGGATGATCACATGACGAACGTATGAAGATGAATACAATGCAATGCTCCCCACATGGCTTATGGGGGGCTATTTGAAGTCTTCACCAAGTGTAATGATCAAGATCGTTGTTCTGACTTGAGCCAAGCATAAACGTCAACACCAAGCTCAAATGGAATGCTTTAGTCAAAGGTATTAGTTCCTTTACCTTAGTTGTGAGGATCGATGACCATCGAAAAGGAAATATGCTCAAGAATGAGTTTCTGGAAGCTATCTAGTATAGTTGTTTTATGATTCTTGAGTTATTGGGATCCCACACTATTAAGAGGGGATCAAAGGGATTAGTGATAGATTTGCTCAAGTCAACATCTTCTATTTCTACTTCCTCACATCATATTCAAACATAGGCATATTTCACTCCTATCCAGTACAAATACAATATGCCTATACATCTATCAAAGAAAATCAAAAGCCAAATAGGTTACCCAAATACATGATAAAAGTTTTGCATAATTTGCATCATCCATTTTGGTTCATCTTGGGTGGTTCTCTATGTGAGGACCTGGGCTTTTTCCATACCTTCAAAACGAGCCCAAGATCATCAAAATTGGAGTCCGGATGTGAAAGTTATGCATGTTTTAGTTTTGGGGTTCTTGTTGTTTTTCTTTGGCCGGATATCCGGGATTTGGCTGGATGTCTGGGCTGTCGGGTCACCCCGGATGTCCGGGATCCTCCCAGAAATCTGGCCCGACTATGTCCAAAACCTGTTCAAAATGTTGGTTGTACCCGTCGGATGTCCGGCACTTGGCCGGATGTCCGGGGACCCAAGTTTGGCCAGATGTTCGGGCCTTGGCCACATGTTCGGGCCCTATACTCTGGCCTCTGTTTTTCATATGCGTACGTGCAATTCTCAGCTGTGGGATGTCCAGCCCTTGCCCGGATGTCCGGGCCCTACTGCCACGCCGGATGTCCGACAAGGATAGGTAAGCTCTGATACCATAGGGTGAGCCTTCGTGGCGTTGGTGTGCTTTCGTGGTAACATCCACCTCTCTAACGGTGACTAGCTTCCCTCCAAGGAAGTGAACATCAGGATACATCCTCATCTCCATGTCTTCGGTTATTTATAACCCTAGTCACTACTTGTGGTTTACTTTGGTCACTTGACCTTGCATTCACTATATCTTGTTGTCCTCATTATATTGTGTTGGTTACCATATCGAAGAGATTATTTAGACCAACACTTTATAGTCCGCAATTCATACTTGCTACTATTGTTCAATCTTGTGCTTAGTGTGAATTGCTAGCTTGTAACATTCATTTCCATATCTTGTGATATACATTGAGTAAGTTTGTGTAACATACTTGTGCTTACTCATATCCTCGTTGTGCTCATCTTCTTTATCCTAAGTTGTTGGTGCACTTAGTGAGCCTAGTATATTTAGGATTTGTGCTTGAAAAGTATCCGCTTAGTTTATTTCAGCATTAGGATATAGCCAAATCCGTAAAAGATTTTAAAACGCCTATTCACCCCCCTCTAGGCGACATCGTGTTCCTTTCAATTGGTATCAGAGCTAGGTCTCTCCTTATTAGGTTTCACCGCCTAGAGAGTAACAATGTCGACTACTGAACTAGTGCACGATGACACATTTTGTTTTAATGGCACAAATTACATTATGTGGATATTACGCATGCTTTGTCACTTTCGGGCCATGGGTCCAAATGCTTTGTGGATTGTTGTTGTAGGGGATTCAAATCTAAAGGATGGGCAATCTTCATCACTTGAGGATATGCATCTTGATAATCAAGTTTTGAGTGCCATTCACCAAGCTATATCCTTCGAGGTGTTTAAGTCAATCTCGACTTGTTCGTTGGCTCATGAGGCTTGGACCAAACTTGAAGTTACATATGGTGGGTCCAACCTTGTGGGAGTCAATGCTATTTGGAAGGAAGTAATGGATGAGTTCTCCACCTTTTTATATCATGAAGAGCTCTCTATTGCTTCCACATTCGATTACCTAGACACTTCAACATCTTCCACTTCACCAACATGTGGCATGTCACAAGGTAATGACAAGGTGAGTGGAGAAATGTTGTATGATGATGATGTTGACAATGTCATTGATGATCCTTTACGTGTAAATGCTAGTATTGTAGATTCCATGGACTTGATCACATCTAGCACCAAAAATGTCATACATTCTTGTGATGTTAGTCCATGCATATCATCTAATGATTCACTCATAAATTCTTGCAATGGTATACTTGCTCGTTTGTGTTGCCATGTTCAAAATGCCTTGATTCCCTCTAGTTCTCTTTGTGAAACTAACCATGTAGAGTAAATCAAGAATAATGGGGAACATTTGATTGATTATGATCCCTCTTCTCCAAAAGAATCAACATCAAAACCCTTTACCCACATGTGCCTCATGGCGAGAGGTAATGATGAGGTATCATCTTTTCTTAGTGATAATGATGATAGTTGTAATGAGAATGAGGATGATAACTTGACTCAAAATCTCTATGAGATTGGGAAAACTCTTCATAGAGCTAAAAATAACACTTATAAAAGGTTCCAAGATGTTCTTGCTTGGTTTGAAGAACATAATGATTTATTTCTAACGAGCAAGTGAAAAGTGAACAACTTGAACATGAACTTGCTATGGCTCATCAATCTCTTAGTGACTTGAGGTCTTCAAAAGAAGAGATTGAAATTACTCATTGTAAACTTAAAGAGGATTTTGAGCACCTTGACCTTGGCTACAAGAATGTCAAAGGAGAGCTCACCAAACTCTCTAAGTCTCATGAGGAACTTCAAGCTACTCATGTGAAGTCTCGAGTTTCTACATGCTCCTCTCATATTGATAATGATGCTTGTGCTACTAAATCTATCTTGTGTGAAGCATCGATATTGAAAGAAAATGTCGAGCTTAGGACTCAACTTGATTTTCTCACTAGCAATTATGGGAAATTGGAAGGAAGTCATGAAAAGCTCTCAGCCACTCATGAGGATCTTTTAATCTCTCATTAGGAGCTAAAGTTACCTCATGAGGCTATGGTCACCAAGGTAAAATCTTGTGAGTCTCATGTGGACATTAGCACATCTTGTACTCGAAATGCCTTATTGCCATGTGCTAGTACTAGCAATTCCTCTCTACATGATATTAATACATCTTGTGATGAATTGCTCACCATGCCTTGTTTCTCTAACAATGAAGCTTCTACTTCTTCTAGCTCTTTTGTTAATACTAACCTTGTAGAGGAAAAGAAAGAGCTCAAGGCCCAAGTCACTAGTTTTAAGAAAGACTTGGAAAAATGTTGTGATAATAACTTGAGTGTGCAAAAGGACCCTCAAGACAAAATAGGACTTGATTTCGTCTCCAAAAAGAAGAAGTCCAAGAATAGGAAGAAGGGACAAGATCAAGTCAAGAATTCCGCCAACATTATTTGCTTCAAGTACAAGAATGTTGGACACCATGTGAGATCTTGTCCATTGAAGAAGAAGGATTCAAGTGTGCAACATCAAGGGAAGTGGCCTCAAGTTCAATCTCAAGATAATGGAAGGCCTCTTTCCATGCTTAACCAAGATAAGGTTCTCCAAGTTGAGAAGGTAAAGAAGAAGATAAAGGGGAACACATGTTGCTATATTTGCCGTGAGAAGGGACACATATCTTCATGATGAACCAATGGTAATGTCTCTAAGCCTCCGATTGTCAATGATCATTATTCACTTAGAAAGGATAATGTTGGCAATTTGTTTGCCAAGTTTGTGGGCACCCAAAGTGGTTTGGGTAAAGAAAAGACCATTTGGGTTGCCAAGCCTATTGTGACTAACTTCTTAGGACCCAACTTGGTTGGGGACCATCAAGCTCAAACTTGATCAATAGGTGTGTGGAGGGCGTTGGAGACTTGGCTAGTTCATAAAAAAAGAGTTAACCACCATTCATTTGAGAAAGCCAAGTCAAGTGGATTATCATCACATTTATCAATCCAATGCTCCTCTTTGCGGTAACTTGTACTTATATTGTTTACATTGAAAGTTACTAGCCCCTTGCATGTTTAGGTTTTACCTAGCATGCGTTTGTATATGTTGTGCCTCCTAGTATGCTTGATTTGAGTTATCTAGCATGTATAGGTCGCAATGCACTTCATATATTTGTGTGTGTGGTTCCGAGCTTTTATTGATTCATTAGTTGAATCTCATTTGGCTCTTGTGAGATATTAATGGATCATCACATTATGGGTGAGTGTTATGTTTATGCATATGACAAGCCTTAAATGTGTATATATGTGGGATACCACCGTGTATTGTTAGTGCAATATTATCTAGTTACCATGTGGTATGTTAAGCTCATTTGAAATTCAAATTCTCATTCATTAATTATCTTTGGTTGGATTTCAGTTGCCCCTTGTTGATAATACATGAAAAATCACATTATGGCGGAGTGATGTGCTTTGTGCATATCACAATCCTTGTAATTGTGAACAACTAAGGATTGCCACTTCGAATTCATATTTGAGATTACCTTATATCTCTGTGGCATGCAATGCTTTGTTTGAGTATGGTATTCTTGTGTGGTTTTACCCATGGTTTATCTTCAAAATTATATTTGGAAAAGCATTTGATTTAAGCCATTCCAATTATTTCTATGCATGATTATCTACCTAATTGGAATGTCATGAATACGCTATCCAAGCACTATGTTTAATTCTAAAACTCTTCTCACATGCTTTGGATATTGAAGTTGATTTTACATATCCTTTCTTTCTATCACCGAATGTTATCCTTGATATCATTAAACTTGGTATTCCTTCATGTGGCAAAATTTGTTGATCATCTTCTTCTCGGCTTTTGTTTCAACTTGCATTTTATATCTATCCAAGAAATTCATTTGGCTCCTGGTATTCTCCCTTGCCTTTGTTCGAGATCATCTTCTTGGTTTTATGGATTTATGGGAGGTAGTTATCTCATTGCTTGTACTATCTTATATCCACTTGAATGGGATATGTCTATGAGAGTTGTGCAATGTTATTCACATGCTCATTGGTTTTGCTTAGTTCATATGTAGAACTTTGTGCGCTATCATGTGTTGAGTCATTACTTCGATGCAATTTGGAAAACAGGAATAATTTATGATGTTATTGGAGTATTCCTGGTTTATGTGTTCTTTTGTCTTACTTGTATCTCTTTGGATCTTGGTAGGCTTGTGCATGCATATTTATTATGTGTACATCCACATGCCTTGTTTGCCTTATTTGATCCAATATATAAGGTAGATCCATCTAATCCTTACTAGTTAAGATATGCATGAAATTCAAATCCATATCCATATGCACATATTTAAGTGGTTTTGCCCTATGTTTGTAGTTATGCTAACTACTTCGGACCCAATAAGTTTGGGGACCATATTGTACTTAAATTGTTGTAGGTACATTTGAGAAGCATTGGGTGCTTGGCTTCTTCATGAAGGTGGTGGCACAATGAGGAAATTAGAGCCAAGCTTGGACATTTTATTGATCTTCTACTTCATGCCAATGCTTTCTCGGTAACAAGTATTTACTTCATGCATACATTTCTTGCATTCAATCTTGTGTAGGTTGCATCATGGCATGAATGTCTTGACTCGTTCCTGTGATACTTGTTTCCATACTCAAAACATCCAAATAACGATCTCTTATTGCTAGTTGTGATATCTTTGATGGTTGTGTGTTTGGAGTTCATTAATATTCAATAATATAATATTAATCCATGTGCTATACTTTCAAGCAAAGATCTCATTGGTATATTTTATGACTCCCGTTTGGATATCTTATTCTTTCCTTTTGTAACTATGTCATGTGTACATCATTCTTTGCGAATATATATCATCATGATTGTCATCTACCTAGAATCTTATACACATGAGAGAAGTTACATCTCTAGTTGATATCCCTATTCTTTCATGTCCACGGTTTCATCCTCTTTTATATTTTGGTGGCTCCGTGGAAGCATTTGTTGTATGAGTGTGTGTCTTACCCCTTTGCATCTTAGTGCACTCATGTTTGGTGAATATTGTTGTCCTCTTGCTTGTCTTGACAATCCTATTATTTCATATCTTCACAATGGGTTGTCACAGGCTTTGATTTTTAATTTTTCATATAGTGAGCTTGTGAACCCGTTTGCTTGATGTGTGTGTGACCTGCTTAACTTCGTATGTGTGGGAAGGACATGTCTTGCACATTGTATCTCATTTACTCAAGACTATGTTGATGCTTAATTCTCATCCTTATATTATTCTTCTCAAAGTGCTTTGAAGTGACTCACACACATTATTTTGGTTGTGCCTATTCTTAGGTTGCCTCATTTACATGTTGCTCAACCATATGTTTGTTGCAAATGCTAGGTTTCTTTTCTAATCTATGCTTGCTTGCAATTTTTTTGTGTTCATATTGATTTTGGGGGAGTGATGATCCTATTTTGTGCACTTGTATCCAAATACAAAAAATCTAAATAGTGCACAAATCATGGGGAGCTTCCCTATTTTTCTTAGAACACTCATATTTCCCAAATCATAATATTCTTTTATCTTTTTGGCTCGTCGGATCTTTTGATTGCTTGCTTCACCTTGTGTTATGCAAATGAGATCAATTTGTGCCATGTTCCTTGCTCTTATGCTAGGCTCAAAGTTGTATAATAGTGGATTCACGTGTGGATATCATGTTCTTATCAATTACAACCTTTTTGTGTATACGGGTCTCTTTGTGGATACATATCATGGTTATTTTTGACCACTTAGAAATTTTTTATACATAAGAAAGTTCATATCTTTTCTTGATATCATTTATTCCTCGCCGTCCACTTTGTGTGTTCCTTCTATTCGTATAGTGGCTTCAGTAAGAGGTTGTGTCATGAGTGCTTGTATGTTTTGCATACAATCTTGCATACTCATGTCTTTTGAATGTATGTTGGACCCATGCTTGACATGATGATCACATTGGATATTCCTATTATATATTGTCCAAAATATGTTCTTTGAATCTTCTGGACGTATTTCTCGCATGTCTAAGGCTTGTTTTCATATCTTAGTATCTGGTTGCATTCTATAGTTTCCGAGCTCCTCCAATTGTTCATCATTGAATATGTGCATTTGTTTTCACTCCCATTTTGTGATATGCACACATCAAGGAGGAACTCATACTATATTGGTCTTCTAGGTGTTTTCTCTTCCATTTTGGCATTTGTTGCCAATGGGGGAGAAGTTTAGAGGGTTTAAGATAAATATCTTTTGAAGTTTTTGTTGTCATTCATGCATAGCTACCCTATTTATATCTGCTTGTTGCATGAATGGGTACATAGAGAAAACTCCACCTAGTTTATATCTATGCAATGAAATTCAAAGTTCATCCACATATGCATATATTATGGGGGAGCTTGCTGTATAGATTATGGTCCTACTAACATGTTGCATGCTTCTTCGGATAAATTGCATGCTTCTTTAAAAATTCATTATATAAACCCTCTTGTTGAGATTGTCATCAGTTACCAAAATGGGGGAGATTGAAAGTACATGTAGTCCCCATGTATGGCTTTGGTAATTAAATGACAATCCTAATGGACTAATGTTTGCATTGAGATATACATTTGAAAGAAAGTTCCATTTGCAATGCATTGAGACTTGATAATGAATGACAATTCCTATGAAGAAACAATGACATCAAGTTATATAGAAAGGTTTGTTCCATGGGTGATGCAAGAAGGAGACTGAATGGATTCAGAATGAATGCCATAGATATATATATATATAGTTCTGCATCAAGATTATTCATGGAGCAAAGATAATTGTTGACCAAGATGAAGATTGAAGATTGAATTCAAAGATGGTCAACACACAAGCGCAAATCATGTACCACATGGGATCTTGTGGTATGGTAAGAATTTTTCAATTGCGCTTTGTGTACTAACCCAGGCTATGTGTTTTCTATATCTATGAGGGTCAGGTGATTCTCATGGACTTACATCAAGAGAAAGATTTCAAGTTCCCATTAGAGGATGACATCAAGAGTTGATGATCATGGTTGACAAGGGCAAGTTCAAGATAGCCATCCTGAAGGATTACATGCTTAAAGCTTGTGGCTGATCACATGATGAATGTATGAAGATGAATACAATGCAATGCTCCCCACATGGCTTATGGGGGAGCTATTTGAAGTCTGCACCAAGTGTAATGATCAAGATCATTGTTCTGAATTGAGCCAAGCATAAATGTCAGCACCAAGCTCAAATGGAATGCTTTAGTCAAAGGTATTAGTTCCTTTGGCTTTAGTTGTGAGGATCGATGACGATCGAAAAGGAAATATGCTCAAGAATGAGTTTCTTTAAGCTATCTAGTATAGTTCTTTTATGATTCTTGAGTTATAGGGATCCCGCACTATTAAGAGGGGATCAAAGGGGTTAGTGATAGATTTTCTCAAGTCAACATCTTCTATTTCTACTTCCTCATATCATATTCAAACATAGGCATATTTCACTCCTATCCAGTACAAATACAATATGCCTATACATCTATCAAAGAAAATCCAAAGCCAAATAGGTTACCCAAATACATTATAAAAGCTTTGCATAATTTGCATCCTCCATTTTGGTTCATCTTGGGTGGTTCTCTATGTGAGGACGTGGGATTTTTTCATAGATTCAAAATGAGCCCAAGATCATCAAAATCGGAGTCCGGATGTGAAAGTTATGCATGTTTTAGTTTTGGGGTTCCGACTGTTTTTGTTTGGCCGGATATCCGGGATTTGGCCGGATGTCAGGGCTGTCAGGTCACCCCGGATGTCCAAGATCCTCCCAGAAATCCGGCGCGACTATGTCTAGAACCTGTTCGAAATGTTGGTTGTGCCCGCCGGATGTCCGGCACTTGGCCGGATGTCCGGGGACCCAAGTTTGGCCAGATGTCCGGGCCCTGTACTTTGGCCTCTGTTTTTCATATGCGTACGTGCACTTCTCAGCCGTCGGATGTCCGGGCCCTACTGCCACGCCGGATGTCCGGGCTCAATCCCGGATGTCCGGCCACTCCTAACTAAGAAACCAAGGGTTTGTATAACCATGCCGGATATCTGGCCATCTGCCGGATGTCCAGGCTTTCCTGACATGTCGGCTGTCCGAGCTTGGCCCTGGATGTCCGGCCTACCCGGTCACTTACACTACAACGTCCATATTTTCACCCATGCTATATATACCCCTTCACCACTTCGTGGAGGGGTTGACCACTTCATCCCAAATTGCCCCAAGAACACAAGTGGCTCCCTCTCACTTCTCCTACACCAAATCTTAGATAACGGAGAGATTCTTGAGTTCTTGAGAGATTTTCCAATCAAGTGATAGATCCACTCCCTCTCCCTCTCTTGACCAAAGGAATTCGTGATTTGAGCAAGTCTTGAGCATTTCCTCCTTGATCCTATTACTCTTGGAGGTTGCAGACTCCTAGGCGGTAGGACTGCTCCGGTGAGGAATCAACTTGTGATTTGTCCCTCGAAAAGTTTGTGAAGGTTTGGAGGCCGCCTCAAGGTCTACCACTAGTGGTTGTGAATCGCCTTCATGGTGATATCTCAAGGGGAGAATAGGGTGAGCCTTCGTGGCGATGGTGTGCCTTCGTGGTAACATCCACCTCTCTAACGGTGACTAGCTTCCTTCCAAGGAAGTGAACATCAGGATACATCCTCGTCTCCATGTCTTCGGTTATTTATAACCCTAGTCACTTCTTGTGGTTTACTTTGGTCACTTGACCTTGCATTCACTATATCTTGTTGTCCTCATTATATTGTGTTGGTGAACATATCGAAGAGATTATTTAGACCAACACTTTATAATCCGCAATTCATACTTGCTACTATTGTTCAATCTTGTGCTTAGTGTGAATTGCTAGCTTGTAACATTCATTTCCATATCTTGTGATATACATTAAGTAAGTTTGTGTAACTTACTTGTGCTTACTCATATCCTCGTTGTGCTCATATTGTTTATCCTAAGTTGTTGCTGCACTTAGTGAGCCTAGTATATTTAGGATTTGTGCTTGAAAAGTATCCGCTTAGTTTATTTCAGCATTAGGATATAGCCAAATCCGTAAAAGATTTTAAAACGCCTATTCACCCACCTCTAGGCGACATCGTGTTCCTTTCAAGATCACCAAGAGTTGGGAGCATCCTTGTTGTTTCATTACTCTTCTCACCTAATAGGTTAGTCCCGACACACAAGAGACAAATACAAGGATATCTATGGACATGGTGTGCAAAGAATATATGATGATGTCCATTAATTTTTTGATTACCTTGTCCCTTGCTTACCTTTGAGGGACTGTGTGACTCCTTGAACTATTGCATGATGTTGATGTTGATTGCAACTAGTTCTTGCCAATAATGAATATGAGTGGATTTCATTGGCGGAGTCACCCCTCAAGAACTTCCCTAGTTCTTCTTCTTGGGGACCCACAGCAAGTTGATGGGGATCCTTGGTGCTGAAGCAGCACTTGTAGGAGTTGAGATTGTAGTAGCCTTGGGAACCCACTTCACCAAAGCTTGGGATTCATATTCATATGAGTCAATGTCCTCTTGAAGCTTGTTCTTGCCCTTGAGCTTGGGGTCTTGTGGTAGAAGGTCATCTTGAGCTTTTCTTCCGTTGGGGAGAGTATTTTCATACTTCTCCTTTTCAGGAACAAACTTGGGATTGGGGTATTGACCTTCTTCCCATTCAACTCTGTTAGCGTTGAAGTAGAAGACACCACGATTCTTCTGGTATCCTCCGTGCTTGCGTACAATCTCCTCAAATTGTTTGCACTCTTCAAGACTCTTGTAGATACCTTTCTCTATAATCCCTTTCAACAGTTCATTTTCTTGATCAAGTGTAACTTGGCTAAGAGAAGAGTTAGTGGGATCAAGAGAACTACTAGAAGCAATATCATTGGATTTATCATTTTTATTGCTACTAGTTGAAGAACCTTTCTTTCCTTTATTACTAGCCTGCTTAGACTTAACTTGTGGCATGAATGTAGACAAGAGAAGTCATTTGTCTAGATAAGAGGAAGTCTTCTTTCGAAGATCATCATTGATAGCTTTAAGGAACTCATGCTCTTGCTCTAAATTGAGCTTCTCATGTGTCCTTTCAAGCTCTCTATGATCTCGTAGAGTAGACTCGTGAGCAAAGTTAATAGTGTTTAGTTCTTGAGTTAGTCATTCTATTTCCAACTTATCATCATCGCACGGCTTATCTAGACTAGAGTGAGTACTAGCAAGTTCACTTTGACTAACATTACTAGATTTTTCAAATAGCAAGTCATCTTCAATTAAAAAGTCATCTTCATCACTATTGAAATCAAGATACTCGGGGTGTGATACCTTGGGGACTTTAGCCATGAAGCAACGTCCACTCCCTTCATTTGGTGAATCAAATATGTCGTAGGAGTCGGTTATCACTAGTGCAAGTTCGGCAACACCTTCATCTTGACTATAGTCGGAGTTGGAGTGATAGCTTCTCTCAGAGTGGTTGTCGGATTCAGAGCGGGAAACCCATTTACCAGCATGAGCTTGATGCTTATTCTTGAGTATCTCTTGGTGTGCTTGTCCTTATTCTCCGAGTCCCTACTTCTCTTTGAGGGTCTTCGTTCATAACGATCATCCCTACTCCTTCTCTCTCTTCGAGGTGACCCATCTCTTGAGCTTCACTTTCTCGGTGACTCTTCTTTCCTTTTGTAAGGAGTCGCACACTCATTGGAGTAGTGTCCGGGCTTCCCACAATTGTAGCACTTGTCTTCATATCTTGAGTTGGAGCTTCGATATTTGCTACTATTATTGTATAACTTGTTGAATTTCTTGACCATGAGTCTTATCTCTTCATTCGTGACAAGGTTGTTGCTTGAGGTAGCGGGAGCATCAATTGTGGTTTTGTAAGCACCGCTAGACTTGTGGTGAAGCTCTTCCCTGTCTTTGAGTGTCATCTCATGAGAAACAATCCTACCAATCACTTCTATTGGCTTAAGATCTTTGTAGTTGGGCATCATTTGGATCAATGTGCATACGGTGTCATATCGATCATCCAAAGCTCGAAGTATCTTCTTGATGATGAATTTTTCGGTCATTTCTTCGCTTCCTAAGGAGGCAATCTCATTGGTGATGAGAGCTAGCCTAGAGTACATCTCAGCGACTCTTTCACCATCCTTCATCTTGAACTTGTCAAGCTGACTTTGAAAAACATCCAACTTGGATTCTCTCACAGATTCAGTACCTTCATGCATCTCAACCAAAGTATCCCAAATCTCTTTTGCATTCTCAAGACGGCTGATTATGTTGAATTCTTTGGGGCATGGGCAGTTGAAGAGAATGCCATGTGCTTGAGCATTGAGTTGCAACATCTTCAATTCATCCGCAGTCGCTTCGCAATCCGGTTCCTTTCCTTCGACAAATAATTCACCTTGCATTCCAACATGAACAACAGCCCAAACGATGGGGTTATGACCAAGAAAATGCATTTTCATTTTGTGCTTCCAATTAGCAAAATTAGTGCCATGAAAGTATGGACCTCTACGGTGATAATTTCCCTCACTAGACGCCATACTCTCCTAGGTTGTGAAACCAATGCAATGGAGACCAATGCTTTGATACCACTTGTAGGATTCAAAGTAGTGATATAGGGGGATTAGACTACTTGACCAACTAAGAATCTACTTTTTCCCAATTTTAAGTCTTGGCATATTTTAGCACTCATCGCAAGTCAAGTACACCCTACACATGCATGTCTACGAGTATTGCAACGGAAAGTAAAGACAAGCATGTAAGTGATGAGAGGGTAGGAAGATCATACGCAATTGGTGACACAATGATTTTTCCTGTGGTTTCGATAGGTGGTGCTATCGTACACCCACGTTCATGGAGTCTTCAACCCACGGTGGGTAACGATCGCAAGAGTCCATGGCGGGCTCTACCCATGAAGGGTTCCATGAAGAAGCAACCTTGACTATACCATGACGGCCTACGTCCACGGAGGACTAGCCTAACTCGGGGTAGATCTTCACGAAGTAGGCGATCTCCTTGCCCTTACAAACTTCTTGGTTCACTTCACAACACGAAGTAGGAGGCTCCCAAGCGACACCTAACTAATCTAGGAGGCACCGCCCTCCAAAAGTTGACAGGCTTGATAATGTCGATAAACTCCTTGCTCTTGTGCTTCAAGATGATAGACTCCTCAACACACAATCACTCTCTCACAGATTTGGCTTAGTGGAAGAGGTTGATTGGGTGGAAAGCAAGTTGGGGAGGCTAGAGATCAAGATTCTATGGTAGGAATGGAATGACATGATCTCAACACATGAGTAGGTGTCTCTCTCTCAGAAAATCAGTATGTATGAGTGGGGAACTGTTCTGAGTGCTTTCTTTGCGAGTGAGCGGTGATGGAGGGGTATATATAGGCATCTCCAAAAATCCAACCGTTACACCTAATAAGTCAGACTCGGTGGAACCGATGTGTAAACCTCGGTTGTACCGAGTTGCCTCATAGGTAGCAACTTTTGAATCTCGATGAGACCGATACATAAAACTCGGTTGCACCGATAAGGTGACCAATGGTCAGATTGCCAATCTCAGTGACGCTGATTCACAAAACTCGGCAGGACTAATTTTGTAAACTTGCGTAACAGGAAGTTGGCAACCCAAACTCGGTGGCACCAAAGTGGAATCGGTTGCACCGAAAACCTAGGGTTTGGTTGAGTCTGTCTTAGTCTGGGAATCGGTGGCACGAAGTGGAAAGTGTTGGTTGCACCGATTTTGGATATTTGGCTTTGGACAGACTTTTGTGGAAGAGGTTGTGGGTGTATGTGGTGACTATCACTTGTGGACGTATGAGCATTTTGTTCACCAACAAAACCTTACCCCCTTTTAATAGTATTGGATTTCCTATGGACTCAAAATGATTTCTCACAAAAGGTAAAATGTAGAGTCCTTTGTTTGAGGCTTTGCCAATCTATTTCCTTGCATCTTGGGGTATTCCACAATCCTTTTGCCAACCCATCATTGAACTTTTCCCGAAACATGCTTAGTGGAAACATTAGTTCAATGACATATATGTTGTTATTAATTGTCAAAACCACCAAGGGAGCAAATGTGCTTTCATGTACTCATCGACATGCAAGTTGTGATAATCTATACAAAACATGATCATCTCATACATCACATATATCATATCATGTCTTTGGCCATATCACATCACAACATGCCCTGCAAAAACAAGTTAGACGTCCTCTACTTTGTTGTTGCAAGTTTTATGTGGCTACTATGGGCAACTAGTAAGAACCGTTCTTACCTACACAAAGCCACTACGGTGATAATCAAGTTGCCTTTTAACCTTATAAAAGGACTGCCTTTATCGAATCCGATTCAACTAAAGTGGGAGAGACAGACACCCGCCAGCCATCTTTATGCAACAAGTTGCATGTCCCTCGATGGAACCGGTCTCTCGTATGTGGAAGAGTAAGGTTGGTCTGAGCTGCTTCAACCCAGAATACTGCCAAATCAAGATAAGACTAAGGAGGTAAGAAATCTGAACATCAACGCCCACAAACTCTTTTGTGTTGTACTCGTGCATGTTATCTACGCATAGATCTAGCTCATGATGCCATTGTTGGGGAACGTTGCATGGGAAACAAAAACTTTCCTATGAACACCCAAGATCTATCTATGGAGATCAACAACTATGAGAGGGGGAGTGAACCTACATACCCTTGTAGACGTTAAGAAATGTGGTTGATGTAGTCCAACATCTTCGCGATCCAATCATGATCCGTCCTGCGATCCCATCACGATCCGTCCCGATCTAGCGCCGAACAGACGACACCTCCACATTCAGCACATGTACAGCTCAATGAAGCCTTCACCACCTCGATCCAGCAAGTGAAGGTGAAGTAGCATCTTGATTTATCCGGTAGCATGATGGTGTGGTGGTGGTGGTGGCGGAGCTGGCCCGGCATGGCTTTGCCAAGCTATGTCTCGGCATAAACCAGGGAGAAGTACTACAAGAGAGGAGGGTTGCGCCATGGCTCTTGGGGTGTGGCTTCCCTCTATCCTCTCTAGTATATGTAGGGGGAAGGGAGAGGGGCGGACTTCCTAGGGTTCCCCCTTAGGGGGGCTGCAAAGGTGGGGCGGCGCCCCAAGGAAGGGTTGCTCCCCAAGGAAGGGTGGCCGCCCATCTTTAGGGTTTCCCCTACCAGCCCCTTTGCCGCATGGGCCTAGGTGGGAGGGCACTCAGCCCACCAGGGGCTGGTGCACCCCCCTGGCCCCCTCTCACCCCATGTGGCCTCCTAGCATGTGTGGACCCCTTCCGGTGGACCCTCGAAACCCTAATGTACCCACCGATACATTACCGGTGATGCTCGAATTATTTCCGGTGACCAAAACGGAACTTCCCATATATCATTCTCTACCTCCGGACCATTCCGGAACTCCTCGTGCCATCCAGGATCTCATCTGGGACACTGTAAAACTTTTGGTCACCAATATATATAACTCAACTATACTATATCGTCATCGAACGTTAAGTGTGTGAACCCTGCGGGTTTGACAATGATGCAGACATGACCGAGACACTCTTTGGCCAATAACCAATAGCAAGACGTGGATGCCCATACTGGCTCCTACATATTCCATGAATATCTTTAACAATCAAACCATGATGTCAAGGATTCAATCAATCCCATATGCAATTCCCTTTGTCCATCGGTATGCTACTTGCCCGAGATTCGATCGTCGGTATCTCCATACCTAGTTCAATCTTGTTGTCGGCAAGTCTCTTTACTCGTTCTGCAATACAACATCCCGTGACTAACTCCTTAGTCACATTGCTTGCAAGCTTCTTGTGATGCTGTATTACGGAGTGGGCACAGAGATACCTCTCCATCATACGGAGTGACAAATCCTAGTCTCGATCCATGCCAACCCAACAGACACCCTTAGAGATGCCTGTAGATCACCTTTATAGTCACCCAGTTACGTTGTGGCGTTTGATACAAACAAGGCGTTCCTCTAGTGTGAGGGATTTTCATGATCTCATGGCCATAGGAACAGATGCTTGATATGGAGAAAGCAGTAGCAATAAACTAACACGATCAAATGTTATGCTTATGGTTGGATATTGTCCATCACATCATTCTTCTAATGATGTGATCCCGTTAGCAAATGACAACTCATGTCTATGGTTAGGAAACCTTAACCATCTTTGACCAACGAGCTAGTCTAGTAGAGGCTCACTAGGGACACAGTGTTGTCCATGTATCCACACATGTATCCGAGTTTCCGATCAATACAATTATAGCATGGATAATAAACGATTACCATGAACAAGGAAATATAATGATAACCACTTTATTATTGCCTTTAGGGCATATTTCCAACAGAAAGATCCAAACACATATATCCAGTTGAATATACGTGATCACGAGTTATTATTGTTGACGTTATCTTTGAGATAAATTGTTGGATGGTGACAAATTATAGACCCCTATCTTCCTATGTGTTTGATTGAAACTCTTTTCTTCATAAATATCCCGTGAGTGTCAGCAATCATAGAAGACTAAACGATAGTTGAGTATGTGAACTTGCTAAACAGATCTCTGACATAGACTCTTCTGAAAATATAATGGATTGTAATTGTTTTAGTGACTGCAAACATACTTTGCTAATTTTCAATAAAGTTTATGATTCATACTTGAGCATGTGGATAGATTATTACTTATTCATGAGAAGTTTTATGATATTAAGTTGATGTTATGATAATGATCATGATGCTTTCATATCCATATTTTATTTTTATCGACACCTCTCTCTCTCTCTCTAAGCATGTGGTCATCATTATTGAGTTCGACTTTCGCTTGATGACAAGCGAGGTCTAAGCTTGGGGGAGTTGATGTGTCTATTTTGCATCATGATTTCCTACTGTTATTTATAATGTTTTGGTCATTATTCCACTTTATGATACCATTATAATGCCTTTGCTCTCTCAATACACAAGGATTACATGGACAGGAACATTGTGGCAACTTAAACGGAGAATATTTTTGGAATATATAAAAAATGCCAGAGCCAAGAAATACCAAATGGGCCACCTTTCACTCACAAGGCAGGTGGGCACGCCCAGGTGCCTTGTGGGTCCCACAAGAGGTCTCTACCCCCCCCCCCCCCACTCTTTTGCTATATGAAGGGTTTTGACCTAGAAAGTAAATGAGAGAGACTTTCGGGATGAAGCGCCGCTGTTTCGAGGCGGAACCTTGACAGGAGTGATATGTCTCCAATGCATCTATAATTTATGACTTATTCATGCCATATTTACCTGTGTTTACAATACTTTTATATGGTTTTGATGCACTTTACATGATTTAGTTAGAACTAACCCGGACTGACGTTATTTTTAGCATAACTACCATGGTGTTGTTTTTTGTGCAGAAAATAAAAGTTCTCAAAATCGCCCGAAACTTTTTGATGATTTTTTTGGAACAAAAGAGGCACTAGACGCTTCGTGGGAGGGCCAGAAGAGCCACGAGGTGGGCACCACCCACCAGGGCATGCCAGGCCCCCCTAGCGCGCCCTGGCATATGTTCCTCACCTCGAGGCCCACCTTTGCGTGAAACCAACTCCAAAAATTCCTATAAATATAGAAACAACCATAAAAAACCCTAAACTCCTTGTTCCGCTGCCGCAACTCTCTGTATCGATGGAAAAGCAAACTGGAGGCGTTCTAGTACCCTACCGGAGAGGGTAGATCTTCTTTGATGGCCATCTTCATCATCCTGGCAGAGTCCATGATGAGTCGGGAGTAGTCCACCCTCGGGGCTGATGGTTTGTACCAGTAGCTATGTGGTAAATCTCCCTCTCTCTCGTGTTCTTGAGATGGCACGATCTTTATGTATCATGTGCTTAGTTAATATAGTTGGATCACATGGTGTTTTCCCCTCTCTATCTTGTTGTGATGAATTGAGTTTACGCTTTGAGATTTCGTTATTACCGGATTGGATCCTTTTAAGGATTTGAGAGCACTTGATATATGTCTTCATGCGGATACCCGTAGTGAAATTGGGGTATTCAAGTGATTCACTTGATATATGTTATGGCGTCAACTTGCGGATTCCGGTGACCTTAGGGATCTATGCATAGGGGTTGATTGCACGTTTTCATACCTTGTTCTCGGATAGAAATCTTGGGGCACTCTTTCAGGTTCTTTGTGTTGAATTGAGTATTATGAATCTAAAATTGTTTGATGTGTATCATATAATTAACTCATGGATACTCGTGGTGACATTGGAGTATCTACGTGACATTTGAGTTGGTTGATGCGTATCATATGGTGTTATTCTAGTACGAACTCCTAGATAGATCGATCGGAAAGGATGACTTGGTTATTTTAGTACGAACTCTTGGATAGATCAATCGGAAAGGATAACTTTAAGGTGGTTTTGTACCCTACAAACAATTTCTTCTTATGTTCTCTACTAGATAAGAACTTTGGAGTGATTCTTCGTTGCATGTTGAGGGATGGTTATGTGATCCAATTATGATAGCATTGTTGAGATATTGCACTAGCGAAAGTACGTACCCTAGGCCTTGTTTTCAAGCATTGCAATACCATTTGTGCTCACTTTTGTTACTTGCTACCTTGCTGTTTTTATATTTTCAGATTACAAAAACCTATTTCTATCATCCATATTGCACTTATACCACCATTCCTTCACCGAACTAGTGCATCCATACAATTTTCCATTGTATTGGGTGTGTTGGGGACACAAGATATTTCTTGTATTTGATTGTAGGGTTGTTTGAAAGAGACCATCTTCACCCTACACCTCCCACGGATTGATAAACCTTAGTGTCGGTGTCAAATCCGGCATATCTCGTAGTAGGGGTCCTAAGCTAGGCGTCTTGGAGCGATGGTAACATGGACACAGGATTTTACCCAGGTTCGATCTCTCTCAAGGGGATAATACCCTACGTACTGCTTTTCATTGTATTGATATGGGGGATACTACATAGTACAGGTATCTACTACGAGATTGTAGTAATGAATATGAGGTTGAGATTATCTATTGACTAGCCTGGCCTCGGTTTATATAATGCACCATAGACCTAGGGTTTAGAGGATTCCTTGTCTTGTGCGCCAAGTCTTGTGGAATCTCCCTTGTATGCATCATGGGCTCTCCGAACAGGCCCATTAGTGAATCACATCTAGGGGTCCTCAGCCCGACTAACTGGTCACGAGACGACATGGTGAGTACCCCTAGTCCAGGACACCGTCAGTAGCCCCCTGAACTGGTCTTCAAGTTGGGGATGCTCCTCGGTTCTTCCGAACTATTCTTCCTCTTCAGCCGTTAGTCTTGAAAACTGGTTCAACAAATCTTCCCATCTTTGATCTTGAGGATCGCCGAGGTGTATATAAAGAGTTCACACGTCGGGCATCCGAGGATCCCCTTTAAGTTCTCAGCCATTACCAATGCCTTGTTATTTTTTATGCCACATCTCGGGGTTGAAGTGTTTGCCGTGCGGTGATGTCCTCTTGCATCCGAGCTCCAACGTTGAGCTGCATGTGAGGTATCTTTTTGGAGCCAAGCTCCAACGCTGATTGGCATCTAAGCGCCAATGGCGGGCTGCGTGCGAGCTCCAACGTTGGTCGGCATCCGAGATGTCATAAATTACCCCAGTCTCTGAAAATTTGAAGGACTTTATCCGAGCTTAACTGTCAGAATAGTCTTTTATGGAGCTAGCCATTCACATCTGAGCTTTATGCCGGACTGCTTTCGAGGTGTCTCTGACCTTGAGCTTTATGCCAGACTGCTTTCGAGCTCCAACACCGAACTGCATCCGAGCTTAATGTCGGAAATGCCCTCTATGGAGCCAGCCACTTGTGCCCGAGCTTTATGTCGGACTGCTTCCAAGGTGATGCACCTCCTCGACCGTGGGCTGATTTTTTGTGAATATTTTCAATTGGTGCAATATATTATCTGCCGAGATATATAGATAGCAGTCCTCAAGGTGTGTGTCGGCCTAAAACCCGAGATGCACCTGAAGTTACACATAAAACCACTGATCCCATTAGCCCCTGAGCCTCAGGCTGATTTGCAAAATCGGCCCGAGGATCGATTCCTTGCTCGGCCTCATGCTTTAGGATACAAAACGTGGCGTGCAGTAGTTCCCGAGACTCACGTTGGGTGCGTCCGACCAACCTAAGGATCGAATCTCCTCGGAAACGGTATAGCACTTTGTATTTGCTACATTGAATAGGCAGTGTAGTAGCCCCCGAGCCTTAACTTGGGCACGGGTGGTCGAATTAAGCATCGATATTTATGTGACACAAACTTTGTTACAATTGACACAATTTATGTGTAATGATTCTATGTATCCAAGTACTTTACATCATTAATGCTCGGATCCGCATTGTACAAGACTTTGTTGACTAACCATCGGCTTCAACCTCCTCGGCCAGTAGTCGAGGAGTGTTTGTCCTACTTTATAAAGCCTTTATAAGGAAAAACATTTATGGAAAACAAGGCAATCCGGACATACGGTTTTATAAATAAAGGTATGTGGAGAGATATGTTATATTACTATTTAACGTAAGAAACATCTTCTGGGGAAAATAGTTCCTTTATAAGTTCCTTTTCCCAAGCTATCATGTTGACCATGATCGTGAAACCTCAACTCAGATCAATGCGGGAGGAAAATATTGAGGATTTAGTTCGAAGAAAATTTTCAAACTCTGTGGTCCTTAGTGAACCTAAATTTTCACTTTCGTCGTTGTCAGCCAATTATATTCTTAAGTTGGCTATATTTCGGCTTCACCCAGTCTGAGGTACTAACACGGATTACCCGGAAGTAACAATCACAGAGGTGCTCCCTTTACCCCCTAGACGAACAATCGGGAACATCGGGGGTAAGCACAGGAGCCAGGCAACCCAGTTTGGCCAAAATCTTAAGTCAAATTGATGCATATTTATGGCTTTATAACGATGATTATGGAAGGCAGCACTCGTATATTGAATACAAGTGCTTTTATGCTATATGCTATTTTGACTCCTTTGTGATCGTTTATCATTTGAGAGTGGCCCATCGTCAGCTTCTACCCCTTTGTAGATGCTACACAGGGTGTTTCCACAGTAACAATACAACCCTTAGCCGACGTCTCGATGCCGGGAGGCGGTTGTGTTAGCGGAAACAAGGCAATCAAATATCTGGGCTTTATAACTTTCACTTGGTCATGGGAGCTTAAAGTTTGGGAATCCAGTTACTAGCCCCCGGTTAGTGTTCGGCGTTGGCCGAGGTCAAGCCGTTAACACTCTAGACAATTTTATGAAAGGTCCATTTTTATATGGTCATCGGATCGCCGACCAGTTTATGCTCATTCTGACAGACAGTTTTCGGCTTTCTCCACTGAGGTACTTGACCAGTTAAACCGTAAGTACAATCGCAGCGGTTGTCCCTTTGCACTCCTAGCCGAACAAAGCAGAACGTAGGAGGCAAGCACAAGAGCTGGGCAACCCAACTATTGATCGAAGACACAATTCGAAACTGGTGCATATAAAGCAATATCCGAGAATGTTTTTCCAAGGACTCCTCGGCGTGCCTTGGCTTTTGGTGGGTTCGGAGTCGCAGCCCCCTATTGATATTGCCGATGCTTTTAAAGTGTACTGCGACAGTTATGCTCGGAAAAAACAAAAATTTAAGCAAAAAACTTTTTGTTTAGATAAAAGAAAATCGTGTCAATTCGAAACTGGTCTTAAAATTAATATGTGCTTCGGTCGTGCTTTAACATGATACATCTGATCTCCGGACTCCAAGAGGGTCAACCTTTGGCTTCAACCTCCATATCCCAACGGTGGAGTGTTTCTCCGAGGCCTGTTTAGCAAACTAAACTCAAGCGGCTTTAGAAACAAACTAGGCTTTCCACCTATTGACCACACACCCGTGTTGGAAAAAGGAGTAGTGGATAAAGGCTTTGCAACGACCAAGAAGAAAACACATATATTAAAAAATGGCTCATAATAATTTAAGAGCCCCCATGAAACATGAGAAAAGAGGATTGTTTTGTGAACAAACTATGTTTTTAACAAAGAAAGCTTTTGTTTTGAGACAAAAACATAACGCTTGGTTGAACCGAGCAAAAAGTAAAATTTCAAAGAGAGCTGAGCACGAAAATGGCTTAGCTTGTGCTCGGTGCAATCTAGGGGTTGTGGCAAGATGGATATGTAGTCCTTGGCCTGGCCCAGGTCCCAAGCCCCAAGCCTAAGGTAATTGAGCAAAGAGCTCTTGTTGAGACGTGGCGATGCAACACAGTTCCTGCGATGAGGCAAAGCCCTTGGTCTAGCCGAGGAGACAGAGTAGTTCGGTAGCGTGACGGTGAAGCCCCTAGTTATCATGGGAAAAGGAAGTGTTTTAACAAACAAACATTTTTATTTAACATAAATATATTGCTTGGTCAAACCAAACAAAAATTGAAAATTGAAAAAAGTTGAGCATGAAAGAGACTTAGCTGATTAATGTGATGGGTGTTGATGACGTGGTCCGAGCTTGCGGCGGGTCGTGGTCCCAGCCCCCAAGCTGGTCTCGGGGAGCCTGGGCGGAAATCTTGGCTTGATGAAGTGGCGATGCAACACGGTCGATGTGATGACGCGAAGCCCCAGGTCCAGCCGAGGATACGAAAGTGGTCGGTTGGTGACACCGAAGTCCATAGAGCACCTTGATCAAGAGATGGAGAAGCCCCCGGTCTAGTCGGGATGTTGGAGCAAATCGGCATAGAGATGCTGGAGCTTCCTGATACGTATCCAACATATCTATAATTTTTTATGGTTCCATGCTATTATATTGTCTATTTTGGGATGTTTTATATGCATTAATATGTTGTTTTATATTATTTTTGGGACTAACTTATTGATCTAGAGCCTAGTGTCAGTTTCTGTTTTTTCCTTGTTTTTGAGTATTGCAGATAAGGAATATTAAACGGAGTCAAAATGGAATAAAATCTTCAGAATAATTTTTCTTGGACCAGAAGCAACCCAGAAGACTTGGAGATGAAGTCAAAAGAGCCGCCATGTGGCCACAAGCCACAGGGGTGCGCCCAAGGGGGTAGGGCGCGCCCCCCGGGCTTGTGGGCCCACGACAGCTCTCCTAACCCTATTTCTCAGCCTATAAATTCACAAATATTCCCGGTATACCAAACGGAGCCACGAAAACACTTTTCCGCCGCCGGAAGCCTCCGTTCCCGAGAGATCCAATCTTGGAGCCTTTTCTAGTAATCTGCCGGAGGGGGATTCAATCACGGAGGGCATTACATCAACTCTATTGCCCCTCCAATGATGCGTGAGTAGTTCACCACAGACCTTCGGGTCCATACCTAGAAGCTAGATGGCTTCTTCTCTCTCTTTTCTCTTCAATACCATGTTCTTCATGATCTTCATGAAGATCTATCCGATGTAATACTCTTTTGCGGTGTGTTTGTCAAGATCCGATGAATTGTGGATTTATGTTCACATTATCTATGAATATTATTGGAGTCTTTTCTGAATTCTTATATGCATGATTTCATATCTTTGCAAGTCTCTTAGAGTTATTGGTTTGGTTTGGCGTACTAGATTGGTAATTCTTGCAATGGGAGAAGTGCTTAGTTTTGGGTTCAATCTTGCAGTGTCCTCACCCAGTGACATAGGAGAGGTAGCGAGGCACGTATTGTATTGCTGCCATCAAGGATAAAAATATGGGGTTTTCATCATACTACTTGAGTTTATCTCTCTACATCATGTCATCTTACCTAATGCGTTTCTCTATTCTTCATAACTTAATACTCTAGATGCAGGCAGGAGTCGATCGATGTGTGGAGTAATAGTAGTAGATGAAGAATTGTGTCGGTCTACTTGGCATGAACTTGATTCCCATATGCATAATCATTGCCTTGTATATCTTCATAATTATTCGCTTTTTTATCAATTGCTCGACAGTAATTTGTTCACCCACCATAATACTTGCCATCATAAGAGAAGCCTCTAGTGTAGCCTATGGCCCCGGGTCTACTTTTCATAATATATTTTCAGATCCATAAACCAAAAATACTTTACTGTAATTTATTTACATTTTACTTTCCGTTCTCGTTTACATCTATCTCTATCGGATCTAATCCTTGCAAATAACCGTGAAGGGATTAACAACCCCTTTATAGCGTTGGGTGCAAGAGTTTGATTATTTGTGTAGGTACATCCATTGGTAACTTTCTTGTTCCTCCTACTGGATTGATACCTTGGTTCTCAACAACTGAGGGAAATACTTATCTACTTCGCTACATCACCCTTTCCTCTTCAAGGGAAAACCAACGCATGCTCAAGAGGTAGCAAGAAGGATTTCTAGCGCGGTTGCCGTGGAGGATATACATCAAGCCTACCAAGTACCCATCACAAACTCATCTCTTGCATTTACTTTATTTTCCTTTTGCCTCTCGTTTCCTCTCCCCACTTCTAAAACGATTTTCAGAAAATACCAAAAAGATTTGCCTTTTTACTCACCCTTCTTTCATTTGCCTTTCGTTTGCTTGTGTGTCAGATCGCCTAAAACTCATGGCTAGCCTTGCTACTATCATTAGTAATCCCGAGTATGATGTTCTTAATTTTAAGCAAAGGGAGGGAGAAAACTTAAAGGATGCTTGGTATAGAATTTGCAAAGCTCAAAATAGATCTACTCGTAAGCAATCTACTACCGTTCTCCTTCGCAATTTTTATGTGGGTGTTTCTCCTTGGAATAGATATGTTTTGGATGCCATTACGAGAGGGAATTTCTTTGGAAACAATACCTTTAATTCTTATAATGCTATGACAAATTTGGTAGGTTCACCCCCGCTCATGGTTAATGAAACAATCTTGACTTTGGAACATGTGATGCAAAGGCTTGATATCATTGAAAATAAAGTTGCTACTATAGATCTCACTAAAAACTTGGATAAAAAGATCCATAATCATATCACTCAATATGGATCTAAGGTAGGAGTTACTCTAAAAAACATTAGGGAAAAGGAACCCATAGTTAATGAAAAATTGGATCAAGATTCCTCTAGAATTGAAAAACTAGAAGATATTATTACCAACTTGGGTTCCGCTTTTGCCTCTATTCAAACCACTCCAAAATTTCCTCTTTCTAAGGCTACCAAGTTTGTTTATGTTCCTAATAATAAGGGTGAATCCTCTAGTAAAGGGATGAAGATCTTAAGATAATAAGTATTCACCCTAACTTTATTAATATTGTCCAGGAACCTATTGCTACAAGTGAATTTCTTGATTTCTTGCCGAGGAGTATGCTTGTTCATAAAACCAAAGAGTCTCCTAGGGTTTACAAGTGTACAATTTATGGGTTGCATACCAAAGATGACAATACCTAGATCTATTGTGTTTTGCCTAGCTAGGGGCGTTAAACAATAGCGCTTGTTGGGAGGCAACCCAATTTTATTTTCCTTTATGTTTTTTGTTTCTGTTTTGGTGTTTTTTGCACATTATTACTTAAGTAATGATTGTATTTTCTTGTTGAAATTAGTGTTTGTGCCAAGTAAAACCTTTGGGGTGATCTATGGTAGTTGTTGATTTGATCTTGCTGAAAAATAGATACTTTTGCGCTTAGTCCAGGAATTTTATAATTTTTTCAGAAAGTCCAAATTGATCTTAAATTTGACACAAGATTTAATACATATTTCCCTGATTTACTAATTTTTAAGAATTTTTAGAGTTACATAAGTATTCGAAATCTACAGTTTTCTACAGACTATTCTGTTTTTAACAGATTCTGTTTTCTTTGTGTTGTTTGCTTATTTTGATGTATCTATGGGTTGTATCGAGGGGTATGAACCATGGAGAAGTTAGAATACAGTAGGTATTACACAAATATAAATAAATTATGAGTTCACAACAGTACCTAAGTGGTGATTTATTTTTCTTATACTAACGGATCTCATGAGTTTTCTGTTGAGTTTTGTGTTGTGAAGTTTTCAAGTTTTGGGTGAAGATTTGATGGACTATGGAATAAAGAGTGGAAACAGCCTAAGATTGGGGATTACCAAGGCACACCAATCCATATTTAAGGATACCAAAAATACTAAGCTTGGGGATGCCCCGGAAGGCATCCCCTCTTTCGTCTTCAATCTATCGGTAAATTTACTTGAGGCTATTTTTTTTTTCACCACATGATATGTGTTTAGCTTGGAGCGTCTTGTATGATATGAGTCTTTGCTTTTTAGTTTGTCACAATCATCCTTGCTGCACACATATTTTTGAAAGGGACACGCTGAATCATGAATTTATTAGAATACTCTATGTGCTTCACTTATATCTTTTGAGCTAGGCAATGTTGCTCTAGTGCTTCGCTTATATCTTTTAGAGCATGGTGGTGTTATATTTTATAGAAATTGTTTAACTCTCGTACCTCACTTATATTATTTTAAGAGTTTCTTAAAAACAGCATGTTAATTTGTTTAAGATTATGATTTTAGTCCTAATATAATGGGCATCCAAGAGGGATATGATAAAAACTTTCATATTAAGTGCATTGAACACTATTAGAAGTTTGAGTCCTTGCATATAGTTTTGAGATAATAGAGATGGTAATATGAGAGTCATGCTAGTGAGTAGTTGTGAATTGGAATAGATACTTGTGTTGAAGTTTTTGATTTCCGTAGCATGCACGTATGGTGAACCATTATGTAACAAAGTCGGAGCATGATTTGTTTAATGATTGTCAACCTTTGTGTGAGGGAGGAGCGTGCGATGGTTAACTCCTACCAACCTATCCCCTATGAGCATGCATCTAATGCTTTGTTTGATAACTCATATACTTTTGCAATAAGTATGTGAGTTCTTTATGACTAATGTTGAGTCCATGGATTATATGCATTCTCACCCATCCACCTTTGCTAGCCTCTCTAGTACCGCGCAACTTTCGTTGGTACATCAAACCCACCTTACTCAAAACAGCCACCATATATTTTCTTCAAAACATCCACCATACCTACCTATTATGGCATTTCCATAGCCATTCTGAGATATATTGCCATGCAACTTCCATCGTTCCATTTTTATGACATGCACCATCACTTTCATCCTGCATATGGATTCATATTTTGTTCTAGGTATCGAGTTGTAATTTTCTTTTTGAGCTATAAGTACATAAAAGTGTGATGATTTTCATTATTAGAGCATTGTCCCATGTGAGAAAAGGATGATGGAAGCCATGACTCCCTCACAAGTTAGGATGAGTATCTAGACTTTAAAAAAATAAAAGAGGCCAACGAAGCCCAAGTAAATAAAAAAGAGGCCAAATATTCCCACCAAAAAAATGAGAGAAAGAGAGACGAGACAATTGCTACTATCTTTTTCCACACTTGTGCTTCAAAGTAGCACCATGATCTTCATGATAGAGAGTCTCCTATTTTGTCACTTTCATTTAACTAGTGGAATTTCTTCTTGCACGACCAGCTTTCATACACTTATAGCTCTAAGTGCATTTTTTGCATGGCAATCCCTACTCACACAAATTTATATCTATCGATGGACATCCCCATAGCCCGTTGATACGCCTAGTTGATGTGAGACTATCTTCTCCCTTTTTTCTTGCAACCTCCACCATATTCTATTCCACCTATAGTGCTATATCCATGGCTCACGCTCACGTATTGCGTAAGAGTTGAAAAGGTTTGAGAACACCAAAAGTGTGAAACAATTGCTTGACTTGTTCATTGGGGTTGTGCATGATTTACATACTTTGTGTGGGGAAGATGGAGCATAGCCACACCATATGATTTTGTAGGGGTAACTTTCTAAGGCCATGCTATTTCGAAAGGACATGATTGCCTTGTTGGTGTGCTCGAAGTGTTAATGTTTTTATGTCAATATTAGACTACTGTTTTGAATCTTACGGATCTGAATATTCATGCCACAATAAAGAATATTACATGGATAAATATGTTAGGTAGCATTCCACATCAAAATTCTGTTTTTATCATTTAACTACTCGAGGATGAGCAGGAATTAAGCTTGGGGATGCTTGATACGTCTCCAACGTATCTATAATTTTTGATGGTTCCATGCTATTATACTATCTGTTTTGGGATGTTTTATATGCATTAATATGCTATTTTATATTATTTTTGGGACTAACTTATTAATCTAGAGACTAGTGCCAGCTTCTGTTTTTTTCCTTGTTTTTGAGTATTGCATATAAGGAATATTAAACGGAGTCCAAATGGAATAAAATTGTCAGAATAATTTTTCTTGGACCAGAAGCAACCCAGAAGACTTGGAGATGAAGTCGGGAGAGCCGTCGTGTGGCCACAAGCCACAGGGGCGCGCCCAGGGGGGTAGAGCGCGCCCCCCAGGCTTGTGGGCCCATGGCAGCTTGCCTAACCCTATTTCTCGGCCTATAAATTCAAAAATATTCCCGGTATACCGCCACGAAAACACTTTTCCATCGCAGAAAGCCTCCGTTCCCGAGAGATCCAATCTTGGAGCCTTTTCCGGTAATCTGTCGGAGGGGGATTCCATCACGGAGGGCATCGACATCAACTCTATTGCCCCTCCGATGATGCGTGAGTAGTTCACCATAGACCTTTGGGTCCATAGCTAGTAGCTACATGGCTTCTTCTCTCTCTTTGCTCTTCAATACCATGTTCTTCATGATCTTCATGGAGATCTAACTGATGTAATACTCTTTTGCGGTGTGTTTGTCGAGATCCTATGAATTGTGGGTTTATGTTCAGATTATCTATGAATATTATTTGAGTCTTTTCTGAATTCTTATATGCATGATTTCATATCTTTTCAAGTCTCTTCGAGTTATTGGTTTGGTTTGGCTAATTCTTGCAATGGGAGAAGTGCTTGGTTTTGGGTTCAATCTTGCAGTGTCCTCACCCAGTGACATAGGAGGGGTAGCGAGGCACGTATCGTATTGTGTCCATCAAGGATAAAAAGATGGGATTTTCATCATATTGCTTGAGTTTATCCCTCTACATCATGTCATCTTACCTAATGTGTTACTCTGTTCTTCATGAACTTAATACTCTAGATGTAGGCAGGAGTCGGTCGATGTGTGGAGTAATAGTACTAGATGTAGAATTGTTTTGGTCTACTTGACACGGACGTGATGCCTATATGCATAGTCATTGCCTTGGATATCTTCATAATTATTCGCTTTTCTATGAATTAATTTTTCACCCACCGTAATACTTGCCATCATGAGAGAAGCCTCTAGTGAAACATATGGCCCCCAAGTCTACTTTCCATAATATAATTCAGATCTATAAACCAAAAATACTTTGCTGCAATTTATTTACCTTTTACTTTCCGTTCTCGTTTACGTCTATCTCTATCGGATCTAATCCTTGCAAATAACTGTGAAGGGATTGACAACCCCTTTATAGCATTGGGTGCAAGAGTTTGATTATTTGTGTAGTTACATCCATTGGTAACTTGCTTGTAACTCCTACTGGATTGATACATTGGTTCTCAACAACTGAGGGAAATACTTATCTACTTCGCTGCATCACCCTTTCCTCTTCAAGGGAAAACCAACGCATGCTCAAGAGGTAGCACCTCCATGTCAGCCGACGTGTTAAATCAGGTCGGCTTGGTGGTTATTGGCTTGAAGAAAAGGCAACACGTCAGTGCTAACGCAGGTCAAAATTTGTGACGCGTTCGATGCCAGCTTGATGAAGTGACCGCGCGGCGATTCCGGTGTGCCAGCCCCGTGCAATCCGTGGGGCGTTGATGCCGAACTCTTGGTTGGCTTGCCGAGGTGATGAATCTGAAGAGGTTGACCTCGACTCAACAAAGCGGCGATCTAGCGTAGGTCGGCAGCCGTGGAGCAATGTTGTCGGGCCGGTTTGACGTCGGCACGATGAAGAAAATTGCCTTAAAAAAGACTTAAATTTTGTGGGTGCGTGTTTGATAACAACACAATACCCTAAAAAAATATTGCTTCAAAAAGGATTTCCAATATCCCGTTCATGACGAAAGATGAATTCGGGTCGTATTCGTTTTTGCGTAGGAAACAGATCCAAAAATTGACGCACTCATTGGGCCGTTCCCCGAGTTTGGACGGTCGAATCAAGCTGAAATTTTGAGGGGTTGTCAATATAGGAATTCTGCAGAGGGTCAACAGTTGGATCTTCCAAAGGATGAATGAGCGGGGCGATGGAATCCTCGCCCTAAAGTCATCTAGATTCATGTCCAGATTTGACCGGGCTTCGGTATATTGTAGATCGCCGGATATTTCTCCATCGGAACGCGAAGAAATTTTGTAGGTTTGTTCTAGACTCAATTCCGCACAATTTCACCAAAGTAAACGTTAAAATGACACTTCAGGAGGCGGGGACGACAAACACAAATCCTTGTCCAGAAAAACTGCATGATTGCGCGAGGGCAATGTTGACATTGAGCCCTCAAGCACCATGGAGGATTCTTCCATGATCTTGGTTGAGATCAGAGTTGATGTTGATGAAGACACCCATCCGATATATATTATCCAACATGGAGCGCAGTGCTCAACATAGCCGAGGTGACCAGTCAAGCCGATGACGAAGATGCCGACGTTGACGGTGTAGCTCGGTTTCGACGCGTAGATCGCGATGGAGCCGATCTGAATTCCCATCACACCGCGGTGACTACCCAATAGGCTCTCAATGAAAGCACCAATGTCAGTGTCAAATCCAGCATATCTCGTAGTAGGGGTCCTAAGCTAGGCGTCTTGGAGCGATGGTAACATGGACACAGGATTTTACCCAGGTTCGGGCTCTCTCAAGGAGATAATACCCTACGTCCTGCTTTTCATTGTATTGATATGGGGGATAGTACATAGTACATGTATCTACTACAAGATTTTAGTAATGAATATGATATTGAGATGTTTTATTGACTAGCCTGGCCTCGGTTTATATAATGCACCGTAGCCCTAGGGTTTAGAGGAGTCCTTGTCTTGTGCACCAAGTCTTGTGGAATCTCCCTTGTATGCATCATGGGCTCTCCGAACTGGCCCATTAGTGAAATGCCCTAGGGGTCCTCGGCCCGACCCATTGGTCGGGAGACGACGTGGTGAGTACCCCCTAGTCCAGGATACCATCACTTAGGTCATCCACTTGAGGGAAAATTGCTACTGTCCTACAAAAGTCTATTCTTGGAGGCCCAACACGAGCATACAAGAATAAAGTTGCGTATTAGACATCAAGCTCTTTTATGGCCCCGTTGCTGGGGAGGTGAGTGCTTGAAGGTATATCTTTAGATCTTGCAATCAAATCTTTTAGTTTCTTGTTTTCACTAGTTTGGTTTTATAAAACAAAACTAAAAAAATGGAGTTTAGGTGCATCAATTGCTTCGTCTTTTTAATGTCTTTCGTGAAAATGATGGCTCGGAAAATTGTGCTCAATTGGTAGAGGAAGAATTTATGAAAATGATGAGAATTACTTAAATGATGAGCATGATAAAAATATTTTTAGTATGAATTTTCTGAATATCCATGATGCTAATGATATGCAAAGCCACAAGTTTGGGGATGCTATGTTTGATGAAGATGATATTTTTAGTCCCCCAAGTTTTGATGAGCAAAACTATTATGATGATAGCATGCCTCCTATGTATGATGATTATTGTGATGACATGTATGCTATAAATAGTAATGAAAACCATGAAACCTGATATCATGATTTTAATATTCAATGTGGTTATGTCAATCAAGTGTCACATGATAGTTATTTTGTTGAGTTTGCTCCCACTATTATGAATGAGAAGAAATTAGCTTATGTGAAGAGTGACAAATTTTCTATGCTTGTAGATCATGAAAAGGATGCTTTATGTGATAGTTATGTTGTGTAATTCCTTCATGATTCTATTGAAAATTATTATTAGGGAGGAACATATGTTTGTAGGAATTGCAATAATATCAAGTTTCCCCCCTATGTGTTGAAATTTTTGAAGATATGCTTGTTTTGCCTTCCTATGCTAGTTGATTCTTGTTACCATGAATTTTTTGCTCAAAAAATCCCTATGCATAGGAAGTGGGTTAGACTTAAATGTGCTTGTCATGTGATTCATGATGCTCTCTTGCATGTTTCAACTATTATTCCTATACGAGCATCATTGAAATCATCATGCCTAGCTAAAAGGCATTAAAGAAAATCACTTGTTGAGAGACAACCCAACATTTTTACTTTCTGTTTTTACGCATTCATATGTTTAATCTACTGTAGTAACCATGTTTTGTGTCTTTTATTTCAATAAAATTCGAGGTAAAGCCTATGGGATAATGTGGATACTTGCTTGCTTGATTATGTGCAAAAATAGAAAGTTTTGCGTCCAGTATATGAATTATCTAATTTTATTGGAGCGTCAAAAATTCTGAAATTTTTACACAAAAATTCTATGTGTTTCCCTAATTGTTCAGAATTTTTAGAGTCAGGGGAGTATGGTGATCATTCAGATCTTTACAGGCTGGTCTGTTTTTGACAGATTCTGTTTTGCATGCATAGTTTGCTTGTTTTAGTGTTTCCATAGATTATATCGAGTAATATAAATTATGAGAATGATATAATACAGTAGGTATTGTATGAGAACAATTATGAATCTTGTATTGATAGTACCTAAGTGAATGATCTATATTTACTATACTAACATATCTCACGAAGTTTCGTTAAGTTTTGTGTGATTGAAGTTTTCAAGTTATGGGTGAGATACCAATATGAGGTGAATAAGGTGCAGAAAGTACCTAAACTTGGGGATTCCCAAGGCACCCCCAAGGTAATATCCAAGGAAGACTCAAGCGTCTAAGCTTGAGGATGCCTCGAAAGGCATCCCCTCTTTCGTCTCCAACATTATCGGTACATCTTACTTGGAGCTATATTTTTATTTGTCACATATTATGTGTTTTGCTTGGAGCATAATTATTTTTTCTATGTTATATGTTATTTATAATCTTGTTTTTCAATAAAAATATCCAAGAATTGCCTCTTAGGATGTTTGAGTTACATGTTTGATATGTGATGTGTAAAAACAGAAACTTTTGATGTAGTGTTTAAATTTTTCATATTTTACTGAAGCGTGGAAAGTTTCTAAAATATTTACAAAGTGTTTTAATGTAAATCATTTATCATTTACTAAATTTTGAGAATTTTTTGAGTTACAAAACTACACTAGTTTAAAAGATTTCTATAGACTGTTTGTTTGGACAGATTGTTGTCACAATTTTATTATGTACTTATCCTATAGTTTCCATAGCCTATATTGGTAGATATAAATTGTGGAAACGATACTAAACAGTATATGATGTTTGAAAATTATTGTGCAACTTGTCTTGTCAGTACATGAAGTTTTGATTTGTTTTTATGTGTATTAAACTATCTCACGAGTTCTTTTCAAGTTTTTTGTGGATGAAGTTTTTTAGACTTAGGTGAAACCGGGATATGAGAGGATTGAACGAGATACAAAATCTCAAGCTTGGGGATGCCCCGAAAGGCATCCCCTCTTTCGTCTCCAACATTATCGGTACATCTTACTTGGAGCTATATTTTTATTCGTCACATATTATGTGTTTTGCTTGGAGCATAAATTTCTTTTGTTTTTCTATGTTATATGTTATTTTTAATCTTGTTTTTCAATAAAAAGATCCAAGAATTGCCTCTTAGGATGTTTGAGTTACATGTTTGATATGTGATGTGTAAAAACAGAAACTTTTGATGTAGTGTTTAAATTTTCATATTTTATTGGAATGTGGAAAGTTTCTGAAATATTTACAAAGTGTTTTAATGTAAATTATTTATCATTTACTAAATTTTGAGAATTTTTTGAGTTACAAAACTACACTAGTTTAAAAGATTTGTACAGACTGTTTGTTTGGAGATTGTTGTCACAATTTTATTATCTACTTATCCTATAGTTTTCATAGCCTATATTGGTAGATATAAATTGTTATACCCTACCGCCAAAGGGTCCGGCGGTAAAAAAAGGGTCGGATCCGGATTTTTTTCACATCGAGGGTCATGTCTGGCTGAACTTAAGCAAAAGGGTCAAAACAGCGAATTTATCCGCGCAAGGGTGGGTTGATCCGAAATATTCACAAGGTGAACATGTCCATCTTTGGGCCCAGAGGATCCTCCCTCCGTGGGTACACGGTTGGGGTGCAACTTTGTAGTCTAGGGGGCCGGTTATCCCATCCCTGCTTGGAGAAACAGGGCTCGAATCATTGCCCTCCTTATTGTCTTCATTTGCGTGGTCATCACCTGATCAGGAGGGAAAGGTTTCGAAGATTCATGCACATACATGCGCTCCACGTGCACACTAATTCTGAATGGAATGACAGTCGGAAACACTTCCACGAAACCACGAACACGGTCAGGAACCTTGCACCAATCTGCATCCTAACGGAGCCAAGCATGTCGAGGGAGGCCTCATCCACAATAACTGGCTTCCCAATCAGTTCACCAAAGGCTAACAGAGAAGCCATGTTGCGGATGACATGAGGAATATCATCAAGCATATCTGGGATAACCAACGAACCAAACGGTTTGCCACCATCCTTTGCTTCCTTCAAAGAGCTCACCGGCTGGTTTAGAGGCAGAGTAAAACTAGTGCTCACCGGTCACCATAATCACCTGGTGAGCCGCCATCCCTGCCCCGTGTTAATTAGTCACACTTGTAAGAAAACTGGCAGAAGCTATTGATGCTTAAATTGTGCTGGGGTGTAGAATGGCCCACGACGCCCATAACTCGTGAGAGGAAGAAACTTACACATGCCAGTGTTTTTTATGAACGTGGCTCTATAGTTATAATGCAGCTCAAACAAGGAAACTGCGTCTGCATGTGTGTACCAGGTCCGAAGCTAAATTTTTTCGAAAAAAGATGCTTTATATTACTTAAAAAAATTAAGTATTACATCCGGTCTCTGCATAACTAAGACAGCCAAACAAGGTCCTATCCGAAGCTAATTAGCCTGGTTACCGGAGAAAGTAAGAAGGGAAAGCTGAGCTGTGCGCGTTGAGTAGCAAGGTGGATGCACCGGAGGCAGCGGCAGTTGATGTCCAAGCTAGGCAAGCCAGGGCAGTCTCACATGGTGGTAGTAAATGTGTTTTGCAGTTCAATAATGGGTGAATGTGTGTACGTACCCCCCAACAGGGCAACAGAGCGCGAGGCCTAGCTATTTCCAGCGTCACTGTGTGCCAACATTGCCGGCATTCATTGGAGATCAGCTTGTCCTGCGCTCCCACGATACTCCCAGCCATACACATCTCCCCCGCTATGCCGCTCCCCGCAATCTTCCATGCATACACACAACAATCGATCGACGATCGATCGATGGAATTCCTTCTCTTTCTTGCACGCTTGTTTGCTTGCTCTCCTCTCGTGGGCGGGCATGCAGCACTGGAAGATAGTAACGAAAATGTATTATCTCGTCTAGTCTAGTCTAGTCTATCTATATAGAGAACTAAAGAAACATGACCGAACCGTCTTCCTCCGTCTCTTGGCGATACGCGTGCATGCACAAGGAAGAGGAAGACTGCGTGGCATACGGCGATCTGGACAGATCGCACGGTCGAGAGAAGATCGCGGCGATCGCCGAGCAGCAGCAGCGCCCGGGCGGTACGCCGGCCAGCATTAACTGTGACGAGAACGCATGCAAAAACCTTTTTCGCTCGCCACCCCGCGCGTACGCGTACTACGTTACCGCGCGCCACAGTAACGTACGACGACCACGGCGTGCAGCAGGAGGAGTCGTAGTACGCAAACACGACACATGGGCGCCATGCCCGAGGCGCGCCGTAACGCGGCGATCGGCGCGTGGACGGACCCGCCGAGCGCCGCCGTCATCGGACGGACCGGAGGGCGAGAGCGCTATCGGTAACGCTAACGCTGACGCGGGAAGCCGGGGCGGGAAGGAGGCGTGTTGACCTCTCTCTCTCTGTCAAAACGACGAGGACGACGAGGAGGGTGCGGCGAGTCAGTCCGTCCGTTACTGTGCTGCTGCTCAGGCGAGGCGGTGGGACGGAAAGACGGGCGGGTTCACGGCGCAGGCCCGGCCCGCGCGTCCGTTACTGTGCGTAGTTAAGGCGGGCATTTACTCCTCGCCCCCCGCTGTAATCCGGGCCGTAATTACCCGCATTAAATCCCCTATATTCGGCTTTCCTTTTTTCCATTTCTCCACGCCCTCTGCCTCTCTCCTGGCACGCGGGGCCCAGCCCGGCGTGGGAATCGTTTCGCTGGTCACTCACGTCACGGGCGTCTCCCCGAGGCACGCCCTCGCGCAGGGTCTCCGCCACGTGGGGCCCGGCCCACGCGGTTTCAACGGCGGGGCAGCGCTGTCAGTGAGACTGGCCAGCTAGGCCCGCCCCCGTCACTGGTTTGTTCTTTCCTACTAGGTCAAAGCGGACAGTGTGCCCTCGCCCTCGCCTCCCACCTCCACTCCGCTCACTCCTCCCCTCTCCTCTCCTCTCCTGCTGCGTCGCGAGGATAAAGGCGAGCGAGGGAGGAGAGATCGATCGAGCCGAGTTCATCTTCTCCGTCGACCTCCGAGCTCGAGGGGCTGCCGGGGCCGGGCTGGGGAGGGGAGACAGGCGCTCAGGCGAGGCACAGAACAACCGACAGGGTATTTACTCCCGCCATTTACTTCTCCTTGTCCCTCGCCCCTCCTCTTTCACCCACCCATCTCCTCCTCCTCTTCCTCCTCCAAATCTTTCCCTTTACCACTCCCCTCCCTAAATCTTCTCCCCCCTCCGCCCTGTACCACCGCCCTCTCCATCTCTACTACCATGCTTCGTCCTCACCTTGGTTTTTACTCCATCTTACGGTGAACCACTGCAGGTCGCTGCAGCCAGGTGCTCTCCCTTCCTTCTCCTTGGTCGGTCGGTCGGTCGAGGAATTAAGGAAGGAGAACCATGTTTGGGGACTGCCAGGTTCTCTCGTCCATGGCGGCCATGGCCGCGGGCGGCTCCTCCGCCGACGCGCTCTTCGCCTCGCCGCTCATGCCCAACCCGGGCGCGCTCGCCGGCTTCATGTCTTCCTCTTCCGCCATGCCCTTTCATCACCACTTCTCCACCAACTTGATACCCGTAAGTGCTTCGCCTTCGTCTTCATCTTGTCTGTTCGTATGCATGTGAAGAAAAGATATAAATATGTTTATTTTTGCTGGTCATTCTTTTCTCAGAAAGAGGAGGGCGTCATGGGTGGGCTTCACATGGCCAAGGACGAGGAGTTGGACCTAGACATGGAGATGGAGCTCAGCGGCGGCTCCGGCAGCGGCCACCTCGACGGTCTGCTCAGCTTCGCGGACGTCGACGACGACAGGGACCAGAAGCCGCAGCACAGCGAGCCGGACGGTGCCGGTGCCGGCCACCACCCCTCGTCCTCGGCGGCCGCGGCGGCGTCCAACGGCAACGGCAAGAAGAAGCGCTACCACCGCCACACCGCGCACCAGATCCAGCAGATGGAGGCGTAAGAATCAAGAACCAAACCCCGACCTTATATTAATGATGAAAATCTTCCTGAATTAGTAACCTGGCTGATGCGCGCGCATGGATGCTATCATGCAGGCTGTTCAAGGAGTGCCCGCACCCGGACGACAAGCAGCGGCTGAAGCTGAGCCAGGAGCTGGGGCTGAAGCCCCGGCAGGTCAAGTTCTGGTTCCAGAACCGGCGCACGCAGATGAAGGCGCAGCAGGACCGCGCCGACAACGTCATCCTCCGCGCCGAGAACGAGTCCCTCAAGACAGACAACTACCGCCTCCAGGCCGCCATCCGAAACGTCGTCTGCCCCAGCTGCGGCCACGCCGCCGTCATTGGTGACATGTCCTACGAGGAGCAGAACCTCCGCATCGAGAACGCGCGTCTCAAAGACGAGGTGCGTACGTTCTTGCCACCTGCTTAAACCCTAGCTAATTATTGCCCGCTACTGTTACTGTAATGTACTGCATCAAAGTTGTTGTTCTTCACACGGGCTAGTGTTTTACGCGTCGGATGGTTGCAGCTGGACCGCTTGGCGTGCATCGCGAGCAGGTACGGCGGCGGCCGCCAGTCCGGCATGTCGTCGGCGTCAGCGCTGAGTTGCATGTCGGCGCCGCCGCCAGTGCTCATGCCGCCCCTGGACCTCGACATGAACGTATACTCCCGGCACTTCGCCGAGCAGCAGCACGGCGCCATGGACCTCATGGCCTTGCCACAGCAGATGACCGACGGCGGGCACGACCCCGCCGTGTCATACTTGCATGGCCCCATGACGCCCGTCGTCGTCCAGGAGCAGGACAAACAGATGGTGATGGAGCTCGCATCAACGGCCGCCGACCACCTCATCAAGATGTGCCGCACCAGCAAGCCGCTCTGGGCGCGCCGCCGCGGCGCCGGTCCCTCGTCCGGCGAGGTCATGGACACCGAGGAGCACGCGCGGATGCTCAGCTGGCCCATCGACTCCGGGAAGCAGCAGCAGACTGACATCGCCCACGCGGCGAGGACTGAAGGGACGCGCGACAGTGCCGTCGTCATTATGAACAGCATCACGTTGGTCGACGCCTTCCTCAACGCGGTGAGAACAGTTCATCCGAACCAATTTACTTCATTTCCTTCCATTGCTCGCACGTACGCATGTCAGATTAATTTGAGAACATCCGCGCATGCGTGCAGAACAAGTGGATGGAGCTGTTCCCTTCGATCGTGTGCAAGGCTAGGACCATTCAGGTCATACACCATGGCGCTGCTTCTGGCCATCTCGGCAGTGGATCTCTCATCTTGGTAACCACTCCATGCATCCATCGATTAACACATTCATGCATCCATCGATGGATTTCGTAGTTGATTGGTTTGCTGATGAACGTGCGCATGCAGATGCAAGCGGAGGTGCAGTTCCTGTCTCCTCTGGTGCCGGCGCGGGAGGTTGTCTTCTTCCGGTACTGCGTGCACAACGCCGACGAGGGGACCTGGTCCATCGTCGACTTCCCAGCGGACGGCTTCCAGGAGGAGCTTCTGCAGCAGCAGCAGCAGCAGACCAGCTCGCTGGTCCGGTGCCGCCGCCGGCCCTCCGGCTGCATCATCCAGGACGCCCCCAATGGCTACTCCAGGGTACGCACCGACACCCCCAAAGGCCCAATGTATGCATCGTGCATGTATGACGTGTCATTCCACGTCGTGATGCATGTGTGACGCGGCATGGCATGCATGGACTTAGCTCTGACACGTGGATCGACGCAGGTGGTGTGGGTGGAGCACATGGAGGTGGTGGGGGAGGAGAAGCCCCTGCAGCCGGTTTTCAAAGACCACGTCGCTGGCGGCGCCGCGTTCGGGGCCACGAGGTGGGTCTCCGTCCTCCAGCGCCAGTGTGAGCGCCTCGCCAGCGAGCTCGCCCGCAGCATCGCCGACCAAGGAGGTAAGGATCAACCTGCATCGCGTCTATCGCATTGCATGGCATGCTTTCTCTCTGCTGCCTCCATTTCATCTGATTGATGCTCATCCTGCTCGCGGTGCCTGATTGTGAATTGCGATGCTGAGCCTAGATAATTCCTAAACCGATCGATATCGCCATGAATTTTATGCTTGTTGTGTAGAGTACTGTGGTGGTTCTTGCCTGCCCGCCTGTCAAGTGTCCGACATTTTACCTCAGAGGGCCAATGCTTAGTTGCTTCTTTAAAACATGTCCTTTTATCTGTCATCATCGTATTATTTGGAAGGCAGATCGTATCAATATATGTATACATGGTCGTTTACTTGTTTATACTTAAGCGATGCAATTTCAATCGTTCTCCTAGGATCTTCTCCGCTGGTTTTACTCGTCACTTTTATCAGTTCTATGATGGCTTTTATCGATATTTATCCACCTTCACAAGAGCCTAATCGTATTGACTTCTAATTCCCAATCCCAGTTATCCGCACCCCTGAGGCGAGGACAAATATGATGAAGCTGTCTCAGAGGATGATCACCGCCTTCTGTGCTAACATAAGTGCATCTGGGAGCCAGTCTTGGACGGCGCTATCTGATTCTACAGAGGACACAGTCAGGATTACAACAAGGAAGAATACTGAGCCGGGGCAGCCCAGCGGTGTCATCCTCACTGCAGTCTCCACAAGCTGGCTTCCTTTCAGCCATCAACAGGTGTTTGAGCTTCTTGCAGACGAGCAACAGCGCTGTCAGGTAGCAACGATGTCGATATTATCTTCTCAAATGTCGTTTGTTAGTGTTGGTTATGTTCTAAAATTTCTTTGGTTTATCAGTTCCGTGATGCATGTCATTCTTTTGCAGCTTGAGATTTTGTCAAACGGGGGCTCACTTCATGAGGTGGCACATATTGCAAATGGATCACACCCAAGGAATTGCATTTCTCTTCTTCGCATAAATGTAAGTACTCTTTCCGGCTGCCACAAGTTTTGAATGCTGGATTTCCTTTGTGCTTGAATAAAAAGCTATGTACAATAAGAGGCCATAAATTTGCTCCTTTGGGCACACTCAATAGTTTAAATCTTTCTTTGGTAACTAGAACTTGATGTGTACTTAGTATCTACGCCGAACAAGTATATTGATAATCACAATTTGTCACCTGCAAAATCTTACTGACCAGGGCTCGATTGTATTCTACAGCAAAAATGCCAAAAATCTAGCAATGGTTTTCAATTGCTACTGAATTACTGCAGTAGCTGCATTCATTTTGGTAGTGCTTCAAATAACTTACTGTTTACTACCAGTACCAACATTTTGATAGCGGTTCAAATAACTTACTATTTGCTCCAATACCAAGGACAATAAATCAACACTGGCTGCTCAAGGTACCACATTAAATGATAGTTGTGCGGTCTTGGCACAGGCTGGGCACATGCACTGTAATTTGCTAAAAAAAAGCTTTTAGATTCGTTTATGTGCTGGCATTACAATCACAGTTCATCTAATTTGCTACAAGAGCTTTTAGATGAAAGGAAAATAGTCAATTTTAGAATTACATGTTCCATCTTGTACACATTATATGTCTAACGAGTCGTTCTAAATCAATACATGTTGCGGTCTAGGCACTTCCTTTCCATGTTTGCATCTGATTGAGATATCTCAGTGGCATCTCTGTGGTCGGTAGATATGGGACTATTGGAAGCACATGCATGCTAGAGAATTTCTTTCCCTTCTTTTTTACTATTTCATAACACTTCTTGTAATATCAACTAAGTTTAGATTGCCAGTTTACAATTAATTACATGCTGACATATCAGTAATGTTGAGCGCTGACATTTCTGCAACTTTCAATCACAGTCTGCAAGCAACTCATCACAGAATGTGGAGCTCCTGCTGCAGGAGAGCAGCATCCACCCTGATGGTGGAAGCCTGGTGGTGTTTGCAACCGTGGATGTGGATGCCATCCAGGTGACAATGAGCGGGGAGGATCCTTCCTACATTCCTCTACTTCCCATGGGTTTTGCCATCTTCCCAGCCACCAGCCCTTCACCTGGAGCCGCCAGCTCAGACACCACCGGCAACGGGGAAACTAGTCCTGGCAATGCAGATGAGACCGCCATGGGCTGCCTCCTCACCGTCGGCATGCAGGTGCTCGCCAGCGCCGTGCCTTCAGCCAAGCTCAACCTCTCAAGTGTCACTGCAATCAACAGCCACATCTGCAACACCATCCACCAGATTACAACAGCGCTCAAGGGTGCCGCCGGAGGTAGCCGGACTGAGCCGGCGCCTGCATGTTCCGACCAGTAGCAAGAGAAGCTGGGTGGGAGTGGAGGGGAGCGCACGCCGCAGACCAAAGGCCAACTATTTTGCCACCTGCTGACACCGCAAGCATCCCTGTTAGCAGCTCAGGTGCAAGGGAGGATTTGACAAGAGCCCAAGACTAACAACAAAACCCCTCTCTTCCCGCCATGCTCCTCTCAAAATGGCAAAAATACCCTCGAGTAAACCACTGGGGGCATTTTGATCATTTTGGGAAGGAAGGCAACGTTGATCAATCTCCAACCGGAAAGGGTCTTGTCAAGCTCTCACTTGCACCAACCAACACCAACAGAATCAGCTCCCATGCTGCTACCCTCCCTCTCCCCCCTGCTCGGAAAGTCAAAGACCGTGAAGGTATCTTCTTTTGATTTTTGTAATAATGAGAGTGCTTGATTAGTTTGATGGTGCAATTCGTCGTCGTAGACTTTGTTCCAAGACTTGTTTAAAGCAGACTGTAATGCGAAAGGGAAGATGAAGGGAAAGAGAGGAGGAGTCAAGAGCGAACCATTCGTGATCCTTCCCACTAGCAATGGAAGGGTCTCTTGGTTCGGGAATTGACTTGTTTCCTCTCTCCGCCTTGTCTGTAAAACATTGGCTTATGTTTTGTTACTGTGTTGCGTACTCGCTCAGTTCTTGGTTTATTACATTGCAATCTGCACTCTTATCTGGTTGTTGAATGGTAGTGAATGCGGATGCTGGCTTTTGTTTTTTGCGTGAGCCTAATCTGAGCCAGGCTTTGAATGCCCTGCTCTTCTGCTGCATTGCATTGCTGCATCGGATTCCTTGTCTTCATTGGTGGCCTCGGCCTCCTCCTCCTCCTTGGCTCGAAATGTTCTGACAGTCTACAACTGTGGTGGTGGAGGACCAATTTTTGAGCTGCGATGCAGTGCTGTGCCGAGATGCTTGGCTTTTCAAGCCTCTGCCTATTTATCCCTTCCCCTGTACTGTACTGCCGCTACACAGTGAGGTGCTGTGTATGGTTGGTGGGTGGGGAGATGCCTCTCATAAATAACACTATGCTATCAAGAGGAAAGGCTCTCCTTCCTTGCCTGCATGGTGCATGCTACCATGGATCTCCCTGTCTTGTACGTATCTGTCTACACTACCCCTGCCTATACTGGTTTTGTTTGATGCTTTGACTTGTGTGTGTGCCATGTATGGAAACGTAGCTTCATGCATGCTTGCTGCCCTAGCCGGATCAGGCAGGGGGACTGTCTTGAGATGGGTTTGGGAGTACTGACAGTGACGGCACCAAAGGTTGGAGAGGTGTCATTGCATGCATGTTTTAATCAATCTCGTGTTTAATCAAAGGCCCTCTACTAAGGGCAACTCCAACGTGGATCATCAAACCGCCCGCAAATGTTTCGACTGAACGGTCTTTGCCATCCAATGACAGTCACCAAAAACGTTCGGACCCTTAGCAAGAGGGGTTTCAAGTATGCTCGGGTCCCTAGATTGCATGGACTGAAAATGAAAGAATTGTCCATATGATCAGGCAATACAAAGGGCATCTCAAAAATTCCACCATCATTCTTGAAGCAGTTACATCACATGGCCTCTGTTTTTGACACTCTTTCTTTGACATGTATGGATCTCACAGTGACATCAACGTGTTACAGCGGTCTCCATGGTTTGAAAGCCTATGTGCACGCCAAGCTCCTGAGTGGAACTATACTACCATTGGTCATGATTGCAACATGGGGTACTGCCTTTGTGATGGTATATATCTTTCATGGGATACTTTCGTCAAGATCATCTCTAAACCAACGGGTAACAAAATATGCCATTTTGCCCTAAGACAATAATCTGCTAGAAAGGATATGGAGAGCGCATTTGGAGTACTCCAAGCCCTTTTTTGCAGTTTTTTGCAGACTTGCTAAACTATGGGATGAAGAGAAATTTGTGTGAGGTGATGATAACTTCTATGATCATGCACATCATGATTGTGGAGGACGAGGGTGATGGAGTTCACCATGGTCTGGACTTTTTTAAACATGGGTGATCCTATCCAGCTTCTAGAGTGGAACTTGACAACATTTGAGAATTGTATCCAAATGCATCATCAAATTTCACATCAAAGAACTCATGCGCAATTGAACAATGATATGGTTGAGCATCTTTGAGTGTTTCATATGGACAACTAGAACATGCCCGACTAAAATAAATTCAAACCTGGACTATATTATTTCAAAACTTATGTTAAGATTGTAATATATTTATTTGAATTATCGTTGCATTGGAATTTTTATCTTTCAAGTACTTAAGAATTATGTTATTAATCTTTGATAATTTTGAGTAGTCTAGGTGTATAAAAAAACTAGGATCGAATATTTGGTGTCTACCATTAGATGGCATCCGCCTCTATCCGTGTCCGTGGACACATCCAAATGTGCCAACGAACATTTTGGGCATGTTTGGTAGCCTGCAACGTTGTTTGCCTCCTTTCATATGTTACTGAGTTGGGCCTGGCTGAGTGAATACAACCTAAAAATCATGTCTTGCACATAGTTTGTTTGATTGCATCCTAGCTTGGCTGAGAAGAAACACACGCATGGTGTTTATTTGCAGGCCTATTCTAGGTAGATGGAGAGTGTGTGATGTTTGGTTACATGCAACATATGTGGTATGGTAACCTCTTGTTGCAATGGTGAGTTTACCAACACACTCACAAGCAGGCCTTTGATGTACATGCATAGAATAAACCCATAACTAGAGTCTCAACACACAAACTTAGAGCCAGTTAAGCGACAAACAATTATGGCAAAGTCTTAAAATTGTAAGAAAAAAGTCTTAAATGTGCAGATATAACTGTTGGGGAATGTCGCATGGGAAACAAAAAAATTCCTATGCACACGCAAGCCTATTCATGATGATGAGCATCTACGAGAGGGAGAGTGGATCTACGTACCCTTGTAGATCGCTAAGCGGGAAGCGTTAAGAAACGCGGTTGGTGTAGTCGAACATCTTCGCGATCCAAATCGCCGAACGTCCCGCGATCTCATCACGATCAGTCCCGCGATCCAATCACGATCCGTCCCGTGAACTCATCACGATCCGTCCCGCGATCTTGATCACGATCTGTCCCGCGAACTCATCACGATCTGTTCCGCGATCTCATCACGAACTGTCTCGCGATCTCGATCACGGTCCTTCCGATCTAGCACCGAACGGACGGCACCTCCGCGTTCAGCACACGTGCAGCTTGATGACGATCTCCACCGTCTTGATCTAGCAAGAGGAGGTGGAGAGGAGAGAGAGTTCACCGGCAGCGTGACGGCGCTCCGGTGATGGTGGTGGTGGAGCAATTCTGGCAGGGCTTCGCCTAAGCGCTGCAGAAAACCGATCTAGAGGAGCACCGGTGGAACGGGTAGCACGTGGCCGTAAGTTGTGTCCCGTGTGCTAGCCCTGCCCCTCTATTTATATGTTGAGCCCTGGGGTCTAAACTTGGAGCAAAAACCTCTACAAGGTCGATTTTGCCCGCACAAGGTCGGTTTGGCCCGCAAGAAAAGAGTCCAACTCGGATCCCTGCAGTCCCGCGCACAAGCGGTAGTACCGCTTCACGAGCGGTAGTACCGCTTCACAAGCGGTAGTACTGCCTTACTGCTTAAGGCAGCAACAAAACTTCCTTTTGCCCTTTCCAATACCTTGTGGGTTTTACCCCATTGGTCCATATAAAGTGTTGTTGTACCCGAACACTTCGGTAAACATCCGGAACCCCTTCCGGTTAATTCCGGAACTCTTCCAGAGATCAAATAACTATTATCACATATATCAATATTTTATCTCCAGACTCTTCCGGAGATCCTCGTCATGTCCGAGATCGTATCCGAGACTCCGAACATCCTTCGGTCACCACCATACATAACTCTATACTACCGAAACGTCACCAAACCTTAAGTGTGCAGACCCTGCGGGTTCGAGAACTATGTAGACATGACCGAGACACCTCTACGGACAATAACCAATGGCGGGACCTGGACATCCACATTGGTTCCTACATATTCTACGAAGATCTATCGGTCGAACCTCTATGTCAAGGATTCAGTTAATCCCGTATAACGTTCCCTTTGTTCTTCGGTATGTTACTTGCCCGAGATTCGATTGTCGGTATCTCCATACCTAGTTCAATCTCGTTACCGGCAAGTCTCTTTACTCGTTCCGTAATACAAGATCCCGCAACTAACAATTAGTCACATTGTTTGCAAGGCTCATTGTGATGTTGTACTACCGAGTGGGCCCTGAGATACCTCTCCGTCACACGGAGTAACAAATCCCAGTCTCGATCCATGCCAACTCAACAGACACCATCTGATATACCTGTAGAGCACCTTTATAGTCACCTAGTTACGTTGCGTCGTTTGATACACACAAGACACTCCTCCGATATCCGTGAGTTGCATGATCTCATGGTCATAGGAACATATACTTGACATGCAGAAAACAGTAGCAATAATCTGACACGATCATATGCTACGTTTGTAGTTTGGGTCTTGTCCATCACATCATTCTCCTAATGATGTGATCCCGTTATCAAATGACATCTCATGTCCATGGCTAGGAAACCTTAACCATCCTTTGATCAATGAGCCAGTCCATTAGAGGCATACTAGGTACATGGTTTTGTCTATGTATCCACACATGCATTTAAGTCTCCGATCAATACAATTATAGCATGGATAATAAACGATTATCATGAACAAGGAAATATGATAATAACCAATTTATTATTGCCTCTAGGGCATATTTCCAACAATAACTTTCTAGGCCTCCTCGTGCTTCTTGCACTTGGTCACCAACTCAACATCGTCGTTGTTTAAGATGATCACCCTTAGAGTGTGGGTAGTCGCTAGCTTGAAGATGACGAGGTTACCGGATCCTGATCTGGTGAACAACGGCGAAGGGGCCTCAACCCTGATCAAGGGTGAGCTTGCCATTGATCGCTTGAACCAACACTCTCTAGGTGTTCGTCCTCAACATAAATTCCTTTGGGATAACGACCAAATGTTTGATGAACTTGAGTGACATTGGTAGGCACTCCAACTTGGGTGCAGGGATGACCTTGCAGAACTGGATTGGGTTGTCTTCCTCATGGAAATGGTCGTAGTTCTTCGGCCTCTTGGGACCGTTGTCGAGCTCACCACTGTCTCGCCCTTCTTGTAGGCCTCGCCCTTCTTGCTCTTGGAGGAGTTCCCTGAAGCAGCTTGCTCGATCTACATATATGAACTTGAGGTAAATGGAAGGACCCATATGAACATATGAGCAAGAGGTCGATGCATTCATTCATCCCACCCACCTAAATCGCTTATGACCTCTCTTAGAGCATATTTCTCCATGTGTGGTTTTGGTAATTGATGACAATCCCTATTGACTAATGGTTGCTTTGAGTTTTAGTTCAAGGATTTGTCCATAGGCGTTTCTTGAAGTCCATTTATTGGTTTCAAGGAGTTTATGTGATGACCAAGGTGGTATTAAAGGATTTATCAAAAGATTGGTTATTAGAGAGCTGAGCCTATTGCAAGCATGTCTTGAAGAACAAGATTGAGGGAACATTCACGTTTACCTTCAAGAAATCATCTTTATGAAGAGACAAGACATGCTATAAGGTTGATAAAGACTAAGTCAAAGAGTGAATCAAGTTGATCAACACACAAAGCGTAAGATGTACCGAGAGGGATCAAGTGATCCCATGGTACGGTAAACATTGTCCATTACACTTTGTGTACTAACCCATGGTCTACATGAGAGTTCTTTGTGAGGTTAGGTATGTTTCCATGGGCTTGCGCCAAGAGGAAGATCTCATACAACCCATGGAGGATGACATCAAGTGGTGATCGTCATCAAGATTGTGGTGTGCAAGTTCAAGTGGAGCATCATGAAGAGATCATGCTTGAAGATTGCCGTTCATTATGGTGAAAATGTACTTGTGAAGATGTGCCGAAGAGCGGCTCACCCATAGTGTACTATGGGTGTGAGCAATCTACTAGTCTTCACCGAGTCAGCGCAATCAAGAAAGGTGGTCCATCTTTAGGAGGAGAAGATCATCATTATCTAGCTCAAGTGGACTATGCACAAGGCAAAGGTTTGTCCCGGATAGGTTTTCTATTTTACTTGTCTCATGGTGATAGTTGGGAGACCGGGTTATAGGATCGATAGTTGTACTACCAAGGGGGGCTCTTGAGTGAGTAGCTTGATCGTATCGTTTGTTGAGAGCTCAAACCATTGCATTCTTGGCATCATAATCTTTCTTGGTTCTTGTTTGGCTTTTCTCTATGTGAGTTTTGGATCTTATCGTCTTCATCGTGATAAGCTCAAGCTCATCAAAAACAGATTTTGTATGCATCATATTTGTGTTTTCGGTGTTGGAGGTTTTGTCGGATCATGTTTGGGAAGGTCATCTTCCTTATCTTGTTGGAATTTATTCTCCATTTCTTGTTCTTAATATAACCAACCACTGTTGGATATCTCTTGCCCTCCTCTATCCAACAAGCTTGAGTTTTCTCAATTCAAAGTTCGTATGCAGTAGTTATAACTGTTTTAGTATTGGAGCATACTTCTGTTTTGCTCGGGCGGTTTTTCAGTTATAAGAACTAGTAGAGCGGTAGTACCGCTTATAAGTGGTACTAGAGGCGAGCTACTTCCGCTCTTATGTATGCTTTTGGAACTCGTCATGAATTTCGCGGTAGTATAGAGTGGTAGTACCTCTTATAAGTGGTAGTACCTCTCATAAGCGGTACTACCTCTCTGAGCGGCGGTACCTCTTATAAGAGGTAGTACCTCTCAGGCAGAACTTTTTCTATCTCATTGGGCTGTTTTGATCGTGCTAAGTGGTAGTACCGCTTGAGCACGACTTGTGGGCATAACGCTTGGATTCGAGGGGGAGCTATTTAAGGGGGCCCTTCTTCCCTAAGGGCCCCTATCTCTTTATCTCATGTTTGCCCCCCCCCATTGTTGACCTTCTTTGAGCTTGCTATCTCTCAGTCCCTTCAATGATTCTTGCTAGTTCTTGAGGGAAAACAAAGACGAGATATATATCCACATCTCCACCAATCACTTTCTCCTTTATGTGAGGGGAACCCCTTGGATCTAGATCTTGGAGTTCTTTGTGTTCTTTTGTATGTTCTTCCTCTCATTTTCCTCCATAGCATTAGTTGTTGTGGTGGGATTTGGGCGAGAAGGACTTGGGAACTCCATGTACCCTTGCCATTGCATTTGGTGCATAGGTTTGAGTACTTCACGGTGATACATGGAAGTGAAGTTTGAGAAGCTTATTACTCTTGGGTGTTTAGGCACCCTAGAGCTTGTTTCTCTTGGGTGCTTTGGCGCCCTAGACGGTTGGTGGTGTCTCAGAGCTTAATCACTGTGGTGTAAAGCTCTGGGAAAGCGTTGGGGTCTCCAATTATGTTGTGGATATCGCCCTGAGCAATTTGTACAAGTTCGGTGACCGCCCCCAAGGGTTGCCATTTGTACGAGTTTGGTGACCGCCCTCAAGGGTCCCTTAGTGGAATCATGACATCTTGCATTGTGCAAGGGTGTGAGGAGATTACGGTGGCCCAAGTGGATTTTTGGGGAGCATTGTGCCTCCACACCGCTCCAAACGGAGATTAGCATCCGCAAGGCTGTGAACTTCGGGATACATCGTCGTCTCCGCGTGCCTCTGTTATCTATTACTCGAGCCCTTTACTTATGCACTTTACTTTCTGATGGCCATATTGTTTCTTGTTATATATCTTGCTATTACTTAGTTTTTTATCTTTCTTAGCATAAGTTGTTTGTGAACATAGGTGATCCTAGTTGTTTTAGGTTTTGTGCTTGAAAAAATTAAACGCTAGTTTTATTCCGCATTTGTTCAACCCAAAATCGTAATTATTGTAAAGCGCATATTCACCCCCATCTAGGCGACATCCACGTCCTTCCAATTGGTATCATAGCTAGGTCTCTCATTATTACGCTTTACCGCCTAGAGAGTAAGGATGTCGACTAAGGGATTAGGATTCTTTGACACTCTTAGTTTTGATGGCACAAATTTTCATGTCTGGGTTATTCGCATGCTTAATCTCTTTAAGGTCATGGACCCAAATTTAGAGAGAAGTGTAGATATGGGTTTTTCTCCTCGAAAGGATTCTCAGAACTTTTCGTAAGAGGATGAGAAAAAATCTTATCTCAAGTCTCAAGCTTCTAATGTGCTTTTTGATGCTTTGAGCAATGTAGTTATATTTCAACTCATGTCGTTCCCGAATGCTCATGAGTTGTGGACAAAGCTTCAAGATAAATATGGTGTGTTCAAGATTAGTAGGGATGATTGTTATCACTCCACCTCCGGTCGTGTTGTCTTCTCAACTTCTTCTACTCCACCTACATGTGGTTTGCCACAAGGTTATGGTGAGTGTTGTTGGTCATTGCAATGATGATATTGGGCTTATTATTGATGATCCTTCATCTCTATGATATTGCAATGCTCCATCTTTGGACTTCAACACTTCGAGCACTCTAGATGTTTCACATGCTTGTGTTTATAGTCCGTGCATATCATGTAGAAATTTCTTGACCAACTCTCATGATGATATGCTTGCTATGTCTTGTTGCTATGATGAAATGCACCAAGTTCCTCTAGTTGTTATGCTAACGATGTAGAAGAAAAACATCGGTCTATGGAACAATATATGGTCTTGAATGGTGCTTCAAGAGATCCTACTTCATCATCTATTGTTTCTCACTTTTTCCTTATGTCTAAGGCTTGAAAGGTATATCCTACTTTGAACCCTAATATGTCTCTTAACGTTGACGTTGATGATGATGAGAATGATAATGTTGTTTCCTTAAAAATTAAGGGGGAAATGATTTTTAAAGCTCTTCATAAGAATAAAATTGCTCGTTCCAACTTCAATGAAAGAATGTATATGGCCATTGAGGTCAAGAAATACGGAGTTGGAAGCTCATCTAGAGGAGCATAAGGTCACCATCAAGAGAATGGAAGGTCTTGAGCGTGATTATGCAAATGAGATAGCGAGTCTTTCCCAAGCTCTGGAGGAAGAACAAACCACCAAGGAATCTCTTGAGGAGACTTTTACTCTAGAATTATCTAGAGTCAAGGAATCTCATGATAGAGATCTTGAGGTGGTTAATGATTTTAAAATTAAAAATGACAAGCTTGAAGTTTCACGTTCTAGACCCCTTGAGGAACTTAAGCACCTCGAAAATGTCTCAAGGGTTATTAAGAGTTCGCTCATCAAACTCACCAATTCTCATGCTCAACTTGAAGCTTCATATTTAAAAGATCTTGCCAAGTTGCCTTCTCCTCTTGTTGTTCATGATGATGCTTGTGCCACTAACTCTATTTATTGTGAAGCATCCATTTTGAAGGAGAATGTTGATCTAAGGGCTCAACTTGAGTTGCGATCAGCAATTATGGAAAATTGGAAGGAAGTCATTTAAAGCTCACGAGCTCTCATGATGATCTTCTAGTATCCCATAATGTGCTAAAGTTAGGTCATGATGATAGTAATACTAAGGTAAAATCTAGTGAGCCTCATGTGGACATTAGCACTACATCTAGTCAAAATGCTCTATTGCGTTGTGCTAGTACTTGTAATTCATCAACTCATAGTGTTGGTACATCTTGTGATGAATTACTTTCCTTGCCTTATTTCTCTAATGATGAAGCTTATAAGTCCTATAGTACTTGTGTTGATACTAACAATGTAGAGGAAATCAAAGAGGTCAAGTCCCAAGTCGCTTCTTTGAAGAAAGACTTGGAAAAGGGTCATGAAGGGAAGCCCACACTCGACAATATATTGAGTGGGAAAAAATCCTCAAATTACAAGGGTGGACTTGGATTCAACTATAATAGGAAGAAGAAGTCCAAAATCTGCAATAAGAAGGGCCAAGAACAAGTCAAGAATTCGGCCAAGATTATTTGCTTGAAGTGCAAATTAGAAGGGAACCATGTTAGGTCTTGACCATTGAAGAATAATCCCCATAGTGACAAGTAACAAGGGAAGCGGCCACAAGTTCAATCTCATGCTCAACCTCAAGTTTAATAAATGCCTCTTCCCAAGAAGACCCAAGTCAATGATCCTCAAGTTGAGAAATCAATTGAGAAGGAAGTAAAGGGTAGATGTTGCTACTTATATCGTGAGAAGGTCCACTAATGGTAACTTATCCAACCCAGTTATTATTGATGATATCTATTCTCTTGGGAAGGATAAGGTCGGCAATGTGTTTGCCAAATTTGTCGGTACTCAAAATGGCGTCATGAAAAGAACCATTTGGGTAGCCAAGCATATTGTGACCAACCTCTTAGGACCCAACTTGGTTGGGGACCAACAAGCTCAAACTTGATCAACAGGTGTTGATGGAGGGCATTGGAGACTTGGCAACATCATGAAGAATTAGTGGATCTTCATCACTCATATTGTCTCAAGACAAGTCATTTGGATTATCGAGTTTCTATCTTATATCCAACGTGCCTCCTTGCGGTAACTTGTACTTAAATTGTTTACCTAGAAAGTTACTTGCCCCCTTGCATGTTTTGGTTTTGTACCTTGCATGTGTTTGTATATGTTGTGCTTCCAATTTACTTATGTTGAGAAATCAAGTTTATATTTTTTGGTTTGCACATCATGTACGTGTGAGTCTTCTGTTGAGCCTTTTTGCATCGTGTTTGTATCTTAGGTTTTTTGAGAGATTAATGGATTTTCCCATTTTGGGGAGTGATGTGCTTTGTGCACTTCATGATACTAAAATTGTGTGTACATGAGGAATACCACTTAGTACTGATATAACAAGATTATCTAGCTTCTATGTGGTACGTCTTCTCATGAGAAATTCAAATTCTAAATGGTCCATTATCTCTTCTTGGATTTCATTTGCCACTTGTTAATTATTTTGGGTTATCTAAAAGCACATTTTCTCCCTTGGTGGTTTTGGTAATTAATAACAACATATAAGTCATTGAACTAATGTTTCCACCAAGTATTTTTCAGGAAATGTTCAATGATAGGATTGGCAAAAGGAGATAGTGGAGAAACCCCAAGATGCAAGGAAATAGGTTGGCCAAGCTTCAAGCAAGAGGACTCTACATTTTATACTTGTGAGAAAACACTTTGAGTCTATAGGAAAGCCAATACTATTAAAAGGGGGTAAGGTTTTGTTGGTGAACAATATGCTCAAACGTGCACAAGTGATAGTCGCCAAAAACATCCACAAGCTCTCCCACCAAAGTATGTTCTATACCTAACAATCAAAATCAGTGCAACCAACTTTCCCATACCGGTGCCACCGATTCCAGAACCTAGACAGACTCAAGCCAAACCCTAGCCACTTCGGTGCAACCGATTCCATACCGATGCCACCGAGTTTAGGTTGCCAACTTTCTGTTACACAAATTCACATTTTCGGTCCCACCGAGAATGTTGGATCGGCGTCATCGAGATTGGAAATCTGACCGTTGGTCACCTTATCGGTGCAACCGAGTTTCCTATATCGGCTTTATCGAGATTCAAAAGTTGCCACCTTTTGGTCACTTCGGTACCACCGAGTTTGACACATCGGTGTAAAAGAGTTGGTCATTTTGTGTGTAACGGTTGGATTTTTGGGGATACCTATATATACCCCTTAACCACCACTTACTCGAAAGAGAAGCACTCAGAACTATTCCATACCTATCCTATCAGATTTTCTGAGAGACAACTACCTATCCTTGTGTTGAGGTCAAGATCTTCCACTCCAATCATATGGATCTTGATTTCTAGCCTCCCCAAGTAGCTTTACACCAATACCATATCTTCCACCATGCCAAATCTGTGAGAGAGTGATTGGTTCCTAGGAGTCTATCATCTTGAAGTACAAGAGCAAGGAGTTCATCGTCATTATCGAGCCTATTACCTTTTGGAGGGTGGTGCCTCCTAGATTGGTTAGGTGTCGCTTGGGAGCCTCCTACTTCGTGTTGTGGAGTGAACCAAGAAGTTTGTAAGGGCAAGGAGATCGCCTACTTCGTGAAGATCTACCCATAGTGAGGCTAGTCCTTCGTGGACGGAAGCCGTTATGGAATAGTCAAGCTTGCTACCTCGTGGACCCTTTTGGGTGTAGCCCTCCATGGACTCTCGCGACCATTACCCTCCGTGGGTTGAAGACTCCATAAACGTGGATGTACAATAGCGCCACCTATTGGAACCACGGGAAAAATCATCGTGTCTACAACTGCGTTTGATCTTCCTACCCTATCCCTTCTATACATGCTTGTTGTTACTTTCTGCTGCTATATACTCTTGGTCTTGCATGTGTAGGGTGTACTTGACTTGCCATGAAATGCTAAAAACTGTCAACCCTAAAACTTGGTATAGGCAAAACTTTTAATTGGTCAAGTAGTCTAATCACCCCCCCTCTAGACATACTTTCGGTCTTAGAAGTGGTATCAGAGCTTTGGTCTCCATTTCTTAGGTCTCACAACCTAGGAGAAGTATGGCGTCTAGTGAGGGAATTTATCACCGTAGAGGTCCATAATTTGATGGCACTAATTTTTCTAGTTGGAAGCACAAAATGAAAATGCATATTCTTGGTCATAACCCCACCGTTTGGGCTGTTGTTCGTGTTGGCTTGGAAGGTGAGTTCTTTGCGGATGGATGGGAACCGGATCGTGAAGCGACCACAGATGAATTGAAGATGCTGCAACTCAATGTTCAAGCGTGATACATTCTCTTCAACCGCTTATGCCCCGAAGAATTCAACAAAATCAGCCGTCTTGAGAATGCAAAAGAGATTTGGGATACTTTGGTTGATATGCACGAAGGAACCGAGTTCGTGAGAGAATCCAAGTTAGATGTTCTTCAAGGCCAGCTTGACAAGTTCAAGATGAAGGATGGTGAAGGAGTCGCAGAGATGTAATCTAGGTTAGCTCTCATCACCAATGATATTGCCGACTTAGGAAGTGAAGAAATGACCGACAAATTCATTATCAAGAAGATACTTAGAACTTTGGATGAGAGATATGACACCGTGTGCACATTAATCCAAATGATGCCAAACTACAAAGATCTCAAGACTACGGAAGTCATTGGAAGGATTGTTGCTCATGAGATGACACTCAAAGATAAAGAAGAGCTTCATCACAAGTCTAGCAGTGCTTACAAAGCCACAAGTGATGCTCCCGCAACTTCAAGCAACAACCTTGTCACCAATGAAGAGATAAGCCTCATGGTCAAGAAATTCAACAAGTTCTACAAGAATAGAGGCAAAGAAAGAAACTCCAACTCAAGATATGATGAGAAGCGTTCGTCAAGTCGTGACCGCAATTGTTACAATTGTGGTAAGCCCGGACACTACTAAAATGAGTGCACGGCTCCCTACAAAAGGAGAGAAGAGTCACCTCGAAGACGAAGCTCAAGGAATGAATCACCACAAAGAGAGAGAAGGAGTAGAGATGATCGCTATGAACGAAGACACTCAAGGAGAAGTAGAGATTCATAGAAGAAGGACAAGTACACCAAGAGTTACACAAGAAGAAAACATCAAGCTCATGTTGGTGAATGGGTTTCCGGCTCCGACTCCGGCAACAACTCTGAGAGAAGCTATCACTCCGACTCCGACTATAGTCAAGATGATGGTGTTGCCGGAATTGCTCTAATGACAACCAACTCCTACGGTCTATTTGATTCACCAAACGAAGGGAGTGGAAGTCGCTTTGGCTAAAGTCCCCAAGGTATCACACCCCGAGTATCTTGATTTTGATAGTGATGAAGATGATTTACTTTGTGATGATGACTTGCTTTGTGATAAAACTAGTGATGTTGATCAAAATGAACTTGATAATTCTCATGCTAGTCAAGATGAGTCATTTGATGATGATAAGATGAAAATAGAACAACTAACTAAAGAACTAAACACTCTTAAGTTAGCTCATGAATCTACTCTCGAAGATCATAGAGAGTTTGTGAGAACTCATGAGAAGCTACGCTTCGAGAAGCTCAATTTGGAGCAAGAGCATGAGTTTCTCGAAGCTACCAATGATGATCTCCAAAAGAAGACCTCATCTTATCTAGCCAAATGACTACTCTTGTCTACTTTCATGCCTCAAGTTAAAACTAAGCAATCTAGTAACAAAGGCAAGAAGGTTCTTCATCTAGTAGCAACAATAAAAATGCTAAACCCAATGATGTTGCTTCTAGTAGTTCTATTGATTCCACTAATGATGATTCTCTTAGCCAAGTTACACTTGAGCAAGAAAATGCTTTATTGAAAGGAAATATAGAAAAAGGTATCTACAAGAGTCTTGCCAGATGTAAGCAATTTGAGGAAATTGTACGCAAGCACGGAGGATACCGGAAGAATCGTGGTGTTGGCTACTTCAACGCTAATGGAGTTGAGTGGGAAGAAGGTAAATATCCCAAGCCCAAGTTTGTTCCTCAAAAGGAGAAGTATGAAAATACTCTTCCCAAGGGGACAAACATCAAAATGACCTTCCACCACAAGACCACAAGCTCAAGGGCAAGAACAAGCTTCAAGAGGACATTGACTCATATGAAGATGAACCCCTAGCTTTGGTGGAACGGGTTCCCAAGACTACTTCAAGCTCAACTACTACTAAGGCTACTTCAACACCAAGAATCCCTATCAAATTGATGTGGGTCCCCAAGAAGAAGAACTAGAAGGTTCTTGAGGGGTGACTCCGCCAATGAAATTCACTCACATTCATTATTGGCAAGGACTTTTTGCACTCAACATCAACTCAATGCAATAGTTCAAGGAGTCACACATTCCCTCAAAGGTAAGCAAGGGACAGGGTAATCAACTAATCAATGGACATCATAACATATGCTTTGCATTCCATGTCCATAGATATCCTTGTATTTGTCTCTTGTATGTTGGGACTAACCCATGTAGGTGAGAAGAGAAAGGAAACAACAAGGATGCTCCCAACTCTTGGTGATCTTCATCAACATTGAGCATCCACAACTACCTCACCAACATGAAGTCTTCATCGACAAAACCCAAGGTTAGTTTATCCCTCTTATGGGGGGATGTCACATTAAGGGGGAGCTTTACTCTAAGACATGAGTCAAAGCATCTCTTAGTATGTGACAACATTAAATGCTTTATGAAAAAGTGGTAACCCCACTTGTGCTTAAACGATGAGTATGACCTATCATCAAGTACTCTTACTTGGATCCTAAGTCAAATACTCATATATAGATGACCTCGTCATCGCCCAAGTGCTTGTTAGATGCTAGTGTGTTTGTGCATGTTTGTCATGATTTCTTTTGATATCTTATTGTGTGAGCATGTTCGTCTGCATTTATTTTCTTATTCGAGGACATCCAATTGTTGCTATTTCTCTTTTGACTTATCTTTTGCCAATTGGTTGGACAAGAATGCCTAGGACCACTCTCTAGCTATCTATGCTTTCTCACCTCATATTCCATTCATGCTGCATCACAAAATTTGAACAAGTGCTTTTCGATCCCTCTGTGTGTGGAGCACTCGGAGTTCCGTATCGACAAGGACTGACCATTAAAACCTCCCAAGTGCAACTCGGTGGAACCAACCCCACAATCTCGGTCTCACCGATTGCCTAGGGTTGATCTGGTTTTCAATCTCGGTACTGCCGATTTCATATTCTCGGTTACACCGAGTTTCCCTGTCAGCCGACAGTTGTGGAACTCGGTGACACCGAAAACATAAAATCGGTATCACCGATAGTGAAGGGTATATATGTTGTGGACCCCGACGCTTTGAAATTCAATCGTTAACGTCGCACCTCAGAACCCTAAGCTGCCGCCTCGAGACCCCTGGTCGTCGCCCTTGTCTTCCTGCGCTCCTCCGCCACTGGGAATCACTGCCGTCGGTGAAATCTACTCCATCGTCGCTTCCATAGAGGATCCGTGCCAAGCTAGTGTACGGATTCGATCTCTAGTGCGCTCCCCATCCGATTCTTGTGCATTAGATACTTGATTATCATCTCTACACCCTTTGCTCATATATCCATCCACTTAAATCTGCAAAATCTCGAGTTAGATGGATTTTCTAGGGTTTTGCCATCCGCCCGATATATCTCGGTGGAACCAAAACGAAAATATCGGTCTCATCGATATGCTTTTCAGTGAGGGTGAGAACTGACTCGGTGGAACCGAGTAGCTCTTTTCGGTCCGACCGAAAAGGCTGCCAAGTTCCTGTTAAGGAGTTAGTTTGTCTCGGTCTCACCGAAAATTTCTTTTCGGATGCACCGATATGTATGTGATAGACTGCAAAACTTTTTGAAAACTCATTGCTCAAAATTCAAAAACCAGCCTCATTTTGTGATAACTCATCTACTTCTACTCATCTACACTCTGTTTACACGGTTAGTATGTCAGGCTCAGAAGATAGTCAGAATGTGCCAGAGCAGGGAGTTGATATGAGTTCTGGAACAAGCCCAGAAGCCAGTTCTTTCTCAGATCCAGGCACCCCCAGCTCTCATGGGTTGCCCAAGGCTGCCACCAGAACCAGCAAGAAGTTGAACTCAGATGAAGAAGATTCATACTTCGTTCCAGAAGAGATTCTTGCTAAGAAGCAAGAGAAGGCTGCTAAGAAGTCAGCAACTGAAGCTACTTCGTCTCGAAGAGTTGTCAGCAAGATATATGCTCCCGCTTCTACCTTCAAGGCTCATGAGACTGCCAGAGCAACAATTTCTATTGAGGTCCCCAAGAGAGCTATGCCTAAGAAGGCAGGGGAGAAAAATTCCAGGAAGAGGATCATTCATGTGACTGGCAGGCCTACTTCCATGTATGAAGATCAAGAGGAAGCATCTGGTGCTGCTGCTGAGGAAGAGGAGGATGAGCCAGCTACAAAGGCTCCTCCCAAGAAGAAGGTAAAGAAACTTATGTCCGATGCTATGCCTAAGACCAGCACATCCAAGAAGGCTGCTGAGAAGCCTAAGAGGACAACCAGGCAGATTCCAGCTTCTAAGAAGAACAAAGGAACTGCTTCTAGAGTTGAAGATGTGGATGACTTGACAACATTGATGAAGCTTAGACCACACCTTCCAGTACACAATGCCAGCTACCCACTAGCTGAGGACATGGAGAAGAGGAAGTACTTAGGATTGAGGGCATGGAGAGCTATTGATCCTTATGCCCAGAGGAAGAAGATTGTTGTGGACTACATATTCTATACCAGAGAGCAACAGGATTTCTATGAGACTGTGCTCTTTGACAAGAGTCCAGTTGTCAATGATATGCAGTACATTGATTGGAAGTTCATCAAGGAGAAAAATGACTACTTTCCAAGTGTCCAGGACAACTTCCACTGCATAGGTCTGGATGAGTTCGTTAGCAGATAATTCACAGCTTGGAATGATGAGATGATCATGCAATTCTACTCCACTGCACACTTCTACGGAGATGGTAGAATTGTGTGGATGACTAAAGGCGCAAGGTACGAATCAACTGTTGAGGAATGGGCTGATATCTTAGGAGTTCCTGAAGCATAGGATGGTGACTTGGATGTCTACTCAGAATCCAAGGCTAGCCACAATGTTATGGCTAACATGTACAAGGAGATCCCTACTGCAAATGTGAAGTCTCACATGCTAGGATCATCTACTTTCTCCAGGCTGGCCTCCGCACGATGAACACCATTCCGAGGCATACTTTGATGCCCAAGTCAAGAGATGAAAAGATGATCCGAGGCCACTCCATCAACATGTTGATCCACCTTGACATACACACCAGGATCAGAGTCATGGATTTGATTGTTGAGACAATCAAGAGGGTTGCTGGTGACCATAAGCGCTCATGCTGTTATGCACCCTACATCCAGATGCTTATCAACTCAAAATTGGAGAAGCACATCTTTGCTCTAGATCATCCACATTTGCCCCTACAGCCAGATCTCGAGAACAATGTTGTGGTGATGTATGTTGATCATCCCACTTCAGTTGCAGCTCAGGCAGAGGCAGAGGCAGTTAGGGCCACTAGTGCTCAGGTCCCTAGATCCAGGAACGAGCGGTCTATTGATATCATGTGTTTAGGGCATGCAGAAGGACATTAAGGGGATTCTGGACAACCAGAACAGTCTTGTCAGGATCTTTGAGACCAGAATCAAGACCCCTACTGATAAGGTGGACAGGCTGACTAAGACCATCACAGAGCTTCAGAAGGAAGTTGACTCCATGCACATCCCTCGGGTCTCTTCTACTTCAGATGAGGATGATGATGAGGAGGAGGATGAGTCACCTCTAGGGCCAGGCACTCAGTTCACCACTCTGGCCAAATCAGCCACAGTGCCTGCACAAGACTTGAAGCCCTCTTCATCAGCTCCTGCTACTGTCAGCACAGCTCCTTCTCCATTTGCTCCAGTTCCTCCAACCGTCACTCCGGCTCCATCCACGGCATCTGCAGAGATCTTCGCCGACGCTGTCATCTCGACTCCTTCATCAACAACCGGAGGAGATATGCCCAAGAACGTTTAGATGTATGCCTTTGAACTTTTTGGTAATTTGTTGCCAAAGGGGGAGAAGTGTATATAGATCTTTAGGCTTCGAGCGAGAGAGCGTTTTGGTGTTTATTGCTTTTCAAAACATTCGGTTCTTTTGGTTTGACGTGAGATACTTTTGTGTTTATCTGTGATCATACATTGTTATGTGATGAGATGGAACTATTTCCTATCATCTTAATGCTTATGAGATGATCATTCACCTTTGCTTGAGTGTGTTTTGCCATGTTATTCATTCTAAATTATTCTCGCACACCACCAAGTTGTATGTGACATGGAAGAAGTGCCCCATATACCTAATCGATTGTGCATTTGCATTCAAACACAAATTCAAAATAATGCACAAATTTAGGGGGAGCTCTCGCTTATCATATACCTCTCAAAGCGACAATTATATTCATTGATTTTATCATATGTCAAAGCTTTGATCTATATGTTGTCATCAATTACCAAAAAGGGGGAGATTGAAAGCACATTTGATCCCTTGGTGGTTTTGGTAATTAATAACAACATATAAGTCATTGAACTATTGTTTCCACCAAGTATATTTTAGGAAATGTTCAATGATAGGATTGGCAAAAGGAGATTGTGGAGAAACCCCAAGATGCAAGGAAATAGGTTGGCCAAGCTTCAATCAAGAGGACTCTACATTTTATATTTGTGAGAAATCACTTTGAATCTATAGGAAAGCCAATACTATTAAAAGGGGGTAAGGTTTTGTTGGTGAAAAATATGCTCAAACGTGCACAAGTGATAGTCGCCAAAAACATCCACAAACTCTCCCACCAAAGTCTGTTCTATACCTAACACTCAAAATCCGTGCAACCAACTTTCCCATACCGGTGCCACCGATTCCAGAACCTAGACAGACTCAAGCCAAACCCTAGCCACTTCGGTGCAACCGATTCCATACCAGTGCCACCGAGTTTAGGTTGCCAACTTTCTGTTACGCAAATTCACATTTTCGGTCCCACCGAGAATGTTGGATCGGCGTCACCGAGATTGGAAATCTGACCGTTGGTCACCTTATCGGTGCAACCGAGTTTCCTATATCGGCTTTACCGAGATTCAAAAGTTGCCACCTTTTGGTCACTTTGGTACCACTGAATTTAACACATCGGTGGCACCGAGTTAGTCATTTTGTGTGTAACGGTTGGATTTTTGGGGATGCCTATATATACCCCTTCACCACCACTTACTCGAAAGAGAAGCACTCAGAACTATTCCATACCTATCCTATCAGATTTTCTGAGAGAGAACTACCTACCCTTGTGTTGAGGTCAAGATCATCCACTCCAATCATATGGATCTTGATTTCTAGCCTCCCCAAGTAGCTTTCCACCAATCCCATCTCTTCCACCATGCCAAATCTGTGAGAGAGTGATTGGGTGCTGAGGAGTCTATCATCTTGAAGCACAAGAGCAAGGAGTTCATCGTCATTATCGAGCATATTACCTTTTGGAGGGTGGTGCCTCCTAGATTGGTTAGGTGTCACTTGGGAGCCTCCTACTTCGTGTTGTGGAGTGAACAAAGAAGTTTTTAAGGGCAAGGAGATCGCCTACTTCATGAAGATCTACCCATAGTGAGGCTAGTCCTTCATGGACGGAAGCCATTATGGAATAGTCAAGGTTGCTACTTCGTGGACCCTTTTGGGTGGAGCCCTCCGTGGACTCTCACGACCGTTACCCTCCGTCGGTTGAAGAGTCCATAAACGTGGATGTATGATAGCGCCACCTATCGGAACCACGGGAAAAATCATCGTGTCTCCAACTGCGTTTGATCTTCCTACCATATCCCTTCTATACATGCTTGTTGTTACTTTCCGCTGCTATATACTCTTAGACTTGCATGTGTAGGGTGTACTTGACTTGCCATGAAATGCTAAAAACTTTCAACCCTAAAACTTAGTATAGGCAAAACTTTTAATTGGTCAAGTAGTCTAATCACCCCCCTCTAGACATACTTTTGTTCCTACATTATCACATTATGGGGGAATAATATGCTATATGCATATTACAAGCTTAGAAAATGTGTAGATTCGAGGTATTGCCACTTGGATTTGATATTGTAAATTATTTTGTTCCTAGGCTGCATGTTAGCTCTACAAGTGTCATTTCCTTACGTTTCAAGTGTGAACATGATGTTGGATATTGATACTTGTGATCTGCATTGGGTTTTCGGTGAAGAGGAGCGGGTGATGCAACACAATATAGATAAGTATTTCCCTTAGTAGAGAACCAATGTTTATCGAACCAATAGGAATAGCTCACAACCCCCATCATCAGTGACTGCACACAAATAATCAAACACTTGCACCCAATGCGGCCAAGAGGGTTGTTAATCCCCTTGAACTCGTTACTTGCAAGCAGATGAAGTGTGTAGATGATAGTAGATAATTATAAATTGCAAAATAAATTAAAAAGTAAATGAGAACAGCAAGGTAATACATTTTTTTGTAAATATATATTTGGATAGACCTAGGGCCATAGTTTTCCCTAGTGGCATCTCTCATGAAGCAAGCATACGGCGGGTAAACAAATTACCGTTGGGCAATTGATAGAAAGCGCATAGTTATGCAATATTTATTCATGACAATGATCGTGTGTATATAGGCATCATGTCCACAAGAAAGTAGGCCGATTCCTGCTTGCACCTATTACTATTACTCCACGTCGAGAGCGCTTCTATGATTGCCTCTCTAAGTACTAAGTTCATGACAAACAGAGTAATGCTGGGAGAACGACGACATGCTGTAGACAAAGAAAACTCAGTCAATATGAATTAACCCCATCGTTTTATCCTTGGTGGTAGGAATACAAAGACGTGTCTTGTCCCCTTCAATGTCACTGGGATATAGAATACCGCCAGATTGAACCCACTACAACACACACCTCCCATCAAAGAACTATAAATCTAGTTGGACAAATTATTTCAATAGATGAGAGAGATTTATGAAGATATAATAATCAAGCAAAAATAATCATAATAGAATTCAAAGAAGACTCGAATCTTTAATCATGAATAATCTGAACATAACCCACAATTTATCGGATCCCAACAAACACACCGCACAAGAAGATTACATCGAATAGAGCACCGAGAAGATGCAATGAACTTTGTATTGAATATCATGGTAGAGAGAGATATCCATCTAGGTACTAACTACGAACCCGTAGGTCTATGGTAGACCGCTCACACATCACCATGAGAAGCAAGGAAGATGTAGAGGCCCTCCGTGATTGATCCCCCTCCGGCAGCGCACTGGAACCAGGCTCCAAATGGGCACACGGCGGAACAGAGACTTGTGGTGGCGGAAAAAGTATTTTGTGAGGCTCCCTAGGGTTTTTGGGATTTATTTTGATTTATAGGCTAGAGAGGGGCGTCGGGAGGCGCCCGAGGGGGCCACCACATAACAAGGCGTGGCCACCCCCTAGGCACGCCCTGTTGTGTGCTAGCTCCCTTGTGTGTCCTCCATCCTTCTTCCGAAGCTTCCACGTCTTCTTTTGGTCCATAAAAAATCATTGAAAACTTCCATGGCAATTGGACTTCGTTTGGTACTGTAATCCTGAAAAGCAAAAAAAAAACACGTAGAAAACAACAGCCGACACTTGGCACTAGGCTAATAGGTTAGTTCTTAAAAAATAATATGAATTGACATATAAATGCCTAAAGTATCCTAGAATGATAATATTATAGCATGGAACCATTATATATATGTGTGTGTGTGTGTGTGTCTGAGACGTATCAGCATCCCCAAGCTTAATCCTTGCTCGTCCTCGAGTAGGTAAATGATAAAAACATAATTTTTTATGTGACATGCTACCCAACATGTAATCTATTGCAGGTATGATCACTGAGAAACTATACATTAATAAACATCAACATAGTAATATTCATAAACATAAGTAACATAATCATCAAGTTTCAAAATATACGATCCTTAAAGAATGTTCACCCCCTATTCATTTTATCATATAAGTATAGCATGGTTCCGTCTTCACCACATAAATAAAAAATGTTAAGCACCATGGTGTCAAGTCAGGCAATTGGATCATACTTTTTAACGTGCTTCATCTTTTTATTACTCACGCAATATATGAGTGTGAACCATGGATATATCATAAAGGTGGAATAGAATATGGTGGTAGGTTTCAAAGGGATGAAAGTGGAGAAGAAAGTCTCGCGTCAACTAGGCGTATCAACGGGCTATGGAGATGCCCATCGATAGATATCAATGCAAGGAGTAGGGATTGTCATGCAACGTATGCACTAGAGCTTTAAGTATATGAAAGCTCAATTAAAGTGAAGTGGGTGTGAATACAACTTGCTTGCTCATGAAGACCTCGGGCATTTGAGGAAGCCTGTCAGCAAAATATACAAGCAAAGTTCTATAATGAAAAATTCCCACTAGCATATGAAAGTGACAAAACAAGAGACTCTCTATATGAAGCACATGGAGCCACTTTGAGGCACAAGTGTGGAAAAAAGGTAGTAGCATTGTCCCTTCTCTCTTTTCTCTCTTTTATATTTTTTCTCCTTTTTATATTTTCTTTTTCTTGTTTTTCTTTTTTTCTCTTTTTTTTCTTTTTTCCTTTGTTTTCTTCTGGAGTCTCATCCCGACTTGTGGGGGAGTCATTGCCTCTACCATCCTTTCCTCATTGAGACAATGCCCTAATAATGATGATCATCATACTTTTATTTACTTACAACTCGATATGAAAAACTTTTAAATTAATATGACTCTATATGAATGCCTCTGGCAGTGTACCAGGATGTGCAATGATCAAGCGTAATATATATCAAAAATGATGAACGATGGCTTTGCCACAAATACTATGTCAACTATATGATCATGCAAAGCAATATGACAATGAAAGTGCTAGTCATATGATGTGACGGTGGAAGTTGCATGGCAATATATCTTGGAATGGCTATGGAAATGACATGATAGATAGGTATGATGGCTGTTTTGAGGAAGATATAAGGTGGCTTATGTGCAACAAAGCGTATCATGTCACGGGGTTTGGATGCACCGGTGCAGGTTGCACCGAACCTCGAGGTGAGAATGGGCAATGCACGGTACCGAAGAGGCTAGCAAATATGAGGTGGTGAGAGTGCGTATATCCATGGATTCACATTAGTCATAAAAGAACTGACATACTTATTTCAAGATTTTATTAACTTTCTCGAAGCAAAGTACTACTCGCATGCCCCTAGGGAGGAGGTTGGGAGGAGTTAACCATCGCACGCCTCTGACTTAAATAACACTAGGATTTCAACGAGGAATGAGAATTCTCACACATCATTAGCATGCCATAAAAATATTTAGATGAAAAGAAAATTAACAACCTCTAATTCACTATACTCTTACTAATTAATAATCATGCACTCATGCCTCTTCACATTACCACATTAATATCATTAACTCAAAATTTCTCTTTTATGTGCTACATGAAGGTTTTGATTATGCACTACTTGAATACCTATTATTTTTATTATGAAAATTACCGTCACTTTGCATTAACTCCCAAACAAATATAAGTGAAGAACGAGAGTGCAATTATTTCTTTAAAATCTACACGCCACCGTGCTCTAAAAGATATAAGTGAAGCACTAGAGCTAGTGCTTACCTCAAAAGATATAAGTGAAGCACAGGGAGTATTCTAATAAATCATGGTGATTTTGTATCTCTCTCGGGTGGGTGTGTACAACAAACAATGATTATGGAAAACTAAAACTAAAACAAACTAAATATAATGACGCTCCAAGCAAAACTCATATCATGTGATGAATAAATATATAGCTCCAAGTGACATACCGATGGATTGAGACGAAAGAGGGGATGCCTTCCGGGGCATCCCCAATCTCATACACTTGAGTCTTCCTAGAATTTGACTTGGGGTGCTTTGGGCATCCCCAAGCTTAGGCTCTTGCCACTCCTTATTCCAGTTGGAGCTCTTTTGGTATGCCATTGAGAGTAGTTTGTCATGATGTTGCCCAGAAGTTTGGTGGCCTCTCCTAATGTCAGCTCCATGAAGATAGCACCTACAACAAAAATCTAGAAGATTTGTAGACACAAAGTTTAGTCCAACATAGAATTTTTGTATAATCACCCATAAGTTCAAAGCATGAGTAGGGAAATTTCTAATCATCAATTTCATTCTCTCCCAAGCTTGTGTAACATGTTCTTGATCATGTTGTTTAAAATTCATAATTTTATTTCTAAGGGAGATGATCTTAGTAGGAGGCAAATACTTGGCAATAAAAGCATCTTTACATGTATCCCATGTTCCAATACTATTACGTGGTAAAGATGAAAACCAAGCTTTAGCTTTATCTCGTAGTGAAAAGGGAAATAATTTTAATTTTATCACATCATTATCCATATCCTTTTCCTTTTGCGTATCACATAATTCAACAAAGGTATTAAGATGAGTAGCGGAATCCTCATTAGGACTTCCCAAAAATTGTTCTTTCATCACAAGATTCAGCAATGGAGCATTAATATCATAAAACTCCGCACTAGTAGTGGGTGGTATAGGTGTACTAATAAAATCATTATTATTAGTATTTGAGAAGTCACACAACTTAGTAGTATCTTGAGACATGGTGACCGAGCAAGCAAAGTAACAAGTAGAACATGTAAACTAGTGTAGTATCCAAAGTATGTCTAGAGGGGCGGTGATTAGACTACTTGACAAAATAAAAATCTAGCATTTTTCCAATTTTAATAGTTGGCAAGTTTTAGCAATTTGTACCAAGTCAAGCACACCCTACACATGCAAGTCTAAGAGTATAGTGGCGGAAAGTAAAGACATGCACATATAAGTAGAGGGTAATTGGAGACACGAAGATTTTTCCCGTGGTTCCGATCGGTGGTGCTATCGTACGTCCATGCTGATCGAGACTTCAACCCACGGAGGGTAACAGTCACTAGAGTCCATGGAGGGCTCCACCCATAAGGGTCCACAAACTAGCAACCTTGTCTATTCCACCATGGCTTATGTCCACGAAGGACTAACCTCACTCGGGGTAGATCTTCACGAAGTAGGCGATCTTCTTGCCCTTACAAACTTCTTGGTTCAACTCCTGACAAAGTCGGAGGCTCCCAAGAGACATCTAACTAATCTAGGAGACACCATTCTCCAAAAGGTAATATATGTGGTAGTATGATGAACTCCTTACTCTTGTGCTTCAAATGATAGTCTCCTCAACACTCAATCACTCTCTCACATATTTGGCTTGGTAGAAGAGGTTGATTGGGTGGAAAGAAACTTGGGGAGGCTAGAAATAAATATTCATATTGTTGGAGTGGAAGATCTTGGTCTCAACACATGAGTAGGTGGTTCTCTCTCAGAAAATGGATGGGCAAGTGTTGGTCTATTCTGAGTGCTTCCTCTACGAGTGAGAGGTAGGTGGAGGGGTATATATAGGCATCTCCAAAAATCCAACCGTTACAACATTATTGCCCAACTCGGTGAAACCGAAGCAAAAACTCGGTTGCACCGACTAGTGCAAAATGTGGCCACTTTTGGCGTTTCGATGAGACCGATATATAAATCTTGGTGGGTCCGATTTTGGCCGACCTAGGTAGTTACCAGTTTCAGTGTTACCGATTCCTAAAACTCGGAAATTCCAAATTTTACAAATGGGACAACAAAATGTTGGTCACTGATTTCGGTTTCACCAAAATGAGACTTGCTGTCACCAAGACCTTAGGTTCGGCATAGGATCTGTGTGAGGCAAAACTCGGTAGGGCCGAATGGAAAAAGTTGGTGGCACCGAATTTGAACTTTTAGGGTTTGGACAGAATATTTGTGGGAGAAATTCATGAGTATTTTTTGTGGCTAATCTCTAAGCACTTGAGAAACCATATCATCATGTTTACCTCATCCCCTTTTAGTAGTATTGGCTTTCCTGTGGACTCAAATGTGATTTCTCATAAAATGCAAAAAGTAGAGTCTTGAAGCTTTTTGCCAATGGACGTTCCTTACATCTAGGGGATCTCCTCACAATCCTTAGCTAATCCATTCATTGGACCTTTCCTGAAATATACTTGGTAGAATCATTAGTCCAATGAAATATATGTTGTTATTCATTACCAAAACCACCTAGGGAGAAGTTGTGCTTTCAACTAGAAAGTAAAGCAAGCAAAGAAGTAAACTAGCAACTATCAATCCAATTCTATCTCGGTAACAAGTATCTACTTCATGCATACATTTCTTGCATTCAACCTTTTGCAGGTTGCATTATGGCATGAATTTCTTGATTCATTCTTGTGGTACTTGTTTCCTTTCTCAAGGCATCCCAACAATTATCTCTTGTTGCTAGTTCTGATATCTTTCATGTTCGTGCGTTGGGAGTTCATTTATGTACAATAAGAAAATATTAGGCCATGTGCTATGCTTTCAAGCAAAGACCTTATTGGTATATTTATAACTTCCTTTTGGATATCTTGCTCTTTTTTGTGTAATTATTTCGTGTGTACATCCTTCTTCGTGGATATATATCATCATGATTGTCTTCTACCTAGAATCTTATACACATGAGAGAATTTACATCTCTAATTGATATCCTTTTCCTTCACGTCCATCATTGAATTCTCGTTTGATTTTCTTGGTGGCTCCATAAAAGTATTTGACGTATGAGTGAGGATCTTATATCCTTTCATCTTGTTGCACTCATTGGTGGTGAAGATTATATTCCGTGTGCTTGTATTTACGAGGGTTTTTCCATTTCGATTGGCATCCCACCTCTTGACAAGACAATTATTTCCTATCTTCACCATGGGTTGTCACAAGTTTTGGGTTTTAAGTTGTGTATCAGTAAGCTTGTGAACCATTTAGTAGTGTGTGCCGGGGGGATATGTCTTGCACTTTATGTCTCATTTTATCAAAACCATGTTGATTCTTAATGCTCATCTTTATATTAGTCTAATCAAGTGCTTTGCCATGACTTACACACATCATTTTGGTTCGGCCTATTCATAAGTTGCATCTTTCATGTTGCTCAACCATATGTTTGGTGCAAGTGTTATGCATTATTTCCTATCTATGCTGACTTGCACGTGTTTTCTATTTTTATTGATTTCAGTGGAGCAATGATACTATTTTGTGCACTTGTATCTAAATACAAGAATTCTAAATAGTGCACAAATCATGGGGAGGCCCTCTAGTTTCTTTAAGACACTCCCTTACCCATGTCATAATATCTTTTAATCATGTGGCTCGTAGGATCATGTGATTAGTATATTTTGATTGCTTGCTTCACTCTTTGGTATGTCTTTGTGCCATACAATCCCTTTTGCAATCTTTGGATCCTCGTTATAGTTTGTCTTCCTCTAACTACCTATCACTGGATATGTGTATCTCATTACACTCATATTTTGAGAAATACTCACTTTTTGGGTGACACCTATTATATTGTCTTTCTAAGCTTTTCACTCATTTTGGCAATCGATTCCAATGGGGGAGAAGTTTAGAGAGTTTAGTTTGGAGAAGTTTAGAGAGTTTTGCTTTTGATTCTTAAGCATTTGCATCTCTGTGGGATCACTAGAAGAGGCATCTAGAGGGGCGTGAATAGACTACTTGGCAAATTTAAAAACCGAACCTTTTCCCAATTTTAATGGTTGGCAGGTTTTAGTAATTCTAAGAAGTCTAGTGCACCCTAAACATGTTAGTCAAAAAATACAACAGCGGAAAGTAAAGACAAGCACATATAAGAAAGAGTAGAGGTAGGAAGATCAAACGCAATTGGAGACACGAAGATTTTTCCCGTGGTTCCGATAGGTGATGCTATCATATGTCCACGCTGATGGAGACTTCAACCCATGTAGGATAATGGTCGTGAGAGTCCACGGAGGGCTCCACCCATAAGGGTTCACAAAGTAGCAACCTTGTCTATTCCATCACGGCTTCTGTCCACGAAGGAATAGCCTCACTATGGGTATATCTTCATGAAGTAGGCGATCTCCTTGCCCGTACAAACTTCTTGGTTCAATTCGACACACGAAGACAGAGGTTACCAAGCGACACCTAACCAATCTAGGATACACCACTCTCCAAAAGGTAATAGATGCGGAAGTATGCTGAGCTCCTTGCTCTTGTGTTTCAAAATATAGTCTCCTCAACACTCAATCACTCTCTCACATATTTGGCTTGGTAGAAGAGGATGATTAGGTGGAAAGCAACTTGGAGAGGCTAGAAATCAAGATTCATATGGTTGGAGTGGAAGATCTTGATCTCAACAGATGAGTAGGTGGCTCTCTCTCATAAAAATAGATATGACAAGTGTTGGTGTGTTCCGAGTGCTTCCTCTATGAGTGAGAGGTGGTGGATGTGTATATATAGGCATCTCCAAAAATCGAACCGTTGCAACATTATTGCCCAACTCGGTGAAACCAAAGTAAAAAACTCGATCGCACCGACTTGCAAAATGTGGCAACTTTTAGCGTTTCGGTGAGACCGATATATAAATATCGGTTGGACCGATATGGGTGACCGAGGCATTTTCCAAATCTCAATGAGACCGTTCCAAAACTTGGAAATTCTGATTCTTGAAATGAGATACCCGAAAGTTGGTCACTATTTTCGGTTGCACCGAAGGGAATGTTGGTGTCACCGAGAAGCTAGGGTTTGTCATGGGATCTATCTAGGGCAAAACTCGGTAGGGCCGAATGGAAAAAGTTAGTGCCACCGAATTTTGGACTTTTAGGGTTTGGACAGAATATTTGTTGGAAAATGGATGAGTATTTTTTGTGGCTAATCTCTAAGCACTTGAGCAACAAGATCATCATATCTACCTCATCCCCTTTTAATAGTATTGGCTTTCCTATGGACTCAAGAGTGATTTCACACAAAATGTAAAATGTAGATCTTGTAGCTTGACCAATCCTATTCCGTTCATTCTTCTTCTTTCCTTGGGGATTCGCCTCACAATCCTTAGCCAATCCTCTTTCTGTACTTTATTTGAAATAAACTAGGTAGAAATATTAGTCCAAGCGACAATGGATGTTGTCATGAATTATCAAAACCACCAAGGGAGCATCTGTGCTTTCAATCTCCCCTTTTTGGTAACTGATAACAACATACAATCAAAGCTTCAAATTAAGATATGCAGAAATATGTGATATTTTTGAAGGACACATGGCTAAGACATGCCCCCCGAAATGTGTGCACTCGGTTTAAAGGATAGTTGCTTTTGAATGCATGGACAGACACATGGTAGAGGGGTCATGATAAGTCATGTGTATCTTGGCTATATGCATCAATTGTATTTGAAAGAGATGTTTCCATGTTCAAGATTCACTCTTGCAAAAAATATGTGCAAGGAGCAAGATATCATCTTGAACAAGGATATGATGCATATGCTTACCTTGAAGTTCTTGAGCAATTTAACAGTGGAAATACAGTTGAGAAAACAATGTGACATAACACAATAGTATTCCTATCATAAAGATGCAAAGAGCTTCAATGAAACCAAGACATGGAAGCCATATTAAGAATAGCATTTGACGATTGATATGACTCCAAGAACATTTAAAATTTTCTCCCTTTAGTACGGATTTATAAGTCTTCCTATCCCCCTGAATCTTTGCTTGTTGATATTGGGAGTAGGTAGGGTGAGTCTAGCACAAATAGATAATCAAATCTAAATCATATTTTCTCTCTCCTTTAATGATAGAATGAATTTGATCTTCTCTCTCCCCCTTAATGTAGTGTTTCTCCACTTTGGGTAAGTAGAAGATTGAATATTTCTCCCCCTACAACAAGCATAAGCTTTGATATTCCCCCCTTTGACATTAATTTCCAAAAAGGGTCAGAGGGAAGGGATCCTAGAGAGTAAGGATCATAGAGAGCTTCTGAGACAAAAGGAATCCTTAAATGCAACTTTTCCCTCCTTTTAGTAGCTAATAGTTAAGAATGTGACAGAAAATGCATGTGATTGCAAAATGTCGGTGACTCCGAGGTAAAATGAATCGGTAGAACCAAAAAGGAAATCAGGGTTCTGGAAAAAAGTCGATACATCCGAAGAATATCATATCGGTGGTACCGAAAAGGCTCTTGGCAGTATATCTGCATTATCGATAGAACCGATTTTTCCAACTCAGACGTACCGAAATTGCAAACAGAAACATGGCAAAAATATTCTTGATCATATTTGACAATGAAGATCATCATAAATTTTTTTCCAAAGTACACAGAAGATTTTTTAGCAAATCTGCAAGGGATTTTCAAAAGATTTGCAATGAGTTTTTCAAGATTTGCAAAGAATTGTCTCAAGGATTTGCAATGAATTTTCAAATATTTGCAAAGAATTTTCAACTAGGTGGAGATTAAGTGGTTCCAGGAAAGCATGCATCTAAAGATGAACCAATCAAGATACTTCATCTAGATGATGGCAGGTGACTAGGTCACCTATATTAGAGTATGTTGACTTAGGAGCCAAGCAAGAATACTTGATCATAGGTCATACTCATCGTTAAGCTCAAAATGGGGTTGCCATTTTTAGTTTAAGAATTTTGATGTTTTCATATCACTTAGAATTTCTTTATCTCATATCTTGGAGTAAAGCTTTTCAAGGATATGATTACATACATTTGAATGATGTAGATGACGTAACATGTAGAAGAACTTGTTGTGGATGCTCCAAGTTGATGAAGATCATCTTTAGTTGGGAGAAATCCTTGATTGTTTTGGTTCTGTTTTCACCTACATGGGTTAGTCATGCAAGGAAGAACAAGATATATCCAAATGAAAAAGTGAAATTTGTTCATCAAATAGTTTTCAAGGATATGGTTTGTGTTTTATTCTTCCTTCCTCTCAAAGAAGGATTGTTGATACTTGGTTATGACAAGATTGCTTATGATATGAGTTGATGGAAATATTCTGAAGTATAGTTCCTCCAAGTACCTACAAAAGATTAGATGCAATACAAGGGAGCATAGATTTCCAAGATACGAATAATTATCATGTAAATGATGTCAAGGAATAATCATGTAAGCTCATGCCCTTGCATGCATTTGAGTGAGTCTAGCTCAAGTTTGAAGCATCAATGATGTTCAACTCACTCCTCAAGTGCCAAAACACTTTCTCATCAAGTGGCTTAGTAAAGATATTGGCCAATTGTTTGTTAGTACAAACATGCTTGAGATTGATATCTCCTTTGGCGACATGATCACGAATGAAACGATGTCAAACTTGAATATGCTTGGTTTGCGAGTGTTGTGAGGGATTATGAGCAATCTTGATTGCACTATAATTGTCACATAATAATGGTACATGTTTCAGATGTATGCCATAATCCTTAAGAGTTTGAGTCATCCATAGCAACTGCGCACAACATGATCCGGAGACAATGTATTCCGCTTCGGCAGTAGATAAAGATACCGAGTTATGTTTTTGTATGACCAAGACACAAGATATCTATCAAGGAATTGGCAAGTACCTGAGGTGGATTTTCTATCAACCTTGTCTCCGACATAATTAATCCGAGTCGGAATAGCCAACAAAGTTAAAATAAGATCCCTTGGGATACCAAATGCCAAAGTTTGGTGTATGTATCAAGTATCTCACAATTCTTTTCATGGCCTTAAGATGACACTCTTTAGGAGCAGCTTGGTATCTAGCACACATGCACACACTAGTAGACATAGGAGTTTTCATACCTACCACATATGCACATCACTAGAAGAGGCGTCTAAAGGGGGGGGGGTGAATAGACTACTTGAAAAATTAAAAAACCTAACCTTTTCCCAATTTTAATGGTTGGCAGATTTTAGTAATTCTAACAAGTCTAGTGCACCCTACACATGCTAGTCAACAAGTATAGAAGCGTAAAGTAAAGATAAGTACATGTAAGAAAGAGTAGAGGTCGGAGGATCAAACACAATTGGAGACACAAAGATTTTTTCCATGGTTCCGATAGGTGATGCTATCGTACGCCCACTCTGATGGAGACTTCAACGCATGGAAAGTAATGGCCGCGAGAGTCCATGGAGGGCTCCAACCATAATGGTCCACAAAGTAGCATCCTTGTCTATTCCATCACGACTTCCATCCACGAAGGACTAGCCTCACTATGGGTAGATCTTCACGACGTAGGCGATCTCTTTGCCCGTACAAACTTCTTGGTTCAACTCCACACACAAAAATGGAGGCTCCCAAGCGACACCTAACCAATCTAGGAGACACCACTCTCCAAAAGGTAATAAATATGGTAATATTATGAACACCTTGCTCTTGTGCTTCAAAAGATAGTCTCCTCAACACTCAATCACTCTCTCACGGATTTGGCTTGGCAAAAGAGGATGATTGGGTGGAAAGCAACTTGAAGAGGCTAGAAATAAAGATTCATATGGTTGGAGTGGAAGATCTTGATCTCAACACATGAGTATGTGGCTCTCTCTCAGAAAAATGGATATGACAAGTGTTGGTGTGTTCTGAGTGCTTCCTCTACGAGTGAGAGGTGGTGCAGGGGTATATATAGGCATCTCCAAAAATCCAACCGTTATAACATTATTGCCCAACTCGGTGAAACCGAAGTAAAAACTCGGTTGCATCGACTAGTGCAAAATGCGGCAACTTTTGGCGTTTCGGTGAGACCGATATATAAATCTCGATGGGACCGATATGGGTGATCTAGGCAGTTTCCAAATTTCAGCGGGCCAGTTTCCAAAACTTGGAAATTCCAATTCTTGGAAATGAAATACCCGAAAGTTGGTCACTATTTTCGGTTGCACCGAATGGAATAATGGTGTCACCGAGAAGCTAGGGTTTGGCATGGGATTTGTTTGGGGCCAAACTCGATAGGGCCAAATGGAAAAAGTTGGTGCACCGAATTTTGGACTTTTATGGTTTCGATAGAATATTTGTGGGAGAATGGATGAGTATTTTTGGTTTCTAATCTCTAAGCACTTGAGCATCCAGATCATCATATTTTCCTCATCCCCTCTTAATAGTATTGGCTTTCCTATGGACTCAAGAGTGATTTCTCACAAAATGTAAAATGTGGAGACTTGTAGCTTGGCCAATCATATTCCTTTCCTTCTTCTTCTTTCCTTGGGGACTGTATTCACAATCCTTAGCTAATCATCTATGTGGACTTTATCTAAAATAAACTAGGTAGAACTATTAGTCTAAGAGACAATGTATGTTGTCATGGATTATCAAAACCACCAAGGGAGCATATGTGCTTTCAATCTCATACCCATGCATTATTGGTTGTTTGTTTGCATGGGTGTGCTTGGTTGTGCTTATTTTCTTACATAAACTCTCTTCAAAGTGATTGTCATCAATTACCAAAATGGGGGAGATTGTTAGAGCATATTTCTCCATGTGTGGTTTTGGTAATTGATGACAATCCCTATGGACTAATAGTTGCTTTGAGTTTTACTTCAAGAATTTGTCCATAGACATTTTTTGAAGTCCATTTGCTGGTTTCAAGGAGTTTATGTGATGACCAAGGTGATATTCAAGGATTTATTCAAAGATTGATCATGTGAGAGTTGATCCTATTGCAAGCATGTCATGAAGAAGAAGATTGTGGGAACATTCATGTTTACCTTCAAGACATCATTTTATGAAGAGATAAGACATGATATAAGGTTGATAAAGACTAAGTCAAAGAGTGAATCAAGTTGGTCAAAACGAAAAGCGTACAAGATGTACCGAGAGGGATCAAGTGATCCCATGGTATGGTAAACATTGTCCATTACACTTTGTGTGCTAACTCATGGTCTACATGAGAGTTTTATGTGGGGTTAGGTATGTTTCCATGGGCCCGCGTCAAGAGGAATATTTGATACAACCCATGGAGGATGACATCAAGTGGTGATCGTCATCAAGATTGCGGTGTGCAAGTTCAAGTGGAGCATCACGAAGAGATCATGCTTGAAGCTTGCCGTCCATTGTGGTGACAATGGACTTGTGAAGATGTGCCCAAGTGTGACTCACCCATAGTGTAGTATGGATGATCAATCTACTAGTCTTCACCGAGTCGGCGCAATCAAGAAAGATGGTCCATCTTTAGGAGGACAAGATCGTCATCATCTAGTTCAAGTGGACTATGCGCAAGGCAAAGGTTTGTCCTTGATAGGTTTTCTATTTTACCGGTCTCATGGTGGTAGTTGGGAGATTGAGTTATAGGATCGATAGTCGTATTACCAAGGGGGGCTCTCGAGTGAGTAGCTTGATCATATCGTTCGTTGATAGGTCAAACCATTGCATTCTTGGCATCATCATCTTTCTTGGTTCTTGTTTGACTTTTTGCTATGTGATTTTTGGAGCTTATGGTCTTCATCGTGATAAGCTCAAGCTCGTCAAAAACGGATTTCGTATGCATCATCTTTGTATTTTCGGTGTTGGAGATTTTGCCGGATCATGTTTGGGAAGGTCATCTTCCTTATCTTGTTGACATTTATTCTCCATTGCTTCTTCTTAATATAACCAGCCATTATTGGATAGCTCTTGTCATCCTCTATTCGACAAGATTGAGGTTGCTCAATTCGGAGTCCGTATGCAGCAGTTATAGCTGTTTTAGTATTGCGGCATACTTCCGTTTTGCTCGGGCGGTTTTTCACTTATGAGCAGTAGTAGAGCGGCCAACTACTTCCGCTCTTATTTACGCTTCTAGAACTCGACATGAATTTCGTGGTAGTAAAGAGTGGTAGTACCTCTTATAAGCGCTAGTACCTCTTATAAGCGGTAGTACCTCTTATAAGTGGTACTACGTCTCACGCAGAACGTTTTCTGTCTCGTTGGGCTGTTTTGACCGTCCTAAGTGGTAGTGGCGCTCCCCCGAGTGGTAGTATCGCTTGAGCACAACTTGTGGGCATATGTTTGGATTCGAGGGGTGGGGGTGGGGGCTATTTAAGGGGGATTCTTCCCCAATGGTCCCTATCTCTTGATCTTGTGTTTGCCCCCCCATTGTTGACGTTCTTAGTGCTTTCTATCTCCCAATCTCTTCAATGATTCTTACTAGTTCTTGAGGGAAAAGACAGAGCAGATCTAGATCCACATTTTCACCAATCACTTTCTCCTTTATGTGAGGGGAACCCCTTGGATCTAGGTCTTGGAGATCTTTGTGTTCTCTTCTTTGTTCTTCCTCTCATTTTCCTCTATAGCATTAGTTGTTGTGGTGGGATTTGGGAGAGGACTTGGGCACTTCATGTGACCTTGCCATTGCATTTGGTGCATAGGTTTGAGTACTCCACGATGATACGGGGAAGTGAAGTTTGAGAAGCTTATTACTCTTGGGTGTTTGGGCACCGTAGAGCTTGTTCCTCTTAGGTGCTTTGGCGCCCTAGACGGTTGATGGTTCCTCGGAGCTCAATCATTGTGTTGTAAAGCTCCGGGAAAGCGTTGGGGTCTCCAATTACGTTGTGGAGATCGCCCTGAGCAATTTGTACGGGTTCAATGACCACCCCCAAGGGTTGCCATTTGTACGGGTCCGGTGGCCGCCCTTCCCTTAGTAGAATTACGACATCTTGCATTCTGTGAGGGCGTGAGGAGATTACAGTGGCCCTAGCGGCTTCTTGGGAAGCATTGTGCCTCCAGACCGCTCCAAATGCAGATTTGCATCCGCAAGAGTGTGAACTTTGGGATACATCGTCGTCTCCGCGTGCTTCGGTTATCTCTTACCCGAGCCCTTTACTTATGCACTTCACTTTGTGATAGCCATATTGTTTCTTGTTATATATCTTGCTATTACTTAGTTGTTTATCTTGCTTAGCATAAGTTGCTGGTGCACATAGGTGAGCCTAGTTGTTTATCTTACTTAGCATAAGTTGTTGGTGCACAAGGAGCTAAAGATCATATCAATATTCTCTCTGGTCCTATCTGCCACTAATACAATTGACCGTTTGCTTTATCCAGAAACGAGAAATAAAACTCTGTTGCGGGTATAAAGAGGTAGCTTTGCAAGATAACGAAAAGCATAAACATAAAAGTAGGTGTTGCCTAAGTAAATATACAATATAGTACAAATAACAAGTATGGAATAGTGGTGGTATAGTGTACGGCTATCCTTAGGAAATCAGCTAAAATACTAAGCCGATCATTATTGCAAGTTTATATGTGGAGATGCTTGCCCTGGCCATAAGGGATGGCAAGGGGGTCGGCGCGCTCCCTGGCCGTGTGGGGCCCTCGGGCACCCGTCCTGCGTTGATTCCTTCGCCCAAAAATCACGTATATTCCAGAAAAAACCATATTAATCACGAGGGTATTTTGACCTTCCTATATACTGATTTTTTTGTAAAACTAAAAACATGCCGAAAACAACAACTAGTTGGGCACTAGATTAATAGGTTAGGCTAGGAAAATAATATAAAAATGCATCAAAACTATATATAATTAATATTAATATAGCAGAATACTTCAAAAAGTGTAGATACGTTGGAGAAATATGAGTGGGAGATGAATGAGGCTGAGTCGGTCGATCCAGGTAGGAGAGCAAGATGGCCCAAGTACAAGCTTGTCAGGATCCTGGTGACCAGTCGACCGACGCAGTGGCACTAACTACCATAGTTCTGGAGGGCGAAGAGGAAAATGATACGATGGATGCTGTCAATGATGGATTGGTCGAGCCTCATGATGCTGGCAATCCTGAAGGGATGGATTTAGTGTTTAGGGCGCCTAAGCGAGGAGACCATACACTGCCTTGGGAGGTTGACGATTACAAGCCTCAAAGCTAACGCCACTCCAAGCGCCTCGAGGCTCATCGCGGCTTGTTGGGATGGCTATAAGGCCGATCTCGTTCGGACCGTTCGAATCCCTAATCGCATATGCCAAAATCGAGTACCAAATCTAACCTAAGAGGTAGATTTGATGCCTAGTGCGTGATGCGTAAATCGAATGCAGGCATGATAAATTGGTTCCATCGGGAAACATGGCTTACCTGTCATTAACAGACGCCTACCAGTGAGGTGATGAGGCTGGTGACCAACACTGATGCTCGCTATCCAGATCTTCTGCTCGTCGCCGGCGATGTGAAAGTGGAAAGAGGGGAGAGTGAGCGGTGAGAGGAGGATGAGGAGAGTTATGGTTGTGCTTTCAGAAGCAACGCGACGTCTCAAGTGTGGCTCCTCGCGTGTAGCCTCTGACACCCACATGCCAGATCTTGTGCTCTCCACCGCTGATGTGAGAGTGAAAAGAGGGGAGAGTAAGCGGTGAGAGAAGGATGAGGGGAGTTATGGCTGCACTTATAGAAGCAACACGACGTCTCGAACGTGGCTCCTCGCGTGTAGCCTCAGAGGCCCATGTGTCTCGAGTTGCATTGCTTGGGCCTGGATGTGGAAAAACAACTGATTCGAGCGTTTCTCCTCAGTCAAGCCGAGATGTGCTATAAGGTTCGTACGGGCCAAGAATTTGATGCAAGACAGTCAATCAAACGGGTTAAAATTGCATCGCGCTGGTCTGGTTAGACCTAATGCTACTACCAAATACATTTGTGATGATATCCATTTTGATGATCTGTGTTGGAATTGCTCTAAGCCTATGTACTATGTGCCGTGTACTTTGGTGTGTTGTGCGTCAAGGCAAAAGCATGAGAAGCAGCAGCCCTTCCGATGGGGTAGTGATCTATCGCTTCGTGTGCCCTACATATATATGTTGGCTGGTGAGCTGTCTCTGTTGAGTCAATGGAGGTCCTGTACCTGGGGCAGTGTGGTGGGCTGTTTGGATCACGCCCGGGCCATCCTCGCCAAAATTGGCACGCCAAAAACTTGGCGAAGGATTTTGTGCCGGGATCTCGCCAACGAGCGGGTGTAGAAACTGAACGGGGCTACCAAATATTGGCGTGGTAGAGAATCGCTGGTGTTGATCCAAACGATACATGTGGGAGTAGTCAACGACCAAAAAATTGGTAGAGCGAGCAGCGGCTGCAATCCAAACAGCCCCGATATACATGGGCCATGATGCGTCAGGTCAGGCTTTGCATTGCCTGTCACTCACGCCATTGCAATTTGTCGTCGCTCTGCTCTGCTCCCTGGCATTGGCTCTGGTTCCTGCTTAGTGCTCACCATACAGAAGTACAGACAGCTTGCTCGGAGAAATGTGAGGCCAGTAATCATACGCAAAGAGAGACAAAGCCACCCACTAATACTGTTTTCTGCAAAAAATAAGCCAGCTACTCAAATTCAGAGTTGCCTCTTTCATCTTCTCCTCTACTTAAGTACAGTACTCCGTAAGTGATAAAACACTAGGAGATCGAAGACTAACAATCAAATGATAAAATCAGAAGACTTTGCAAATCCAGTCACGGACTGATGTTCAGAAGAGCCATGGAATTCTGGGGAGCTTTACATGGGTGTGTATGTATATCTCCACCTACAGAGTTTCATTCTAACAGTTTTACAGAGTTTCTTTCTGACAGTTTGGAACCAAAACTTGTTGATCCTAACCCTACTGTATCCCGATCAGCAAACTGATGCTAGACGCATCAGCCTCTAAAGTCTCAACCTACGAATCAACAGACGCCATCGTCCCGTCGAATGATCTCCTCCGTTGTTCTGCTCTGCCAAGACCCAGTACCCAAAATCTTCAGATTTGGGAATCATGCTGTCCGACCGTCGTTCTGTATCAGTGTGCTGCAGAGTGCAGACAAGGTGGGATATGGTCATGGTGTGGCTCACTCCTGCTCCTAGTATGCCCAACGACCTTGCGGTGCCATGCAATGGTCCAGCGGGAACGGGTTGGACTCGGCGCATCCCCGACGCCACGGCGCGTAGCGTCCGACGGGCGTGTCGTCGTCGAACTCTATCGGCAGCATGCTCCGGCCGCTTGGGGAGCCTTCGCCGGCCTCGAGCTGCAGCGTGCTCTGGATCAGGAAGCCGTCGCTCGCCTCCATCTGCGGCGAGCTCTGGCTTATTAGGAAGCCCTCGGCGGCCTCCAGCTCCAGCGTGCTCTGACTCTGGAAGCCCTGACCGTGGCTGAACTCCAGCTGCACCGTGCTCTGACACAGGAAGCACTGGCCGGCCTCCAGCTGCAGCGTGCTCTGACACGGGCAGCACTTCCCGGCCTCTAGCTCCAGGGTGCTCTGACTCGGGGAGCCTTGGCCGGCCTCTAGCTGCAGCGTGCTCTGGATCGGGAAGCCCCCATCGCTCGTCTCTAGCTGCGGCGAGCTCTGGCCCGGGAAGCCTTCGCCGGCCTCTAGCTGCAGTGTGCTCCGGCTCAGGAAGCTCTCTGTCACCTTGGAGTCCGCCTCGAATGTCGCCATCGGATCGCTGTCCCTCATCTCCAGATTGGCTGGATTTTGATCAATCTTGTCAGAAATGTAGTTTGTGTTGCAACAGCAATACTCAAATCAAAGATTACTGAAGAATTTAATACTCAGATTGAACTGAAATGGAAAGACATCCAGTTTAGTTGACCCATTTTTCCATTAGATTCAGCAAACCATTTGAACTTTTCACCATGTCCAGCGAGACAAACTTAAACAGCTACTGTACTTCCATTTGCTGATACAAACATTCAGTTTCTTAGCTGGATTGTGGACATGGTTCACTTCATTAACAGAAATTTGAAATTTGTGTTTCCACAGCATTCTTAGTGATCAAACAGGAGACTACTGAAGAATCAAACACTAAGACTGTGGCATTGTGCCAACATAAGCAAATATGTGTACCAACATAACCCGATTTACCGTCTAGATTTAGTTGAACCATTTCACAAAATTGCCACGCCCAATCCTGTAAACAGGTATTGCATCTGCATTTGCATTTGCAGACACAAGGCATCTAATTTCTTGTCAGGGACAGCTTACTGAACGTGCATCTAGTCAAAGTTTCTACATCGTTCTACATCGTTAGCTATCAGAGATAGGCGTTTCTATATCGTTCCCATCAAAGTTTACAGATACAGATACCTTTCAGGCTCTGAAACCAAACAAGATGGGGGCATTAACCAAGCCAACTTTTCCGTCCAGATTCAGTCACCAACTGTCAACTGAACTAAACATAACAGAATATGTGGGATTAAGCCGACTTCCCGTCCAGATTCAGTAACCAACTGTCAACTCAACTAGAGGTATCTAGCCTAAATGCCTGTCCAGATTCAGTAGTGAGCAATCTGTTGGTGCACTCGATCGCACCGGGAGGAAGATGCTTACCGTCGAGACGGTCGTGCGGCCATGCGAAGTAGCCCCAGTCCCACCTCTCGAAGTCGTACTTGGGGCGCTGCAGCCTCACCAGAGGCTCTCGCACGGCGGCGGCGAACCCGAGCTCCGGGCTCCTGCATTTCGAGTCGCGAACCAAACACCAAGAATCAATTAACCCGGTCCGAAACAGAGACACGTCGAGCAAGGAAGCGAGCAGTCCTTGAACTAACAGAGCAAGGAGGTGCAACAATGGCGGTCAGCGACCGCGAGAACGGAAACGAGCTCAGCAAGCATCGGCGCGCGGAAGAAACAGGAGCAAGATCGAGAGAAACGTTGGAGGGCGGAACCAAGAAGGGGGAAAGAATGGAGAGAAGGATGACTCGCCTGGGAAGGGCGGCGCCTCCGTCCATCTCGATCTCCGCCCTGAAGCGGCCGCCGCCGCTCCTGTGCTCTCCCCTCCTGGCTGATGCCGACCTCGACATCGCCGGCGACATGCTGCCACCGCTGGACCACGCCATCGCCGGCGACACGCTGCCGCCGCTGGACCTCGCCATCGCCGGCGACATGCTGCCACCGCTGCTCATCTCTCATGCGTGGTGGCCAATCTCCTGGAGTTGTGCGTGGGCGATGGCCGATGGGGCAGGTATATATAGGAGCAGTTAGAGGAAGAGAGGGGAGGTGTTCGTGGGAAGAAGAAACGGGCGGAGGAAGGCAGGGGCGGGAGTAGTTGCGGCCGGCCGACGGCCGTTAGGCTTGTGGACCCCTTCGCTTCGCCTATACGGGCTTCCTCCGTGTGGCGGCCCTGTGCCCGTGCCGCCTCCGTGTGGCGGCCCTGTGTCATATGCACCATATGTAGGCAGCAATCAATTTGTCTAAAAAAAAAAGGGCAGCAATCAATTAGTGAGTATTTGTCCGGGTGTGGATTTCCTGAACCAGGATACATATGAACCCGTTTTTCAAAAATATACTTCAAACACATTTTGTAATGTCAAAAAATTTAAAACAAAAATTTATGCATACATGTTCGCATAAATATGTCGGCGGCATATAGTTTTGCGAAAATAAGTCTTTTGTTTTGTCTCCACAAAAAAGACAAATTTTAGTGTTTCTAAACAGCATTTCGCGACAGTATGTTTTTTCTTTTTTCACAGGCCACAAAAAAATTTGTTTTTTTCATGGAACTTTCTGCACACACATAGAATATGAAGACATCGACGCATATTTTTTTCAGAATTTTTTGTCATTTTAAAATATTTTTTTCAAAGTGGGTTCATATGTACCCAGGTTCATGGATGCACTTCTCGTATTTCTCCTAGTCTTCCAACCACCACTTTCATGTGTCGTCACTTGGCGTGTTCTCAACCATCCTCACGTGTCATGCTTTGAGCGTCTCTTTCAGATTTTATTTATTTTTTATTGTTTGCACGCGTTTTCGGTTTCCTAGTTTGTTTGTTTTTGTTTTTTTGGTGTTGCGGTTTTTCATCCGTTTTTAGCTTCTGGACAAAAAAATTGTTTTTTTCGTGAGAGCCACGATTTTGCTTTCGCGAGAGGCACGGACGTGCCACTCGAAAAGGAAAAAATTCGTTTTTTTCTTTTCGCTAGAGACACGGTTTTGCTTCTGCGAGAGACATGGTTTTGCTTTCGCGAGAGGCGCCGTGCCTCTTGAAAAGGAAAAAACATGTTTTCTATTATTATTTTCCGCGAGAGGTTTGTGCCTCTTGGAAAGGGAAAAATGTGTTTTTCTTTGAAGAGACACGGTTTTGCTTTCGCGAGAGGCACGGTTTTGCCTTCGTGAGAGGCGCGGCCGTGCTTTTCGGAAAGGAAAAAACACGTTTCTGTTTTTTTCTTCTATCGCGAGGGGCATGGTTTTTTGGCCCGGTTTTTTTGGTTCGATTTTTTTCTAAAAAAGTTCATCAAAACCAATCAACATGGGATCTAGTTTTGAGGATCTCGACGCGAGGAACCCAGCGGTAAAAACGGTTCAAGATTTCGACGCACAATTTAAGAGATAAACGTTTTGAAAATACAGATCTATGAAAAAAAGGCAAAACTCTCCGGTTGCAACAAGTGGCACACATGCAGTGCGCCACTTGTCGCAACCTGGAGGGGTGAGAGTGATCAACGTTTTATAAATACGGATCTGTGAAAAAAGGCAAAACTCTCCGGTTGTGACAAGTGGCACACATGCAGTGCGCCACTTGTTGCAACCCGGAGGGGTGGGGGTGATCTTTGAAAGGTCTCCTCGCCAATTAGTGATTTCACCATATGTAACTTGAGAGATTTTAAAAAAGAGTAACTGTCGTCGTTTTCTCACGACAGATGCCATAGGATGGCTTATCGTAGGTGGTTGGGACCGAAGGACGCCGACGGGCTCCGGGTGCGAGATTGGGCACAAGCGGTGATGCACACGATGTAACCAGGTTCAGGGCCCTCCGGGGGAGGTAATCCCCCTAGTCCTGCTTGGTTTAGTTGGATGGATGGGTATAGGTGCAATAGTGCTCCTAGAGCTGTGTCTAGAGGAGGAAGAAGGAGCAGCCGACTACTCTTCCTCCACTGCTAGGGAGAGTAGTGTGTGTGTGTGTGTGTGTGTGTGTGTGTGGAGATGATCGTTCGTGTGTGCATCCGACCGCCCGTCCCCGTTGCATGGGGGGTTCGGGGGTTTTATAGGCCAACCCCCGGCTCTTACAATATGTTCTAAGTACAAAGGTGGGGGACCCGACTGATAGTCTCTCCGGACGGCCACGGGTCCCGCCATTCGTGTCGTCTCGTCGCTCGTAGGGGCCACCGGCTGTGCGGTCCCATCTCCCGCTGGGGCCCGCCAGCCAGCCCAATGATTGGCCCTCGTCCACCTGCCACGGCACGGGCCGCCGGGTGGGCGTTGTCTAGCGCCAGCCGGCCGAAGTCGTCGGTACGGCCGGCTGCACTGTAGCCATGCCGAGGCAGGTAATCAAGTGGGGAGGGGCGTGCCGACACTGTTCTCATGCCCGATCGCGCTCGCCGAGGTCAGCGGCCGGGACGGTTGGACTGTAGCCACGCGCTGCAGTGCGTCAGCAGCCACTGTAGCCATAGGGCCGCCCGTCGTGCTGGTCGCGTCGCATCATCGTACCCGTGCGCAGAGGGACGGGATGTTGCATGTCCGTCCCTAGGTCAACGGAAGTGCCCCCAGCCGGCCGAGGGTCCAGCCGGCTCCTCGTGCAATCGTCCGGGGCACCAGCCGGCACCGGCGTGTGGCGGACGCCCTCCGACCGGCCACGGCCAGCCGGGCGCGTAGTTTTTCTTCGAAGCGAAAGGAGGAAGACCCCGTTGCTTTGGCCTACCTAGGGGTAATAACTCCGTCATTAGTCCCCGAAGCCGGCGGGGGCCCGCGTCTGGCAGACGGTGGGGAGCCGGTGGCTTTTCCTCAGTGATACCCGCCTTCGGCTCGAAGGCGAAAGGGCAGTCGGGCCAGCCGCCGGACCCGACACCTCGGGTACCGACGTGCCACCCCGGGACCCGCGCCGACACGCGGCATGCCACGTGGCGAGTAATGATGCGGCGGGTCCCGCTCACGTGAGGAGACGGGACGTCGCCTACGCCTAGCCCGCTAGGACCCAAGCGTAACCCAGTAGGCCTCGGGGTGCAGGTTAGGATCCTCTGCGCCCCGAAGCAGCCGTTACAGCCCGGGGCCACCCACGCGCGCGGAGTTTCCGGGGTGTGTGGGCGCAATCAATCCCACATCCCCCGGTCGTGGCCTCCCCTATAAAAGGATAGGAAAGGCAGGAGGCGGAGGTACCTGCGCCTCACTTGCCCCCTCGCTGCTCGTCTTCATTGCCTCCTTGCATTCCTCGCGTGCTGCCGCACCCGAGCACACACCTGTGCTCGCATGCCGCACCGTCGCCGCGAGGGCCGATGGACTCGACAGGAGCTGGGCAGGCTCATTCGTGGTCGAGGCGGACATCGCCGAACTTCGCCGCGCGCGCATGCTGCCGCCGGAGGAGCAGGTGGCCGCACGTGCACCGGGCGACGAGATAGCGCCGGCGCCACGGCCAGGGGAACATGTCGTGTTCCTCTGGCACTTCTCCCGGGGCTTCGGGCTTCTGGTGAGTATTTTCTTTCGTCTCCTTCTCGATACCTTCGACCTCCAGCCACACAACCTTGGCCCAAACTCAATTCTTTATCTCTCCACCTTTGTGACGTTGTGCGAGAGGTACCTCGGCATCCTCCCCTTCATCAAGCTCTTCAATGCTCTCTTCTACCTCAAACCTTTGAAGAGCGACGCATGCGGGGGCACGCTGGTGTGCTGCCGCGGCGTCGCTCGCTTTCCCCCTCTCTCTCTTATCGACTCCGCCAAGGGTGGCATCGAACGTTCTTTTACGTGAAGAACGTCGACCCGAGAACGGACTACATTCGGCTGCCGCCTTTCGAGGACCGGCAGTCCACCCAGCAGAACTGGCTGGGGGCTGCCCCGCACGACGGGGCCCTGGAGGAGCTTGGCCGGCTCACGCAGCTGAAGAGCTTTGAGGGGTTGGTTGCCGCCGATCTGGTGGCGGCCTTTATCTCGCGCCAGGTGTAGCCCCTCCATCTGAGGCCACACCGGATCTGTGACGTGTCCGGCCGACGTGACCCCTGCCGGCTGTCCACCGTCGAGCTGACGCTGGCTTAGGTGGCTAAGCGGGTGAACACCCTCATGACGTTCAAGCTGAAGCCTGCCTCGTGGTCCTTCGGCATGGAGCCGTACGACCGCATCAACTGGTCCACCCTGGTAAGTTTTTCATCGAGGCGGTTTCTTTCCGTTTGATATTCCTCAGCCGGTAGCCGGCTGGAGAACTTACTTTGATATGCTAACCGTAACTACTGGTGCGACAAAACACGCCGGACGGGCCGCACCCTCAGATCTTCGAGGAGGAGCGTGAAAACTCCGACTTCGAAGACTACCAGACGGGAGGCCCCCGGAGGAGGGGGTGGACTCCTCGGGAGGAGCCGACGAGCCGACGGACCCACGAGGCGGCACTCCCAGTGGAGCCGGAGGGTCCGGTGCAGTCGGGGAACCCAGCGGAGCGGGTGAGTTCCCTCTTTCCCCCTCCATCAAGGACTAGAGGGATGACGATCATGATGATGACGACTTGATGATTCTGAATGGGCCTCCTCCCACAACGCACCAAGACCGGAGGAGCGAGGAGTGACCGGCTCAAGCCCCGGCGGCCGGAGCGGCTGGCCGGGGGAAGAGGCCGGCTCAGGGGGGCAGGGGGGTCGGCCCCGCCGTGCGGCCCAAAGCGGGTGAAGGTGGCCGCGCGGAAGCCGCCGCGTTGCGCCAAGCGGGTCTTGCCCCTCGTTATTGCGTAAGTTCTTTATTTCACGTAAGTTTTGCTTTCGCCTCGTGAGACGGTTGATGACCGGTTCTTGGGTGCTGTAGTGACCCATCGAGCTCCACGAGGAGGAGTCAGAGGGGGAGCCGACGGATGCTGCCAGCCGGCTGGCCCGCGAGCACGCGGCCACCCAACGGGAGGAGAAGAGGAGGCTCGTGGAGCTGCGAGCCTCCAAGTCCGGGACGCGAGGAGGGGCCTCGCACTCCGGGACCTCGAGCAGCCGAAGGCAGAGGGGGTCGGTGGATCCTCCGCGAGCGTCGGACTCGGCAGCGGAGTCCACCCGCATGTCGAGGCCACCGTCAAGCGAGCCGCGAGGGGCGGCTATGGACCCGGTAGCGCCTCTGCCCGCGCAGGAGAGGGCCTAGGCGAGGGTGGCAGCGACGGAGCCGACTCCTAAGGTGGCCCGGCCTGTGGTGCCGGAGGTGCCCCCGCGTGCAGCCGAGCCGGCCCGGGCCGAGGTGCCAGAGGTCCGGCGGCCCCGGAGGCGGCGTCGGAGGTGGCGCTAGAGGCGGCAGCCATGGAGGTGGAGGCGCCCTCCGTCGCAACCGATGCGCCGGAGCGGCGAGAAGAGGATGCGACGACGGCGCTGGGCAGGAGGTTGGCGGGGAGCGACTCTCGCCCCCTTGCCGTCATCAACCCGCCCCTGGCGGCTGGAGCCGCGGCGAGCCCGGGTGGCAGCGGCGGCCGGGCCCGGAGGACCCTGCGGTCGATGTAGGAGGTGGTCCAGGACTGGGAAGCACTGGCGAGCACGCCGGCCCTGCCGACCCCCCAGGCAGGCGGCCCGGTCCCTTCCTTCACAGATCTAGGGAGTGTCCTGGACCGGTGCCAGCAGGAGCTGGCCCGGTTCGCGGAGGTGGCGGATGCCTCCCTACATCGTGCGGAGGTAAGCCGTCTATTTTGTCTTAGAAATTTTAGTGGGGCCGTGCGAGCGCACCCACTGGGTGTAGCCCTGAGATGCGGGCCGGCTAACCGGCTGATGGGCAGCCGGGCCGAATTTCTTTTGGGCGTGTCTTGACCTTTGCTTTTTGTGACAGGAAGGAACCTCCCTGCGGTAGAAGCTATTTGCAGAGGCGGTCGCCATCCACGACCGCGACAAATATGGCTTCTACCACCTGGAGGAGGAGCTGACTTGCATGCAAGGTCAGTTGCACTTCGCAGGAGGGGCATGTAGCCCTCGGGAGTCGGCTAACGCTTGTCGTGTCTTGCAAGTGAGCTGGCCACCCTTCGGGAGGAGAAGACCGGGCTTGCCTCTGAGCGGGACCGGCTGGCGCGAGACGCCCAGGCGGCCGCACAGGAGACGGACCGGCTGGCCGCACTACTGGTCGATGGGGAAGCGGCCCAGAACCGGCTCAAGACCAAGGCGACGAAGGACGCGACGTCCCGGGAGACGGTCGTCAAGGAGGTGGCTGACGCCGCCTTGAGGACTGCCGCCCTCCAAGGCGAGGTGACCCGGCTCGAGAGGATGCTCGAGGAGGTAAAGGGTTCTCTCGCCGCGTCGGAGGTGGCTCGAGAGTCGGAGCACCATGCGGCGCTCAACTTTGCCCTTGGAGTGGATGATGCGATCGAAGGTAAGTGCCGGTTTTTTCTCTTCCCCGGCCGGTTGCTTTTCCCTTTGCCGTTCCTTGTGTCTCAACTTGCCTTTCTTCCCTTCTCTTCTTATTTCTTCCAGGGCGCTTCCTGGAGACTCATCACCGCGCTGCGCGCGTCGTTAAGGAGCATCGGGAGTACCTTCAGGAGTGTGGTCGCTCCATCGAGGAGGATGTCGCGTGGGACGTGGACGAGATTGGACTCGCCGTCGAGATGCGGATGACTCATCTCGAGTGGAGTGTGGAGTGGCTCAAGACCGCCGGCAAAGAAGTCATTGCCGCGTTGTGGCCGGGCCGCGGGGATGTCACACCCTGTATTTTGGCACATTGTATGTTTGGGTTTTATAAAATTTGAGACCAACTAAAACTTTTTGAGTGCATGCTTGTTTGATTTGATGCTTGTTTGATTGCTTGGATGATCAAGTTTGGCACTATCAAGTTCTCCTCCTCTCCACCTTCATCTTCCTTGATCCAAATACCTTGCCCTATGATCATGCCATGTGAATAGAGCTCAAAAATATTTTTATTAAAATTTATTTTCACCAAAAAGGATTTATTCAATTTAAGTTCACTAAAACTCCTGAATTGAGGTTTGAACTACAAGTCCTCAATTTAGGTGGATATTTTATTCCCAAATGCTTTATTTGAAACCTACTATATATATTACTTCTCAAAACCACAAAATATTACTTTTAAAGATTATTTTCATATTTTCTTTAAAGGCTTTTTCTTAAGAACAGAAATGGCTTTTCCTAAGGGAAAATTATTTAAATACTTTGAAAATATTTGAGAAAATTTAGAGAGACTCAGTGGACATATATTTTCCATATATATGAGTTTCAATACAAGGGCTTGACCATAACATGGGCAAAACCCCTCAAAACCCTTCCTGATCAGATCAAACTTTCTGAATGTTTCTGCAAGAAATATTCTCAATAAATTCCAAGAAAATTCTAGCAAGTCAACACTATCATAGGTGATGATCTTGCAAAGTTTCATCTCAATACAAGTTGGTTTGCTTCATCAAACCAACCCAAATCTATTTCTGTCCAGATTCAAATTTTGACAACTTTACATTGTGAAGTATCTTCCCTCGTCCTCAAACTTTGTGGGCATGCTCTAATGGCCAATTAGTGATGATCCACTAAGTGGTGCATCAAGGGTTAAAGCCTAAACCCTTTGAATCTATAGAAAACAGATTCTGTCTATTTCTAGGTTTTCCCTAGGTCCCATTATGAACTTTCTTCTCTCAAGCTCAAACTTGGTGATCACTCTTGTTTTCCATCACCCCTTGAGCTTGTCAAATCTCAAGATGATCCAAGTTCATTTGACCCCCCTAAACATCATCAAACACCTTCTGCCAGAAATGTAAAAATGGCATTTTCACCTCAAATCCTTTTACCCTTGCCTCCTCCTTTTTACCACAGCTCCACCCATACCCCCAGCACCTCCAGTAGCAATCCCAACGGCTAGCTCCATGATTGAGATGGTGAAAACCCCCATTTTTACCCTCTGGTCCACCTGGCAGGACCTCTTTTCCCTCTCTCCCTCTATTATAATCCCTCCCCAGAGCATCCAAGGGCCTAGCCCAGTTAGTTTTCTTCCCCTAGATCCCCTAGACATGGGTGGACGCGCAGAAGGCGCCAAGGGCATGCCATGGCCTGCAACAGCCGCGCTCCAGAGCGCGCTACAGTGCCGACCAGCAATATATCCACTGGCCACTTCATGGCCCTGGCCGCCTTGAGCCTCCCACTGGCGCCATCTGGTCGGCCTCGACGTCTGCAGCCCTGCAGGCGGTAGGCCCCCTCCTTCCTCTCTCTCCTTCTCCCTTCTCCGCGCGTGCCCGCCGCCGCCCGAACCGACCAATGCGGGAGCTCGCACGCACGCGCTCCTCCCCTCCATCTCTCCCTTCCTTCGTGCCTGGACCCCTCCCAGGAATGCCCTAGACATGCCCCAGCTCGCCCCCATGCTCTGTGCCGAGGGCTTCGACCTCACCGGCGCACGGCGTCCTCGGTGGACTGGCCCCCGCCTATATAAGGCCCCCGGACCTCCTTCTCCCTCTCTGCCGTCTCTCTCTCACCCCAATCGAGCCCCCACTCTGCCCCCGCAAGCTCCCAGGGCCCCAGTCGCCGGGATCGAGCCGGAGATCGCCGCGGTGGCCCGCAGTCGATCTCGTGGTACGGTGCCCCTTCGGTTCCCCCTCTCCTCCAGTTGCTCACCTCTCTCCTCTCTGACCGTTTTCTCGCTCCCTCCGCTCGCTTTGCAGGGCAAAAAGGGCCGGAGACCTTCTCCCGATCCTCCCTCCGCCACGGGTTCCTCGTCACCGGCGACCAGGACCTTCCCGCCGGTTCCCTCCACCTCCACCCGACTAGCGACGAGCCCCTGAGCACGGCGGTGCCCTCCGTTCGTCTCCCCATGCCCTGTAGCCGCCGATGAGCCCTCTCACCTCTTCCTGGCCCGAGGAAGGTGATGACAAGCGGGCCCCGCTTGTCATCCTCCCTAGGTCCCCCGCCTCTGTCCCTCTCGCTGACCAACCTGGCCACTGGTCAAATTTGAACTGGCGTGCGCCGCGCGCCTGGGCTGATTCCCTCCCTAGGCCGGCTCGGGTGGGCAGATCTGGCCCATAGGGCACAGTGCCCTTCTCCTTTTTCTTTTTCTGTTATTTTCTAAAAATTCCACAGGCTAGATTATTTGCCCAATGCAAATATTTTCTCCACCATAAATCTCAGAATAATCTGTAGAATTTAATAGTGCCATTTGTATAATTTATTGAATTTTTTTATCTACTAGTTTATTTTAAAACCTATTAAAGGTATTCTTTTTGCCTTTGTTATTTTGTTATAAAATGATTTTTCACAACAAAACCTTTTGTAGATATTTTTAGTATAACCTTGGGCATTTAACAGAATAGGTAAACATTTTTGTTGAGTAGTTTGAGTGCTCTGTTTGCATGCTTGTTTATTTATTATTGTTTTTTTTCGCGACAATAGATTGCGCCGTTGACGGACAAGTTAGACTCGAAGAATTCGAAGACCCCGGAGAATTTGTCGAGCCAGGCAAGCAGCCCTTTGACCATGTCAAGAAACTATTTTCATTTGCATTTCATATAGCACTTTACTTCTGGCTTATCGATCATGTGTTGTGGTGTTCCCTTTCGGTGGGATGCCTCCAGTACTTTTCCGTTGATACGTGCATCGAGCATGACCCTACCACCTTATGAGGGTTGTGCGGGTGGGAGTAGTTAGGTTGCAAATAGATGCTACGCAAAGTGGGATGGGACTTATGCATGATGATACCGAGAAGGGTGTGTTTTCAAATACTCTTTCGAAAACCCCGTCGGGTGCCACTAATGCCCGAGGGGAGCGATGATGAGTTGGGTGACCACTTGAGAAAGAAGTGGTGTGCCGGAACAAGCGAGTGTGTGTGTGTGTGTGTTTTCGAAAACGGAGAGTTCTAAGGTCTGTTGACTGTCCCAACATTACATGCGCAACCACGATACCCCTTATGGGACGGGGCTTTGTTGATTACCTTGGTGGGTACTGGCAAGGATCCCGCATTACTAGTGGCGGGAGTGGCGTGGTCACTCTCGATACGGGGTCGTACCGGATGTACGATCATGCGCTGTCTTTACAGGCACCGGGCACACCATTGGTCCCCTCATGGATGGTACGGTTTTAGAAAGGCTCGTGTGATGTACGTCATGAGGGATGGGTACCAATCGAGTGGACTCTTTGTTTAGTATTGCTGGGGAAAAGGCATTGTTCGGGTGCTTACCTCGGGTATGTATATACCGCGAGTCATGGATGACACGGAAGTTCCCCGAGTCTTGTGGGTAAAGTGTGCAACTTCTACAGAGTGTAAAACTATTCGAATAGCCGCGTCCGCGGTCATGGACAGTTGGAGGTCCTTCTTAGACTACGTCCGAATGTTTTCGTGAAATATTGGTGTGAGTATGGGTGTGTTAGTGACAAGAGGTCACCTGAGTCAAGTCCGATGACTTGGCATGAGAAATGAACTAAGTTCGATGACTTAGCGTGAACATGATGTCTTCAACTGATACCGTGATGGTATCAACAATGTTTTATCATGAATACTTGGTTAGTTGTTGATGCATACTTACTATTACTTGATCATGTCGCTTGCATACAAAATCAGCTTTCCGCAAATTACCTATAGTGCTATATCATGCACCATTATTGCCTCGTTCCACTCTTGGGTTGCTTGCGAGTACATTCAAAGTACTCATTGGCTTGCCACTGGTTATTTAATTGGCCAGGCATGGAAGAACAGGAATATGTCAAAGATTTCATTGGAGACGAACATACGAACTAGGACGCTTCCCAGTCAGAGTGCCTGTAGGTTAAGGCAGATGGCATGGGTTCACGCTTTCGACGAAGATTTCCGCTGCTTGTTCTAGACTTAGTGTTTGGCCCGAGTGGCCCTATCCTTGTAAGACTGAGACCTTCGTGGTCATCATTTGTGTAAGATGTTAAGTGTGGATGTAAGACTCTTTTATTCAGCTTCTGTGTGTTCAGTGAGCATTGATCTCTGGGATCACTGTACACGTGCATTCGGTGATCTCGACTTATGAGTCGGGGTCCCCACAGAGCTGGCATCAGAGCCATCCTGACTGTAGGAAGCCCTTAGTTAGCATGGATGTTAGTAGGATTAAAGCCGTTTTCAAAACTACACCTAGCTTTGGAATTTAGGAATTCTGCACTATTTATCTCTCCTATGCTTCACACAACACTTTGCTGACTCTCCTATTTCAAACCTTTGTAGATGGACGTCGTACCCGAAGCCTTGCTGACATCCGGCTTTCCCTTACTCCTTGGGGATAGCCTGGGGAAGTGCCAGTTTCGCCAACCACCCATTTTCCTCTACCACGAGCACTGGGTCGATGCCGTCACGAAGGAGTACCACGTGGATGTGGTCGTGAAGGCAAACGACTCCCCGACAAGTTGGTTCTTTGAAGGACCACAGATGGAGACTATGATACTTGCCGTCGAGACAGCTGCACGCAAGGCACTCCTACACCTTCGAGACATCATTCTAGAGATGGCTGATGAACCAGCTACTCGCTACCTTCCCTTTAGGAAGGATGACTTGGGCGAGAGTTGGTCGCTGATTCCGGCCAAGGAGGATGGCGCATCACTCCGGTTCCAGACCTACTTCAGTCTCTCTGCCGATAGTCTAGTTCACAACTTGGTGAAGGAATCCGTGAAGCTCCACGAGGAACTTCACCACACCCGAGGGCTACTTCGACAAGCCAAGACCAAGCCAGACAAGATTAAGAAGGATGGAGCCCCCGAGGGACGACCAGCTGTCGCTTATCGAGGAGGAGTACCCCCAGCCAGTGATGCACCTACACGTAGTCGTCGCATGAGTGCGAAGGAATACCGTAAGCTCTTCACCGACCCGCGCGTAAGGCATTATCGAGATGGGCCTCCTCGTTCCCCGACCCCGTCGTCTGGGAACGATGCTCGTTCTGAGGATGAGCCAGAGGAAGACCCAGATGAGCGTGACTATGAGACCGAGCACGCCACCACCTAAATCCGAGAACCCCTAGGGTAGGATCAGACATGTATCCCTCATGCGTAGTTGAGTCCGTGTAATGGTTCATATGAAACCATGTGTGCTTGTTGTTTGTTTCATTGTTTTTGTGTTCCGATGTAAGTCGCGCTTTTTCCTTGGGCAACATGTAAGCGACTACATCATCTATCTTAATATATGTTGTTGGTCTTTTGACCTTTGTTTCAACACACTTGCACTTGACCGACCCCCTTAGGCATGCTTTGCTGTTATTGCTTATCCCCTTGTCGACCCTAGTTGTTTGACTTTGCTGCTCCAAACAGGATGGTGACTGCTACCCGCAAAAGCTCCTTCACCAACCCCGAAGCCGGCAACTCGAGCCAGCAACAGGGTGATGGTGGGGCTACTTACGCTGGAGAACACCAGGAGCAGCCTCAAGGCAACATTCCCCCCCCCCACCACCTCCGCCGGAGAACATGACCATAGCTTAGTTTCTCCAAGTTCTCTGGGAGGAGCGTCAGGCCAACAATGCTGCTCTCCATCAGATGTCCCAGGCTCTTGTGAACAACGAGCACCAGGGTAGGAACAACAATGGCTTCTCCACGCTGTCTGAGTTCATGAGAAACTCGCCCCCGACCTTCATTGAGACTGATGCTGATGACTGGATCCGCACCATCGAGGACCTCCTTGCCTTGGTCAACTGCAATGAGGACCGTGAGAAGGTGCTTTATGCCTCTCACTGCCTCGGAGGTACCGCCCGAGCATGGTGGGATGGATTCAAGGTCATGCAGGGAGAGCGTGTGATCACGTGGAATGACTTCAAGGAAGGATTCCGCACTGCCCATATTCCATCTGGGATCATGGATATCAAGAAGAGAGAGTTCCGATCAGTGAAGCAAGGAAGTGGCTCTGTCAGGGAGTACCTGCAGAAGTTCAACCTGCTGTCAAGGTATGCACCTGAAGACGTCAACACAGAGGCTGCCAAGAAGGAACGCTTCATGGAAGGACTTAAGCAAATTCTGCAGTATCAGCTCATCATCTGCGACTGCCGCACCTTCTTTGATCTGGTAAACAAAGCCCTCATGTTGGAAGACAAGCGTCGTGCCATCGACGACACTCGCAAGCGCAAGATGATCAGCAAAGGAAGCTCAAGCAACCAGAAGCCTCGCCCATGGCAGCCAGCTCCAGCCAAGCCAACCTATCAGCCACAGCAGGCTAGACCTCCTGCGCCTCGTCTGAGCTACCAGCCTCAGCAGTATGCCAATCCCAGGCCAACCTACAACTACAACCCCAATAACAACAATGGTGGTAGGAACCTCAACAACAACCCTGGGCAAGTCACCTGCTTTGGATGTGGTCAGTCTGGACACATCTCTAGGCTTTGTCCCAATAGGAAGCCTGATGCACCGCGCCCCAATGCGCCAGCTCAAGGACAAGCCCGAGGAGCACCGCCAAGGAACCCAGCTCCCCGCAACCAGCCTAACAATGGCAAGGGTCATGTGAATCACGTCACCGCAGAGGAAGCCCAGGAAGACCCGAACGTCATACTGGGTACGTTCCTCGTCAACTCAACCCCAGCAACAGTATTGTTTGATTGTGGAGCTTCGCATTCTTTTGTCACCCAAAAGTTTGCACTAGAGAGTGGCATGGAACCTACACCCTTGGGTAGTCGAATGCTGATACAAACCCCCGGTTCAGTTATGAAGTCTGGGTTAGGGTGTAAGGGGGTGAAGATTGACATCAACGGGGTAGACTTCCTAGCAGACCTTATAGTTCTGGATTCACCCGGCTTGGATGTTATCCTTGGCATGAACTGGTTGACTAAGCACCAAGGCTTACTAGACTGTGCCAAGAGGATTGTTACCATGACCAACAGCCAAGGAGTGGAAGTCAAGTATGTCCCCAACCCTGTCTCCACGCAAGCCCCTCAGGTTAACTGCCTGTCGGGAGTTGAGTTGGATCAAGTGCCAGTAGTATGTGAATACCCGGATGTGTTTCCTGATGAGCTTCTCGGGATGCCTCCTGACCGCGACATTGAGTTCATCATTGAGCTTATGCCCGGATCTAGGCCCATCTATAAGAAGGCCTATAGGATGGGATCCGAAGAGTTGGCAGAATTGAAGAAGCAACTGGCAGAGCAGCTCAGGAAAGGATTTATTCGCCCTAGTGCCTCTCCTTGGGGATCGCCTGTTCTATTTGTGTCAAAGAGAGATGGCACCATCAGACTTTGTGTCGATTACCGTTCTCTCAATGAGGCCACAATAAAGAACAAGTATCCACTCCCCAAGATCGAAGACCTGTGTGATCAGTTGAACGGAGCCAAGGTGTTCTCCAAGATCGATCTCAGGTCTGGGTACTATCAGCTGAAGATCAGACCCCAAGACATCCCAAAGACGACATTTGTAACCCGATATGGCGTGTATGAGTACACGGTCATGTCGTTCGGATTGACGAATGCCCTGACCTACTTCATGTACCTCATGAATAAAGTCTTCATGGAATACTTGGACAAGTTCGTTGTTGTCTTCATTGATGACATCCTTGTCTTCTCCAAGTCTGAAGAGGAGCATGAAGAGCACTTGAGGTTGGTCCTAGAGAAGCTTCGAGAGCACCAGCTTTATGCCAAGTTCAGCAAGTGTGAATTCTGGCTGCATGAAGTTGGATTCTTGGGTCATATGTTGACTGCGGAGGGATTATCAGTAGACCCTGCCAAGATTGAAGCCATGACTGAATGGCAGACCCCAACCACAGTGAAGGAAGTTAGGAGCATTCTCGGACTCGCGGGATATTACCGCAAGTTCGTAGAAGGATTCTCAAGCATTGCCCGACCAATGACCCAGCTCCTGAAGAAGGACAAGAAGTTCGAGTGGACTGCTAAGTGCGAAGAAAGCTTCCAGGAGCTCAAGAAGAGATTGACCATAGCCCCTGTTTTGGCCACCCCTGATATTCACAAGGAATTTGTGATGTATTGTGATGCATCAAGAACCGGACTTGGAGGTGTTCTGATGCAAGAAGGCCGAGTCGTAGAATATCTGTCCCAACAGCTACGTGCTCATGAAGAGAACTACGCAACTCACGATCTTGAGTTGGCAGTCGTGGTTCATGCCCTGAAGACATGGCGGCATTACATTCTGGGGAAGCGATGTGAGATATTCACTGACCACAAGAGTTTGAAGTATATCTTCACTCAAAGGGAATTGAACATGAGGCAGCAAAGATGGTTGGAGTTGATCAAGGACTACGACCTCAGTGTTCAATACCACCCCGGAAAGGCCAATGTGGTAGCTGATGCCTTAAGCAGAAAGGCTTGCTCCTTGAATGCTATGATTAAGGAAAGGCTACCCGCTTTGTATGATGAGCTTGAGAGCTTTGGCTTGGAACTGGTCGCACTAGGATTTCTCACCAACCTCGAAGCGAAGCCTACCTTGATGGACGATATCAAAGAAGCCCAAAAGGGACACGAGAGCATTGAAGGCATTAAGAGGAAGGTCAAGGCAAGCAAGGCCCCAGGATTCTCAGAGGATGAATAAGGAGTCATGTGGTTTGGGAACCGCATTTGCGTACCCAACAAAGAGGAGCTCAAGAACTTGATCTTACAAGAAACTCATAGCACTCCCTACTCCATCCATCCCGGAGGAACCAAGATGTATCAAGACCTCAAGGCAAGATTCTGGTGGCATGGCATGAAGTGGGAAATAGGCACGTTCATGGCTAAGTGTGACGTATGCCAGAGGGTCAAGGCTGAGCATCAGCGACCCGCTGGACTACTGCAGCCACTTAAAGTGCCTGAATGGAAGTGGGATAAAATCGGGATGGACTTCATCACTGGTTTACCAAGGTCAAGCAAGGGACGTGATTCCATTTGGGTCATTGTCGACCACCTGACCAAGGTCGCCCATTTTGTTCCCGTCAAGACCACCTATGATGGCAACAAGTTAGCCAACCTCTACATAGAGTGGATCATGAGTCTTCATGGAGTGCCAAAGGAGATTATGTCAGACCAAGGGACCCAGTTCACCTCAAGGTTCTGGAAGAAGTTTCAAGAAGCTATGGGAACCAAACTCTCCTTCAACACTGCTTTTCACCCCCAGACCGGTGGGCAAACGGAACGAGTAAACCTGATACTCGAAGACATGCTCCGTGCTTGTGTTCTGGCATATGGAGCCAAGTGGGAAGATTGCTTACCATTCGCCGAGTTCTCCTACAACAACAACTATCAGTCAAGCCTTCAGATGGCACCATTTGAGGTGTTGTATGGACGCAAGTGCCGTACTCCCCTCAACTGGTCGAAGACTGGAGAAGGATTGGTGTTTGGGCCAGATATCCTCCGCGAAGCCGAAGAGCAAGTTCAACTTATCCAAGAGCGCCTCAAGACCGCCAAGTCAAGACAGAAGAGCCACGCCGATTCTCGCCGCCAAAAAGTGAACTTTTGTGTCGGTGACCATGTTTACCTCAGGGTCACGCCTCTTAAGGGAAACAAGCGTTTCCACGTCAAAGGGAAGCTCGCGCCAAGATTCATCAGCCCCTTCAAGATCACCGCCACAAGAGGAGAAGTTTCTTATCAGCTAGAGATACCTTCCGAGCCGTCGGATGTGCACAACATATTCCATGTGTCACAGCTCCGGAAATGTCTGCAAGTTCCCAACTGCCCCGACCTTTACAAGGACATCGATCATCAAGCGATCGACCTTCAGCCGGATCTCACTTATCGTGAGAGGCCTATCCGCATTTTGGATGAAGCCGAGCGCTCCACTTGAAGCCGCACCATCAAGTACTACAAGGTCCAGTGGAGCAACCACACGGAGGTAGAAGCAACCTGGGAGCGTGAAGATTATCTCAGATCAGAGTTTCCATATCTTTTTAGCGCTTAGCCTAGGAATCTCGGGGACGAGATTCTTGTAAGGGGGAAGGTCTGTCACACCCTGTATTTTGGCACATTGTATGTTTGGGTTTTATAAAATTTGGGACCAACTAAAACTTTTTGAGTGCATGCTTATTTGATTTGATGCTTGTTTGATTGCTTGGATGATCAAGTTTGGCACTATCAAGTTCTCCTCCTCTCAAACTTCATCTTCCTTGATCCAAATACCTTGCCCTATGATCATGCCATGTGAATAGAGCTCAAAAACATTTTTATCAAAATTTATTTTCACCAAAAAGGATTTATTCAATTTAAGTTCACTAAACCCCCTGAATTGAGGTTTGAACTACAAGTCCTCAATTTAGGTGGATATTTTCTTCCCAAATGCTTTATTTGAAACCTACTATATATATGACTTCTCAAAACCACCAAATATTATTTTTAAAGATTATTTTCATATTTTATTTAAAGGCTTTTTCTTAAGAACAGAAATGGCTTTTCCTAAGGGAAAATTATTTAAATACTTTGAAAATATTTGAGAAAATTTAGAGAGACTCAGTGGACATATATTTTCCATATATATGAGTTTCAACACAAGGGCTTGATCATAACATGGGTAAAACCCCTCAAAACCCTTCCTGATCAGATCAAACTTTTGGAATGTTTCTGCAAGAAATATTCTCAATAAATTCCAAGAAAATTCTAGAAAGTCAAAACTATCATAGGTGATGATCTTGCAAAGTTTCATCTCAATACAAGTTGGTTTGCTTCATCAAACCAACCCAAATCCATTTCTGTCTAGATTCAAATTTTGACAACTTTACATTGTGAAGTATCTTCCCTCGGCCTCAAACTTCGTGAGCATGCTCTAATGGCCAATTAGTGATGATCCACTAAGTGGTGCATCAAGGGTTAAATCCTAACCCCTTTGAATCTATAGAAAACATATTCTGTCTATTTCTAGGTTTTCCCTAGGTCCCATTATGAACTTTCTTCTCTTAAGCTCAAACTTGGTGATCACTCTTGTTTTCCATCACCCCATGACCTTGTCAAATCTCAATATGATCCAAGTTCATTTGACCCCCCTAAACATCATCAAACACCTTCTGCCAGAAATGTAAAACTGGCATTTTTCACCTCAAATCCTTTTACCCTTGCCTCCTCCTTTTTACCACAGCTCCACCCATACCCCCAGCACCTCTAGTAGCAATACCAACGGCTAGGTCCATGATTGAGATGGTGAAAACCCCCAGTTTTACCCTCTGGTCCACCTGGCAGGACCTCTTTTCCCTCTCTCCCTCTATTCTAATCCCTCCCCAGAGCATCCAAGGGCCTAGCCCAGTTAGTTTTCTTCCCCTAGATCCCCTGGACATGGGTGGACGTGCAGAAGGCGCCAAGGGCATGCCATGGCCTGCAATAGCCACGCTCCAGAGCGCGCTACAGTGCCGACCAGCACTATAGCCGCTGGCCACTTCATGGCCCTGGCCGCCTTGAGCCTCCCACTGGCGCCGTCTGGTCGGCCTCGACGTCTGCAGCCCTACAGGCGGTCGGCCCCCTCCTCCCTCTCTCTCCTTCTCCCTTCTCCGCGCGTGCCCACCGTCGCCCGAACCGGCCAATGCGGGAGCTCGCACGCACGCGCTCCTTCCCTCCATCTCTCCCTTCCATCGTGCCTGGACCCCTCCCAGGAATGCCCTAGACAAGCCCCAGCTCGCCCCCGTGCTCTGTGCCGAGGGCTACGACCTCACCGGCGCACGGCGTCCTCGGTGGACCGGCCCCCGCCTATATAAGGCCCCCCCACCTCCTTCTCCCTATCTGCCGTATCTCTCTCACCCCAATCGAGCCCCCACTCTGCCCCCGCAAGCTCCCAAGGCCCCAGTCGCCGGGATCGAGCCGGAGATCGCCGCGGTGGCCCGCAGTCGATCTCGCGGTACGGTGCCCCTCTGGTTCCCCCTCTCCTCCAGTTGCTCACCTCTCTCCTCTCTAACCGTTTCCCCGCTCCCTTTGCTTGCTTTGCAGGGCAAAAAGGGCCGGAGACCTTCTACCGATCCTCCCTCCGCCGCGGGTTCCTCGTCACCGGCGACCAGGACCTTACCGCTGGTTCCCTCCACCTCCACCCGACTAGCGACGAGCCCTTGAGCACGGCGGTGCCCTCCGTTCGTCTCCCCGTGCCCTGTAGCCGCCGGTGAGCCCTCTCGCCTCTCCCTGGCCAGAGGAAGGTGATGACAAGTGGGCCCTGCTTATCATCCTCCCAGGTCCCCCGCCTGTCTCCCTCTCGCTGACCAGCCTTGCCTGCTGGTCAGGTTTGAACTGGCGCGCATTGCGCGCCTGGGCTAGTTCCCTCCCTGGGCCGGCTCGGGTGGGCAGATCTGGCTTGTAGGGCACAGTGCCCTTCTCCTTTTATTTTTTCTGTTATTTTCTAAAAATTCCACAGGCTGGATTATTTGCCCAACGCAAATATTTTCTCCACCATAAATCTCAGAATAATCTGTAGAATTTAATAGTGCCATTTGTATAATTTATTGAAAAACTTTTATCTACTGGTTTATTTTAAAACCTATTAAAGGCATTCTTTTTGCCTCTGTTATTTTGTTATAAAATGATTTTTCACAACAAAACCTTTTGTAGGTATTTTTAGTATAACCTTGGGTATTTAACAGAATAGGTTAACATTTTTGTTGAGTAGTTTGAGTGCTCTGTTTGCATGCTTCTTTATTTGTTGTCGTTTTTTTCGCGATGATAGATTGCGCCGTTGACGGACAAGTTGGACTCGAAGACTTCAAAGACCCCAAAGAATTTGTCAAGCCAGGCAAGCAACCCTTTGACCATGTCAAGAAACTATTTTCATTTGCATGTCATATAGCACTTTACTTGCGGCTTATAAATCATGTGTTGTGGTGTTCCCTTTCGGTGGGATGCCTCCGGTACTTTTCCGTTGATACTTGCATCGAGCATGACCCTACCACCTTATGAGGGTTGTGCGAGTGGGAGTAGTTAGGATGCAGATAGATGCTACGCAAAGTGGGATGGGACTTATGCATGATGATACCGAGAAGGGTGTGTTTTCAAATACTCTTTCGAAAACCCTGTTGGGTGCCACTAATGCCCGAGGGGAGTGATGATGAGTTGGGTGACCACTTGAGAAAGAAGTGGTGTGCGGGAACAAGCGAGTGTGTGTGTGTGCTTTCGAAAATGGAGAGTTCTAAGGTCTGCTGACTGTCCCAACATTACATGCGCAACCACGATACCCCTTATGGGACAGGGCTTTGTTGATTACCTTGGTGGGTACTAGCAAGGATCCCGCATTACTAGTGGCGGGAGTGGCGTGGTCACTCTCGATACGGGGTCGTACCGGATGTACGATCATGCGCTGTCTTTATAGGCACCGGGCACACCGTTGGTCCCCTCATGGATGGTACGGTTTGAGCAAGGCTCGTGTGATGTATGTCATGAGGGCTGGGTACCAATCGAGTGGACTCTTTGTTTAGTATCGCCGGGGGAAAGGCATTGTTCGGGTGCTTACCTCGGGTATGTATATACCGCGAGTCGTGGATGACACGGAAGTTCCCCGAGTCTTGTGGGTAAAGTGTGCAACCTCTATAGAGTGTAAAACTATTCGAATAGCCGCGTCCGTGGTCATGGACAGTTGGAGGTCCTTCTTAGACTACGTCCGAATGTTTTCGTGAAATATTGGTGTGAGTATGGGTGTGTTAGTAACAAGAGGTCACCTGAGTCAAGTCCGGTGACTTGGCATGAGAAATGAACTAAGTCCTATGACTTAGCGTGAACATGATGTGTTCAACTGATACCGTGATGGTATCGACAATGTGTTATCATGAATACTTGGTTAGTTGTTGATGCATACTTACTATTACTTGATCATGTCGCTTGCATACAAAATCAGCTTTCCGCAAATTACCTGTAGTGCTATATCATGCACCATTATTGCCTCGTTCCACTCTTGGGTTGCTTGCGAGTACATTCAAAGTACTCATTGGCTTGCCACTGGTTATTTAATTGGCCAGGCATGGAAGAACAAGAATATGTCGAAGATTTCATTGGAGACGAACATGTGAACTAGGACGCTTCCCAGTCAGAGTGCCTGTAGGTTAAGGCAGATGGCATGGGTTCACGCTTTCGACGAAGATTTCCGCTGTTTGTTCTAGACTTAGTGTTTGGCCCGAGTGGCCCTATCCTTGTAAGACTGAGACCTTCGTGGTCATCATTTGTGTAAGATGTTAAGTGTGGATGTAAGACTCTTTTATTCAGCTTCTGTGTGTTTAGTGAGCATTGATCTCTGGTATCACTGTACACGTGCATTCGGTGATCTCGACTTATGAGTCGGGGTCCCCATAGGGGAAGCTCCTACGCACCGCGTGGCTCAGTGGCTAGAGCACGCCGTCCCCCGCCTTGAAGCTTGGAAGGCGTCAGCTGTCTGAGCCGAAGCGCAGATGGTGCTCCAGTTCGTCACGTTGTGGTACCGCGGCGTGGATCTAGGCCGGCTGGCGACCATGCGGGACGTGCCGGCCGCAGAGCGGGAGGCCCGCGAGCCGGCCCTTGTCCAGTGGGCGAACGAGCTTGCATCGTATGTCGTCATAGATGAGTTCCTACCAGCCATTGGCGAGAATGGCGAGCCACTACCCGAGGACTCCTTCGGCATCCCCCAAGGCCCGGCGGATGATGAAGTTGCCGACGAGAGCACTGACTTGAGAGGCAAGACGGCCGAGACCGAGGAGCCCTCCTCGAAGGCCAAGGAGGCTGACCCGAAGTCCGCAACCACCTCCGAGGCGAGAACCGAGCCGCCCCGTGATGCGCTGGCTAGGGGCATGCCGGCTGGTGACGCGCCGGCAGCTTGAGCCCCTGGGCATTTTTTATCTTTCTCTTTTTTCTCCCTACATGTTAAGCTTGAATCCACCCACTAGGGGTGTTTATGTAATGAACTAAATGCTGGTCGTGGGCCGCTTTTGCCTTAACATTTATGCCATGAATAGTTTACCGTGTTTGCCTTGTTACTCTACCGCCTCGCCCTTATACTTTTTTGATTGCTTGACTCTTTTCATTTCTACTTCTTTTCCCCTTTGGTTTCGCCCCCGCCAGCCCGACAGTTGGGGACCGGTCTGTAGCTGGGTCGGGGCGTCCGCCTCAAGGGAGACGGTTCAAAACTTTGGAATCGCGAGGGCTTTTCGGGATAAGTAGAGTGGTAGAGACGTGGCGATGGTCCGGCTGGGCCTAGGAGGGGTCTCCCTTTACTTAGACCTTTCGTGTGAGCCCAACCTTGCTGCCCCGAGGCCCCACCAGCCGGATAGCCGGGAGCCGGTTCTGTAGCTGGTAAGGGTGGGGAGGTTTGGCCGGCTCACATTACTTAGCCAGTTTTCGGAGAGGCGTTCTAGGTCTAGCCGGCTAGCCCCCGGGCCCGGGAGCCGGTGAGTGAGGAATACTTTTGAGGGAAATGAAACGGGCGCGCCCCAAGAGCCGGCTTGGGGTGCCCATTGCATTCATAAGCCCAAAAGGGTCGGGATACATACATACATTGGTTCCTTCAGCAGTAAAACGGGCGCAGAAGGGCCGCGTTCCATGGGCGCTCCGTCTCCTCTCCGGAGGCATCTATTTTGCGCTTCTGTGGCTTCTAGGCATCTATTAGATAGTATGCGTTGTTGTGCAGTGCCTTGCTAATGATGAATGGGCCCTCCCATGGGGAGGACAGCTGGTGTTGTCCGGTTGTTCGTTGGATCCGTCTGAGGACCAGGTCCCCCTCGCGGAACGAGAGTGGCCGGATCCGATTGTTGTGGTACTGCCGAAGCTTCTGCTGGTAGATCGCCATTCGGCTCAAGGCCAGTTCGCGAGCTTCCTCGAGTAGGTAGATGCTGTCTTCTCTTGCCTCCTTTGCGTCCTTCTCCGTGTATAGGGTGACTCGAGGCGAATCGAACTCGATGTCGGTGGGGATGATCGCCTCGGACCCATACACGAGGAAGAAGGGAGTGTAGCCGGTTGAACGGTTCGAGGTGGTCCTGAGACTCCAAAGGACGACTGGCAGCTCGTCGATCCAGCAGCCGGCCGACCTTACCATTGGCGTCACGAGCCGGGGCTTGATGCCGAACAGGATGAGGCCGTTCGCCCTCTCGACCTGGCCGTTTGACTGCGGATGAGCTATGGAGGCCCGATCGAGCCGGATTCCCTGCTTGGAGCAGAAGCGTGCAAGCGCACCCTTGGCAAAGTTCGGCCCGTTGCCAGTGATGATGCTGTGGGGAACACCATAGCGCACCGTGATGTCGTCGATGAACCGGACGGCCGTGGGGCCATCCAGCTTCTTGATTGGTCGCGCCTTGATCCATTTGGTGAATTTGTCGACAGCCACGAGCAAGTGCGTCATGCCGCCTCGAGTGGTCTTTGTTGGAAATATGCCCTAGAGGCAATAATAAATTAGTTATTATCATATTTCCTTGTTCACGATAATCGTTTATTATCCATGCTATAATTGTATTGATCGGAGACTTAAATGCATGTGTGGATACATAGAGAAAACCATGTCCCTAGTATGCCTCTAATGGACTAGCTCGTTGATCAAAGGATGGTTAAGGTATCCTAGCCATGGACATGAGATGTCATTTGATAACGGGATCACATCATTAGGAGAATGATGTGATGGATAAGACCCAAACTACAAACATAGCATATGATCGTGTCAGTTTATTGCTACTGTTTTCTGCATGTCAAGTATATGTTCCTATGACCATGAGATCATGCAACTCATGGATATCGGAGGAGTGCCTTGTGTGTATGAAACGTCGCAATGTAACTGGGTGACTATAAATGTGCTCTACAGGTATCTCCGATGGTGTTTTTTGAGTTGGCATGGATCGAGACTGGGATTTGTTACTCCGTGTGACGGAGAGGTATCTCAGGGCCCACTCGGTAATACAACATCACAACAAGCCCTGCAAGCAATGTGGCTAAGTGTTAGTCATGGGATCTTGTATTACGGAACGAGTAAAGAGACTTGCTAGTAACGAGGTTGAACTAGGTATGGAGATACCGACGATTGAATCTCGGGCAAGTAACATACCAAAGAACAAAGGGAACGTTATACGGGATTAACTGAATCCTTGACATAGAGGTTCGACCGATAAAGATCTTCGTAGAATATGTAGGAACCAATGTGGACGTCTAGGTCCCGCCATTGGTTATTGACCGTAGAGGTGTCTCGGTCATGTCTACATAGTTCTCGAACCCGCAGGGTCTGCACACTTAAGGTTTGGTGACGTTTCGGTAGTGTAGAGTTGTGTATGGTGGTGACCGAAGGTTGTTCGGAGTCCCGGATGAGATACCGGACGTCACGAGGAGCTCCGGAATGGTCCGGAGGTAAAGATTCATATATAGGAAGTCCCAGTTTGGTCGCCGGAAAAGTTTCGGGCTCATCGGTAGTGTACCGGGAGTGTCGGTAGTGTACCGGGGGACCTCCTGGAGGGGTATTTCGACCCCAAGAGGTCCATGGGCTGTGGGAGAATAATAACCAGCCCTTATTGGGCTGGAAAAACAGCCACACCAAGGCCCATGTCGCAGGAGGCAAAAGTCCTAAAGGAAAAGGTGGAAAAAAGGCTAAAAAGGAAGAGTCCTACTCCTACTAGGAGTGGAGGAGGAGTAGGACTCCTCCCCCTCTAGTTTGGCCGACTCCTATTGGAGTTTTTCCTTGCGAGAGCCCTCCTCTCTCTCCCTCCTTTATATACTGGTGGATTGGGTGCTGTTTGGACACAGTTTACGGCCACGTGCTACCCGTTTCACCGGTGCTCCTCTAGATCGGTTTTCTGCAGCGCTTAGGCGAAGCCCTGCCGGAATTGCTCCACCACCATCACCGGAGCGCCGTCACGCTGCCGGTGAACTCTCTCTCCTCTCCACCTCCTCTTGCTGGATCAAGATGGTGGAGATCGTCATCAAGCTGCACGTGTGCTGAACGCGGAGGTGCCGTCCGTTCGGTGCTAGATCGGAAGGACCGTGATCGAGATCGCGAGACGGTTCGTGATGTGATCACGGAACGGATCGTGATGAGTTCGCAGGATAGATCGTGATCAAGATCGTGAGACGGATCGTGATGAGTTCGCGGGACGGATCATGATGTGTTCGTGGGACAGATCGTGATTGGATCACGTGACGGATCGTGATGAGATCGCGGGACGCTCGGCGATTTGGATCGCGAAGATGTTCGACTACACCAACCGCGTTTCTTAACGCTTCCCGCTTAGCGTGCTACAAGGGTACGCAGATCCACTCTCCCTCTCGTAGATGCTCATCACCATGGATAGGTTTGCGTGTGTGTAGGAATTTTTTTGTTTCCCATGCGACGTTCCCCAACAGTGGCATCATGAGCTAGGTTGATGGTTCGATGAGATCTCGAGTAGAACACAAAAGGTTTGTGGGTGTTGATGCTTAGATTGCTTCCTCCCTTGGTCGTATTTTGGTTCAGCGGGATTGTGAGATGAAGCGGCCCGGACCAACATTACTCGTACGCTTACGAGAGACCGGTTCCCTCGACGCAACTTGTTGCCTAGATGGCTTGCGGGTGACAGTTTCTCTCACTTTAGTTGGATTGGATTCGACAAAGGCGGTCCTTGAGAAGGTTGAAAAGCAAACTAGTGTATCACCGTTGGGGTTTATGCGTAGGTGAGAATTGTTCTTGCTAGATACCCGTAGCAGCCACGTAAAACATGCAACAACAATTAGAGGACGTCTAACTTGTTTTTGCAGGGTAGGTTGTGTTATGATATGGCCAATTACATGATGTGATATATGTGATGTATGAGATGATCATGTGATGTATAGATTATCACGACTTGCATGTCGATGAATACGGCAACCGGCAGGAGCCATAGGGTTGTCTTTAATTATTGTATGACATGCGTGTCAATCATTAAGTGCTATGTAATGCTTTACTTTATTGCTAAACGGTAGCAATAGAAGTAGAAGCATGCAGGGCGTGACAACCCGGATGGCGACACGTTGATGAAGATCAAGATGATGGAGATCATGGTGTCATGCCGGTGACGATGGAGATCATGCCGGTGCTTTCTAGATGGAGATCAAAAGCACGAGTTCATGGCCATATCATGTCACTTATGATTTGCATGTGATGTTAATCCTTTTTATGCACCTTGTTTTTCTTAGGACGACGGTAGCATTATAAGGTGATCCCTCACTTAATTTCAAGATAAATTGTGTTCTCCCCGAGTGTGCACCATTGCGAAAGTTCGTCGTGTTGAGACACCACGTGATGATCGGGTGTGATAGACTCTACGTTCACATACAATGGGTGCAAGCCAGTGTTGCACATGCAGAACACTCGGGTTAAACTTGACGAGACTAGCATGTACAGACATGGCCTCGGAACACAAGAGACCGAAAGGTCGAACATGAGTCATATAGTAGATATGATCAAAATGATGATGTTCACCATTGCAGCCACCTCAACTCACGTGATGATCGGACTTGAGTTGGTGAATTTGGATCATGTATCACTCGAATGATCGGAGGGATGTCAATTTGAGTGGGAGTTCTTAAGTAATATGATTAATTGAACTCATTATCATGAACATAGTCAAAGTGTCTTTGCAAATTATGTTGTAGATTACTAGCTCGCGCTGTAGCTCCCTTGTATTTTTATATGTTCCTAGAGAAATAGAATTGAAAGATGTTGGTAGCAAAATTGCGGACTGGGTCCGTGATCTGAGGATTGTCCTCATTGCTGCACAGAAGGCTTATGTCCTTAATGCACCGCTCGGTGCGCCACCCCATCTAGCGTCGTCTGTAGATGTTGTGAACATCTGACATGCACGTTTCGATGACTACTTGATAGTTTAGTGCGTCATGCATTACGGCTTAGAATTGAGGCTTCGAAATATTTTGAACGTCACGGAACATATGAGATGTTCTAAGAGCTGAGATTGTGATCTCAGGCTCGTGCCCGAGTTGCGAGATATAGGATCTCCAATGAGATTCTTTGCCTGCAAGATGAAAGAGAATAGCTCAATCGTTGAGCATGTGCTCAGACTGTCTGGGTACTACAATCGCTTGAATCGAGTGGGAGTTGATCTTCCAGATAAGATAGTGATTGATGTAGTTCTCCAAGTCACTGTCACTGAGCTACTAGAACTTGGTGATGAACTATAAAATGCCAGGGAAAGAAATGTTGATCCCTGAGCTGTTCGCGATGTTTAACACCGCGAAGGTAGAAATCAAGAAGGAGTGTCAAGTGTTGATGGTTAATCAAACCACTAGTTTCGAGAAGGGCAAGAGCAAGGAGGGAAACTTCATGGATAGCAAGTTAGCTGCTGCTCCAGTGAAGCAACCCAAAGTTGAACTCAAACCCGAGACTAAGTGCTTCTGTTATGAGGTGAGTGGTTGCTGAAGCGGAATAACCCTAGATACTTGGTAGATAAGAAGGCTGGCAACATTGATAGAAGTATATTTGATATACGAGTTATTAACGTGTACCTTGCTAGTACTCTTAGTAGCACCTGGGTATTGGATACCAGTTCGGTTGCTAAATGTTAGTAACTCGAAATAAAAGCTACGGAATAAACGGAGAACTCGCTAAGGGTGAGGTGACGACATGTGTTGGAAGTGTTTCCAAGGTTGATGTGATCAACATCGCACGCTCTCTCTACCTTCGGGATTAGTGACGAACCTAAATAAATGTTATTTGGTGTTTTGCATTGAGCATGAACATGATTAGATCATGTTTATTGCAATACAGTTATTCATTTAAGTTAGAGAATAATGGTTATTCTGTTTACATGAATAACACCTTCAATGGTCATGCACCCAGTGAGAATGGTTTTGAAATCTTGATCGTAGTAGTACACATGTTCATAACATTGATGTCAAAAGATACAAAGTTAATAATGATAGTACCACATACTTGTGGCACTGCCGCTAAATGTCATATTGGTATAAAGCGCATGTAGAAACTCCATGCTGATGGATATTTGGACTCACTCGATTTCGAATCGGTTGAGACATGCGAACCATGCCTCTTGGGCAAGATGACTAAAGGACCCCGTTGGATGGAGCGGGCAAGTGATTCATTGGAAATGATACATGTTGATGTATGCAATCTAGTGAGTCTTGTAGCATGCAGTGGATATCGTTATTTTCTTACCTTCACTGATGATTTGAGTAGATATAGTGTATATTTACTTAATGAAACACAAGTCTGAATCGTTTGAAAGGTTCAAGCAAATTCAGAGTGAAGTTTAAAGATCATCGTGACAAGAAGATAAAAATGACCGCGATATGATCGTGGAGGTGAATATCTGAGTTACGAGTTTGGCATACAACTTAAGACAACGTGAAATTTCTTTCACAACTAACGCCACCTGGAACACCATGGTGTGATGGTGTGTCCGAACATCATAGTCATGCTCTATTGATATAGTGCATACTGTGATGTCTCTTATAGTTTTACTACTATGATTTTTGGGGTTATGCATTAGAGACAACTACATTCACTTTAAATAGGGCATCATCTAAATCCGTTGAGATGACCCGTGTGAATTATGGTTTGATAGAAACCTAAGCTGTCATTTCTTAATATTTGGGGCTGTGACACTTATGTGGAAAATGTTTTCACCTAATGAGGTCGAACCCAAGGCGGACAAATGCATCTTCATAGAATACCCTAAGATTAGTTGGGTGAACCTTCAATCTCAGATCCTAGTGCAAAGTGTTTGTTGCTTAAACGGATCCTTTCTCGAGGAAATGTTTCTCTCGAAAGAATTGAGTGGGAGGAAGATAGAACTTGATGAGGTTGTTAAACCTTTGTTCAACCAGAGAGTAGCGCAGCGCAGAAAGATGTTTTTGTGAAGCCTGCGTTAGTTGAAGAGGAAGTTAATGATGATGATCATGAAGCTTCAGGATCAAGTTACTATCAAACTTCGTAGGTCGACAAGGATGTGTACTGCTCCTAAGTGGTACGACAACTCTGTCTTGGAGATCATGTTGTTGGACAACGATGAACCTACGAGCTATGGAGAAGCGATGATGGGCCCGGATTCCGACAAATGGTTAGAGGCCATGAAATCCGAGATAGGATCCATGTATGAAAACCAAGTATAGACTTTGGTAGACTTGCTCGTTAGACGGCAGGTCGTTGAGTACAAATGGACCTTTAGAATGAAGACAGACACTGATGGTGAATGTCACCATTTGTAAAGCTCGACTTGTTGCAAAGTTGTTTGTGACAAGTTCAAGGAGTTGACTGCGATGAGGCTTTCTCACTCGTAGCGATGCTAAAAGTCTGTTGGAATTATGTTAGTAGTTGCTGCATTTTCAATTATGAAATCTGGCAAATGGATGTCAAAACATCGTTTCCTTAATGGTTTACTTAAGGAAAGGTTGTATGTGATACAACCAGAAGGTTTTGTCAGTCCTAAGGATGCTAAAAGATGAGCAAGCTTCAGTGATCCTTCTATGGACTGAAGCAAGCATCTCGGAGTTGGAATATACACTTTGATGAGGTGATCAAAGTTTTTGTAGTTTATACAAAGTTTACGAGAAACTTGTATTTGCAATAAATTGAGTGGGAGCACTATAGAGTTTCTGATAAGTATATGTGGTTGACATATTGTTGATCGGAAATAATGTATAATTTCTGGAAGGCATAAAAGGTTGTTTGAAAAGTGTTTTTCAAAGGAAGACTTGGATAAAGCTACCTAATTGTTGAGCATCAAAATCTATAGAGATAGATCAAGATGCTTGATGAGACTTTCAATGAGTGCATACCTTGACAAGATTTTGAAAGAGTTCAAAATGGATCAACCAGAGAAATAGTTCTCGTCTGATTTGTAAGGTGTGAAGTTGAGTGAGACTCAAATCTCGACAACGGAAGAAGAAAGAGAAAGGACGAACGTCGTCCCCTATGCCTTAGCCATAGGCTCTGTATAGTATGCCATGCTGTGTACCACACTTATGTGTGCCTTGCCATGAGTCCGTCAAGGGGTACAAGAGTGATCCAGGAGTGGATCACTGGACAGCGGTCAACATTATCCTTAGTGACTAAAAGACTAAAGGAATTTTTTCTCGATTATGGAGGTGATAAAGGGTTCGTCGTAAGGAGTTACGTCGATGCAAGCTTTAACACTAATCCGGATGACTCATAGTAGCAATCTGGATACGTATAGTGGAGCAGCCATTTGGAAATAGTACCAAGTGGAGTGTGGTAGCAGTGTTTACGGTTTGACATAGAGATTTGCAAAGTACACACGGATCTGAATATCGCAGACCCGTTGACTATAAGACCTCTCTCACATGCAAAGCATGATCGAGCCCCAGAACTCATTGGGTGTTAGATTCATAACAATGCGAATCACATGGTGATGTGAACTAGATTATTGAATCTAGTGCAAGTGGGAGACTGTTGGAAATATGCCCTAGAGGCAATAATAAATTAGTTATTATCATATTTCCTTGTTCATGATAATCGTTTATTATCCATGCTATAATTGTATTGATCGGAGACTTAAATGCATGTGTGGATACATAGACAAAACCATGTCCCTAGTATGCCTCTAATGGACTAGCTCGTTGATCAAAGGATGGTTAAGGTTTCCTAGCCATGGACATGAGATGTCATTTGATAACGGGATCACATCATTAGGAGAATGATGTGATGGATAAGAACCAAACTACAAACATAGCATATGATCGTGTCAGTTTATTGCTACTGTTTTCTGCATGTTAAGTATATGTTCCTATGACCATGAGATCATGCAACTCACGGATATCGGAGGAGTGCCTTGTGTGTATCAAACGTGGCTACGTAACTGCGTGACTATAAATGTTCTCTACAGGTATCTCTGATGGTGTCTGTTGAGTTGGCATGGATCGAGACTGGGATTTGTTACTCCGTGTGACGGAGAGGTATCTCAGGGCCCACTCGGTAATACAACATCACAACAAGCCTTGCAAGCAATGTGGCTAAGTGTTAGTCACGGGATCTTGTATTACGGAACGAGTAAAGAGACTTGCCAGTAACAAGGTTGAACTAGGTATGGAGATACCGACGATCGAATCTCGGGCAAGTAACATACCAAAGAACAAAGGGAACGTTATACGGGATTAACTGAATCCTTGACATAGAGGTTCGACCGATAAAGATCTTCGTAGAATATGTAGGAACTAATGTGGACGTCCAGGTCCCGCCATTGGTTATTGACCGTAGAGGTGTCTCGGTCATATCTACATAGTTCTCGAACCCGCAGGGTCTGCACACTTAAGGTTTGGTGACGTTTCGGTAGTGTAGAGTTGTGTATGGTGGTGACCGAAGGTTGTTCGGAGTCCCGGATGAGATCCCGGACATCACAAGGAGCTACGGAATGGTCTGGAGGTAAAGATTCATATATAGGAAGTCCCAGTTTGGTCGCCGGAAAAGTTTCGGGCTCATCGGTAGTGTACCGGGAGTGCCGGTAGTGTACCGGGGGACCTCCGGGAGGGGTATTTCGACCCCAAGAGGTCCATGGGCTGTGGGCGAATAATAACCAGCCCTTATTGGGCTGGAAAAACAGCCACACCAAGCCCCATGGCGCAGGAGGCAAAACTCCTAAAGGAAAAGGTGGAAAAAAGGCTAAAAAGGAAGAGTCCTACTCCTACTAGGAGTGGAGGAGGAGTAGGACTCCTCCCCCTCTAGTTTGGCCGACTCCTATTGGAGTTTTTCCTTGCGCCAGCCCTCCTCTCTCTCCCTCCTTTATATACTGGTGGATTGGGTGCTGTTTGGACACAGTTTACGGCCACGTGCTACCCGTTTCACCGGTGCTCCTCTAGATCGGTTTTCTACAGCGCTTAGGCGAAGCCCTGCCGGAATTGCTCCACCACCATCACCGGAGCGCCGTCACTCTGCCGGTGAACTCTCTCTCCTCTCCATCTTCCTCTTGCTGGATCAAGATGGTGGATATCGTCATCAAGCTGCACGTGTGCTGAACGCGGAGGTGCCGTCCGTTCGGCGCTAGATCGGAAGGACCGTGATCGAGATCGCGAGATGGTTCGTGATGCGATCACGGAACGGATCGTGATGAGTTCGCGGGATAGATCGTGATCAAGATCGTGAGACGAATCGTGATGAGTTCGCGGGACGGATCATGATGTGTTCGCGGGGCGGATCGTGATTGGATCACGTGACGGATCGTGATGAGATCGCGGGACGCTCGGCGATTTGGATCGCGAAGATGTTCGACTACACCAACCACGTTTCTTAACGCTTCCCGCTTAGCGATCTACAAGGGTACGTAGATCCACTCTCCCTCTCGTAGATGCTCATCACCATGGATAGGTTTGCTTGTGTGTAGGAAATTTTTTGTTTCCCATGCGACGTTCCCCAACAGTCTTGAATGGGCCCACCATGTCTAGCCCCCAAACGACAAAAGGCCATGTGAGGGGGATGGTTTGGAGGGCCGTTGCCGGTAGGTGGCTTTGCGTGCTAAAGTGTTGGCATCCTTCGCACTCGTCGACCAACTTCTTGGCCGCCTCGAGTGCCGTCGTCCGTAAGAAGCCGTGGCGAAAAGCCTTGGCCACCAGGGTCCGTGACGCGGCATGATGCCTGCACTCGCCCTGGTGAATGTCGAGGAGGATCTCCAGACCCTTTTCCGGCTTGACGCATCGCTGGAAGATGCCGGTGGTGCTGCGGTGGACGAGCTCGTTGTTGATGATGCCGTAGGCCGTGGCTCGGTGCTGGATTTGCCTTGCCAAAGCCTCGTTCGGAGGCAGCTCGCCCCGTAGAAGAAACGCTAGGATGGGTTGGTCCCACGAGGGTGCCGAGACGGGTGCCAGTTCGGGAGCCCCCAGGACTGGTTGGTCAGCCCCCGGGACCGGCTCGCGAGCCCCCGGGACTGGCTCGGGAGCCCCTGAGACTGGTTGGTCAGCCCCTAGGACCAGTTCTCCAGCCCCCAGGGCTGGCTGGTCGATGATCATCATGGCGGCCGCGCTGCCGGGGCCGGCCGCCCCGGATGCCGCCGGCTCGATCGGAGCCGGCTAGGTGGCCGACGATTTGGGAGCCGGTGGTGAAGGTGCCGGAGAGGCGGCCAAGGCCATCGATGGGCCGGCGATGCTCGCTAGCATGAAGATTGACTCTGACTTCGGGGAGGGCTTGATCGACGGCATGTGCAGCTGTTTGAGGGAGACACCGGCTGGGATGACTTGCCGGGTGGAGCCGATCTTTGCCAGCGCATCCGCTGCCTCGTTGTCCGCCCGTGGGACGTGATAAAACTCACAACCCTCGAAGGAGCTGGTGAGCTGTTGTACGAGGAAGCGATAGCTAGCCATGTTGGCATCCCTGGCGTCCCATTCACCGGAGACTTGCTGCACCACGAGGTCGGAGTCGCCGAAGCAGAGAATGCACCTGATGCCGATCTCCTTGGCGAGCCGTAGGCCATGGACGATGGCCTCGTACTCGTCCATGTTGTTGGAGGCGGCGAAGTGGATCTGGAGGGCATATTTGAGTTGATCACCTTTCGGGGAGGAGAGGACTATGCCGGCACCCAGGACGGTCCACATCTTCGAGCCGTCAAAATGCATGCGCCAATGCATGGAGTCTGGGGGAGGCGGAACGAATTCCGTCTCGGCCCAGTCGAGGAGCCACCAAAGCCTGCGACTTGATGGCGGTTCTCCGCTCGTACTGGATCTCATGATCGGCAAGGGCGATGACCCACTTGGCAATCCGACCGGTGGAGTCCCGGCCGCTCATGATGTCGCCGAGCGGGGCCGTGCTCACCACGGTAATGGTATGCTCTTGGAAGTATTGCTTGACCTTCTTGGCAGCAAAGTATATGCCATAACACATCTTTTGGTAGTGGGGGTAGTTCTGCTTGGACGCGGAGAGGACCTCGCCGAGGTAGTAGACGGGTCGCTGGACAGACAGGGACTTGCCCTCCTCCGGCCGCTTGACCACCAAGACGATGCTGATGACCCGTGTGGTCGCTGTGATTTAGGCAAGCAGTGGTTCCTTCCCAGCTGGCACGGCCAGGATGGGCGCGTGGGTGAGAGCCTTCTTGAGGCCGCGGAAGGCCTCGTCGGGCCAGTCGAAGATGCCCGGCCTTTTGGTTTGACCCGGCTCGATTAGAGCCGTCTTGCAAAGGAGCCCATAGAGGGGTAGGGCCTTCTCCCCTAGCCGACTGATGAACCGGCTAAGCGAGGCGAGGCAGCCGGTGAACTTCTAGATGTCGTGGAGCCGGGTTGGATTCGGCATGCGCTCGATCGCACTGATCTTCTTGGGGTTAGCTTTGATGCCACGGGCGGACACGAAGAAACCCAAGAGTTGGCCGGCGGGGACGCCGAAAACACACTTCTCCGGGTTGAGCTTGATCTAAAAGCACATTTGGTCCCTTGGTGGTTTTGGTAACTAACAACAACATATAAGTCATTAAACTAATGTTTCCACTAAGTATAATTCAGGAAATGTTCAATGAGAGGATTGGCAAAAGGAGATTGTGGAGAAACCCCAAGATGCAAGGAAATAGGTTGTCCAAGATTCAAGCAAGAGGACTCTACATTTTATATTTGTGAGAAATCACTTTGAGTCATAGGAAACCAATACTATTAAAAGGGGATGAGGTGTTGTTGGTGAACAATATGCTCAAACGTGCACAAGTGATAGTCGCCAAAAACATCCACAAAACTCTCCCACCCAAGTCTGTTCTATACCCAACACTCAAAATCGGTGCAACCAGCTATCCCACTTTGGTGCCACTGATTCTAGAACCTAGACAGACTCTGCCAAACCCTAGCCTCTTCGGTGCAACCGATTCCATACCAGTGCCACCGAGTTTAGGTTGCCAATTTTCTATTATGCAAACTAACATTTTCGGTCCCACTAAGAATGTTGGATCGGCGCCACCGAGATTGGAAATCTGACCATTGGTCACCTTATCGGTGCAACCGAGAATTGTATATCGGTCCCTCAGAGATTCGAAAGTTGCCACCTTTTGGTCACTTCGGTACCACCGAGATTCACACGTCGGTGTCACCGAGTTGTTCATTTTGTGTGTAACAGTTGCATTTTTTCTGGATGCCTATATATACGCCTTCACCACCACTCACTCGACAGAGAAGCACTCAGAACTATTCCATAGCTATCCTATCAGATTTTCTGAGAGAGAACCACCTACCCTTGTGTTGAGGTCAAGATCTTCCACTCCAATCATATGGATCTTGATTTCTAGCCTCCCCAAGTTGCTTTCCACCAATCCTATCTCTTCTACCATGCCAAACATGTGAGAGAGATTGTGTGTTGAGGAGTCTATCATCTTGAAGCACAAGAGCAAGGAGTTCATCATCATTACCGAGCCTATTACCTTTTTGGAGGGTGGTGCCTCCTAGATTGGTTAGGTGTCGCTTGGGAGCCTCCTACTTCGTGTTGTGGAGTGAACCAAGAAGTTTGTAAGGGCAAGGAGATCGCCTACTTCGTGAAGATCTACCCATAGTGAGGCTAGTCCTTCATGGAAGAAAGCCATATGGAATAGTCAAGGTTGCTACTTCGTGGACCATTTTGGGTGGAGCCCTTCGTGGACTCTCACGACCGTTACCCTCCGTGGGTTGAAGACTCCACAAACGTGGATGTACGATAGCGCCACCCATCGGAACCACGGGAAAAATAATCGTGTCTACAATTGTGTTTGATCTTCCTACCCTATCCCTTCTATACATGCTTGTTGTTACTTTTTGCTACTATATACTCTTAGACTTGCATGTGTAGGGTGTACTTGACTTGCCATGAAATGCTAAAAACTGTCAACCCTAAAATTTGGTATAGGTAAAACCTTTAATTGGTCAAGTAGTCTAATCACCCCCTCTAGACCTACTTTCGATCCTACAAGTGGTATTAGAGCTTTGGTCTCCATTGCTTAGGTCTCACAACCTAGGAGAAGTATGGCGTCTAGTGAGGGAAGTTATCACCGTAGGGGTCCGTACTTTGATGGCACTAATTTTGCTAGTTGGAAGCATAAAATGAAAATGCATAGTCTTGGTCATAACCCCGCCGTTTGGGCTGTTGTTTGTGTTGGATTGCAAGGTGAGTTCTTTGCAGATGGACGGGAACCGGATCGTGAAGTGACCGCGGATGAATTGAAGATGTTGCAATACAATGCTCAAGCATGTGACATTCTCTTCAACTGCTTATGCCCCGAAGAATTCAACAAAATCAACCGTCTTGAGAATGCAAAAGAGATTTGGTATACAATGCTCAAGCATGTGACATTCTCTTCAACTGCTTATGCCCCGAAGAATTCAACAAAATCAACCATCTTGAGAATGCAAAAGAGATTTGGTATACTTTGGTTGATATGCACGAAGGAACCGAGTCCGTGAGAGAATCTAAGTTAGATGTTCTTCAAGGTAAGCTTGACAAGTTCAAGATGAAGGATGGTGAAGGAGTCGCAGAGATGTACTCTAGGCTAGCTCTCATCACCAATGAGATTGCCGGCTTAGGAAGTGAAGAAATGACCGACAAATTCATCATCAAGAAGATACTTAGAGCTTTGGATGAGAGATACGACACCGTGTGCACACTGATCCAAATGATGCCAAACTACAAAGATCTCAAGCCTACGGAAGTCATTGGAAGGATTGTTGCTCAGGAGATGACACTCAAAGATAAAGAAGAGCTTCATCACAAGTCTAACGGTGCTTACACAAGTGATGCTCCCACAACTTCAAGCAACAACCTTGTCACGAGTGAAGAAATAAGCCTAATGGTCAAGAAATTCAACAAGTTCTACAAGAATAGAAGCAAAGAAAGAAACTCCAACTCAAGATATGACTAGAAGCGTTCGTCAAGTCGTGACCGCAATTGTTACAATTGTGGGAAGCCCGAACACTACTCAATAAGTGCACGGCTCCCTACAAAAGAAGAGAAGAGTTACCTCGAAGACTAAGCTCAAGGAATGAATCACCACAAAGAGAGAGAAGGAGTAGAGATGATCGTTATGAACGAAGACACTCAAGAAGAAGTAGAGATTCGGAGAAGAAGGACAAGTACACCAAGCTCATGTTGGTGAATGGGTTTCCGGCTCCGACTCCGACAACAACTTTGAGAGAAGCTATCATTCCGACTCCGACTATAGTCAAGATGATGATGTTGCCGGAATTTCTCTAGTGACTACCAACTCCTATGATCTATTTGATTCACCAAATAAAGGGAGTGGAAGTTGCTTCATGGCTAAAGGCCCCAAGGTATCACACCCCAAGTATCTTGATTTTGATAGTGATGAAGATGATCTACTTTGTGATGATGACTTGCTTTGTGATAAAACTAGTGATATTGATCAAAATGAAGTTGATAATTCTCATGTTAGTCAAGATAAGTCAATTGATTATCATAAGATGAAAATAGAACAACTAACTAAAGAACTAAACACTCTTAAGCTAGCTCATGAATCTACTCTCGAAGATCATAGAGAGCTTATGAGAACTCATGAGAAGCTACGCTTCGAGAAGCTCAACTTGGAGCAAGAGCATGAGTTTCTCAAATCTATCTATGACGATCTTCGAAAGAAGACCTCATCTTATCTAGCCAAATGACTACTCTTGTCTACTTTCATGCCTCAAGTTAAAACTAAGCAATCTAGTAACAAAGGCAAGAATGATTCTTCATCTAGTAGCAACAATAAAAGTGATAAATCCAATGATGTTGCTTCTAGTAGTTCTATTGATTCCACTAATGATGTTTCTCTTAGCCAAGTTACACTTGAGCAAGAAAATGCTTTATTGAAAGGAATTATATAAAAAGGTATCTATAAGAGTCTTGCCGGATGTAAGCAATTTGAGGAAATTGTACGCAAGCACGGAGGATACCAGAAGAATCATGGTGTTGGCTACTTCAACGCTAATGGAGTTGAGCGGGAAGAAGGTCAATATCCCAAGTCCAAGTTTGTTCCTCAAAAGGAGAAGTATGAAAATACTCTTCCCAAGGGGACAAACACTCAAGATGACCTTCCACCACAAGACCACAAGCTCAAGGGGAAGAACAAGCTTCAAGAGGACATTGACTCATATGAAGATGAACCCCTAGCTTTGGTGGAGTGGGTTCCCAAGGCTACTTCAAGCTCAACTTCTACAAAGGCCACTTCAACACCAAGGATCCCCATCAACTTGATGTGGGTTCACAAGAAAAAGAACTAGTAAGTTCTTGAGGGGTGACTCCGCCAATGAAATTCACTCACATTCATTATTGGCAGGAACTTTTTGCACTCAACATCAGCTCAATGCAATAAGTTCAAGGAGTCACACATTCCCTCAAAGGTAAGCATGGGACAAGGTAATCAACAAATCAATGGACATCATAATACATGATTTGCATTCCATGTCCATAGATATCCTTGTATTTGTCTCTTGTGTGTTGGGACTAACTCATGAAGGTGAGAGGAGTAAGGAAACAACAAGGATGCTCCCAACTCTTGATGATCTTCATCAACATTGAGCATCCACAACTACCTCACGAACATGAAGTCGTCATCGACAAAACCCAAGGTTAGTTTATCCCTCTTGTGGGGGGATGTCACATCAAGGGGAGCTTTACTCTAAGACTTGAGTCAAGGCATCTCTTAGTGTGTGACAACATTATATGCTTTATGTAAAATTGGTAACCCCACTTGTGCTTAAACAATGAGTATGACCTATGATCAAGTACTCTTACTTGGCTCCTAAGTCAAATACTCATATATAGATGACCTTGTCATCGCCCAAGTGCTTGTTAGATGCTAGTATGTTTGTGCATGTTCGTCATGATTTCTTTTGACATCTTATTGTGTGAGCATGTTGGTCTGCATTTATTTTCTCATTCGAGGATATCCAATTGTTGCTATTTGGCTTTTGATTTATGTTTTGCCAATTGGATGGAGAAGAATGCCTAGGACCACTCTTTAGCTATCTATGATTTCTCACCTCATATTCCATTCATGCTGCATCAAAAAATTTGAACAAGTGCTTTTCGATCCCTCTGTGTGTGGAGCACTCGGAGTTTTGTATCGACAACGACTCACCATTTAAACCTCCCAAGTGCAACTCGGTGGAACCAACACCACAATATCGGTCTCACCGATTGCCTAGGTTTGATCTGGTTTTCCAATCTCGGTACCATCGATTCCATTTTCTCGGTTACACCGAGTGTCCCTGTCAGCTAACAGTTGAGGCACTCGGTGACACCGAAAACTTAGAATCGGTGTCACCGACAGTGGTGGGTATATAACTCTGGACCCCGACGTTTTGAAATTTCATCTTCATACGTCGCGCTCCAAAACCCTAAGCTGCAGCCCCAAAGACCCCTGGTCATCACCCTTGACTTCCCGAGCTCCTCCGCTGCTAGGAATCGCCGCCGTCGACGTAATCTTCACCAACGTCGCCGCCGTAGAGGATCCGCGCCAAGCTAGGGTACGGATTTGATCTCTAGTGCAGTCCCATTCCGATTCTTGCGCATTGGACCTAGTTTTCTCTATAAGCCACCTATTGCTCATATATCTATCCACTAGAAATTGCAAAATCTTGAGGTAGATGAATTTTTTGGGATTTTGCTGTCCGCCCGATACATCTCGATGGAACCGAAACGAGAATATCGGTCTCACCGATACACTTTTCTGTGTGGCTGAGAACTAACTCGGTGGAACCGAGTGGCTCTTTTTGGTCCTACCAAAAAGGCTGCCAAGTTCCTGTTAAGGAGTTGGTCTGTCTCGGCCCCACCGAAAATTTCTTTTCGGCTGCACCAATATATATGTGACAGATTGCAAAACTTTTGAAAAACTCGTTGCTCAAATTTGAAAAATAGCATCATTTTGTGATGACTCATCTCCTTCTGCTCATCTACACTCTATTCATAGGGTCAGCATGTCAGGTTCATAAGACAGTCAGAAAAGGTCAGAGCAGAGAGCAGACATGATTTCAGGCACAAGCCCAGAGCCCAGTTCATTCTCAGATCCAGGCACCCCCAGCTCACATGGGTTGCCCAAGGCTGCCACCAGAACCAGAAAGAGGTTGAACTCAGAAGAAGAAGATTCAGACTTTGTCCCTAAGGAGGTTCTTGCTAAGAATCAAGAGAAGGCTACCAAGAAAGCTGCAACTGAAGCTACTTCCTCTAGAAGGGTTGTCAGCAAAAATATATGCACCAATTTCTACCTTCAAGGCTTATGAGACTGCCAGAGCAACTATTTCTGTTGAGATCCCCAAGAGAGCTATGCCTAAGAAGGCAGGAGAGAAAAAGGCTAGGAAGAGGATCATTCATGTGACTGGTAGGCCTACCTCCATGTTTGAGGATCCAGAAGCTGCTGCTGCTGAGGAAGAGGAGGTTGAGCCAGCTGCAAAGGCTCCTCCCAAGAAGGCAAAGAAGTTGATGTCTGATGCTATGCCCAAAACCAGCACATCCAAGAAGGCTGCTGAGAAGCCCAAGAGGACAACCAGGCAGATTCCAGCCTCTGAGAAGAACAAAGGGATTGCCTTCAAAGCTGAAGCTGATGATGATCTGACAACATTAATGAAGCTTAGACCACACCTCCCTGTTCATAATGCCAGCTATCCAGTAGCTGAGGACATCAAGAAGAGGAAGGACTCAGGACTGAGGGCATGGAGAGCTATTGATCCTTATGCCCAAAGAAAGAAAATAGCTGTGGACTACAGGTTCTATACCAAGGAGCACCAGGACTTTTATGAGACTATGCTCTTTGACAGGAGTCTAGCTGTCAGCGATATGCGATACGTTGATTGGAAGTACATCAAGGAGAATCAGGACCACTTTCCAAGTGTCCAGGACAACTTCCATTGCATTGGTCTTGATGAATTCATAGGCAGATAATTCACAGCATGGAATGACGAGATGATCATGCAGTTCTACTCCATTGCACACTTCTACAGAGATGGTAGAATTGTGTGGATGACTGAAGGTGCCCGATATGAATCAACTGTTGAGGAATGGGCAGAGATCTTAGGAGTACCTGAAGCACAGGATGGTGACCTGGATGTCTACTCAGAATCCAAGGCTAGTCACAATGCTATGGCCAATATGTACAAGGAGATTCCTGCTGACAAAGTGGAGTCTCACAGCTAGGGTCCATTTACTTTCTCTAGGCTGGCCTACGCACTATCAACACCATTCCGAGGAATACCCTGATGCCCAAGTCCGGAGAGAACAAGATGATCCGAGGCTACTCCATCAACTTGTTGATCCATCTTGACAGTCACACCAGGATTAGAGTCATGGACTTGATTGTAGAGACAATCAAGAGGGTTGCTGCTTATCAGAAGCGCTCATGTTGTTATGCACCCTACATCCAGATGCTCATAAACTCAAGACTGGAGAAGCACATCTTTGCCCTGGATCACCCACATTTGCCCCTATAGCCAGATCTAGAGGACAATGTTGTGGTGATGGATGCTGATCATCCCACTTCTGCTGCAGCCCAGGAAGCAGCAGAGGCAGTGAGAGCCACTAGTGCTCAAGCCCCTCGATCCAGGAGCGAGCAAATGGATTTGCTGATATCATCTATTCAGGGAATGCAAAAGGACATTAAGGGGATTTTGGATAACCAAAACAGTCTTTTCAGGATCTTTGAGACCAGAATCAAGACCCTTACTGATAAGGTGGACGGGCTGACGAAGATAGTCACAGAACTTCAACATGAAGTTGACTCCGTGAAAATCCCTCGGGTCTCTTATACTTCATATGAGGATGATGATGATGATGATGACGAGGAGGAATCACCTCTAGGGCCAAGCACTCAGTTCACTACTCAGGCCAGATCAGCCATAATGCCAGCTCCAATAGCTCCATCAGCTCCATTAACATCAGCTACATTAGTGACCACTCCAGCTCCATCTACGACATCTGCAGAGAACTTCGCCGACGCCATCATCTCGACTCCTTCATCAACAACCGGAGGAGATGTGCCCAAGAACGCTTAGATATATGCCTTTGAACTTTTTGGTAACTTGTTGCCAAAGGGGGAGAAGTGTATATAGATCTATAGGCTTCGAGCGAGAGAGAGATTTGGTTTTTATTGCTTTTCAAAAACATTTGGTTCTTTTGGTTTGATGTGTACATGTGTGTTATGCTACTATGTTATGGGTGATGCTACTATTTCCTATCATCTTAATGCTCATGAGATGATCGTTCACCCTTACTTATGTGGGTTGTGCCATGTTATTCACCCTCATTCTTCTTGCACACCACCAAGTTGTATGTGACATGGAAGAAGTGCCCCATCTGCCTAATCGATTGTGCATTTGCATTGAAACACAAATTCAAAATAATGCACAAATTTAGGAGGAGCTCTTGCTTATCACATACCTCTCAAAGCAACGATTATACTCATTGATTTTATCATATGCCAAAGCTTTGATCTATATGTTGTCATCAATTACCAAAAAGGGGGAGATTGAAAGCATATTTGCTCCCTTGGTGGTTTTGGTAACTAATAACAACATATAAGTCATTGAACTAATGTTTCCACTAAGTATATTTCAGGAAATGTTCAATGAGAGGATTGGCAAAAGGAGATTGTGGAGAAACCCCAAGATGCAAGGAAATAGGTTGGCCAAGCTTCAAGCAAGAGGACTCTACATTTTATATTTGTGAGAAATCACTTTGAGTCATAGGAAATCCAATACTATTAAAAGGGGGTAAGGTGTTGTTGGTGAACAATATGCTCAAACGTGCACAAGTGAAAGTCGCCAAAACATCCACAAAACTCTCCCACCCAAGTCTGTTCTATACCCAATACTCAAAATCGGTGCAACCAACTATCCCACTTCGGTGCCACCGATTCCAGAACCTAGACAGACTCTGCCAAGCCCTAGCCACTTCGGTGCAACCGATTCCATACTGGTGCCACCGAGTTTAGGTTGCCAACATTCTATTACGCAAATTCACATTTTCGGTCCCACCGAGAATGTTGGATCGGCGTCACCGAGATTGGAAATCTGACCATTGGTCACCTTATCGATGCAACCGAGAATTGTATATCGGTCCCTCCGAGATTCGAAAGTTGCCACCTTTTGGTCACTTCGGTACAACCGAGATTCACACATTGGTGTCACCGAGTTGGTCATTTTGTGTGTGACGATTGGATTTTTGGGGATGCCTATATATACGCCTTCACCACCACTCACTCGACAGAGAAGCACTCAGAACTATTCCATACCTGTCCTATCAGATTTTTTGAGAGAGAACCACCTACCCTTGTGTTGAGGTCAAGATCTTCCACTCCAATCATATGGATCTTGATTTCTAGCCTCCCCAAGTTGCTTTCCACCAATCCTATCTCTTCTACCATGCCAAACATGTGTGAGAGAGATTGTGTGTTGAGGAGTCTATCATCTTGAAGCACAAGAGCAAGGAGTTCATCATCATTACCGAGTCTATTACCTTTTTGGAGGGTGGTGCCTCCTAGATTGGTTAGGTGTCGCTTGGGAGCCTCCTACTTCGTGTTGTGGAGTGAACCAAGAAGTTTGTGAGGGCAAGGAGTTCTCCTACTTTGTGAAGATCTACCCATAGTGAGGCTAGTCCTTCATTGACGGAAGCCGTATGGAATAGTCAAGGTTGCTACTTCGTGGACCCTTTTGGGTGGAGCCCTCCGTGGAGTCTCGCGACCGTTACCCTCCTTGGGTTGAAGACTCCATAAACGTGGATGTACGATAGCGCCACCGATCGGAACCACGGGAAAAATCATCATGTCTACAATTGCATTTGATCTTCCTACCCTATCCCTTCTATACATGCTTGTTGTTACTTTCCGCTGCTATATACTCTTAGACTTGCATGTGTAGGGTGTACTTGACTTGCCATGAAATGCTAAAAACTGTCAACCCTAAAATTTGGTATAGGCAAAACCTTTAATTGGTCAAGTAGTCTAATCACCCCCCTCTAGACCTACTTTTGATCCTACATGATCTTGTATTCATGCAAGTTCGCAAAGGTTTCTCGGAGGTCATCTAGGAGGCTGAAATGCTTCTTGGTCTTGACAACAATGTCATCGACGTAGACGTGGACATTCCTGCTTATCTGAGGCAGGAGGCACTTCTGCATGCACCGTTGTTAGGTGGCGCATGCGTTCTTCAGGCCAAAGGACATGGTGATGTAGCAGTAGGCCCCGAAGGGCGTGATGAAGGAGGTCTTGAGCCAGTCTTCTGGGTCCAGCTTGATCCGGTGGTAGCCAGAGTAGGCGTCCAGGAAAGACAGCAAGTCACAGCCGACCGTGGAATCGATGACTTGACCGATCCGCGGCTGGGCGAACGGGTCTTTGGGACATGCCTTGTTCAGGCTAGTGTAGTTAATGCACATGCGCCAGGTCTTGTTCTTCTTCAGCACCAGGACTGGGTTGGCCAGCCAGTCCGGGTGGAACACTTCGATGATGAACCCGGCTGCGAGCAGTCGAGCGAGATCTTCGCCTATAGTACGCCGCTTCTCCTCGGAGAAACGGCGTAGGGGTTGCTTGACCGGCTTGACGTCTGGCCAGACGTGGAGTTTGTGCTCGACGAACTTCCTCGGAACACCCGGCATGTCCTTGGGGGACCATGCAAAGATGTCCCGATTCTCACGGAGGAAATCGACGAGCTTGCCTTCCTACTTGCTGTTGAGGCGGGAGTCGATGGCGACGCATTGAGCCGGGTTGGACGGGTCGAGCGGGATTTGCTTGGTGTCTTTAGACGGCTGGAAGGAGGCCTCGCCGACGGATTGCGAGGGAGGAGCCGACATGGCCAGCTGGCTAGCAGCAAGGGCCACGAGCTGGTCGAGCTGCTGCTTCTCCTCGGTGATCTCTAGGGCCTCGGCTAGCCGGCTACCATCTCGAGCGCACTTGAGTGGCATCTTGTAGTCGCCCTTGATGGTGATGATTCCCTTGCGGCCCGACATCTTGCGCTTGAGGTAGGCATAATGAGGGACCGCCATGAAGCTGACAAGAGCCGGCCGGCCCAAACGTGTGTGGTAGGGGTTTGCAAGGTCCACGACCTCAAACAACACTGGCTTGCAGCTGAAGTGGCCGGGTCCACCGAATAGGACGTTGAGCACGATCTTGCCGACAGGGGAGCAGGACTTCCCAGGCACGATGCCATGGAAGACCGTCCGGCTCGCCTGCTGGTCTTCTATCTTCAGCCCCAGCTTGTGCATCGTGTCGAGGTAGAGAATGTTGATGCTGCTGCCGCCATCTATCAGCACCTGCGAGAAGCGGAAAGTTCGCTCCTTGGTGGAAATGATGGGGTTAAGGACCAAAGCATAGCTTCCGGGATTCGGCATCACGGCAGGGTGATCGGCCTGGCTCCAAGTGACCGGCTTCTCTGATCACTGCATGAACAGGGGAGTTGCCGGCATGGTGGCATTCACCTCATGGCGAAGCTGGCGCTGAGCGTGTTTGTCCATCTCTTCACTGGTGAAGACGACGTAGCAACCGTCCTGGTTGGGGAACTGGTCGATTAGACGACCGTCATTCTGGGCCGGAGCCGGAGTTGGCGCCGAGGCGGCAGCTTGGGCCGGGGCCGGCGCATGGGCTGGCGGCATGGGAGGAGCCGGAAGGCCGTCCCCCCCGGGCCAATTGCTGTGAGAAGTTGCACTGCCGGAGCATGTGCATAGAGGGTTTGGCCCCTGAATGGTTCTTGTAGGGGAGGTCAAGCATTTGCTCGAAGGTGAGCTTCGGCTGCTAGGCAACCTTGTCGGTGCGCTGGCGCTGGCCGAGAGGCTGGGCAGCCGGCTCCTGATCCTCGATGGTATTGACGTGCCGGCTCCCTTAACGGGGATCCGACTGGTCGTTCTTGCGTTTGTTGTTCTGTGGCTGCCGGTTGTCGGCTGCCGCCCTGGTCGTGGCCGGTGTCATCGCCGCCTTGGCAGGCGGGGTCGTCTTGACCCGGATGGCCAAATCGGCCATGGCATATTTGTCCGCCTTGGTTATGAGCTCGGCAAGCGTGGCCGGCTCGGAGCACAGGAGCTTATGTTTGAGAGGGGTGCCATCCCGGCAGCCCTCGATGAAGTATTGCACGGCTTGCACCTTGTGCACCCCCTCGCAGGAGTTGCGGAGCTCGGTCCATCGGGTGAGGTAGCCGTGGACGGATTCGTCCGGCCCCTAAACGCACATGGCGAGTTCACGGGGACGACCAGGCCGCTTGTAGGTGCTGGTGAAGTTCCGGACGAAGCCTCCTCGAAGTCCGTCTAGGTGTTGATGCTGCTGGCCACCAGGCTATTGAGCCAGGTGCGGGCCGAACCGATCAACATGAGGTGGGCGTAGCAAACGGCTACGCGCTTGTTCCCCCTAGCGATGCCCATCACGATGGTGTAGTCGATCAGCCAGTCTTCGGGCTTGGCGGCCACGTTGTATTTCGGGGTGTCCCTAGGGTGCGTGAAGCTGGTTGGGAACGGATCAGTCGATCCCTCCTCCTCGAGGAGGGCGGATTGCGCGAGTCTGTCGAGGCGGTTGCAGGCGTCGTTCTCGCTGCGGGGGATGCATGGTTCGAGCTGAGCCGAGAGCTCGCGACGGACGGTGGGTGGCACCGATTGCCCCGACTCGCGCCGCGGGGGACGCGTGGTCCGAGCCGAGCCGAGAGCTCGGGACGGACGGTGGGTGGCACCGACTGCCCTGACTCGCGCCATGGGGGCGGGGAGTGCCCATGGCTGCGCCGGCTGCCGGATGTCGGCGCTTCATGGAGGCGGCCGCTCCGGGGCGGCTCGTTGGTGCGCCGGCTGTTGATAGCCGACTGCTTGCTCCCCAGTGTCTGAGAGGGCCGGGGGTTGTTTGCTCTGGCCTGGCGGTTGGAGACGCGAGGGGAGCAGGAGTACTGGGCCGCCTGGCGGCCGGCAGTTCCCGTGCCCTCGCGCTCGGGCTGGGGGCCTTCAGTGGTGGCGCCGCTCGTCGCGAGCAGATGCTGCTGCGCATCAGCGGCATCGATGAGCTCCTTGATGTGGCGCTCGTGGGCGGCACGCTCTTCGCCCTCCAAGGTGGCCAGTTCGTCATAGGCCACCTTGAGGGCCCGCAGGTTGGCCGCGGGGGTATCGTAGACGGGCATTTTGCCACCGAGGATTTCGGAACCACACGACCGCGGTCGTGCACGGCCCCACGTCGGCTGGGCTTGGTGCCAACCGGGGTGAGTCCATAGGCGGAAGCGTACTCCCACTGTGCCACCTTCATGCGGCGCCACGTGGCCGCGAGGGCGGTGGCTTCCTCGAACAGGACGCGACGAGCCGCCTCGAGATCGGCCACGGCGGTGTCGGGGTTCGCCATTGCGGCGATCGGAGTGCTCAAGCCCCTGAGGGCCGCGCCGAGCGGGTCAGACGAGCCGACGTAGGCAGCTGCAGCGGTAGCCGCGACCCACGCCCGTCCGGAAGTGGTGGAGGAGGTGATGGCCATTACTCCCACACGATCGTGGGAGCCACTGGACTTAGTCACCGCGAGTGCACCCACTGCCATGGGCGGACCAGCGCAGACGAGCACCCCCGCGGGTTACTCGTCGGCGGCCGGAGCCTCGGCGAGGTTGAGCCTGCCAAAGCACTCGGTGAGCGCGTCGATGTCGGCCGTGAGGCCAACAGAGTTACCCGCAGGGCGTGCCGGAGCAAGCCCCATGAGCTCCCCACAGTTTTGCCAGGACGAGCGGCAACGATGGGGAATGGCGAGGGGTCCCGCCCGGAGCATGAATCCGGCCGGCGTCGCGTACGACCCCACGGTGGGCGCCAACTGTCGTCGTTTTCTCATGACAGATGCCATAGGGTGGCTTATCGTAGGTGGTTGGGGCCGAAGGACGCCGACGGGCTCCGGGTGCGAGATTGGGCACAAGCAGTGATGGCACACGATGTACCCAGGTTTAGGGCCCTCCGGGGGAGGTAATACCCCTAGTCCTGCTTGGTTTAGTTGGATGGATGGGTATAGGTACAATAGTGCTCCTAGAGCTGTGTTTAGAGGAGGAAGAAGGGGCAACCGGCTACTCTTCCTCCACTGCTAGGGAGAGTAGTGTGTGTGTGGATATGATCATTCGTGTGTGCGTCCGACCGTCCGTCCCCGTTGCATGGGGGGTTCGGGGTGTTTTATAGGCCAACCCCCGGCTCTTACAATATGTTCTAAGTACAAAGGTGGGGGCACCCGGCTGGCAGTCTCTCCGGCTGGCCAGGGGGTCCTGCCATTCGTGCTGTCTCGTCGCTTCTAGGGGCCACCGGCTGTGTGGTCCCATCTCCTGTTGGGGCCCGCCAGCCGGCTCGATGATCGACCCTCGCCCACCTGCCGCGGCATGGGCCACCGGGTGGGCGTCGTCTAGCGCCAGCAGGCCGAAGTCGTCGATACGGCCGGCTGCACTGTAGCCAGACCGAGGCAGGTAATTGAGTGGCGAGGGGTGTTCTGGCACTGTTCCCATGCCCTGTCGCGCTCGCCGAGGTCAGCATCCGGGACGGTTGGACTGTGGCCACGCGCTGCAGTGTGTCAGCGGCCACTGTAGCCACATGGCCGCCCGTCGTGCTGGTCGCGTCGCATCGTCGTACCCATGCGTAGAGGGACGGGATGTTGCATGTCCGTCCCTAGGTCAACGAAAGAGCCGGCCCGGAGGCAGCCGGACATGCTTAGCCGGCCGAGGATCCAGCCAGCTCCTCGTCCAATCGTTCGGGGGGCCAGCCGGCACCGGCGTGTGCCGGATGCCCTCCGGCCGGCCACGGCCAGCCGACCGCATAGTTTTTCTTCAAAGCGAAAGGAGGAAGACTCCGTTGCTTTGGCCTACCTAGGGGTAATAACCCCGTTAGTAACTCGAGAGAATTCCCTAAAGAAAATGTAACTCCAAAGAATGATTTCAATCTCTCCGTCGACTCACCCATTTTCCTTTTCGAAAGTACGCAAAAGCCTGCCGTATTTTTTATAGAATAAAGCAAAATTTGATTAGAAGAAACCTATAAATGATGCGAACATTACCATAGGTACACCCACATTGACCTAGTCAATCTAACCTTCTCCCTCACAACCTGTTGTAATGGACCAACACCGACACATACTAGCTTACTCCAAGACCACTAGAGCTAAACAATAAGACGTCCTATGATATTCAAATCTATGAAAGACTAACATTTCTATGCCAGGTGGTGCTAATCACCATCAAATCAAAATCACACTTGTTAGCATTTCGAAAGTTCTCCCTACTCTTGAGGCGTGAAGCGATGAGTCTATCAGTCACAACCGGGCACTGGACATGCAACTATAGAGAGTGAGAACATGAGTGCCACACTTCTCTCGTGTAAACACATTGCACGGCGATGTGGTCGACGTTGTATTCTTCCCTCAAACAAGTATTCCACACGAAGAAATGGTCTTGAAGCCCATGATGAGCATGACGATCCGAGGTTCATAGGACATATTGAGCCGCTAGTTAGGTGAAGATTTTGCATTTAAGTGGTGGCCAACTTCACCAAATGCAAGTAGTCGTAGTTGAATGAATCATACACTGGGAGAGGCGCATATATGTCAACTTTGTTGAATACACAACCGACGCTGGGCATGGTCAACCGAAGACATCTTGACAGTGGTCGCCATGATGCACAATAGCGATGTGATGCCGCAAGTGCATCAACTACAATAGGGCCATGCAAGATGTGTCTTCCTAAATGTCCTGAACCCACCGCTCGTCCACCATCCTTGTTGTACGATTCAACAATTTTGAGTATGGGTATCAACTCATGCAAAGAGAAGCGGCGCAATATCCTCAACCAAAAACCAGCGGATCCAACGATCCCTCCAGACCAACACTTTGTTTTGTATACCCATGGTGATGCTAACCATGCCGTCAAATACTATCCATGCATTTGCATCCACCACTAGGTTTAGGGCCAATACCTCTAAGGCTTTGTTCGGTTCGTGTGGATCCAATCTCCTAGGGGATTCAATCCACCAGGGGTTGGGTGATCCTCACTCCTCCAGCCAATTCCACGATTCCCTTCCTTTCTAAACCCCATCAAATCCCTACCACTTATGATCATTTGCTAAATCCCTATCACATGGGACCATTTAGATACATAGTACCAAGCTATACACAACAAGCAAAGTTTGGTTCATGCAAGCGTACAATCAAGTTGAAACGATCCATCATTCGTACAACAAGTATAAAAAACTATAGATGAACTAATAAATCAAATAATGAACTACAAGGGTTCACCTATGAACCAATCAATCAGCAACCTCTAAATGCTCCAAAGGAATGTATCATCATTCTAAAACTTATGACATCTATCTATGAACGAAACCTATAACCCTCTAGATTATATTAAACCAACTCAAATGTAAATACTAGAGGGAAGATGAACCAATCGATACCACTATCCAATCATAAGCTACACCGTGATTACAAATGTGTCCTCCTTGAACAAAAGGCGTGCACAAGAAGTACTGACCCGATGGACGACATCATCATTGGATGCTCTAGGATGTACCCTATAATTTACACATATTTTTGTATTTAATAAGGGTAAAGAATATTTGGGATCCAAGCTAGAGAGTTAACACACGAACTTTCAAGTTTCAAGGTTACAAAAACATTTCCATGGAACAATAATAATTTGTTCACCACCTAACTAAAACAGAACATAATAGATAGACTGCCTAAGCCAAGAATTTGAGAGTTTCAATGTGATGAATAAAAATATTACCTCGCCAAGAATTGAATGAATCCTCAAAAGTAGACATCTAAACTTTTCAATATGATCAATAAATACAAAGGTATTTGAAATATTGATATAGAATCGTTGAAGGTACTCTCAAGAATCATTGAGCACATCATCAATGACATGAGATGCAAACACTCCAACTTGAAGGGAGGAGTGATTGAACACACTTGTTATTACTAAGATATTGTTTTACATTTGTACAAAATCAATAAAACAAGTCAACTACTATGGCCATCTAGATACAAAACAAAATGTCTTTATGAGAAGCTGAGATGATGAACGCTTATGAATAGAGAAAGATGTAAACATGAAAATCTACTAAAATCTGCTCCATATCAAATATAATTAAAAAATCTACCAACCCATGGGTGTTTTTACTTCACTCTAAAAACAATTGTGCATGATACTCCTAAGAGATGATAGATATATAAAAATAACTCACACTATACTTTGTTTTCCTCCGAGAAAACCCACACTTTGTAAGGAAGGTAACAATAGCACTAACGACACCGAAACATTAATATAGCATGTATGAATGGAAACCCCAAAACAGATGCTACTGAGTTATGGAAAGTCAAGCATTACATAAAAAAATCAAGATATATAAACATGGAAGATGGAGCATTGTGCGATAACACTCTAGAGTGATATAATCTGAATCCACAACCTTGGATCAAATGAATCTGCAATAGGAGGGATGCTAATGTGTGAATTATAACTAGAACCAAGAACCCATGTGTGTGAACCTTGAAATACCTAAGAAACTAATGTCAAATTGAAAATGGTTGCACATGGAACGCCACAAAGCTCACTTCACTGAGGTTGGTATCCTCCTCTTGCATGAGCCCTAGACCACACAATCTTATCACAAGAGGAAAATAGGAACAGAACAAGCAAAGGCTCATCAAATAAATAAAATCATAAATTGAATTCATAGTTGATAACGCTGGTCGCCATCAATGCCAGTTCAGAATTCAGGATCCTAGAAGTTGCAGGATGAGGAGAGGGGAACAGTGGGAGTGAGGAGCTTGTTGGCAACAAGTCGTCGTCGTGGGGACTGTACGCTGAATACATTGAGATGTCTCGCAATCACCAATCACTTTGGGCTGTGTTGCCATTGAGAGTTCGCCTCTAGGTCTCTTGAGATTTCTTTCAAGGGGTGGTGAGATGATTTAGTTTTTCTTGTCTGTTTTGCGGGGATTGGAGGGGGTTCAACTAGATAATGCCCATGCGGGGATTAACTGAACATAATGGGGGACATCCCTATGGATTGGGTCCCAAACCTTAGGGGGGGGGGTAAACAAACAAGTACTAAGGAGGGGGTTGATCCAATAGGTGGAATTATTAATAGGAAGGGGCCTCCCACCACATCTTCGTCCAAAATTTGGATTCCTCCAGGGCCCAGAATGGTTAAAGCCCATGCCCTATGGAGGTCGATATTTTGGATGCCTCAACCCTATTGTATCCTTATAAACATTATTGGGCAATAAAACTCTTGTTGTCTAAAAGAGATGTTACTCGATGTAAGTAAAACCAGTCAACAGATTGCGTAACTTCAATTTCTAAGCTCCCTAGAAATTAAAGCTGGGAATTCTCAACTTCCAACTTGTACAATAAGTGTGGGCTCTGATATGCCTCCAATGTATCAATAATTTATGAAGTATTCATCCCATATTTTCCTATGTTTACAATACTTTTAGATGGTTTTGATGCACTTTATATGATTTATTTAGAGCTAACATGGACTAACATTGCTTTCAGCAGAGTTACCGTGGTGGTGTTTTTGTGTAGAAAATAATAGTTCTCAAAATCACCCGATTTTTTATGACTTTATTGGGATAAAATAAGAAATACCGGAGTGAAGAACCACTGGAGGGGAGCCATTTGTGGGCCAAAAGCCAACAGGGCGCATCCACCCCTTGGGCGTGCCGTGTTAGCTTGTGGGCCCCCACATGTGGCTCCAGCTGACGTGATTCCAACGCTGAAAATTTCTGTAAATCTAGAAACCCCTCAAAAGTTAACCTAGAACTTCCGCTCCACCGCTGCAAGCCTCTGTACCGAAGAAAAATCATCCAGAGCCCTGTTTCGGCACCCTACCGGAGGAGGCAATCATCATCGGAGGCCTTCTTCATCATCCTGATGGTGTCCGTGACGAGGAGGGAGTAGTTCACCCTCGGGGCTAAGGGTATGTACCAATAGCTGTGATCTCTCTCTATCTCTATCTCTCGTGGTTCTTGAGATGTTACGATTTTGATGTATCATGGGCTTTGTTAATATAGTTGGATCATATGGTGTTTGTCCCTTGCGATGTTGATGTGATGAATCGAATCTTTCCCTTCGAGATTTTGTTATGTCAAATTGAATATTGTATTTGAGATCACTTGATTTATGTCTTGCTTGTGGATATGCGTGGTGACAATATTGATTCACTTGATATATGATTTGGTACTCAACTTGAGGATTCCCATGGTGACAATGGGGTAATCTATGCATATGGGTTGATGCATGTTCTTGTCCTACTTTCTCTCGTAGAGATATTGGGGCTCTCTTTGAAGTAATTTATGTTGTATTGAATATGATGAATCTAAAATTGTTTGATGCATGTCGAATAATTAACCCATGGATACTTGAGGTGACATCGGAGTATCTAGGTTACATTAGGGTTGATTGATGTGTATCATAGGTGTTATTCTAGTACGGACTCTAGGGATGTTTGTGACACTTATAAGAATAGTTAAATAGATTGATCGGAAAGAATAGCTTTGATGTGGTCATACTATGTACAACAATTTCATCTTATTTTCACCTCTAGATATGAACTTTGGAGAGATTCTTTGTCGCACGTTGAGGGATGATCATATGATTCTATTATGTTAGCATTGTTGAGAGATTGCACTAGTGAAAGTATGAACCCTAGGCCTTATTTCCAAGAATTTATAAAACGTTTTGCTCACTGTTTGCCAGTTGCTACCTTGCTGTTTTTATTTTTTCAGATTAGGAAAACCTATATCTACTATCCATATTGCAATTGTATCACCATCTCTTCGCCGAACTAGTGCACCTATACAATTTGCCATTGTATTGGGTGTGTTGGCGACACAAGAGATTTTTGTATTTGATTGCAGAGTTGTTTTAGAGAGTCCATCTTCATCCTACACCTCCCAAAGATTGATAAACCTTAGGTCATCCACTTGAGGGAAATTCGGTGCTATCCTACAAAACTCTGCACTTGGAGGCCCAATAAAGTCTACAAGAATAAAGTTGCATAGTAGACATCAAGCTCTTTTTTGGCGATGTTGCCAGGGAGGTGAGTGTGTGAAGGTTTGTCTTTAGATGTTGCAATTAAATCTTTTAGTTTCTTGTTTATCACTAGTTTGGTTTATAAAACAAAACTAAAAAAATGGAATTCAGGTTGCCTCAATTGCTTTGCCTTTTTAATGTCTTTCGTGAAAATGATGGTTTGGAAAAATTGTGCTCAGTTGTTAGAAGAAGAATTTATAAAATTGCTTAATGTGAAATCCTTGAATGATGAGCATGATAGCAATATTGTTGGTACGAATTCTCTGAATATACATGATTCTAATGATAATTGCACTAGTCATGATAAAAGGATTTCCTATAAGCATGTCAATTTTTGTGGAGTGAATAAAATTTGTGAAGACATGCCATATAGGGATGATAGATTTTGTAAGAAGCATAAACATGATCAAACCAATTGGTGTCTTAAAGTGATAAGTGAATTTGCCACAAGATTATGCTCTCTTCGTACCATTACTTGTGAACTTTGCAATAAGGTTGGTCATCTTAGTTTCCAATGCATGCATTTCCATGATAAAACAATTTCCAAATATTGTGATAATTTGATGTCCGGTTGTCGGGGTACAAAACCTATGGGATCGTGTGGATCCCTTCACGGTTCGGCAGGGAGAAGGTGTGCACAAAGAGCAAATCCAAGAAGCAACGCAAGGGATTTTTTACCCAGGTACGGGCTGCTGAGAAGCATAAAACCCTACTCCTGCTTTAGTGTATTATGAGTTTTGAGTTCTGGCCAGGAGCGCTATGTGTTGAACAGTACACAGCTGCTACGCATGCATCTAGCCAAAAGGTCCTCCCCCTCTGTAGCTATGCCTTCGGCCTCCTTTTATATGTCCAAGGGGTCACCATAGTGGCTCACGATACATACATGAGGTGTACAATTGCTACAATGTTATCATACCTAATACTGATGGCATAGGACAAGCACATTAAATGCTTTGTTTAGCTGTCCCTAGATTTCTTGGGGACGGAAAAAGAGGCCATCCCATCAGCACCGCTTAGCCCCATAATCGTTAGCGCCTTGACACGTACTCAAGAAGATAAGACCTGTCTGATAGGCTGGTCGCTACGCTGGGGCGGTGACAGGCTGGCAAGGTCTTGCCGGTTGCGAGTCCTACCGAGGTTCCATAAGCCATCCCGGCAAGATCTGGCTGGGGTCCCAGCTTTTGGTCTTCGGTCTTCTGATTATTGACTTGAATGCCTTCTTGGGATTCCTGCACTTGCATTCAGCTGTCCCCTGGCAGGCCTTGCCGCTGGTGTGGCTACAACCGTTCGTGCACAAGTATGATGTACTAAAAGACCCAAACTTTAGTACATCGATAGGAGTCCCGGGCCTAGGCCATACAAGGGTGTGAGGCGTTGTTGGTCTAGGCCTAAACGATGCACGGGCACGCATGACAGGATACAACAGTTGTAATCATTATGTTTACTGTGCTCCCCCACGACGCATGCTGAGTGCGCGACGTGGGATACGTGCGTGAAGCGGCCATAACCGCAGCCCACTTGCAAAAGTGTTTCACATTGATTAGTAAAGACGCAGCCTCGCGCCTTCCCCATAAGAAGGAATCCGCAGAGGCGCTTTCTCATTTACTTCCTGTCCTTTCCAATATGGAAACCACCGCCGTCTCCTTCCTTGAGCCTGAAACAGAGCTTCTCCCACTCATCCGCCGCCTCCACGCCCTCTCTATCCTCAGCCTCCGCTCCCATAGCCGCCATGCTACCCAAGGCGAGCAAGATCAAGGAGGTGAAAGCCACTGTCAAGGAGAGAAAGCTGGCGAGGATGTGGAGGGAACACGTCGTCTTCACTTCGGCCTCGATGCGAGCGCCTTGAAGGGGCGATACTAGTGCATGCAGGCAAGGAAGACGAAGGCTCATCCTGCTACTCGCGTGAGTCCAGGTTCCTCCAAGGGTGGCCTAGACAAATTCCCCTTCTTTGCCAGTTACTTTTACTGCGGGCTCTCTCCTCCCTTTTTCGATTTCTTCAACGCCATCATGTACACACACGACTTCCGTCTCTTGGATTTTACGCCGAATGCCTTGACATGCATGTCAGTCTTTGCCCATCTCTATGAAAACTTCGCCGGAGTAGTCCCCAACACAGCCCTCTTCCGCCACTATTTCATTCCCCGCATTCAAAAGGGAGAGGCCCTTTCTGGTTCTATCACTAGGATCCCAAGGTCATGGAACAAGGAGATATACCGAGACGGGGTCTTCCTCGAGAAGTGGGAAGAATGGCGGGCCAAGTGGTGATGGATTTAGGAGAATGACCCTCAACCCTTCTGTTCGCCCCGACAAACAAAGATGGTGCATGGCAATAACTAGAGCGCCCTCGATCTTCAAGATGAGAAGCTCATAGTTGCAATTACCAGGATCACAATAGAGATGATTGGCGCTGGTTTCCTTCACCGGCGCATCGCCCCTCTGCAGCACAAAGGGAGACCATCCTGGGAGTTCCGGAATGCGGCAGATATCAAGAGGCTGCACCCTGGCTTGAATAACAACTTGACAGTCATGCAACACGCAGCTCTTTGCCACAAATTGTTCAGGCTTGACGCGAGGTATGGGTTGCCGGCTGGCATAATCCCTCTGTGCAACAACTCTGCCCTTGCCTCAATCATCGCCATGATGCCAGTGTGTAATGCTCACGGCCTTGACAGAACTTGGGAAGAAGAATCCATAGAGCAGGTACTAGAGTTTTTTTGACAACTTGTTGGAGAGGGCCATCCGTGGAGAAACGAACCTCATCTGCTACACCATTGAAGAAGAAGTGGCGTACATCGCCATCAGGATGGAAGAGGTGAATCTTGCCACGGAGGCCGGCAGCGCTGGCTTCATAGAAGGGGAAGCCAGTGAAGAGGAAGTGATATCAGAGGGAAAACTTGCCGGGCAGGGTGAGGTTGCCGGAGAACAGAGTGGCACTGCTGCCAGGGGTCCCTCTGCCTAAGATATAGCCGAGGGGTAGCTGCACGAGGAGCCCCCAACTCCCAAGAAGAAGAAGATGCGTGTTCTTCAAAAAGGCTCCTTCGGTGTCTCAGTTCTCCGACCTTCCTCGAGTGGTGCAGCCCTCGGCAAGAGGACAGCCGACAAGGCTGCACAGCAGCAAGAAGCTCAACAACAACCCTCCGCTTCTGCTGCAACCAAGCGACCCAGGACCACTCCTTCTCCTCCTCACATGGACACCGTGGCGGAGGTTGACTTCGACCTCTCCGCCTTTAGCTTGGAAGAAGAAGAGTAAGGATCCCGTCACATCTTTTATCCTCTGAATTTACAGCTTTGCTCAACTTGTTTTGCCTCACTTTGGTCTATCCCCGCAGAGATACGGAAATGCTGGCGCAAAGGATGGTGAAGAATGCAAAGACTTCAACGAGCGATGAGCCACCAGTAAGCACGACAGGTGCGCCAGAGCTAATCAACATCAGCCCAGAGCCCATCCCATGATGCATTCCTCAACACAGCCCCCAGCGTGAGTTCGTTACTCATTTCCCACTAGCAAGCGTTGGGACATGTATCTTTGCCACTGACATCACCAGGCTTGTAGAAGAAGATGAGCAACAAGGAGAGCCATCGGAGGCTGCTCCTGATGTGCTGTCTCCGTTGACTACGCTACCCACAGACGGATCCCCGGCAAGGGCTTCTGCTGACGAGACCATTCTTGCTGAGGGGAGGCCAGCAAGCTTAGGCACCGACATTCCTACATCGGCAACCGATGTTGCCGGGAAAGGAGAAACTACCTCTCAACATCTTGGTGCAGGTAAACCGCTCACCGCAGAGTACTTGTCATTCTGTCTTTATATATTTTTTGTCTTCTTAAACTTCAATCTTGGTCTCATCTTGTTCCCCTTTCTTTGGCCTTCAGATCTCCCTTCGACAGAACAAATGGATGTTGATGTCGCCATCGAGGAGACCGCCAACAATGTTGCCGCCGAGGCTGCCAGGGTTACTGCTGACGAGGCCGCCAAGGACGTACATGAAGAAACCGCCAAGGAATCTACTGAGAAGGCCGGCAAAGAGTCCAGTGACCATACTGACGGCATTCCTGCCACAAGAGCGCCAGGCGCTACGCCGGCCATGGAGCCCCCAGTTGCTGGTGAGGCAGCTGTTGAGGATCAGCTGTCAACGTCCGAAGCCCCCTCTTCAAACAGATATCTCAAGGCTGACGAGAACTTGTTCGTCAACATACCAGGAACGACAAGCACAGGTGTGCCAACTGAAGGAGAAATCTTTGACAGGGAAGTCACCACTACTTCCGGACTCGAAGTTATCAATGAACCAAGCGCCAGCAGCCAATCCAGGAAGAATAGCTCCTCCAAACCATGAGCGTTAACTTTCAAAAACTCCAGGTGCTCTACCGCACTCAGAAGGAGAAGTTGGACTCCAGAGCAGCAGTTATTGGAGCAGCAGAGGCGGATTTCCAGAAGCGCGTTGAGGAAATGCAAGCCTAATTCGCCGAAGCTTTCCAAGAGTTGAAAACTGGTCGGGAGCAGCTGAGCAAAAACTAGAACAAGCTCCTCTTGAAGTAGTCTGACATTGAGAGGGCACAAGAGGAGGCCTCACAATAGGCTGCTATAGAGGAAGCCTGCTTAACAGAAAGCCGTGTCGGTCTTTCTGCTCATGAAGATGACCTTGCTGATCGCGAGAGGGCGCTTGCCGGCAAGCTTTGGCGCAAGGATGAAGAAATTGAAAAGCTTGTTGCGCATTGGTCCCAAGAGCTAGAGCAGAAACACAAGGAAGCCCTCGAGTCTCTGGTTATAGTCCACGCCGGCAAGCTAAAGGAAGCCGTCAATGCTGTTGAAGCTGTAGAGACCACCAAGAACAAGCTTGATGATAAGGTGAAGAGGCTAGAGGCAGATCTTGAGGACGACGACATGGAGATCTTGACGCTCAAGGCTAACAGAGAGAAGGCTCTCTACAACTTGGGGGAGATACACATTGCCATGTACGACAAGACCAAGCAACTCACCTCAGCCAATGACTTCATTGCCTATCTGGAGCTGAAGCTGGCCACGCTGAACGAGTCCCTTGAGAACAGCACGGCTCGTGAGAAGGTCTTGATCAAAGATCTACGGAATGAACAGGAGCTGCTCAAGAGTGCCGCCTCCACTCATAATGATTACGTGACATGCGTGCAGATCTGGACTGAGCGCCTTGTTGATGTGTCGAAAAGGCTTTCTTCACAGTTGTCCACCATGGGCCTGCAGAACTTCAACCTTTCTTCCAATGACAGGGTGTCTCCAAGTGCTAGGTTGACCATGTTCTTTGAGGGCATAATTGACGCCATGAAGCAGCTACACTCTGATCGAGCAACCCATCTGGCCAACGAATCCCCCAAACTTTTCCGGGCCGTCCTCCTCAAGGTGCTCGTCAAAGTGGCATACAAGAACCCCGGCATCAACTTCACCAACGTCCTCAATCGCTTGCCAAAGGATGTGGACGTCAGGGCACTCGAAGAACTTATCATGCCCATCATTGACAAGGTGAACCAAGTCAAGAGGGTCGAAGGCCAACGCGGGTACTAGCTGCTTCACTTCTTCTTATCGCGACCATTCCATGCCAAAGACAATTTTATCTTAAGTTAGAATCGCAGCAACTTTTAATGTAATATAACTGGCTGCGTTTTGAATGAATGCACGCTATTCCTCTTGTCAATTTTGTCTCTGTATGGTACACGCACTACGCTTTATCAGAAACTTGCCAGTGCATGCAGCCCTGCCGCGAGGTCTTTGAGGAACGGATCCTTAGCTGCCTGCTGGAGGTGCCACTATTGGCAAGATACCTTGACGTTTTTAGTGCAGCCACTTAACCTGTTGAGCGGACTCGAAACAGAGAAGGGCGCAACCAATCACTACAAGGTTCCTTCACGTGCAGGTTTCCGATACAAAAGTTGAAATCGTTGAGGGAAAATAGCTTCTCAGTAAAAAAATTACTTAGAGTTTTCCAACTTAGCTTTTTGTTGCAGTACTCCTTTCTGCTGGATGTCGATTCTGAACATCGCCTGTCGGTGTCCATACCATCATCCCCTCGGCAAACTAGTACGCGAGGGAACATTCTATCCTTTAAGAAAAAGAAAGAAGAGAAAATAGGGATATGGAACCTTGGCGGTTCGTTAGTACTTGCTATAAATAGGCATAATACAATATCTCGGATAAACTTGCATATAAGGAAACATGAAAATCGTCAAGAATTGTAAAATGCTTGATTTTATTCAACTACGCACAGGGTCTGCACCTGGCTTTGTACAGAGGATTACATGCCTTGCCGACAAGACTTGTACAAAAGATGGTTGTTAGGGGACCCGACAACCGCGCCTTATGGATAGACCTTGCGAAGATGTTCGATATTCCAGGAATTGCTTACTAGAACGCCATCTTCGGTCTCCAGGTGGACTGTGCCAAGCCTGGTGACTCGTACTACCCAATAAGGGCCTTCCCACTTCAGCGTGAACTTGTTTGAATTCTTGGTCGACTGAACGCGCCGAAGAACAAGGCGCCTTCCTCAAGACTTCGTGCATGAACCTTGCGGCTATGGTAGCAGCGCAAAGTTTGCTAGTAGCATGTAGCTCGCACAACAACCTGAAGACGATCTTCCTCAAGGAGCGTAACGTCATCTTGCCGCAACTGCTCTTGCTCAAGCTCATCATAAGTGAGCACTCGAGGTGACCCGTATATGAGTTCTATGGGGAGAACTTCTTATGCCCCATATACTAGGGAGAAGGGTGTCTGGCCGGTGGCTCGATTTGGTGTCGTTCTGATTGACCAAAGAATCGCCGGCAACTCATCAATCCAGCGTATTCCGCACTTGTGCAGCTTGTCAAAAGTTCTTGTCTTAAGACCTCGCAACACTTTAGCATTTTCCCTTTCCGCTTGGCCGTTGCTCCTCGGATGAGCAACAAAAGCAAAACAGATCTTGCGGCCAAGGTCTTGGACATATTGCATGAAGGTGCGGCTTGTGAACCGCGTGCCATTGTCAGTGATGATCCTATTTGGTACACCAAAACGGCAAACCAATCCTTTGAAGAACTTGACGGCTGATTGTGCTGTCACCTTCCTCACTACTTCCACTTCCGACCACTTTGTGAACTTGTCAATTGCAACATACAAGTACTCAAAGCCCTCGGTAGCACGGGGAAAAGGCCCAAGATGTCGAGACCCCAGACCGAAAATGGCCACGAAAGAGGGATTGCCTAAAGAGCTTGAGCTGGTTGGTGTAGTTTCTTTGACTGGAACTGGCACGCTTCACACTTGGTTACTAGTACAGTTGCATCCTGGAGAGCAGTGGGCCAAAAGAAACCTTGCCAGAATGCCTTACCGACAAGAGCTCTTGATCTTATGTGGGAGCCACATATGCCTCCATGTATCTCTGTCAACAGATCCAATCCATCCTCCCGAGGAATGCACTTCAATTTCACACCATTCGATCTCTTTCTGTATAGGACATTGTCCACAAACTTGTACATATTAGACTGACAGGCTACTTTCTCCACTTATTCTTGTTATCCAGGGAGTTCTCCTGTTTGAAGGAACTAAACAATGTGTTGTGCCCATGCTGGAGCCTGGGGCTCGACAGCAAGGACTAAAGGCATGTCTTCTGCCGTGGGAGCGTTTGTATCTACGACAAGGGCTTGAGGCCCTGTCGGAGCCTGTTGCCCCCCGACAGGCTTGGCATTGTTCCCGACAACTTTCTTGCCGACAACTTCTCGGAGCTCTGTGGGAAAGTACTGGCCGGAATTCAACTTCCTTCTCTTATTTTTCCTTGCTGATGGTGTTACAGATGGCTGAATCAATTTGAGCAAAAAAGTCCCTGGTTCCACAGGTAACTTGAGGGCAGCACACTTTGACAGGTCATCGGCAATGTTGTTCTCTGTACTAGGAACATGCTTTGTTTGCAAACCGTCAAAGTGCTCCTCCAATTTCCTCACTCCATCTATGTAGTCTTCCATCAACGGGCTCTAATAATCTTTGTTTACTTGCTTGACGACAAGCTATGAATGACCTCTGACAATGAGCTTTTTAATTCCAAGGTCTATGACGATCGTGAGACCGGCAAGTAGCCCTTCATATTCTGCAGTGTTGTTTGTCGACTTCTCCCAGGGTAAGTGCATCTGAATTACATATTTGAGGTGTTCTCCGGTGGGTGTGACAAGCAGCACGCCAGCACCGACGCCTTGCAGGGAGAAAGCCCCATCAAAATACATAATCCATTCTTGATTCGTTTCTTTGATGGGGAGAGTTGTTTCTTGGATCTCTTCGTCTGGCGTTGGGGTCCATTCTGCAATGAACTTTGCCAAGGCTCTGCTCTGAATAGTTGAAGTACTTTCAAATGTGAGACCAAAGCTTGATAGTTCCAAAGCCCACTCCACAATCCTGTCGGTCGCATCTGGATTTCGTAAAATCCGTTGCGACGGAAAGCGAGTGACGACGATGATCTCATGTGCCTGGAAATAATGGTGCAGCTTCCTTGAGGCCATAAGGAGGCCAAAGAGGAACTTTTGCATGCCAGAGTATCTTGACCTAGCCCCCTGCAAAAGGGAGCTGACAAAATAAACTAGGCGCTGCACCATCTTCTTCTTTTGTGTCGCTTCATTTACCTGCGAAGATCCTGCTTTGTCGGTACCAGACTCTGCCGGGGAAGATCCTGGCTTGTCGCTTGGTGGTCCTGCCTCCACCGCTATTTCTTCGTCGACTTCTCTCTGCGCCACTAGCGCGACACTAACCACTTGATTCATTACCACTAGGTATAGCAACAATGACTCTTGTGGTTTAGGTACGACTAGTATTGGCGGAGAGGAGAGGTACCTCTTCAAATCTTGCAGCGCTGCCTCTGCTTATGGAATCCACTTCATTGGACCTGCCTTTTTTAAGATTTTGAAAAAGGGCAAGGCACGCTCAGCAGATTTGGAGATGAACCTGCTCAGAGCCGCAACACAGCTGGCAAGACGATGCACATCTTTGACGCGTCTTGGTGCTTCAATCTTCTCAATTGCCTTGATCTTGTCGGGGTTCGCCTCGATCCCACGCTGAGACACAAAGAATCCGAGAAGCTTGCCAGACGGAACACCAAACACACACTTCTCAGGATTGAGCTTCAAATTGATCTTGCATAGATTTGTAAACGTCTCTTCTAGATCTTGTATGAGCGTTGCTTTGTCCTTGGTTTAACCACTATGTTATTTATATAAGCTTCCATATTTGTATGTAGCTGGGGCTCAAAACCGATCTGGACTGCTCTTGCAAATGTTGAACCAGCACTTTTCAACCCAAAATGCATATGTATGAAGCAATATGTTCCACATGGGGTGATAAATGACGTCTTCTCTTCGTCTTACTTAGCCATGAAGATCTGATGATATCCTGAATAAGCATCAAGAAATGACATTAAATCATAGCCGGCAGTGGACTCCACAATCTGGTCGAGGCGAGGCAAGGGAAATGATCTTTTGGACAGGCTTTATTGATATCTGTATAGTCAATACACAACCTCCATTTTCCATTCGCCTTGCGCACTACAACTAGATTGGCCAACCATGTTGGATGGAGCACTCCTCTGACCAAACCTGCCGCTTCCAACTTCCTGATTTCCTCGGCAATAAATTCTTGCCGCTCCAAGGCTTGCTTCCTAACATTCTGCTTGATGGGCCGCGCATGAGGACAGACAACAAGATGGTGCTCAATTACCTCCCTGGAAACACCAGGGATATCAGATGCTTGCCATGCAAACACATCAACATTCTCCCACAGGAAGGCAATGAGCGCGCTTTCCTATTTATCATTGAGGGTGGAACTTATTGTAAAAGTTCCTCCCGTACCATCCTCCTTGACGGGCACCTTCTTAGTTTCTAGTGGAGCTGCCTTGATTTCTTGGTCTTGCCGGTGGAGCCCACTGGCACATCCTCAATAGGAGCGCAACACTCCGAGGAGGTGTGCTTGACAGAGTGTGTACCAGAGGTCTTGCCGGTCTTCTCCCCCCCGGGAGCTTCAGTGGCAGGAGCAAGTGCCTTGGGGGCAGGAGCTACAACTGCCTCCCGGTAAAGTTGGTCGGTGCAGATAAGCGCACCCTTCTTGTGAGAGTTGATTGTGATGACGCTCATCAGCCCAGGCATCTTGAATACATTGTAAGAGTAGTGCGTATGGCAATGGAATCTTGGCGACATCGAAAACGATCTTCTCTGTCCTGAAGTTCAGGTCACTACCAAATGTTACCGGTAGTGTGATCTTGCCCTTTGGCTGGCTCCTCCCTGGATTGATCCCCTGAAACGTGCCCGTCTTCTCGAGATCTTCAACAGGAATTTGCAACCTTTTGATCACACCGGGTGAAATCAAGTTCAAACTGGCCCCACCGTCCACTAACATTTTCGTCACCTTGAGGTTGCAAATTGTTGGCGAAACCAACAATGGCAGACACCCGACCGTAGTTGTGCGATCATGGTGATCCTCGGCGTAAAAAATGATAGGCATGTTGCACCATTTCAATGGTTCCGGGCATCAACAGATGGCTCTATCGCATTTATCTCGTGCGCCCACTATTTAAGTTGGCATTGAGAAGAATGCAACGAGGCACCCCCCGTAAATGCACATGATCTCTGTAGCCTTTTGAAATTCGTGCTCAATGGAATCGTCGTTCTCCTTGTTGCCATCGTCATCCCCCTCTTCCTTGTCATGGCCTGGAGCGGTCCTCTCCTATTGTTTGTCCTTGCCGCAGTGACCTCCTCGACCACCGTGTTTCTTGCCGGACCCCTCTGCACCATCTTGGGCCTTGTCCTTATCTTGTCTCACATACTTAGCTTTCTGCCTCGGCAAGCTGCTCAACTTGTTGACAGTTTTGGAGATCGTGGCCCTTTGTGTGATGGATCTTGCAGTACTACTTGTCGGAGCCCTCTGGCTTGTCGACAGCCACCAAAGCCTGACAGGAGATGCATCCGGCAACCTCCTTTCCATGGCTGTCAACCTTAGTCTTCTTGGCGGTGTCGAGGTTGCCGGATTCCTCAACGGCAAGTACGGCTTTGCCCTTGCGTTTCCTGTTCTGCCGCCGGCCTTTCTTTGCCTATGTGGCGGTGTCTTCGTCTTCAGAGTCGACTCCAGTGCCAGCATCCTTGCCGGGAATTTTCCTCCCTTCTTTAGCTTGAGCACATTTATCAGTCAAAGCATAGAGCTCGGCAACAACCCTGACTTTGTTCATCGTCAGCTCTTCGCGCATCTTGCGGTTGCATGATGTTCTGATGAAATGTGTTGATAAAAGCAGCAGGATGAACGTCTGGGATGTTGTGATGTATACGACTAAATCACTGAATGTACTTGCGCAAGGTTTTGCCTTCTTTCTGGGGGATGAGATGCAAATCACTTTCTTGGCCAGGAGCTTGGTGGCCTCCGGTAAAGGCACCAATAAACTCATGACACAGATCTGCCCAGGAAGAAATGGAATTCTGTGGCAGATGCATCAACCACGACCTGACGTTGGGCTTGAGTACCAACAGGAAGTAGTTGGCGAGTATCTTGTCGTCGCGAGCCCTGACATCCTGCACCGCAATGGTGTAGATGCTCAAGAACTCCGACGGGTGAGTCTTGCTGTCGTATTTCTCCGAGACCTCCAATTTGAACGTTCAGGAATTGGGCCACTGGACTCGCCGCAGCTCACGAGTAAAAGCTGGACAACCCACCTCATAAGGTAGGTCGACAGGATAACCTGGCGCAGGCTTGTCTACAGTGGGTCTTGCATGCCTATTAGATTGATGGCGCGCTTCCCGCTCCCGCTCGATGGTAGTCCGAGCGTCTTCTTTGCTTCGCTCTCGAAGAAGTTGATGTTGATCGCGGCGAGTTCGTGGATCGGACGGCGCTGTTGAATCATCACCACAGGTGCCGATCTGTCGAGTCGACGACCGGTATTGCCGCCGCGGAGGAGAGTGCACCATGGTCGTGCCACCTCCAGCCTATTCGCCATCAACGCGTGCAAACTCGATGGACCGCTGCCACGAAGGCTCCGCCTACTGCGGCCCATCTCTATTAGTGAGGCTGACGAGGCCCTGAATAGTATCTCTCTACTCTTCAAGCTTCTCTGCCTCAAGAGGAAATTTCTGGAGTAGCTTTGCTCGTGCCAACGCTTCTTCTGATGTAGTCAGCGGCGAAAGGTGCGAAGAACGTGAGGTGCTCTCACTCCTAACAGTGTTAGAAGGAGCTCCATCACGGTCTCGCGACGACATGCCACTTCCACTAGCATTTTGGCGTGCATGCTGGTCCCGTGCATCTAGGGAGTGATGCTCAAGAGCCTTTCCATGGGGGCGCTTAGAACCACCAAATTCACGGCACTGATCATCATGTGCATCCTGAGAAGGCCGCGGCGCATGCGCCGGCGTGGGTGTCTTAGAAGGCGCCCTTCCGTCCCTGGAGTTCACTATGCTGCCCGTAGGCAGTACAACTCCGACCAGAGATCCAGCGGCGCGCGGGTTGCCGTCACCGCTGCGCACCTTGCTGCTCGCTTGGACTTCATCCCCAAAGCATCATGGAAGATCTAGACCTCTACCTCCTCCTCTTGCATTCACACTATCGCCTTCCCAAGTAGCTACAGGCACACCGGATGTGGATGGATCAACCGCCATAAAACCCTTCTTCTTTGGGGCCATGGCGATGAAGATGATGGATGATGAAGAAACTGGCGCGCTGATCGTTAGATCAGGTTCATGGAACCCTCCCACCCTACCTGGCGCGCCAAAGATGTCAGGGTACGACACCTATGGGATCACGTGGATCCCTTTACGGTTCGGCAGGGAGAAGGTGTGCACAAAGAGAAGATACAATGGGCAACACAAGGGATTTTTTCCCAGGTTTGGGCCGCTGAGAAGCGTAAAACTCCACTCCTGCTTTAGTGTATTATGAGTTTTGGGTTATGGCCAGGAGCGCTATGTGGTGAATAGTACACAGCTGCTATGCGTGCATCTAAGCCAGAAGGTCCTCCCCCTCTGTAGCTACGCCTTGGGCCTCCTTTTATATGTCCAAGGGGTCACCACAGTGGCGCACAATACATACATGAGGTGTACAATTGCTATAGTGTTATCATACCTAATACTAATGGCATAGGACAAGCGAATTAAATGCTCTATTTGGATGTCCCTAGCTTTCTTAGGGACGGAAAAAGAGTCCGTCCCATCAGCATCGCTTAAACCCATCATCGTTAGCACCTTGACACGTACTCAGGAAGATAAGACCTGTCTGACAGGCTGGTCGCTGCGCTGGAGTGGTGATAGGATGGTGAGGTCTTGCCGGGTGCGAGTCCTGTTGGGGCTTCGTAAGCTATCCCGGCAAGATCTTGTCGGGGTCCCAGGTTTTGGTCTTCAGTCTTCTGATTATTGACTTGAATGCCTTCTTAGGATTCCTGCACTTGCATTCAGCTGTCCCCTGGCAGGCCTTGCCGTTGGTGTGGCTACAACCGTTCGTGCACAAGTATGGGGTACTAAAAGACCCAAACTTTAGTACACCAACACCGGTGAACTCTATAATGAACTTCATTTATTTTTGGCGTGTGAAGAATTGTCACAGATTGGTTGGATATATTCCTTATCACTAATGATAATGAAACTAATATACAAGAAATTTATATGTTTTGCGTAGTAAATGGCAACAAGAATGCTTATATTGCCAACTATAGAAAGTCAGGAAAACCAATAGAATATAGAAGGAATACTAGTGAAATGGTAAAGTTTTCACAATACCCTCCCATTGTTTCTCGCAATGAATCAGGTTGCAAGGAGGAGCTTCCCATCAAACCAATCCCTTCAACAAGAAGCTCAGATCAATTACTTAAACCCCCACATAAGGTGGTGAAGGAGAATAAAATAAGGAAAGATTAAGGTAAAAAGGTATCCCTCTCAAATAATCTTGCTCCTATCATTGTTGAGAATGAATTTGAAAGTAGTGTGAATGATGATACACTTGATGATTATTTTTTTATGCCTACTACTTCTTGTGATGATTATGATTGGGAAGATAATGATACTCCTTATAATATGGAAAATATTTTTGGCACTAACTTGGAAAACTATGATGATAATAATTGTTATACTATTGGTGACATTCATGGTATTGATGATTATGCTCATGATTAGCAAAACCACAAGCTTGGGGATGTTATGTTTGATGAGAATGACATATTTGATAATATATTTGCTGCAATTAATGTGTGTCCCAAGCTTTGGGATGCTATGCATAATGAAGATGATATTTTTAGTCCCCCTACTTTGAATGATCAAATTTGCTATGATATTGCATGCCTGCTACTTATGATGATTATTGTGATGATACTTATGTTATAAAAAGTAGTGATGATTATTATTATAGAACTGGTAATAATTACAATGAACCTTTTTATGAACATCATTCTTTTATTGTTGAAACAATTTATAGTATTCGGGTCTCTTATGATACTCCCTTTATTATGTATGAGATGTTTGCTTGCGGGGAGAGTAATAAATTTTCTATGCTTGTGGATCATGAAAAGAATGATTTATGTGATAGTTATATTGTGCACTGTTCAAAAAATCTTCTGGTTCAGCAATTTATCGTCCAATTTATCGCTACTCATGGGGTGACCTATAAGATTATACCTTATCTTCACCATTTATCTTTTGGACCGATTTATCACTCTGACAAGCGATTTATGGGGAATCTTTCGATAAATTGAGCATATTCCTAGCAGTATGTTTGCAAAAATTATGTTTATTTGTGTTTTTGTGGACTTTGTTATGCAATATGTACGATTTCACTAATTTGTTTGTCATTATACGAGGATTCGGAGGCTAGAAATCATGGTAACACTTCTATCCAATATATTTTTGGTGTTAAATATAACATATTTCAGTGTTGGGAACCTTGGATTTGCAAAAATGGCCGATTAATAGTCGACCGATAAAATCGATTAGTCTACCTATTTCTAGTTAATCTCTGATTCCGAGATGATCGAGACGATAACGATAAGCGATATCATCAACATTGATATTGTGTAATTCCTTCATCATGCTAGTGAAAATTATTATGAGGGAGGAAAATATGCTTGTAGGAATTGTAGTAATATCAAGTTCCTTCCTATGTTTGAAAATCTTGAAGATATGCTTGTTTTGCCTTTCTATGCTAGTCGATTCTTGCTCCAATAAATTGTTTGCTCACAAAATCCCTATGTATAGTAAGAGGGTTAGATTTAGATGTGCTTGTCATATGCTTCATGATGTTCCCATTGTGTTTCAATCCTTTACTTTTATGTGAGCATCATCTTATTTTGTTTGGAGCGTCATTTTTTTTAAATTTGTTTGTTGTTATTTATAATCTAATTTTTCAATAAAAAGTTACAAGAATTGACTTTATGATGCTTCAATTCCACGTTTGATGTGTGCTGTGTAAAAATGAGAACTTTTGCTGTAGTGTTTGCATTTTCATATTTTAATAGAACGTGGAAAGTTTCTGAAATTTTTACACAGTATTTTCATACAAATTCTTTATTTACTACATTTTCGTAATTTTTGTAGATACAAAAGTACACTTTTTAAAATTAATTGCTATAGACTGTTCTCCTTGGACAAATTGTTGTCTTAGTTTTGTTATATACTTATCCTAGAGTTTTCATGGCTTATATTGGTAGATATAAATTGTGGAAATGATAGTTTACAATAGATAATGTTTGAAAATTATTATGCAACTTGTCTTGGCAGTACATGAAGTGTTTACTCTTATGTGTACTAACCTATCTCACGAGTTCTTTTCAGGTTTTGTGTGGATGAAGTTTTTGAGACTTAGGTGAAACGGGATATGAGAAAATCGAATGAGATACAAAAGATCAATACTAGGGATGCACAAGGCATCCCAAGTAAAAATTTCAAGAAGTCTCAAGCATCTAAGCTTGGGGATGCAACACATCCCACCTCTCTTCATCAAGCAAATATCGGTTAGCGTATGTTGAGCCTAAGCTTTTACTTGTTCACATGATTTGTGCTATTCTTGGAGTGTATTTTTGTTTAGTTTGCTGTTTGAAATAAGCATCGGATCTGAAAATATTTATTGAGAGAGTTTCCTCACAAAGTTACTTAATTGTTTGACTACTCATTGATCTTCACTTATATGTTTTTGGGAGTAGTTTGATGTTTACTCTTGTGCTTCACTTATATCCTAAGAGTGAACTGTGAATGAATGAAATATCATAAATATGAATTTATCAATGTGGTATATTCATAATAGTAGGTTCACATTTGGTTCAGAAAGTAGAATCCATTGAAGTTTAACAATCAAAATATTGGTCATACAAGCAATTCATGAATGATTAGTATAGGAAAGAAACTTTCACATACAAATATATTATCTTGGACATATTTTATGATTGTGAAAACCCATTAAGTATTTTCATCCTTGATAGAATTGCTGAAGCTGGACAATGAAGACAACGTAATTGTTATGTTTGGGGTATAGTTATACTGTTATGGATCCTCCAACATGTGGTGCTTGTTCAGAACCTTTTGCCATCCAAAACTTCATACTAAGTAGAGATACTAATTGTGCATCCAAAATACTTGAGCCAAGTTTCTTCCGTGAGAGTCCACTACACCTACCTATCTATGGTATTTCACCACCACTCCAAGTTAATTTGCATGTGCCACCTATAAAACCTTCAAATAAACTTCCGTTTTGTGTGCCCGTACCGCTCATGGAGTGATCAGGGCAGTCGGTATCTTCCATGCTAAGTGGGTTATTCTCAGGATGAGTTTTTATTCACTTGTCATTGCATGAGAGAGGCTGGTAAAAATGATGCCCAGTCCTGCATAATACAAAATAAATAAATAAACAAGAACCCCTAGAAAGTTGATTGGTTGGCTGGCACCCGTGGATTTGATCAGCCATGGAATGTGTTTGAATGGTGGAGGGGGAGTAAAATTTCAATTATATTTGGGAACTATCAATAATGTGATAGCATGGAATATATTGAAATCCCTTGTTGTAACGTTGATAGGAAAGGCACGCCACCCAAAATATATTCATCTCTGTTTTAAACAATGAGCTCTAGCACCTCTGCAAATCCCTCCTTCCCTCCATGAAGGGACAATCTATTTACTTTCATGTTATTTAATTTTCATGTTGAGTCAACTTACTATTCAAATCCCAACCTATTAGTTGGAGAGAACCATGTGGTGGGGAAAGATCCAAACACATATATCCAGTCAAATATATATGATCATGATTCATTATTGTTGACAATTATCTTCATGATAAGTACATTGGGAGGCAAAACATTATAAAAAATATAAGTGAAGTGCAAAGAGCATTTTGTAAATAAAACATGGAATTTACCAAACCAGAATGGTGCATTGCTAAAAGGAAAATAAAAATCACATGATGCTCCAAGAATTTACATGTATCATGTGAACAAAACAAAAACTAAGACATACCGATGATTGTTGAACAAGAAAGATGGGATGCCTTACGGGACATCCCCAATCTTAGATGCTTGAGTCTCATTGAATATTTACTTGGGGTGCCTTGGGAATCCCCAAGAGTGAGCTCTTGCCTCGCCTTATTCTTCTGATATCAATACCTCCTCAATCTTCGAACACTTCATCCACACAAAACTTAATAGAACTTTCATTATAAAGGTTAGTACATATAACATCAAATACCATCATGTCTTTCCATCACATTATTTTATAACTATAATCCAACATTGCCTATTGTATGCTATCACAATTCTACGGCTCCCAAGTTAATGGGGCTCAAGAAGAGCTCAAAGATAAGCAGACAAAGCAACTATAACAGCAATCTGTGAAAAACAAGACAGTCTCTAAAGATGCAGATGAATACCATAATTCTATGACTAACCCAATTCTTAAACATTAGCATGTGCTAAATAAATTATATAATAGTACTGTGTAAAAATTTCAGAAACTTTTGACATTCTAGTAAAATATGAAAAATCGAACACTTCAACTAGAGTTTCTCGTTTTGCACAACACATATCAAACAAGCAATTCAAACATCCTAAAGATAAATCTTGGCACATTATTTTAATAGTACAATGTATTTGTACAAAGGGATAATTATTTTTCTTGAAGATTTTCTGTAATCAAGATTCACAAAGTTTCCATGGGCATGAACAAAGTTCAAGGCTAGCCCCCACTTCAACGGTGCTCTTCCTTCTCACTTTCACTTTTCTTTTTGAATTTTTTTTAGGTTCCCCACTTTATTTTTTAAATTATTTGAAAATTCCTCAACATAAATAAATTACTCTCTAAAACTTTTGGGTTGTCTCCCTAGCACCACTTTCTTTAAAGCCATTAAGCTAGGCATATAGTGCTGAAGTAATAGATCCATCCGGATCCCAAGGTATATCAAAGTCAATTTTAATTAATAATGATTTGTAATTAATTAGTGAGCAATAATCGGTATATATCATGTGACAAAAATGTCTAACTCTCTTCCTATGCATTGGCATGTCATAAATAACAATTCATTCAAACAGAGTAGAGGCAAATACATAGCATAAGTTGTTTCTTGCAATTTTATCATGCTGAAAACATAGAGAGGTGAAGATTTGGTTCCTCTTTTATAATAATTGCAAGTAGGAGCAGCAAGCAGATGCATATTATTTTCGTAAAATTCATCATGTGTAACACCCATCAACATAGTCCCTAATAAGTGCAAACTTCTCCGATATAATGTAGTTGGGAGAATTCAAAAAGATAATGTGACTATCGTGTGTGGGTGCAATAGCAACAATTTCATGCTTAACATAAGGAACTATAGCAAGTTCATCTCCATAAGCATAATTCATATTACTATCATGGCCATAGGCATAGAAAGCATCACGTTCATCAAAAAGGGATATTTCAAATGAATCCAAAGGATCATAGAAATCATCATAGCATCATCCTTTTGTAAGCAGGAAGGGAAATTAAACAATGTATGAGTTGAAGAGTTACTCTCATTAGAAGGTGTGCACGGGTAGCTGATCCGCTCTTCCTCCTTTTGTTCTTTGCTCTCCTCCTCATCTTTTCATCTAATAAGCTCATAGTTTTAGAAATTTGTTCTTCCATAGATTCGTGTAAAATATTAGTTTATTCCAAGGCAGTGGACATTCTCATGATAAATTGATTAACATCGACATTGTATTCATAATTCTTATAGCAATATTTAAGTATGGCAAAAATTTCAGATCTGTAAACACATCATCGTAGTTATCATACTTTTCAAAGAATGATTCAATTTCATAAGCACCCATTATCGGTGTCAAAACCGGCGGATCTAGGGTAGGGGGTCCCGAACTGTGAGACTAGGATCGACGGTAATAGGAGACGAAGGGGACACGAGTTGACCCAGGTTTGGGCCCTCCAACGAAGGTAATACCCTACGACCTGCTTGATTGTATTCATGGTGAAGGGGTTACAGAGTTGATCTACCTCGAGATCGTATGTCTAACCCTAGATGGGTTGTTCTGCCTCTATGCCCTAAAACCCTCGGGCTTATATAGATGTCGAGGGAGTCCTTGGTTTACACATGGTCAGTTAGATGCCGAAGAGATATCATGCCTAACCACAACTAATAACTTGGAGAACACGTCACGACTTCTCGAAGCTTACGTCTAGCGTAGGTGGTCTTCGATCATCCAATGCCTGCCTTGCGGCCCATATAGTCTTGCCCATGAATAGTAGGTCAGCTATCCGAGGGCCCCTTAATCCAGGTCTCCCTCAATAGCCCCCGGACTGGCCTTCAACACCGATATATATTTGGTCGATATCTTCGCGTTGTCGTCTTCGGCTTGCAAGGAGAGTCCCTCATCCTTCTTCGTTCGGCAACCGACCAGTCTTCGGTAAGATCCCAAGCGTCACGGGCGCAGGTTTATTACAATAACTACACGAGTTCCTTGACTTTCGCACGTCATGGGGAGGTGAGTGGCCAGCGATTTTTACAATCTTACCCCTCCACAACGGCGGCACCAACAAATTTAATCAAACAAAATCATGGTTCACACAACATCTTCTTCTTCCCTCTCGTCGAAAACTCCTAGCGGAAGCTCCACACAAAACATGGCTAACACTCCTAGCTCCTCAGGACGCCCTTATGGCCTATGCCCAGGGGACTGGACCAGCTGCTCTGTCACACTCCTACGGCTCCATAATCTGGAGACCCAGGGATATCTTCCATCATCAGATATGGCGGCGACCCGTGCAGGTCTGCTCTCTTATGGTGATGAGGTTTTAGACGAGCTCTTCCCTAATCCAAACAAGGGGAGCATGTATGCTTCATCCCCTTCCTCCTCCGGGGCCTTGGGTTCCAATCCACCCATTCCTGAGGGGGTTACTAGAGTTCTACGGGATCCAACTCCACCATCTCACCCCAGGATCAATTCTACACATATCGGGCTTTGTCGCCCTCTGCGAGATGTTCTTAGGGTGCGAAGCTCATTTCGATTTGTGGAGGAAATACTTTTGCCTCGTCCCCCGAACTCAGGACAAGACAATCTTAGAGGTTGGCGGGGCCGAAGTATGCCACATAGCGGGAACGGGGTATCCGGCTGGCACACCGAGGAAATTCGAAGAATGGACCTCGGAGTGGTTATATATTTAAGATGTCCCCCTATTCAAGCCAACTCCAACAGGTCTGCCCGAATACTCCGACCTCCTCCCGAAGAAAAGGTATAACTAGCGACCCAAGACCTCATCTCAGGAGGAAAGCACCGAGGTGCGACACCTGGCCGCACAGGTGCGGATGATTTCCCACCACCGATTGACCATGATTGATGTCATGGCTGCCACTATCTCTCGGTGTGTGCAACCCCTCCAATAGAGGGTACACCCCTTATGGCGGTACAATGGGACAAGCGATGCCACGCGCTCCCGAAAACTAGGTCCCACCAATCCAGCAGCGTTGGCCGCCGCACTTGCCAGCCTGTACAAAGGAGAGCAAGAAGACTTCATTCAACAGTCAACCAAGGAAGGGTATTCGGCTCTCAATCCCATCGAGCAGGTAAGCCTTTCTTTTTCAATCATGAAATAGTTTGGGGCTTCATTCCGCACTCTATTTGACTGAGGTCTTGGCGTGATCAGGAATAAAGGAGCTTCGTCGAGACAGTCAGCTGTCGGGCTCCTCAGCCCGAGAACCATTCACGCGACAACGATCCGGGCTTCAATGAGGACCTGGATCTTCTCCTTGACTTCGAAAATGGAGTCTATTACCAGGACATCATTGTGCAGACCCCGGTGGCTAGCATAATCTATTACCCCGAGTCATTCTCCAATCCATCCGCGGGCGAGAAGAAAAGTTCCTCCCGCAAGAGGTCCGCTACCAAGAGCGCACCAGACGCGTCAGTCCTGACCCCCAAGCGCCGCCGATCAGCGCGCCATGCGCTAGCAGCCGAAGCCACGGGCAAATCAGAGGCCCACCGGGACCCCGCGAAGGAGCCGGACATGGTGACGAATCCTCCCGTCCGTTCATCCCGAAGGTACATTGTTCGGATATCCACTTTATCGTTGTAGTCAGTAGAATCTCATAGCAGCTCGGTTTATACCTAGGCGAAACACCCAATCCTCTCCTACCGAGGGGGCTGCCCGGGTGTCAGGAGATGTCGGAAGCTCCCGGGCCATGACCCATGCGGCTTCTACTATGGAAGCCCCCATGGCTGATCCGCCGCCCGCCAAATCTGGTGACGAAGTATCCCTCACCAAATCGGAGGTGGAGAGTGCCATGCATCATCAGCACCGATGGGAGGCCATGTGGCAGCCAATTTTCTCCCACCAGGAGTTTGGCGCCCTACGCTCGGCGGATGCACACCTCGGGGCCGCCCGAGATGGATTCGGTGAAGCTATGAAGCTGATAACAACCAACATTCAGGTAAGAGATCGGATTTTATAGAATCCGCATACTTGTGTAAGCCTAGTAGCCCCCGAGCCTTAATTTGATTTAGAAAAAATGAATTAAGGATCTCCACACTGTTTGACTGCTGACGCAGGGCTCAAAGCAACAGTCCGAGCAATTGACCTAGGCCCTCGAGGAGAGCCGGAAGATAGTGTGGTCCTTGAAGGTCGAACTAGCACAAGTGAAAAGCTTCACGCGAGAGGCCCATGGTGAGTATGCTTTTACTGCTAATTTTATTACGTCATCCTGCTTGACATATGGATTCCGTGTAGCAGCCGAATCAATAGGACATATGGAAAGGCAGCTGGAAGAAGCCCGGGATTTTCAAAGGTATGCGGAATACCAGCATCAGGCTGGCTACATTGTTATACAAAAATAGGCTGAGGAAATATAGAGTTTAAAGACTAAATTGGCCCAAGCTCAAGAAGAGAATAAAAAGCTTCAGAGGGGCATATTAGGTAAATACAATTCCTCTATGAGTAAGTATTTCCGATGTAGGGAATGATAGTAATCACTCTTCTTATCTTGTGTGCAGGTGTCCTGTCCGGACATCCTGAAGAGGAGATCGAATCGTACCAAGGGGACCTGCTAAAGGAGCAGACCTCTGTCCATAAGCGCGTGCAAAAAGTGATGAAAGGGATGGTGAAGGCACTATGGCCCACCGAACAGCCACCTGAAGGGCTAGCCGCACTTATGGATCGATTCAGGCGGGCTCGAGAGAGGTTCGAGATAGGGAAGACTTCGGTCTGCCGCGAGGGAGCACGGGAGGCATGGGCAATGGTCAAGACCCGTTTCACCGAACTTAACCCCGAGCATATGGCGCGGGTTGGTCCTATGGGATCGGATGGAAAACAAGTGCCACTCCACTTGGTATATGACCAGGTGATGACAATCACCCATCTTTTGCAAGCAGACTGCCCCCTCGACACAATAATTGATGATCTTGATCAGCAGTCGCACATGTAATTTATATGTACATGTGTATAAACAATCCGTGCTGTAAACTTTGTCTTAACCGGCCATCGGCTTCTCCCTCCCATGCGAAGAGCTCGGGAGTGTTCCTCCTTATTATTCCTTCGCCAAAGAGCGAACTGTATTCGGGCAACCAGGCAATCTGGCCATGTGGTGTGAACAGACAGAAAGTACACAAAAAGATATGTTATATTACGACGTAGCATAAGAAATATCTTCCGATGAAAATAGTACCTCTATCGATACCTTTCGCCGCAGTTCTACGAAGAGCGTAGATAGAAAAGACCCAAACAACGGAAATAGCAACCAGAGCCGTATAAGGTGTTTCCGTCATAGCCAACCAATTGTCTACGTAAGATAGCTAGCTTTCGGCTTCACCCGTCTAAGGTATTTGTACGGATGACCCGGTCGTAACAATCGCAAAGGTGCTCCCTTTACTCTCTAGCCAAACAATCGGGAAAGTAGAGAGTAACCACAGGAGCGAGGCAACCCAGCTTGGCAAAGTCTTGGTTCGTATTGATGCATATGATGGCTAAAACATGACAAAAGAAACATGCGCGCCCAATAAGTATGAGCAAATAAAATCTTGGCTATTGAAAGAAGCCCCGACGTGTTGTGTTCGGATTTAACACTTTATGGTGTATGTTGATTATCTGTAGTACAAGATTGGTTCAGCCAAACATAGGGTAAGAAAAGAAGTTTTCCCTATCGAACAACAAAGTGGGAAGGGAAAAGGCAAAAAAGGCAAAGAATAACAAAAAGGGAAAAATGTAGGGGAGTTTGGACAACACCGGTTTATCTATAGAAGCGCTGAAGACGAGCTGCGTTCCATGGGTTTGGTTCAAGGCGGTTATCAGATGGACTCCGCAAACGATAGGCCCCTCCCGTGAGCACTTTGTCAATGATGAAAGGACCCTCCCATTTGGGGTTTAGTTTGTGCTTTTGTTTCTCCGGGAGCCATAGGACGAGTTCTCCTACGTTGTATGCTTTTGCCCTGACCTCCCTACTTTGGTACCGCCGAGCTTGTTGTTGACAAAGAGTGGATTGGGCCAAAGCTATGTCCCACTCCCCTTCCAAGGCATCTAAGACGTCCTGTCGATCTAACTTGGCCTCCTTTTCCTCGTACATGCGCACTCTTGGTGCATTGTGGATAATATCGCAGGGGCGAACTAACTCTGCCCCATAGACCATAAAAATGGTGTGTAACCCGTTGATCTGTTCGGGGTAGTACGCAAGCCCCATAGAACAGAGTCGAGTTCCTCCACCCAATGTTAGTCGGACTCGTGAAGAGATCAGACCAAACGTGGCTTGATGCCGCTCATAATGAGACTGTTTGCTCGCTCGACCTGTCCATTGGTGTGCGTATGATTGATCGATGTATAATCAAGCTTTATGCCCATTTTTGCACACCAGTCCTTGACCTCTTGGGCCGTGAAGTCGGATCCATTGTCCGTTATTATACTATGCGGGACACCGTAATGGTGTACTATGCTAGATATAAATTCAATCACTGGTCCAGATTTAGCCGATTTAACAGGCTTTGCTTCTATCCATTTGGTGAACTTGTCAACCATGACCAGTAGGTATTTATTTTTCCTTGGTTCCCCCTTTGAGGGGTCCGACCATGTTCAGCCCCCAGTCCGCAAAAGGACAGGTGATCGGGATAGTCTGAAGAGTTGTTGGGTGCATGTGACTTTCATTTGCAAAGAGTTGACACGCAATGCAATGTTGAACAAGTGACTGGGCGTCTGTCCGAGCTGTAGGCCAAAAGAAACCGGCTCTGAAGGCCTTGCCGACAAGGGATCTTGCCGCGGCATGATGCCGCCCATGCCTGCATAGATTTTGACGAGGAGCTCCCGTCCTTCTTCCTCGGATATACACCTCCGTAATACTTCGGTGGTGCTTTTCTTTTATAACTCACCCTCGTGTGCTTTGTAGTCCTTGGATCACCGAACTATGCGTCGCGCCTAAGTTTGATTGTCGAGGAGTTCCTTGTGAACAAGGTAAGCAAGGAAGGGCTCTGTCCATGGCGCAATTACTGTCGTTACCTCATGAGCCGAGGGCGTCTCATTCATCGTTGAGCCACCGATAATGCAATCATCTGGTTCATTTATAGGGGGAACAACTTCGTCTGCCGTATTCGGACCGGTGCCATTTGCGTCATCCTGCTACACTACGGAGGGCTTGAAGAGCTACTCCAGGAAGGTGTTTCTCGGGACGGGATCGTTCTTGGCTCCCATATGGGCCAATATATCGGCGGCTTGGTTGTTGTCTTGAGCAATGTGGTGGAATTTCAAACCCTCGAACTGTTGGAAATATGCCCTAGAGGCAATAGATAAAGTGTTTATTATTGTATTTCCTTGTCATGATAATCGTTTATTATCCATGCTATAATTGTATTAATTGGAAAGATGGATACATGTGTGGGTACATAGACAAACACAATGTCCATAGTATGCCTCTAGTGAACTAGCTTGTTGATCGAAAGATGGTTAAGGTTTCCTAGCCATGGACATGAGATGTCATTTGATAACAGGATCACATCATTAGGAGAATGATGTGATGGACAAGACCCAAACGACAAACGTAGCTTATGATCGTGTCAGTTTATAGCTACTGTTTTCTACATGTCAAGTATATGTTCCTATCACCATGAGATCATGCAACTCACAGATATCGGAGGAGTACCTTGTGTGTATCAAACATCGCAACGTAACTGGGTGACTATAAAGGTGCTCTACAGGTGTCTCCGAGGGTGTCTGTTGAGTTGGCATGGATCAATACTGGGATTTGTTACTCCGTGTGACGGAGAGGTATCTCAGGGCCACTCGGTAATACGACATCACAATAAGCCTGCCAAGCAATGTGACTAAGTGTTAGTTGCGAGATCTTGTATTACGGAACGAGTAAAGAGACTTGCCGGTAATGAGGTTGAACTAGGTATGGAGATACCGACGATCGAATCTCGGGCAAGTAACATACCCAAGAACAAAGGGAATATCATACGGGATTAACTGAATCCTTGACATAGAGGTTCGACCAATAAAGATGTTCGTAGAATATGTAGGAGCCAATGTGGACATCCAGGTCCCGCCATTGGTTATTTACCGTAGAGGTGTCTCGGTCATGTCTACATAGTTCTCGAACCCGCAGGGTCTGGACACTTAAGGTTTGGTGACGTTTCGGTAGTATAGAGTTCTGTATGGTGGTGACCGAAGTTTGTTTGGAGTCCCGAATGAGATCCTGGATATCACAAGGAGCTCCGGAATGGTCCGGAGGTAAAAGTTCATATATACGAAGTCCCGTTTTGGTCGCCTGAAAAGTTTCGGGCTCATCGGTAGTGTACCGGGACTGCCGGTAATGTACCGGGAGGTCTCCAGGAGGGGTATTTCGACCCAAGAGGCTTCATGGGCTGTGGGGGAGTTAATATCAGCCCTTAGTGGGCTGGTGGAAACTCCCACACAAGGCCCATGTGGCTGGAGGAAAAAAAACCAACAGGAAAAGGTGGAAAAAAGGCAAAAAGGAGGAATCCTAGTCCTACTAGGATTGGAGGAGGAGTCCTCCTCTCCTAGTAGGTTCGGCCGAACCAGCTAGGCTTGGTGTCCAAGTTGCCTCCTCTCCTCCTCTCCTCCTATATATACTGGTGGTATTGAGGGTTTTTGCACTAGAATTTCAGCCACGTGCTACCCGTTCCTCCAGTGCATAGTTTCTCCTCTAGATCGGTTTTCTGCAGTGCTTAGGCGAAGCCCTGCCGGAATTACTTCACCAACATCACCGGAGCGCCGTCGGGCTTCCGGAGAACTCTTCTTCCTCTCCACTCCCTCTTACTGGATCAAGACGGTGGAGATCGTCATCAAGCTGTACGTGTGCTGAACGCGGAGGTGCCGTCCGTTCGGTCCTAGATCGGAAGGATCGTGATCAAGTTCATGGGACGGATCATGATCAAGTTCGTGGGACGGATCGTGATCGCATCGCGGGACGGATCGTGATTGGATCGCGGGACGGATCGTGATTGGATCTCGGGACGCACGGCGATTTGGATCGGGAAGACGTTTGACTACACCAATCGCGTTTCTTAACGCTTCCCGCTTAGCGATCTACAAGGGTATGTAGATCCACTCTCCCTCTCGTAGATGCTCATCACCATGGATAGATCTGTGTGTGCGTAGGAATTTTTTTGTTTCCCATGCAACATTCCCCAACAGTGGTATCAGAGCTAGGTCTATGTGTAGATGAGATCTCGAGTAGAACACAAAAGGTTTGTGGGCGTTGATTCTTAGATTGCTTCCTCCCTTGGTCGGATTTTGGTTCAGCGGTATTGTGAGATGAAGCGTCCCGGACCAACATTACTCGTACACTTATGAGAGACCGGTTCCCTCGACGCAACTTGTTGCCTAGATGACTTGCGGGTGGCAGTTTCTCTCACTTTAGTTGGATCGGATTCGACAAAGGCGGTCCTTGAGAAGGTTGAAAAGAAAATTATGTATCACCGTTGTGGTTTATGCGTAGGTGAGAACCGTTCTTGCTAGAAACCCGTAGCAGCCACGTAAAACATGCAACACCAATTAGAGGATGTCAAACTTGATTTTGCAGGGTATGTTGTGATGTGATATGGCCAATTACATGATGTGATATATGTGATGTATGAGATGATCATGTGATGTATAGAATTTCACAACTTGCATGTCGATGAGTACGACAACCGACAGGAGCCATAGGGTTGTCTGACCTGCGTGTCAATCATTAAGTGCTATGTAATGCTTTACTTTATCGCTAAACGGTAGCAATAGTAGTAGAAGCATGCAGGGCGTGACAACCCCGATGGAGACACGTTGATGGAGATCAAGATGATGGAGATCATGGTGTCGTGCCGGTGACGATGGAGATCATGCCGGTGCTTTCAAGATGAAGATCTAAAGCACAAGTTCATGGCCATATCATGTCACTTATGAATTGCATGTGATGTTAATCCCTTTATGCACCTTGTTTTTCTTAGTACGACGGTAGCATTATAAGGTGATCCCTCACTTAAATTTCAAGATAAAATTGTGTTCTCCCCGAGTGTGCACTGTTGCGAAAGTTCGTCGTGTTGAGACACCACGTGATGATCGGGTGTGATAGACTCTACGTTCACATACAACGGGTGCAAGCTAGTGTTGCATGCGCAGAACACTTGGGTTAAACTTGACGAGCCTAGCATGTATAGACATGGCCTCGGAACACAAGAGACCGAAAGGTCGGACATGAGTCATATAGTAGATATGATCAACATAATGATGTTCACCATTGAAGCAACCTCAACTCACGTGATGATCGGACTTGAGTTGGTGGATTTGGATCATGTGACACTCAGATGACCTGAGGGATGTCAATTTGAGTGGGAGCTTTAGTAATTTGATTAACTAAACTCATTATCTTGAACAATAGTCTAAGTAACCTTTGCATATTTATGTTGTTGATCAATTGCTCGCGCAGTAGCACCCCTGAGTTTTAATGCGTTCCTAGAGAAAGCTAAACTGAAATATGATGGAAGTAACTTTGTTGACTGGGCCCGTAATTTGAGGATTATCCTCATGGCTTCCCAGAAATCATATGTCCTTGATGCACCGCTTGGTGACCAACTAGAAGACATGACCTCGAAGACGTTAAGAATGCTTGGGAGGCACGTACTGGAGATTACTCAATAGTTCAGTGTGCAACATTGTATGGCTTAGAACCGGGACTTCAAAGACGTTTTGAACATCATGGAGCATATGAGATGTTCCAGGAGTTGAAGTTTATCTTTTAGAAGAATGCCCGGATCGAGAGGTATGAAACCTCCGATAAGTTCTATGCTTGCAAGATGGAGGAGAACGGGTCTATCAGTGAACATATACTGAGAATGTCTGGGTATTCAACTCGTCTAGCGGAGTTGGGAATTGCCCTTCCGCCAGAGGCGATCATTGACAGAGTTCTTCAATCACTGCCACCTAGTTAAAAGAGCTTTGTGATGAACTATAACATGCACGGGATGAACAAGTCAATCGCCGAGCTGTTTGCGATGCTAAAAGTCGCTGAGTCTGAAATCCAGAAAGAACATCAAGTGTTGATGGTCAATAAAACCACTAGTTTCAAGAAAAATGGCAAAGTCAAGGGCAAGGGCAAGAAGGGTAAAACCAAGAAGGATGGCAAAGCAGTTGCTACTCCTGTAAAGAAGCCCAAGCATGGACCCAAGCCAGAAAGTGAGTGCTTTCATTGCAAGGGAACTAGTCACTGGAAGTGGAACTGCCCCAAGTACCTGGCTGACAAGAAGGCGGCCAATGACAAACAAGGTATATATGATATAGATGTTATTGATGTGTACCTTACTAGCTCTCGTAGTAGTGCGTGGGTATTTGATACCGGTTCGGTTGCTCACATTTGCAACTCAAAGCAGGAACTACGGAATAAACGAAGGCTGGCAAAGTACGAAGTGACGATGCACGTGGGAAATGGTTCCAAGGTTGATGTGATCGCCGTCGGCACACTCTATCTTTGATTACCATCGGGATTAGTGATGAACCTGAATAATTGTTATTTAGTGCCTGCGTTAAGCATGAACATTATATCTGGATCTTGTATAGCGACCCGATTCAAAACGTGTCAAGCCTCTGTCTGTTCTATGCCATCCCTAGATCAGTATGCTGGCACACACAATACATCAATGTATATATCAAAGTGCAATCACATGTAATTAACGGAAAAATAATATATACCTTAAAATCTCAGCGGAAACAGTCAACGGGAGTGGAGTCCCAAATAACACCAACGGCAGGTTGAGTGCAGACCGTAACCCTAAATCGTACTCTTACCCGTCGAAGAAGAGTATCTGCAACATGAGACATTGCAACCGTGTAGGTCAGTACATTGAATGTACCGGCAAGATCACCATAGTAGAATAGAAGATAAAAACTATTCTATATGCAGTAAGGCTTTGTGGCTCTGTGTCTGAGTTTTTGCATAAACGCTGATTTTATTTTATTTTCCTACAACAAAGGAATATCCAGAGTTTCACTATAGAGTTACCTAACAAGACATGGTTCTGCCAACGATGTCTTAATGCCCACAAGTATCATAAGTTGCCCACAATTAATTATCTGCCCAGTGTTGAGAGTTCAGAGATAGATCCAAGTCCAGAGGCTCAAATTGTCCGTAACCGAGGACACGGCTAATCGATTAGGTTTAACTCTGCAGAGTGTTGTGTACTTTACCCACAAGATTCGTTCCCTCCTTGTAAGTCCTCGCACTGCCTGATGTTTGAGAACAGGACGAACGAAACATGGTCTTTCAGAGTGTTTCCCTGACTACTGTCAGTGCCCATCCATTCCTAACGTCGACTACATCTCGTAGCACTGCCCAGCCAGAGTCACAACAAAGATCAACCAAGCCAGAGCCCATAATGACTTGTGGCTACACAGGTAAGCTTCCGGGCATGAAGTATTCATCCGTCTCTTTGAGTCTGGGTGAAGCTTTCCGCAAGATGTCATGGCGCTTCTCCATGCATCCCGGCCATCCACTGGTTACTCCAGGGATGCCCAATCAACCATCCTTCACCCAGTAGTGTGTATTGAAAACTTGTTTCTCGAGTCTTGAAGATGCAGGACTTGAAGATGCCTTCATGAAGTTATCGCATTGACGTAGAGTCCTCCTTCTCACACCACTCACGAACACTCATACCAGACCCCGTCTACTTTAGCATAGCATTAAAATAACTAACGTTCCCGGGGCTTTAGTAACAAGTGGTGGGTCCCTACCTCATGCATTCTACTTGATTACAAGAATTTTCAATAACACTACTGGAGGGATTTGTTGGAAGATATCACTACATGCAATGAAACATAGGTATGAACAAAATGGTCAAAGTGAACTTGCCTGTACTGTTGATGAAGATAATATCGCTCTTAGAAAATTACTTGATAGACTATTCGTCACTCTCCGGTGAAAATATATATAATCAAACATTGCATTCACATAAATAATCATACTAGCAATCAACACTAACAATCAATAAGTAACACAAAACCAAAAGCAACAAGGTTGTGATGAAGGAAATACTTAAGACAAAAACTCAAAACAACAAAGTTTCATCAACACAACCAAGGGTTGGTTTTCTCTACAAGTAAATCCTATTTTCAAAAGTAAAACACAAAAACAAAGTAAAATATAACAAAATCATTTTATTAAATATTTTACTTAGCAAAAAGAATTACTTTTGAAGAACAACTAAAATTATGACACAAATCAACATAAGTTTTTGACTAACAAACTTAACAACAATTAAAACAATAAAATAATACAATAAGAGAAAAAAAAGTATAAAACAACTAAATTAACAGAATGTAAAACTTATAAAATATTTCATAAAAATATTTTTAAATAAGAAGTCAAACTAGCAATGAAATCAATTTGCAAGTTATTATGAAACTAGAATTGATTTCATGCTATAAAAATATAATAAATAACTTAAAAATAAATTTGGTTGAAGTACTTCTGCTAACTAACATAAAACAAAGTAATAATTTCCAATTAATATAGAAGAAAATAAATTAAAACAACTTAAAACAAAAGAAATATAAATAACCCTAAAAAGAACTAAAACAGAATCTGTTTTGTTAAAAATACTAATTTAAGATATTCTAAAAATTCTCAGATAAAGCAGGATGATAAACCTGACTAATACAAAATAGTGGCAAAAAGAATCACTCAAAAATAAGTATTTAAACTCAAGTTATTCAGAAAATAAGATTTGAATCAAATCTATTTGAATTTAACATTAAGTATTCAAATATGGCCAAACTTGATATCTACAGAAACTAGATAAAATTTGTGGCAATATTAAAAAAGAATCAATTAAAAAAATTAAAGTCTTAAAATATATAAAGAAAACAAAAATAGAACTATTCTGTTTTTTTAAACAGAAAACAGAAAAAGAAAAAATGTTTCTAACGGACAGGGGGTGACGTGGCAGCTTCTTATTGGCTACGGGTGTGTGCGCGTGGGTGCTAACGAGCGGACGACCGAGGCTTAAGAATTAAAATAGTTCGGTCTAAAACAGAAAGAAAAACCGGGCGGTCTACATAAAATAAACCGGATCAAAACCGAAAGGGTGTGCAGGTCTAATCTACACCGTTGAACGAGATCGGACGGACAAGGAGGGCTCCGGCGACTTTCAGAGGAGGAGGGGCACTCCGGCGATGTTCCGGCAATGTCCGAGGCGGCACGGTCGACGGGGACGGTGCTCCGGTGGTCCTCCGGCGATGGCGACGTCACCAATCGACGCGGGCGAGCGCGACGACGAGGTAGGTGGCGTCAGCGGGGCTCGGGGATGACGGTGTCGACGACGATGAGCACGTGAGCGGAGGATGTCTTCGATGGTCGACAGAGAGGTGTCTCCGGTGGCTCTGGAGCATGGGCGAATGTACAGGGAGGGGCGGACGGGCGAGGCGAAATGGTTGGTGGGCTCGGGAGGCGGTGAGGGGGTCAGGGTGGTGCGATACGATGGCAATGGCACGACGGCGACCGATGGTTCCGGTGAGCAATAGCGGCGGCGACAGGGCACGGGGAGTGGGGGAAACGGGAGGAATGGGTAGAGGAGAGGGGCAGGGTTTATATAGGGGCCTCGAGGTGGTCGAAGAAGGAAGGGAGAGGGAGATCTGGCTCGGTGGTCGCCGGCGTGGAAAGGGGAGGGGATAGAGGAGAGTGATGACCGCGGTGATGGCTCAGTCGGGCGGTCGGTCCCGCGTGTCAGTGAGAGAGGGGGCGAGGTCAGCGACGTCGGTGACCGTTGCGGAGGTGTTTCGGGAGGGTTAAGGGCAGGTGGGCCGGCCTATTTTAATAACCCATTAATTTCATTTCCTTTTCTATTTTCCAGGGCATTAAAAACTCATTAAGTCATTCAAAACATTTCAAAAAAAATAAAGTTTAATATACCAAAGTGATCAGGGAAATAAATGCCATTTAATGAACATTTTTTCACGGCCAAATTAAATACTTTTAACAAAATTATTTTCAGAAAATGCCTAAATTGGTTTTAATTCCTTTGAAATAAATTTTCAAATAACCCCCTGGGTTTTATTATTCAAAGACTTCACAAATTACCCCTGGTTTGGAGTGTCACATTACTCCTCTCAAATTTTGTCAAGGGGTTTGAATCCTTTCAAACTTCAAATTGGAAATTCAAATACGAAAAGAACTCCATTTCAGAAATTTTCAAATAGTTTTCAAATTCACTTTCCAAATCTTTTTATATTGAAAAAGTCATGTCATCTTATCTCATTGATTTGAAAAGTATTAAATTTGAATTCAAAAGCACATGGGAAAGTCATGTCATTCCCTCTCGTTCAAAAGTTTTTAAAAGTTTCAAATTTCACTCAATTCAATCACTCAAGCAAACAAACACTCATTGTAATATTTATTATAACATTTCAAAAATTGGGATGTTACATCTTGTTTATTGCGAGACGGTTACTCATTTAAACCAGAGAATAAAGGTTGTTCTATTTATATGAGTAATATCTTTTATGGTCATGTACCCAATGTTAGGGGTTTATTCGTATTGAATCTTGATAGTGATGACACACATGTTCATAACATTGATGCCAAAAGATGTAGAGTTGATAATGATAGAACCACTTTCTTGTGGCACTACCGTTTAGGTCATATTGGTGTAAAACGCATGAGGAAGCTCCATGCTGATGGACTTTTGGAATCACTTGTTTTTGAATCACTTGACACATGTGAACCCTGCCTCATGGGCAAGATGACTAAAACGCCGTTCTCTGGAACAATGAACGGGCGAGTGACTTATTGGAAATCTTACATACTGATGTGTGCGGTCCAATGAATGTTACAACGCGTGGTGGATATCGTTATATTCTCACCTTCACTGATGACTTATGTGGATATGGGTATATTTACTTAATGAAACACAAGTCTGAAACATTTGAAAAGTTCAAGCAATTTCAGAGTGAAGTTGAGAATCATCGTAACAAGAAGATTAAGTTCCTGCGATCTGATCGAGGAGGTGAATATCTGAGTTATGAGTTTGGCAGCAACTTAAGACAGTGTGGAATTGTTTCACAGTTGACACCGCCCGGAACACCACAGCGTAAGGGTGTGTCCGAACGTCGTAATCGAACCTTATTAGATATGGTGCGTTCTATGATGTCTCTTGCTGATTTGCCACTATCGTTTTGGGGTTATGCATTAGAGACAACTGCATTCACTTTAAATAGGGCACCATTAGAGACGATGCCATATGAACTATGGTTTGGCAAGAAGCCAAAGTTGTCGTTTCTTAAAGTTTGGGGATGTGATGCTTATGTCAAAAAGCTTCAGCATGAAAAGCTGGAACCCAAAGCGGAAAAATGCGTCTGCATAGGATACCCGAAAGAGACAGTCCGTTATACCTTCTATCTCAGATCCGAAGGCAAAGTGTTTGTCGCTAAGAACGGAACATTTCTTGAGAAAGAGTTTCTCTCGAAAGAATTGAGTGGGAGGAAAATAGAGCTTGATGAGGTTATTGAACCTTTACTTCAACCAGAAAGTAGCGCAGCACAGATGGATGTTTCTGTGGAACCTACGATGGTAGAAGAGGAAGTTAATGATGATGATCATGAAGCTTCGGATCAAGCTGCTATTGAACCTCGTAGGTCGACAAGGCCGCGTACTACCCCTGAGTGGTACGACAAAACTGTCTTGGAGGTCATGTTGTTGGACAACAATGAACCTGCGAACTATGGAGGAGCAGTGATGGGCCCGGATTCTAAGAAATGGTTAGAGGCCATGAAATCCGAGATGGGATCCATGTATGAAAACAAAGTATGGACTTTGGAAGTATTACCTGAAGGGCGAAAGGCCATTCAGAACAAATGGATCTGTAAGAAGAAGACAGACACAGACGATAATGTCACCGTCTATAAAGCTCGACTTGTGGCAAAGGGTTTTTCACAAGTTCAAGGAGTTGACTACAATGAGACTTTCTCACCCGTAGAGATGCTTAAGTCTATCAGAATCATGTTAGCAATAGCTGCTTATTTTGACTATGAAATTTGGCAGATGGATGTCAAAACAGCGTTCCTCAACGGTTTCCTTGAGGAAGAGTTGTATATGATGCAACCCGAAGGTTTTGTCGATCCAGAGAATGCTGACAAAGTTTGCAAACTCCAGCGATCCATTTATGGATTGGTGCAAGCATCTCGGAGTTGGAATAAGCGCTTTGATGAGGTGATCAAAGCGCTTGAGTTTATACAAGTTTACGGAGAAGCTTGTATTTACAAGAAAGTGAGTGGGAGCTCTATAGAGTTTCAAGAATTATACGTGGATGACATATTACAGATTGGAAACAATATAAAAATGCTGGAAAGCGTGAAGGAATATTTGAACAAGAGTTTTTCAATGAAGGACCTAGGAGAAGCTGCTTTCATATTAGGCATTAAGATCTATAGAGATAGATCGAGACGCTTAATAGCACTTTCACAAAGCACATACCTTGATAAAGTTTTGAAGAAGTTCAAAATGGAACAGTCCAAGAAGGGGTTCTTGCCTGTGTTACAAGGTGTAAAGTTGAGTAAGACTCAATGCCTAGTAACTGCAGAAGATAGAGAAAAGATGAGTGTCATCCCCTATGCTTCAGCCATAGGCTCTATCATGTATGCAATGTTGTGCACAAGACCCGATGTCAGCCTTGCCATAAGTATGGCCGGAAGGTTTCAAAGTGATCCTGGAATGGAGCACTGGCAAGCGGTCAAGAATATCCTTAAGTACCTGAAAAGGACTAAGGAAATGTTTCTCGTTTATGGAGGTGAAGAAGAGCTCGTCGTAAAGGGTTACGTCGATGCAAGCTTTGACACTGATCCAGACGACTCTAAGTCACAAACCAGATACGTATTTATTCTTAACGGGGGAGCGGTAAGGTGGTGCAGTTCCAAGCAAAGCATGGTAGCTGATTCTACGTGCGAAGCGGAATACATCGCAGCCTTAGAGGCGGCGAAGGAAAGTGTCTGGATGAAGCAGTTCATGACAAATCTTGGAGTAGTGCCCAGTGCACTCAATCCAATGAACCTGTTTTGTGACAACACTGGTGCCATTGCTCTGGCCAAGGAACCAAGGTTTCACAAGAGGACCAGACACATAAAGCGACACTTCAACTCCATCCGCGATTACATCATCGAGAAAGACATAAATATTTGCAAAGTGCACACGGATCTGAATGTTGCAGACCCGTTGACTAAACCTCTTCCAAGGGCTAAACATGATCAACACCAGAACTGCATGGGTGTTCGATTCATTAGAATGTAAATCACATAGTGATGTGAACTAGATTATTTACTCTAGTGCAAGTGGGAGACTGCTGGAAATATGCCCTAGAGGCAATAGATAAAGTGTTTATTATTGTATTCCCTTGTTCATGATAATTTTTTATTATCCATGCTATAATTGTATTAATTGGAAACATGGATACATGTGTGGGTACATAGACAAACACAATGTCCCTAGTATGCCTCTAGTGAACTAGCTCGTTGATTGAAAGATGGTTAAGGTTTCCTAGCCATGGATATGAGATGTCATTTGATAACGGGATCACATCATTAGGTGAATGATGTGATGGACAAGACCCAAACTACAAACGTAGCTTATGATCGTGTCAGTTTATTGCTACTGTTTTCTACGTGTCAAGTATATGTTCCTATGACCATGAGATCATGCAACTCACAGATATCGGAGGAGTACCTTGTGTGTATCAAACGTCGCAACGTAACTGGGTGACTATAAAGATGCTCTATAGGTGTCTCCGAGGGTGTCTGTTGAGTTGGCATGGATCAATATTGGGATTTGTTACTCCGTGTGACGGAGAGGTATCTCAGGGCCCACTCGGTAATACAACATCACAATAAGCCTTGCAAGCAATGTGACTAAGTGTTAGTTACGGGATCTTGTATTACAAAACAAGTAAAGATACTTCCTAGTAATGAGGTTGAACTAGGTATGGAGATACCGACGATCGAATCTCGGGCAAGTAACATACCGAAGAACAAAGGGAACATCATACGGGATTAACTGAATCCTTGACATAGAGGTTCGACCGATAAAGATCTTCGTAGAATATGTAGGAACCAATGTGGACATCCAGGTCCCGCCATTGGTTATTGACCGTAGAGGTGTCTCGGTCATGTCTACATAGTTCTCGAACCCGCAGGGTCTGCACACTTAAGGTTTGCTGACGTTTCGGCAGTATAGAGTTGTGTATGGTGGTGACCGAAGTTTGTTTGGAGTCTCGGATGAGATCCCGGACATCATGAGGAGCTCCGGAATGGTCTGGAGGTAAAGATTCATATATAGGAAGTCCTGTTTTGGTCGCCAGAAAAGTTTCAGGCTCATCGGTAGTGTACCGGGAGTGCCGGTAGTGTACCGGGAGGCCTCCGGGAGGGGTATTTCGACCCAAGAGGCTTCATGGGCTGTGGGAGAGTGAATATCAGCCCTTAGTGGGCCGGTGGAAACTCCCACACAAGGCCCATGTGGCTGGAGGAAAAAAAACCAATAGGAAAAGGTGGAAAAAAGGCAAAAAGGAGCAATCCTAGTCCTACTAGGATTGGAGGAGTCCTCCTCTCCTAGTAGGTTCGGCCGAACCATCTAGGCTTGGTGGCCAAGTTGCCTCCTCTCCTCCTCTCCTCCTATATATACTAGTGGTATTGAGGGTTTTTGCACTAGAATTTCAGCCACGTGCTACCCGTTCCTTCAGTGCATAGTTTCTCCTCTAGATCGGTTTTCTGAAGTGCTTAGGCGAAGCCCTGTCGGAATTGCTTCACCACAATTGCCGGAGCACCGTCAGGCTGCCGGAGACCTCTTCTTCCTCTCCACTCCCTCTTGCTGGATCGAGACGGTGGAGATCGTCATCAAGTTGTACGTGTGCTGAACGCGGAGGTGTCGTACGTTCGGTGCTAGATCGGAAGGATCGTGATCAAGTTCGTGGGACGGATTGTGATCGGATCGCGGGACGGATCTTGATTGGATCACGGGACGGATCGTGATTGGATATCGGGACGCACGGCAATTTGGATCGCGAAGACGTTCGACTACACCAACCGCGTTTGTTAACGCTTCCCGCTTAGCGATCTACAAGGGTATGTAGATCCACTCTCCCTCTCGTAGATGCTCATCACCATGGATAGATCTGCGTGTGCGTAGGAAATGTTTTGTTTCCCATGCAATGTTCCCCAACACGAACTGAGCAGATATCTTGAGGATGGCGTTTCTATATGTGGCCATCTTCGGATTTTTGGCATCGAACTCGCCATTAATTTGGGATATGGCCAGGTTTGAGTCCCCCCTTACCTCTAGCCGTCGTATGCCCATTTACACCGCCATCCAAAGACCATGAAGAAGAGCTTGATATTCAGCGGCATTGTTGGAGTCGGCATACATGATTTGCAACATGTATCTTACGTTGTCACCTGTGGGGGATGTGAGGATAACTCCAGCCCCCAAACCGGCCAAGGTCTTAGATCCATCAAAGTAATTTGTCCAATGGGAGTATGCACTATACTCTTTGGGGAGCTCGGCCTCTGTCCATTCAGACAAGAAGTTTGCCAGTACCTGAGTTTTAATGGCGCGACGTGGCTTGTAGGTTATTTCAAAGGGAAGGAGGTCAATTGCCCATTTGCCGATGCGATCGGTGGCGTCCCTGTTGTTGATTATATCATTCAGGGGGACTTCCGATGCCACCGTTATCGCACACTCCTGGAAGTAGTGTCCAAGATTCATCAATGCCATGAATACTCTATAGGCAATTTTTGCTAATGTGGGTATCTGGACTTGCACCGCGTTAGCACCTCCAAAACATAACATACCGGCTTCTGAGTTCGGAATTTATGTCCCTCCTCCTCTCGTTCGACGACAAGCACCGCACTGACGACTTTGTTGGTGGCTGATGTGTATAACAACATGAGCTCACCAGCGCCTGGTGCCGTGAGTATGGGGTTTGTTGCCAGTAGTGTTTTGATTTCTTCTAATGCAGTCGCTCCTTCATCGGTCCATTCGAAATTGTTGGTCCATTTCAGCAGCTTATAGAGCAGCAAAGACTTTTCTCCGAGGCGGGAGATAAAGCGGCTTAACGCCGCTACACACCCGACTAGCCTATGGACATGCTTTAGCTCTATGGGGATTGCAAGTTCTGATAGAGCACGGATTTTAGTTGGATTAGCCTCTATTCCTCTATGGGAGACGATGAATCCAAGCAGCTTACCGGAGGGAACTCCGAATACACATTTTTCTGGATTGAGCCATATATCATATTCAGGTAGATTAGCGAAAGTTTGGCGTAAGTCGTCGATCAACTGTTCGACGTGTTTAGTTTTGATTACCGCATCGTCCATGTATGCCTTGACAGTCTTTCCGACCTGTGTTGCGAGGCAGGTTTGGATCATTCGCTGGTATGTGGCCCCGGCGTTTTTTAGCCCGAAGGGCATCGTGTTGAAGCAAAATGGCCCATAGGGGGTGATGAATGCAGTAGCCACTTGATCGGATTCCTTCATTTTAATTTGATGGTATCCGTAGTAAGCGTCGAGGAAACACAAAACATCGTGTCTGGCTATGGCGTCAATGATCTGGTCTATGTGTGGTAGGGGAAAGGGTCCTTGGGGCATGCTTTGTTGAGGTCTTTGAAATCGACACACAGCCACCAAGACTTGTCTTTCTTAGGTACCATCACCAGGTTTGGGAGTTGATACGTCCATTTTGCCTCATGATTTTATATTAATATTTATTGCATTATGGGCTGTTATTACACATTTTGGTACAACACTTATGCCTTTTCTCTCTTATTTTACAAGGTTTACATGAAGAGGGAGAATGCTGACACCTGGAGTTCTAGACTAGAAAAGGAGCAAATCTGAGATACCTATTTTGCACAACTCCAAAAGTCCTAAAAATATACAGAGAATTATTTTGGAATATATAAAAAATATTGGGCGAAAGAAATACATCAGAGGGCCCACCAGGTAGCCACAAGCCTGCAGGGCGCGCCCTACCCCCTGGGCGCGCCCCTAGGACTTGTGTCCCACCTGGCAGCCCTTATATGCCCATCTTCTGCTATATTGAGGGTTTCGTCCTAGAAAAAAAGGAGAACAGAGCTTTCGAGACGAAGCGCCGCCATCTCGAGGCGGAACTTGGGTAGACCAATCTAGAGCTCCGGCAGGGCGATCCTGCCGGGGAAACTTCCCTCCGGGAGGGGGGAAATCGAAGCCATCGTCATCACCAACGATCCTCTCATTGAGAGGGGGTCAATCTCCATCAACATCTTTATCAGCACCATCTCCTCTCCAAACCCTAGTTCTTCTCCTGTATCCGATCTTTGTCTCAAAACCTCAGATTCGTACCTGTGGGTTGCTAGTAAAGTTGATTACTCCTTATAGTTGATACTAGTTGGTTTACTTGGTGGAAGATCATATGTTCAGATCCTTGATCATCATTAATACTCCTCTGATTATGAGCATGAATATGCTTTGTGAGTAGTTATGTTTGTTCCCGAGGACATGGGATAAGTCTTGTTATAAGTAATCATGTGAATTTGGTATTCGTTCGATATTTTGATGAGATGTATGTTGTCTCTCCTCTAGTGGTTTTATGTTAACATCGACTACATAACACTTCTCCATTGTTTGGGCCTAGAGGAAAGCATTGGGAAGTAATAAGTAGATGATGGGTTGCTAGAGTAACAGAAGCTTAAACCCTAGTTTATGCGTTACTTCGTAAGGGGCTGATTTGGATCCACATGTTTCATGCTATGGTTAGATTTATCTTAATTCTTCTTTCGTAGTTGCGGATGCTTGCGGGAGGGGTTAATCATAAGTGGGAGGCTTGTCCAAGTAAGGGCAGCACCAAAGTACCGGTCCACCCACATATCAAATTATCAAAGTAACAAACACGAATCATATATAAATGATGAAAACTAGCTTGATAGAAATTCCCATGTGTCCTCGGGAACTCCTTGCTTTATATAAGAATTTTTCCAGGCTTGTACTTTGCTATAAAAGGGATTGGGCCACCTTGCTTCACCTTTGTTACAATTGTTACTTGCTACCCGTTATGAATTATCTTATCACAAAACTATCTGTTACCAATAATTTCAGTGCTTGCAGAGAATACCTTATTGAGAACCGCTTGTCATTTCCTTCTGCTCCTCGTTGGGTTCGACATTCTTACTTATCAAAAGGACTACGATAGATCCCCTATAATTGTGGGTCATCAAGCCTCTTTTCTGGTGCCGTTGCCGGGGAGTGAAGCGCCTTTGGTGAGTGGAACTTGGTAAGGAAAATTTTATATAGTGTGCTGAAATTTACTATCACTTGTTACTATGGAAAGTAATCCTTTGAGGAGTTTGTTCGGGGTATCTTCACCTCGACCGGAAACACAAAGAGTTGTCCCTAAACCTATTGAGCCCACTGAAAATATTTATTATGAAATTCCTTTAGGTATGATAGAGAAACTGCTAGCTAATCCTTATGCACGAGATGGAACACTACATCCGGATTTGCATCTAATCTATGTGGATTAAGTTTGTGGATTATTTAAGCTTGCAGGTTTGCCCGAGGTTGTTGTCAAGAAGAATATCTTTCCTTTATCTTTGAAGGAGAAGGCATTGGCATGGTACATGCTATGTGATGATATTGGATCATGGAACTACAACCGACTGAAAATGGAATTTCATCAGAAGTTCTATCCTATGCATCTGGTCATCATGATCGGAATTATATTTACAAGTTTTGGCCTCGTGAAGGAGAAAGAATCACTCAAGCTTGGGGGAGTCTTAAGTCAATGTTATATTCATGCCCCAATCATGAGCTCTCGAGAGAAATTATTATTCAGAATTTTTATGCACGGCTTTCTCGTAATGATCAATCCATGCTCGATACTTCTTGTGCTGGTTCTTTTACGAAGAAAGATATTGAATTCAAATGGGATTTATTGGGAAGAATTAAACGCAACTCTAAAGATTTGGAACTCAACGAAGGTAATGAGTCAGGTATGAACCTTAAGTTTGATTGTGTTAAATTCTTCGTAGACACCGATGCTTTTCGCGAATTTAGCACTAAATATAGACTTGACTCCGGGATAGTAGCTTCTTTCTATGAATCTTTTGCTAATCATGTTGATCTCCCTATGGAGAAGTGGTTTAAATATCATCCTCCCATTGAAGTGAAAGTAGTTGAACCTATTAAAGTTGAAAAGGAAATTATTACTTATAATGGTGATCCTGTTACCCCTACTGCTTACATTGAGAAACCACCCTTCCCTGTTAGGATAAAGGAACATGCTAAAGCTTCGACTGTGGTTCATAAGAGTTGTATTAGAACATCTACACCCCCTGAACAAATTAAAATTGAACCTAGTATTGCTATAGTTAAATATCTCTTGGTTGATAATATTGATGGGCATGTTATTCATTTCTGTAATGAAGCGACTAGAATTGCTCGACCTGATACTAACCATAAACATAGACCAATTGTTGGCATGCCTGTTGTTTCTGTTAAAATAGGAGATCATTGTTATCATGGATTGTGTGATATAGGTGCTAGCGTAAGTGCAATCCCCTATTCCTTATACAAAGAAATCATGCATGATATTGCACAAATTGAACTAGAGGAAATTGATGTTACTATTAAGCTTGCTAATAGAGACACTATTGCACCAATGGGGATTATTAGAGATGTTGAAGTCTTGTGTGGGAAAACAAAATATCCTACTGATTTTCTCGTTCTTGGTTCCCCACAAGATAATTTGTGTCCCATTATATTTGGCAGACCCTTCTTGAACACTGTTAATGCTAGGATTGATTTTGAGAAAGAAATAGTTACTGTGAGTTTTGGGGATGTGTCTCATGAGTTTAATTTCTCTAAATTTCGTAGACAAACCCCATGACAAAGAATTGCCTAGTAAAGATGAAATTATTGGTCTCGCTTCTATTGTTATGCCTCCTACTGATCCTTTAGAACAATATTTGCTAGACCATGAAAGTGATATGCATATGAATGAGAGGAATGAAATAGATGAAATTTTCTTTGATCAGTGGCCTATTTTGAAACACAACTTACCTGTTGAAATACTTGGGGATCCTCCTCCACCCAAGGGTGATCCCGTGTTTGAGCTCAAGCAATTACCTGATACGTTGACATATGCTTATCTTCATGAAAAGGAGATATATCCTGTTATTATTAGTGCTAACCTTTCAGAGCATGAAGAAAAGCTATTATTGAAAACTCCGAGGAAGCACCATGTTGTTATTGGTTACACTCTTGATGATCTTAAGGGCATTAGTCCCACTCTATGTCAACATAAAATTAATATGGAGCCTGATGCCAAACCACTTATTGATCACTAATGACGATTGAACCCTAAGATGAAAGAAGTGGTAAGAAAAGAAATACTAAAGCTTCTGGAGGTAGGTATAATTTATCCTGTTGCTGATAGTAGATGGGTTAGCCCCTTCCATTGTGTCCCTAAGAAGGGAGGTATTACCGTTGTTCCTAATGATAAAAATGAATTGATCCCTTAAAGAATTGTTACAGGTTATAGAATGGTAATTGATTTTAGAAAATTGAATAAAGCTACTACAAAAGATCATTACCCTTTACCTTTTATTGATCAAATGCTATAAAGACTATCCAAACATACTCATTTTTGCTTTCTAGATGGTTACTCTGGTTTCTCTCAAATACCTGTATCAAGCCAGGATCAAGAAAAAACCACTTTTACTTGCCCTTTAGGTACCTTTGCTTATGGACATATGACTTTTGGTTTATGCAATTCACCCACTACTTTTCAAACATGTATGATGGCTATATTCTATGACTTTTGTGAAAAGATTCTTGAGGTTTTTATGGATGATTTTTCCGTTTACGGGACTTCATTTAATGATTGTTTGAGAAACCTTGACCGAGTTTTGCAGACATGTGAAGAAACTAATCTTGTCTTGAATTGGGAAAAGTGCCACTTTATGGTTAATGAAGGTATTGTCTTGGGGCAAAAGGTCTCCGAAAGAGGTATTGAAGTTGATAAGGCTAAAGTTGATGCTATTGAAAAAATGACGTGCCGTACGGATATCAAAGGTATAAGAAGTTTCCTTGGTCATGTTGGTTTCTATAGGAGGTTTATCAAAGATTTCTCTAAGATTTCTAGGCCTCTCACAAATCTTTTGCAAAAAGATGTCCCATTTGTTTTTGATGATGATTGTGTGGAAGCATTTGAAATTCTTAAGAATGCTCTGATTACTGCACCTGTTGTTCTACCACCTAACTGGAACCTAGCTTTGAAATTATGTGTGATGCTAGTGATTATGCTGTTGGTGTTCTTCTAGGACAAAGAGTCGATAAGAAATTAAATGTTATCCATTATGCTAGTAAAACTCTAGAAAGTGCTCAAAGAAACTATGCTACTACTGAAAAAGATTTTTTAGCAGTCGTGTTTGCTTGTGATAAGTTTAGACCTTATATTGTTGAGTCCAAAGTAATTGTTCACACTGATCATGCGGCTATTATGTCGGGGGGATTACCCCTGGGTAGGGTCAGGGAGACGACTCAACATTTTATAACATCAACGGACCCACCCCTGGTATGCGAAGCCCCATGAATCAACAAGACAAACGAAGAAGTGAGCTGACGGCACTGTAGCTGGCGACACTGTAGCTGTCCGGCTCCCCCTGTTCGGCTCCTACTGTCCGGCTCCTCCCGTCCGGCTCGGCAGCCTCCACCCATCCGGCTCGGTAGCCTCCACCTGTCCGGCTCCCCTTGTCCGGCTCCTCCTGTCCAGCTCCTCCCGTCCGGCTTGGCAGCCTCCACCCGTCCGGCTCAGCAACCTCCACCCGTTCGGCTTGGCAGCCTCCACCTGTCCGGCTCGGCAGCCTCCACCCGTCCGGCTCCCCTTGTCCGGCTCCCCTTGTCCGTCTCCTCCCATCTGGCTCCTCCTGTCCGCCTCCCCCTACCCGGCTCCTCCCGTCCGGCTCCTCCTGTCCGGCTGTGGCCTAACGAAGTCAGCTCCCGACGTCCCATCGGACACACACGGACTAGACGGCCATATCTCAGGGTGGTGTGCTATTGGCAAGCAGGAGCACACTCTACGCGTGTCATGTACTACTCTCTATAGTGTAACCTGCCCCCTGGAGACTGATGTATAAAGTGCGCCGGGGGACAGTAGCTTAGTCCACAAGCTACAAGTGGCTTGACATGTAAGCTACCCATGGTAGCTTACACCTCAAGCTGCTTGGGATGTAAGCTACCCACTATGACTTACATCCCAAGCTACCCATCCATGCCTATATAAAGGCCCCCTCTCACTCTCTCAAGGGGCTAGCTTCCCTCACATCCTCTAATCCCCATTCTCACACTCATGTATGAGGCAAGATGCCTCATGGCTGTCCTTCCCCAATAGCTCCAGGAGAAACTATGTATCAAATGTACCTCAGTTATACAGATATGCAGGAGTAGGGGTATTATCTCTCCGGAGAGCCCCGAACCTGGGTAAACCACAACGTGCTATTCGCATACCCGTCACGGATCATCCACGACAGCCTTGCCCTCCTCGCGCCGGCGCGGCCATGCCCGTCCGCGCTGCTCCAGCCTTGTCCGCGTCCTGTTGCCGGCTGGGCACGCTTGCGGGCTGCGCCGGCCTCCCTCGCGCCCCCGACCCCACGCGTCGGCTGCCCCTCCGCCCGTCTCCGAACCTCCCGCGCGTCGGCTGCTCCTCCACCCGTCGCCGGCTGCCCCGCACCCAGTTCCGCCCGTCGTCGTCTGCCCCGCGCCCGGCTTCACCCCGCGTCAGCTTGGCCACGCACGTCTGCGATGCTCTACCTCCACCCGGCCGTGGGGCCGCGTTGCCCACTGTGTCGGCTATGGCTCCCTGCCGCCTCCCAGCGCCGGCGTGGCCACGCCCGTCCGCACTGCTTCGGCCTCGTCCGCGTCCTGCCCACCGGAAGGGCGCGCTTGCTGGCTATGCCAGCCTTCGCCCGACTCCGGATCTCCTACGTGCTGGCCTCCTCCGGGCCACCTCGCCCAGCCGGCTTTTCGCACGCCAGTTGGTCGGCTTGCCGCCTCACGCGCCGGCCCCACCCGCTCGCGGCCCTCGCATGCCTGTGCCAGCCAGGGCCGTCTGCCGCATGGCGGCTTTGCCCGTGGCCGGCTCCTCACCCTTGCCCGACCTTCGCACGCCCGGCCGGCTCCGCGCCTCCCATCGGCTCCGGCCCGGCCTGGCTCCCGCGCCGGCCCGCCAGCCGGCTACCTCGCCCGACCCGGCCCGCCGCTGCCGACTGCTCCGTCTGCACCCCATAGCCAGGCGTGCTCGGGTCGGAGTCTGTGCCGCGCCTCGGACCATGGTCTGGCTACAAAAAGAGAGTAAAAAGGGGGTCGGCTGTGCGGAAGAAAGGGAAAGAAAAGAAAAACTTCGGCATGCCCATCCGCCTGCCTCACCACTCGGATGGCCAGCCGCGACCCCTCTCGTCTGGCCGACCGGTGTGCCTACCGCCTCCAATGCGTGGCTGGCTGAGGAGCCGACCCGGCCACCCGTCCGCCTTGATGCCCGTTCGGTCGGATCTGACCGGCCGGGACCCCCTTCAAGCACCTGGAGGCTCGAAGTCTACAACCAGCGGCTATGCCGGCGCGCTCCGCAAGAGCCAAGCCGTGCCGGCTTTTTTCAACAACAACCGTCTCGCCTACACACAAATCAACAAGCCTCCCCTCCCGGAGGTGCGGAGGCTACTTCCGACAACAACTCGCGCTCATCAGTCGGTAGACCCTGCGTCCGCAACCGACAGCACCTCATGCTCATCAGCCGATGGACCCCGCGTCCGCCCTCGAAAGCTCCTTGCACTCATCAGCTGGTGAACCCCGCGTCCGCACTCGGCAATGCCCCGCGCTCATCAGCGGTAGACCCCGGTCCGCCCTCGGCAACGCCCCACGCTCATCAGCCGGCGGACCCCGCGTCCGCCCTCTACAACGCCCCGCGCATATCTGTCAGGTGGACCCCGCGTCTGCCCCAGAAACGCCTCACACGCGTTAGCCGACGGACCCATGTCTGCCTTCGGTAGGGCTCCGTGCCCATCAGCCTGGGGACCCCGCGTCCACCCTCAGCAGCGCCTCGTGCACATCAGCCGGCGAACCCTGCGTCCGCGCCCGGCAGCTCCTTGCACCCATCAGCCGGAGGACCCGAAGTCCGCGCCCGGCAGCACCTCACGCGCGTCAGGAGGACCACGTCGGCTACAAACCACACTGACCATCTTCGACAAAACGACCTCACCGGCACCCAAAAGCAATGTGAGATCTCCACGTGCATACCCTTGCACCGTGCACACAAAATAAATAACCCCGAGCGACCCTCGGAGCAATCTCCGCACTTATTCTACTGCACTACTATTCGCCCCAGCGCCAGCTAGTCTTGGCCCCGGGCTGGCCGCTTGGCCCAATACGTTCGTTCCCACGGGATGACTTAGTCGTGCACGGGACCGAAGGCCTACACTTTGTCTCAGCTACAGACCGCACCACAGCTGTCCGGCTAGCGAAAACAAACGCTTGAGGTCACCACACGCGAAAAGCGTCCAGGGAGAAAACAGATTGGGCGACCCAGTTGTTTTCATTTATGAGTATTTGCTCGGTCGAGTCTTCTCCCAGAGTCCGAGTACTGTACATTCCATTCCGCGACTCACTCTTCGTCTCAGCTATAGATCGCCTCCCAGCTGTGTAGCTAGCAAGAGCAAAAGCCAAAGAGCAGAAGAACATGAAAAAGACTTAACGGGACTCGGACACAACCGAGTCAGCACCCTCTGCACCAAATTGCACTGCCAAAATCAAATATTTGATATATCTCTGCCTACTTAACCTTGTCTTTTGCATGATCATTTCCATGAGGAACCTCCTCGCTCGGAGGCTCGGAGGCTACTCCTGGCAGGGCATCGCACTCGGCAGTCGGCGGACCCCGTGTTCGTCTGCGGTAGGACTCCACGCCCATCAGCCGATAGACCCTCCGTCCATGCCCGGTAGCGCCTCGCGCTCGACAGCTGGCGGACCCCGCATCCGCCTTCGGTAGGGATCCACGCCCATCAGCCAGCGGACCCTCCGTCCGCGCCCGGCAGCGCCTTGCGCTTGACAGCCGGCGGACGCTGCATCCGCCTTCGGTAGGGATCCACGCCCATCAGCCGGCGGACCCTGTGTCCGCCTTTGATAGGGCTCCATGCCCACCAGCCGGCAGACCCTGCATCCATGCCCTGTAGCGCCTCATGCTTGATAGCCGACAGACCCCGCATCCGTCTTTGGCAGGGCTCCACGCCCATCAGGCGGCGAACCCTACGTCCACGCCCGGCAGTGCCTCGCGCTCGACAGCTAGCAGACCCCGTGTCCGCCTTTGGCAGGGCTCCGCGCCCACCAGCCGGCGGACCCTCCGTCCGTGCCCTGCAGCGCCTCGTGCTCAACAGTCGGCACACCTCATGTCCACCCTCGACAGGGCTCCGCGCCCATCAGCTAGCGGACCCGGCGTCCGCCTTCAGCAGTGCCTCGTGCCCTTCAGTCGGCGGACCCCACGTTTACGCCCGCATCTTCGACACCACCGCCTGCCACTGCTAGATGAATTCATGTAGGGTCATATCTCCCTATCAGTTCCTCATGTTGAGTTGTAAGTAAATAAATGTGTGATGATCATCCTTATTGGAGCATTGTCCCAGTGAGGAAATAATGATGGAGACTATGATTCCTCCACAAGTCGAGATGAGACTCCGGACAAAAAATAAAATAAAAATGGGGGGAGGCCAAATGAGCTGACTGTATATATATATACAAAAATGAATGGGGGAGGCAAAAAAGAGAAAAGCCCACCATAAAAATAAATGAGAGAAAAAGAGAGAAGGGACTTTGCTACTATCCTTTACCACACTTGTGCCTCAAAGTTGCACCACGTTCTTCATATAGAGAGTCTCCTATGTTTACACTTCCATATGCTAGTGGAGATTACCTTTTCATATAATAAACTTGACTTGTATATTCCGGTGACGGGCTTCCTCAAATGCCCGAGGTCTTCATGAGCAAGCAAGTTGGATGCACACCCCACTTAGCTTCAGTTGAGCTTTCATACACTTATAGCTTTGCATCATTTGCATGGCAATCCCTAATCCTTGTATTGACATCTATAGAGGATCATCTCCATAGCTCATTGGTACGCCTAGTTGATGTGAGACCATCTTCTCCACTTTTTACCCCTTTGATATCTACCATCATACTCTAGACCACATATATGCTATGTCCAATGGTTCACACTCATGTAATGCATGAAGAATAAAAATTTGATGCGTATTGAAAAAATCCAATTGTCTAACTTGGACATCGTGGTGCTTAACATTTGTATCTATGTGGTGAATACGGAGTCATGCCTTGCTAATATAATAAGATGAGTAGGGGGTAAACATTATTTTAGCATCATATACTTAAAAAAATAAATGATTTTGTTTCTTGTTCCTCAAAATATTACTATCTTGCGGTTTGTCAATTCATCATTTCTCAATGAGCATACATACAAAAGATTACCTAATAGGTAGCATGTCAAATCAAAAATTCTGTTTTTATCATTTACCTACTCGAGGACAAGAAGGAATTAAACTTGGGGATGCTGATACGTCTCCAACATATCTATAATTTTTATTGTTCCATGCTAATATATTATCATTCTAGGATACCTTTTGGGTATTTATTTACCAATTGATAATATTTTTGAGCACTAACCTATTGACCCAGTGCCCAATGCTAGTTGCTATTTTCTGCATGTTTTTTTCCTTTTCAGAGTTACAGTACTAAATAAAGTCCAATTGCCACAAAACTTTTTGATGATTTTTTCTGTACCATATGTAGACCTAGAAGCTTCGGAAGGAGGCCAGGAGGTGCACGAGGGACCCACCACACAATAGGGTGTGCCACCAGGGGGCCGCACCCTGATATGAGGTGCCCCCCTTGGTTGCCTCCCGACGTCCCTCTCTAGCCTATAAATTCACAAATACCCTAAAAACTTTGAGAGCGCTCCCAAAACACTTTTTCCGCCGCCACAAATATCTGCTCCGACGGGAGGCCATCTACACCTCCGTTCCGGCACCCTGCCGGAGGGGAGATTGATCACGGAGGGCTTCTTCATCAACCTTGCTGCCCTCCCCATGATGTGTGAGTAGTTCACCACATACCTATGGGTCCGTATGTAGTACCTATATGGAAATATCTCTCTCCCTCGATCTTCAATACAATGTTCATCGCATCCTTGCCCTGATCTATCCGATATAATCCCTTTGTATGGTGCATTTGTTGGGATCGGATGAATTGTGAGTTTATGTTCAGATTATTCATGAAAAGTATTTCAGTTACTTCTGAAATATTATGATTCTTATTTTGATGATCATCATAGCTTCGTAATGCTCTTAGATCTACTGAGATAGTTTGGCCAACTAGATTGATATTTCTTTGGTGGGAGTGGTGCGTTGTAGTAGGTTCAACCTGGCGAGTTTCTATATCCGAGTGATAGAAGGGGACACGTTGCGTCTTTGTGTTTCTACTACTAAGGATAAAACGAAGGGGTTTATTCATATTGATTGAGTTTATTTTGTCGAAACCATGTCAATGTTCTCCAAGCATTACTCTGTTTTCATTAATACACTAGATGCATGTTGGATAGTCGTCGATGGTGGAGTAAGATTAATAGGTGCAGGCAGGAGTCAACCTATTTGCTTATGGATGTGATGCTTATATACACATGATCATTGCCATGAAAATCGCGTAACTATTTGCTTTTCTATCAATTGCCCAACGGTAATTTGTTTACCCACCATATGCCACTTTCATGAGAGATGCCACTAGAGAACTCTACGGCCCCGGGGTCTATTCACTTATATATGTACAAATGCTTCCATTACCTTGTTGTTCTTATTGACTTTTTATTTAATTTTCAACTTACGATTATCTACACACCTCACTTGCTTGCAAATAACGAGATCAAGGGGATTGACAACCCTCTTGCCGGCATTGGGTGCAAGTTGTTTGTTCTTTTGTGTCCAGCCGCTGAAGACGGTTGATGATTGGTATTCCTATTGGTTCGATAAACCCTAGTTTCCTAACTAAGGGAAATACATACCCACTTTCTGTTGCGGTAACCCATTCCTCTTCATGGAAAACCCAACGCAGATCACGAGTATCAGTGTGCATCTAACTTGCTTGCTCATGAAGACCTCGAGCATTTGAGGAAGCCCATAAATAGAATATACAAGCCAACTTCTATAATGAAAAATTCCCACTAGCATATGGAACTGAGAAAATAGGAGACTCTCTATATGAAGAACATGGTGCCACTTTGAGGCACAAGTGTGGAATAAGAGGTAGTAGCACTGCCCTTCTCTCTTTTCTATCATATTTTTTCTTATTCTCTTTTTTATTTCTATTTTTCTTTTGCAGTATCTTCCCGACTTGTGGGGGAATCACCGTCTCCATCATCCTTTCCTTACTGAGACAGTTCCCTAAATAATGATGATCATCAAAGTTTTAGTTACTTACAACTCGATATGAAAGATTGATAGGATGATATGACTCTATATGATTACCTCCGACAGTGTTACCAGGATGTGCAATGATCTAGCATAGCAAAATATATCAAAAAAATGGACAAGCGATGTAAATACCATGCTAGCTATCTTACGATCTTGCAAAGCAATATGACAATGGAAGTATAATTCATATGATGTGATGGTGGTAGTTGCATGTCAATATATCTCAGAATGACTATGGAAATACCATGATAGGCAGGTATGGTGGCTGTTTTGAGGATGATATAATGATGCTTATGTGCAATAGAGCATTTCATGTCACGGGGTTTGGATGCACCGACGAAAGTTGAACCGATCCTCGAGGCGAGAATGGGCAATGCACGATACCGATGAGGCTAACAAATATGTGGAGGTGAGAGTGCGCATATCTAGGTATTCACTTTAGTCATAAAGAACTAACATACTTATTTCAAGGTTTTATTAGCTCTCTGGAAGCAAAGCACTACTGCATGCCCCTAGGGAGGAGGTTGGTAGGAGTTAACCATCGCGCCCCCCGACTTAAACAACACTACGATTTCAACGAGGAATAAGTATGCTCACACATCATCACCATGCCATAAAATATTAGGATGAGCATCAAGTAAACAACCTATAATTCACTATAATCTTATTAATCAAGAATCATGCACTCATGCCCTTTCACATTACCACATTAATGTCATTAACCATGATTTCTCTATTATGTGCTACATGTGGTTTTGATTATGCACTCATCGAATACCTATTATTTCCGGACTAGTCTTATAACCCATGAAAATTAATATTTATATTTATTAAATCTCAAAAAATATAAGTGAAGAACGAGAGTGCAATTATTTCTATAAAGTCTATACGCCACCATGCTCTAAAACATATAAGTGAAGTACTAGAGCAACTACTAAGCTCAAAAGATATAAGTGAATCACAAAGAGTATTCTAAAAAATAATGGTGATTGTGTCTCTTTCTCAAATAGGTGTATCCAGAAAACATTATTGTGGTAAACTAAAAACAAAAAGAAAACTAAAGCAAACAACGCTCCAAGCAATACTCATATCATGTGATGAATAAAAATATAGCTCCAAGTGACATACTGATGGATTGAAACAAAAGAGGGGATGCCTTATGGGGAATCCCCAAGCTTAGATGCTTGAGTATTCCTAGAATATTACCTTGCCGTGCCTTGTGAATACCTAAGCTTAGGCTCCTGCCGCTCCTTATTCCTTTGTCCATCGCGATAACACCCAAAACTTGAAAACTTCAGCACACAAAACTCAACAAAAACTTCATGAGATCTGTTAGTATAATAAACATATAAAATACTTTAGTTACTTTTATAAATTGATTCTTATTTTACTATTGAATAAGGTACTGTATTAAAACTTCTCCATGACTTATACCCCCTGATACAATCCATGGCATCATCAAAACAAGCAAACTATGCAAGCAAAAAGGGGATCTGTCTAAAACATAATAGTGTGTAATGAACTATAAAGAAACAATACTTTTGTAACTCTAAAAATTATGAAAAATTAGTAAACCCTGAGTAATTTCAATATAAATACTGTGTAAAAATTTCAATCAAAAAGACGTTGTAGTAAAATTAGAGAAATTCTGCACTAGAAGCTAAGGTTTCTGTTTTTGCACTATATCAATTCTACTTATCATGCAAGTCATCCCAAAGGATTTACTTGGCACAAACACTAATTTAAACACAAAAACAGAATAATTACAATATAAGTAACCATTTTATCAAAAACAAACAGAAATTATAAAGCATAATCAAAGATAACTATTGGGTTGACTCCCAACTAGCGCTATTGTTTTACGCCCCTAGCTAAGCATAATGCATATGATCAAGTGTTGTCATCTTTGACACTCAACCCGTACGTAGCTCTAATGATGGGTTCATAAGGTGGTTTGATTCTCTTTCTAGGTAAGTATTTGATATTTTTCTTTAATGGGAATTGGAACATTATGTTTCCTTCTTTCATATCAATAACTACACCTATAGTCCGTAAGAAAGGTCTTCCAAGTATTATTGGACAAGTAGGATTGCATACAATATCAAGCACAATGAAATCTACAAGAACATTATTTATATTTGCAATAATAAGCACATAATTTATTCTACCCAAAGGATTCTTAATGGTAGAATCTTCAAGATGCAAGTTGAGGGAACAATCTTGAAAATTAGTGAGACCAAGCACATCACATAAAGATTTAGGTGTAGTTGATTCACTAGCACCAAGGTCACACAAAGCATTACATTCATATTCCTTAAGCTTTATTTTAACAGTAGGTTCCCATTCCTCATGCAATTTTCTAGCAATAGAAACTTCTAGCTCAAGTTTCTCATCATAAGGTTTTACCATCGCTTCTACTATGTGTTGAGTAAAATCTTTATTTTGTTCACAAGAATTAAGTGAGCTAATAATGGATTGCAACAAGGAAATACGTTCTACTAAAGAACAACTATCATAATTAAAATCCTTGTGATCCAAGATAATGGGCACATCACTAGATAAATTTTTGACGTCTCCAAACCCACCTTTTCAATTTTAGCATTAGAATCATCACCCTCCAAGCAATTGGGACGCTCTCTAGCTAGAGTTGACTCATCTCCAGTCCCATTATCATTTATTTTCAGATTGGTAAACAAAGATTCAATACGAGAAGTACCAAGCATTTTAAGATCTTCATCATGATTACTCATGGAGAGAGATTCCGGTTTAGCAGCCATCCTCTTTGCTAGAGTGGTTTTTTATCCGAAATCTTCCCTATTAATTCTCCAGTTCCTGCAAATTGTAGTTGAAGATTAGATAACTCTTGATTGACTTCATCAAGTTGTTTAGTAATTGCATCAAGGATAGTTGAATGTTCCTTAATTTCAGCAACAAATAGTTTGTTGTGCTCATATTGTGAAGTCATGAAAGTTTTCATGGATTTTCAATTTTAGACAGCCTTTGGTAATGGGAAATATTATAGAATCTATCTTGTGACATGGTGACCGAGCAAGCATAGTAACAAGCAGAGAAGTAAACTAGTAACTAGAAAAGATAAATAATTTTGTATTTTTGATTTTTATGAAGCAAGCAAAATATAACAAAAAATAAACATAAGAACAAGTGAATGATAATTTGTGTTAAGATACTTGATAGTATGTTGGTGATACTCGCCGGCAACAGCGCCAAAAATCCTTCCTGATACTTGTGATCTGTGTTGGGTTTTCCGTGAAGAGGAACGGGTGAAGCATCACAATATAGGTAAGTATTTTCCTCGGTAGAGAATCAAGGTTTATCTAACCAATAGGAGTAACAACCAACCCCCGCCTTCAACGGCTAAACACAAAAGAGCAAACACTTGCACCGAACACGGGCAAGGGGGTTATCAATCCCCTTGGACTTCTTAAGCTTATAAGTAGTGTGGTTTGTAGTACATAATTATAAATTACAAAATAAATAGAAAATAAATAAATGGAAGCAAGGTATTGTAGCGTTTGTAAACTTATAAGTGAATAGACCCAGGGGACATAGTTTTCCCTAGTGGCATCTCTCATGAAAGTAAGCATACATTGGGTAAACAAATTTCTGTTGGGCAATTGATAGAAAATCACATAATTATGTGATATTCATGGCAATTATCATGTGTATATAGGCATCACGTCCATAAGCAAATAGGTAGACTCCTGCCTGCACCTATTACTATTACTCCACCCATCGACCGCTATCCAGCATGCATCTAGAGTATTAAGTAAAATAGAGTAATGCTTGGAGAACAATGACATGATGTAGACAAAGCGAATTCAATTAATATGAACTAACCCCATAGTTTTATACTTAGTGGAAACAATACAAAGACTGAACATAAATCAATCTACTTGGTCAAAGCAAATCAATAGATCAGAGAGATTTACAAAGCTATGATGATCATGCACATAAGAATCATAATAGATTTAAGAGAAGAATCAAATATTTTTCATGAATAATCTGAACATAAACCCACTATTCATTGGATCCGAACAGATGCACCGCACAAAAGGATAACATCGAATAGATCAAAGCGAAGATGTGATGAACATTGTATTGAAGATCAAGAGAGAGAGATAGCCATCTAGGTACTTGATACGAACCCGTAGGTCTGTGGGGAACTACTCACACATCACCATGGGAGCAGCAAGGATGATGTAGAGGCCCTCCGTGATCGATCCCTCCTCCGGAAGGGGTACCGGAACAGAGCTCTAGATAGGCACATGGTGGAACGGAGACTTGCGACTGCGAAAAAAGTGTTTCAGGAGGCTCTCTACGGTTCTTGGAATATATGTGAATTTATAGGCCAAAGAGGAGCACCAGGAGGCAGCGAAGGGGAGCACGAGACAACCAGGTGCGCCCTACCCCCTGGCTATGCCTGGTTGGCTCGTGCCTCCCTCTTGAGGTCTCTGGTCTCCTCTCGAAGCTTCCAGGTCTTCTTTTGGTCCAAAAAATCATATTAAAGTTTCGTGGCAATTGGACTTTTTTTGTACTATAAACCTAAAAAGCCAAAAACATGCGGAAAACAACAACAGGCACTGGGCACTGGGTTAATAGGTTAGGGCTAAAAATAATATTAATTGGTAAATAAATATCCAAAAAGCATCCTAGAATGATAATATAATAGCATGGAACAATCAAAAAATATAGATATGTTGGAGATGTATCAACTTCCCTGGCCTAAACTGTTGTTACTTGTGCATTCATATTAAGTGTTCTAGATGCATGTGATTGTGTCATAGGTGAGGAGAGGAAGGAAATCATAGCAGTACAAGCAACACGTGATCTCGTGCTTTGAGGGTACCTCAAGAATGGTGTCCAAAGATGGTTGATCGGCCTCTTGTTGTTGCTGGGTGTCGAGCAAATCAACATGCAGAGAGAACACCATTATCGCAAACCTAAGAACTGGGGGAGTTAGCGACACTCTGAATTGTGGATTCGATGTGGGTTGATGTCTTGCAAGGGCACATGGCGTGTATCAATTTTGTGATAAGCAAGGTTTGTCAATCCCATAGGGATCCAAAAGGAATGTACTACAATCCCGGTAGATGTGTTGTCACTTAAGCAACTAAACTCGTACCCAAATCAGAGTTTATAAATAGTTCACTTAAGTAGGTTTCTAGGGGGATCACAAAAGAGAGAAGTAACCTAAGGTACTATAACGAATGGAAAATAAATATTGAACTATGGAGAAAACAAAGTGTGGAGGAATATGTGGTCTTTTAGATGAGATCGATCCCATCTAGGTATGGTCTTGTTCTGCCTCGACATGGTATGGAGTTACGCTTTTCGACTATGCCACTGTCGGATTTCGGGCTCCGTAAAACCAAATAATTCGAACACAGGGGCGTGTGCGAAGATCCCCAATAGTCTTGCCCCTGCTAGCTCACAACCAAGAGGCCTAGTTTGATGAACTCACATGATGACGAGGGATAAGATTGCACACGAGGATTAACCTAGGTTTGGGCCACTACAAAGCGTAATACCCTGCTTTGGTGGATTGCCTCACGGTGAGGTTTGTGTATGAACTAGTACAATGGTGAGTTGCCTCGCGAGGGCGCTTTGATGGTCTTGCTTCCTGTTCTTGTCTCTCCCTTCCCTACGGAGCAGCCTAGCCTCTATTTATAGTGGCCCGGGTCCTCTTCCCTTATCGCTATGGCGGGAAGGGATCCCACAACGACCAAATTCGAAGGGGGACAAGGGGTACACCCTTATCCTGAAGAAAGGTGGTCTTCGCCTGCAAAGTAGCTGTTGGTGATGCGGTGGTGGGCTCGGCGATGACATCTGTCCTGCCAGGCTTGTGTTCTTGGTCTAGTTGCACTGGAATGGGAACCTACGTACATCGTTGCCCCCTTTGCACCAAAGAGGAAACTGTCCTGCCTGGCGTGCTGGTGCCCGCCTTGCGTCATCCTTAGCCTCCCGAGGCCAAGCTTTGCATATAGATCTCTGTTGCTCAGGAGGTGGCCTGGTGAGGCCTATCCTCCATAGGTCTTAGCGTTGCTTCCCTCGCGAGATCGAGGCTCTCGCGAGGGCCTTGTCTTGAGTGGGGCCGCACTGGGCCATACTTGGCTATTGAAGTGGGTCATGCCCTGGGCCACAGGCAGGCAGGTCTGGGTATCCCCATTCCCGGAACACCAATAGTAGACCCCGAGCCCATGGTGCGCTTGAGCTGGCTTCCTGGCGAAGCCAATGGAGACAGCCCGGAGCGCCACGGGCCCTAAATGTCTGCGGGCTTGGTCTAGCGTGCATTGCGCGACCGGTTACGAGTGTCCCCACTCCCATGTCTCTTTGGTAACTATCAGAAACGACAAAGGCCTGACATCCAGCATTGACCCATTATTGCTTTCCTCCCCTGCGCTCCTGCTCCTTGCTCCAAATCTTCGGTCCTGTGAAAACCTCTCCAGATCTCGGTGCTGCACCATCTTCCTTCTTGCTTCGTCGGGTTCGAGGACTTCTTGATGGCTCGTGTCGGCAAGTTGAAACCCGAGTCCCAGAGCTCGGCTTCCACTCCTATATCACCGGCGCTCTCGGAGTCCGCCATAGCCAAGGATGGAGACCTCGCCCCGGTGCTCCCGTCGATGGCGGACAAGACCAACGAGTGGGGGCGGACCTTGATATGGTGCGGCTCCACAAAGAAGCAGCGCCTGGCCAAGTCATCCTACCCTTTCTTCCTCCATAGCACCTTCTCTGGGCTCGTTCCACCTTTCTCCGAGTTCTTCACCGCCATCCTTGGGCACTACAAGATCCAGACTCTTCATCTCCAACCCAACTCTATCCTTCTCTTGTCCATCTTCGCCTTTTACTGCAAGGCTTTCGTAGGCGTGAAGCCATCAGTAGCCCTCTTCCGTCATTTCTTCAGCTTGCGGTTTCATGACGGCGCTTAGCAGCCGGCGTGCATCTCCTTCGTTGCGGTCAAGAGCGGGAACATGCTCTTAAAGGACGGGAAGAAGGTGGCGAACTTCAGGAACCGTTGGGTCTTCCTGGACCTCAAGAACATCAACCCCACCTGGATCTTCCGAAGGGGTTTCCGAAGAAGACTCTCGCGTGGAGCTCCGCAAAGCTCTCCGACCCCCGGGCTAGGCCTGTCCTGTAGCGGATCTCTGGCAATATCAATGCCTAGAAGCTTGTCATGCCCAAGATGCGCGCCTATCCATTTTAAGACACGAGGACCTCGCAAGGGATAGAGGCGCATCCTGCCATTAGAAAGTATAGTAACATTGCATCAGACATTACAGAAGAGATGAGTATACAAGTTGGCTTAGACTCTCCACATGCTAAATTACAATTCCACTCAAAGTTCAATCATCAAGATGAAAATAGGGTCCGGGTACGGACGAAATCAAACGATAAACAGATGCAAATGAAACTATCTCGCTGACCCAAAGATCACGACCAGGTCCTCTACTCATCCGGATACGCCACGTACATCCTGCCTCTTACCTCATCGTACTCCCACTAGAGCTGGTTAAGATCATCCTGCACGTACTCATCTGAACCTACACCTGGAGTGTTGTAGTACACTGTGAGCCACAGAGGACTCAGCTATCATGTGCCCGGGTACCGAGACTATTCAAGCTTAAAGGTTGGGAAGGGGTAGTGTTTAGCTTGCAGCAGCACTAAGCATATATGGTGGCTAGCTTACGCAACACGAAATAAATATGAGTGTCCTACGAAGAATGATCGAGTCTAGTATAATCTCTAAGAGATCCTGAACACTTACTTACGTCAATCATAACCCCACCGTGTTCTCTCTCGGATCATGTTCGAGCAGAGACGATCACGGTTACTCACACAGTTGGTGTATTTTAATTAGAGTTTACTTCAAGTTTGCTATAACCGGGAGTTAAACAAATATCCAAGTTGCCACATAACCGCGGGCACGGCTTTCTGAAAGATTCAACCCTGTAGGGGTGCTCCAACTAATCCATTACAAAATTAACCACACTTCATGGGAAAACCTCGATCGCGGATCTCGCGATCATCATAGGTAATTCCAAAGGAATTCCAAGACCTCGAGTAAACCCGAAGAAAGTCACACTCCACATGCAAGACACTCGATAAAGGTAAAACAAATCCAGCAAGACCACCCGACGTGTCGACGAACCCGATAAGAGCCGCATATCTCGTTCTCAGGACACGACGGATAAGCACAGCATACGGTGGCCAGATCGAAATCTCCCGAGTTGCCTCGGGTTGGCCCCGCACACGGCTCTAGTTTGGACCAACACTCATGAGGAGCACTAGCCCGGGGGTTGATTAATTATCCACGGGTTTGCAAGACCCTATGCAATTTTATTAAGTGTTAAGCAAATGTAGTACCAAAGTTGGGTCTTGCCAGACAAGTTTTAATCTCCACCGAATAAACAAGGGGGTCCCCATAACAACCCGAAGCATGTTAGGAGCGCAAAGTATGGAAAACATAACAACGGTAACAAGGAACTACTGGCGGTAATAGCGGAACAAATCACTTAGGAAAAGGCCAAGCCTTCCACCAATACCAAGATATATATGTGCATTAAATTAAATAACTGAATTTATTGTGATATCCAAATCCATGTTATCACATGGAACAACCTGCACCTGCAACTAAGAACACTATAAGAGGGGCTGAGCAGCGGTAACTTAGCCAATCAAAGGTTTGCTAGGATGTGGAGGTTAGAGGCTGTCATGGCAATATGGGAGGCTGATATTCAATTGGTAGGTAGCGCAATTGTAATTATAAGAGCGATAAACTAGCAAGCAAAAATAGTATCGGGATCTGGGTACGATCATCTTGCCTGTTGGTTCTTTAGTGAATTAAGTAGAGGGATCCTCGTAGTGGTACTCTCCTGGTTCCTCGTACTCAGTATCAACACTCGCGTCTACCCAAGAGAAACAGCAACAATAAACATCCAACTAAGGTGCAATGCACAATCAAAATGATGCATGATCATTTATGAAGAATTGTAACATGGCAACCACAAACTAGTCCAGTTTCACATGCAAGTTTGTATATTAGTGAATCTGGACAGAACCTCATGTTAAGTTATTTAGGCATGCATTTACATGGAAAATATGGATGCATCATGCAAAATCGATAGAAATGCATATAAAGATCGCAAGAAACGGAGTTACGGTTCTCATGATACGCTCACGACAAGGTACGGAGGCAATATCACAAGATCACCAAGCCATGGGCTGATTCTTGGCATTCCAAGGCAGCCACTGGACAGGTGATGATCAATCAATCACAATAGACTCAAGAATCAATCAATTCCATGGAGCATAGCTCCCACAATTCACAAAACAATAAAACACTAAATCTGCCACTAAACAGCAACATAGCAAGTTCTACAGCTCACATCTGGAGCTACAGGAAGCCTACAGCCACAAACAAGATGTTGATAGAATCTACTCAACACACACATCAATTCATCCAATTACACCACCAGCAAAGGAGCCACACATCAATAATCAAGAAGCAAACAAGTTGGCATGATGAATCAGTTTTCTGGGACTTGGTGAAAATTACAGTTTTTCTGGAATCTGTGATTATAAAGTAGCAAGTTGACAGCAGTAGATACATATTCCAGAAATCTCCTATTGACATGAAAATTAACAAGATGGTATAAGGCAATATCTACTACAAATAACTAGCACTGAGCATGCCCAAATTCCAAACACATCACTAGCTACAACCAACTCTACATGGCAAAACAATAACAGCAGTTCTCCCAGACTTAAGTCATTTTTAAGCAGCTGGACAGAAACATAAAATTGCTCTCTAAACAGCATGGTTACCACTTATATGGTGGATTAGCACAAATAAAAAAATACTGGGACATTCCCAACAACTTTAACTAGCAATCTCATGTTGGCAAGAACTTAAAACCCTTCATAGAATAAATCATATAAAAAGGACAAAAAGGGATCACAACATAAAAATGCAGTTTTGTGAAGTTGCCCCAAAGTCAAATCTGACTTCACAGGTGCATTCATGGGTTGATTCTACCCCAAATGCATTACTCATACCCATACACTTACTTGGAGAAAGAGGGGGAAAAGTTAGGTCGAAATTTGACCCATTAAGCCATGGGCGACTTAAGTCACTTATGCACATGAATGAAAATGGCCCTAAATGGCATGAACTCTATTGACACATGTTGGAAATGGCAACATAGCATCCTAGGAACATGATATCATGGCATAGCAACAATAGCAAGGATAAACTAGCTAGAAGAGAAACATGCTCAAATACACATGAGAGCTCTCACATACACATAGAACTACACATGCACAAGGTTTAGCATCCACTCAATTACCCATCTTTACTAATCATGGCAAAAAGATGCAAGAAGAAAAAACCCACAACCTACACATGCATATCTACACATGACCATCTACTCACATGCACATGTGGGTGTATGTATAACATACACACACCTCTCACTACACCTACACACACAAGCTCACCATACTCAAGCATGTGTGTATATATAACTTATACATATACACACCCACAAAACACACACATGCATAGGTGTGCAAAGAGCACACACACACATGTGTCATGCATGGTGCACCACACACCCACATGCTCACACACACACATGTAGGTATGTATGCATAGCATACACACACACCCACAACTCACAATCATGCACTCTACACTCACATGGCAAACAAACACCTCACTCACACTCGTATGAATGCATACATGGGTATACATGCCACATGTGCTTACACACACCACCATACACATGTGCACACACACACTCACATGGAAAAGAAAACACACACACATGTACATGCTGGAAATGCACACACACACACATGTATGTCAAGCAAGAGAAAAGAAAAACAAAAAAGAAAGAAATCAAAAAAAGGAAAAAAGGGGGAGGTTCAGGGGGTCGAACCCCTGACCTCTGGGTCGAACACACGCGCCCACACCACTACGCTATGACGCCAAAACTTAACAGGGAGGGGGGATCCGCAGCTCTAACACACACACACGCACATACAGACTGACGAGACTGAATCCTACACACGCACATGACAGAGCAGCAACGGCATGGCGACGGCGATCCCCGGCGATGCAAGGGGTCTCCGGCGACGGGGAGCGATGGAATCTAAAGAGGAAGCTACGGGGGCTCCATCCCTCACCTCATCTCGCAACGAGGGGGACCGGAGGCGAGCTCAAGCTCGGGGCTTTCGAGCGGCGGCGACGGCACTACGGCGACGCGACTGCGAATTATGGCAAGGAGAGGGGCCGGCGAGGACGGGCTTCTCACCGAGGGTCTCACGGAGACATGGGGACGCGAGCGGCGACGACGAAGGGGAAGGAGAGGCGGAGACGACGCGATCGGAGAGGAAGAAGGTCCGGCGACGATCCGACAATGAGGAGGAAGAAGAAGAAGGCCTCCTGAGGCCTTCTAGCGTCGAGAACGGAACGCGGACGGCAGCGGCGAGCTCCATGCCATCACCAGCAGGGACGAGGTCGTCGGAGGTGACGACAATGACGAGCACTGCGCCTCTGAACTTCTCTGAACCCACCTGCGCCTGTGCTCACTGCCAGAGAAGGGGGAAGGGAGGAGGAGGAAGGAGAGGAAGAGAGGAGCTGCGGCGACGGAGGGAGGAAGAAGAAACCCTAGCAGAGCGACACAGACGGCGAGGGGAGGCTTTATAGCCTCAGGCTGACGGCGACGTTGACGGAAAAGCGACGGCGATGCACGCGCTCTCTCTGAAGCTCACTGACGGAGAAGGAGACGGGAGTAGGTGGCCGTTGTGCCAGTTGGGCTGGGCCACGGCCCACTAGCCTCTCTCTCACACACTCTCAATAAAACAGAGAAATAAAAAGGGGTTTTCCCATTTAATAAAAACCAGTCACAAACAAGATAATCCCCAGAGCAATTTAAAAGGGTTTTGAGCAAAAGAAAAATAATTCTGAGGAGGAAATAATGTGCACCTATTATTAAAAATATTAAGTTGAATTATAAAACAAGTATTTTATTTAATATTTAAAATGACAGCTCCTGTTAATTTACAACACAATTCAAACAAACCCCAAACAGTAAATCCAACATACTCACATTTCATAAAACACTTGTGGCCACCTCATGAACATTTTTTTAACAATTTTTAAAACAACTTGAATCTGAAGATGAAAATAATAGGAGAAAAGGGGTTTTGGAGGGGATGTTGCAAAGGAAAAAGAGAGGGGAAGGGAATAAGTTGCACCCATGGATCCAACCACTCACAAACATCTCACACATCACAAAACCACACCTCACCACCATACATCATAGCAAGCACAAGAAAACCAACATGCACATAGAACTGAAATGAGAATGATGCATGAATGCAAACACATTGAATGGCAAGGAGAAACCATACACAGCATAGTTCATGACACAAGGTTCATACATGGGGTTACATGCCAAATAAGGTAGGGACAACACTTGGGCTGTCACAAAGCTGACCGGGGAAATGATAGTGAAGGAGTTCCTGACACAGTGTCTTGCTCCCCTCCAGTCTCACTCAAGGACCTTGTGGGACTATCAGGGTAGTGGCGACGACATCAGGCTTCAGTCCGCACGCCTGACCCCTTGGGAGCTTAGCAGGGCTGTGACAACCCTGCTCAACGGCGACCCTGAAGACCTTCCTGACGCCTACACCCCATTGTATTTCCATGATGACAAGGCTGATCTGGTTGCCGCGATGCCCACCTTTGACGAATTCAGGCTCTCCCCAACCGAGGGTCCTGGTTCCCCAGTGGTGGTGTCCTTCGGAGACACCGCGGGCAGGAAGGACTCGAAGGAGATAGTGGACGACAATCTGGAGGAAGTGTCCCCTCCATCAAGGAGCGTGCTCCTATGTGGCTTCGAAGATGACGACGATGCCAACGGAGCTTCTGCTGCAAGCCCTCCGCATTTCACCAGGGTTCTCAGGGGGCCGGGGCCCACTCCTCGTGCCGCTTGGTCCACTCGCCAAGCGACCCCCAAGAAATGCGGGGCCGGGCCGCCTCCAGTGTGCCCTGCTCGTGCTGGCAAGGTGGCCGAAGCGCCCGCCTCGCCCCCGCCTGAGTTGCAGCCTGTGGGCGAGGCGGACGTGCTTGGGGCCGAAATGGCCCCTCCGGCCACAGCCCTTACGGACAGTGCCCCACTCCCCCACACGGAGGTGCCCTCCCGAGTACGGGCAAGTGCATTCCTACCATCATCGAGTTGGAGAAGAAGAGGAAGTGGGTCGATGTCGAAGAGTAAGTAATATTGTTTATCTTGGGCCGCTTGTCGATGGCTCAGGTGCTTATGATCCTTCCCTTGCTTGGTAAACAGGAGTGCTATCATGCCAAAGATGAGGAAGAAGAAAGCGGGCGTCAAGACAAAGATGCTTTCCAATGCGACGCCCGCTTCTGGCACCCTGCCGACGCCCGGCGAGGTGCCATATCTCGCGGGTGAGGGGGCTCGCGGGGCGACTCTCCCTGCCGCGGCCGCGGAGCCCCCGATGCCTGTTGGGGCGGCCGTTTCTACCCTTGGGGGCGCGTTGTTGGAAATATGCCCTAGAGGCAATAATAAATTAGTTATTATCATATTTCCTTGTTCATGATAATCATTTATTATCCATGCTATAATTGTATTGATCGGAGACTCAGATGCATGTGTGGATACATAGACAAAAACCATGTCCCTGGTATGCCTCTAATAGACTAGCTCGTTGATCAAAGATGGCTATGGTTTCCAAGTCATGGACATGAGATGTCATTTGATAACGGGATCACATCATTAGGAGAATGATGTGATGGACAAAACCCAAACTACAACTGTAGCATATGATCGTGTAAGTTTATTGCTACAGTTTTCTGCATGTCAAGTATTTGTTCCTATCACCATGAGATCATGCAACTCACTGACACTGGAAAATTACCTTGTGTGTATCAAATTCCACAACATAACTGGGTGACTATAAAGGTGCTCTACAGGTATCTCCGAGGGTGTCTGTTGGGTTGGCATGGATCAAGACTGGGATTTGTTACTCCGTGTGACGGAGAGGTATCTCAAGGCCCACTCGATAATACAACATCACAACAAGCCTTGCAAGCAATGTGACTAAAGTGTTAGCCATGGGATCTTGTATTACCTAACGAGTAAAGGGACTTTCCGATAACAAGGTTGAAATAGGTATGGAGATACCAACGATCGAATCTCGGGCAATTAACATACCGAAGAACAAAGGGAACATCAAGAAGGTGGAGATCGTCATCAAGCTGTACGTGTGCTGAATGCGGAGGTGCCGTCCGTTCGGTGCTAGATCAGAAGGACCATGATCAAGATCGTGAGACGATTCGTGATTGGATCGTGGGACCGATCGTGATGAGATCGCGGGACGGATCGTGATTGGATCACGGGACGGATCGTGAGGTGATCGTGGGATGCTCGGCGATTTGGATCGTGAAGACGTTCGACTACATCAACCGCGTTTCTTAACGCTTCCCGCTTAGCGATCTACACAGGTTTGTAGATTCACTCTCCCTCTCATAGATGCTCATCACCATGGATAGATCTTGTGTGTGCGTAGGAAATTTTTTGTTTCCCATGCAACGTTCCCCAATAGTGGTATCATGAGCTAGGTCTATGTGTACAAGAGATCTTGAGTAGAACACAACGAGTTTGCGGGCATTGATGCTTAGATTTCTTCCTCCCTTGGTCGTGTTTTGGTTCAGCGGTATTGTGGGATGAAGCGCCTCAGACTAACCTTACTCGTACTCTTACGAGAGACCGGTTCCATCGACTGACGTGTAACTTCGTTGCACAATGATGGATGGCGGGTGTCTGTTTCTCCTACTTTAGTTGGATCGGATTCGACAAAGGTGTTCCTTGAGAAGGTTGAAAAGCAATTTATGTATCACCGTTGTGGTTTTGCATAGGTGAGAATTGTTCTTGCTAGATGCCCGTAGCATCCATGTAAAACTTTCAACAACAATTAGAGGACATCTAACTTGTTTTTGCAGGGTATGTTGTGATGTGATATGGCCAATTACATGATGAGATATATCTGATGTATGAGATGATCATGTGTTGTATAGAATATCACGACTTGCATGTCGATGAGTACGGCAACCGACAGGAGCCATAGGGTTGTCTTTAATTATTGTATGACATGCGTGTCAATCATTAAGCGCTATGTAATGCTTTACTTTATAGCTAAACGGTAGCAATAGTAGTATGAGCATGGTGGGCACGACAACCCCGATGGCGACACAATGATGGAGATCATGATGATGGAGATCATGGTGTTATGCCGGTGACGATGAAGATCATGTCGGTGCTTTCAAGATGGAGATCAAAAGCACAAGTTCATGTCCATATCATGTCACTTATGATTTGCATGTGATGTTAATCCTTTTATGCACCTTGTTTTGCTTAAGACAATGGTAGCATTATAAGGTGATCCCTCACTTAAATTTCAACATGAATTGTGTTCTCCCCAAGTGTGCACCGTTGCAAAAGTTCGTCGTGTTGAGACACCATGTGATGATCGGATGTGATAGACTCTACGTTCACATACAACGGGTGCAAGCCAGTGTTGCACATGCAGAACACTCGGGTTAAACTTGACGAGCCTAGAATGTACATACATGGTATCAGAACACAAGAGACCGAAAGGTTGAACATGAGTCATATAGTAGATATGATCAACATGATGATGTTCACCATTGAAACCACCTCAACTCACGTGATGATCGGACTTGAGTTGGTGAATTTGGATCATGTATCACTCGAATGACCAGAGGGATGTCAATTTGAGTGGGAGTTCTTAAGTAATATGATTAGTTGAACTCATTATCATGAACATAGTCAGTAGTGTATTTGCAAATTATGTTGTATATTACTAGCTCATGTTGTAGCTCCCTTGAATTGTTATATGTTCCTAGAGAAATACAGTTGAAAGATGATGGTAGCAATATTGCGGAGTGGATCCGTGATCTGACGATTGTCCTCATTGCTGCACATAAGGCTTATGTCCTTAATGCACCGCTTTGTGCGCTACCCCCTCTAGCATCATCTATAGATGTTGTGAACATCTGATAGGCACGTTTCGATGACTGCTTGACAGTTCAGTGCACCATGCATTACAACTTAGAATTGAGGCTCTGAAACGTTTTGAACGTCACGGAACATATGTGATGTTCTAAGAGCTGAAATTAGGATCTCAGGCTCGTGCCCGTGTTGTGAGATATGATATCTCCAACAACATTCTTTGCCCGCAAGATGAAGGAGAATAGCTCAATCATTGAGCATGTGCTCAGGTTGTCTGGGTACTACAATTGCTTGAATCGAGTGGGAGTTGATCTTCCAGATAAGATAGTGATTGATATAGTTCTCATAGTCATTGTAACTAAGCTACTAGAGCTTCGTGATGAACTATAATCAAGAAGGAGCATCAAGTGTTTATGGTTAGTAAAAAACACTAGTTTCAAGAAGGGCAAGGGCAAGGAGGGAAACTTCATGAATGGCAAGTCAGTTGTTGCTCCAGTGAAGCAACCCAAAGTTGAACCCAAACCTGAGACTATGTTCTTCTATTATGAGGAGAGCGGTCACTGAAGCAGAATAACCCTAGATACTTGGTGGATAAGAAGGCTGGCAACGTCGACAAAAGTATATTTGATATACGTATTATTGATGTGTACCTTGCTAGTACTCCTAGTAGCACCTGGGTATTGGATACCGGTTCAGTTGCTAAATGTTAGTAAATCAATGTAAAAGCTACGGAATAAACGGAGACTAGCTAAGTGTGAGGTGACGATGTGTGTTGGAGATGTTTCCAAGGTTGATGTGATCAACATCGCACGCTCTCTCTACCTTCGGGATTAGTGAAAACCCTAAATAAAAGTTATTTGGTGTTTGCATTAAGCATGAACATGATTAGATCGTGTTTATTGCAACACGGTTATTCATTTAAGTTGGAGAATAATGGTTATTCTGTTTACATGAATAATACCTTCAATGGTCATGCACCCAGTGAGAATGGTTTGTTGAATCTTGATCATAGTAATACACATGTTCATAAAATTGATGCCAAAAATATACAAAGTTAGTAATGATAGTACCACATACTTGTGGCACTACCGCTAAATGTCATATTGGTATAAATCGCATGAAGAAACTCCATGCTGATGGATCTTTGGACTCATTCGATTTCGAATCGGTTGAGACATGCGAACCATGCCTCTTGGGCAAGATGACTAAGGACCCCATTTTCGGTTTGATGGAGCGGGCAAGTGATTTATTGGAAATGATACATGTTGATGTATGCAATCCAATGCGTCTTGTAGCTTGAAGTGGATATTGTTATTTTCTTACCTTCACTGATGATTTGAGTAGATATAGTGTATATTTACTTAATGAAACACAAGTCTGAATCGTTTGAAAAGTTCAAGAAAATTCAGAGTGAAGTTTAAGATTATCGTGACAAGAAGATAAAAATGTATTCGATATGATTGTGGGGGTGAATATCTGAGTTACGAGTTTGGCATACAACTTTAGACAATGCGAAAGTTGTTTCACAACTCATGCCACCTGGAACGCCATAGTGTGATGGTGTGTCCGAACATCATAGTCGTGCTCTATTGGATATGGTGCATGCTATGCTGTCTCTTATCATTTTTCTACTATCATTTAGGGTTATGCATTAGAGACAACTACATTCACTTTAAATAGGGCACCATCTAAATCCGTTGAGATGACATCATATGGTTTGGCAAAAACCTAAGTTGTCATTTCTTAGAGTTTGGGAATGCGACACTTATGTCTGATAAGCTTGAACCCAAAGCGGAAAAATGCATCTTCATAGAATACCCTAAGAACAGTTGGTTATACCTTCTATCTCAGATCCGAGTACAAAGTGTTTGTTCCTAAAATTGGGTCCTTTCTCGAGAAAGAGTTTCTCTCGAAAGAATTGAGTGGGAGGAAGATAGAACTTGATGAGGTTGTTGAACCTTTGTTCAACCAAAAAGTAGCGCAGAGCAGAAAGATGTTTCTATGGAACCTATGTCAGTTAAAGAGGAAGTTAATGATGATGATCATGAAGATTCGGATCAAGTTACTATCGAACCTTGTAGGTCGACAAGGACATGTACCGCTCCTGAGTGGTATGACAATCCTGTCTTGGAGGTCATGTTGTTGGACAATGATGAACCTACGAGCTATGGAGAAGAGATGATGGGCCTGGATTCTGACAAATGGTTAGAGGCCATGAAATCCGAGAAAGGATTCATGTATGAAAACCAAGTATAGACTTTGGTAGACTTGCTCATTGGACGGCAGGTCGTTGAGTACAAATGGAACTTTAAAATGAAGACATGCGCTGATGATGAATGTCACCATTTATAAAACTCGACTTGTCGCAAAGAAAGTTTCCGCCAAGTTCAAGGAGTTGACTACAATGATACTTTATCACTCGAAGCGATGCTAAAGTCTATTGGACTTATGTTAGAAGTTGCTACATTTTTCAATTATGAAATCTGGCAGATGGATGTCAAAACATCGTTTCCTTCCTTGAGGAAAGGTTGTATGAGATACAACCAGAAGGTTTTATGAGTCCTAAGGATGCTAAAAGGTGTGCAAGCTTTAGTGATGCTTCTATGGACTGAAGCAAGCATCTAGGAGTTGGAATATATGCTTTGAGGAGGTGATCAAAGTTTTTAAGTCTATACAAAGTGTATGAGAAACTTGTATTTACAATAAACTGAGTGGGAGTACTATAGAGTTACTGATAAGCATATGTGGATGACATATTGTTGATCGGAAATGATGTAGAATTTCTGGAAAGCATAAAGGGTTGTTTGAAAAGAGTTTTTGAAAGGAAGACCTGGATCAAGCTACTTAATTGTTGGGGATCGATATCTATAGAGATAGATCAAGACGCGTGATAAGACTTTCAATGAGTACATAACTTGACAAGATTTTGAAAGAGTTCAAAATGGATCAGTCAAAGAAAGAGTTCTTGCCTGATTTGTAAGGTGTGAAGTTGAGTGAGACTCAAAGCTCAACCACGGCAGAAAGAGAAAGGACAAACGTTGTCCCCTATGCCTTAGCCATAGGCTCTGTGTAGTATGCCATGCTGTGTACCGCACATGTGTGTGCCTTGCCATGAGCCAGTCAAGGGGTACAAAAGTGATCCTGGAATGGATTGTTGGACAACGGTCAAGATTATCCTTAGTAACTAAAGAACTAAGGAAAGGTTTCTCGATTATGGAGGTGATAAAGAGTTCGTCGTAAAGAGTTACTTTGATGCAAGCTTTAACACCAATCCAGATGACTCTTAGTAGCAATCCGGATACTTATAGTGGAGCGACCATTTGGAATAGCTCCAAGTGGAGTGTGATAGTAGTGTTTATAGTATGACATAGAGATTTGCAAAGTACACATGTATCTGAATATTGCAGACCCATTGACTAAAATACCTCTCTCACATGCAAAGCATGATCGAGCCCTAGATTGGGTGTTAGATTCATAACAATGTGAATCACATGGTGATGTGAACTGGATTATTGACTCTAGTGTAAGTGGGAGACTGTTGGAAATATGCCCTAGAGGCAATAATAAATTAGCTATTATCATATTTCCTTGTTCATGATAATCGTTTATTATCCATGCTATAATTGTATTGATCGGAGACTCAGATGCATGTGTGGATACATAGACAAAAACCATGTCCCTGGTATGCCTCTAATAGACTAGCTTGTTGATCAAAGATGGCTAGGTTTCCTAGTCATGGACATGAGATGTTATTTGATAATGGGATCACATCATTAGGAGAGTGATGTGATGGACAAGACCCAAACTACAAACATAGCATATGATCGTGTAAGTTTATTGCTACAGTTTTCTACATGTCAAGTATCTATTCCTATGACCATGAGATCATGCAACTCAATGACACCGGAAAAGTATCTTGTGTGTATCAGACATCACAATGTAACTGGGTGACTATAAAGGTGCTCTACAGGTATCTCCGAGGGTGTCTCTTGGGTTGGCGTGGATCAAGACTGGCATTTGTTAGTCCGTGTGACGGAGAGGTATCTTTGGGGCCATTCGGTAATCCAATATCACAACAAGCCTTTCAAGAAATGTGACTAAAGTGTTAGCCACGGGATCTTGTATTACGTAACGAGTAAAGACACTTGCCGGTAAGAAGGTTGAACTAGGTATGGAGATACTGACGATCGAATCTCGGGCAAGTAACATACCGAAGAACAAAGGGAACATCATACAGGATTAACTGAATCCTTGACATAGAGGTTCGACCGATTAAGATCTTCGTAGAATATGTAGGAATCAATATGGGCATCTAGGTCGTGCTATTGGTTATTGACCGTAGAGGTGTCTCGGTCATGTCTACATAGTTCTTGAACCCATAGGGTCTGCACACTTAAGGTTTGGTGACGTTTTGGTAGTATAGAGTTATGCATGGTGGTGACCGAAGGTTGTTCGGAGTCCCAGATGAGATCCCTGATGTCACGAGGAGCTCCGGAATGGTACAGGGGAAAGATTGATTTATAGGAAGTCCTGGTTGGTCACCGGAAAAGTTTCGGGCTCATCGGTAGTGTACCAGGAGTGCCGGGAGGGTACCAGGGGACCATCGGGAGGGGTATTTCGACCCAAGAGGCTACATTGGCTGTGGGAGAAGGAATACCAGCCCTTAGTGGGCTGGCCGAAGTCCCACAGAAGGCCCATGCGGCTAGGGAAGAAAACCCAAGGTGGAAAGAAGGCAAAAGTGGGAAAATAAGGACGGAGTCCTAATCCTAGTAGGAGTGGAGGAGGTGGACTCCTCCCTCCCACTTCGGCCGAACCAGATTTGGCTCCTTGGGAGCCAAGTCTCCTCCCTCCCCTCCTCCTATATATACTAGAGGTTTTGAGGGCAGCCCTAACCCTAATTGCCATGTGCTGCCCTCTTCTTCCTCTTGATCGTTTTCTCCTCTAGATCGGTTTCAGCGGTGCTTAGGCAAAGCCCTGTTGGATTTACTCCACCACCATCGCCGCAACACTGTGGCGCTGCTTGAGAACTCATCTACTTCTACGCTCCCTCTTGCTGGATCAAGAAGGAGGGGATCATCATCAAGCCATATGTGTGCTGAACGTAGTGGTGCCGTTCGTTCGGTGCTAGATCGGAAAGACTGTGATCAAGATCGCGAGAAGATTCGTGATTGGATCACGGGACGGATCATGATGAGATCGCGGGACGATCGTGATTGGATCACGAGACGGATCGTGATGGGATCGCGAGAGGCTCGGCGATTTGGATCGTGAAGACGTTCGACTACATCAACCACGTTTCTTAATGCTTCCCGCTTAGCGATCTACAAGGGTATGTAGATTCACTCTCCCTCTCGTAGATGCTCATCACCATGGATAGATCTTGCGTGTGTGTAGGAATTTTTTTGTTTCCCATGCAACGTTCCCCAACACGCACTGACGCCACTATCTGAGGAGCCAGCCCCCGAGGGCCAGCCGGCCACATATTCCTCCGTAGATGCCTTGCCTATGGTTGTAGCGCAGCCCCCGGTGGCTTCTGCTCATCATGCTTCTGCCGCCCTGGGCGACTCCCACGGTCCCGCAGGCGCCATCTCTGGATCTTGCCCTGACGCTTCCGTCGCATGGCCCTGGTGTGCTGGATGGGGCCTACGCCGCTCTGGGTCAAGTTCGGGATGCCCTTGGAGGTGCTCATGATTGCCTCGCAAAGGGACGCCTGGGCCTCCTCTCCGAGATGCTCCAGCCGACACCTCCATTGTGGCAGTTTGGGGCCAAGCCGAGGCTGCCACGGCTGAAATCAAGGAGGAGGCCACGTCAGCCAGAGCAGCCCGCGACGTGGCACTGACCGACGCAACGTCCTCCATGAAGCACTGCGATGAGGTGGAGGTCCACCAGAAGGCTCTTCAGGACGAGAGGACTGCGCTTGTGGACCAGCTTTTCCAACAGGAGGAAGACCTCAAGACCTGCGAGGCCAAGCTTGTCGACCGTGACTCCTCGCTGTCCAAGGCGGTGGCTGACCTAGCCACGGAGCGCGAGCACCTGAACGCGCTAAAGGGGGAAGCAGCTAGGGGCAGGCTCAGCTCGACTCCAGGGAAAAGGCCCTTGCCACAGCCGAGGAAAGAAAGGTTGTGGAGCTCAATGCCCTTCCCTTCGTCGAGCTTAGGCTCCGCCAAGCACTCCACTCCATCTGTCGGGGATGGTTTACGGAATCCCTGGTGTATCCTGAGAGCGGCTTCACGGGAATCTCTTCAAAGCTCATTGAGGCGCTAGAGGGTGCCACCGCCATAGTGGAGGGAGTCTTGGAGAGTGAGTGTTGCGACCTCTATTCAGAGGCCACGATGTGCGTCTTCAGCCACCTCTTTATTCGCTAGCCGAGTTTTGACTCTGACTCTATGATCCGCCCGATTGATCCCGCGGTTCACGCTGCCACTGTGACAACCATGGAGGGCGCCATGGAGGCGCTGATGAAGAGGTTCACCTGTGTCGCCATTCCCCCACCTCTTGGAGCTGCGAGAGTTAGTGGCGATGAAGACGATGTCAGTAATGTTGGCAATGAGCTCCCCGCGGTCGTGACGAGTGGTGGCGCCAACTCCTCCTAGCTCCTCTTCCTGGTTCCTTTCCTGTAACGTTCATTGTGCCTTGCAGAGGTGTTAGACTTCTTCGCATTTTTGGAGACATTCGATGCTTGTAATAACTGTTGAATTATGTGGTTGCTTTCTTCGCCTTGTTTCCTTCATGCTTGTTGTAATGCTCTCCGTGGGCAGGGCCCGGTCTCACGCATACCTCAACCGCGGTTGGGGCGTCCGGATCACCAGGGCGGTGCCAAGGGGTAAGGGGTTGCATGACCAGTGAAGCTCCTGAGTTGCGATGCTCAGGAGTCCCCCTTGACGTACGAGCGGCTCCCATACCTTTCCTCGCCAGCTTTTTCCTGAGAGGGGCGCGTGAAGACCAGACTTTGATGACCTGGCGAGGTGGCGTGTGCCTGGCTTGGCCTGGTCATAGCCCCCATGCAGCCCCCTCGCGCGAACATCCCAGGGGAATGCGGCGAGACGGGACCGCGAGAGGCCTTCCTAAGGTTGGATGCAGCCACGGGGGCACCCTCAGTTGTTTATCCACCAACGCAGAGCATAGGGCTTCCATGTTGCATGGGCATAGTCATTTCGGGACCATGTCATCCGCTAGCGCGGAGCATGGGGCTTCCACTTGAGCATGGGAATGGGGGGGCCAGATCCTGAGCCCCCCGGGTGTGTACAACCCATTAAGTTTGCATGCGTGTCCTGCACGGTATAATTGGGAGGTGTATCTGGGCACTCGAGAGGCAGCTCTGGCCTCGCGAGGCCCTACCTAAAAGGCAGGTTGCGCCTAAGTCTTCCAGTAGAAAGCACCATCTGAGGTCCTGTATATTTTGAGAAACCTACGCCGAATGGATATCCAAGGGCCATCACATGAGAAGGCCAAACACCAATGACCCCAGGAGGTGACGTGAATGGGGCCGGCCTGCCAGACAGAGCTCAACCATTGGATTTGTAGACGCTGCAGGGATGGACCCGAGCACAAACGTCATGCCAAGTATTCTCATGCGACAACTCCGAGGACAAAAATCCTGGCATGCGGCTCCCATGACGGCGAAAGGCTGATTGTGCTTCTAGGAACTATGCCACGCGCCCTAACTGACCCACTCCCGACGAGCTCACGTGAGGACATATCGCCAAGGGCCACGAGAGGTGATGTGGATGGGGCTGGCCCGCGAGACAGAGCTCGACCACTTGGATTTGTCAACGCTGTAGGGACGGACCCGAGTACAGACGTCGTGCCAGCCCTTAATCATGAGGCGGTCGAAGGCAGGATCATTAGGGCCCGGCGACGTTCATGGTGGCGAGGCACCGTGCAGGCAGGTTGGAGTGTTAGGAAATAGATAATATGCATGAAAGGTGCTGACATATGCGTAAACGACGCGGCTGCGGGGATGAGCCCTGATCGCCTGAGGATAATATAGCCCGGTAGGCGCCCTCAAACTGAGAAAAACCAGAAAGTCACTTGGCACGAACCAAAAAATCACCTGGTGGCAATACCGCTGAAGTGTCGAAGTAGTCGTCGGAGCCAATCCTTGTGTCCCCACGAGCTTGGCCTTCATGAGACCGATGCCTCCCGAGGCTCGAGGCACTCGCTCGGTCCTGACACCTCCTCCAACTCCTCACTGCGACTAGCCTGGTAAGGCGTGAGCATGGCCCAAGCAAGGTGCTAGAACGTGGCACCCGTATTCGCTAGGCCGAAGGGCATGCAGACGTAGTTGCACGGGTAGACCCCTCCGTGATCGTCATGCGTTGGCCAGAAGATGTCCTGATATGCGGCCTTGTTGATCCTGGGTATGTTGACACAGACGCGCGGCATGTCACCTAAGCCGATGATGGCGACTGCACTAGGTGGTGTAGGGCAGCTCCCGCCTCGGATGGCTTGTGCTTTGAAGCTCCTCTATTGCTCTAGTGAAAAATCCTCAAGAACTTGACGCCTCGCACCGTGCTCCCGACCTGGGTAGATGTGCATCGGAACACGCCTCCAAGTTATGCCCGAACGCCTCCCTTGTCTCACTGGCCAGGTCGGTAGTCTTCTAGATGGAAGCCCCCCGATCCTGACCCAAGGGAGGTGCCGAGCGCGCCTTCCTATGCAAGGGAGGAAGGGGCCTCGACCTTAGACACTGAGCTTGAGGCGCCGTCCTTAGAGGTCCCAGCCCCCTGGTGCCCCTTGGGAAGGAGTTGCTTCTTCTTCCTAGGGACATCCTCGCGAGGCAGGACATCTCCTTCTTCGTTTGAGTGCTCGGGCGCTGTGGCACAATAAGCGCGCTTGAGGGAGCAAACAACGTCATTTTCATCACAGGCGACGATGATGACGCCATCGCTCCCCGGCATCTTGAGGACGTTGTAGCCATGATGGGTCACCGACATGAACTTGGCGAGGGATGGGTACCCTAGGATTTGCGTTGTACAGGAGGTGGATGTGGGCAACGTCGAAGACGATGAAGTCGGTGTGGTAGTTCTTGCGTCCGCCAAAGGTGATGGGCAGGCGCACTTGCCCGATGGGGACCATGGAGCCGTCAGTGACTCCTGAGAAAGCCTTGGTTGGCATGAGCTGGTCGTATGGCACCTAGAGCGTCCCAAATGTCTCAATGGAGAGGACATTGAGCCCCATGCCATTGTCAATGAGGGTCTTGGAGACGAGGACATTGCTGATGGTAGGCGTGCATATGATGGGGTGTGCGCCCGCCATGGCTGAACACCTGAGTTGATCCCTCGAGTCAAAGTTCATTGCGCACCGGGACCACTTGAGGGGGCGCGCAGCCTCGGGCTTCGAGAGAGCTGCGTTCACCTCCCGTGTGAACTGCCTCAAAATGCGGTTCGATGCTGGGGCTTGGGTGCCACCCAGGATGCAAGCTATTGCCCTGATCTCCTGGAATCCCCTAGCCCTGTCGTCCTGCCTGTCCTCTTGCTTCGTCCTGGGTGGCGGCGGCAGCGGGGGCAGGTCGGCCTCACGAGGGTGAGCCTTGCGAGGCTGACCACGACGTGACCTTTCCAAAGGTTCGTCGCGCCAGTGGTACTCCCAAGGCCGATCTCGCCACTCCTGATGCGGATGCCGATTGTCCGAACAACCTCCACCGCGGCCTCCACCGCATCCATAGCCACGGTCGCTACGCCCACGGCGCCGGCCGAAATGCTCGTCATGGACCACCCTGAGCTCCTGGCAGTCGATGGTGGTACGGTTGTTGGTGTCATGGAGGATGCAGAATGGTCGCCCTCCCACGGGGGGCGGGGGGGGGGGGTCCTCGTCTCGGCTGCGCTTCATCTCGGGTTCAGCCGCGAGCACCGCTTGGGCCTTGCGCTTCGCCTCCTTGGTCTTGGTCTTCTTGTCTTCTGGTTCCACCTCTCGGAGCTCATGGAGAGAGAGGCGGCGCTCTTCGGCCTTTGCGCACTTGTTCGCCAGGTTGAACATCCCGAGGGCTGAGCATAGTTCGTCGTTGATGGCAAGCTCCTCCCTCATCCTGAGGTCCCTGACGCCGTTGGTGAACGCGGAGATGACGGCCTCATCTGATGCCCTCGGGATCTTGAGGCGGACAGCTATGAAGCGATGTATGAACTTGTGCAGGTTTTCTCCCTCCTGCTGCTTCACACGCCGCAGGTCGCTCATAGTGAGTGCGCGGTCGTGTGTGCCTTGGAAGTTGGCGACAAAATGCTTACACAATTCATCCCAAGAGGTGATCGACCTCTCCAGGAGGTTGAGGAGGCAGGAGACGACATCTTTCCTATAGGTCTCCAGCATAGTAACTCGTCCTCCTAATAGAGAGATGAGAAGGCCTAGTTCTTAATCCCCGTAGAATAAAGAAGAGGGTGACCTAGAATTGGAATGACATAAGGAAAGGAGTAAAAAGAGCCTTACGTTCCCTTCCACAATCAATTGCCTTATATAACTAAACAGTTCTAGACTCAACATCGACCAGTTTGGCTTGGTAATCCTACAGGAAGTCAAGCTCTGATACCAAAGCTGTTGGGACCCCGATCCTAAGCCATAAGAATCCATCTTGTAAGACATCACATCACTTTGAGGCCTCACACACGGTTATCTCCACGGCTGCCACCTTACCTGGGCCGGGACCATTTGCGTCTTTTGACTCACGTATGTGAATGTGTCGCTAGCATTCAAATGTCAAAGAACCCGGGCCGACATGACTAGTCGTAGAACCCAAGTGGCACATCCATATAGGGACAGGCATACATAACCCAGCAATACAGGTGTCGACCTCTAGCGTGTGTAGACGAGTCATAGCAAGCTACAAGGACTCCATTACGCCGTGGGACATAAATGTCATCACTGCATGTAGACGAGTCGTAGCAGGCTACAGGGACTCCATTACACTGCGAGACATTTCCTCGAAGGGACAGACACAGCAGCAAAGAAGGATACATGCCAGTCAATCAATGTGTCCGGAGCAGTAGCAAGCTACCAAGGCTTGGTGGAATCACAAAGAGGCAGTTCCCCGTAAAGAGCACTACTAAAGGCACACAACTAGGTGTCGGATCCCATACATACCGTTGCACGTCACACGTACGCACGACATGCCCGATATTCATAGATACAACTATGGCATCACAACATAACCATACAACAATACAACAACTATTTAGAAGGCTCGGAAGAGCCGATACAATAGATGTTACAAACAGGGGTCACAGAACCCAACATTCAGAGCATTCAAACAAGCAAGCGGAAGTTAAACATGTCTAGGTACAGACATCTACAAAAGTGGCTAGAGGAGCCTGAAAAGCTACAACGACCCTACCAAAGGAACTAGACCTCTGTCTGGGATTCCCAAGCTAACCCGGTCAACATCGAACTTCACGTTGAAACGATCACTAATGAGACTGACATCTCCTCTGTAAAAACATAAATTAAGCGAACGTGAGAACAAGAGTACTCAGCAAGACTTACATCAGAACTAACTACATATGCATCAGTATCAATGAAGAGGGTTGTGGAGTTTATTGCAGCAAGCCAGCTTTGACTCTTGGCTAGCCTATACTACGACTACAAATGCTTTCTCTGAGGTGCGGTAGCACACACGAGTCCACATATTCACCAATCAATACACCACTACGGATCCACTTCCGTCTCCCTACGAGAAGGCCATCCATAGCAATCACGCTTATCTTGCATATTTTAGAGTATCCACTTTCAGTTGTCTATGAACCACATAAGTTCTCCAAGTAGTCCATATCCGAGGACGTGGCTATTCGAACAGATTATTTCACCCTGCAGGGGTATACTTCATCACACACGCTCTCGCCACTTAACACCATATGCATGTCATGCATCTCGGCAACCTTCAAGCGGAAGCACTGGCATGGGCGTCGGCCACGACCGTCAACCACACAAGACCCTAGTCCAGGTTTATCACCTATCCGAGGTTGAACCCGCACGGAAGTCCGGCCGAAGTTTCTGCTACGGCCTCAAACAATGTGCGCAGGTTTTTCCAAGCCCACCGTTCGGGTGCCACTTGGTACACTGTGCCACTTGTGTCTGTACCGCATCATAGTCCACCCCGTCGGGCAGCACTATACACGGCCGCGAACACTTTCCCTACAAACGCCAGAAACTAGTTGCAACTCCTGGACAGAGGTCTAGGTGATTAATAAGTCAAGCGGGGTCATATTTCAGGGCCCAATGTGTGGTAGTATCTTGTCTTGGATAACATACACAGAACTCAGTTCTTAAGGTCGGTCCCAATGAGACAACCCGCCATGTACTCCTACATGGCCTCTCATCGCTACCTTTACCAAATCGTGTTCACACACTTAGCTTTCACATAGTAGGACATGAGTGCTGCCATTCCGATCCATCACCCAAATGTATCAGTCCCGACATGACACGAATCTAAGCATAGCAGGCATAGTAAGTAAGCATGCATGTATGAGTAGACACAACAAGGCTCAAACAGTTGCTACTCATGCTAAGTGGTTTCAACTATTTACTGTGGCAAAGACAGGTCATGCAAAGGAATGGGTTCAACTACCGATGACATGTAACAGTTGAATCGTTATTGTCCTAATGCAGAGCAGGAGTGTGAGAGTGGGTTCATATCAGTATGCTCAAGGGGGGGGGGTTTGCTTGCCTGACAGTTCTGAAGATATCACTTTTCTTCATCGGTGTCAACGTTCACATCGTCGGAACCATCGTCTACCGAGAGGGAACGAATACCGGCAAACAGGAAGAAGGAACACATTCAATTTAGGCAATGCACAATCATGATGCATGGTATGACAAATTAAGGTACTTAATTGACCTAGAGAAGTGGTTAGCCAAGTTGGTTGAAGTGGAATTCAAACAAGTTTGAATTTCCAACTCCAAATGATATTTCATATATTGGCCTAATCATAAAATGTCCTACTTGGTGATGTTAACTTGTTAAAACATGCATGATCATGGCATAAACAGATTCATTGGATTTTTCTGATCATTTTTCATATATAAATTATTTTCATTTGAGCTATAGATTATTTTCTATGATTTTTAGAAGTTTTAAATATTTTTCTGTAATTATTAAACCATTTTCTAATTTGTTTTAAATCCAAAAATAGATACTGCGTCACCATGACGTCAGCATTACATCAGCAGTCAACAGGGCCAGGTCCATGTCAAACCTGCCATGTGGGACCCGCCTGTCAACCTCTCAGGACTGGCTAGTGTCACTGGCAGGTGGGGCCGTGTGGTCAGCAACTCAGGACTTAATCCCAAGTTGACCCGAGGTTTGACTCGGGCCGGGGCCCACTGTCAGCGTCTAGGGGGGTTAGTTAGCTGGGGATTAGGTGCTAATCACCAAGCCACGTCGGCACCCGCCGGCGACGAGTCGCCGGTGACCAAAACTATGGCGGAAGTTCACCGGAGACGCTACTCCGACCGCGGTTGGATGCATGGCTGGGCTCTACAGGGAGCTGGTGCTCGTCTACGTCCAACGGAGCAAGCAGCTGGGCGAGGGGAGGCCTGTATCAATGGCGGTCACGACATCGGCGGCTGTCAGAGCTCAGGCACATACGGACGCGGGGCTGCAGGGCACGGGCGAGCAAGGCAAGCAGCGAGGCAGACTCAGGGGAACTCCAGGAGCATGCAAAGCTGCTCGGGCGCGGCCCGTGGTGGCTGTGGCCACGGCCACATCGCTACCGGCGGCGAGGAGGTTTCGGGTCCGACGAGCGAGCTATCTAGGGCGCGCTAGAGAGAGGGGAAACACGGGGAGGAGCAAGAGGGGTTCACTGGGTCGTCGAAGAGCTGGCTAGCGGGCTTGGGGACGCACCGGGAGGAGCGAATCGCGGCGAGGTCCGGCGGCCACCATGGCGAGCAGAGGAAGGGAGAGGAGCAGGAGAGAGGGAAGAGAGCGAGGGAGAGAGAGGAGAGGGGTTGTCCCGATTCAGACGGCTCTGGGGGCCTAATCCCCTCCTCCAGCAAGGCTGGCAGGCAGGAGGCGTGGCACCCTGGCCATGCTCGCCGTGCCTCCCTTCGCCTCTGCCTTCTAGCAGAGGTAGGAGACGACTGGCGATGGCCAGGTGGGCTGGGCCGGCTCTGGTGGGCTGCCAGGTAAGGCCCAGGTAGCCTCTTTCCTTCTTTATTTTTCTTAATTTCTGTTTCGTTTTATTAAATGCCGTCTGTTTTATTTAGTTTCGACAAAACTTATTTAGCACAAAATCCTGAAATTATTTATAGGATATGTTTGAAATATTTCCAAGTTCCATAAAAAGTTCCAGCATTTTGGGAGAACTAAAATATCTATAGGGCTTTATTAATTGATTTCAGTAACATTAATGAGTATTTTAAAATGCTATATTTGTTTTGAAAATTAAAATGTCCCCTAATATGTTGTTGCCAACATTTATCAGAAACAGTGAACATTTTTGCAGAGCATTTTGACATCATTGAAAATTCTATTGTTGGAATTTTATTTATTTGAGGAGGTGCTAGGGTTTGTCATCCCCATTTTCAGGTTTATTAGAATTTAAGCATGATGACATGATGCACATGATGCAACTAATGCAATCAACTTCCAGGGTTGTGACAAGAGCGCACCGCCCTTGAGTGCCATGGGGAACCAGCTTGCCATGACCTTGTTGTCTCCACCGGCCGCCTGGATGCTTAGTGAGTAGATCTGTAGGTACTCAGTGGGATCTGGGCTGCCGTTATAGCGAGGAGGTAAGTCAGGCTTGATCTTGTGGGGCCATAAGGCCGGATGGAGCTCCGGGGCGATGGTGCGGCAACCCACTGGACCCGTGGGTGCCACGTGCATGGGGAGGAACCGGTCTTGATGCTCCAGTGCGGCCTCTTCAAGTGTCGCCCAGTCACGATGTTGATGCAGAGGCGCGGGGAGTGCACGTGTGTTAGCACGCGGCCTTGACACCACTTGGCAGCTTACATCATCTCTTGCCCTCGCCTGGTGCTTGCACGGCTGGTCGCGCGGGCGTGCTTCACGCCTGGGCTCGGGGTCGGCGTCGCCTAGGAGGGAGGAGGCGACGCATCATGGGCCACATCATCTGCCAGAGAGGGCTAGGGCCGGAGCGAGCAGGAGAGCGCCGAAGCATTGCCGGTGTGTCGAGACCCCGATCCTAAGCCATAAGTATCCAGCCTATAACAAGTCACATCACTTTGCGGCCTCACGCACGGTTATCTCCATGCCTGCCACCTTACCTGGGCAGGGACCGTTTGTGTCTTTTGACTCACGTATGTGAATGTGTCGCTAGCATTCAAATGTCACAGAACTCGGACCAACAATACTAGTCATAGAACCCAAGTGGCACATCCGTATAGGGACAGGCATACGTAACCCAGGAATGCAGGTGTCGATCTCTAGCGTGTGTAGACGAGTCATAGCAAGCTACAAGGACTCCATTACGCCATGGGACATAAATGTCATCACTGCGAGTAGACGAGTCGTAGTAGGCTACAGTGACTCCATTACACTACAAGACATTTGCTAGAAGGGACAGACAAAGTAGGAAAGAAGGATACACGCCGGTCAATCAATGTGTCCGGAGTAGTAGCAAGCTACCAAGGCTCGGTGGAAGCACAAATACGCATTTCCCCGTAAAGAGTACTACTAAAGGCACACAACTAGGTGTCAAATCCCATAGATACCGTTGCATGTCACACGTATGCACGACATGCACGATATGCATAGATACAACTATGGCATCACAACATAACCATACAACATTACAACATTTATTTAGAAGGCTCAAAAGAGCCAACACAATAAGATGTTACAAGCAGGGGTCACAAGACCCAACATTCAGAGCATTCAAACAAACAAGCGGAAGTTAAAATGTCTGGGTACAGACATCTACAAAAGTGGCTAGAGGAGCCTGAAAATCTACAACGACCCTACCGCAGGAACCAAACCTCTGTCTGGGATTTCCAAGCTAATTCGGTCAACATCGATCTTCCCGTTATAAGGGTCACTAATGGGACTAACATCTCATCTACAAAAACATAAATTAAGCAACCATGAGTACAAAGGTACTCAGCAAGACTTACATCAGAACTATCTACATATGCATCAGTATCAATGAAGGGGGTTGTGGGGTTTATTGCAGCAAGCCAACTTTGACTCTTGGCTAAGCTATACTATGACTACAAGTAGTATCTTTGAGGTGGGATTGCGCACACGAGTCCACATATTCACCAATCAATACACCACTATGGATTCACTCCCGTCTCCCTACGAGAAGGCCATCCATAGCACTCATGCTTATCTTGCGTATTTTAAGGGTATTCATTTCACTTGTCTATGAACCACATAAGTTCTCCAAGTAGTCCATATCCGACGACGTGGCTATTTGAACAGATTCATAACCCTGCAGGGGTGTACTTCTTCACACACGCTCTTGCCACTTATCTCCATGTGCACGAAAAAGGCACCTCGGCAACCTTCAAGCGGAAGCCCAGCGAGGGAGTCAGCCACGACCGTCAATCACACAAGATCCTAGTCCAGGTTTATCGCCTATTTAAGACTGAACCCGCACGGATGTCCGGCCGAAGTTTCCTCTATGGCCTCAAAGGATGTGCACAGGGTTCCCAAGCCCACCGTTCAGGTGCCACTTGGTACACCATGCCACCGTGCCTATATCGCATCACAACCCACGTCGTCGGGCAGTGCTATGCATGGCCGCCAGGAATTTTCCTACAAACACCAGAAACTAGTTGCAACTCCTGGACAGAGATCTAGGCGATTAATAAGCCGAGAGGATCAATTAAGTATCCCAATGTGTGGTAGTATCTTGTCTTGGATAGAATACACAGAACTCAGTTCTTAAAGATGGTCCCAATGAGACAACCCGCCATGTACTCCTACATGACCTCTCATCGCTACCTTTACCAAATCGTGTTCACACACTTAGCTCTCACACAGTAGGACATGAACACCGCCATTCTGATTGATCACCCAGATGGATCAAACCCGAGACGACATGACTCTAAGCATAGCAGGCACACTAAGCAAACATGGATGAGTAAGCACAACAAGGCTCAAGCAGTTGCTACTGATGCTAAGAGGTTTCAACTATTTACTATGGCAAAGATAGGTCATGCAAAGGTATGGGTTCAACTACCGAGAACATGTAACAATTGAATTGTGATTGTCCTAATGCAACAAAAGAGAGCAGGAGCGAGAGAGTGGTTCATATCAGTATGCTCAAGGGGGGGTTACTTGCCTGACACTTGTGAAGATAACAATGAGTCTTCATCGGTGACAACGATCTCAACGTTGGAGTCATCGTCTACCGGGAAGGAATAACACCGGCAAACAGAGAAATGAACACATTCAATGTAATGCAACAAACATGATGCATGAAATGGTATGTTAAGGTACTGAATTCTCCTAGCGCAATATTTAGTCATGTTAATTGAAGTGGAATTCAAATAGGCATCAAATTCCAACTTCAAACTATTTATCTAATTTGTCCTAATCATGAAATGTCCTACTTGGTGAGGTTAACTTGCTCAAACATGCATGCTCATGGCATAAACAGATTCATTGGATTTTTCTGATCATTTTTCATATATAAATTATTTTCATGTGAGTTATGATTGAATTTCTATGATTTTTTTGGAATTTTTAAACATTTTCTGGATTTTCCTGAATTATTTTATTACTAGAAAATCAATTAATGTGTCATCATTACGTCAGCGGGTCAATAGCCCTAGGTGCAGGTCAAACCTGACGACCGGGACCCACATGTCAGTGTCACGGGGTTAATCCCCGCGCAGACCAGAGGTTTGACCCACCCTGGGCCCATGGTCAATGGTTAGGGGGGGTTATTAGCGGGTTAATTAAGCCCTAATGGCCGACCAGGTTAGCACTTGTCGAAGCTTCGCCAACGGTGACCAAAACAGTGGCGTAGCTTTCCGGAGCTACGCGAACAGTGGCGGTTTGGCGTGCTGAGGGCACTGGGAGGTAGCCCGCACACGCGCGCATCCAGCTGGGGCAACAGGGGGGCTCGAGGCCACCCGAGTTGAGGCCGGCGACAAGCCATGCGGCGGCGGCGGCTCGGGCATGAGCGGGAGCTAGCGGGGGCGCTCGAGCAACGGGAGAAAAGAGGGAATGGAGAGGAGTTCACTAGGAGGCGGACGGGCTGGTCAGCGAGCTCGTGGACGGGGCAGAGCACGGCGAATCTCCGGCGGCGATGTCCGGCGGCCGAGTCTTGAAGAAGAGCTCGGGGCGGCGATTGGAGACGTCTGTCGTCACGTGGCTCAGCGAGGAGCAGCAGCAGATTGGGGTGGAGCTTCTGGGCTGCTCAGGGCGAGAGGGAGCGTCGGGCTAGGCTAGCGATGGCAAGCTCGAGCGGCGGCCATGGTGGAGCAGAGAGCGAGGGAGAGAGCGAGGAGGAGGGGGAATGGGGAGAGGGGCTGATCCAGATGGTGCTGTGGGGTCTATCCCCTCGCCAACATGATGAGGAGGAGGCCAGGCAGGCAGGAGGCGTGGCACCCTGGTCTCCATCGCCGTGTCCTCTTCTCCTCTGCCTACTGGCAGAGGTAGTCGATGACTGGCAAATGGTCCAGTTGGGCCAGCCTGTTGCTGGGCCTCAGGTGATCTCTCTCTCTCTCTCTCTTATATTTATATCTATTTCTAATTTCTAACATATGTTTTTTTGTGTAAGCACAAATACCTGGCACAAAATTACTCAAATATTTTTTAGAGCTTAGCTTGAATATTTCAAACCTCCACAAAAAGTTTGAGCAATTCTGAATAGCTATAATAATTATAGGGCATTATTTATCCTTTTCAGAAACTTTTCTGATTTATTAAATTTGCCAAAATAGTTGTGATAATATAGTTAACCCGTGATATGTTGTTTCCAACATTTATCAAAGAGGAGGAACATTTTTGAAGAGCATTTTGATAAACATTGAAATTATTTTTAAGTTTAACCTATCTGAATTTTATTGTGTTAGGGTTTGATCATCCCCATTTCAAGTTTACATGAAAAGAACATGATGCCATGAATTCCAATGTACTATTCACAAGCATTAATCTAGGGTTGTGACAACTCACCCCCACTAAACAAGAATCTCGTCCCGAGATTCAGGCGTAGGGTAAGAGGACAGAGGGGACACTAACTACCACAATCTTCAAGATTCAAGTTCCCTTCTCGTATATGTTGATTCATTTCATCAAGCTGGGCTTGAGTTCTTTCCCTTCGAGATCTTCACCCAAACATGATGAAAAGAGGAACAGGAGAACTCTACGGGAATCGATCTTCACAAGGATCGAGCGAGTCATGATCAACTCATGAACGAGATGTGATAACATCTCTCGAATTGAGACACAAAATGCAAATGGAGAGCAATGGAATGAAACAGATAACGGAAGTCCAATTGGTAGGCAACAATTCCGCACTAGAACGGATGGTGACGGGGTTTCAATGTAGCGAGGAGTTAGTTGACCTTCATACAATAACGGGCACCTTAGGAAGGTGACTCGTAGGATTATCCCTTAAGTGGCAAAAAGAATTACTTTTTATACAGGGATCATTGAAACTCTTTATACCAGCCTAAGGCAATTACAAGCGATCGGTTGAAAGAGTTTAAAGGAATGGCATACTCAGTTGGAAAGGAAACTAGGGTTATAGAACAGCTCGGCAAACGGAAGGCACATTCCAATTGATACCGAGGGTATAACCCAGTGTCTAAACGTGCTCTCAAGAACTTGAGCATTTCCATATTCATCAAGGTTTTACCAATATCTGTGCCAAGATCTTGGTGACTCATCATACTACCATGATGAATAACGATGGAGGATACAGATGCAAAGGAAGATAACACCTTCGCATATTTCACCTTAGCTATGCCAAGGGAACGAAATCTGGATGATTGACCGAGAGACATTTAGCACTCCACTTCTAATGTTCTCCTTGATGAAATAGCATAACCCAATTATAGGTGACATTTGGTATCTAGAACATCAAGTAAAAAGGTCGGACTTCGGGGATCAATGGGTCCATAAGGATAAAGTTCTAGAATAATTCATATGAAATCCTCATGGGGAAGTGGCTAAATTGCTGATACAAGATATTATAATTGTAGATCTTCCGGCAAAGTGTGTTGGCCACCACATCAACTTCACCAGTTTGGTAAGATCAATATTATAATTCTTGGGCAACTTTCCAACCATCATATCTGCCTGAGATTTAGATATGGTTGGTGTGAGGATATTCCAAACTCAGCATGTCTGAAAGTGAAAGGTGGCAACACAAATCGAAAATATGATGTTGCGAGATTCTCAGGAAATGAACTGCGGAAGCCAACTCCAAAACATGAGCTGGATTGCAAGACACATGTGAACATGATGTCCAGAACAAGCATGACTACATGGTCTTACAACAAAACACTATCGAGTTCGGGTTAGGAACCATCACTGAAAGATAGCAAAATCCTTGCATAATTCATGATCTTAAGAAAAACTTGTTTTCCTTGAACAACTCAATCAGTGGCTTAGGTGCTAGGGAATGCATATGGGTTATAGGTTGCAAGGCTATCAAACCATAGCATACTTCGCACATGCATGATTGACTTGAGATGATTCCAAAGGAAGCAAAAGAACTTTTCCCAAGGTGACGGCGGCAACTTGCACTAAATGCACATGAACCTTGAGTAAGTCACTTCTTACACCAAACATATACTTCATGTACATGACACAAAGATATTGTCTACAAAGTTTCCAACACCAGCTTAATGTACATCATGAATCATGGGATAGACGAGAATGTTGCCCATGAGCTCAACAACAATTCATCGAGGTATCCAAATGGATGGAGTTCCACAACTACGATAACAAGGTGGTAGCATTGGTCAGACCAAAAGATATAAGGGTGTATGCTCGAGGATACATCCATGAGTAAAACAACATTAGGAAAATCTTTGGTTCTGATTTTCATTTGACGATAGCCCACACTGAAACCAAAAGTTGGACAAGACAATAGGTGCAACAATTGATCACATGGATCAATTGATGAAGATATCGTCTTTCTTCAACACACACACAAGCTATCCCTTTGGATGGACTAAGTCAGGCAAAGGTTTTATCTTCCAACTCTCCAGGTTGTTGTTTAGCTTAACCAACTAACTCAGGGCATCCAACACAGAGTCTTGGAGAAGGGGTGATTTACAGAAAAACCATCTTGATCACGAACTCAACATAATGGTCAAGGAAAACCTTGGTAATACTTCCGAGAAGATATTCAGAAAATCATGATCCACCGATAAGTTATCAGGCTCGAGAACAATCTTTCTTTTCAAGGCAAGACGATATGATCAACGGAGTGAAGGACTGACACAATCCTAACTCATCGATCGAAAAGTGCACCATGAAAAATGGACCAGGTAGCACAATCAATCTTTAGACTGGTGGCTCAAAAACCAACACACCAAGAATGAAATGATTGTCCATTAACTACCAAGCAACGAAGTTGCTAGGAATATTGATTACACACATCATGATTCACTTGTCGGTGTTCTGGTTACAGACAACATAGAGACCAGGGAATGAATGGTGATGGCGAGAAGTATCACTACATCAAGATTTCATAAGAGGGAGTGTAGTTCTCATGATAATATTGATATGAAGAGGGTAATACCTCAAGGTAGAACAGAGCAAAAGCTGGATCGACATTTGGATGTGCGGAATACAACTGCTTTGACCCAACCCAAGAAATGGATGAGGTACGGGAGTTTGCTTCTCCTAGTCATTCGGAAATAGAATGGCTTGACAGACCACAAAAATAGTCGACATCGACAACATAATGCATGACATACTCTTGACTAGCCATTGATAGATAAAGGTCAGAATACAGTTGAAGAGGGGCAACTCAAGAGCACATGATATTTCCTGAGTTGTAGATGCATGGATTGAATATGTCAAACGGAGTTCAACATGTTTCTTCTAGATAACCCCTACAGAAAGGAAAGAATTGGCGGGCTCACAACTATGAAATGGAGGACTCATCACGAGCACTCTTGTTGTGATATTAAGATCACAAGGAACTTTTGTCATAATGGATCATGGTATTGTAAGAATGACATACCACGAACCTTGAAGACTATAACAAGGTTACTAATATCCTAAAGGAAGAAGCAAATACTATCAACGGGAGTGAGCAGAATGATCCTTGGGTTCATGAACCCAGAAATAGAGTACCTACTGACTAAGTAGCATCACACCATGCTTTCGATAACGACGGCTAGAATTATCACACTAGGAACAAAAGACACAACTAAACTGTTGGGTAAATCACTTGAATAACATGGTTTCCTAAACACCTTCATCAAACACGTTGAGGTAATATAGTACCTCAACTCAACAATTAGTGTGCTTTATCTGGCCCAAAAGACATTGACTCAAGATGAAAGAGTTTTGCAATTGCATCTGATAATTTAGAAACCTTGGATAACTTGGACAACGTAACAGCTGTACGGGAATGAAATATGAGGCAACCTGCACAACAAAACCGACAACATGACATTGAATTCTTATGGAGACACTGATCCAGGAAGACAACAACTTTCCTATAGGTCTCCAGCATAGTAACTCGTCATCCTGATAGATAGATGAGAAGGCCTAGTTCTTAAACCCCATAGAAAAGAAGAGGGTGACTCAGAATTAGAATGACATGAGGAAAGGAGTAAAAGAGCCTTACGTTCCCTTCCACAATCAATTCCCTTATATAACTAAAGCAGTTCTAGACTCAACATCGACCAGTTTGGCTTGGTAGTCCTACAGGCAGTCAAGCTCTGATACCAAAGCTACCGGGACCCTGTTCCTAAGCCATAAGAATCCGGCATGTAACACATCACATCACTTTGCGGCCTCACACACGGTTATCTCCATGGCTGCCACCTTACCTGGGCCGGGACCGTTTGCCTCTTTTGACTCACGTATGTGAATATGTCGCTAGCAGTCAAATGTCAAAGAACCCAGGCCGACATGACTAGTCGTAGAACCCAAGTGGCACATCCGTATAGGGACAGACATATGTAACCCAACAATGCAAGTGTCGATCTCTAGCGTGTGTAGACGAGTCATAGCAAGCTACAAGGACTCCATTACGCTGTGGGACATAAATGTCATCACTGCACATAGACGAGTCATAGCAGGCTACAGGGACTCCATTACTTGGCGAGACATTTCCCCGAAGGGACAGACACAATAGCAAAGAAGGATACACGTCGGTCAATCAATGTGTTCGGAGCAGTAGCAAGCTACCAAGGCTCGGTGGAAGCACAAGGAGGCGTTTCATCATAAAGAGTACTACTAAAGGCACACAACTAGGTGTCGAATCCCATTTATACCGTTGCACATCACACGTACGCACGACATGCATGATATGCATAGATACAACTATGGCATCACAACATAACCATACAACATTACAACATTTATTTAGTAGGCTCGGAAGAGCCAACACAATAAGATGTTACAAGCAGGGGTTACAAGACCCAACATTCAAAGCATTCAAACAAACAAGCGGAAGTTAAACATGTCTAGGTACAGACATCTACAAAAGTGGCTAAAGGGGCCTGAAAATCTACAACGACCCTACCGCAGGAACCAGACCTTTGTCTGGTATTTCCATGCTAATCCAGTCAACATTGAAATTCCCGTTATAAGGGTCACTAATGGGACTGACGTCTCATCTACAAAAACATAAATTAAGCAACCGTGAGTACAAAGGTACTCAGCAAGACTTACATCAGAACTATCTACATATGCATCGGTATCAATGAAGGGTGGTTGTGGGGTTTATCGCAGCAAGCCATCTTTGACTCTTGGCTAACCTACACTATGACTACAAGTAGTATCTTTGAGGTGGGATAGCGCACACGAGTCCACATATTCACCAATCAATACACCACTATGGATCCACTCCTGTCTCCCTACGAGAAGGCCATCCATAGCACTCACACTTATCTTGCCTATTTTAAGGGTATCCATTTCACTTGTCTATGAACCACATAAGTTCTCCAAGTAGTCCATATACGGGGACATAGCTATTCGAATAGATTCATAACCCTACAGGGGTGTACTTCTTCACACACGCTCCCGCCACTGATCGCCATGTGCATGAAAAAGGCACCTCGGCAACCTTCAAGCAAAAGCCCAGCGAGGGAGTCGTCCATGACCGTTAATCACACAAGACCCTAGTCCAGGTTTATTGGCTATTTGAGACTGACCCCGCACGGAAGTCCGGACGAAGTTTCCGCTACAGCCTCAAACGATGTGCGCAGGGTTCCCAAGCCCACCGTTCGGGTGCCACTATGCCTATACCGTTGGGCAGGGCTATGCACGGCCGCCAACACTTTTCCTACAAACACCAGAAACTAGTTGCAACTCCTGGAAAAAGATCTAGGCGATTAATAAGCCAAGAGGGTCAATTAAGTATCCTAATGTGCGGTAGTATCTTTTCTTGGATAGCGTACATAGAACTCAGTTCTGAAAGATGGTCCCAATGATACAACCCACCATGTACTCCTAGATGACCTCTCATCGCTACCTTTACCAAATCGTGTTCACACACTTTGCTCTCACATAGTAGGACATGAACACTGCCATTTTGATTCATCGCCCAAATGGATCAAACCCAACACGACATGACTCTAAGCATAGCAGGAACAGTAAGCAAACATGGATGAGTAAGCACAACAAGGCTCAAGAAGTTGCTACTCATGCTAAGTGGTTTCATCTATTTATTGTGGCAAAGACAGGTCATGCAAAGGAATGGGTTCAACTACCGAGAACATGTAACACTTGAATCATGATTGTCCTAATGCAATAAAAGAGAGTAGGAGTGAGAGAGTGGGTCATATTGGTATGCTCAAGGGGGGTTGCTTGCCTGACATTTCTGAAGATAACAATGAGTCTTCATCGGTGACAACGATCTCAATGTCGGAATCATCGTCTACCGGGAAGGAACAACACCAGCAAACAGAGAAATGGACACATTCAATGCAATGCAACAAACATGATGCATCAAATGGTATGTTAAGGTACTGAATTCTCCTAGCGCAATATTTATTCATGTTAATTGAAGTGGAATTCAAATAGGCATCAAATTCCAACTTCAAACTATTTATCTAATTTGTCCTAATCATGAAATGTCCTACTTGGTGATTTTAACTTTATCAAACATGCATGATCATGGCATAAACAAATTCATTGGATTTTTCTGACCATTTTTCATATATAAATTATTTTCATCTGAGTTACGGTTGAATTTCTATGATTTTTAGAAGTTTTAAACGTTTTTTGGAATTTCCTGAATTATTTTATTACTAGAAAATCAATCAATGCGTCATCATTACGTCAGCATTACGTCAGCGGGTCAACAGCCCTGGGTCCAGGTCAAACCTGATGACCAAGATCCACACGGCAGTGTCACGGGGTTAATCCCCGCACTGACCAGAGGTTTGACCCAACCTTGGGCCCACTGTCAGTGGTTAGGGGGGGTCATTAGCGGGTTAATTATGCCCTAATGGCCGGCCAGGTCAGTGCTCGCTAGAGCTTCACAGACAGCGACCAAAATTGTGGTGGGGCTCGCCGGAGCTACGCGAACGGTGGCGGTTTGGAGCGCTGAGGGCACCGGCAGGTAGCCCGCACACGCGCACATCCAGCGAGGGCAACAAGGGGAGCACGAGAAGGAGCTAGCTAGGAGGGGGTGCTCGGGCAACATGAGAATACAGGGAATGGAGAGGAGCTCACTATGAGGTGAACGGGCTGGTAAGCGAGCTCGAGGACAGGGCAGAGCACGGCAAATCGACAGCGGCAATCTCCGGCGGCCGAGGCTTGAAGAAGAGCTCGGGGTGGCGATTGGAGACGTCTCGCGTAGCGTGGCTCAACTAGGAGCAGCACCAGGTCGGGGCGGAGCTTCTGGGCTGCTCGGGGCGAGAGGGAGCGGTGGGCTAGGCTAGCGACGGCAAGCTCAAGTGGCAGCCATGGTGGAGCAGAGAGCGAGGGAGAGAGAGGAGGAGGGGGGATGGGGAGAGGGGCCGATCCATATGGCGCTCTGGGGTCTATCCCCTCGCTAGTCCGACGAGGAGGAGGCCAGGCAGGCAGGAGGCGTGGCGTCGTGGCCTCCATCTCCGTGTCCTCTTCTCCTCTGCCTACTGGCAGAGGTAGACGTTGACTGGCAGATGGGCCAGTTGGACCAGCCTGTTGCTGGGCCTCAGGTGAGATCTCTCTCTCTCTCATATATATATTTATATCCGTTTCTAATTTCTGACATATGTTTTTTTGTGTTTAAGCACAAATACCTGGCACAAAATTACTAAAATATTTTGTAGAGCTTAGTTTGAATATTTCAAACGTCCACAAAAGGTTTCAGCAATTTTGAATAGGTATAATAATTATAGTGCATTATTTTTCATTTTTAGAAACTTTTCTTATTTATTAATTTTTCCAAAATAGTTGTGATAATATAGTTAACCCCTGATATGTTGTTTCCAACATTTATCATAGAGGGGGAACATTTTTGATGAGCATTTTGGGAAACATTGAAATTATTTTTAAGTTTAACCTATTTGAATTTTATTTATGTTAGGGTTTGATCATCCCCATTTCAAGTTTCCAGGAAAAGAACATGATGCCATGAATGCCAATGCAGTATTTACAAGCATTAATTTAGGGCTATGACATGGTGGCAATGACGAGCTCTGCGATGCGGCCGAGCCGTCATGGCGGTCAGGGGCAGGCTGGTAGCGCAGCAACTCGCGTGCCATGGCGAGTGCGCCCACCCCATGCGCTGGCCCCATACGAGCGTGGGAGGACGACCTTGTAGCTGGAACGATCAACGGGGTAGCGGTGCGGCCGTCATGCCGCCCATTGACTGGCTACGATGAGTCTTGCTGCTCGTGGGCTTCTTCGCCTATGGAGGACCGGCACGCAACGGCACGGCCAACAAGCGTTGTCTGGGTAGCGCGGGCAGCATGACGCTTGGTGCAGGCCTGGCGAGCATCAGACATCGACGTGGTGAAGCCAAGAGAGAGCGAGGCCTGAAGAAGACTTCAACACACCCCCTACCATTTGCGCCAAATGTCAGATTTCGGGCTCCGCAAAACCCAAAGAAGTTCGAACATAGGGGCATGTGCGAAGATCCCCAACAGTCTCGCCCCTCCCAGATCACAACCCGGAGGCCTAGTTCGATGAACTCGCATGATGGCGAGGGAGAAGATTGCACACAAGGATTTACCCAGGTTCAGTCCACTGCGAAGCATAATACACTACTCCTGCTTTGGTGGATTGCATCATGGGGAGGTTTGTGGATGAACTAGTACAGTGGTGAGTTGCCTCACGAGAGTGCTCTAGTGGTCTTGCTTCCTGTTCTTGTCTCTCCCTTCTCTACGGAGCAGCATAGCCTCTATTTATAGTGGCCTGGGTCATGTTCCCTTATCGCTATGGCGGAAAGGGATCCCACAACGGCCAAATTCGAAGGGGGACAAGGGGCACACCCTTATCCTGACGAAAGGTGGTCTTTGCCTGCAAAGTAGCTGTTGGTGATGCGGTGGTGGGATCGGCAATGACATCTGTCCTGCAGGGCTCATGGTCTTGGTCTCGTTGCACCGGAATGGAAACCTTTGGGGGGACCTTTGGGAACCTGCGTACGTCCTTGCCCCCTTTGCACCAAAGAGGAATCTATCCTGCCTGGCGCGCTGGTGCCCGCCTGGCCTGCCTTGCGTCATCCTTGGCCTCCCGAGGCCAAACGTTGCATAGAAATCTCTGTCGCTCGGGAGGTGGCCTGGGGAGGCCTATCCCCCGCAGGTCTTGGCGTTGCTTCCCTCACGAACTCGGGGCTCACACAAGGGACTTGTCTTGAGTGGGTCCATGCTGGGCCATACATGTCTATTGAAGTGGGTCATGCCTTGGGCCGCAGGCGGGCAGGTCTGGGTACCCCCATTCCCAGAACGCCGTCAGCAACATTGTGGCACAGTACATGTATTATAGGATTCGTGCATTCTACATATGGTGGGCGGTCCGTCACATAACGACATCTCTCAGGATGCGTCATGTTAAGACAACTCTATCTTCCTACTTCGCATCCTATAACTACCGCGTCTAAAGGAAAGATATAAGGCCGCAAAGACCATGCTGAAGGGAATAAATTCTATGCACAACCTCTACTCCTAGAATAAATGTGTTCACCTCAAGATATCTATGAGTGTCACTCCATATGTCTATCATTTTGCACATCTATGTATCAATTTCATGTGTGGTGTAAAGAGTTAAACGTCGATAAATTACTGCAAAGGTAAATATTTAACATGAAGAAACACACATAAATAGATGATCCGTATCAAATAACTGCTTACTAGACGAACAACCCATATTCAATGATTACTCAAATAACATCACATAAAGGGGATTCAAAAGTTGTTACAAACCATCTCGGAGATTGTGACTAGGTATGGAGATGGGGCATCGATGGTTGTGATGGAGGCAACGATGTGGATGATGATGACGGTGATGGTACGATTGCGGCTCCAATGGCCCGCCCACTAGTGGCGCTCCTCCATCGCCAACTCCTTTTCGGTCTTCCTCCAAAGTTGTAATGATAAAAATGGAGGATTGGCACAACCCCAAGTGCTCTTTATGTGGACTGTGGCAAAAAATGGAGATATTTTCGTGGTTGAAGATGAATGAGATTATGACGGTGTCTAGGGTTAATGATGTATATATAATAGCTCTCACATAGCCTCCTCCATTGATGTAGCATCTCTTCTTTGATCCAAGGACTCTAGGTGTGCCCAAACTTCATCCGAAACATCCATTGAAGTCCAAGAAAGTCGTAGGAACAAACGGGTATGAAATCCGTGAAGAATACCATCTGAGAAGACAACTTTCTGGATTGTCTAGAACCAGTACGAGAGCTAGTACGATCAGTTGCGGTCGTACCAGATGTCTCGTCTGTTGGGGAATGTTGCATGGGAAAAAAATCCTACACACATGCAAGATCTATCCATGGTGATGAGCATCTACGAGAGGGAGAGTGGATCTACATACCCTTGTAGATCGCTAAGCGGGAAGCGTTAAGAAACGCGGTTGGTGTAGTCGAACGTCTTTGCGATCCAAATCGCCGAGCATCCCGCGATCTCATCACAATCTGTCCCGTGATCCAATACGATCCGTCCCGCTAACTCATCATGATCCGTCCCGCGATCACATCATGATCCGTCTCGCGATCTTCATCACGGTCCTTCCGATCTAGCGCCGAACGGAAGACACCTCCGTGTTCAACACACGTATAGCTTGATGATGATCTCCGCCTTCTTGATCCAGAAAGAGGGAGCAGAGAGGTAGAAGAGCTCTCCAGCAGCACGACAGCGTTGCGGCGATGGTGGTGGAACTATTTCGGCAGGGCTTCGCCTAAGCACTGCAGAAAATCGATCTAGAGGAGAAACTATGCACTGGAGGGTAGGGTTGCACGTGGCAGAAAAACTAGTGCAAAAAATCTAAAACCTCTAGTATATATAAGAGGAAGAGAGGAGGAGGCTTGGCCCTAAAGGGGCCATCCCTAGGCTTCAGCCGAACCAAGGAGGAGAGGAGGAATCCTCCTCCAATCCTAGTAGGACTAGGACTCCTCCTTATTTTGGTCTTTTTGCCCTTTTCCACCTTTTTCTCTTTGGGATTTTCTTCCCAGACGCATGGGCCTTGTGTGGGACTTCCACCATCCCACTAAGGGCTGGTATTCATTCTCCCACAGCCCATGTAGCCTCTGGGGTCGAAATACCCCTCCCGACGGTCTCCCGGTACACTACTGGCACTTCCGGTACACTACTGATGAGCCCGATACTTTTTCGATGACCAAAATAGGACTTCCTATATATCAATCTTTACCTCCGCAGCATTCCGGAGCTCCTCATGACGTTCGGATCTTGTCCGGGACTCCGAACAACCTTCGGTCAACACCATGCATAACTCTATACTACCAAAACGTCACCAAACCTTAAGTGTGTAAACCCTGCGGGTTCGAGAACTATGTAGACATGACCGAGACACCTCTACGGTCAATAACCAATAGCGGGACCTGGATGCCCGCATTGTTCCCTACATATTCTACAAAGATCTTTATCGGTCGAAACTTTATGTCAAGGATTCAGTTAGTCCCGTATGATGTTCCCTTTGTTCTTCGGTATGTTACTTGCCCGAGATTCGATCGTCGGTATCTCCATACCTAGTTCAACCTTGTTACCGGCAAGTGTCTTTACTCGTTCCGTAAAACAAGATCCCGTGAATAGCACTTAGTCACATTGCTTGCAAGGCTTATTGTGATGTTGTATTACCGAGTGGGCCCTGAGATACCTCTCCGTCACATGGAGTAACAAATCCCAGTCTTGATCCATGCGAACCCAACAGACACCCTCGAAGATACCTGTAGAGCACCTTTATAGTCACCCAGTTACATTGCGACATTTGATACACACACGGCACTCTTCCGGTGTACGTGAGTTGCATGATCTCATGGTCATAGGAACATATACTTGACATGCAGAAAACAATAGCAATAAACTGACATGATCATATGCTATGTTTGTAGTTTGGGTCTTGTCCATCACATCATTCTCCTAATGATGTGATCCTATTACCAAATGACATCTCATATCCATGGCTAGGAAACCATAGCCATCTTTGATTAACGAGCTAGTCTATTATAGGCATACTAGGGACATGGTGTTGTCTATGTATCAACACATCTATCTGAGTTTCCGATCAACACAATTATAGCATGGATAATAAACGATTATCATGAACAAGGAAATATGATAATAATAACTAATTTATTATTGCCTCTAGGGCATATTTCCAAAGGTCTCCCACTTGCACTAGAGTCAATAATCTAGTTCACGTCACCATGTGATTCGCATTGTTATGAATCTAACACCCAATGAGTTTTGGGGCTCGATCATGCTTTGCATGTGAGAGAGGTCTTATAGTCAATGGGTCTGCGACATTCAGATCCGTTTGTACTTTGCAAATCTCTATGTCAAACTTTAAACACTGCTACCAGACTCCACTTGGTACTATTCCAAATGACTGCTCCACTATACGTATCCAGATTGCTACTACGAGTCATCCGGATTGGTGTAAAGCTTGCATCGACGTAACTCTTTATGACGAACTCTTTATCACCTCCATAATCGAGAAACATCTCCTTAGTCTTTTAGTTACTAAGGATAATCTTGACCGCTGTCCAGTTCCTGGATCACTCTTGTACCCCTTGATGGACTCATGGCAAGGCACACACAGGTGTGGTACACAGCATGGCATACTATACAGAGCCTATGGCTAAGGAATAGGGGACGACCTTCATCCTTTCTCTTTCTTCTGTCGCGGTCAAGCTTTGAGTCTCACTCAACTACACACCTTACATATCAGGAGAGAACTCTTTCTCTGACTGATCCATTTTGAACTCTTTCAAAATCTTGTCAAGGTATATACTCATTGAAAGTCTCATCAAACATCTTGATCTATCTCTATAGATCTTGATGCTCAACAATTAGATAGCTTTATCCAGACAATCCTTTGAAAATCACTTTTCAGACAACCATTTATGCTTTCCAGAAATTCTACATTATTTCCGATGAACAATATGTCATCCACATATACTTATCAGAAACTCTATAGTGCTCCCACTCACTTTATTGCAAATACAAGTTTCTCATAAACTTTGTATAGACTCAAAAACTTTGATCACCTCATCAAAGTGTATATTCCAACTCCGAGATGCTTGCTTCAGTCCATAGAAGGATCACTGAAGCTGGCTCACCTTTTAGCATCCTTAGGACTGACAAAACCTTCTGGTTGTATCACATACAACCTTTCCTCAAGTAAACCGTTAAGGAAACGATGTTTTGACATCCATCTGCCAGATTTCGTAACTGAAAAATGCAACAACTGCTAACATAATTCCAACAGACTTTAGCATTGCTACGAGTGAGAAAGTCTCATCGCAGTCAACTCATTGAACTTGTCGTAAACTTCTTTGCAACAAGTCGAGCTTTATAAATGGTGACATTTACCATCAGCGTCTGTCTTCATCGTAAAGGTCCATTTGTACTCGATGACCTTCCGTCCAACGAGCAAGTCTACCAAAGTCTATACTTAATTTTCATACATGGATGCTTTCTCGGATTTCATGGCCTCTAACCATTTGTCGGAATCCGGGCCCATCATCGGTTCTCCATAGCTCGTAGGTTCATCGTTGTCCAACAACATGACCTCCAAGATAGGGTTGCCGTACCACTCAGGAGCAGTACGCATCCTTGTCGACCTACGAGGTTCGATAGTAACTTGATCCGAAGCTTCATGATCATCATCATTAACTTCCTATTCAACTAACGTAGGCTTCACAGAAACATCTTCCTGCGCTGCGCTACTCTCTCGTTGAAACAAAGGTTCAATAAACTCATCAAGTTCTATCTTCCTCTCACTCAATTCTTTCGAGAGAAACTTTTTCTCGAGAAAGGACCCAGTTTTAGCAATAACCATTTTATGCTTGGATCTGAGATAGAATGTTCACCCAACTGTTCTTAGGGTATTCTATGTAGATGCATTTGTCCGCTTTGGGTTCAACCTCATTAGGTGAAAACATTCTCCACACAAGCGTCGCAGCCCCAAACATTAAGAAATGACAGCTTAGGTTTCTATCAAACCATAATTCACATGGTGTCATCTCAACGGATTTAGATGGTGCCCTATTTAAAGTGAATGTAGTTGTCTCTAATGCATAACCCCAAAATTATAGTAGCAAAACGATAAGAGACATCATAGCACACACCATATCCAATAGAGCACGACTATGACGTTCGGACACACCATCACACTATGGTGTTCCAGGTGGGGTGAGTTGTGAAACAACTTTCACGTCGTCTAAAGTTGCATGCCAAACTCGTAACTCAGATATTCACCTCCACGATCACATCGTAAACATTTTTATCTTCTTGTCACGATGATCTTAAACTTCACCCTGAATTTGCTTGAACCTTTCAAAAGATTCAGACTTGTGTTTCATTAAGTAAATATACACTATATCTGCTCAAATCATCAGTGAAGGTAAGAAAATAATGATATCCACCGCACGCTACAAGACTCATTGGATTGCATACATCAACATGTATCATTTCCAATAAATCACTTGCCTGCTCCATCCCTCTGGAAAATGGGGTCCTTTGTTATCTTGCCCAAGAGGCATGGTTCGCATGTCTCAACCGATTCGAAATCGAATGAGTCCAAAGATCCATAAGCATGGAGTTTCTTCATGCGCTTTATACCAATATGACATTTAGCGGCAGTGCCACAACTATGTGGTACTATCATTATTAACTTTGTATCTTTTGGCATCAATGTTATGAACATGTGTATTACTATGATCAAGATTCAACAAACCATTCTCACTGGTGCATAACCATTGAAGGTATCATTCATGTATGTCAGGACCCCGATCCTAAGTCATATGATTCCATACTATAACAAGCCACATCACTTTGCGGCCTCACGCACGGTACTCCACGGCTGCCACCCTACCTTGGCCGGGACCGTTTGCGTCTTTTGGCTCACGTATGTGAACATGTCACTGGCAACCACATAGCAAAGAACCCGGGCCGACATAACTAGTCATAGAACCCAAGTGGCACATCCGTACGAAAACAGGCATACATAACCCAGCAATGCAGGTGTGGGTCTCAAGCGTGTGTAGACGAGTCGTAGCAAGTTACAAGGACTCCATTATGTCGCGAGACACGAATGTCATCGCTGCACGTAGACGAGTCGTAACAGGCTACAGGGACTCCATTACACTGCGAGACATCTCCCCAAAGGGACAGACACAGCAGCAAAGAAGGATACATGCCAGTCAATCAATGTGTCCGGAGCAGTAGCAAGCTACCAAGGCTCGGTGGAAGCACAAAGAGACAGTTTCCCGTAAGGAGTACTGCTAAAGGCACACAACTAGGTGTCGGATCCCATACATACCGTTGCACGTCACGTGTACGCACGACATGCCCGATATGCATAGATACAACTATGGCATCACAACATAACCATACAACAACATGACTTTTATTTAAAAGGCCCAGAGGAGCATTGCACTATATGTTCATACAGATAGGGGTCACATGACCCGGCACTCATGTCATACAAACAAGTTCATACAAGCCAGCGGAAACTTAGAACTATCCGAGTACGGACAGTGAAAAGGCAAAGAGGCACATGGCCTGACTATCTACAGCCCACCACACGGGCAAGATCGTAGCTGGGACACCAGCTATTCGGCATCGTCAATGTCTAGATAGAACCCACCTGATAGGTCCTGGTTTTCCTCTACAACATTAATTAAGAAAGGATGAGTACAATCGTACTCAGCAAGTCTTTTAAAACAGACCTAGTCTATTTATGCTCATGTATCAACAAAGGGGTGGTGGAGTTTATGCAGAAGCCAACTTTGACTCATGGCTAACCCACACTACTCAATTTTACCTTCTTTGTTACAATTTTAGTTATCGCACACGAGTCCACTAACTCCATCTCAATACACCACCATGGACTCACCTTCCCCTCCCGGAAGAGTGCCATCCACGGTACTCACACCTGTCTTGAGAATTTTAGAAGTATCCGCTTGATTATCTATGAACAACATAAGTTCTCCAAGTAGTCCATATCCGAGGACGCGGCTATTCGAATAGTTTCATATCCCTGCAGGGGTGTACTTCTTCACACACGCTCTCGCCACTTATCGCTGTGTGCCATAAACCATGCACCTCGGCAACCTTCAAGCGGATGCCCAGCGAGGGAGTCGGCCACGACTGTCAATCACATAAGACCTCTAGTCCAGGCTACCGCCTATTTGAGACTGACCCGCATGGAAGTCCGGCCGAAGTTTCCACTATGGTCCCAAACGATGTGCGCAGGGTTCCCAAGCCCACCATTCGGGTGACCCTTGGTACACCGTGCCACTGCCTACCACGTCGTAACCCACCCCGAGGGTCAGCGCTACACACGGCCCCCAGCATGCTATAAACACCAGAAACTAATTGCAATACCTGGACCAAAGACTAAGCGACTGATAAGTCGAGCGGGGTCATATTTCAGGGCCCAGCATGTGGTAGTATCTCGTCTTGGATCACAAACACGGAACCCAGTTCCTAGGAACGGTCCCAATGAGACAACCCACTATGTACTCCTACATAGCCTCTCATCGCTACCTTTTACCAGAACGGATTAGTTATGAGCTCATCACCTCAGAACATCACAGTATCACTCTGGTTCATCACCCAGATGAATCAGACCTGACACAACTCTAAGCATAGCAGCATGGCATGAAGGTAAGCTAAGCACATCACGGCACAAGCATCTACCAGGTATGCTACGTTGCATGGTTTAGCTATTTACTGTGACAAGATCAGGTCATGCAGAAGATTAGGTTCATCTACCATGTATGACTGTCATGTAACCATGTCCTAGTGCAATAAACAAGAGCAGGAGCGAGAGAAAGGGGATGTTATTGGAATGATCAATGGGGTTGCTTGCCTTGCTGGGTTGCGGAAGAGTTCTCTCCTTCGTCAGGGTACGGAGTAGTATCCTCCGGAATAGAACCTACCGCAATGCAGATGAAAACATTCAATACAAGCAGATGAAAACATTCAATACAAGCAGATGCAACAATATGATGCATGATCATGGCATGAAAGTATGCATGGATGAGCTAATGTAGTTAGTGATCATGACAATTTGAAATGTATTTGATTATAGGTTCAAAGTATTCTCATTTCAAATTCTATATATTGTCCTAATGCTAAAATGTCCATGTTCACCTATTTAGGTTGCTCTATCATGCATGAGGATAGCACCATTGGATTTATTGGATTTTTCTGATAAATTTTCATATATAAATTATTTTCATCTGACTTACAGATTAATTTATATGATTTTTCAAAGTTTTTAACTATTTCTAGAATTATTTTTAAATAAGAAATCTGACTTATTGCATCAGCATGATGTCATGATGACATCAGCTGGTCAGCTGACTCGGCCCAGAGTCAAACCTGACATGTGGGGTCCACATGTCAGTGTCTGATTAATTTAGTTAACTGATTAAAACTTATCCTGTTTTAATTAACTAACTGGGCCCACCTGTCAGTGTCTTATTAGTTAACAGATTAAGTTAACTTAATTACCGGATTAACTTAATACCAATTAGGGTTGGGGAAGGAGGAGAGCAGAGGGTGGGAAAGCGAGAGAGAGCGGCGACCGCGAGGGAGAGAGGGAGAAGACCTCGGCGACGGCGAGCTGGCGCGCCCTGGGGCCTCCAGGCAGGCGACCAGGCAGGGAGGAGGTGGAGGCCTCCCGGCGCCGCGCGGCACTTCGCCTCTGCCTACTGGCAGAGGTTGAAGATGACCGCTTGGCCCTGGTGGGCTGGGCCATCTCCTTCCTGGGCCAGGTAAGCCCCTTCTGGCTTTTCTTTTTTTTTAATTTATGTTTTCTGTTTTCTAATATTTATTTATTTCCTTTGCAGGTCCAATGACTTTTATAAAATGACCCACATATTTTCTAAATTGTAGTTTGAATATTCCAAACTTATAATAATAGTTTCAGATTATTTTGGAAACAGTGATAATGATATTTGCTTTATTTGTCATTTTCCAGGGATGTAAACCATTAATTCAAATTATTTTAAATGTTCAAATAATACAAATGTCCCCTGGTATATCCATGTCCCTATTTATCAGACATAGGGGACATTTTTGATGGGCATTTTGGATTTGTTGAAATTTCATTTATCTAGAAATCCTTTAATTCATTAAATGGGTGGGGTTTTCTTCTTCTCCCCATTTCATATTGATGCATAGATGATGATGATGATGCAAACACAATACTAGCCTATGACTCTTACTAGGGTTGTGACAACTCACCCCCACTCAAAGGAATCTCGTCCCGAGATTTGAAGTCACCGGAAGAGCACGGGGTACTCTAGTCGGAGACGATCTTCTCTTTCCCATGTCGCCTCTTTCTCGGAATGATGTGACCACTGAACTTTAAGAAACTTGATGTTCCGACGTCGAGTGGTATGCTCGGCCTGGTCGAGAATACGAACAGGATATTCATAAGAAAGGTTATCTTGGAGATCAAGCGCTTCGTGGTCCACTTCTCGGACAGGGTCCGAAAAGCAACGCCTGAGTTGAGAGACGTGGAAGACATCATGAACTTTGGATAGATGCGAAGGAAGTTCCAATTGGTAGGCAACCTCTCCTCGTTTAGCAAGAATGTGAAAAGGTCCAATGTAACGAGGAGCCAACTTGCCTTTGATACCGAATCGATGGGTACCCTTCAGAGGTGTAACCCGAAGGTAAGCCTTCTCGTCAACTTCATAAGTCATAGACTTATGATGGCGATCATATTGACTCTTTTGACGGGATTGGGCTATTTTCAACTTTTCATGAATAATGCGAACTTGCTCCTCTGCATCCTGGATCATGTCCGGACCAAAGAGTTGCCTCTCCCCGGTTTCTGACCAGTTAAGAGGTGCTCGGCATTTTCGTCCATAGAGAACTTCAAAAGGGGCTTTGCCCAAGCTTGATTGATAACTGTTGTTATAGGCAAATTCAGCAAATGGAAGGCAGTTCTCCCAATTCATACCGAAAGATATAACACAAGCTCGAAGCATATCTTCAAGAATTTGATTGACTCGCTCAACTTGACCACTTGATTGAGGATGGAAAGCGGTACTAAAAGATAGATGAGTCCCCATGGCAGTTTGAAAACTTTCCCAAAATCGAGAAGTAAAGATACTTCCACGGTCTGAGTTAATCTCCAAGGGAACACCATGAAGAGAAACTATTCGAGAAACATATAACTCCGCTAGTTGACTAGCAGTAAT